>CM037594.1:58124851-59491051 GCA_021018995.1 Chloranthus sessilifolius
GCTGGGCTCTCTTCCTCCACCATATCCCAGACTTTAACTAAATTCCTGACAGTGTTGCTCCACTCCAACAGAGTGGGCAATTCTTCATCCACAATTTCTTCTAGTACATCCACTGCAAAGCTCTCCTCATTGTCCTCTTGAGGGTACTTTGCACAATTGTACACATTCAGCTCAACTTTCATATGCCCGAAAGTTACCTCCATGACTCCAGACCTGCACTGAATGCATGCATTGGCAGTGGCCAAGAATGGCCTGCCCAAGATAACAAGTATGGGATTAGTACTTTTGCTGCAGCCCATGTCCAAAACTACGAAGTTAGCAGGGTAAAAGAATTTATCTACCCCTACCAAGACATCCTCAATCATTCCCATAGGCCTCCTCTCAGATCTATCCGCCATCATTAGCACAATGGGGGTAGGTTTAAGCTCCCCTAAACCTAGCTGCAGATATACACTGTATGGCAGCAGGTTAACACTGGCTCCAAGGTCTAAAAGGGCCTTCCCGATTGTATGGTCTCCAATGATGCAGGGAATAGTGGGTATCCCTGGATCTTGCAACTTCTCAGGCATTGATATGTTAAATATAGAATTCCATCAGACGTTGCAAAGACTCTATTGGACACATGGCCTCGAGCTTTTCTCTTTTGGGTACAGAGGTCTTTCAGGAACTTTGCATAGGCTAGGACCTGTTTAATTGCCTCAAGCAGGGGCAAATTGATTTTCACCTGCCTGAAGGTCTCCATCATTTCCTCCATTTGGGCATTCCCTTTCTCAAAAGGGAGAGGAACACCCAAAGCTTGAGGGAATGGCAGCTGAGGTATTGCTGGTCCCTCAGCTGCTAGCCCACGACTAAACTTATGTTTTTTTCTTTTTCTTGTTTTTCTTCCTGCTGAGGCTCAAGTATAGCCTCTTTATTTTTCTCCTGCTGTAGGGTGGCAGGCAATTCTTGGCTCTGTGTTCCAACCACATCTTCATCACACACATTCAAATAATCTATGGAAATGACCTCTATTGGTCTACTACCCACTTGGTTGTCTATCAGCCTGCCTGACCTCAGGGTAGTGACAACATTGGTTCCCTCAAAACTTGAGGGAGCTTCTTCAATTAAAAACTGACCTTGGGGGTTAGCAACCGACTGATATGGAAACTTCCCTTCATCTCTCCTAGCCAAGGCATTTGAAATTTAGCTTATCTGCTCCTCGAGGGTTTTATAATGAAGTCAAGACCTGGTCCTCGAAGGAAGCATTTCTTGGCTAAGGTGAGGGTAAAACCAATTGATTTTGCTGCTGGTGGGGCTACTGCTAGTGTTGGAAACTAGACCTAGGGGCATATCCCTGATTGTACTGCTGCTCTGGCCTTTGGGGTAAGGCCAACATCTGCTGGGGCTACATGTAATTGTCTTGCCTCCACCTCAGATTTGGGTGGTCTCTCCATTAGTAACCAGCATTTTGTGTCTTTGGTATCCATATGGTCATTTCATTATAGCCCCATTATTATCGGCCATAAGATTGAGCCAAAGAAGATGTTCCAAAACCAATTCAGGATATTGCCCTGCAGATGGACATTCCTCCACTGTGTGCTGTGGGGACTGGTATATCAGACATGCCTCCACCACTTGAGCAGACCTTCTGGGTTGCATCACAGTCAATAATTTTTCAAACTTCCCTGAGAGGTTTGCCATCTGCAGCTGCAGGTCATTATTCCCAGACACCTCATAAACTTTTCCTCTTGATGTAGCAGCAGGCCCCACTTTTGACTCAGACTCCTGACTGGTTCTTACCAGGGATGGCTTTTGAAAAGCATTTTTACTAATCACCTCAAACAATTCCCATGCCTCATCAGCAGTCATGTGCATGTAGGATCCACCACAAGAGGCATCGACCATATCTCTATTTTTCTCATCAGTCCCATTGTAGTACGATGCAGGATCATGTGGTGGGGGCAATGTTTGAGCATTTCCTTAAACCTATCTCAGGCTTGATTAAAATCCACAGTTGGGGATTGGGCAAAAGCAAGAATCTCCTTCCTCAACTGGCTGGTTTTGGTCTCTGTGGAAGAACTTTGTCGAACTTGGTTTGCGTGTCTTTCCATGTAGTGATGCCATTGTTTGGACGAGTGGCCAGCCAGGTACTAGCCCTATCCTTTAGAGAGAAGGGAAAGAGCCTGAGCCTAGTAGCCTCAGGTCCTAAACCAGCAATATTAAATGTGGTGCACAAGGCCAAAAATTGGTCAATATGCCTGTAAGGATCCTCCTTGCTGAGCCCATGGAAAGAGTGCAGCATTTGGATGATTGACGTTTTAATCTCAAAATTCCCTTGAACATTAGGGAATTGAATGCTAAATGGAGAGTTATAGTCATCCAGAGCATTTAATTCCTTGAGAGTTCTGGGTTGTTCTTCACCCATGAGTATTGTCTCAGATTCAATTGAGGGCTCAACTGGGGTGTGCCTGTTTCTTCTAAGTCTTCTACCCCTTTCTAGCTCAGGGTTGAAAGGCTCTAGAGTGGGACTAAGAGATCTCCTACCTAGCATACAAACACACCACCAGCAGGGACAACTCCTTGCAGGCACATAGCACTGGACTCAAAGAATTTATCTAACAAATTTACAGCTATCTAATAAAATATAAATTTAAAACTATCCTAAATACTGCCATGGAAATTGTAAGAGAAATAGACAGAGTTTTAAAGGTTAGAGAATTTGCAAACAGAGGTAGCTAAGCTCCAAATGCAGTCAACTAACCTTCTCTGCTGCTGTCTAGATCTGTAAAAAAGATTCAAAATTACATCAGTAGTATCAATTATTCCATGACTACAAAGAATACTAAAAATACAAAAACTAAGGGTCTAGTAATAGATCATCCGTGCCTGGCAACGGCGCCAAAAACTTATTGCGAAATCTCAGTGTGCTTGCTTTATGTGTTAGTGGTAAAAACAATTTAAAATCAAAGAAAGAGTAAAGCAGGATGGAATCAAGACAATCGAGAAATCCAAAACCGCAAGATACAAAGGTCCATATGTAGCAAGTTTTGATAAGTAAGAGTTTGTTCCACAGGGAGAGGTGATCTACAGCTCCAAAGGAGCCATCTCTAGTAGTCCCTCCAGATCTGACTACAGATCTGGCAGTCCAAAAAGGCGGGGAGTTTAAGGTCACTTATTCTAAGTATTCTAAGATAGTCTAATGAGTTAACTATAGAAAGGGTTGAGAAGATGGATGGATTGTGGAAAAAAAATATAAAAGGGTGAGAAGTAGGTTACTGAGTCTAGATTAGAGGAGTTTTTGTAACTCAGATTCAGATCTGATGTTATGGAAATCCTGTCCAATGGCTACATTATCACCAAAGAGGAGGAAGAATTCAACTCATCCCTGTGCCATGATCCAATCCCTTAAGGTTATAACCTATCCACTTAAATGGTCATAGACTATCCCATAGGGGAACCACAGTCCAGAGATGGGTCAAAACAAATTAATCATTATAGGCACTACTTCATCCAGGCTACGAAAGCTCAGGAATCCATAGGGAACCTCAATCGCTAAAGCTCTATGTGTGGGGCTAAGGCTGTATAGGACCATGATAGCCCAGACACATAGAACCATCAAGCGGTTGAGTACCACCTTCGATCCAGCTGTCCATTACTTGAGTGGGGTTGCAATGGTCCAGTCACAAGCCTACAATCTCCATAACCAGAACAGATCTAACATATGATGGCGTGGGAACTGCGCAAGCTTTCCTCTTCACTTCACGAGGCTAATTCTGGATTTTGCGAGGCTGCTTTCTTTCTGAACAGCGCAAGAACTACATGACAGGTTCTCTTGATATTTACATCCCGCGGCGACTGCGCGACAGCTGCACAAGGCAGGATTCTGAAGCTCTCTCTCCTCAGCTGTTCTGAGCGAACCACGCGAGGGTGAGAGGGGTCGTTTTGAACTGCGCGGGAGCTGCGTGATGTTTAATTTCTAAACTTCATGAGAGCTGCCCGACTCAAGGCTTCTGAAGTTCTTCTGTCACTCTACTGCGTGAGAACTTATTTGTGAAGTTTTGAGACTTCGCGAGGACTGTGCGAAGTGTATTTTTTTGAATCCTCTGGTGTTTTATCAACTGTGCGAGGTTCTTCTATGGTCTGGATTCATGGTTCATTCTTCTAAGAGACTTCTGGTGCCAAAACAGGCTCCTTTGCAGGATTCATGGCCTTATTGCCCTGCTGTTTATTACCTACAGGAAACACTTAACAAGCATTTATTAGATGGCTAAGGGTCTAATCAAAGGCTAAGTTAAGGGGTGAAAAGTGGTACTTTTCAGGTCTTAACATTTATTACCTGCAGAATAGGCTTAAAATACTATTATTAAATATACAAAGAATTTTTCTCATGTCAAAACGAACTTGAAAACCACGTGTCTTAGGTCGAGCTTCACAAGGTTCAAAAGTCAAGCGTGATTTGGAATCAAAGATCATGTTAGATTCTTTTGCATTTAAATCTGCCCATAGCGGTCCACAATTGTACGAACAATCTTCCTATAGCGGTCCACAATTTTATGAATACTTCGCCCATAGTGGTCCACAATTTGCACGAATACTCCGCCCATATCGGTCGACTTTAGTTTATCTGGTTTATCTTTCAATTCACTTACATAAGATTACATGGTTCGAATCACGGATATCCCGCCGTGCCGGTTCATAATTCAAGGTTTTTAGATTTTCCATTTTTTAGTGTTTCATAATAAAATTACAAATATACTGCTATACTAGTCCCATTGAATAATTGCACTTTTGATTCAAATTACGGATTAACCGTCATGCGGTTCAAAATGCGGATTAACTTGCCGGAACAAATTCACAATTCACACATAGGGTTCTTAATCTGTAAATGGATTCACAATTCACACATAGGATTCTTAATCCATGTCGGATTCAATACTCAATTCCGAGTTCTTATACATAGTCCGGATTTGGATTTATTTACGGATTCACATACAAAGTCTCATTACATGTTAGATTCATGTTTGTATCGAATTTAGTGCGAACACACTCGTATCAAGTTCATGGTTCATAACAATTTCATGTACGATGTCATATTCGGATTTAAAGTTCATGCTCAAGATTCAAGGTTCGATGTAGTCAAATTTCAAGGATTTGCTATTTAATAGTTTTCAAAAGTGAACTCAAAATACAAAAATTAGTTCCGATGCTCACATTCAAAGTTCAAATCTGATTAAAAATGCAAAGTTCATATTCGATGTTCAAAGAGTTCAATACTAAGTAAAATGCAAGGAATTTCACCGGTCTAACTGATTTCATTTCTAAAAGCAAAATTTCGATTCAAAATTTTGAAAGTCAAAATTTATATTCGTTTCCCAATTATTTAAATTCAAATTAAATTATCAATCGATAAGAGCATTTCACACATTCAAATAAAATAAATCACACAAATCTATGAATTCAAATCATAATTGCCATTGGTTAATGAAATTCCCCTACCGTAGTTGTGAAATCACGCAAAACAATGCAAGATTCCTCGTAGACATTCCCCAAACCTTTACCGTCCAACTAGGCATCACACATGTCGAAGTTGCTAAAGTTTTTCTCAAAACCAGGGCTAAAAGGACAAGTTCGCGCAAACGTTGGATCATATAAAACTTGTCCCTACTTCCCTCAATATTTTTTACCTTCAAAACATTAAATTCATAAATTTATTAATTCATAAAAGTTATAGGGCTTGTCGTCTTGTTTCCAATGCCTCAAGAATCGTGTCATTCTGAGGTCAGACCAAGAAGTTACGGCCAAAACAATGGACCAAGCTCAAACAGGACTGCACGCTCGAGCGAGATTCAAGGATGCTCAAGCGGGATTCAGGCACACTTGAGTGGGATTCATTGTAAAACACCAACTCCACTTGAGCGGGTTTTTCCAGAGTCAAAATAAGCTTAAATTCCCACTCGAGCGGGCACCTTTAGGTAGGACCACGCTCGAGCGGGATTGAAGGTCGCTCGAGCGAAATTCTCATCATTCCAAAGCTTTGGGATTTTGGGTCTTCTTCCCTGAACTTTGACAAAACCATTCCGAATGTGCTTTAATCAAACTAAAACACTAATATATAATTAATCTATGAAATTCACCTTCTAATTCATGCATGCAAGATCCATGATGATCGGATCGACGAGACCGACGCCGAAGCTCTCGCTCGTCTCTTCGATGATTCAATCTCTCAAATCCAAACCCGAATTTCTTGGATCCTTGCACGAAATCCAAACGTACACACAATCAAAATCAAAATCTCACATTTCCTTCTACGATCTACTCATGCATGCGAAGGGTCATCGACATAAAAAATTAACGACGCCATCGCTATCCTTTGCTTCGATTATGCGATCACAGAAATTTGGGGATCGTGCAGCGTGACTGTGTTAAAGCAGCAACTATTCTTCTTCGTTGAAGGATCATCACAGAGTATCTTCGATACAGATCGCGGGCAAAATAGTAGGCTTGAGGTTCATGATTTTGGAAGTCGGTTTGGGGGGTTTCTCCAATGAAGGAGCCAAAGAGAATTTTGAAGGGGTTTCCAAAGGGATTCACTCGGCGTGCGCAGATTTGGGTGTGGGAACTGCTTTATATAACAGGGGGTGCAAATTGGGTGTGTAACTGGCACACCCAGCATGGTGTACCGGTCTATCCTAAGGCCTCAATTACTGGTCTGAATTCTTGGGCCTTTTAACTAATAGGTCCTGATTCTTGGGCCATTAACTAATGGGTCTGTCTCAAGACTTTCATTAATGGGTCTTAATCACTGGGTTGATTAACTAATGGGTCTAGCTCAGTTGGGTTATAAACTGATGGTCCCGATTCTGTGCATATGTTGTACATCACTTTTGGTGTACTAGTCCTCAAGACGCAATCAAATAAAGCACACCAAAGGTGCTCTTCAAGGTCACAATGTATTCGTCATATAATCGTACATCTCCATCTAACTCCCTTGCCACTAACTAATCAAACTATTCACGGTGTATGCCTCACCCGATGCCGAAACTAATCGAGGCACAAGTGTTTGGAAATATTGGGGCTTGGGTCGGGTTCGTGCCTAGAGTGCACATGATCGCCCTTGATCACATGTACGCCACTCTTTTCATTCTAATATATTAATTAAAGTTAATTAAAGTTAACAACAACCATGATATACTATGGTGCCTGAAATAGGTGGAATCGAACCTGGTCTGACCCCAGGTTTGGGTCATGTGCAACACAAACACACCGTATAAGGGTCCGAGTTTCAAAGATCAGTTTGCATCAGTATTTGGTCCCAGATTTGTGGGTAGGTGTACTTACCCAATTGCGATAAATGGGTGAAGGCCACATCCCAGACATGAAAAGTTTGATGAAAGTCAAACCGATCGAAGTAAATCGCATCATCGTTGAAAGTCAACAATTCAATGCTAGCGAAAGTTCGAGGTGTTACAGAACACCAACCGGCAATAAAACCGCTACATCAAACTCTCAACAGCGAACCTCCTCCAAAAATTATAAACATTACTCTAAAACAACCTCATGATAAACCAAAACATGAATCAAACAAGACATGCAAACTCAAACAAAACTAAACTTCGCCATGCCGTGGAAAGGTCCACTTTGGCCTACGCCCTTGCGTCTCCTCCTCTTACTTTACTTTTGCCTCATCCTATCATTACCTTTACCACACCACCTTCTCTCTCAACAGTTTCCACTCCAACTTCACTTGCAAACAACTTCCCAACCACCCGCAAATGACCCTGAAGAACTCTCTAACAACTCCACACCCCAACTCTACGAGTTGTCTCACCCCATCGAGAAACTAAAGGTCCCTCCTAACAAGGAGCCACCGGCCATAAGAAACTTTTCAAAGAAGTTAAAAGACACCACACCTATTTTGATAAATCTCATATCATCCAAAACACAAGCCTAAACATAACATCTCTCTCATCCCAGATCTATCAGATCAATAGGGATCGAGGATCCCACAGTAGATTTTCTAACTGCCACTCTGCCTATTCGACCTTCTGAGTCAATCTCCACTTAAGGAACTGATGTTATACCATAATACCACAATAATAACAAAAAATACACAAAATATATACAAAACAAAAATATATACATTGCTCAGGAATATCTCTCACCTATAACTCTTACCTGACCGAGAACTCGAAGTTGAGAAGCTAGTGCTAAGAAATAAAGCCTACACAATCACCTCACTTGGAGGGAAATCACAAACCACAAAGGGAGTACCTACATTATTTCAGCAACATGCCTAAGAACTTGTCACAGGGGAAAGACTTCCTAACCCTTGGAATTATAATTCAGCCATCATCATGTCTCATAGCCTAAACATGCATACTCTTATACTCATCATCCTCGTAGTCATCGCAAGGCATTCATCGGTCGTAGGTCATTATTTTTTAAACCATTTTGGGAATCATCTGACTCATTGACCATCTTCCTCTTCGGGCGAGTTGATCATGAAACTCTCTTTATGAAATATAGAAAACTTTGGATTCTCACACACCCTTTCCAGCCGTTGGAGTTAATGTTAGAGCAGAAAAATGAAAATGCAAGGTTCCATCAAACCTCATAATTCTTACGTTAGCAGGTTGTTTCAAGAAAATATACAAAAAAGAACCACAAGCGAGTGAGAGCAATACAACAAATGAATAGTCAATGAATTTAGCGAAGCATAAGAAAATTGTAGTGGCATTCTTGGTAGTCTTATTAGGGAAGTATAAGCAAGCCGTGAGGGTATCCCTGAAATCTTCACCCTACTAGATATCGTCGTACGGTGTTGGGAGGAGGACAAAACTCCTACTAACCATAGAATTTGAGGATTTGATGGTGCCGGACCATGACGGGGAGCTCAATTATGGCACCGTATTACCCACCCAAGAAAAAAGTAGTTGATTACTACTTCAAAAATAGATTGAATAAGAAACTACCCCCAGATCAATAACCTTACCTCCTCTGCACCCCTTTATTTCTTTTCAAACAATGAGTCAAATGATTTTCAAAATATCTTCGAAATAAAATAAAAAACTCTCGAATGACAAGTGATGCAATCATTTATTATCTACCATTCATCCCAACCTCGCTAAAAAGCTACGATACATGATAATCATTTAGCACTTAAAAAATTGGGCTTGACATGTGACCGAAATAATCAAAGTACTTCCCAACGCGGGAAAATTACACATACACTCCAGGACATCTGTGAGGCAGATAAAATTCCCACCATCACTTGACACTGGGGCATTTTTTTTATGAGCGCTAGGAACTTGGTAGCGATACTCCGGTTACGATACCGACACCCCAAATTGGGGCATTTTTTATTTTTTTTTCAATTTAGTTTCTTACTTTTTCACCATGAGACCCAAAATGAACACCTGAAACAGAACAACAAAGATACATAACAACAAACATAAACAAACATAAATGAAACAAACACAATAAATAAAAAATACCTCTTTATTTATATAATAAAATTTATATAGGTGTCACCGGAGGCATACCTCCTAAACATGAAATCCAAAATGAAAACACAGAACCTGACCTACAACCTAAAGCAAAATCACAAAACACAAAATGGACAAAAACCCAAAACAATGATGCATGGGATGTCTAATAAGAAGCAACAGAAAAGAGGGAGGAATGGTTGGGTAACACTTTTTCAATCCATTTGGAGAACTTTCCTCCTGTCGTCTTCACCTCCTAACAATAATGAGGGATGTATATCACACCTCAATCCCAACACCCTCCTTTACCACAAAATGACAAGTGCCACATTTCTAAGCATCCCCCATCTAATCAAATCCAAACCAGACACATGCCCCTTAAAAGAATCACAATCCATAGCAAACTTAGATAAGCCAATAAACACACAACACTTACCTTTCAAGAAACACAAATCTAAAGCAAGTTAGATAAGCCAATAAGATTAAAATATCTAACATCCATCTAGAACTCTAGAAGCTAAATTCACACGCCTTTGACAAATGTCACCTCAAACTAAACATAAGACCAAAACAAGACAAAACTCATACCTCAAACAAAATAAATGCCTAAAAATTCCTTAAAATTCCATAGAATGTAACTCTAACACATCTGAACCATAAAAATAACCTTAAAATTCCCAAATAAAACCTTAAACCCTCCAAATAAAATCAATAAAATCAAACATAACTCCCCAAAACCCTAAATAAATCTAATAAAATAAAACCCAAAATAAATCCAATAAAATCATATAAATGACTAAATAAATCCAAGAAGATTAGATAGAACCAAATTAAGTACAAAATACAAAAAAGGGAACACTATCGTAGTCAAGTCACCCCTTTGGTTACCTACTGCGAAATTAACGTCTCACCGCATTCGGAATTATTTCCCAAAGTCCCATCATGTGCTCACAAATACACTACTCTCTACAATCCCATCATGATAAAAAATCACTCTCCCTTGTCCCATTACGTAACCTTACACGCCGATTAGAGAGAGAGAGCCGCTCATGCCTCATCACACGCCCCCCATGTCCAATCGTGACACTAAAACCCCACCACGCGACCTCACATGCCACGTGGCCGAAGGAAGGCTCGAGCAATGTCCCATCGCGAAAAGCTAAAAAGTGAGCCTCCCGTAAATCACATAACATTGCCAAGGCCAAAGTGCAAGTTCCATCGCAACCTCAAGAAACCATCATTATCCCATCACTTTGCAAAACAGCTAAGGAGTCATCTGACCAACATTCCAAAACATGTCCTGTCATGACTACAACCTTTGATCTAGTCATATAACCCAAGATCTGCTGAATAAACAAATAAACATAGCTTTCCCCATCACATAACCACCAATGTCCCATCATCGATTACACTTCCCCGAAATTCTGTCGCAACCCGTATGGCACACGACCAGAAGGCTCATCCAATATCCCATCGTAAAAAGCAAAGAGTCGAACCTCCCTCCAAACGCCTTACCACAACAATCATCACATCCCATCATGATGACTCCCGATTGCCCCATCACACAGCAGTAACCAGACTCCTCCATCACAGAAACGTACATTCACAGACAGAAGAAGAACTTCTCCAACGTCCCATCGCACCCATCAAATATCAAGTCCCATCGTGAACATCTCATCAAGTGATCCGGACATGCCATCACACCAGCGACCATCAAGCCTCGCTAAAGTAAAAAAATAAAAGAGAGGAAACTCATTGACGTCCCATCGCAACACAACAACGAGAACAATAGCTAGCAGTCCCATCGCAAGCAAAAGCCTCCCGCCGGCAATAAATCAAGTAAGTAAAACACCGCTTCTTCTACTTGATATTTTCTGTAAAATATAATTAGCTAATATTAAGTCAAATCTTTTTAAAACTAGTCATTCTCGACTCGCCAATCACTATAGTCCTCCCATAAGAGACAATCATCTGTATTCATCGAGAAGATTAGATGGAGCATCTGGCATACCAAATATAATCTTGACAACCACATGAACGTTCGGGTCTACAAATCTCGTATAGGTGGATCTGCTCAGCTACATCTTGGAAGCCATGTTTTCTACAGTTTTACAACTATATTGACCTTATGTTAAAAATCCTACGCTTTCAAAAAAAATAGCTACCAAACTTTTAAAAATAATAAATAATAATATATATAAACTCTCCTATCTATCAAAATTCACTTTTCATCATTCCAATCTGTTCTTTTCCCTGGGAAACCGAACACCGAGTACACTCAACTTTGTGAAATAACAAATATCCACTGGAAAGGGACACCTGAAGCGTCATTGGGGTGAGCAATGATGTGCCTGGTCTGACATGACTTGTGAAAGCCTTCGCCAGTACATGAAATTATATCTTATTATCTGGTCACTTGACCTTATCTCTGGACATTCACATGATGCCCCCCAGTACCTCGATTGCGTCAATTTCCCTCTGTTTGACTGCCCCTTGCAGCAGGTCGCGATATGCGGTGGGATGCCCCTTGCACCCTCAGTTGAGGATATACCTTTTGATAGCTACCACTGGGCCCCCGAATTCTCCATGTTAGCTTACGCTGATAGATAAGAAAGCCAAGCACTTCATGTTAGCATCCCTAGTTCACACTAATGATTTCCCAAAAGATACGAGAAGGCACCCTCGGAATAGGGGTGTCATCTTCTTCGATGCATTCTTACGTCATAGAATGCACCAAAGAGGGACATCTATAGACACCTCAATTTTACCCTCTCAGAGTATACAAACCTATTCGGTTAACCTTTGACCTTGCCCACGACTTTCAGAAGGGACTTACCTTTTCTGAAAGCTTTAAACCCTTAATACAGGGACCATATACTGAAACAATAGTAAATGGCTTAACACAGGCTGAAACAATAGCTCTGTGGCTTAGATCTCATGACCCTAACACGAGGACCATATACTGAAACAATAGTATATGGCTGAACATAGGTTGAAACAATAGCTCTATTGCTCAGATCCCACGACCCTAATACGAGAACCATATACTAAAACAATAGTATATGATTGAACATAGGCTGAAACAATAGCTCTGTGGCTCAAACCCCAAAACTCTAATACGGGGACTATATACAAACAATAGTATATAGTCAAATCACAAGCTAAAATATTAGCCTTGTGGTTCGAACCCAACTCAACCAAGGAAAGTTCCGAATTGCCCGCCCTAACCAACGCCCGCAATTTGATTGCACGCCCCATAGTTGGCGCGAATTGGTCCCACTTGAACCAAGCCTGTTCTTCCTGTGCCTTAAGAGTGGATTACATGCCCTATAATGCGCGCGCAATTCAATTGGATGCCCCACCACTGGAGCGCAATTGGTCCAACATGGACCGGTCCTTAACCTTCTAGAGGCCGCCCTTAGACCCGATTGTGCCCGCAAACTAGAATGCCCCACCACCAACACGTAATTAGTTCTAATTAGGTTAGAACTAGGACACCCGACTAGGCCAGTCAGCCGGTCACTCACTGAGTCGGTCACCGACTCAGAGTGATTAAGCGCCCAGGATAGGGCGCATAATTCAATTAAGTGCACCAGATAGGGTGCGTAATTGGATTTGACAAGCTAATTATGCACCTCCCACAGGGCACGTAATTACTCGAATGCCTATAAATAGACCCCTACCCCCTAGCCACGCTACACAATTCTCCTATGCACACAACTTTCATAGAGATCTCAGGGAGCTCAAGTTCCTCCTTTGCGGCACTAGAAGGAGAAAGAAGCGCTTGGCTTCAGGTAATCTTTTTGTTTTCAGTTCTAGTTCTAGTTCCCAATTTTCTTTCTATTTCTCAATTTCCTTTCTAGTTCAATTCTCCATTCCAAATTCTAAATTCTTAATTCTTGATATCGCTTTGATTCCTAATTCTCAATTTTAAGTTCATTCAAAATTTTAATTCTTCAATATTTACAAAATAATTTAGACGATTCAGTAAAGGAGTTCAACCTGCAAGCCTCGCGCCCCTTAAAGCGTGATCAGTGACGTGCTATGCGTCGATAAACATCTGCAACTGGTGATTGCATCTGCACAGGTATCCTCCATTTAGAATTCACCTCCCTTTATTTTTCTACACTTAAATAATTTCCTTTTATTATTCTAATATATCACTGCAGGCGCACATAAACATTTTCCTACTATTATTTTATCACTTTATTATTCTATCGCTTTCCACCAGAGTCCACATAAACCAAATTGGGCCACTCATTCCGGGGACCGAACAGAACCGAAAAAAAGCACGTACCAACACCTAGTACATTCAAACTTGTGAACTTGCAAGGTTTATATTTAAAATGACCAAGTTTTTACCACCATTGTTGGGGACTACTGTTTTATTTGAACTATTTCCTTTTAGTTAGTTTGCATTAGTACTTATCCAATTCTAGTTTTTTTTTTTTTTTGATTTGGAGACCGAGGTTCGAGCCTATCGAAGCTTCGAAGGGGACACCCACGAGAGGCGAAGGTATGCACTTTTTTTTCATATTTAGTTAGGTTTTTATTTCTATAATTTTGTTTCTTAGTTTATGTCTATGTGATATGGAGTTTCCCACAAATTCAATGTCCCCATCTGTTAGTACGCAATTTTTCTCGGTCCTCGAAATGATTGGCCCAATTTGGTCTATGTGGACTCTGGTGGAAAGCGATGAATGATAAATTGAAATATAAGAGTAAAAGGTAAATTCTTAAAGGAAACTACCAGGTTCATTGCAATTGCCAGTTGCAGATTTTTATCGATGCTGCAACATGTCACTGATCAATCCTTTTGGGGTGTGGGTTCAACTTGTTTATTGAATTGTTGGCCTGCTAATGTTAGCAGCAATGGGTCACCTAGAAGTTTAGTCTATAGTTTTCCTATCTTGCTCTAAGTCTAATTTCTTTAGTTTTCCTAATCTTACCGAGGGTCTAATTAATCTAATCTTCTAGTTATTCTAGAAGTTTAATCAAACTAGTCTCCTAATCCTACTAGGAGTTTAGTCAACTTAAGAATCCTAATCTTATTAGAACTTTGATTGGTATTAGTCTCCAAATTCTACTAGGAATCGAATTATCCTAAGTCTTTTGCTTCTATTAAAAGTTCAAATATTCCAAGTATCCTAATTTGATCTGAATTCTAATTAATTTAGGTATACTGATTCTATTAGAACTCTAATTAATTTAAGTATCTTAATTCTATTAGAACCCTATTTAACTAGGATGTCTGATTCTATTAAAAGTCTAATTATTTTAATTATCCTATTTTCACTAGAAGCCTAATTATTTTAAGTTTCCTATTTTTACTAGGAGTCTACTCAATTTAGATATCCTACTTCTACTAGAAGTCTAAATATCTTACTTCTACTAGAAGTCTAATTATTTTTAAGTTTCCTATTTTTACTGGGAATCTAAAAACAAGGGGGGTTTGGGCCCGCTATGCTAAGGAGGATCAGCCCCATTCCCGGGTACCCTCTGTAAGCTCCCTTGGGTAAATCGGTTGGCTAAGGGGTCATTTTAAAAATAATATAGACTGAAAAACTGATTTTTTTATCGATAAATTAAGGTTTTTCTTTTTAAGATGGGAATTAAGGTATTTTTGAAGATTAAGATTAGAACTAAAAATTATAAATTAGAAGATATTGGGACTAGAATTTGAAAATAAATGCTCCGATCTAGAGTAATTTAAGACTAAGACCTAATTCTAGAGATTAAGAACTAGGAACAAAAACATAAATACTGAAATTAAGGATTGATTCTAGGAACTAAAACCTAGAACCAGAAATAAAGAGATCTAAGAGTTTGAATTTTAAAAGGTAAGAATTGAAATCGAAGATCTAAGATTTAAGAACCAGAATTAGGAACTAGAATTTAGAACTATGACTAAAACTAGAATCAAAATTTAAGGACCAAAACTAAGAACTAGTTCTAGAAGCTAAGAACCAGTTATTAATAACTAGAATTAGAGACTGAAATTAAAACTTAAAATCTAAGACAAAAAATTAAAAGACTGAATTTAAAATCTAAGATCTACTAAATTAAGAACTAAAAACTAGAACTTAAGAACTAGAACCTAGAACTAGAAAAGTAATTATGACCTAGAGCTAAGAAATTTCTTGAAGCTAGGCGCTGAAGAGAAAGTCTCGAAATCCCTAAGCATGGAAGAAAGGAACTCGAAAACTCGATTGCTTGATGTGTTTGATGTGTGGTGTAGGGGGTCTATTTATAGGCATTCGGGTAATTACGTGCCCTGTAGGAGGTGCACAATTAACCGATCAAACCCAGTTACGCACCCTGTCTGGTGCGCTTAATTAGATTATGCGCCTTATCCAAGGTGCATAATCACTTTGAGTCAGTGACCGACTTAGTAAGTGACCGGCTGACTGGCTTAACCGGGTGTCTGAGTTCTAATCCAATTAAAACTAATTGCTTGCCCTTATTGGAGCGTGCAATTCAATTTAGCGATAGATCAGCTGCGCTTAATCGAGGAATTAAAGTGGTCAAGGGAATTATAGTCCAGGTCCAAGTGGTGGTGATGCGCGTAATAGATTGCGCGCCCTATCCTAGGTGTGAAATCGGATCCTAAGGCGGTCTGCGGGAAAGTAGACTCGGTCCAAGTTGGACCAATTACACGCCAGTTGTGTGGAGCTTAATAGAATTACACGCGATGTAGAGGGCACAAAATTTGAGATCCTCCCCGAGCAAAGTCGGGTCCAAACCACAGAGCTATTGCTTCAGCCAGTGCTTCGACCATATAATATTGTTTCAGTATATAGTCCCCATGTTACGATTTAAAAGTCTCTGATAAGGTCAGTCCTTTTTCGGAGATCGTGGGCGAGGACAAAACATGACCGAATAGGTTTGTATACTCTGAGAGGGCAAAATTGGGGTGTCTACATATGCCCCTCTTCGGTGCGTTCTTGTGAAGTAAGAATGTGTCGAAGAAGTAGACACCCCTCTTTCGAGTGTGCCTTCTCATTTCTTTTGGAAAATCATAAATGTGGACTGGCCAAAAACTTGTTGAGGTATTTTTTAAGTGCTTGCTACTGACTTTATTGAAGACAGTGATAAGAAAGGGATGAATAAAAAATGGATGAAAGATAGAGTGAGAATTATGGAGCAAGAGCCTAAAACACACAATCTCGCAAGATCTCTGTTGGCAAGTTTTGATAAGTAAGAGTTTGTCCCATAGGGAAGTTTATCTTAAGCTCCAAGGGAGCCATCTTTAGTAGGCCCTCCAGATCTGACTATAAATCTGGCAATCCTAAATGGAAGGGGATTTAGGGTCACTAAAATCTAAATTCTAAGGTATCCTAATGTCTAAACTATAAAAAGGGTTAAGAAAGAAGATGGAGTGAGAAAATAAATATAAAAGAGTGAGAAGTATGCTATTAGGTTCGGATCATTGGGTTTCATTACTCAAATTCAGATCCGCGCTATAAAAGTCCTGTCCAATGGCTACATTATCACCACTGAGGAGAAAGAATTCAAGTCATCTCTGTGCCATGATCCAATCCCTTTATGGCTATAACCTGTCCACTTAAATGGTCACAAACTATCCAATTGGGGAACCACAATCCAGAGATGGGTCAGAACAAGTTTATCATTGTAGGCACTACTTTGTCTAGGCTACAAGCACAAGAATCCATAGGGAACCTCAACCTCTAAAGTGCTATGTGTGGGGCTAGGCTTGTATGGGAGCATGTTAGCCCAGACACAGAACCAGCAAGAGTTTGAGTGAAGCCTTAGATCCAGCTATCCACTGCTTTAGAGAGACTGCAGTGATCCAGTCACAAGCGTGCAATTTCTATAACCAAACCAGATCTGCCATCTGATGGCGGGTCTATACACTCTGAGGAGTTTGTCTCAGCACAGTCTCTCACAGGGCTACAAGCACAAGTGCAGAGAAGAATAATCCGTCTTGAGTCTGTGGGTTGGCTTCACCCTAAGGCTATAACCTGTCCACTTAAATGGTCACAGACTATCCCAGAGGCTATCCTCCTCACAAAGCTCAAGATAGAACAAGAAACATTGCTGCCACCGCCATGTTCACAAGGCTACAAAAGCTCATTGCTCCCATGGGGACTTCAGATCTAGTGGGTCCTGTGGTGGGGCTAGGCCTATATGGGAGCATGTTAGCCCAGACACACAGGTCACTTGGATCTAAGTAACCCACAAAATCAGTCCTCCATTGCTTGCAATACATCCTAGCAATGGAGGATCTCAAGGTAGCAGCCTTATACAGAACAACTCACAAACAGAAATCCCATAAATGCAAAACACCCTATCATAAAAGTCCATTAATCTATTCCAAATAGTCATACAAAGGCATAGCCAGCAAATGCTGGGCTATGGAGAGAAGAAAAAGTAAAAATAAATCTACCTAAACCTTACTAGAGATCTATAGCTACTGCAAGAAGAAGATAGACAAAATTCTATTCTATGAGGTCCCCTAAACCTAAACCAGGCTAGGGTTTATATAGCAGTTATTCTGGTGGCACATTAGGGTTAGGAAATCCTAATTTTAATGATGCCACATGGCCTAATACTATTCCTTAGATGCCTCAGGGCGCGTGCATGGAAATTAGATCGTTGGAGTGCGTGCCCTAATTGCTGAAAGTTCTCAGAATGTCCTCTATAGAAATGTGGGAGAGTTAGAGTCCAGAGCCTCGCCAGGTAGCACTGGCTTCCAAGACTGTCTCATGGTAGCACGGTCTTCGCGAGATTAGATTAGCTTGAAATTCTAGCCATCGCGGGGTTGTCTTAGTTGCAGTTGAAGCAATCGCGCGATAGAGCATTGAATCCTCACTGGATTGCTCTGGTCTGTGTGGGATTGCACTTTCCTTCTGAATGGTGCGGGAATCACGCGAGCAGTTTGTTTCTCAATGGATCTTTGCGAGGACGTGATGTGCATTGGTCTCTGAACTACGCGAGAGGTTTTTCTAAAGTTTTGCATCCCGCGGCCACTACGCGACAGCTGCGTGCAGAGATACCTGGAGCTCTCTCTCCTCAACTGATCTGAGTGAACTATGCGAGGTTTAAGAGTTGCTTTCTTGAGATGCGCGACACTGCACGATCATTTATATTTGAGCTTCGTGAACTATGCTGCAGGAGCTCTTCTGTCACTAAACTACACGGACAATTGGTATGATGTCATGGGAAACTCACGAGGATTATGCGAGGCAGGCTTTTGGAGTCATGTGAACCTTACGACAGCTACGCGAGGCTCATTAATTTCTTTGCTGCTGTTGTGCTCTGCCTTCATGCAGTCAGGCTCTCTGTCTTCCATTCTCTTGGGAGACTTCTGGGGTAAAAGTGGGCTCCTTAGTAGGATTAAGGCCATATTGTAGCTGCTGTTTATTGTTGCGAAATATCAGTGTGCTTGCTTTATGTGTTAGTGGTAAAAACAATTTAAAATCAAAGAAAGAGTAAAACAGGGGATGGAATCAACACAACTGAGAAATCCTAGACCTGCAAGATACAGGGTCCATATGTAGCAAGTTTTGATAAGTAAGAGTTTGTCCCACAGGGAGAGGTGATCTACAACTCCAAAGGAGCCATCTCTAGTAGTCCCTCTAGATCTGACTACAGATCTGGCAGTCCTAAAAAGAGGGGAGTTTAAGGTCACTTATTCTAAGTATTCTAAGATAGTCTAATGAGTTAACTACAGAAAGGGTTGAGAAGATGGATGGATTGTGGAAAATAAATATATCAGAGGAGTTTTTGTAATTCAGATTCAGATCTGATGTTATGGAAATCCTGTCCAATGGCTACATTATCACCAAAGAGGAGGAAGAATTCAAATCATCCCGGTGCCATGATCCAATCCCTTAAGGTTATAACCTGTCCACTTAAGTGGTCACAGACTATCCCATAGGGGAACCACAGTCCAGAGATGGGTTAAAATAAATTAATCATTGTAGGCACTACTTCATCCAGGCTACAAAAGCTCAGGAATCCATAGGGAACCTCAACCGCTAAAGCTCTATGTGTGGGGCTAAGGCTGTATAGGACCATGATAGCCCAGACACATAGAACCAGCAAGAGGTTGAGTACCACCTTCGATCCAGCTGTCCTTTGCTTGAGTGGGGCTGCAATGGTCTAGTCACAAGCCTACAATCTCCATAACCAGATCAGATTTAACATCTGATGGCGGGTCTATACAAATATATAGAGTCTATCTCAGACAATCTCCTACCGGTTTAAGCTCAGTGCTGGGAAGAAGGATCCATCTTGGATCAGCGAGTTGGATTCACCCTAAGGCTATAACCTGTCCACTTAAATGGTCACAGACTATCCCAGAGGCTATCCTCCTCACAGAGCCGAAGACAAAACAAGTTAATTGCTGCTACCACCATGGTCACAAGGCTACCAGCTCAGGCTTCCATGGGGATTTCAGATCCAGTGGGTCTGTGGTGGGCTAAGGTCAGACCACCATGATAGCCCAGACACACAGATCACTTGGATCTGAATGGGTCCTTAGAATCAATCCTTCATTGCTTTGAAACACAGCCAAAGCAATGGCGGATCACAAGGCAGCAGCCTTGCACAGAACAGCTCACAAATACACAAATCCCATAAGAGTACAAATCCTATTACACAAACTCCATTAATCTAATCTCAATAGACATACAAAGGCATGGCCAGCAAGTGCTGAGCCATGGAGAGAAGAAAAGAAAAAAAGAAAACTACTTACAGCTATAGAGAAACAGAAAAGAAAACGATCTCCGATCAAAAAATCTCAAGGATTCCTAAAAGAAAGATCTCCCCTAAACCTAACCAGGCTTAGGATTATATAGCAGTGGCTGTGGCGGCGCATTAGGGTTAGGAAACCCTAATTTTAGCGACGCCATGTGGCACATTAATGATCCTTGGAGGCCTTGGGGCGCCTACACGGAGATTTGAGCATGGAAATGCGTGCCCTAATATTTGGAAATCCCTAAAAAGTCCTGTACAAAATGTTGGAAGTTGGAGTTTAGAGCTTTGCGTTGCGATCGATTACAAACTTGTCTGGTAGCTCCAGGCGTGGTTGAGTTTAACATTAAAGCTTTAGACGTCGCGTGGTTGCAGCTTCTTGATGCTTTGAGCAGTCGCGAGGTAGACAGTTAAGCTATCACTGGGTTGGGCTTCACGCAGTTGGATTGATAATTTGTGAAATAGCGTGAATCATAAGCTTTCCTCTTCACTTGAGGCTAATTTTGGATTTTGCAGGTCGCTTTTTCTAATGTCCGCAAGAACTGCATGATGTTCTCTTGATATTTACATCCATGCATCGCGTGATGCCTACGCGGCAGATTAAGCTCTCTCTCAAATTGCTCGAGCGAACCACGTGAGGGTGAGAGGGGTCGTTTTGAACTGCGCGGGAGCTGCGTGACGTTTAATTTCTAAACTTCATGAGAGCTGCCCGACTCAAGGCTTCTAAAGTTCTTCTGTCTCTCTACTGCGTGAGAACTTATTTGTGAAGTTTTGAGACTTCGCGAGGACTGTGCGAAGTGTATTTTTTTGAATCCTCTGGTGTTTTATCAACTGTGCGAGGTTCTTCTATGGTCTGGATTCATGGTTCATTCTTCTAAGAGACTTCTGGTGCCAAAACAGGCTCCTTTGCAGGATTCATGGCCTTATTGCCCTGCTGTTTATTACCTACAGGAAACACTTAACAAGCATTTATTAGATGTCTAAGGGTCTAATCAAAGGCTAAGTTAAGGGGTAAAAAGTGGTACTTTTCGTGTCTTAACACACAAACCTAATCTTTGCTAGTCCCTTAGCAAAGCTACACTAAATCAACTATAGAATTTAAATGCCACTTTCGTAGGGAGCACGGATACATTTAGCATATGTACCAAGCCTTTTAAAGCCTTAGGTGATCCCTAGTGGAGGAGTGAAGTCTCCTGAGGGTTTTCAGTGAAGACACCCACAAACTTCTCAATGAAGCTTAACAAAAGTGCAATTTATCATGAGCTCAAGAAACAGAGTTAGTTTACCTTTAACCATTAAAAATATAAGAAATTCAAACATATTGGTACGTAAATTTAAACATTATAATCTTCTCATGAAAGCACAACATTTCCAATCAGTTTACACTA
This sequence comes from Chloranthus sessilifolius, assembly GCA_021018995.1. Classification (NCBI taxonomy): domain Eukaryota; kingdom Viridiplantae; phylum Streptophyta; class Magnoliopsida; order Chloranthales; family Chloranthaceae; genus Chloranthus; species Chloranthus sessilifolius. The sequence continues at coordinate 58,146,423 of CM037594.1, forward strand.
AAGAACAATTCACCTGTGTGTCAGCACTGAGCTCATCCCTGGATCAAAAATTAGGTTATAGGTCATGCTTAATGCATTCAATATCAGACCCAAAACTCTTCACGGCATACTCTCATAAAGAACTGTGGAGAGTTTCATTCTATCTCAAGCTCAAGAGTAGTTACATCTCCCAAATGAGTCTGTAAGCATGAGCATAGGCATAGCTCTGAAGTTCTGGCATCATTGACAAATCCTCGCCATAGATTGAACAACTCTTTGTCTCCACATGACAGCTCACTTAACTTTGGATCACAAGGGCTTTAACTGGGCTGTGATGTGGCTTATGGAGTGGGGTTCAAAAGAATGGGAGGTTGAAAAGGGGTTCAAAATTGAGAAATCAGTAGGTGAAGGAGGTGATTCATGACTTCACCTTCTTCAATTCAAACTCCTTTCATCTTCTCTCGAGGTCTTCGATTTGAAGTGATCAGCTTTCTTCTTGATTTCAATTATCCCAATGAAAGTTCTCTTGACTCCTCTCTTACTCCTCTTCATTATTGCTTTTGTTTCTTTTTTATTCATTTTTCTTCTTTTCATTTTGTTTTTGCTTTTCTGAAGTGCCACCATTTTCTTAGTTACCATACTGGCAGACTTTAAGGTACTTCTTCTTTCTTCACCTAATGTTGACCATAGCTAGTCCATCTTCAACTCTTATCCTTTACCTTCAATTCTCAGAGTGAGGGTAAGGTTAAATCAGATACATAGGTTCAGATGCAAGTACTCAGGTGTATTTTTGAAGAAATTTAGGATTTAAGATTCAAAGTGGGTATGGACAAGGGCAGTTGCTTAAGGTTGGTCTATTTAGGCTCAAACCGTCCAAGAGAAGGCCTTGATCCTTTCCTAAAGTCATGGTTGTTTCAACTTGAGTTGCCTAACTTCTAGTGAGCAGGATTTCGGCCCATTCTTAGAGCTAGAAGAAATTGCCTTAGTCACTCCTCAAAGAAAAATTTTGTATGGGCCCAAATCTCACTGGTTATGGTTTTCCTTTGAATTCTTAAGTATGTCCTTACCTTTTTCTCTCTAATGATTCACTAAGTGCTGATATAAGTGAGTGTCCTTGGTGATCTCATCATGGAGATGTGAAATTTTAAAAGTTTATACTGTCTAAAGTCTGAAAAAATTTTAAATTTCATTATTTTTCTGATTCTCCAGTGAACATGGTTCCATTTCCATATTACTCACATGATTATGCTGCACTTAGGTTAACTATTCCATTAGATTCTGCCACACCCCCAAACCTATGAGGAGCAAAGTGTCCTCGGTTCAAAGGTGGTGCAGATTTATTAAGGGCATAATAAAAGGAAACAGTAAGAAAGAAAAACACCAAGAATTGAGAACTGTACAGAATAATCAGAACAAGAAAGTTTCATTAAGACTAAAAAGAAAATTACAAAAAGAAAGAAGGGAGGAGAGAGGGATCAAGGATGGGGGGGTGAGAAGGTTTGAGTGGAGGGGAGGGATGGGATGGTTCTATCTTTGCTTTTTCTTTTTGTGGTGGAGCTTTTCCTCCTCCTCCTTAGCTGTGGATCTGTTGAACCTCCTCGTATTCATCCCGCAGGGATTGTAGGGGTCCGCTCTTTGGGTGGGGGAAGGTTCCAACCACATCGGATAAAACTTGTTAGGCAGAGCATTAGGCTTGTCATCTGCCATTGTTAGGACTAGGGAAGGACCGCTAGGGTGGGAGGAGAAAAGATGAGATGAATATGAAAGGGGATCCCTGTGTATTTAAAGACGAGGATGGTGGAAGATGAAATGGTGGAATAACATCCAAGTCGTCGCAATTAATTAAGAGTGGGTTAGGAAACGACAAGTCCCAATCGGCGTGGAAATGACAAATGCATTTGACTCACAATGGTGGGCAAGGGGTCGCGAGATGGGAACGAAATCTCGCGATGATGAATGTTGTAGCTAGCGAGAGTTTCCCAAATCTCAAATTGGAATGCTGAGGCTTAGTACCAAGCAGGAGCAATTCATGCGATTCGACATTCAATTCAAACATCGATGAAATTGCGAAGAAGAAGTAATCATACCAACCCCACAAAATATATACCTAGACTCAGACCCCACCGAGAGACTACAGATTCCTAAAAACTATTAAAGAAACTAAAGTAGTATAGTACAATATGGACACAACTATGGGTCATGTAGATGAAGGGGTCCCTTGAAATGAATAGTGTTCATAGGATCATGGGTTTTTGAGACAAGGCTTAAGCCTCGACCATTCACTTTCAAGGTCCGCCTGTGATTTGGGATCCTTGACTTCCACATCACTAGATGGGAAAACATTTATAACAATATAGGGACCTTCCCATCGGGATTTTAGTTTGCCAGGAAAGAATTTCAGTCTGGAGTTAAATAACCAAACCTTGCCACCAGGGATGAAGCTCTTTCTCAGTAAGCCCTTGTCAAAGAAAGCTTTGGACCGTTCCTTGTGGATCCTAGCATTGGCGTAGGCATCCATCCTCAGTTCGTCCAATTCAGACAGCTGCAGGGACTTGTGTTGACCAGCAGAAGTTAGGTTCATATTTAAGTTTTTAATGGCCCAATAAGCCTTGTGTTCTAACTCTACTGGGAGATGGCAAGCCTTGCCATAGACCAGTCTGAATGGGGACATACCAATGGGGGTCTTATGGGCAGTCCTATAAGCCCACAGTGCGTCATTGAGCTTGTCAGCCCAATCTCTCTTGTCAGTCCTTACTGTTTTCTCAAGGATGTGCTTAATCTCCCTATTGGAAATTTCAACTTGCCCACTTGTCTGTGGGTGGTAGGGAGTAGCAATCCTATGGGTCATGTATTTCTTGAGCAAGCTTTAGAAATTCCTGTTTCAGAAATGGCTACCCCCATCATTGATAATAGCTCTAGGGGTTCCAAATCTTGAGAAAATGTTCTGCCTTACAAATTTGAGGACCACCTGGTTGTCATTGGTTCTTGTGGCAATGGCTTCTACCCATTTGGAAACATAATCCACTGCCACTAAGATGAACTGGTAACCATTAGAAGGAGGAAAAGGGCCCATGAAGTCTATACCCCATACATCAAACAGTTCTACAACAAGGATGGGCTGCAAAGGCATTGAATTTCTTTTGGACAACCCTCCTAATTTTTGACATCTCTCACATGCCTTGCAGTGTGTATGTGCATCTTTGAATAAAGAAGGCCAATAAAACTCACACTGCAGGACCTTGTCAGCTATTTTTCTTCCACTAAAGTGGCCTCCACAGGCATTTTCATGGCACATGGCCAGAATACTGGGGACATCACTTTCGGGAACACATCTTCGGATGATTTGGTATGCACAATACTTGTATAAGCAAGGTTCCTCCCAGAAAAAATATTTGACCTGTGAGAAAAATAGGTCTTTGTTCATTTTGGTCCAGTGGGCAGGAATCTTTCCTACAACAAGATAATTCACAATGTGAGCAAACCAGGGGACCAAGGATTGGATTGCAAATAGTTGCTCATCTGGGAAGGCATCATTTGAAGGACCATCATGACATTTCTCCAACACAATTCTGGACAAGTGGTCAGCCACCACATTTTCCACACCCTTTTTGTCCTTGATTTCGATGCCAAACTCCTGTAGTAGCAGTATCCATCTAATCCGCCTGGGCTTAACATCTTTCTTGGACAATAGGTACTTCAACGCTGAGTGGTCAGTGAAGATTACAGTTTTAGATCCCTGCAGGTAGGATCTAAACTTGTCCAAAGCATACACCACTACCAAAAGCTCTTTCTCGGCCAGGTATAATTCAGCTTGACCAAGGTGACTTGTCGACATAAGCAATGACCACAGGCAACTTATGCTTTCTTTGGCCCAAGACAGCACCTATTGCCAAATCTGATGCATCACACATTAATTCAAAGGGCAGGGTATAGTCTGGTGTCTGGAGTATAGGGGTAGAGGTAAGGTAGACTTTCAAAGTCTCAAAAGCCTTTAGACATTTAGCCGAGAAGTAGAAAGGCACATCCTGGCAGAGCAGGTGGAACAATGGCTTGGCAATTTTGTTGAAGTCCTTAATGAACCTCCTATAGAATCCTGCGTGCCCAAGGAAAGATCTTATTTGCTTGACTGTTTTTGGAGGGGGTAGATTGGCAATGAGGTCAACTTTGGCCTTGTCTACTTCAAGCCCTTCTTTAGAGACTACATGGCCCAACACAATGCCTTGTGTTACCATGAAGTGGCTCTTTTCCTAGCTTAAGACCAGATTGGTCTCCTCACATCGTTGCAAAACTAGGCTGAGGTGTTGTAGACACTGGCCAAAACTGTCTCCATAGACAGAAAAGTCATCCATAAAAATCTCCAAAACCTTGTCAATCATATCAGAGAATATGGCATACATACACCTCTGAAAAGTGGCTGGCGCATTACACAACCCAAAAGGCATCCTTCTGTAAGCAAAGGTGCCAAAAGGACAGGTAAAGGTGGTTTTCTTGGTCTTGAGGATGCACAGGGATCTGGTTGTACCCTGAGTATCCATCAAGAAAACAGTAAAAAGCTTTTCCAGCCAATTTGTCCAAAATTTGATCAATGAAGGGGAGAGGGAAATGGTCCTTTCTGGTCTTAGAGTTGAGCTTTCTATAATCAATGCACTCTCCAGCTAGTGGTCTCTCTAGCTGGTCTCAACTCTCCAGATTCGGTTTTAATAACTGTTATGCCAGATTTCTTGGGCACCACTTGGATAGGTGCCACCCAGTTAGAATCCAATATGGGGTAAATCACCCCTGCATCTAGCAATTTAATGATCTCCTTGAGGACCACTTCCTGCATGTGAGGATTTAACTTCCTCTGCATTTCCCTGGAGGGTAGTGCTCCCTCCTCAAGATGAATCCTATGCATTCAGATTGATGCATCTATTCCTCTCAGATCGGCAATGGTCCAACCAATTGCCTTCTTGTGCTTCCTCAAAACTGTTAGCAATTCCTCTTCCTGCTCATTGGTAAGAGAGGAAGAGATAATCATAGGAAGCTTATCACCTTTCTCAAGGAAGGCATATTTTAATGTCTCTGGAAGCTTCTTGAGTAATTGGTATTGGTGGTTGGAGGAAGAGGCAAGAATGTAGGTTTCAAATGGAATGTCAGACTGAGCCCACAGAAGACTTCAATGAGGTCATGTCTTTTGTCATCATAGCTGGGCTCTCTTCCTCCACCATATCCCAGACTTTAACTAAATTCCTGACAGTGTTGCTCCACTCCAACAGAGTGGGCAATTCTTCATCCACAATTTCTTCTAGTACATCCACTGCAAAGCTCTCCTCATTGTCCTCTTGAGGGTACTTTGCACAATTGTACACATTCAGCTCAACTTTCATATGCCCGAAAGTTACCTCCATGACTCCAGACCTGCACTGAATGCATGCATTGGCAGTGGCCAAGAATGGCCTGCCCAAGATAACAAGTATGGGATTAGTACTTTTGCTGCAGCCCATGTCCAAAACTACGAAGTTAGCAGGGTAAAAGAATTTATCTACCCCTACCAAGACATCCTCAATCATTCCCATAGGCCTCCTCTCAGATCTATCCGCCATCATTAGCACAATGGGGGTAGGTTTAAGCTCCCCTAAACCTAGCTGCAGATATACACTGTATGGCAGCAGGTTAACACTGGCTCCAAGGTCTAAAAGGGCCTTCCCGATTGTATGGTCTCCAATGATGCAGGGAATAGTGGGTATCCCTGGATCTTGCAACTTCTCAGGCATTGATATGTTAAATACAGAATTCACTGTATCAGTTGCAAAGACTCTATTGGACACATGGCCTCGAGCTTTTCTCTTTTGGGTACAGAGGTCTTTCAGGAACTTTGCATAGGCTAGGACCTGTTTAATTGCCTCAAGCAGGGGCAAATTGATTTTCACCTGCCTGAAGGTCTCCATCATTTCCTCCATTTGGGCATTCCCTTTCTCAAAAGGGAGAGGAACACCCAAAGCTTGAGGGAATGGCAGTGAGGTAATCCGGTCCCTCAAATTGCTAGCCCACGACTAAACTTATGTTTTTTTCTTTTTCTTGTTTTTCTTCCTGCTGAGGCTCAAGTATAGCCTCTTTATTTTTCTCCTGCTGTAGGGTGGCAGGCAATTCTTGGCTCTGTGTTCCAACCACATCTTCATCACACACATTCAAATAATCTATGGAAATGACCTCTATTGGTCTACTACCCACTTGGTTGTCTATCAGCCTGCCTGACCTCAGGGTAGTGACAACATTGGTTCCCTCAAAACTTGAGGGAGCTTCTTCAATTAAAAACTGACCTTGGGGGTTAGCAACCGACTGATATGGAAACTTCCCTTCATCTCTCCTAGCCAAGGCATTTGAAATTTAGCTTATCTGCTCCTCGAGGGTTTTATAATGAAGTCAAGACCTGGTCCTCGAAGGAAGCATTTCTTGGCTAAGGTGAGGGTAAAACCAATTGATTTTGCTGCTGGTGGGGCTACTGCTAGTGTTGGAAACTAGACCTAGGGGCATATCCCTGATTGAACTGCTGCTGTGGCCTTTGGGGTAAGGCCAACATCTGCTGGGGCTACATGTAATTGTCTTGCCTCCACCTCAGATTTGGGTGGTCTCTCCATTAGTAACCAGCATTTTGGTGCTGGTATCCATATGGCTGTCTATTATAGCCCCCAGATTATTGCTGGCCATAAGATTGAGCAGCAGCAGCATGTTCCAAAACCAATTCAGGATATTGCCCTGCAGATGGACATTCCTCCACTGTGTGCTGTGGGGACTGGTATATCAGACATGCCTCCACCACTTGAGCAGACCTTCTGGGTTGCATCACAGTCAATAATTTTTCAAACTTCATAGAGAGGTTTGCCATCTGCAGCTGCAGGTCATTATTCCCAGACACCTCATAAACTTTTCCTCTTGATATAGCAGCAGGCCCCACTTTTGACTCAGACTCCTAACTAGTTCTTGCCAGGGATGGCTTTTGAAAAGCATTTTTACTAATCACCTCAAACAATTCTCATGCCTCATCAGCAGTCTTATGCATGTAGGATCCACCACAAGAGGCATCGACCATATCTCTATTTTTCTCATCAGTCCCATTGTAGAAGCTTTGTACAAGCTGCCAGTCTGGGATCATGTGGTGGGGGCATTGTTTGAGCATTTCCTTAAACCTATCCCAGGCTTGATTAAAATCCTCAGTTGGGGATTGGGCAAAAGCAAGAATCTCCTTCCTCAACTGGCTGGTTTTGGTCTCAGGGAAGAACTTTGTCAGGAACTTGGTTTGCAGGTCTTTCCATGTAGTGATGCCATTGTTTGGAAGAGTGGCCAGCCAGGTACTAGCCCTATCCTTTAGAGAGAAGGGAAAGAGCCTGAGCCTAGTAGCCTCAGGTCCTAAACCAGCAATATTAAATGTGGTGCACAAGGCCAAAAATTGGTCAATATGCCTGTAAGGATCCTCCTTGCTGAGCCCATGGAAAGAGTGCAGCATTTGGATGATTGACGTTTTAATCTCAAAATTCCCTTGAACATTAGGGAATTGAATGCTAAATGGAGAGTTATAGTCATCCAGAGCATTTAATTCCTTGAGAGTTCTGGGTTGTTCTTCACCCATGAGTATTGTCTCAGATTCAATTGAGGGCTCAACTGGGGTGTGCCTGTTTCTTCTAAGTCTTCTACCCCTTTCTAGCTCAGGGTTGAAAGGCTCTAGAGTGGGACTAAGAGATCTCCTACCTAGCATACAAACACACCACCAGCAGGGACAACTCCTTGCAGGCACATAGCACTGGACTCAAAGAATTTATCTAACAAATTTACAGCTATCTAATAAAATATAAATTTAAAACTATCCTAAATACTGCCATGGAAATTGTAAGAGAAATAGACAGAGTTTTAAAGGTTAGAGAATTTGCAAACAGAGGTAGCTAAGCTCCAAATGCAGTCAACTAACCTTCTCTGCTGCTGTCTAGATCTGTAAAAAAGATTCAAAATTACATCAGTAGTATCAATTATTCACAGCTACAAAGAATACTAAAAATACAAAAACTAAGGGTCTACTAATAGATCATCCGTCCCTGGCAACGGCGCCAAAAACTTATTGCGAAATCTCAGTGTGCTTGCTTTATGTGTTAGTGGTAAAAACAATTTAAAATCAAAGAAAGAGTAAAACAGGGGATGGAATCAGCACAACTGAGAAATCCAAAACCTGCAAGATACAGTGTCCATATGTAGCAAGTTTTGATAAGTAAGAGTTTGTTCCACAGGGAGAGGTGATCTACAGCTCCAAAGGAGCCATCTCTAGTAGTCCCTCCAGATCTGACTACAGATCTGGCAGTCCAAAAAGGCGGGGAGTTTAAGGTCACTTATTCTAAGTATTCTAAGATAGTCTAATGAGTTAACTATAGAAAGGGTTGAGAAGATGGATGGATTGTGGAAAAAAAATATAAAAGGGTGAGAAGTAGGTTACTGAGTCTAGATTAGAGGAGTTTTTGTAACTCAGATTCAGATCTGATGTTATGGAAATCCTGTCCAATGGCTACATTATCACCAAAGAGGAGGAAGAATTCAACTCATCCCTGTGCCATGATCCAATCCCTTAAGGTTATAACCTATCCACTTAAATGGTCATAGACTATCCCATAGGGGAACCACAGTCCAGAGATGGGTCAAAACAAATTAATCATTATAGGCACTACTTCATCCAGGCTACGAAAGCTCAGGAATCCATAGGGAACCTCAATCGCTAAAGCTCTATGTGTGGGGCTAAGGCTGTATAGGACCATGATAGCCCAGACACATAGAACCATCAAGCGGTTGAGTACCACCTTCGATCCAGCTGTCCATTACTTGAGTGGGGTTGCAATGGTCCAGTCACAAGCCTACAATCTCCATAACCAGAACAGATCTAACATATGATGGCGTGGGAACTACGCAAGCTTTCCTCTTCACTTCACGAGGCTAATTCTGGATTTTGCGAGGCTGCTTTCTTTCTGAACAGCGCAAGAACTACATGACAGGTTCTCTTGATATTTACATCCATGGCTGATGCATACCGACAAGGCAGATTCAAGCTCTCTCTCTCGCTCTCGAGCGAACCACGCGAGGTGAGAGGGTCGTTTGAATCAAGGGAGGCTGCGTGATGTTTAATTTCTAAACTTCATGAGAGCTGCCCGACTCAAGGCTTCTGAAGTTCTTCTGTCACTCTACTGCGTGAGAACTTATTTGTGAAGTTTTGAGACTTCGCGAGGACTGTGCGAAGTGTATTTTTTTGAATCCTCTGGTGTTTTATCAACTGTGCGAGGTTCTTCTATGGTCTGGATTCATGGTTCATTCTTCTAAGAGACTTCTGGTGCCAAAACAGGCTCCTTTGCAGGATTCATGGCCTTATTGCCCTGCTGTTTATTACCTACAGGAAACACTTAACAAGCATTTATTAGATGGCTAAGGGTCTAATCAAAGGCTAAGTTAAGGGGTGAAAAGTGGTACTTTTCAGGTCTTAACATTTATTACCTGCAGAATAGGCTTAAAATACTATTATTAAATGATTAAGGGTCCAACAAAGATTAAGTTAAGGGGTGAAAAGTGGTACTTTTCGGGTCTTAACACACCCCCAAACCTAATCATTGCTAGTCCCTTAGCAAAGCTACACTAAAAATCTATAGAAATTAAATGCCACTTTCGTAGGGAGCACGGATACATTTAGCATATGTACCAAGCCTTTTAAACCCCTAGGTCATCCCTAGTGGAGGAGTGAAGTCTCCTGAGGGTTTTTAGTGAAGATACCCACAAACTTCTCAATAAAATAGTTAACAGAAGTGCAAGATTGTCAAGTTAGCAGTCAAGAAACAGAGTATCAGTTCACCCTTGAATCGGTAAAAATATAGTAAATTTAAAATACATTGTCTGTACAGATGTTTAAGCAATATAAACTTCACATGATAGCACAACATTTCCAATCAGTTCACAACAGGGAAACTACGCATGTGTGTTAGCACTGAGCTCACCATTAAATTAAAAATTAGGTTGTAGGTCATGCCCAATACATTCAATGTCAGACCCAAAACTCTCCAGGGGGTACTCTAACAAAGAACTTTTGAGGGTTTCATTGTCTCTCAAGCTTAAGAGCAGTTACATCCCCCAAATGGGTCTGTAAGCATGAGCATAGGCATAGCATTCAAGTTTTGGCATCATTGGTAGATTTTTACCATAGATTGGAGAACTCATTATCTCCACATGATAGCTCATTCAACTTTGGATCACAAGGGCTTTAACTGGGCTATAATGTGGCCTATGGTATTGGGTTATAAAAATAATTGGAAGGGTGAAAAAGGGGTTCAAAATTCAGAAATCAGTAGGTGCAGTAGGTGATTCATGACTTCACCTTCTTTAATTCAGCTCCTTTCATCTTCTTTGAAATCTTCAGATTTGAAGTGATCAGTTTCTCCTCTTGTTTGATTTTTTTTTCAATGAATGTTTCCTCTTGATTCCTCTCTTACTCCTCTTCATTATTGTTTTCTTTTCTTTCTGGTGCAATTTTCTTCTTTTTATTTTTTTTGTTTTTGCTTTGATGAATTGCCACCTTTTTCCTCAGTTGTTACACTACTAGAACTTCAGATAATTCTTCTCCACTCATCCAATGTTGACCCTAGCTAGTCCATCTTTAACTCTTTCTCCTTTACCTTCTGACTTCTCAGAGTGAGGGTAAGGTTAAATCAGATCCATAGGTTCAGGTACAAGTACTCAGGTGTGTTTTGAAGAAAATTGGACTTTGAAGCTCAAAGAGTGTATGAACAAGGGCAGTTACTTTAGGGTTTAGTCTGTTTAGGCTCAAACTATCCAAGAGAAGGCCTTGATCCTTTCCTAAGTGTCATGAGTGCTGTCAGTTGTTTCAACTTGGAGTTACCTAACTTTTAGTGAACACATTGACTCAGCCAGTCCTTAAAGCTAGAAGAAATTTGCCTCAATCACTCCTCAAATAAAAAAATAAATTTTGTAGGCCCAATTCTCACTGGTGATGGTCTTCCTTTGAACTTTTAAGTATGTCCTTACCTTTTTCTCTCTTCAATGATTCACTAAGTGCTGATACCAGTGAGTTTTCTTGGTGTTCTCATCATGGAAATGTGAAAATTTAGAAATTTATAATGTCTGAAGTTCTGCAAAAAGTTTTAAATTCCTTAATTTTCATAATTCTTAAGTGAACACAGCTCCATTTCTATGTTACTCACATGGTTCTGCTACACTTTAAGTTAACTATGTTATTGGTAGACCTACCTGCCACACCCCCAAACCTAGGAGGAGCAGTGCCTTCACTGGTTCAGAGGTGAGAATAAACGGTAGAATCCAAGGAAACATACAGAAACAAACACAGAAGAAGAGAGAAATAAAAGTGGAAAACTGAACAGTATGGAACTAAAAGAAAACTTTCATTAAAACAAAAAGAAAATATGACAAAAAAAAGGTAAAAGGAAAAGTCAAGATGGGGGGGGAGTCAATGTGTAGCCGGGAGAGGGTTTGAGGAAGAGGGAGGGGGAGATGCAGGTGGCGCCCTTTTTCTCTTCTTCTTTTCTCTCTTCTCTTTCTTCTTCTTTTTCTTTTCTTCCTTGGCCAGGATCCGCTGGACCTCGTCATACTCATCCCGGAGAAATTGCAAGGTGTCCAGCTCCTTAGGCGGTGGGGGATCTTCCCAGATGGGGTAAAATTTGATTAGGAAGCCAAAGGGGCTGTCATCCGCCATTTGTGTGAGGAGGTATAGACTTCTATGGTTAGAAGAGGAGGGATGAGATGAAAAGGGACTGAGGGCCGGTTTAAAAGAGAGGGACGGGGGAACTTGAATCGGCGGAATTGAAATTGCACCCCTTTTCACACTTGGCAATAAATGAGTGTCGTGTGGGGAAAGAAGAAAATACACAACTGGCTCTTTGGAAAAGAGAAGTAGCATTAAATGAATGTCCAAAGAGAGGCATGGTATTTAAAGAGATAAGTGTATCGCACGGGGATCCTCGCGAAGAGCAATCAGTGATGAGTGAAGGACATGTCTCGTGTAGCTGAGCTGGGAATCTTCTCCCAAGAATGGCAAAAAGAATAAAATCAAAAGTACCAAACAAGCCGAAAGAAACACACAGAACAGAGCAATAGATAAAACTAGAATATCTATTAAAGTGTAATAAAAATAGTTATAAGTGGAATGATAAGAAGAAAAAAAACCTAAGATAAAATCTAGAAGCTAGGATCTAATCTGAATCAGAATCTGTAAGGAAATCCCAGCCCATCTGTTTAGCCTTTGCCTTAAGGGCAGCTCTGTCCTCTTTCTTCTTCTCCTCCCTTGCCTTTTTCTTCTTGGCTGGTGTTTTCGTCGCAGTTGGAGCTTTAGGTGCCGTCACCCTCATTTTTGGTGCTTTGGGAGCTTTTGGTTCCTTGGGTTCTTGAGGGGCTTTGCCTTTATGCTTAGCAGGGGGGGTGGCAGGGGATTTTCCTTTGCCTTTAGCCTTAGGTTCCTCAGTGGGGACCACTGGTGACTTTCCTTTTCCAGTGGACTCAGGTTTGGCCTGGGACTGTGCCTCTTCAGACTAGTAGTAGGCTCTTTGCCAATTTTTAAGGGGACAGTTTTGGGAGCGGACCTCTTGGCAGTGACTTTCCTTCTTTGAGGATAAGTTTGCTTCTGTGGTGGTTCAGCAGAGGCCGTGGTAGGGGTAGGTTGCTCAATAGATGGAGGCTGCTCCTTAGGAGGTGAAGCAGGAGCTTTGCCTTTGTCTTTCTGGGGCTGAGGTGGTGCCTCGTCAGACTGGGCAGGTGGAGCTGGAGTAGTAGTAGGGGCAGGCTGAGGCACGTGAACAGAGATGGGAGTCGAATGGTAAGGTTCATTATGGGCAGTAGCCAAGGCGGATTCCAATGAGGCTCTCTTGATTTGAAATTTGAGGGCGTTAGTCTCATGGATCTTCTTTTAAATTTTTTTGATTTCCTGGGCATTATTAAGTCATTTTTCAAGCATTCTTACCCGAGCAGTCGCTGCAGCAGCATTGGATTTCTCATACTCCCAATTTATCTGATAATAAGTAGATGTAGCTTTCATCTTCTCATATTCCTCCACAATATTTTTCCACCCCAAGGAGATGCCCAGTATTTGCACTCTGTGGGCCTCCGCCATCTCATCAATCTTCTCCAGTAGGGGGGTCTCAATTGATTGGCATAGCTTGGCCATGCCCCTCAGAACATCCTTCCTCAGGTAAGCATTATCTCCCAAGTGATTTAGGATGGTGAGATAAGGAGGGCTGTAGAAATGATGGTTTGGTGCAATTGGCAGATAGGAGGTGGAAGGAGCGAAGTGTGCTTGGTCCTGGGGGGGTGGGGGAATGATAGTAGGGAAGTCAAGTGGTGGGGAATGGGGGGTCTGCTTTGGGTAGATTTGGTAGAGAAGGTGGGAGGGGGTAGGATAAGAGGGGGGATGGAGGGTATAGGGGGGAAGGTGAAGGGTGTAGGCTCAACAGGAGTTGGAGGTGATGGGGGATGGAAAATTGGAAGGATGGGAGGGGGTAAAGGCAATGGGTGGGAAGAGGGAAGGGTGATGGGGGGAGGGGTAATGATTTAGGAGGGAAGTCTGTTTGGGTGGTCTTGTCAGTGAACAGGACCAAGGGGGTTGAAGTGGATGGGGTAGGGATGGGTGGAGTGGATAAGGTGTGTAGGGTGGATTGGATGGAAGTGAGTTCACTGCATCAGTCTGTTGTGGTTATTGGTGGATAACTGGGCTTGGATGTCTTAGATCAGGGGTAGGATGAGGGTTAGTGTGTCAAAGCTAGGAGGTGGGGTTTGGGAAGAAGAGGGTACTGGTTGGAAAGGGGAGGAAGGAGCATGATGGAATGTGGAGGGAGGGGAAGAGTGGGGTTCTGTGGAGTGGTGTTGTGAGGTAGTTGGGGAGTCTGGCAGAGGGGTGTAGTAGGTAGGCATGGTTTCATGGAATGTAGAGATGAAGGCTTGGAAGCCTATGGATGTGTTAAGGGTAAGTCAATGTCTGGGAGAGGAGATATAGTAGATATGGTTGGGGTGGTGGTTTCTTCAAGTTGGGGTGGGTCAATGGGGATGGAAGGTATTGAGGGTGGTGTCTGGGAGATGATTGGGATGGTCCGAGTAGGTTTTTCTTTCTTGTAGGAGATGAGTAGGGGGCTAACGGGCTTAGTTGGAATTGTGGCAGTGTCTAGAGGTAAGGTAGGGCATGGGGAGTCGTCCCATGGACCAAGCACAGGTGAAGGGGGAGTGGGCATGGAGAATGGAATCAGAGGGGGGTGAGAGATGGATGCAAGAGGGGTAGAGGATGCAGGAATAAAAGGTTGAGGGGGTGTGGCTGCTACTGCAGAGATGGAAGTGATAATCTCTGGAGTCACCTCCTTTGTAGCAGGGGTAGACCCTGATCTGACTTTCGCTTCTGTTTGCTTGGGCAGGACTTGAGCCTCAGCTGTCTTCTTTTTCTGGCCTCCATCAAGCTCCTACTGATTTCCCATTACCTCTTGGAAAAGGTAGTAGGGGTAAGGGTGGTAGTTTGCTCGGTCCTTCCTATCTTGTAGCCCCCCTTGATCAGCAGCAAGGTGATGATTCGTGTATAGGGTAGGCTGTTAGGCTTCTTGTTTAACCCTAATTTTTCCACTGTGTCTTTCATAGCCTCAAAAATTAGCCAGGCTACATGGAAGCCATGGCCCATGTGATAGGAGTAGATAGCATCCGCAATGGGGGCTCTCCTCTCCTGCTGATGTCCTGAGCAATAGATGCTCTTCCGCAGGACTTGGTCAATGAACAGTAGTTCAGGTTCTAGTTCCCTCCGTTTGATTGAGTCCCCGGTGGCTTTTAATCCTCTTGTTAGGGTCCTTGTCCTTCCCCTTTCTCTTTTATGCAAATTTGGGAGCCATTTCTAACTCTGTCCTCTAGTATGAGCAATGGAGACTGAGATCTAAGGTTTGGTTTGATTTGATGCACAGGGCACCTCAAGATCTTAGAGCAGAGGGCAATGGATGGGGGTGATGATAGGAACAACTCTGCAGATTTGTGAAGTGAATGATGAGCTGTAGGAGTGATGCTGGACGGGAGAGGGGAGAGCGACAGAAGCTAGGGTTTCGCAGAGGGAAGAAGGAAGCAGATAATGAAAAAGGGATAAAGTGTGGGGTTGAAATACTTATCGCGAAGCTCGACGCGCTTTGGAACATCTGGTCGTGGGGTTGGAAATAAACCTAGCGAGGGTGTTGATAACCTCTAGATTGCGCGACAATCTCTAAAGTCATCCTTGGAGCGCGCGACAGAGTGAGATTAATTCATATGAAGTGCGCGAGCGGTTCCTAAGGCTCTATTTGGATTGTGTGAAAAGCTCTGAGGTTCATTTTAAATCTCGCGACAGACTTAGAATGTGTCCAGGTGAACTGCGTGAACTTCTCCCAGACTTCCTCCTTTAACCTCGCGATAGGTTTCCAGGCTGCCTCTTTTAACCTCGCGAGAGCATATGAATCTCGCGATAGTCTCCTAGGCTTCCATTTTGGACCCAGCGATAGTAAGGTATAAAACAGAGAGCATGTGCTCTCTGTTATGCCCTTTTGCATGTTTGCTGTGGTTGAATCTTGGGCATGACCCTCTCCTATGACTGTCTTTAGTCATATGTAAACTCAATCATACACTTAAGGACAACGAAAATGACCTCCCACATTAGGCATTCAACAGAAGCTATCAATTCAAAAATAGTAGGAAGCAAGCGAAGCATTAAAAGTTCAAAAACAAATAGGGCAAAAATTCTGATAAGGTCACTAGCAAATCCTAGAGAATAGAAACAAAAGAGAGCAAGATAAATCAACCAAAAACTAAGTACATATGCTACAGTAATGACACACCTGTGGAATCAGTTTGAAGAAGGATCCCCTTTACAGTGAATGGTGTCCAAAAGGTCGACAGTTTTTTCGAAACAAGGCTTAAACCTTTGACCATTCACCTTCAAGAGTCTCCCGGATTTAGGATCCTTGATTTCCACAGCACCAGATGGGGAAACATGCATGACAATGTAAGGACCTTCCCATCTGGATTTCAATTTGCCTGGAAAAATTTTAAGTTTGGAGTTAAACAAGCAAACCTTATCACCAGCATTGAAACTCTTTCTCAAGATCCCTTTGTCAAAGAAAGCATTGGACCTTTCCTTGTAGATCCTGGCATTGGCATATGCATCAATCCTTAGTTCTTCCAATTCCGACAGCTGCAGCAACCTGTGATGACCAGCAGAAGTTAGATCTAAATTTAAATGTTTGATTGCCCAATAGGCCTTGTGTTCTAACTCCACTGGGAGATGACAGGCCTTGCCATAAATCAGTCTGAAAGGGGCCATACCGATGGGGGTCTTATAGGCAGTCCTATAAGCCCACAGTGTATCATTAAGCTTCTCAGTCTAATCCTTCCTATCAGTCCTCACAGTCTTCTCAAGGATATGCTTGATCTCCCTATTTGAAATTTCAACTTGCCCACTGGTTTGTGGGTGGTAGGGAGTAGCAATCCTATGGGTGACAGAATATTTCTTGAGCAAGCTCTCGAAATTTCTATTGCAGAAATGGCTCCCGCCGTCACTGATAATGGCTCTAGGGGTACCAAATCTTGAGAAGATATTCTGCTTTATGAACTTGAGGACCACCTAATTATCATTAGTTCTTGTGACAATGGCTTCTACCCATTTGGAAACATAGTCCACTGCCACTAAGATAAAATGAAAATCATTTGAAGGAGGAAAGGGGCCATAAAATCAATACCCCACACATCAAACTGTTCTACAACAAGGATGGGCTGTAAATGCATTGAATTCTATTTGGACAGCCCTCCTAATTTCTGACATCTTTCACAAGCCTTGCAGTGTGTATGGGCATCTCTAAAAAGAGAAGGCCAATAGAAACCACACTGCAACACTTTGTCAGCTGTTTTTCTCCCACTAAAGTGACCCCCACAGGCATTTTCATGGCACATGGCCAGAATACTGGGGATATCACTTTCGAAAACACATTTCCGAATAATTTGGTCTGCACAATACTTGTACAAGCAAGGTTCCTCCCAAAAAAAGAATTTGACCTGTGAGAAAAATAGGTCTTTATCCATTTTTGTCCAATGGGAAGGGATCTTGCCTATAACTAGATAATTGACAATATGTGCATACCTGGGAATTAAAGAGTGGATGACAAATAGTTGCTCATCTGGGAAGACATCATTTGTAGCAAGGTCATCAACACCTTTCTCCAACATAATTCTGGACAAGTGGTCCGCCACCACATTTTCTACATCTTTCTTGTCTTTGATTTCGATGTCAAACTCCTGCAACAGGAGTATCCATCTAATCAATCTGGGCTTTGCATCCTTCTTGGATAGTAGGTACTTTAATGCTGAGTGGTCAGTGAAGATGACAGTTTTAGACCCAAGTAGTTAAGGTCTAAACTTGTCCACAGCAAAAATCACTGCCAGAAGCTCTTTCTCAGTGGTTGTGTAGTTTAGTTGAGCTTCAGCAAGTGATTTGCCGAGATATGCAATGACCACAGGCAGCTTATCCTTTCTCTGGCCCAAGACAACACCTATTGCCAAGTTAGATGAATCATACATCAACTCAAAGGGCAGGGTATAGTCAGGTGTTTGGAGTACAGGGGCAGAGGTGAGGCAAATTTTTAAAGTTTCAAAAGCCTTCAGGCATTCAACAGAGAAGTCAAAGGGCACATCCTGGCATAGCAGGTGGCACAATGGTTTAGCAATTTTACTGAAGTCCTTGATAAACCTCCTGTAGAATCCAGCATGCCCAAGGAAGGATCTGATTTGCTTGACTGTTCTTGGAGGTGGCAAATTTGCAATGAGGTCAACTTTGGGCTTGTCTACCTCAATTCCATCTTTAGAGACCACATGGCCCAACACAATTCCTTGTGTTACCATGAAGTGGCTCTTTTCCCAACTTAAGACCAAATTGGTCTCTTCACATCTTTGTAAGACTTGATGGAGGTGTTGTAGACATTGGTCAAAGCTATCCCCATAAACCAAGAAATCATCCATGAAATTTTCCAAGAATTTATCAATCATATCAGAAAAGATGGCATGCATACACCTTTGAAAGGTGGCTGGGGCATTACACAGTCCAAAAGGCATCCGTCTGTAAGAAAAGGTGCCGAAAGGACAGTAAAAGTAGTTTTCTCTTGATCCAAAGGGTGCACATGGATCTGGTTGTACCCTGAGTACCCATCAAGAAAATAGTAAAAAGCTTTCCCAACCAACTTATCCAAAATTTGATCAATAAAAGGCAGAGGGAAGTGGTCTTTTTTGGTCTTGGAGTTGAGTTTTCGATAATCGATGCAAACTCTCCAGTGGTCTCCTGGGTCTCAACTCTCGGTCTCAACTTGTGATCTGTGATTATGCTAGATTTCTTGGGTACCACTGGATTGGTGCCACCCATTGAATCGGAGATGGGGTAAATTACTCCGATCCGAAAGAACTTAATGATTTCTTTCAGAACCACTTCTTGCATGTGAGGATTCAATTTCCTCTGCATTTCCCTGGAGGGTGTTGAGCCCTCCTCTAGATGAATCCTATGCGTGCAAATTGATGCATCAATCCCTCCCAGATCAGTAATGGTCCAACCAACTGCTTTCTTGTGCTTCCTCAGAACTGTTAGCAATTCCTCCTCTTACTCACAGGTTAGAGAAGAGGAGATAATTACAGGAAGTTTCTCTTGTTTCTCAAGGAAAGCATATTTTAATGTCTCTGGCAGCTTTTTGAGCTCCAGATCAGGGGCTTGTTGTATGGATAGCAGGATTGGTGTATTGTTGGTTGGAGGAAGGGGCAGCAATGTAGGTTTCCAATTGGAATGCTACACTAAGCTCACAGAAGACCTCACTAGGGGCATGTCTTCTGGAATTAAAGCTAGGCTTCCTTCCTCCAACAAGTTCCAAACATCAGTTAAATTAGTGATAATGTTGCTCCACTCCAGCAGAGTGGGCAGTTCTTCTTCAATAATTTCTTCTAGTACATCCACTGCAAAGCATTCCTCATTGTCCAGATGAGGGTACTTTGCACTGTTATACACATTAAGCTCAACTTTCATATGCCCGAAAGTGACCTCCATGATTCCAAACCTGCATTGAATGCATGCATTGGCAGTGGCCAAAAATGGTCTGCCTAGGATAACAGGTATCGGAGATGTACTCTTGTTACAACCCATGTCTAAAACAAGGAAGTCTGCAGGGTAGAAGAACTTGTCTACCCTCACTAGGACATCCTCAACCACTCCCATGGGTTTCCTTTCAGACCTATCAGCCATCAATAGAATAATGCGGGTGGGCTTGAGCTCCCCCAAACCTAGCTGCTGATACACACTGTATGGGAGCAGGTTAACACTGGCTGCAAGGTCCAAAAGGGCCCTCCCAATCGTGTGGTCTCCAATAATACAGGGAATAGTGGGTATCCCTGGGTCTTGCAACTTCTCAGGCATTGTCATGGTTAATACAGAATTCACTGTATCAATCGCAAAGACCTTCTTTGACAAATGGCCTCTGGCCCTCCTTTTCTGAGTACAGAGGTCTTTCAGAAACTTTGCATAGGCAAGGACCTGTCGGATTACATCAAGCAGGGGCAAATTTATCCTGACCTGTGTCAAGGTCTCCATCATTTTCTCGATCTGTGCCTGACCCTTATCAAAAGGGGCAAGGCCACTCAAAGCTTGAGGAAATGGCAGCTGAGGTACTACTGGTTCCTCAGCTGCAAGCCCATGGCAGAACTTTTGTTTTTTTCTTTTTTCTATTTTTATCTCCTGCTGAGGCTCAACTACAACCTTTTTATTTTTCCCTTGTTGAAGGGCAGCAGGCAATTCTTTACTCTGTGCCCTAACAAAATCCTTATCACTTTCACATGACATTTCCTTAGGATAGACCTCTCCTTGTTCCTTTCCCACCTGGTTGTCTACCATCCTACCAGACCTTAGGGCAGTTATGGCATTGGCTCCCTCAAAATTGGAAGAGCCTTCTCCGATGGAATACTGGCCCTTAGAGTTGGCAATTGGTTGGCTTGGCAACCTACCCTCCTGTCTTTTAGCCAGAGCATTGGCTATTTGGCCAAGCTGCTCTTCTATTTTCTTAATGCTTTGACTGTGAGAAGTCACAGTCTGATTTAAGGGTCCAAGGCTTTGCAATTGGGCTAACTCTTGGTCCTTGAAGGAAGCACTCCGGGGCTAGGGTGGTGGAACTACCAATTGATTTTGTTGCTGGGACTGCTGTTGTTGGAAATTCGACCTTTGGGCATAACTGTTAAATCTATGTGGCCTTTGAGGTAAGGCCAACATCTGCTGTGGCTGCATATAATTGTCTTGCCTCCACCTCAAATTTGGGTGGTCTCTCTATTGGTAACCAGTATTTTGGTGCTAGTATACATATGGTTGTTTATTGTAGCCACCAGATTGTTGTTGTCCAAAAGATTAGGCAGCAGCAGCCTGTTCCATTACAAACTCAGGGTATTGCCCCGCAGATGGACATTCTTCTACTGTGTGCTATGGAGATTGGCATATCAGACCTGCCTCAATCACTTGTGCAGCCATTCTGGGCTGCACCACAGTCAAAAGTTTATCAATTCTTTCAGTAAGATTGGCCATCTGCATTCTCAGATCATCATTTCCCCTAACTTCATACATTTTTCATTTAGAAGTCTCAGCAAGTCCCAACTTAGGAGAAGGTTCTTGAACAGTTCTAGAAGAGGACATCTTCTGGAAAGCATTTTCACTTATGACCTCGAACAAGTCCCCTACCTCATCAGCTGTTTTATGCATGTATGTTCCACCACAAGAGGCATCTACCATGTCTCTGCTCTTCTCATCAATCCCAATGTAGAAGCTCTGAACAAGTTGCCAGTCAGGGATCTTGTGGTGGGGACATTATTTGAGCATCTCTTTAAATCTATCCCAGCACTGGTTAAAATATTTAGTTGGGGACTGGGCAAAAGAAAGTATGCCTTTCCTCAACTGGCTGGTCTTGGTCTCTGGGAAAAATTTAGACAGAAATCTTATCTGGAGGTCTTTCCAGGAAGTGATGCTGTTGTTTGGGAGAGTAGATAACCAGGTCATGGCCCTGTCCTTTAGGGAGAAAGGAAAGAGCCTTAACCTAGTGGCTTCCGGTCCCAAACCAGCAATGGAGAATGTCGTGTACAGGGCTAAGAACTGGTCAATGTGCTTGTAAGGGTCTTCCTTGCTAAGCCCATGGAAAGAGGGAAGCCTTTGGATGATGGAAGTTTTGATCTCATAATTACCCTGAACATCTGGGAATTGAATGTTGAATGGAGAATTGTAATCATCCGGAGCATTCAATTCCTTCAATGTTCTAGGTTGCTCTTCACCCATAACTGCTATCTCAATTTCAATAGGGGGCTCAACTGTGGTGTGTCTACGCCTTCTCGATCTTCTACCCCTTTCTATCTCAGGGTTAGCAGGCTTTAATGTAGGACTGAGGGATGTCCTTCCTAACATGCACACACACCAACAGCAGGGAAGTCTATTTGCAGGCACATTGCACTTAATAAAAATTGCAACTATCCTAATCAACTGCTATGGAATCTTCAAATGAGAAATAGACTAAGTTTTGAGGGTTAGAGAAGTGCAAACAGAGGTAGCAAGACTCCAAGTGCAATTCTACTCCCCTTCTCTGCTACGGTTCAAATCTGCAAGAAAATTTTCAAATGTAAATCTGCAATATCAATTATTCACAAGTACAACTATGAAAGAATAAAGAATCAAAAATCTAGAGTCTACTAAAAGATTAATATCCTCGACAATGGTGCCAAAAACTTGTTGAGGTATTTTTTAAGTGCTCGCTACTAACTTTATTAGAGACAGTGATAAGAATGGGATGAATAAAAAATGGATGAAAGATAGAGTGAGAATTATGGAGTAGCAAGCCTAAAAACACACAATCCTGCAAGATACAGGGCCTGTTGTAGCAAGTTTTCATAAGTAAGAGTTTATCCCACAGGGAAGTTGATCTTAAGCTCCAAGGGAGCCATCTTTAGTAGGCCCTCCAGATCTGACTACAGATCTAGCAATCCTAAATGGAAGGGGATTTAGGGTCACTAAAATCTAAATTCTAAGGTATCTTAATGTCCAAACTATAGAAAGGGTTAAGAAAGAAGATGGAGTGAGAAAATAAATATAAAAGGGTGAGAACTATGCTATTAGGTTCAGATCTGATGGGTTTCATGACTCAAATATAGATCTGCTGCTATAGAAGTCCTGTCCAATGGCTACATTATCACCACTGAGGAGAAAGAATCCAACTCATCTCTGTGCCATGATCCAATCCCTTTATGGCTATAGCCTGTCTACTTAAATGGTCACAGGCTATCCAATTGGGGAACCACAGTCCAGAGATGGGTCAGAACAAGTTTATCATTGTAGGCACAACTTCATCCAGGCTACAAGCACAAGAATCCATAGGGAACCTCAACCTCTAAAGTGCTATGTGTGGGGCTAGGCCTGTATGGGAGCATGTTAATCCATACACATAGAACCAGCAAGAGTTTGAGTGCAGCCTTAAATCCAGCTGTCCACTGCTTTAGAGAGATTACAGTGATCCAGTCACAAGCCTACAATCTCTATAACCAAACCAGATCTGCCATCTGATGGCGGGTCTATACACATACAGGGGAGTTTGTCTCAGCACAATCTCTCACAGGGCTATAAGCACAAGTGCGGAGAAGAACAATCCGTCTTGAGTCTGTGGGTTGGTGTTGTTGTTCTAAGTGTGCATGATTTATTTGTGTTTTGAAAACATACTTGCAAATGATGCATTGTACTGAATATTAAAAAGAATAAGAAAATATCAGCACAGAGAGAACATAATTAGCCTGCAAAATCAGGGCCAATTGTAGCAAGATTTAAATGTAAGTGAGTAAAAGATCGTCCATAGGGAATTGATTTAAAATTTAAGATAAACCTCCAAATCTGAGCTACCAGATCTAGCCTCTTATCCTATCTAGAAAGCATATAAGATGGGAGGTTGAATTTGTCACGTTAACTAAATGATAAAAGTAAAAATTAAACTAAGTGATCCAGATCTGAGTTGGGAAAACGTTTGAGGTAAACTTATACAAAAAATGGAGAAGTAATATCTAACTTTGATTTGGTCCTTGAAAACTAATGAGAATGACTGCAGCTCAACTGAGAGATGATCCAATCTTCATCTAGCTACAAGCGCAGATGTAAGAGAAATAAATCTAATTTAAGGATTAGGTTTAAGCTTATGGCTATGGTCTGTCCACTTTAATGGCCACAACCAATCCAATAGTCTTTAATCCCAAGCCTTAGTTTATAACAAGAAGCATCACTACAAATGCCGTGAGAGATTAGGTTACCAACACTAATTCTCACAGGATTAATGAATCAAGGGAAATTGCATGAAATATAGTAAATCTAAAGGAGTCTAATGCAATAAGGAAATCAGAGAGAACCCTTAACATGAGTCCAATTGAGAATATACGGTTTACAGCAACCTTTTCAAATCCACCATTACAATTACAGAGCACGGCTTAACAGCTCTCAGATTTGTAGTCTTGAATACAACTGTCTTTTGAATTACAGAAATATCTCACAGCTCTCAATTGCAAGTCAAAGTGAAGCTATTACAAGGATTGCAGACAAGCTGTCTGGCTGGGAAATGGGGGATTAGAAATGAAACTCAAAATCTCGATGCCCAAATTGGGCAAATGGTTCGTCTATTTATAGTTTTCCCCAAGTCCAACTCAGATGTGTTTCAACAAATCAGAGGTGCTCAGAATGTATTGACCAATGGTGGTCAAGCACGAGGATCGAGATCTATTCTGGCCAATCATAATTCTTCGATCTGGTTCAGCCAATCAGGTGATAGAAGCATCAATTCTGTATGTAATTCAAAAATCTGTTTGAGCTTCTAGAAGTTCTTGCCATGTAATTTCATCTTTGGGTGTTCACATGGGGTGGAATATGCCTTTGGTTCGTGCTCAGAATCTTTCGAAATGTCCTTGGGTTTTAAAACGCATTGGGACGCGTGCAATAAATTACTGAATTGCCCTTGTTAAAGCTGCGAATCTCCAGAATACCTTTTCGCAGAGGTTAAGGGCCTTTTCGCAAAGTGCTGTGACTTCTGAAGCTCTTTTCGCAATGTTCAATCTCTTTTCGAATTGTGTTTTCTCCTTTTCGCAAAGTTCAATCTTCTTTTCGAAGAGTTCAGATGCTCTTCGAAAACTAAGCCTGGAGTTTTAGTCCTTTTCGCAGAGTTCCAGGTTCTTTACGAAAGTGCGGGTTCTTTGAAAAGAACTCAGAGTGCATTTCTCTGCTCAATTGTTCGCTTCTCTAGGTCTTTGCCTCTTCCTTTTAGACCTTTTCACAGTTGATGAGGTTGTTTCTTCACTTCCTTCCTTTGGACTGACATGGATTGCCATCTTTTTGGCACTTTTGAGCTGCTTTTATGGTTAAGCCTGTCTTTATTGTTAGCTGCAACATAAGCACTTAAAACACTTATTTAGTTCTCTCAAAGGTCTATCAAGGCCCAGATTAAGGGGTGAAAAATGGTATTTTCCAGTTCTCAACACACCCCCAAACCTAAGCTTTGCTAGTCCCTGAGCAAAGACAAAATTTGAAAATAGAATGAAAAGCCATTTTTGTAGGGAGCACAGTTGCATTTAGCATATGCAACAAGCCTTTTAAACCCCTAGGTGATCCCTAGTGGAGGAGTGAAGTCTCCTGAGGGTTTTCAGCGAAGGTACCCACAAACTTCTCCAATAAATCAGTTAAGATCAATGCAGTTCTGTTAAAGCAAACTTTCATCCAATCAGATTATTCACTGCATCGATCCAAAGGTTGTAAGAAGATTTTCAAGAAAACATCATCAAAACTAAAATTCTCTGTAATACCTTTACCATTCACTCGGTTGGTGTCAAAAGTTTTACAAGAAAAATTAATGAAAAGCTTGCCTTCTATTTGAGAATTCAGTTTGATGTTACCCCAAATAATTTGATTTCAAACTCAACTCTCACGGGTTTTCACTCACCATGCAAATATGAGAGTTGCACTATTTCACATGACTCAAGAGCAATTATAGTCCTCAAATAGGATTGTAAGGTGAGCATAGGCATTGCTTTTCCAATTTACTACTTTTTCACCATAGATTACACAAATCCTTGTCTCCATGTGACAACTCAATCCATCATTGATCAGTAAGGACTTTACCTTAGGTTGTAATGTGGCTTATGCGTGAAATTTATCAAGAATAAAGGGGTGGAATGGAGTTCAAAATTGAGAAGTCAGTCAAGGTAAGGAGGTGATAGACACACCTTCTTCAATTCAAAGACAATTTCATC
Source organism: Chloranthus sessilifolius (assembly GCA_021018995.1). Taxonomy (NCBI): domain Eukaryota; kingdom Viridiplantae; phylum Streptophyta; class Magnoliopsida; order Chloranthales; family Chloranthaceae; genus Chloranthus; species Chloranthus sessilifolius. Next base: position 58,171,740 of record CM037594.1, read on the forward strand.
TTCTTCTTTGAATTTTCGAGCCAAAGTGGCCATCTTTTCTCTTTCTTTTCAAACTTCCAATGAAATGCCTTCTCCTTTTTTTTTTTTTTCAAAGCAACATTGATGAATGCCACATTTCTTCACGATACAAAGATTGCCTTCAATTATTTTTTTTTTTACCAAACTGTTACCCAACTCACCTTTCTTCAGCTTTCTTTCCTTTACCTTCTAAATTCTCAGAGTGAGGGTTAGGCTAAATGAGGTTGATGAGGTTTTAAAGAAATCTTTGATTTATAAAGCTCAATTGGTGTGTATCAAGGGCAGTTTCAAAAGGTTGGGCTTTTTGAAGTTCAAACTGTCCAAAAGGAGGCCTTACATCATGTCTTTAATATCATGATTGCTGCCAAGATATTTTAACTTGGATATGTGTAACTTCTAGTGATAACAAGCAGGTTTAAACAGTCCCTAGAGCAGAAAAAATTGCCAATTCATACCTCAAAAGAATACGTTTCCGGTCCAAATCTCACTGGGTGTGGTTTTCTATCAAATTCCTGAGGTATATCATCACTGCTTTCTCTCTTTTTAGGTTTACTAAAGCATCAATTTTTTTTTGGAAATTTCCTGACATTCACTTCATGAATGTATTAGAATTACACTAGAAATTAATTTTAAAAAGTTTTAACTTCCTCATTTTTCAAAAAAAACAGGTGTGAGATTACTTCATTTTCAAAATTTCACGATCATAAGCACCAAGCACTAACTTATTTTATTGGCATACCTGCCATACCCCCAAACCTAAGATGAACATTGTCCTCAATGCTCTAGACACTGAGAAACGAGGGGCAGCAGGATAAAAGAAGAAAGGAAAACTAAGCAGAAAAAAATTTGCAGCTATGTGCAACAGAAAATAAAGAAAATAACACTGAATATATGAGCAGGAAAAGGGAAAAAAATGTTATATAAATATAGGAAATTACTGATAAAATAGAAAAATAACAAAACTAAGCTAGAACTGCTACAAAATAAAATCTAAAAACTGAATATATGATCAGAAAAATAAAAGATCTGCAAAGCAAATGGAAGGAAACTAATGCTAATAACAGAGAAACAGTAAAAGCAAGGTAAGGGACTGAATACAAAGTTAAAAAAGAAAAAGAAAAGTGTTGATACAAAAACAGAATTTGTGAATGCAAAATAGGAAAAAAAAGTTAGAAACTAACTATACTCACAGAAAAATGACGAAAATCAGTAAAACGAGGACACATTAACCTAAGAAAGAAAAAAAATCAGCGATCTAAAAACAGAATTTGACACTAAAATTCATAAAACAGAAAATCTAATGCCAAATGATACATTCTAAGCCCAAAGACAAAAAAAAAAACCCAAAAGCCTGAGATACTTATGAATCTAAGTGATTATAAAAATGATTAGTAGGAATACAGTGAAAAGCAAGATTCATAAGACTGACCCCTTTGTTGATGATGTGTATGAATAAAAAAGAATAATGAAGCATGGGAGCACATATTAAAAACAGGGTTCACACACCGCTGAGACCCATTTATGATGAAGAAATCTCGAAGGAAAATAAAATCAGTGGGTCCATTGAATATTCAAAACAACCTATGATTCACTACTCATTATCCTACATGATTCCTAAAAAAGAAAAAAATGATCTTAGCAGGTCCAGATGGAAAAAGTGGATGCAAATGGAGAAAAACAGTCCATCCGGAAGATATCTATATATATATATATATATATATATTTTTTTTTTTATAATTTTCTTTTTTTTTTTTTTTACTTGTTTTGGATCAGCCCGGGCTCAACAAGAGCCCTTATTTACTACTGCTGAAAATAATGAGAAACAACTCAAAGATTTTCTATTTGTGTTTTCATTTTCTTTTATTTTGTGTTTGGTTTTGTAAAAAAAAAATCAGCATGCCTAAACGACAGCAGAAATTATAATCAAAACAAACATTAAACACAGCAGAACTACTGGTTCTCAAGAATTTAAAAATAGAAAATGAATGCAAAGGAGAAGGGGATGCAAACTCAAGCAGATCTGCTCCAGCTTTAGTCCGATTGTTCTTGTTGACTACCGCTCCAGATCTGCAAAAATCCAAAAACTGCAGCAGTACCTTATTCAAGTATATTGACAAAAATAAAAAGAAAAACTCAGGCTACTGCCCAAATTTGACAAAAAGACAAAAGAGTGGCAGCAACATTTATTCAAATAACTAGAAGGCAAAGAATAAAAACTCAGAAAAATAAAAAAATTCTGCTGCAGTAAAACAGGTTTTCTATACAAAACTGCAGTAGACATTTAATCAAGCACTTGGAATGCAAAGTGCAGGTTTAAAGCAAAAATTAAAATGAAAATCAAATCTACAAAATAGAAAAACTTAGGTCTACCAATTTTAAAATCTATTCCCCGGCAGCGGCGCCAAAAACTTGTTTTTGTTCTAAGTGTGCATGATTTATTTGTGTTTTGAAAACATACTTGCAAATGATGCATTGTACTGAATATTAAAAAGAATAAGAAAATATCAGCACAGAGAGAACATAATTAGCCTGCAAGATCAGGGCCAATTGTAGAAAGATTTAAATGTAAGTGAGTAAAAGATCGTCCACAGGGAATTGATTTAAAATTTAAGATAAACCTCCAAATCTGAGCTACCAGATCTGGCCTCTTATCCTATCTAGAAAGCACATAAGATGGGAGGTTGAATTTGTCACGTTAACTAAATGATAAAAGTAAAAATTAATATAAGTGATCCAGATCTGAGTTAGGGAAACGTTTGAGGTAAACTTATACAAAAAATGGAGAAGTAATATCTAACTTTGATTTGGTCCTTGAAAACTAATGAGAATGACTGCAGCTCAACTGAGAGATGATCCAATCTTCATCTGGCTACAAGCGCAGATGTAAGAGAAATAAATCTAATTTAAGGATTAGGTTTAAGCTTATGGCTATGGTCTGTCCACTTTAATGGCGACAAACCATCCAATAGTCTTTAATCCCAAGCCTTAGTTTAGAACAAGAAGCATCACTACAAATGCCGTGAGAGATTAGGTTACCAACACTAATTCTCACAGGATTAATGAATCAAGGGAAATTGCATGAAAAACAGTAAATCTAAAGGAGTCTAATGCAATAAGGAGATCAGAGAGAACCCTTAACATGAGTCCAATTGAGAATATACGGTTTACAGCAACCTTTTCAAATCCACCATTACAATTACAAAGCACAGCTTAACAACTCTCAGATTTGTAGTCTTGAATACAACTCTCTTTTGAATTACAAAAATATCTCACAGCTCTCAATTGCAAGTCAAAGTGAAGCTATTACAAGGATTGCAGACAAGCTGTCTGGCTGGGAAATGGGGGATTAGAAATGAAACTCAAAATCTCGATGCCCAAATTGGGCAAATGGTTCGTCTATTTATAGTTTTCCCCAAGTCCAACTCAGATGTGTTTCAACCAATCAGAGGTGCTCAGAATGTATTGACCAATGGTGGTCGAGCACGAGGATCGAGATCTATTCTGGCCAATCATAATTCTTCGATCTGGTTCAGCCAATCAGGTGATAGAAGCATCAATTCTGTTATGTAATTCAAAAATTTGTTTGAGCTTCTAGAAGTTCCCGCCAAGTAATTTCATCTTTGGGTGTTCACATGGGGTGGAATATGCCTTTGGTTCGTGCTCAAAATCTTTTGAAATGTCCTTGAGTTTTAAAACACATTGGGACGCGTGCAACAAATTACTGAATTGCCCTTGTTAAAGCTGCAAATCTCCAGAATACCTTTTCACCGAGCATAAGGGCCTTTTCGCAAAGTGCTGTGACTTCTGAAGCTCTTTTCGCAATGTTCAATCTCTTTTCAAATTGTGTTTTCTCCTTTTCGCAAAGTTCAATCTTCTTTTCGAAGAGTTCAGATGCTCTTCGAAAACTAAGCCTGGAGTTTTAGTCCTTTTCGCAGAGTTCTAGGTTCTTTACAAAAAGTGCAGGTTCTTTGCGAAAAGAACTCTGTAGTGCATTTCTCTGTTTGAATTGTTCCCTGCTTCTCTTACAGGTCTTTGCCTCTTCCTTTTAGACCTTTCCACAGCTAATGAGGTTGTTTCTTCACTTCCTTCCTTTGGACTGACATGGATTGTCATCTTTTTGGCACTTCTGAGCTGCTTTTATGGTTAAGCCTGTCTTTATTGTTAGCTGCAACATAAGCACTTAAAACACTTATTTAGTTCTCTCAAAGGTCTATTAAGGCCCAGATTAAGGGGTGAAAAAAGGTATTTTCAGTTCTCAACAGTTGGCTTCACCCTAAGGCTATAACCTGTCCACTTAAATGGTCACAGACTATTCCAGAGGCCATCCTCCTCACAAAGCTCAAGATAGAACAAGAAACATTGCTGCCACCGCCATGTTCACAAGGCTACAAAAGCTCATTGCTCCCATGGGGACTTCAAATCTAGTGGGTCCTGTGGTGGGGCTAGGCCTGTATGGGAGCATGTTAGCCCAGACACACAGGTCACTTGGATCTGAGTAAACCATAAAATCAGTCCTCCATTGCTTGCAATACATCCTAGAAATGGAGGATCTCAAGGTAGATTATGTAATAACTCACAAAGCAAATCCCGTAAATGCAAATCACCCTATCATAAAACTCCATTAATCTATTTCAAATAGTCATACAAAATCTTTGCTATGGGGTGAATAAAAAGTAAAAAGAAATCTACCTAAACCTTACTAGAGATCTACAGCTACTGCAAGAAGAAGATAGACAAAATTCTATTCTATGAGGTCCCTTAAACCTAAACCAGGTGTAGGTTTATATAGCAGTTAGCCTGGCAGCGCATTAGGGTTAGGAAACCCTAATTTTAACGATGCCACATGGCCTAATACTATTCCTTGGATACCTCAGGGCACGTGCATGGAAATTAGAGCATTGGAGTGCGTGTCCTAATTACTAGAAGTTCCTGGAATGTCCTCTATAGAAATGAGGGAGAGTTAGAGTCCAGAGCCTCACCAGGTAGCACTGGATTCCAAGACTATCACGTGGTAGCACGGTCTTCGTGGGATTTGATTAGCTTGAAATTCTAGCCATCGCGGGGTTGTCTTTGTTGCAGCTGAAGCAGTCGCGCGATAGAGCATTGAATCCTCGCTGGATTGCTCTGGTCTTCGCAGGATTGCACTTTCCTTCTGAATGGTGTGGGAATCACGCGAGCAGTTTTTTTCTCAATGGATCTTCACGAGGATCCTCGCGAGGACGTGATGTGCATTGGTCTCTGAACTGTGCGAGAGGTTTGTCTGAAGTTTTGCATCCCACGGCCATTGCGCGACAGCTACGCGCAGAGATACCTGGAGCCCCCTCTCCTCAGCTGATCTGAGTGAACTGCGCGAGGTTTGAGAGCTACTTTCTTGAGCTGCACGAGACTGCACGATCATTTATATTTAAGCTTCGCGAGAGCTACGCAAAATATGTTGTAGGAGCTCTTCTGTCACTAAACTGCGCGAGAACAGCGCGGACAATTGGTATGATGTCATGGGAAACTCGTGAGGATTGTGCAAGGCAGGCTTTCTAAGTCATGTGAACCTTGTGATAGCTGTGCGAGGCTCATTTCTTTCTTTGCTGCTGTTGTGCTCTGCCTTCATGCAGTCAGGCTCTCTGTCTTCCATTCTCCTGGGAGATTTCTGGGGTAAAAGTGGGCTCCTTAGCAGGATTAAGGCCTTATTCGCTATTTATTACTAATGTGCTTAAAATACTTTTATTAAATGATTAAGGGTCCAATAAAGATTAAGTTAAGGGGTGAAAAGTGGTACTTTTCAGGTCTTAAGTGGATGCTGACATGAAATGGTTGGCTTTCTTATCTATCAGTACAAGCTAAAATGGAGCATTCGGGGGCCCAGTGGTAGCTGTCGAAGGGCATATCCACTACCGTGGATGCAAGGGGCATCCCGTCGCATATCACGACCTGTTGCCAGTGACAGTGAGATGGAGGGAAATTGTCATATCCTGATCCATGGGTGAAAGGGGCATCCCGTCGCATATCGCGACTTGCTACAAGGGGCAGTCAAATGGGAGGAAAGTTTACATATCCTAGTCTATAGGTACAAGGGGCAATCAAATAGAGGGATATTCCACACAATCAAGGTACCGAGGAACATCCTATAAATGTCAAGAGACAAAGTCAAGCGACCTGATAATAAGTTGTAATATCATGTAATGGCAAAGGCTTTCGTAAGTCATGTCAGACCGGGCGTGTCATTGCTTACACAAATGGCGCGCCAGCATCCCTTTCTAATGGACATTTGTGATTTCTTAAAGTTGAGTTTACTTAGTGTTCGGCTTCCCAGGGGATAGAACTGAATGGAGTGATGGGAAGGGAATTTTGATAAATAGGAGAGTTTATTTATTACTTTATTTGTTTTATTTTATAAAGTATATATATATATTTTTTTTTCTTTGGAAATTTGGGGATTTTAACTTAAGATCAATTCGGTGATAAATTTATAGAAAACCTGGCTTCCGAGGAATCGTTGAGCAGGTCCACCAAACCTGGCTTCTGAGGAATCGTTTAACTTAAGATCAATTCAATGCGATTTGTCGCCTTCAGGCTACTGAGCCTTCATGTTAATTTTTTCACATGAACTCAAAGCCTTCTTGTTGGTGTTTATGTATTGTCAAGGTGACTTACTGTGCTGGCTCATATCCCGGTGGGAGTGTCGTGCTGAGATATTTTGGATGGGTGTGGTCTGCGATGGGGCATTGGTTGTCCCCCTTCCCCTTCATTCTGTCTATTATGCTAGGTCACACGATGGGACATCCGACGGTTTATTCTCCTTTAATTTCTATTGTAGCGGGGTTGCCAGTATAATGGGATGTTTAAATTGCCTGATGGGATGTTCGTATCACCTGATGAGATGCTAGCGATGGGACTTCATACTTGTTTGGTGCGATGGGATGTCGGAGGGTTTTCTCTCTTCTTCTGATTTCTGTAATAGCAGGGGCTCACTGGTTATTGGTGCGATGGGATGTCAGAGGGTTTCCTATCTTCTTTTAATTTTTAAAATGGCAAGGGCTCACTTGTTATTGGCATGATGGGAAGGTGGAGGGTTTATTCTCCTCTGCTATCAGCGAGTTTGTGTTTCGGTTGTGGTGGAGTCAGGCGACAACAATGGTGGGATATTTGGGGGGTTCGGCTCTTTACTTTCCATGGTGGGACGAGCCTTTCTTTCTATTTACTATGTGGAGTCACACATTGGGATTTTGGGGAGGCGTGATCGGCAATGGGACATTGGTGATCCTCCTTTTCTTTTTGGTCATGTACCGCAGTGGGTTGCAATGAAACTTGGTGATTGTGTGATGAGATCAGGTTGTAGTTGCATCATGACGGGATGTGTTTGTGAATAGACGAGGCCTCAGTCTGATCACTCCTGACTATTTTGACATCATGATGGGTTAATGATAGTGTCTTTCTTTGGCGGGTGACATCCTGAGATCATGACGGGGCTTGCTCTTTGGCCTTTACGATGGTATTTTTAGGAGGCTCATTCATGGCTTTTCGCAATGGGACATTGGTTGAGCCTACCTTCGGTCATGTGGAATGTGAAGTCGAGTGGTGGGGTTTTTGCATCACAAAGGGACTTGTTATTGTGAGGATGTGTGAGGTTATGTGATGGTACTCCCTCTCTCTGGTTGGATCGTGATGGGACAAGGGAGAGAGATTTTGATCGTAATGGGTGAATAGCGTGCTTGGCTACCTTGTCGTCATTAATTCCTGCTTTGTGTCATGAGGGGGCTTTGTATTTAGCAATAGGGTCGTGAGCGATGATTTTGTTTTATGTTGTCGGCTTGTTCCGTGCAGCGGGTGCTGGGGAGAGGTCATGTGTACATGTGAGTATGCGTTGAGCCTCTACGGGATAACTTTGATTGTGACGAGATGCATTATTTGTGGTAGCATCTCAAAAAGGAGGGTGATTTGCTTGTGCTAGGATTGCAGGGAATAGTTTGATTGCGAGTCATGCGATGGGACTTCAGGGAATAATTCTGATTGTAGTGAAGGCATTGATTTGCAGTAGGTTGTTAGTGGGTGACTTGGCTGCGATGATCTTACCTAATTTGGTTCTTTATGATCTTCTTTGATTTTATTAGATTTATTTAGGGATTTATTTGAGGATTTATTTGATTTTATTAGATTTATTTGGACATTTATCTGATATTTATTTGGGTTTACATAATTTTATTTGGGTTTATTTGGGGAATTTAATTTTATTTGCTTTTATTTGGGGAAATTAAGGTTTATTTAATTTTATTAGGGGAATTTAAGGTTTATTTAATTCTATTTGGGGTCATTTGGGGAATTCAAGGTTATTGTTTTGCTTGGAGCATATGCTTCTTTTAATATTTTAAGGTTCAATTTGGGGTGACACTTGTTAACAATGTAGAGCTTTTTATGTTCCTAGATGGGCATTAGATGTTTTTATTCTATTGGTTTGTTTATTTTGCTTTGGATTTGTGTTTCTTTAAGGGGTAAGTGTTGTGTGTTTATTGGTTGATCTAAGTTTGTCATGGATTTGTTCTTTTTAAGGGGCGTGTCTATGGTTTGGATTTTATTATATGGGGGGTGCTTAGAAATGTGGCACTTGTCACACTGTGGTGAGGGGAGCTTTGCCTATAAATAGGTATTTAAGGGCTTTTATTTTATTTTGAATTTTGTTTATAATTTTGTAATAATTTTTGGACTTGTAGAATTTTGACATATTTTGATGTCTTTTCTTCCTCTTTATTTTGTATCCCGATTATTATGTCCAAAGAGAATTGTAATTATTTTTTATTATATATATTTTTTTTTGTGTTTTTGCTTTTTTTTTTTTTAGACTGAGCGGTATTGGGAATTCGGGGTGGCGCAAGGGTTGATGATGTTAATCTGACCCGAAGTGCCACCTTATTGGTGAAAGAGATGGAAGAGCTAAAGGTTGGTGGAAGGAAAGAAAAGGAAAGAGTTGCGTCAGAGTTCACGTGACCGATGCCAGTTGATCCTTGGTAGGCTCTACGGGTTGACCTTATGTGAGTCTTCCCTTGGGGGGCTTTTGGGATGACTCTTCGTGGGTGTTTGCATTGGATTATGAGTGCCTTTCTATGAGCCACGCTTTCTTTCCAGCCAACACGGGGCTCTGCGATGCCGACTATTGATCATGTAACTTGAAGGATTGCATCATAAGAAGCATCTCAGGGGAATAAGGAAGTGAAGATGAGATTTTTGTTAGAATTCATTCAGAGTGTGCTCCCTCCCTAGGATTTTCCATTATCTTTCCCCTTTTTTGTATTATTATTTTGGACATTTCTTTCTTGTTTAGGGGTGCCTCCCCTAATTTCAAGTTCGTCTTTAATTTTATTTTGGGGCTGTAATATTGTATATTCAAAGGGTATGTCCTTGGTGTGATTTGTAATAATTTTTTATATTTATGAAAATTTATTTTTGATTATTCGAATTTAATTTTGGTTTGGTTTGATTAATTTGACTTCGTATATTTCATTGGATTTTTAATTCGGTTAAAAATTTTTGGGATCTAAACTATTTGGCTATGTTATTGATTGAGGGCCAAGTTTTGACTGGCTCTGATATAGGCAGTTATGTGTATCTCCCTGGAGGGTGTGTGTGTGTACCGACGAAGTTCTTGATTTCCAAGTCATATATGCCTAAGTCAGAGTGTGGGTGTATATCCTATGTTGTGGGTGTTGTTTAGTGTGAGTGCCCAAGTATGTGGCTTCATCCTTGGCTGCTGCAGTCGGGCATTAATTTTTGTGTCAAGCCTGGGTAATTACGCATAGTGGGTAGGGCACATAATGAAATTGAGCGTCTATTTTGATGCGCGTGATTCGGCTGTCTGTATGGTCAATTACGCGTCTGGGTATAGGCGTATAACCCAATTAGGTGCCATGTATGGCGCGTGTAATGGAAACGTCCCCCGATCACTGTGTGGGTGACTCTTGGGATTGTGCGTGGGAAACAGGGCGCGTGATTGGGTTTCAGGCGGGTGACAGTTTGATTATGTGCTCTAGATGCAGCGTGCAATTCAAATTATGCTCTAGTGTGGGTGCCGAATTCAATTGCGCGCCAGTTTCAGGGCACGCGAATGACCTGCATCCTATATAAGCTGAAAAGTCCTCATTTTCTCCCACGCTTTTTTATTTCTTCTTGATTCTCTGCTTCCCTGCTTCCTGGTGCTCTATTTTTCAGGTTTCTATGATATTTTATGACCCGCTCGTCCATTTCGAGTGTCGTTTCTTTCATTCTTCTCAGTTTCTTGAGAACTTGATTTTGAAATTGAGTAGGAGGGAAGCGATCAACCTTACATGACTGCTTCAGAGATAAAGCGGCTGATGGAGGGGGAGGTCGGTGAGGCTTCTGAGGTTCATGTCAACACTAATGTCGTGGTGGAGGGTGATGTTGAGGTGGTAGTCCGGGAGGACACCCCTGAGGATGATGATGATGAGGATGACAATGCTGCTCCGTGTCAGGGTGCGGGTACGATGCGCATCCAATTGGAGGAGTTCTTTGCGCGCGACCAGGTAGGTACCTGTGAGCAAGAGTCCTTTTCTTTATTACTAAGGAATTTAGGTTATGACGTAGACTTCTTAGGATTTGGAAACCCTTTTAATTTACATCGAACTTGCATTTAGTGTAGCATGTGTGTGCATTCATGCATCATCTTTGTATTTAGCTTTAGGTCATGTTTATTTTATTTTTCTGTCTTGCTTTTATCATGTTCTGCGTGTTTTGGTTGTAGATTATTGTTTATGTTTTGTTGCTTTATCTTTTTAGGATTACATTTACTGGTTGCTTATAGTTCTTGCTAGTCTTGGCGTAGTCATAGGTGTTTATTTTGTCTCCTTATTTTTTTTAATTTATTATTTGTTAGGAGTCCCCCGATGCTGGCTACCAGCACTGTGTGGTCAAAGTCGCATGCTTGGTACCATGCCTTACTTGAGTTTCAGTGGGCACAGTTGGTGTCTTTCGACTTTGGGCTGATCCTGGAGTTGGAGCCCTTCCAGGTCGATCGGGGTCTAATTGGAGGGGGGAGATCACAATTAGTGATAGTTTTAGTGTTCTTCTAGTTAGTGGAATATGATCACTTCACCTTCTTATGCCTGTGAGTCCCAGTGGAGATCACCATTACGTTCTGGCGGATGCACACATGGCAGAGGGCATTGGGGTGTCGTCTTCAGTCTTCAGATTTGTAGACCGTGCGAGGTCTCTTCGAGGACATGCATGTAAGGCAGGTATGTATTATCTAGGTTGTCAATGTCTTAGCTTCTTGGGTTTTGGATTTACTGATGTTTGTTTCTTTGTTTCTGGCTATAGGTGATTTCGAGGCCCTATGCTATCGGGGAGGATGCCGAGCAGCTAGTGATCCAGTCTGGCCAGCTCTTCTTTGACATGGACATTTGGGTCCATTGCTTTGAGAAGGTGGAGGGCATCCACCTTTCTCAGGCAGCTCAACATCCGAGGCTCCCTCAGGGAGTCCCCTCAGAGATTCGCTACAGGGTGCGAAGAGGATGACCGGTCCCCTTGGCCGAAATTTTGCGTCGAAGATGGAGGCTCAGATTGCTGATTTCAAAGCCAGGGGGATCAGGGTGATAGGGGCACGTGATGAGGCGGATGCCCTGGAGTTTATGAGATGGTTTTGGGAGCTCGGTGGTGGTCGTCTCTTCATGCATCCTTTCCATGAGAGCGGCTCTTTTGCGATTGGCGGTCCTGAGTCAGCTTCGGCATTGAGAGAGGCTGGCCACATTGGAGGAGGGTCACCTCGACGCGAGCATTTGCAGAGCATTGGATGCCCTCCACAGGGTGATGGAGCAGACAGGGTGCATTCCTTGTCCTGATGAGGAGATGTTGTGCTCCCTGAAGACCTCGGTCTTCCAGGCCAGGACGAGCTGAGGGCTTAGCTGGCAGAGGCTCGAAGAGGGCTTAGCTGAGGACGAGCTGAGGGCTTAGCTGGCCAGGACCACCCTTGGTTTTAATTTTTAGCATATATTAGTTTGGTTTCTAGTTAGTTTGACATTATTGTTTTGTTTGATTTGTGTTAAGCACTGAAAAATACCATTTTCACCCCTTAACATAGCCTTTACTATACCTTGGAGCCATCTAATAATGGTATTTTGAGCATGTTTCCATAGTTAGGAAATAAATGTAGCTTAGTGCAATAGTCCCCATTTTCTAGGCCAAGAAGAGAGAGAATTGAAGCCAAGGAGGGCAGCTGAGTTAAGAGCAGAGGATACACCAGGGTGGTCCACAGCATAGTGAACATTTTGGTTGCTAAAGTGGTCCCTAGAAGTTAGATAGATGAGAGAAAGATGAACCCAAGTAGAGGAGACTGCAGTAGCAGGGAAGCACAAATGGAACCTCGCGCAGACTTCGCGAGGTCCAAATAAGAAGCATTCATAGAGGTCGCACAGTCCTCATGCAGTTCACTTAGGAAAGGATGGCAGAAAAGGTCCTCGCGCAGTTCTCACGAAGCTCAAGCCTACAACATTTAAGAGCTCACCCATGTAGACATCCAAATTTGTCCCAAGGCCCGATCGAGATACATTTCGGGGGAGGCACACTTCCGAGCTTCTGATGGTATGTATGGCACCCTTAGATACCTTCCCAAATCCTTGACCGACTCAAGGCTTCTGAAGTTCGTTTAATTTCTAAACTTCGTGAGAGCTTCCCGACTCAAGCCTTCTGAAGTTCTTCTGTCACTCTACTGCGTGAGAACTTATTTGTGAAGTTTTGAGACTTCGCGAGGACTGCGCAAATTGTAGTTTTTTTGAATCCTCTGGTGCTTTATCAGCTGTGCGAGGCTCTTCTATGGTCTGGATTCATGGTTCATTCTTCTAAGAGACTTCTGGTGCCAAAACAGGCTCCTTTCCAGGATTCATGGCCTTATTGCCCTGTTGTTTATTACCTACAGGAAACACTTAACAAGCATTTATTAGATTGCTAAGGGTCTAATCAAAGGCTAAGTTAAGGGGTGAAAAGTGGTACTTTTCAGGTCTTAACACACCCCCAAACCTAATCTTTGCTAGTCCCTTAGCAAAGCTACACTAAATCAACTATAGAATTTAAATGCCACTTTCGTAGGGAGCACGGATACATTTAGCATATGTACCAAGCCTTTTAAAGCCTTAGGTGATCCCTAGTGGAGGAGTGAAGTCTCCTGAGGGTTTTCAGTGAAGACACCCACAAACTTCTCAATGAAGCAGTTAACAAAGTGCAATTTATCAGATGAGCAGTCAAGGAACAGAGTTAGTTTACCTTTTAACCGTTAAAAATATAAGAAATTCAAACATATTGGCTGCACAGAAATTTAAACATTATAATATTCTCATGAAAGCACAGCATTTCCAATCAGTTTACACTAAAGAACAATTCACTTGTGTGTCAGCACTGAGCTCATCCCTGGATCAAAAATTAGGTTATAGGTCATGCTTAATGCATTCAATATCAGACCCAAAACTCTTCAGGGCATACTCTCATAAAGAATTGTTGAGAGTTTCATTCTTTCTCAAGCTCAAGAGTAGTTACATCTCCCAAATGAGTCTGTAAGCATGAGCATAGGCATAGCTCTAAAGTTCTGGCATCATTGACAGATCCTCACCATAAATTGAACAACTCTTTGTCTCCACATGACAGCTCACTTAACTTTGGATCACAAGGGCTTTAACTGGGCTGTGATGTGGCTTATGGAGTGGGGTTAAAAAGAATGGGAGGTTGAAAAGGGGTTCAAAATTGAGAAATCAGTAGGTGAAGGAGGTGATTCATGACTTCACCTTCTTTAATTCAACTCCTTTCATCATCTCTGAGGTCTTCAGATTTGAAGTGATCAGTTTCTCTTCTTGATTTCAATTATTCCAATGAAAGTTCTCTCTTGACTCCTCTCTTACTCCTCTTCATTATTGCTTTTGTTTCTTTTTTATTCATTTTTCTTCTTTTTATTTTGTTTTTGCTTTTCTGAAGTGCCACCATTTTCTTAGTTACCATACTGCCAGACTTTAAGGTACTTCTTCTCTCTTCACCTAATGTTGACCATAGCTAGTCCATCTTCAACTCTTATTCCTTTACCTTCTGAATTCTCAGAGTGAGGGTAAGGTTAAATCAGATACATAGGTTCAGGTGCAAGTACTCAGGTGTATTTTTGAAGAAATTTAGGATTTAAGATTCAAAGGGGGTATGGACAAGGGCAGTTGCTTAAGGTTGGTCTATTTAGGCTCAAACTGTCCAAGAGAAGGCCTTGATCCTTTCCTAAATCTCATGAGTGCTATTAGTTGTTTCAACTTGGAGTTGCCTAACTTCTAGTGAGCACAGTGAGTCAGCCAGTTCTTAGAGCTAGAAAGAAATTGCCTTAGTCACTCCTCAAAGAAAAATTTTGTATGGGCCCAAATCTCACTGGTTATGGTTTTCCTTTGAATTCTTAAGTATGCCCTTACCTTTTTCTCTCTCTAATGATTCACTAAGTGCTGATATAAGTGAGTGTCCTTGGTGATCTCATCATGGAGATGTGAAATTTTAAAAGTTTATACTGTCTAAAGTCTGAAAAAATTTTAAATTTCATTATTTTTCTGATTCTCCAGTGAACATGGTTCCGTTTCCATATTACTCACATGATTATGCTACACTTAGGTTAACTATTCCATTGGCAGGATCTGCCTGCCACACCCCCAAACCTATGAGGAGCAGTGTCCTCACTGGTTCAAAGGTGGCTGTGCAGCAGATTTATTAAGGCCATAATAAAAGGAAACAGCAAGAAAGAAAACAACCAAGAACAGAGAACTGTACAGAATAATTAGAACAAGAAAGTTTCATTAAGACTAAAAAGATAATTACAAAAAGAAAGAAGGGTGGAGAGAGGGATCAAGGATGGGGAGGTGAGAAGGTGGTGGAAGGGGTTGAGTGGAGGGGCAGGGGATGGTTCTATCTTTTGCTTTTTCTTCTGTGGCTGGAGCTTTTCCTCCTCCTTAGCTAGGATCTGCTGAACCACCTCGTATTCATCCCAGAGGGGTTGTAGGGGGTCCGGCTCTTTGGGTGGGGGCGGTTCCAACCACATCGGATAAAACTTGTTAGGCAGAGCATTAGGCTTGTCATCTGCCATTGTTAGGACTAGGGAAGGACCGCTAGGGTGGGAGGAGAAAGGATGAGATGAATATGAAAGGGGCTCCCTGTGTATTTAAAGACGAGGATGGTGGAAGATGAAACGGTGGAATAACATCCAAGTCGTCGCAATTAATTGAGAGTGAGTTAGGAAACGACAAGTCCCAGCAATCAGCGTGGGAAATGACAAATGCATTTGACTCGCGCAGCTGGGCAAGGGGGTCGCGCGATGGGAACGAAATCTCGTGATGATGAATGTTGTAGCTTGTAGTGCGCGAGAGTTTCCTAAATCTCAAATTGGAATGCGCGAGGCTTAGTACCAAACAGGGAGCAATTCATGCAGTTTAGCATTCAATTCAAACATCAGTAAATCGCAGAAGAAGAAGTAATCATACCAACCGCACCAAAAATCTATCGCACCAGACCCACATCAACTCGAGAGACGACAGTTTCCTAAAAACTATTGAAGAAACTAAAGCAGTATAGTACAATATGGACACAACTGTGGGTCATGTAGATGAAGGGGTCCCTTGAAAATGAATAGTGTTCATAGGATCTGCAGGTTTTTCGAGACAAGGCTTAAGGCTCTGACCATTCACTTTCAATGTCCGCCCAGATTTGGGATCCTTAACTTCCACATCACTAGATGGGGAAACATTTATAACAATATAGGGACCTTCCCATCGGGATTTTAGTTTGCCAGGAAAGAATTTTAGTCTGGAGTTAAATAACCAAACCTTGCCACCAAGGATGAAGCTCTTTCTCAGTAAGCCCTTGCCAAAGAAAGCTTTGGACCATTCCTTGTGGATCCTGGCATTGGCGTAGGCATCCATCCTCAGTTCGTCCAATTCAGAGAGCTGCAGGGACCTGTGTTGACCAGCAGAAGTTAGGTTCATATTTAAGTTTTTAATGGCCCAATAAGCCTTGTGTTCTAACTCTACTGGGAGATGGCAAGCCTTGCCATAGACCAGTCTGAATGGGGACATACCAATGGGGGTCTTATGGGCAGTCCTATAAGCCCATAGGGCGTCATTGAGATTGTCAGCCCAATCTCTCTTGTCAGTCCTTACTGTTTTCTCAAGGATGTGCTTAATCTCCCTATTAGAAATTTCAACTTGCCCACTTGTCTGTGGGTGGTAGGGAGTAGCAATCCTATGAGTCACAGAATATTTCTTGAGCAAGCTTTCGAAATTCGTGTTTCAGAAATGGCTACCCCCATCATTGATAATAGCTCTAGGGGTTCCAAATCTTGAGAAAATGTTCTGCCTTACAAATTTGAGGACCACCTGGTTGTCATTGGTTCTTGTGGCAATGGCTTCTACCCATTTGGAAACATAATCCACTGCCACTAAGATGAACTGGTAACCATTAGAAGGAGGAAAAGGGCCCATGAAGTCTATACCCCATACATCAAACAGTTCTACAACAAGGATGGGCTGCAAAGGCATTGAATTTCTTTTGGACAAACCTCCTAATTTTTGACATCTCTCACATGCCTTGCAGTGTGTATGTGCATCTTTGAATAAAGAAGGCCAATAAAACTCACACTGCAGGACCTTGTCAGCTATTTTTCTTCCACTAAAGTGGCCTCCACAGGCATTTTCATGGCACATGGCCAGAATACTGGGGACATCACTTTCAGGAACACATCTTCGGATGATTTGGTCTGCACAATACTTGCATAGGCAAGGTTCCTCCTAGAAAAAATATTTGACCTGTGAGAAAAATAGGTCTTTGTTCATTTTGGTCCAGTGGGCAGGAATCTTTCCTATAACAAGATAATTCACAATGTGAGCAAACCAGGGGACCAAGGATTGGATTGCAAATAGTTGCTCATCTGGGAAGGCATCATTTGTAGGACCATCCTGAAATTTCTCCAATACAATTCTGGACAAGTGGTCAGCCACCACATTTTCCACACCCTTTTTGTCCTTGATTTTGATGTCAAACTCCTGTAGTAGCAGTATCCATCTAATCAGCCTGGGCTTAACATCTTTCTTGGACAATAGGTACTTCAACGCTGAGTGGTCAGTGAAGATTACAATTTTAGATCCCTGCAGGTAGGATCTAAACTTGTCCAAAGCATACACCACTACCAAAAGCTCTTTCTCAGTTGTGGTATAATTCAGCTTGAAGGACTTGACCTAAGCAATGACCACAGGCAGCTTATCCTTTCTTTGGCCCAAGACAGCACCTATTGCCAAATCTGATGCATCACATATTAATTCAAAGGGCAGGGTATAGTCTGGTGTCTGGAGTATAGGGGTAGAGGTAAGGTAGACTTTCAAAGTCTCAAAAGCCTTTAGACATTTAGCCGAGAAGTAGAAAGGCACATCCTGGCAGAGTAGGTGGAACAATGGCTCGGCAATTTTGTTGAAGTCCTTAATGAACCTCCTATAGAATCCTGCGTGCCCAAGGAAAGATCTTATTTGCTTGACTGTTTTTGGAGGGGGTAGATTGGCAATGAGGTCAACTTTGGCCTTGTCTACTTCAAGCCCTTCTTTAGAGACTACATGGCCCAACACAATGCCTTGTGTTACCATGAAGTGGCTCTTTTCCTAGCTTAAGACCAGATTGGTCTCCTCACATCGTTGCAAAACTAGGTTGAGGTGTTGTAGACACTGGCCAAAACTGTCTCCATAGACAGAAAAGTCATCCATAAAAGTCTCCAAAAACTTGTCAATCATATCAGAGAATATGGCATACATACACCTCTGAAAAGTGGCTGGCGCATTACACAACCCAAAAGGCATCCTTCTGTAAGCAAAGGTGCCAAAAGGACAGGTAAAGGTGGTTTTCTCTTGGTCTTGAGGATGCACAGGGATTTGGTTGTACCCTGAGTACCCATCAAGAAAACAGTAAAAAGCTTTTCCAGCCAATTTGTCCAAAATTTGATCAATGAAGGGGAGAGGGAAATGGTCCTTTCTGGTCTTAGAGTTGAGCTTTCTATAATCAATGCACACTCTCCAACCAGTGGTCTCTCTGGCTGGTCTCAACTCTCCAGATTCGGTTTTAATAACTGTTATGCCAGATTTCTTGGGCACCACTTGGATAGGTGCCACCCAGTTAGAATCAAATATGGGGTAAACCACCCCTGCATCTAGCAATTTAATGATCTCCTTGAGGACCACTTCCTGCATGTGAGGATTTAACTTCCTCTGCATTTCCCTGGAGGGTAATGCTCCCTCCTCAAGATGAATCCTGTGCATGCAGATTGATGCATCTATTCCTCTCAGATTGGCAATGGTCCAACTAATTCCCTTCTTGTGCTTCCTCAAAACTGTTAGTAATTCCTCTTCCTGCTCATTGGTAAGAGAGGAAGAGATAATCACAGGAAGCTTATCACCTTTCTCAAGGAAGGCATATTTTAATGTCTCTGGAAGCTTCTTGAGTTTCAGATCAGGGGCTTGTTGGGTGGATGGCAGAATTGGTGCATTGGTGGTTGGAGGAAGAGGCAGCAATATAGGTTTCCAAATGGAATGCTGCACTGAGCCCACAGAAGACTTCAATGAGGTCATGTCTTTTGTTATCATAGCTGGGCTCTCTTCCTCCACCATATCCCAGACTTTAACTGAATTCCTGACAGTGTTGCTCCACTCCAGCAGAGTGGGCAATTCTTCATCCACAATTTCTTCTAGTACATCCACTGCAAAGCTCTCCTCATTGTCCTCTTGAGGGTACTTTGCACAGTTGTACACATTCAGCTCAACTTTCATATGCCCGAAAGTTACCTCCATTACTCCAGACCTGCACTGAATGAATGCATTGGCAGTGGCCAAGAATGGCATGCCCAAGATAACAGGTATGGGATTAGTACTTTTGCTGCAGCCCATGTCCAAAACTAGGAAGTTAGCAGGGTAAAAGAATTTATCTACCCCTACCAAGACATCCTCAATCATTCCCATAGGCGTCCTCTCAGATCTATACGCCATCATTAGCACAATGGGGGTAGGTTTAAGGTCCCCCAAACCTAGCTGCAGATATACACTGTATGGCAGCAGGTTGACACTGGCTCCAAGGTCTAAAAGGGCCTTCCCGATTGTATGGTCTCCAATGATGCATGGAATAGCGGGTATCCCTGGATCTTGCAACTTCTCAGGCATTGATATGTTAAATACAGAATTCACTGTATCAGTTGCAAAAACTCTTTTGGACACATGGCCTCGAGCTTTTCTCTTTTGGGTACAGAGGTCTTTCAGGAACTTTGCATAGGCAAGGACCTGTTTAATTACCTCAAGCAGGGGCAAATTGATTTTCACCTACCTGAAGGTCTCCATCATTTCCTCCATTTGGGCATTCCCTTTCTCAAAAGGGACAGGAACACCCAAAGCTTGAGGGAATGGCAGCTGAGGTATTGCTGGTTCCTCAGCTGCTAGCCCATGACTAAACTTCTGTTTTTTTCTTTTTTCTTGTTTTTCTTCCTGCTGAGGCTCAAGTATAGCCTCTTTATTTTTCTCCTGCTGTAGGGTGGCAGGCAATTCTTGGCTCTGTGTTCCAACCACATCTTCATCACACACATTCAAATAATCTATGGAAATGACCTCTATTGGTCTGCTACCCACTTGGTTGTCTATCAGCCTGCCTGACCTCAGGGTAGTGACAACATTGGTTCCCTCAAAACTTGAGGAAGCTTCTTCAATTAAAAACTGACCCTGGGGGTTAGCAACCGGCTGATAGGGCAACCTCCCTTCATCTCTCTTAGCCAAGGCATTTGAAATTTAGCTTATCTGCTCCTCGAGGGTTTTGTAGTGAAGTCAAGACCTGGTCCTCGAAGGAAGCATTTCTTGGTTGAGGTGAGGGTAAAACCAATTGATTTTGCTGCTGGTGGGGCTGCTGCTAGTGTTGGAAACTAGACCTAGGGGCATATCCCTGATTGAACTGCTGTTGTGGCCTTTGGGGTAAGGCCAACATTTGTTGGGGCTGCATGTAATTATCTTGCCTCCACCTCAGATTTGGGTGGTCTCTCCATTAGTAACCAGCATTTTGGTGCTGGTATCCATATGGCTGTCTGTTGTAGCCCCGAGATTATTGCTGGCCATAAGATTGAGCAGCAGCAGCATATTCCAAAACCAATTCAGGATATTGCCCTGCAGATGGACATTCCTCCACTGTGTGCTGTGGGGACTGGTATATCAGACATGCCTCCACCACTTGAGCAGACCTTCTGGGTTGCATCACAGTCAGTAATTGTCAAACTTCATAGAGAGGTTTGCCATCTGCAGCTGCAGGTCATTATTCCCAGACACCTCATAAACTTTTCCTCTTGATGTAGCTGCAGGCCCCACTTTTGACTCAGACTCCTGACTAGTTCTTGTCAGGGATGGCTTTTGAAAAGCATTTTCACTAATCACCTAAAACAATTCCCATGCCTCATCAGCAGTCTTATGCATGTAGGATCCACCACAAGAGGCATCGACCATATCTCTATTTTTCTCATCAATCCCATTGTAAAAGCTTTGTACAAGCTGCCAGTCTGGGATCATGTGGTGGGGGCATTGTTTGAGCATTTCCTTAAGCCTATCCCAGGCTTGATTAAAATCCTCAGTTGGGGATTGGGCAAAAGCAAGAATCTCCTTCCTCAACTGGCTAGTTTTGGTCTCAGGGAAGAACTTTGTCAGGAACTTGGTCTGCAGGTCTTTCCATGTAGTGATGCCATTGTTTGGAAGAGTGGCCAGCCAGGTACTAGCCCTATCCTTTAGAGAGAAGGGAAAGAGCTTGAGCCTAGTAGCCTCAGGTCCTAAACCAGCAATATTAAATGTGGTGCACAAGGCCAAAAATTGGTCAATATGCCTGTAAGGATCCTCCTTGCTGAGCCCATGGAAAGAGGTCAGCATTTGGATGATTGGCATTTTAATCTCATAATTCCCTTGAACATTAGGGAATTGAATGCTAAATGGAGAGTTATAGTCATCTAGAGCATTTAATTCCTTCAGAGTTCTGGGTTGTTCTTCACCCATGAGTACTGTCTCGGATTCAATTGAGGGCTCAACTGTGGTGTGCCTGTTTCTTCTAAGTCTTCTACCCCTTTCTAGCTCAGGGTTGAAAGGCTCTAGAGTGGGACTAAGAGATCTCCTACCTAGCATACAAACACACCACCAGCAGGGACAACTCCTTGCAGGCACATAGCACTGGACTCAAAGAATTTATCTAACAAATTTACAGCTATCTAAGAAAATATAAATTTAAAACTATCCTAAATACTGCCATGGAAATTGTAAGAGAAATAGACAGAGTTTTAAAGGTTAGAGAATTTGCAAACAAAGGTAGCTAAGCTCCAAATGCAGTCAACTAACCTTCTCTGTTGCTGTCTAGATCTGCAAGAAAGATTCAAAATTACATCAGCAGTATCAATTATTCACAGCTACAAAGAATACTAAAAATACAAAAACTAAGGGTCTACTAATAGATCATCCGTCCTCGACAACGGCGCCAAAAACTTATTGTGAAATCTCAGTGTGCTTGCTTTATGTGTTAGTGGTAAAAACAATTTAAAATCAAAGAAAGAGTAAAACAGGGGATGGAATCAGCACAACTGAGAAATCCTAAACCTGCAAGATACAGGGTCCATATGTAGCAAGTTTTGATAAGTAAGAGTTTGTCCCACAGGGAGAGGTGATCTACAGCTCCAAAGGAGCCATCTCTAGTAGTCCCTCCAGATCTGGCAGTCCTAAAAGGAGGGGAGTTTAAGGTCACTTATTCTAAGTATTCTAAGATAGTCTAATGAGTTAACTATAGAAAGGGTTGAGAAGATGGATGGATTGTGGAAAATAAATATAAAAGGGTGAGAAGTAGGTTATTGAGTCTAGATCAGAGGAGTTTTTGTAACTCAGATTCAGATCTGATGTTATGGAAATCCTATCCAATGGCTACATTATCACCAAAGAGGAGGAAGAATTCAACTCATCCCTATGCCATGATCCAATCCCTTAAGGTTATAACCTGTCCACTTAAATGGTCATAGACTATCCC
Source organism: Chloranthus sessilifolius (assembly GCA_021018995.1). Classification (NCBI taxonomy): domain Eukaryota; kingdom Viridiplantae; phylum Streptophyta; class Magnoliopsida; order Chloranthales; family Chloranthaceae; genus Chloranthus; species Chloranthus sessilifolius. Next base: position 58,193,817 of record CM037594.1, read on the forward strand.
ATAGGGGAACCACAGTCCAGAGATGGGTCAAAACAAATTAATCATTGTAGGCACTACTTCATCCAGGCTACAAAAGCACAGGAATCCGTAGGGAACCTCAACCGCTAAAGCTCTATGTGTGGGGCTAAGGCTGTATAGGACCATGATAGCCCAGACACATAGAACCAGTAAGAGGTTGAGTACCACCTTCGATCCAACTGTCCATTGCTTGAGTGGGGCTGCAATGGTCCAGTCACAAGCCTACAATCTCCATAACCAGATCAGATCTAACATCTGATGGTGGGTCTATACAAATATATGGGGAGTCTGCCTCTGCACAATCTCCTACCAGGCTTAACAACTAAGGCTCAGGGAAGAAGGATCCATCTTGGATCGACGAGTTGGATTCACCCTAAGGCTATAACCTGTCCACTTAAATGGTCACAGACTATCCCAGAGTCTATCCTCCTCACGGAGCTCAAGATAAAACAAGTTAATTGCTGCTACCACCATGGTCACAAGGCTACCAGCTCAGGCTTCCATGGGGATTTCAGATCCAGTGGGTCCTGTGGTGGGGCTAAGGTTGTAAAAGACCATGATAGCCCAGACACACAGGTCACTTGGATCTGAATGGGTCCTTAGAATCAGTCTTCCATTGCTTTGAAACACAGCCAAAGCAATGGCGGATCACAAGGCAGCAACCTTGCACAGAACAGCTCACAAATACACAAATCTCATAAGAGTACAAATCTTATTACACAAACTCTATTAATCTAATCTCAATAGACATACAAAGGCATGACCAGCAAGTGCTGAGCCATGGAGAGAAGAAAAAGAAAAAAAAAGGAAAACTACTTACAGCTACGGAGAAACAGAAATGAAAACGATCTCCGATAAAAGAGTCTCAAGGATTCCCAAAAGAAAGATCCCCTCTAAACCTAACAAGGCTTAGGTTTATATAGCAGTGGCTGTGGCAGCGCATTAGGGTTAGGAACCCTAATTTTAGCGATGCCACATGGCACATTAATGATCCTTGGATGCCTCGGGGTGCGTGCACGGAGATTTGGGGTGGAAATGCTTGCCCTAATATTTGGAAATCCTCAGAAAGTCCTCTACAAAATGTTAGAAGTTAGAGTTCAGATCTTCGCCAGGTTGCAGTTGATTCCCAGACTTATCGCGTTGTAGCTCCAGTCTTTGCGTGGTTGAGTTTAACATTAAAGCTTCAGGCGTCGCATGGTTGCAGCTTCTTGATGCTTTGAGCAGTCGCGAGGTAGATAGTTAAGCTCTCGCTGGGTTGGGCTTCGCACAGTTGGATTGATAATTTGTTAAATAGTGCGGGAACTGTGCGAGCTTTCCTCTTCACTTCGCAAGGCTAATTCTGGCTTTTGCGAGATTGCTTTCTTCGAATAGCATGAAGCTGCTGCGAGTTCTCTTGATATTTGCATCTTACGCAAGCTTCTTGCTACCGTAGAGGCAGATTCTGAAGCTCTCTCTCCTCACTGCTCGAAGCGAACGCCATGAGGTGAGAGGGGTCATTTTGAACTTGTGCGAGAGCTGCGCGACCTTTAACTTCTAAACTTCACGAGAGCTGCGTGACTCAAGGCTTCTAAAGTTCTTCTGTTACTCTACTGCGTGAGAACATGTTGGTGATGTTTTGAGACTTTGCGAGGACTGTCCGAAGTGTATTTTTCTTAATCCTCTGGAGCTTTGTCAGCTGCACGAGGCTCTTCTATGGTCTGGATTCATGGTTCATTCTTCTAAGAGACTTCTGGTGCCAAAATAGGCTCCTTAGCAGGATTCATGACCTTATTGCCCTGTTATTTATTACCTACGGGAAACACTTAACAAGCATTTATTAGATGGCTAAGGGTCTAACCAAAGGCTAAGTTAAGGGGTGAAAAGTGGTACTTTTCAGGTCTTAACATTTATTACCTACAGAATAGGCTTAAAATACTATTATTAAATGATTAAGGGTCCAACAAAGATTAAGTTAAGGGGTGAAAAGTGGTACTTTTCGGGTCTTAACACACCCCCAAACCTAATCTTTGCGAGTCCCTTAGCAAAGCTACACTAAAAATCTACAGAAATTAAATGCCACTTTCGTAGGGAGCACGGATACATTTAGCATATTTACCAAGCCTTTTAAACCCCTAGGTAATCCCTAGTGGAGGAGTGAAGTCTCCTGAGGGTTTTCAGTGAAGATACCCACAAACTTCTCAATAAAATAGTTAACAGTAGTGCAAGATTGTCAAGTTAGCAGTCAAGAAATAGAGTATCAGTTCACCCTTGAATCGGTAAAAATATAGTAAATTTAAAATACATTGTCTGTACAGATATTTAAGCAATATAAACTTCACATGATAGCACAACATTTCCAATCAGTTCACAACAGGGAAACTACGCATGTGTGTTAGCACTGAGCTCACCATTAAATTAAAAATTAGGTTGTAGGTCATGCCCAATACATTCAATGTCAGACCCAAAACTCTCCAGGGCGTACTCTCACGAAGAACTTTTGAGGGTTTCATTGTCTCTCAAGCTCAAGAGCAGTTACATCCCCCAAATGGGTCTGTAAGCATGAGCATAGGCATAGCATTCAAGTTTTGGCATCATTGGTAGATTTTTACCATAGATTGGAGAACTCATTATCTCCACATGATAGCTCATTCAACTTTGGATCACAAGGGCTTTAACTGGGCTGTAATGTGGCTTATGGTATTGGGTTATAAAAATAATTGGAAGGTTGAAAAAGGGGTTCGAAATTCAGAAATCAGTAGGTGCAGGATGTGATTCATGACTTCACCTTCTTTAATTCAGCTCCTTTCATCTTCTTTGAAATCTTAAGATTTGAAGTGATCAGTTTCTCCTCTTGTTTGATTTTTTTTTCAATGAATGTTTCCTCTTGATTCCTCTCTTACTCCTCTTCATTATTGTTTTCTTTTCTTTCTGGTGCAGTTTTCTTCTTTTTATTTTTTTTGTTTTTGCTTTGATGAATTGCCACCTTTTTCCTCAGTTGTTACACTACTAGAACTTCAGATAATTCTTCTCCACTCATCCAATGTTGACCCTAGCTATTCCATCTTTAACTCTTTCTCCTTTACCTTCTGACTTCTCAGAGTGAGGGTAAGGTTAAATCAGATCCATAGGTTCAGGTACAAGTACTCAGGTGTGTTTTGAAGAAAATTGGACTTTGAAGCTCAAAGAGTGTATGAACAAGGGCAGTTACTTTAGGGTTTGGTCTGTTTAGGCTCAAACTATCCAAGAGAAGGCCTTGATCCTTTCCTAAGTGTCATGAGTGCTGTCAGTTGTTTCAACTTGGAGTTACCTAACTTTTAGTGAACACATTGACTCAGCCAGTCCTTAAAGCTAGAAGAAATTTGCCTCAATCACTCCTCAAATAAAAAAATAAATTTTGTAGGCCCAATTCTCACTGGTGATGGTCTTCCTTTGAACTTTTAAGTATGTCCTTACCTTTTTCTCTCTTCAATGATTCACTAAGTGCTGATACTAGTGAGTTTTCTTGGTGTTCTCATCATGGAAATGTGAAAATTTAGAAATTTATAATGTCTAAAGTTCTGCAAAAAGTTTTAAATTCCTTAATTTTCATAATTCTTAAGTGAACACAGCTCTATTTCTATGTTACTCACATGGTTCTGCTGCACTTTAAGTTAACTATGTTATTGGCAGACCTACCTGCCACACCCCCAAACCTAGGAGGAGCAGTGCCTTCACTGGTTCAGAGGTGAGAATAAACGGTAGAATCCAAGGAAACATACAGAAACAAACACAGAAGAAGAGAGAGAAATAAAAGTGGAAAACTGAACAGTATGGAACTAAAAGAAAACTTTCATTAAAAGAAAAAGAAAATATGACAAAAAAAAGGTAAAAGGAAAAGACAAGATGGGGGGGGAGTCAATGTGTAGCCGGGAGAGGGTTTGAGGAAGAGGGAGGGGGAGATGCAGGTGGCGCCCTTTTTCTCTTCTTCTTTTCTCTCTTCTCTTTCTTCTTCTTTTTCTTTTCTTCCTTGGCCAGGATCTGCTGGACCTCGTCATACTCATCCCGGAGAAATTGCAAGGTGTCCAGCTCCTTAGGCGGTGGGGGATCTTCCCAGATGGGGTAAAATTTGATTAGGAAGCCAAAGGGGGTGCCATCCGCCATTTGTGTGAGGAGGTATGAACTTCTATGGTTAGAAGAGGAGGGATGAGATGAAAAGGGACTAAGGGCCGGTTTAAAAGAGAGGGATGGGGGAACTTGAATCGGCGGAATTGAAATTGCACCCCTTTTCACACTTGGCAATAAATGAGTGTCGTGTGGGGAAAGAAGAAAATACACAACTGGCTCTTTAGAAAAGAGAAGTAGCATTAAATGAATGTCCAAAGAGAGGCATGGTATTTAAAGAGATAAGTGTATCGCGCGGGGATCCTCGCGAAGAGCAATCAGTGATGAGTGAAGGACATGTCTCGCGTAGCTGAGCTGGGAATCTTCTCCCAAGAATGGCAAAAAGAACAAAATCAAAAGTACCAAACAAGCCGAAAGAAACACACAGAACAAAGCAATAGATAAAACTAGAATGTCTATTAAAGTGTAATAAAAATAGTTATAAGTGGAATGATAAGAAGAAAAAAAACCTAAGATAAAATCTAAAAGCTAGGATCTAATCTGAATCAGAATCTGTAAGGAAATCCCAGCCCATCTGTTTAGCCTTTGCCTTAAGGGCAGCTCTGTCCTCTTTCTTCTTCTCCTCCCTTGCCTTTTTCTTCTCGGCTGGTGTTTTCGTCGCAGTTGGAGCTTTAGGTGCCATCACTCTCATTTTTGGTGCTTTGGGAGCTTTTGGTTCCTTGGGTTCCTCAGTGGGGACCACTGGTGACTTTCCTTTTCTAGTGGACTCAGGTTTGGCCTGGGACTGTGCCTCTTCAGACTGGTAGTAGACTCTTTGCCAATTTTTAAGGGGACAGCTTTGGGAGCGGACCTCTTGGCAGTGACTTTCCTTCTTTGAGGATAAGTTTACTTCTGTGGTGGTTCAGCATAGGCCGTGGTAGGGGTAGGTTGCTCAATAGATGGAGGCTGCTCCTTAGGAGGTGAAGCAGGAGCTTTGCCTTTGTCTTTCTGGGGCTGAGGTGGTGCCTCGTCAGACTGGGCAGGTGGAGCTGGAGTAGTAGTAGGCGCAGGCTGAGGCACGTGAACAGAGATGGGAGTCGAATGGTAAGGTTCATTATGGGCAGTAGCCAAGGCGGATTCCAATGAGGCTATCTTGATTTGAAATTTGAGGGTGTTAGTCTCATGGATCTTCTTTTAAATTTTTTGGGTTTCCTGGGCATTATTAAGTCATTTTTCAAGCATTCTTGCCCGAGCAGTCGCTGCAGCAGCATTAGATTTCTCATACTCCCAATTTATCTGATAATAAGTACATGTAGCTTTCATCTTCTCATGTTCCTCCACAATATTTTTCCACCCTAAGGAGATGCCCAGTATTTTCACTCTGTGGGCCTCCGTCATCTCATCAATCTTCTCCAGTAGGGGGGTCTCAATTGATTGGCATAGCTTGGCCATGCCCCTCAGAACATCCTTCCTCAGGTAAGCATTATCTCCCAAGTGATGTAGGATGGTGAGATAAGGAGGGCTGTAGAAATGAGGTTTTGGTGCAATTGGCAGATAGGAGGTGGAAGGAGCGAAGTGTGCTTGGTCCTGGGGGGCAGGGTGGGGGAATGATAGTAGGGAAGTCAAGTGGTGGGGGAATGGGGTCAGGTTCTGGGTCTGTTTGGGTAGATTTGGTAGAGAAGGTGGGAGGGGGTAGGATAAGAGGAGGGATGGAGGGTATAGGGGGGAAGGTGAAGGGTGTAGGCTCAACAGGAGTTGGGGGTGATGGGGGATGGAAAATTGGAATGGTGAGAGGGGGTAAAGGAAATGGGTGGGAAGAGGTAATGGTGATGGTGGGAGGGGTAATGATTTAGGAGGGAAGTCTGTTTGGGTGGTCTTGTCAGTGAATAGGACCAGGGGGGTTGAAGTGGATGGGGTAGGGATGGGTGGAGTGGATAAGGTGTGTAGGGTGGATTGGATGGAAGTGAGTTCAGCCTGCATCTGGTCCTGTTTGTGGTTATTGGTGGATAACTGGGCTTGGATGTCTTAGATCAGGGGTAGAATGAGGGTTAGTGTGACAAAGCTAGGAGGTGGGGTTTGGGAAGAAGAGGGTACTGGTTGGAAAGGGGAGGAAGGAGCATGATGGAAAGTGGAGGGAGGGGAAGAGTGGGGTTCTGTGGAGTGGTGTTGGGAGGTAGTTGGGGAGTCTGGCAGAGGGGTGTAGTAGGTAGGCATGGTTTCATGGAATGTAGAGATGAAGGCTTGTTAGCCTATGGATGTGTTAAGGGTTAAGTCAATGTCTGGGAGAGGAGATATAGTAGATATGGCTGGGGTGGTGGTTTCTTCAAGTTGGGGTGGGTCAATGGGGATGGAAGGTATTGAGGGTGGTGTCTGGGAGATGATTGGGATGGTCTGAGTAGGTTTTCATTTCTTGTAGGAGATGAGTAGGGGGCTTACAGGCTTAGTTGGAATTGTGGCAGTGTCCAAAGGTAAGGTAGGGGATGGGGAGTCCTCCCATGGACCAAGCACAGGTGAAGGGGGAGTGGGCATGGAGAATGGAATCAGAGAGGGGTGAGAGATGGATGCAAGAGGGGTAGAGGATGCAGGAATAAAAGGTGGAGGGGGTGTGGCTGCTGCTGCAGAGATGGAAGTGATAATCTCTGAAGTCACCTCCTTTGTAGCAGGGGTAGACCCTGATCTGACTGCCGCTTCTGTTTGCTTGGGCAGGACTTGAGCCTCAGCTGTCTTCTTTTTCTGGCCCCCCATCAAGCTCCTACTGATTTCCCATTACCTCTTGGAAAAGGTAGTAGGGGTAAGGGTGGTAGTTTGCTCGGTCCTTCCTATCTTGTAGCCCCCCTTGATCAGCAGCAAGGTGATGATTCGTGTATAGGGTAGGGTGTTAGGCTTCTTGTTTGACCCTAATTTTGCCACTGTGTCTTTCATAGCCTCAAAAATTAGCCAGGCTACATGGAAGCCATGGCCCATGTGACAGGAGTGTTGTCGCTCCAAGTGTGCCATAATTATGTGCATTATTAATCAAAAATTAAAGAATTAAAGAATGCTAGGTTATATGGATGTTAACTTATGAAAGGGATATCAGCACATTGGGGCTAACACTTGCCTGCAAGATCAGGGCCAATTGTAGCAAGTTTTAAAAGTAAGTATTTCAAGATCGTCCACAGAGAAGTTTGTCTAAACTGAGAGATAAACCTCCAGATCTGTGCTACCAAATCTGGCTCTATAATTATCTAAATAAAGAATAGATAAAAGAGAGTGTTGGATTGTGTCACATTTAACTATAAGCAAATAAAGAAAAGAACTATCTACATGATCCAGATCCGAGTTGGGGAGATGTTTAAAATAAGACAAATGCAGAAATAATAGCTTCATGTACTTTAGCCTCTGAATTTTAATGGAGAATCAGAGTTCAACAGAGCAGATTCAATCTTCATCGCTACCGACACAGATGTAAGAGAAATAAATCCGAATTAAGGAATAGGTTTAGACTTATGGCGTGATCATCCACTTAAATGGTCACAGATCTGTCTAGTGGCCTATTCTTTAGTTCGTAACATGAACATCATCATAAATGCCGCTTGAATTAGGTTACCAACGCTAATTCGCATGTGGATGATGAATTAAGGGAAGTTGGATGCGGATGAGTGAATCTAAAGAAGTCTAATGCACTAAGGTGAACATTCGTAACCCTCGACATGACTCCAATGGAGAAGACACAAATTACAAGAACCTTTTAAAATCCAACGTTACAATTAAGAGCACGGCTTAGAGAGCCCTCGGACTTACGAGCTTCTCGAAGAGCCCTCGATTCTGATCTTGAATCGAACTTGGAAGTACAAATCACTCACAATGGCTCTCAAAGGTAAACTACAAGAAGGGATTACAGGGGTTCGGATAAGCTATCCGAATGAAATGAAACAGAGATGAAAACTCTAAAACTGGATACCCAAATTGGGCAAATGGTTCGTATTTATAGTTTTCCCTAAGCCACTCAGATGTGTATCAACCAATCAATTGGATAGATCTCAGATCAACCAATAGAGTCGAGCACCGGGATCCGGATCTGCTCGCCAATCGAAATGCTTGATCCGGTTCACCAATCAGAAACAGAGGCATCAATTCTGTTATGTAATTCAAAAATCTGTTTGAGCTTCTAGAAGTTCCCGCCAAGTAATTTCATCTTTGGGTGTTCACATGGGGTGGAATATGCCTTTGGTTTGTTCTCAGAATCTTCCGGATTGTCCTTGGGTTTTAAAACGCATTGGGGCGCATGCAAAGTTTCCTGAAATACCCTTCGGACGAGCTGCAAATCCCCAGAATGCCATTTTGCATAGTTTAAGGCTTTTTCGCAAAGTAGTTTGGCTCCAGAAGTTCTTTTCGCAAAGCATTTTGGCTTCAGAAGTTCTTTTCGCAAAGCATTTTGGCTTCAGAAGTTCTTTTCGCAAAGCATTTTGGCTTCAGGAGATCTTTTCGCAAAGGTCATTCTTCTTTTCGCAAAGGTCATTCTTCTATTCGAGGAGTGTTTTCTTCTTTTCGCAAAGTTCAAGGTTCTTTGCGAATAGTAGAAGTTCTTTGCGAATTGACTTTAATTCTTCTTTTGCTAATGGATCCTTCTTCTTCGTGTCTTTTCGCTCTTTTAGACCTTTTTAGCCATTGCCGAGGCTATTTCTTCACTCCTCTTTGAGTTTGGCATGCGTTGTTTTTTGATCATTTTAGGATGGTTTTCGATTTGGACCTGTCTTTTTGGTTAGCTGTAAAATGCACACTAAAGCACTTATTTAGTCTTCTCAAGGGTCTTTCAAGGCTCATGTTTAGGGGTGAAAAATGGTATTTTTCACTACTTAACACACCCCAAACCTAAGCTTTGCTAGTCCGAGCAAAAATATAAAAACAAAGTAAAGAGCCACTTTTGTAGGAAGCACAGTGCATTTAGCATATGCAACAAGCCTTTTCAACCCCTAGGTGATCCCTAGAGGAGGAGTGAAGTCTCTGAGGGTTTTCAAAGAAGGTACCCACAAACTTCTCCATGAAATAGTTAACATCGATTGCAATATTATCAAATGAGCAATCAAGGGCGAGTTAGTTACTCTTGAATCAATGATGAAACAGAAAATTTGATTATTGTTTGCAGAATTTAAACATTTATAAACCTCATGAATGTTTCAATATTTCCAATCGTGAACGATCATAGAAAATCATACAAATGTGCCGGTGATAGCTCATCCTATGGATAAAAATTAGGTTATAAGTCATACTTAAGGTGCTCAAGTTCCAACCCAAACACTCACCGGGTATACTCTCATGTTTTTTGTTGAGGGGTTCATTTTCACTCAAGCTCAAGAGCAGTTACATCTCCCAAATGGATCTGTAAGCATGAGCATAGGCATGATTCTTAGGCAATGGCATCATTGACATCTCCTCACCATAGATTGGGTCGCTTCTTATCTCCACATGACTCACTCAACTTTGGATCACAAGGGCTTTTAATCTAGGTTTGTTTGTATGGCTTATGGAGTGAAGTTTCAAGGAAAGGCAATTTGGAGGTTTGAATTTGAGAACTCGTGAAGTGCAGGAGATGGTTCATGACTCCACCTTTTGAGTTTAGCTTCTTTCTTCTTCTTTTTGAGATTCTCACATTCACAGTGATCAGTTCTTTCTTTGATCTTGCATTTTCAACATAAGGTCCCTTTTTTGCCTTTTTGCTTGCAACTTTTTCACATTGTTTGTCTCTTCTTTTCTCAACACCATATTGCTGTTTTTGAGGTATTTTCTCTTCATTTTCTTGATGTTGCCCGAAATGGTCCATCTTGATTCTTTCTCCTTTACCTCCTCGAATTCTCGAGTGAGGGAAGGCTGAATTGGTTCCATAGGTTCAAAAAGTACTTTTGAGTATTTTGATGAAGAATTGTAGGATTTACTCAAATGGGGTACAAACAGGCAGATTTTTCTTGGTTGGTTCTGTTAGGTTCAACAAAGAAGGCCTTGATCTTTTCCTCAGTTTCATGAGTGCTGTTACTTGTTTTAATTTGGAGTTTCCTAACTTCTAGTGGATCTAATGCCTCAGCCAATCCTTTGAATCAGAAAAAATTGCCTCAGTCACTCTTCAACAGAGATGGAAAATATATGGGCTCAATTCTCACTGGTTATGGTTTTTCCTTGAGCTTTTAAGTATATCTTTACCTTTTTCTCTTCCTTTGACTTGCTAAATGCTGATACCAGTAGGTTTTCATGGTGCTAGCATCATGGAAATGTAGAATATTGAAAGGTTTATGATGTCTAAATTTTGCAAAGAAATTTTAAATTTCCTAATTGTCATGATTCTTAAGTAAAATAATTCATTTCCTGATTACTTAGGTGATTCTGTTGACCTTAGGTTAACTATTCCTTGGCAGACTCCTGCCACACCCCCAAACCTATGGGGAACAAAGTGTCCTCAGTTCAAAGGTAGCATAGTCACGCTTATTAGGGAAAACAATGAGAAAAATAATAGCATGGAGAATTGCAAAAGCAAATTGTATGAACCGAAATTTTACGAAAATAAAAGGAAAAGAGGGGAAAGGGAGTAAGGGTGAGGGGTTTATTTTTGTCTTTTTTAAAGTAGGGGAGAACAAAAGATGTTAGGCATGACTTATAATGTAAAAAAAATTGCAATAGAATAAAAAGCGAAAATAAGAAATTAAGAAAGAGACAATAGATTTGGGCTTGTAAACCTGCTACCTCAGATTGTGGACTAAGTCCAAGTGGTGCAATAAAGAGCTGGTCACCACAGGAGTTGGGCTTGTAAACCGTAGGGGCTGAGGCTGCTTGAGGCTCCACAGCAATTTCCACTTCACATGCCCACCCACACTTTCGTGGCTTGGTTCTCTGTCGTGCTCAGAAGAAGAACTAGCTCTGCTCAGTGCTATGGGTTCGAGGGCAGCAATAGGTACAAAAGTGCGAGAAGCAGGCATGGGCTGGTTCTCCTACTTCCTCATTCTTCTTAACATGGCCCCGACTTGTGGTCCAGCTTTCTTGCCAAAGTTGTGAGGAGGAGTACCTCAAAGGGCTCTTCCCTATCAATGTCAAACTTGGCTCTTAAGAGGGTCAGAATGAGTCTTCCAAAGGGGAGGCTGCCAATCTTACCTCCTTTTTACCTTGGCACTCACATCACCCATTGCTTCAGATCGGCATGGGGGCATTGAAGAATTGCCCTTAGAGAAGTGAAAGAGGGCTTCTAAGATGGGGTTCGCCTCTCTTGGGTGTGCCCAAGAATATAAAAACTCCCTCGGCGTACGGAATCCATCAGTAGATATTGCGGGGCCAGCTCTCTTCTCATTATTGATTGCCCAGAACCCACCATGCCCTGCGTCAACTGGTCAGCCATATCTCTGAAAGAGGCAACTTGAGAGCGATCAAGGGTCCATCAGATTGAATTGAAAAGGTATCCTAGGGCATGTCCAATGTCCTCGTGATCCTGATTAAGTCACAGCTTGTCTATAAAAATAACTAGGGTTGGCACATCAAGATGTTCCTCTGTGACTGTGGTGAGGTTCTCGATACCAACTTTGTCATCCTTGGGTAAATTTTCTCGTAATGGAGTGAGGATGGTGCGAGGAAGAGGGCAAAAAGGTACCTTGGTAACTTGTGGAAGAGGAGAGGAGAGTCTCAAGAGTAATGACACACATGGAATCTTTGAAGAAGGATCCTTGAGCTGAATGGTGTCCAAAAGGTCGACAGTTTTTTCGAAACAAGGCTTAAGCCTTTGACCATTCACCTTCAAGAGTCTCCCGGATTTAGGATCCTTGATTTCCACAACACCAAATGGGGAAACATGCATGACAATGTAAGGACCTTCCCATCTGGATTTCAATTTGCCTGGATAAAATTTAAGTTTGGAGTTAAACAAGCAAACTTTATCACCAGCATTGAAACTCTTTCTCAAGAGCCCTTTGTCAAAGAAAGCATTGGACCTTTCCTTGTAGATCCTGGCATTGGCATATGCATCAATCCTTAGTTCTTCCAATTCCGACAGCTGCAGCAACTTGTGATGACCAGCAGAAGTTAGATCTAAATTTAAATGTTTGATTACCCAATAGGCCTTGTGTTCTAACTCCACTGGGAGATGACAGGCCTTGCCATAAATCACCGAAGGGACATACCATGATGGGGTCTTATAGGCATCTATAAGCCCAGGTATCATTGCTTGTCACCCCTAATCCTTCCTATCACCCTCATAGCTTCTCAAGGATATGCTTGATCTCCCTATTTGAAATTTCAACTTGCCCACTGGTTTGTGGGTGGTAGGGAGTAGCAATCCTATGGGTGACAGAATATTTCTTGAGCAAGCTCTCGAAATTTCTATTATAGAAATGGCTCCCGCCATCACTGATAATGGCTCTAGGAGTACCAAATCTGGAGAAGATATTCTGCTTTATGAACTTGAGGACCACCTAATTATCATTAGTTCTTGTGACAATGACTTCTACCCATTTGGAAACATAGTCCACTACCACTAAGATAAAATGAAAACCATTTGAAGGAGGAAAGGGGCCCATAAAATCAATACCCCACACATCAAATAGTTCTACAACAAGGATGGGCTGTAAATGCATTGAATTCTATTTGGACAGCCCTCCTAATTTTTGACATCTTTCACAAGCCTTGCAGTGTGTATGGGCATCTCTGAAAAGAGAAGGCCAATAGAAACCACACTGCAACACTTTGTCAGCTGTTTTTCTCCCACTAAAGTGACCCCCAGAGGCATTTTCATGGCACATGGCCAGAATACTAGGGAGATCACTTTTGGGAACACATTTTCGAATAATTTGGTCTGCACAATACTTGTACAAGCAAGGTTCCTCCCAAAAAAAGAATTTGACCTGTGAGAAAAATAGGTCTTTATCCATTTTTGTCCAATGGTAAGGGATCTTGCCTATAACTAGATAATTGACAATATGTGCATAACTGGGAATTAAAGAGTGGATGGCAAACAGTTGCTCATCTGGGAAGACATCATTTGTAGCAAGGTCATCAACACCTTTCTCCAACATAATTCTGGACAAGTGGTCAGCCACCACATTTTCTACATCTTCCTTGTCTTTGATTTCGATGTCAAACTCCTGCAAACAGGAGTATCCATCTAATCAATCTGGGCTTTGCATCCTTCTTGGATAGTAGGTACTTTAATGCTGAGTGGTCAGTGAAGATGACAGTTTTAGACCCAAGTAGGTAAGGTCTAAACTTGTCCACAGCAAAAATCACTGCCAGAAGCTCTTTCTCAGTGGTTGTGTAGTTTAGTTGAGCTTCAGCAAGTGATTTGCTGAGATATGCAATGACCACAGGCAGCTTATCCTTTCTCTGGCCCAAGACAACACCTATTGCCAAGTTAGATGCATCACACATCAACTCAAAGGGCAGGGTATAGTCAGGTGTTTAGAGTATGTAAGGTAGGTGAGGCAAATTTTAAAGTAAAAGCCTTCATTCAAGCAGAGAAGTCAAAGGCACATCCTCGGCAGAAAGGTGTAGCAGTACAATGGTTTAGCAATTTTACTGAAGTCCTTGATAAACCTCCTGTAGAATCCAGCATGCCCAAGGAAGGATCTGATTTGCTTGACTGTTCTTGGAGGTGGCAAATTTGCAATGAGGTCAACTTTGGGCTTGTCTACCTCAATTCCATCTTTAGAGACCACATGGCCCAACACAATTCCTTGTGTTACCATGAAGTGGCTCTTTTCCCAACTTAAGACCAAATTGGTCTCTTCACATCTTTGTAAGACTTGATGGAGGTGTTGTAGACATTGGTCAAAGCTATTCCCATAAACCGAGAAATAATCCATGAAAATTTCCATGAATTTATCAATCATATCAGAAAAGATGGCATGCATACACCTTTGAAAGGTGGCTGGGGCATTACACAGTCCAAAAGGCATCCGTCTATAAGAAAAGGTGCCGAAAGGACAGTAAAAGTAGTTTTCTCTTGATCCAAAGGGTGCACAGGGATCTGGTTGTACCCTGAGTACCCATCAACAAAACAATAAAAAACTTTTCCAACCAACTTATCCAAAATTTGATCAATAAAAGGGAGAGGGAAGTGGTCTTTCTGGTCTTGGAGTTGAGTTTTCGATAATCGATGCAAACTCTCCAGCCAGTGGTCTCCCTGGCTGGTCTCAACTCTCCAGAGTCGGTTGTGATCACTGTTATGCTAGATTTCTTGGGTATCACCTGGATTGGTGCCACCCATTCAGAATCAGAGATGGGGTAAATTACTCCAGCATCCAGCAACTTAATGATTTCTTTCAGAACCACTTCTTGCATGTGAGGATTCAATTTCCTCTGCATTTCCCTGGAGGGTGTTGAGCCCTCCTCTAGATGAATCCTATGCACACAAATTGATGCATCAATCCCTCCCAGATCAGCAATGGTCCAACCAACTGCTTTCTTGTGCTTCCTCAGAATTGTTAGCAATTCCTCCTCTTACTCACAGGTTAGAGAAGAGGAGATAATTACAGGAAGTTTCTCTTGTTTCTCAAGGAAAGCATATTTTAATGTCTCTAGCAGCTTTTTGAGCTCTAGATCAGGGGCTTGTTGTATGGATGGCAGGATTGGTGTATTGTTGGTTGGAGGAAGGGGCAGCAATGTAGGTTTCCAATTGGAATGCTACACTAAGCCCATAGAAGTCCTCACTAGGGGCATGTCTTCTGGCATTAAAGCTAGGCTTCCTTCCTCCAACAAGTTCCAAACATCAGTTAAATCAGTGACAATGTTGCTCCACTCCAGCAGAGTGGGCAGTTCTTCTTCAATAATTTCTTCTAGTACATCCACTGCAAAGCATTCCTCATTGTCCAGATGAGGGTACTTTGCACTGTTATACACATTAAGCTCAACTTTCATATGCCCGAAAGTGACCTCCATGATTCCAAACCTGCATGGAATGCATGCATTGGCAGTGGCCAAAAATGGTCTGCCCAGGATAACAGGTATCGGAGATGTACTCTTGTTACAACCCATGTCTAAAACAAGGAAGTCTGCAGGGTAGAAGAACTTGTCTACCCCCACTAGGACATCCTCAACCACTCCCACGGGTTTCCTTTCAGACCTATCAGCCATCAATAAAATAATGGGGGTGGGCTTGAGCTCCCCCAAACCTAGCTGCTGATACACACTGTATGGGAGCAGGTTAACACTGGCTGCAAGGTCCAAAAGGCCCCTCCCAATCGTGTGGTCTCCAATAATACAGGGAATAGTGGGTATCCCTGGGTCTTGCAACTTCACAGGCATTGTCATTGTTAATACAGAATTCACTGTATCAGTCGCAAAGACCTTCTTTGACAAATGGCCTCTGACCTTCCTTTTCTGAGTACAGAGGTCTTTCAGAAACATTGCATAGGCTGGGACCTGTCGGATTACATCAAGCAGGGGTAAATTTATCCTGACCTGTGTCAAGGTCTCCATCATTTCCTCGATCTGTGCCTGACCCTTATCAAAAGGGGCAAGGCCACTCAAAGCTTGAGGAAATGGCAGCTGAGGTACTACTGGTTCCTCAGCTACAAGCCCATGGCTGAACTTTTGTTTTTTTCTTTTTTCTATTTTTATCTCCTACTGAGGCTCAACTACAACCTCTTTATTTTTCCCTTGTTGAAGGGTAGCAGGCAGTTCTTTACTCTGTGCCCTAACAAAATCCTTATCACTTTCACATGACATTTCCTTAGGATAGACCTCTCCTTGTTCCTTTCCCACCTGGTTGTCTACCATCCTACCAGACCTTAGGGTAGTTATGGCATTGGCTCCCTCAAAATTGGAAGAGCCTTCTCCGATGGAATACTGGCCCTTAGAGTTGGCAATTGGTTGGCTTGGCAACCTACCCTCCTCTCTTTTAGCCAGAGCATTGGCTATTTGGCCAAGTTGCTCTTCTATTTTCTTAATGCTTTGACTGTGACAAGTCACAGTCTGATTTAAGGGTCCAAGGCTTTGCAATTGGGCTAACTCTTGGTCCTCGAAGGAAGCACTCCGGGGCTAGGGTGGTGGAACTACCAATTGATTTTGTTGTTGGGGCTGCTGTTGTTGGAAATTCGACCTTTGGGCATAACCCTGGTTAAACTGCTATTGTGGCCTTTGAGGTAAGGCCAACATCTGCTGTGGCTGCATATAATTGTCTTGCCTCCACGTCAAATTTGGGTGGTCTCTCTATTGGTAACCAGTATTTTGGTGTTGATATACATATGGTTGTTTATTGTAGCCACCAGATTGTTGTTGTCCAAAAGATTAGGCAACAGCAGCCTGTTCCATTACAAACTCAGGGTATTGCCCTGCAGATGGACATTCTTCTACTGTGTGCTATGGAGATTGGCATATCAGACATGCCTCAATCACTTGTGCAGCTATTCTGGGCTGCACCACAGTCAAAAGTTTATCAATTCTTTCAGTAAGATTGGCCATCTGCATTCTCAGATCATCATTTCCCCTAACTTTATACATTTTTCATTTAGAAGTCTCAGCTAGTCCTAGCTTAGGAGAAGGTTCTTGAACAGTTCTAGAAGAGGACATCCTCTGGAAAGCATTTTCACTTATGACCTCCAACAAGTCCCCTACCTCATCAGTTGTTTTATCCATGTACGTTCCACCACAAGAGGCATCTACCATGTCTCTGCTCTTCTCATCAATCCCAATGTAGAAGCTCTGGACAAGTTGTCAGTCAGGGATCTTGTGGTGGGGACATTGTTTGAGCATCTCTTTAATCTATCCCAGCACTGGTTAAAATCTTTAGTTGGGGACTGGGCAAAAGAAAGTATGCCTTTCCTCAACTGGCTGGTCTTGGTCTCTGGGAAAAATTTAGACAGAAATCTTATCTGGAGGTCTTTCCAGGAAGTGATGTTGTTGTTTGGGAGAGTAGATAACCAGGTCATGGCCCTGTCCTTTAGGGAGAAAGGAAAGAGCCTTAACCTAGTGGCTTCTGGTCCTAAACCAGCAATGGAGAATGTCGTGTACAGGGTTAAGAACTGGTCAATGTGCTTGTAAGGGTCTTCCTTGCTAAGCCCATGGAAAGAGGGAAGCCTTTGGATGATGGAAGTTTTGATCTCATAAGTACCCTGAACATCTGGGGATTGAATGTTGAATGGAGAATTGTAATCATCCGGAGCATTCAATTCCTTCAATGTTCTAGGTTGCTCTTCACCCATAACTGCTATCTCAATTTCAATAGGGGGCTCAACTGTGGTGTGTCTATGCCTTCTCGATCTTCTACCCCTTCCTATCTCAGGGTTAGCAGGCTCTAATGTAGGACTGAGGGATGTCCTTCCTAACATGCACACACACCAACAGCAGGGAAGTCTATTTGCAGGCACATTGCTCTTAATAAAAATTACAACTATCCTAATCAACTGCTATGGAATCTTCAAATGAGAAATAGGCTGAGTTTGGAGGGTTAGAGAAGTGCAAATAGAGGTAGCTAGACTCCGAGTGCAATTCTACTCCCCTTCTCTGCTACAGTCCAAATCTGTAAGAAAATTTTCAAATGTAAATCAGCAATATCAATTATTCACAAGTACAGCTATGAAAGAATAAGGAATCAAAAATCTAGAGTCTACTAAAAGATCAATATCCCCGACAACGGTGCCAAAAACTTGTTGAGGTATTTTTTAAGTGCTCGCTACTAACTTTATTATAGACAGTGATAAGAATGGGATGAATAAAAAATGGATGAAAGATAGAGTGAGAATTATGGAGTAGCAAGCCTAAAAACACAGAATCCTGCAAGATCTGAGGGCTGTTGTAGCAAGCAAGTTTTCATAAGTAAGAGTTTATCCCACAGGGAAGTTGATCTTAAGCTCCAAGGGAGCCATCTTTAGTAGGCCCTCCAGATCTGACTACAGATCTAGCAATCCTAAATGGAAGGGGATTTAGGGTCACTAAAATCTAAATTCTAAGGTATCTTAATGTCCAAACTATAGAAAGGATTAAGAAAGAAGATGGAGTGAGAAAATAAATATAAAAGGGTGAGAAGTATGCTATTAGGTTCAGATCTGATGGGTTTCATGACTCAAATTCAGATCTGCTATAGAAGTGCAATGGCTACATTATCACCACTGAGGAGAAAGAATCCAACTCATCTCTGTGCCATGATCCAATCCCTTTATGGCTATAGCCTGTCTACTTAAATGGTCACAGGCTATCCAATTGGGGAACCACAGTCTAGAGATGGGTCAGAACAAGTTTATCATTGTAGGCACTACTTCATTCAGGCTACAAGCACAAGAATCCATAGGGAACCTCAACCTCTAAAGTGCTATGTGTGGGGCTAGGCCTGTATGGGAGCATGTTAATCCAGACACATAGAACCAGCAAGAGTTTGAGTGCCGCCTTAGATCCAGCTGTCCACTGCTTTAGAGAGACTACAGTGATCCAGTCACAAGCCTACAATCTCTATAACCAAACCAGATCTGCCATCTGATGGCGGGTTTATACACATACAGGGGAGTTTGTCTCAGCACAATCTCTCACAGGGCTATAAGCACAAGTGCAGAGAAGAATAATCCGTCTTGAGTCTGTGGGTTGGCTTCACCCTAAGGCTATAACCTGTCCACTTAAATGGTCACAGACTATTCCAGAGGCTATCCTCCTCACAAAGCTCAAGATAGAACAAGAAACATTGCTGCCACCGCCATGTTCACAAGGCTACAAAAGCTCATTGCTCCCATGGGGACTTCAAATCTAGTGGGTCCTGTGGTGGGGCTAGGCCTGTATGGGAGCATGTTAGCCCAAACACACAGGTCACTTGGATCTGAGTAAACCATAAAATCAGTCCTCCATTGCTTGCAATACATCCTAGAAATGGAGGATCTCAAGGTAGCAGCCTTGTACAGAACAACTCACAAACAGAAATCCCGTAAATGCAAATCACCCTATCATAAAACTCCATTAATCTATTTCAAATAGTCATACAAAGGCATAGCCAGCAAATGCTGGGCTATGGGGTGAATAAAAAGTAAAAAGAAATCTACCTAAACCTTACTAGAGATCTACAGCTACTGCAAGAAGAAGATAGACAAAATTCTATTCTATGAGGTCCCTTAAACCTAAACCAGGCTTAGGTTTATATAGCAGTTAGCCTGGCAGCGCATTAGGGTTAGGAAACCCTAATTTTAACGATGCCACATGGCCTAATACTATTCCTTGGATGCCTCAGGGCACGTGCATGGAAATTAGAGCATTGGAGTGCATGCCCTAATTACTAGAAGTTCCCAGAATGTCCTCTATAGAAATGAGGGAGAGTTAGAGTCCAGAGCCTCACCAGGTAGCACTGGATTCCAAGACTATCGCGTGGTAGCACGGTCTTCACGGGATTTGATTAGCTTGAAATTCTAGCCATCGCGGGGTTGTCTTATTTGCAGCTGAAGCAGTCGCGCGCTAGAGCATTGAATCCTCGCTGGATTGCTCTGGTCTTCGCAGGATTGCACTTTCCTTCTGAATGGTGTGGGAATCACACGAGCAGTTTTTTTCTCAATGGATCTTCACGAGGATCCTCGCGAGGACGTGATGTGCATTGGCCTTTAAACTATGCGAGAGGTTTGTCTGAAGTTTTGCATCCCACGGCCACTGCGCGATAGCTGCGCGCAGAGATACCTGGAGCCCCCTCTCCTCAGCTGATCTAAGTGAACTGCGTGAGGTTTGAGAGCTGCTTTCTTGAGCTGCACGAGACTGCGCGATCATTTACATTTGAGCTTCGCGAGAGCTATGCAAACTATGCTGCAGGAGCTCTTCTGTCACTAAATTGTGTGAGAACAGCGCAGACAATTGGTATGATGTCATGGGAAACTCATGAGGATTGCGCGAGGCAGGCTTTCTAAGTCATGTGAACCTTGTGATAGCTGTGCGAGGCTCATTTCTTTCTTTGCTGCTGTTGTGCTCTGCCTTCATGCAATCAGGCTCTCTGTCTTCCATTCTCCTGGGAGACTTCTAGGGTAAAAGTGGGCTCCTTAGCAGGATTAAGGCCTTATTGCAGCTGCTGTTTATTACCTGCAGAACAGGCTTAAAATACTTTTATTAAATGATTAAGGGTCCAATAAAGATTAAGTTAAGGGGTGAAAAGTGGTACTTTTCAGGTCTTAACTGGATGCTGACATGAAATGGTTGGCTTTCTTATCTATCAGTACAAGCTAAAATGGAGCATTCGGGGGCCCAGTGGTAGCTGTCGAAGGGCATATCCACTACCGCGGATGCAAGGGGCATCCCGTCACATATCACGACCTGTTGCCAGTGATAGTGAGATGGAGGGAAATTGTCATATCCTGATCCATGGGTGAAAGGGGCATCCCGCCGCATATCGCGACTTGCTATAAGGGGCAGTCAAATGGGAGGAAAGTTTACATATCCTAGTCTATAGGTGAAAGGGGCAATCAAATAGAGGGATATTCGACACAATCAAGGTACCGAGGAACATCCTATAAGTGTCATGTGACAAAGTCAAGCGACCTGATAATAAGATGTAATATCATGTAATGGCAAAGGCTTTCGTAAGTCATGTCAGACCGGGCGTGTCATTGCTTACACAAATGGCGCGCCAGCGTCCCTTTCTAATGGACATTTGTGATTTCTTAAAGTTGAGTTTACTCAGTGTTCGGCTTCCCAGGGGATAGAACTGAATGGAGTGATGGGAAGGGAATTTTGATAAATAGGAGAGTTTATTTATTACTTTATTTGTTTTATTTTATAAAGTATATATATATTTTTTTTTTCTTTGAAAATTTGGGGATTTTAACTTAAGATCAATTCGGTGATAAATTTATAGAAAACCTGGCTTCCGAGGAATCGTTGAGCAGATCCACCAAACCTGGCTTCCGAGGAATCGTTTAACTTAAGATCAATTCAATGCGATTTGTCGCCTTCAGGCTACTGAGCCTTCATGTTAATTTTTTCACATGAACTCAAAGCCTTCTTGTTGGTGTTTATGTATTGTCAAGGTGACTTGCTGTGCTGGCTCATATCCCGACGGGAGTGTCGTGCTGAGATATTTTGGATGGGTGTGGTCTGCGATGGGGCATTGGTTGTCCCCCTTCCCCTTCATTCTGTCTATTATGCTGGGTCACACGATGGGACATCCGAGGGTTTATTCTCCTTTAATTTCTATTGTAGCAGGGTTGCCAGTATAATGGGATGTTTGAATTGCCTGATGGGATGTTCGGATCGCCTGATGAGATGCTAGCGATGGGACTTCATACTTGTTCGGTGCGATGGGATGTCAGAGGGTTTTCTCTCTTCTTCTGATTTCTGTAATAGCAGGGGCTCACTGGTTATTGGTGCGATGGGATGTCAGAGGGTTTCCTATCTTCTTCTGATTTTTATAATGGCAAGGGCTCACTGGTTATTGACATGATGGGACGGTGGAGGGTTTATTCTCCTCTGCTATCAGCGAGTGTGTGTTTCGGTAGTGGTGGAGTCAGGCGACTACAATGGTGGGATATTTGGGGGGTTCGGCTCTTTACTTTCCATGGTGGGACGAGCCTTTCTTTCTATTTACTATGTGGAGTCACACATTGGGATTTTGGGGAGGCGTGATCGGCAATGGGACATTGGTGATCCTCCTTTTCTTTTTGGTCATGTACCGCAGTGGGTTGCAATGAAACTTGGTGATTGTGTGATGAGATCAGGTTGTAGTTGCATCATGACGGGATGTGTTTGTGAATAGACGGGGCCTCAGTCTGATGACACCTGACTATTTTGACATCATGATGGGTTAATGATAGTGTCTTTCTTTGGCGGGTGACGTCCTGAGATCATGACAGGGCTTGCTCTTTGGCCTTTACGATGGTATTTTTAGGAGGCTCATTCATGGCTTTTCGCAATGGGACATTGGTTGAGCCTACCTTCGGTCATGTGGAATGTGAAGTCGAGTGGTGGGGTTTTTGCTTCACAATGGGACTTGTTATTGTGAGGATATGTGAGGTTATGTGATGGTACCCCCTCTCTCTGGTTGGATCGTGACGGGACAAGGGAGAGTGATTTTGATCGTAATGGGCGAATAGCATGCTTGGCTACCTTGTCGTCATTAATTCTTGCTTTGTGTCATGAGGGGGCTTTGTATTTAGCAATAGGGTCGTGAGCGATGATTTTGTTTTATGTTGTCGGCTTGCTCCGTACAGCGGGTGCTGGGGAGAGGCCATGTGTACATGTGAGTATGCGTTGAGCCTCTACGGGATAACTTTGATTGCGACGAGATGCATTATTTGTGGTAGCATCTCAAAAAGGAGGGTGATTTGCTTGTGCTAGAATTGCAGGGAATAGTTTGATTGCGAGTCATGCGATGGGACTTCAGGGAATAATTCTAATTGTATTGAAGGCATTGATTTGCAGTAGGTTGTTAGTGGGTGACTTGGCTGCGATGATCTTACCTAATTTGGTTCTTTATGATCTTCTTTGATTTTATTAGATTTATTTAGGGATTTATTTGAGGATTTATTTGATTTTATTAGATTTATTTTGGCATTTATCGGATATTTATTTTGGTTTACATAATTTTATTTGGGTTTATTTGGGGAATTTAATTTTATTTGATTTTATTTGGGGAAATGAAGGTTTATTTAATTTTATTAGGGGAATTTAAGGTTTATTTAATTCTATTTGGGGTCATTTGGGGAATTCAAGGTTATTGCTTTGCTTGGAGCATATGCTTCTTTTAATATTTTAAGGTTCAATTTGGGGTGACACTTGTTAACAATGTGGAGCTTTTTATGTTCCTAGATGGGCATTAGATGTTTTTATTCTATTGGTTTGTTTATTTTGCTTTGGATTTGTGTTTCTTTAAGGGGTAAGTGTTGTGTGTTTATTGGTTGATCTAAGTTTGTCATGGATTTGTTCTTTTTAAGGGGCATGTCTATGGTTTGGATTTAATTATATGGGGGGTGCTTAGAAATGTGGCACTTGTCACACTGTGGTGAGGGGAGCTTTGCCTATAAATAGGTATTTAAGGGCTTTTATTTTATTTTGAATTTTGTTTATAATTTTGTAATAATTTTTGGACTTGTAGAATTTTGACATATTTTGATGTCTTTTCTTCCTCTTTATTTTGTATCCCGATTATTATGTCCAAAGAGAATTGTAATTATTTTTTATTATATATATATATATTTTTTTTTTTTGTGTTTTTGATTATTTTTTTTTTTACTGAGCGGTATTGGGAATTCGGGGTGGTGCAAGGGTTGATGATGTTAATCTGACCCGAAGTGCCACCTTATTGGTGGAAGAGATGGAAGAGCTAAAGGTTGGTGGAAGGAAAGAAAAGGAAAGGGTTGCGTCAGAGTTCACGTGACCGATGCCAGTTGATCCTTGGTAGGCTCTACGGGTTGACCTTATGTGAGTCTTCCCTTGGGGGGTTTTTGGGATGACTCTTCGTGGGTGTTTGCATTGGATTATGAGTGCCTTTCTATGAGCCACGCTTTCTTTCCTGCCAACACGGGGCTCTGCGATGCCGACTATTGATCATGTAACTTGAAGGATTGCATCATAAGAAGCATCTCAGGGGAATAAGGAAGTGAAGATGATATTTTTGTTAGAATTCATTCAGAGTGTGTTCCCTCCCTAGGATTTTCCATTATCTTTCCCCTTTTTTGTATTATTATTTTGGACATTTCTTTCTTGTTTAGGGGTGCCTCCCCTAATTTCAAGTTCGTCTTTAATTTTATTTTGGGGCTGTAATATTGTATATTCAAAGGGTATGTCCTTGGTGTGATTTGTAATAATTTTTTATATTTATGAAAATTTATTTTTGATTATTCAAATTTAATTTTGGTTTGGTTTGACTAATTTGACTTCGTATATTTCATTGGATTTTTAATTCGGTTTAAAATTTTTGGGATCTAAACTATTTGGCTATGTTATTGATTGAGGGCCAAGTTTTGACTGGCTCTGATATAGGCAGTTATGTGTATCTCCCTGGAGGGTGTGTGTGTGTACCGACGAAGTTCTTGATTTCCAAGTCATATATGCCTAAGTCAGAGTGTGGGTGTATATCCTATGTTGTGGGTGTTGTTTAGTGTGAGTGCCCAAGTATGTGGCTTCATCCTTGGCTGCTGCAGTCGGGCATTAATTTTTGTGTCAGGCCTGGGTAATTACGCATAGTGGGTAGGGCACATAATGAAATTGAGCGTCTATTTTGATGCGCGTGATTCGGCTGTCTGTATGGTCAATTACGCGTCTGGGTATAGGCGTATAACCCAATTAGGTGCCATGTATGGCGCGTGTAATGGAAATGTCCCCCGATCACTGTGTGGGTGACTCTTGGGATTGTGCGTGGGAAACAGGGCGCGTGATTGGGTTTCAGGCGGGCGACAGTTTGATTATGTGCTCTAGATGCAGCGTGCAATTCAAATTATGCTCTAGTGTGGGCGCCGAATTCAATTGCGCGCCAGTTTCAGGGCACGCGAATGACCTGCATCCTATATATGCTGAAAAGTCCTCATTTTCTCCCATGCTTTTTTATTTCTTTTTGATTCTCTGCTTCCCTGCTTCCTGGTGCTCTATTTTTCATGTTTCTATGATATTTTATGACCCGCTCGTCCATTTCGAGTGTCGTTTCTTTCATTCTTCTCAGTTTCTTGAGAACTTGATTTTGAAATTGAGTAGGAGGGAAGCGATCAACCTTACATGACTGCTTCAGAGATAGAGCGGCTGATGAAGGGGGAGGTTGGTGAGGCTTCTGAGGTTCATATCAACACTAATGTCGTGGTGGAGGGTGATGTTGAGGTGGTAGTCCGGGAGGACACCCCTGAGGATGATGATGATGAGGATGACAATGCTGCTCCGTGTCAGGGTGCGGGTGCGATGCGCATCCAATTGGAGGAGTTCTTTGCGCGCGACCAGGTAGGTACCTGTGAGCAAGAGTCCTTTTGTTTATTACTAAGGAATTTAGGTTATGACGTAGACTTCTTAGGATTTGGAAACCCTTTTAATTTACATCGAACTTGCATTTAGTGTAGAAAGTGTGTGCATTCATGCATCATCTTTGTATCTAGCTTTAGGTCATGTTTATTTTATTTTTCTGTCTTGCTTTTATCATGTTCTACGTGTTTTGGTCATAGATTATTGTTTATGTTTTGTTGCTCTATCTTTTTAGGATTACATTTATTGGTTGCTTATAGTTCTTGCTAGTCTTGGCATAGTCATAGGTGTTTATTTTGTCTCCTTATTTTCTTTAATTTATTATTTGTTAGGAGTCCCTCGATGCTAGCTACCAGCACTGTGTGGTCAAAGTCGCATGCTTGGTACCATGCCTTGAGTTTCAGTGGGCACAATTGGTGTCTTTCGACTTTGGGCTGATCCTGGAGTTGGAGACCTTCCAGGTCGATCGAGGTCTAATTGGAGGAGGGAGATCACAATTAGTGATAGTTTTAGTGTTCTTCTAGTTTGTGGAATATGATCACTTCACCTTCTTATGCCTGTGGGTCCCAGTGGAGATCACCATTACGTTCTGGCGGATGCACACGTGGCATAGGGCGTTGGGGTGTCATCTTCAGTCTTCAGATTTGTAGACCGTGCGAGGTCTCTTCGAGGACATGCATGTAAGGCAGGTATGTATTATCTAGGTTGTCAATGTCTTAGCTTCTTGGGTTTTGGATTTACTGATGTTTGTTTCTTTGTTTCTGGCTATAGGTGATTTCGAGGCCCTATGCTATCGGGGAGGATGCCGAGCAGCTAGTGATCCAGTCTGGACAGCTCTTCTTTGACATGGACATTTGGGTCCATTGCTTTGACAAGGTGGAGGGCATCCACCTTTCTCAGGCAGCTCAACATCTGAGGCTCCCTCAGGGAGTCCCCTCAGAGATTCGCTACAGGTTGCGAAGAGGATGACCGGTCCCCTTGGCCGGAATTTTGTGTCGAAGATGGAGGCTTAGATTGTTGATTTCAAAGCCAGGGGGATCAGAGTGATAGGGGTACGTGATGAGGCGGATGCCCTGGAGTTTATGAGATGGTTTTGGGAGCTCGGTGGTGGTCGTCTCTTCACGCATCCTTTCCATGAGAGCGGCTCTTTTGTGATTGGCGGTCCTGAGTCAGCTTCGGCATTAAGAGAGAGGCTGGCCACATTGGAGGAGGGTCACCTCGACGCGGGCATTTGCGGAGCATTGGATGCCCTCCACAGGGTGATGGAGCAAACAGGGTGCATTCCTTGTCCTGATGAGGAGATGCTGTGCTCCCTGAAGATCTCGGTCTTCCAGTCCAGGACGAGCTGAGGGCTTAGCTGGCAGAGGCTCGAAGATCTCTGGTGAGTTGGTTTGTTGGTTTTAATTTTTAGCATA
The DNA here is from genome assembly GCA_021018995.1 of Chloranthus sessilifolius. Lineage (NCBI taxonomy): Eukaryota > Viridiplantae > Streptophyta > Magnoliopsida > Chloranthales > Chloranthaceae > Chloranthus > Chloranthus sessilifolius. The sequence continues at coordinate 58,220,153 of CM037594.1, forward strand.
TGTTAGTTTGGTTTCTAGTTAATTTGACATTATTGTTTTGTTTGATTTGTGTTAAGCACTGAAAAATACCATTTTCACCCCATAACATAGCCTTTACTATACCTTGGAGCCATCTAATAATGGTATTTTTAGCATGTTTCCATAGTTAGGAAATAAATGTAGCTTAGTGCAATAGTCCCCATTTTCTAGGCCAAGAAGAGAGAGAATTGAAGCCAAGGAGGGTAGCTGAGTTAAGAGCAGAGGATACACCAGGGTGGTACACAGCATAGTGAACATTTTGGTTGCTAAAGTGGGCCCTAGAAGTTAGATAGATGAGAGAAAGATGAACCCAAGCAGAGGAGACTGCAGCAGCAGGGAAGCACAAATGGAACCTCGCACAGACTTCGCGAGGTCCAAATAAGCAGCATTCATAGAGGTCGCACAGTCCTCATGCAGTTCACTTAGGAAAGGATGGCAGAAAAGATCCTCGCGCAGTTCTCACGAAGCTCAAGCCTGCAACATTTAAGAGCTCACCCATGTAGACATCCAAATTTGTCCCAAGGTCCGATCGAGATACATTTCGGGGGAGGCACACTTCCGAGCTTCTGATGGTATGTATGGCACCCTTAGATACCTTCCCAAACCCTTGACCCCGAACCTTTAGAAACCAATCCCTACCCTTAGAACCCCTTCCGAACCCCAAACCTAACCTTCCTGGGCAATGTATGAAGAGTGGTGCACCAGTACTAGCTGTGGTCTTCTACTATTATCAAGTCATATACCATTAGAAAGAGGACTTCCCTAGCTTTCCAACAAGCAAAACATTGCCTCAATCAGAGTTATATAGCGAATGTTATCACGATTTGAAAACGGAGCAGTTTTGCATAATTTTGGCTTGGCGCAACTAATAGTTGCGCTAGTGGGTTCCCCGCAAGCTTGCAACTTCTCGAAAAACCTCTCAGCTGCACCATTTTAATATACATATGCTTGGCACAACTATTAGTTGAACCAGGCATATGAACAGTAACCTTTAGTTTTTGCCTCGAACATCAAGACTAGGGTTTGACTTGTTGACCATCTTGACCTTTAGGGTGTGTTTTGCTAGTTCTGTTGCACCTTGTGCACCCTATTTACAACCCTTAAGGGATTTGAAACACCAACTTGTCATCCACCATTAAAACCACCTTCACACCTTTCCAAGCTCTCAAAATTCGAGGAAACCTTAGATTAAAAATTACCTAATTGCTAACCCCCAATTAGCACCTAAGTAGCCTCCTAACCTACCCTTTTCCTATAAATAGAGCCCCCCTCCCCTTGGGTTAAAGGGTTGAGAAATTTGCTTAAGAGAGAAAGAGCTCAAAGTGAGAAGTTGTTCCTCCCTTTTGTGCCCCATTTTCACTTAAATTTCAAGAATCTCCCAACCTTATTTCAAGGTTAATCTTGTATCCAAAACCCTTAGTCTAGGTGTGTGCTACCCCCTAGACTCCTCTCTCTACCTCTTAGCTAGCAAGCCATAGGAGTTAGAACCCCATTTTCCACCATTCAAGTCTTCAAAAGCTCATCAAAGCAAGCCTACGCAAGGCTCCTCAATGGTGCAACAAGGGCCCGAGAGCTCCGGCTCTCCCCTCTATTCCTGTACCTACTCGGTCATTCCTCCATCCTCCTATTTGCGCCGTTACGCCTCTGAGCTTTTGGTAGGAACGAAAGGGCATAAACTAGATCTTAAGTTCCTTTGGGCAAGAGGATGACTTTTTCTTTTCTTTTATATTATTATTTTTTTGCCATAATTAGAGACCATATTAAGCGGGTTGATTGGGTACCTAACACCTTCCCAATCGATAACTGAAGCCCCTACCCATGAACCTTTGGTGTGGATTGGATTCAGAGTCATATTTGTAGCACTTCGATGCTTATAAAAATTATCTAGGTTTCTCAGGACACCAAAAGCTCCGGGTGGCTACTCTATATTTTTATTAGCGAGTGCATCGTCGCGACGGGATCGTCAAAAATCCCACGGTTGCACAGATAGCGACTTTGCTAGGGATAGCTTATAGAGTTTCTCCTTGAAATTTGGCCATTTATTTTTTATTTTACTAACCTTTTCACTACTTTTTGCATTGTTTTTTATTTTTTACTCACCCCTAATTTTTCGTCGTTTACGTGCCTTAGCCGATTGGCGGGCCTACATGCATATTGTCTTTTAATTTTTGTTACTTTTTAGTCATTTTAGTGCCTTAGCCAATTGGCGGGCCTACATGCGCATTGTCTTTTAATTTTCTTTAAATTCCTATCATTTAAAGTGCCTTAGCCGATTGGCTGGCCTACTTGTGCAAACATATTCCAATAGTGGACACCGGCCCGTAGTGGCAGCACAGGATTATCACCCCCCATTTTTGAACTAAAGAAAATTTCCATTAAAAAATGTGGCTTTGAAAAAAATTAATTAAAATTGAACCAAGATAGGGAACTTAGTCAATTTGTTTTTACAGGGGAGATTTTTAAAAGGGTTGGGTTTAGGCACACATACAACCATCTGGGTCTTAGTATCGTGGCAGCCCCTAGTGGTGATGATCCAGAAAAGTCCCAGCCCACCTAGTATCTGAGAAGGCGCTTGCGCCGGAGGTATATCGAGTGGGTTCCCATTGCTACAAAGCTTAAAACCCTTGGGGAGCGCGCTAGCAAGTTATACCAAACTCACATCCCTTAGGGTCGGTGAGGAGAGAACGATTCACTATAAAGTTAGTCAGTTCCCGAAAGCCTAGCTTCCACAAAATGAAAGAAGACTCATTTCGGGTATAGTTTGTCACTGATGTCATAAAATTCTGAAGCTCCATTTTAGCCTGGCATAAGTATTAGTTGATCTAGTGTAAAAATCCTATAATTATACCTAGCGTAACTATTAGTCACGCCAGCTTTAAATTCGGCCAATTTTACCTTGGCACAACTAATAGTTGCGGCAGTGTAAAGTAGGGGCATTCTTAGCCTGGCGCATGTATTAGTTTCACCAAGACTATTCTAGACAACAGCATCCCAAACCTGTGGCCTTTTCCAAATCTCAAGTCCCTCGATTAGTGTCTTAGTGCCTTTGTTTGGGCCCCGCCATCTCCGACACCCAATACGCCCCCGCCAGTCAAAAGAAGGTGACTTCTCTTTGACTCATTTCGGGGGATCGGGTTGTCTGCATTGATTTCTGTGCCTTCAATAGATCGAAGGTCTTCCTTTTATTCTTTTGAAGTGCTTCAGAATCATCACCGCGGGTCCTAAACTACTGTACGAAAGCCACCCGAGAAGGGAATTCCAAGGCCTCGGAACCTTTATTTTCACTTATAAAAATTCAAAAAAATCAAAAATAAAAAAGAAAACCTAAAAATTTGAGTCTTTGTGATGCCGACATAATGCATCATCTTTCCCTCCATCATCCCGTAAGGGAAGGAGGAGGAAATTTTATGGGCCTTATCCAAGGCACCCGTACCCAACCCGCCAACAAACAATGTCGTGGGTAGTGGACCAGGCTTATGCCGATCCCGATTCATCCCTGCCACATTCTCCAACCCATTCCCATTCAGGAGAAATTTTAACCACCATCCCCCTCACCCAATCACTCAATCACCCTTTGCCATTTCCGGCCCCTTTGGCGCCTCTATTTTTCCACCCACCACTTCCCAAGTTATCCAAAATCCACCCCCCAATTCCTCATCTTTTGCCCAAACCATGCCCATTTTCCATCCCATATTCATGCCAAATAAACCCCACCTTCCATCCACATCCATTCCAAGTCCAACCCGATTGTCCCCATCCACATCCATACCCCATTCCCCCATCTTCGCTTTATATACCCGATCCACCCTCATTCACATATACCACTTTCACCTTATCCAACCCCCACACATCCTCCCATCTACCCGGGTCATGCCCATTTTTACTGGGGCCATACCCGATTTTTCCTAAACACCCGCACTTTATCTTCCATCATCCCCATACATACCCAACCAACCCCCCTTTTCCAATGTCCCACCTCATTCCTCCAATCCACCCCATATCCCATCCTTTACTCGGGCCATGCCCGATTTTACCGGGATCAAGCCCAATTTACCCTCCACATCCACCCCATCCATGCCCCTCCAAACCTCAAATAACTTGTCTCCATCCGATCTCCCTTCCATGGTCATAATAGAAGAAATGGTCCATGCCTACAATAGGTGGAAGGCCTCCCAGCACTCCCACTCATCCATACCACACACCCATGGATCCATCCCATACCCTATCAAGCCTCCATGCCTCACTCCCCCATGACTCCTATCAACCCCCCATCATCCACACCATTCAATCTCCCATTACCCACATGCCTCAAGGCCCAATGGCCCAAACCTCCATTCCTTACATGTCCCAAGGCCCCATGGCCCAAACCCATCAAGGCCCAATGGGCCAGACCAGCCAAGGGCTCATGGCCCAAACCCATCAAGGCCCAATGGGCCAGACCCATTAATGGCCCATGGCCCAAACCCACCATGGGCCCATGGCCTAGACCCATCAAGGCTCAATGGATCAGACCCACTAAGGGCCCATGGCCCAAACCCATCAAGGCCCAACGGGTCAGACCCACCAAGGGCCTATGGCCCTTACCCATCAAGGCCCAATCGGCCAGACCCATCAAGGGCTCATGGCCTAGATCCCCCAAGGGCCCATGGCAAAGATCCACGAAGGGCCCATGGCCCAAACCCATCAATGGCCCATGACCCAAACCTATCATGACCAAGGCTTTGTGGCCCAACCCTCCCAAGGCTTCATGGCCCAAACCCAAGCCCAGCCTAACCTTTAACCCTCACACCCATACCCTCCACAATACCCCTAAAATTTCACCCACCCCCAACCTTCACACCCGGGTCAAACCCAAACCATACCTCAAACCTAATTTTCCCATGGCCCCACACTCCAAAGCCATCTCCAAACCTTTCCCCATGTCCAATGGCCCCACACCCCAAAGCCATCTCCAAACCTTTCCCCATGTCCAATGGCCCCATCAAACCCCACCCCAAAACCAAACTACCACTCACCCCATCACCCCACAACACTTCCCCCACATCCAATGGTCTCACTCCACCCCCATTCAGACCATGCCCACCCAGTCCATGCAACAAGAACCCGAGAATCCCGTCCTCACTGCACCTTACGTAGATTAGCAGTATGAGGAGGATGAGATCAGAAATAGTGGGCCTTATGCCAGGGCATTGACCAATGTTAGTCCTCCACCTATAATTACCCCACCCCCGACAGGCCAGAGTGAGTCCAAACTCATAATTGAGAAGACGACCCCCATGTCCAAAGAATTGGAACAATTGAGGGAACAATTGGATAAGATCCAGAAGCAGTTATTACAGATGGGTGGTGCTGAAATCCATGCCACAGACTTCACAGACATATGCCTATTTGCTAAGATCCCCCTACCCCTTAAATTCAAAATGCCGGTCTTCGATAAATATAATGACACAGGCAACCCTATTGCACACCTTAAGTCCTACTGTCGGGACATGTGCCAATACGGCAGAGATGAACGACTCCTCATCAAAGTCTTCTAGAAAAGTTTAACCAGCTCATCTTTAAGATGGTTCACATCTCTTGAACCATCAATGATTAAAATGTGGAAAGATTTGGCCCACCTATTCCAAGAGCAATATGTCTACAATATAAACATTGAGTCTCGCAAGTCAGATCTAGCCCGATTGAAGCAGAACTCCAATGAAACCTTTAGCGATTACTTAAGGCGTTGGAGAGCACTGACAACTCAAGTCAAAAATAGGATACCTGATGACGAGCAGATAGAAATGTTCTCAAAGAATACCCTGCCAGTGATCTAAGATTTTCTTGTATACCAGTAGCAGTCCAGTTTTACTGACTTCGTAAGGAATGCCAACCGCTATAAGGATGCCATCAGAGAAGGGAGGTTGAATAAGAATGCATTCGAGGGACCCAGCGGGGTTAGGAGGTTCTCTAAGCGGAGAAATGATAGAAGAATAGGGGCAAAGGTGTAGAATGTTGCAAACACTTGACCCAACAATAATAATGTAGCCCCCGTCCAATTTAAAGTAGCGTAACCAGCTCCCATCAGGATAGGGCCAGTACAAAGAGCAGGGAATGGACAGGGGACGCAAATGACCCCAGAGAGGAAAGCCCATTATGATTGAGTCTTTATGCCCTTGGGGCAATCTCTAAGTGTACTTTTACCTCTATTAGTTGAAAATGGATTAATAACTGCTCTCCAACCGCAACCTCCTCCCAATCCGATCCCATATAATTTTGACCCCAATACTCATTGCAATTTCCAACAGGGTCCGAGTCACCTAACTGATCGTTGCTTCCCATTGAAGCACGCGATCCAGGATTTAATCAATGTTGGGAAGATCATTCCCCCTACACCCACCCAAATGAACCAGCACGTAAATATTCACCAGGTGCCTTTGCCCCCACACCCTATCGAAATAACAGGTCCCAGACCCACCATAGGGATGGTAGAGGAATCTGAAGAAAAATCGGAGTTTGATCCATTAGACCTCATTTGTAACTAGGAAACTTTCATGGCCCCAAGGTGGAGAGACCAAGAAGAAAAAACTATTGGGGTAATTGAACTCCTAAATCTGGTAGATTATTTCCCCACTCCTACACTACAAGCTGAGCGCCTAAATCTTAGTGCCTATTTTCCAGCACCCACACCCATCAATTACGTATAAATAAATGCGTACCAATCGTACACCACCACCCCCATAAATTACCGAATAAACCAGCAAGCCCCCAATCCTCCACCGACAATAAACTACCAATGGCCTGTGCCCACCCCATTACCCCCGGTTCAACCACCTGCAAACTCCACCACCCCCGTCAATTACCTAATGGCCCATCAAACCCCCAATCCTCCATCGCCCATTAGCTACCAATAGCCTACACCCACCCCATTACCCCCGACATTGCCATCTGCAAGATTCACCACCCCTACCTAGCCCAATTTTGCGACCCACCTATCAATAACTGAAGTAAATCGAGTCTCACCCATTCCGATTTCGTAGCCATCAATAAATGCACATCAGATTCCGACAGCCATACCATTTCAGATCTCAAGACCAACCTATGATCCTCATCAAGTCCCGCTGAGTTATGAATAAACTGATATCAACGCTAGCAGTAATAGAGAAGGGCAGCGGACTTTGTTACCCAATCTAGGAAGATATCAAAGCAGTCAGAAGCACCAGCAGCAGCACAAGCCCAACCGAAGGGAAAGAAAGATAGTGCCGTGAATCCTTTTGAGAAAATGAGTCGAGAATATATACTAATGACTCAGCTGAAAAGAATGCCTGCCCATATTACTATATGGGATCTGTTAATGACGTCCCCACTCTATTTTCAAGCTTTAATGGGGGTGTTAAAGAATGTACATGCGTCACTTCAAGTTAGCTCGGATGAAGTCGGGCAAATAATTGGTCAAGTGATGGCTCCAAATGCCATTTCATTTTTTGATGCTGATTTACCGGAGGAAGGAGGTAGTCACTCAAAGTCCCTGAATATAATTGTTGAGTCCAGAGATATGATTATCCCCCTAGTTTTGATCGATAATGGGTCTGCGTTGAACATATGTCCGATGAGAACCGCCACCAAGATTGGGGTAGATCCTTGCATGCTAAGATCCACGGGAAATAGTGCCCGAGGTTTTGACAATACCAAGAGGGAGATAATGGGAGAAGTTGACCTTGACCTGTTGATTGGGCCAACGACCTTCTCCATATTATTTTAGGTAATGGACATCAATTCCTCATTTACTCTACTACTGGGCCGCCCGTGACTACACGAAGTCGGAGCCATACCCTCCACACTGTACCAAAAACTCATGTTTGCATCTGAGCATAAGATCATCACAATCATCAGAGAGGGACACAGTGAGAAAGAAAAGGCCACCAATAGCATTGAAAAACCTAATATACTGGATGTACTGCACACCGTTGAGGGCGTCGACCTCCACAATTTTGAATACGAGGTGTCGATGATACTCCCGAAGCCCATTGAGGGCATCATTCAAAGAACTAGAGGTGGAATGATAGCAACAGTAGCCATACTCCAAAAGTGGGGCTATTAAAAAGGAAGGGGTCTTGGGCCCAAATTACAAGGAAGAAAGGAGCTGATCACAGCTATGGACAGACAGAAAGTCAGGTTTGGGCTAGGTTACAAGCCCACAGAATAAGAAGTATGGGAGGCTAAGGAGAAAGCCCGAGCAACGGCAGCTACAAAAGCCAGGGGGATCCACATAGAGGAGAAACCTCAGCCTAGGCCTCACATCAGGAATTCATTCAGAAGTGTCGAGGTTTTGAAGATTGACCAGAATGGGGAAACTCGATTAACCCCACACATGCCCACAGCACCAGTCCACCTCACCAATCCCTACATCACCCTTCCCAGCCTGGAGATAGACCTGACCACAATCTCCCTCTTTGAGGAACGATGACCCGTACCTGAACAAGCTCCCCCTGTGGTGCATCACCACAAACTGTGCTAACGTTTGAGGATATAATCTCAGACAAAATGAGGGTCAATATGAACGAGGTTGACTCTGAAGAGTCGTATCAGTCAGCACCCTCCATCGAAATAGGTAGAGGAGTGGCCTCTCAGGTACCCAACTGGGCATCTTTGCCCCAAACCTTGGATGCAAGGAGTGGCCTAATGTTTGACACCCATTTCCTAAAAAAAATAACCTATAAAAAGTGAGATAAGCCCTTGGTTGGTAATACCTTATATATACACAGACTCGTGCTACCAAGGGTCCGTCTCCGAAGAAAATAAAAATCCTAAAAACATTGAAAAAGTATAAAGTTAAAAAATATTGTCATTTAAAATTTTAGATAAATCCCACAAAAAGATACCTTAATCGAAGTACCCGTCCCACGTAAAAGTGACCCCTTTCCTGTAGAAATACAAGAAGAGGTAGGAGTTACTAGTCTGGACGAGGATATCCCCTTGGAGGAGCTCCCCAATGAGCTCCTTGACTGGTTTGCCGAATTTGAGCATGGCCCTACCCCATTGTCGAGGAAGCTAAGGACGTTAACCTAGGAACTGAGGAGATTCCCCACATTACCAAAATCAGAACGTCGCTATCTCTCGAAAAAAGAAAAAGTGTGATCGACTTCCTTCAGTCATACCAAGACATTTTTGCCTAGTCATACGAGGACATGCCTGGTTTGGACACCGATTTGGTCGAGCATGAGTTACCTCTCTACCCTGATATGAAGCTGGTTAAGCAAAAGTTGAGATGTCTCTAACCCAAGTGGATGTTAAAAGTCAAAGACAAGGTCATCAAACAGTATGATGTAGGGTTTCTCATGGTATCTAAGTACACGCAGTGGCTAGCTAATATTGTGCCCGTACCGAAGAAGGATGGAAAGGTCTATCGATTTCCACAATTTGAACAAGGCAAGCCCGAAGGATAATTTCCCACTGCCACACATCGACATCTTGGTTGATAACACTGCTAAGAACGGGCTGCTTTCTTTTATGGACGGATTCTTAGGATATAATAAGATTAAGATGGCAAAGGCAGATTGAGAGAAGACTACGTTCATTACTCCTTGGGGAACCTTTTGCTACAGAGTCATGCCATTCGGGCTAAAGAACGTCGGAGCAACGTTCCAGAGAGCTATGACCACACTATTTCACGACATGATGCACCGAGAAATTGAAGTGTATGCCGATGATATCATAGCCAAGTCACCAGAGCAAGCCAATCATATGGTAAACCTCCAAAAACTGTTTGAGAGGCTGAGAAAGTATAGGTTATGTCTGAATCCACAGAAGTTCACATTTGGTGCAATGTCCAAGAAACTGTTCGGATTCATCGTTAGCAGGAGAGGGATTGAGGTCGACCCAGTCAAAGTTAAAGCCATCACTGAAATGCCGCCACCGTCTACTGAGAAGGAAGTTAGAGGATTTTTGGACAGAATATAATATATCAGTCAGTTCATTGCACAGCTAACTCTAATCTGCACGTCGATCTTCAAGCTGCTAAGGAAGAACTCACCCGTTGAATAGAACAACGATTGTCAGGCAGCATTCAATAAAATCAAAAGCTACCTCCTTAACCTACCTGTGTTGGTACCACCCGAGTCAGGGAGACCACTCTTGATGTATCTTTCTATGGCAAAAGTTTCGATGGGATGTGTCTTAGGGCAGCGTGATGAGATGGGAAGAAGAGAGCAGGCCATATACTATCTGAGCAAGAAGTTTACTGATTGTGAGATGCGTTATTCCTATCTGGAGAAAGCATGCCTAGCTCTTTTATGGGCTACTCAAAGGTTCTGCCATTACTTGCTATCCCAAGTCGTTCTACTTTTGGCCTGAATGGACCCATTGAAATACCTCTTCGAGAAGTCGGCTCTCACTGGATGAACTGCATGATGGCAGCTTTAATTGTCTGAGTTCGACTTCACGTACGTCACTCAAAAGTTGATAAAGGGGCAGGCACTCGCCGATCATCCTGTAGACAATCCTTTGCTAGATTATGAGCCATTGAGAACTGAGTTCCCTGATGAGGAAATTCTTTTCATGACGAAAGATGATACTGAAGAAACCAAAGATTCTTGGGTAATGCACTTTGATGGGGCAGCTAATGTCGAGGGTCAAGGAGTTGGCGCCATTCTGATTTCGCCGAAAGGATCCCATGCACCCGTCTCTATCAAGCTCAACTTCCCTTGCACTAACAACATGGCTGAGTACGAAGCTTGTGCCACTGGTTTGCAGGCGGCTCTCGATCTAAATGTAACTCAACCCTGGGTGTTTGGCGATTAGTACTTAATCATATGCCAGACGAATGGTGACTGGAAGACGAAAGATGAGAAACTGATCCCTACCATAAACACCTCGAGGATCTGATAGCTTACTTCCAAGACGTGACATTGTCATATGTCCCCCAAATAAGGAATCGCTTTGCTGACGCACAAGCAATGCTGACATCAATGATAGAAATCCCGTATGGTGCTGAGATGAAGCCAATCATGATTGAGCAAAGGAATGAGCCGGACTTTTGCCTCTAGATTGAGGAACCTACCAAGCCTGATGATGAGCCACATTGGCTCTCAAATATCAAGAATTTCCTCAAGATACTAACTTTCCCTAAGGGTATGTCCAAGACGGACCGACGAACTATTCAATGTCTAGGAGCAAGCTACGCCATTTATGGGGAATGCCTTTACAAACAATCGTACAATAAGATCTTGCTCAGGTGCCTTACAGAAAGTGAAGCAATCAACATCGTGAGAGAGATCCATGAGGGAGTATACAATGCCCACGTCAGCGGTCACATGCTCACTAAGAAAATTTTACGACAGAGATACTTTTGGACCACTATGGAATCAGATTGCTGCAAACATGTTTAGAAATATTACAAGTGTCAGGAACACTCCAGTTTGATATACGCTCCTGCCATCGATCTTCACTACATGACCACTCCTTGGCCATTTGCTACCTGGGGCCTTAACGTCATCAAAATGATTAATCCGAAAGCATTGAACGGACATCGGTTCATCCTCATCGCCATTGACTACTTCACCAAGTGGGTAGAAGTGACGTCATATGCCAACATCACGGCCAATCACGTTGAGAAATTTCTCAAGAGTAATATTGTGTGCCGATTTGGAGTACCCAAGGATATTATCATAGACAATGGCACCAACTTTGTGAATAAGCGCATCTGAGCCTTCTACGAGCAATACAAAATCAAGCACCATTGCTCGTCACCTTATCGACCTCAAACTAATGGAGCCGTAGAAGCTGTGAATAAGACAGTCATCCACATCCTAGAGAAGATCGTTGTCACTTATTGAGATTGGAGTGAAATGCTATTGTTTGCTTTGTGGGCCCACAGAACGTCGATTCATACCATTATAGGGCCAACACCATTCTCCCTTGTCTATGGAATCGAGGTCGTCCTATCGGTAGAGATTGAAGTACCCTTGCTCCGAATCCTCATGGAATCAGGCTTACCCACAGCAAAGAGAGAGATCCCGCTTCAAACAATTGAACTTCTTGAACAAGAAGAGACTCCTGGCCTTGTGTCACACTCAAGTTTACCAGGGGCGAATCGCGTGCGCTTATAATAAACGTGTCCGCGATCGAGATCTAAAGATAGGAGACATTGTGTTGAAGAAGATCTTCCCATCCCTCCACGCCGATCTGAGAGGAAAGTTTAAGCTGAACTGGGAAGGACCTTACATCGTTCGAGAGGTGCTACCGGGATACGCCATCCACCTCGCCACTATGGACGGAGATCATCTTTCTGAGCAAATCAATGCTAGATACGTCTGATGGTTCTATGCTTAGTCTATTACGATAAGGTAAGTATTGGTGAAACAGATACATAACTGCTTAAGAACCACCAAAAAGAGGCCATCATTCCAAGCACAGTAGCCAAAAAGCATCCCTAAAAAAGATGATATCCTTTGCTACCCCATTTTGAGCCTAGGCCTTTCTTTCAATAAGCCACTTCCCTGGAAAAGAAAAAGTATGTACATATACAAAAAAAGAGAGGAAGTAAAGTTATCGTCAAAATCCAAAAAAATCATAAACGCAAAACCTCAAAAAGAGATTGCCTAAAATAAGATAAAGAAAAACGAAAGTAGAATCGTGGGGCATGTACAGTAAAATCTTCGAAGGAAGAAGAATATTGAGAAAAACTGAAGCCATATCAAGAAAACCTTATTTAGCCCGGCATACCTTCAAATCCTAACCTGACCCATGGCCAAGCTCACAAGCAGCCATAGCATCTGTTAAGTCAACACGAGCCGAATTGTGAGACGACACTATAGCCCCATCTAGTCGGCTATGACAGAATCGATGTCTATGTCGTGGCTTTTGAAAAAAAAATGTAAAAGGAAAAAATAAAATAAAAATACAAGCTCAAAGCAAGATGGAAGTGGTGAAACCCGAAAGGGCACTACGGGTAAAAATAGTGAGTTTGTCCAGACCAGGTGAAAATTCGAATGGGCGCTAGGGATAAGAGAGATAAACCCATGGCCATGGTGAAAACCCGAAAGGGCGCCACGGGCAAAAAGAGGGCAAAAGCGAGCACGACGAACCCACCTTGGGCGTTGTGAGTAAAAGAGTTTTAAAAGAAAAATAATTGTTGGAATAGGTCGATAAAATTAATGTTTGACGAGCCCTCTTGGTTACTCTCCCTAATCCCTTTTTCTGGGCCGCTCATGCTAGTTCAAATTGGGCCCCAACCGAAATTATCTTTGTGAAACGGCTTCGTCAAACGTATGACCCAAACTAAGGAGAAAGGTTTGACTCAGTCTAAAGGGATTGATGTTCTAGTCTCAGTAAGGCTGCTAAAACTCCCTCATACCCGACCATTTTAAAGGGGGTTTCGACTATGCCCAAAGTGGGACCCGTGACTTCACCTCATTGATAAGGCATCATAAAAAAAAGGAGAGAAGCTAAAAAAAGAACAAAAACAATCAAGAAAAATCCAAATACAAAAAAAATGTGTCTGTGTGTGTATATATATTTCTACTCTTTCCCATGTACATAGTTACAACATCGTACTTCCATCTCAAAAATAAAGAAAAAGAACAAAAAATCTATGAAAATAAAAATCCAAAAAAATATATATAAATCTTGAAAATAAAAAAATATAGGTAAAAGTTTGTTTCTCCATCTGTTAATTAGGATGCTTATTGTTACCTATATAAACAAAAAAGGGATTGACGTTTTCTCAAGAATGTGTAGGAACATCAAACGGTCCAAATCCTCGAAGCAAGCAACTTCTCATCGTTGGACAAATCAAATGAAGCATCCCGCCAGTGATGTTAGGTCTATTAAAAAAAAAGGGGGGAATGAAAATCATTTTGGAAAAGAAAAAATGAAATCTATGAACTTTCCATGCACAGCTATGCACATGCGTGTTTTCAATGCAGTAACATGTCAATATTTTATCGGCAGCGCAGCTGTACGAAACTAATGTCCTAGGTCTATGGTTCACCTTGGATCCATGGATCCTACTTCAAAGTAGGAGCAACGGTGTCAATCTCAGTCCAACAGTCAATGTTTCGATGAGGATGATTCCACTGCTAAACCTTTGAGCTAAGCACTCTGTCTTTGATTCATATGAACGTGAGAGTCTAAGCTTCAAAATTTTCACGAACCTTTCGGAGGTGTGGACTCTTGGTCCACGTAGTTTTGGCGTGCGCCCTACGGGGTTTGGGGTCCAGGTAACTTCGTTGAAAAAGGTCAATCGTTGGTTGAAGCAAACATGTTAAGAGTGAAACTACGTATCAATCAAACTATGTGCAATCATGCATACAGAAGGGGTCATTTTCCTTATTTTCCACAAGCTTAAAACCTGTGCTGGCACGTATCCCTGTAAAGTGTTCACCATGCGTCTGGGTATCCATCAGATGGTCGTTTGTTCCTGTAAATTATACTCGAATGGAATCTAGGTCAGAACTTCCATCGCCTTTGTTGCATTTCGCCCCTAATTGGTGAATGTTTATGCATAATTAAATGAGGTGTAAGATCATTGTTGGCAGAGACCAGGACTGAATGTCTCTTTTGGTAGACACCCAATTTTTGTTGGATCTGCTAAGAATTATTTGAAGTTGGATTCTCTAGGTCATGTGGATTTGGGGCACGTTTTTGAAAATGGTACGTACTCCCAAGAAGCGTTACGATATATATTCGCTCCGCTCGGGTAGTCATGCAAAATAAATGTCGGGATTGATGGGTTTGCCCAAAGACCTCGAACCCTGCTTTAGGCAGGGGCACCCATGACCAGTCAAATGGGGCAATCAAATGCCTCATAGGATTGAATGCAAACTGTGGAGCCTTGCGTAGTTTTGCATAGCGCCTATCTTTAATTGTGGGCCGATCACCCCTCTTACTTGCAAAGCTATTCTATTTAGAATAAATTTTGAACATCAAATACCTTCAAAATCATCCTAAGAAGCAAATGTTTTTCCTAACTATAGGGCATTCGCAACTCATCCCACCTCGGTTATGCTCAGTAATGTTGCTAAGCGCTTGGGGACCGATTACCTTGAGAAATGACCGTTTTTCTCGACATACAGGGCTTTTATTTTCTCACCATGTTACTCATCTGTTATTTGAAGATTGTTCTGAATGTAGTAGACCTGCTAGTAATGCCTTGCACCTCTTCGGATGTCTCTTTTCTTTGGCATTCGATCATTAGTGATCGGATACCAAAGAAGAGCATCTGCAGACACCCAAATTTGGCCCAAGGCCCGATCGAGATACATTTCGGGGGAGGTGCACTTTTGAGCTTTTGATGGTATGTATGGTACTCTTAGATACGCTCCCAAACCCTTCGGAATCATCTCAAATCCCTTAGAATTTACCCCAAACCTTTAGAAACCAATCCCGACACTTAGAACCCCATCCGAACCCTAAACCT
This sequence comes from Chloranthus sessilifolius, assembly GCA_021018995.1. Classification (NCBI taxonomy): domain Eukaryota; kingdom Viridiplantae; phylum Streptophyta; class Magnoliopsida; order Chloranthales; family Chloranthaceae; genus Chloranthus; species Chloranthus sessilifolius. The sequence goes on from CM037594.1 coordinate 58,235,568, forward strand.
AACCATCCCAGGCAATGGATAAAGAGTGGCACACCAGGACTATCTGAGGTCTTCTAATATTATCAAGTCATATACTATTAGAAAGAGGACTTCCCCAACTTTCCAACAAGCCAAAAAATGCCTCAATCGGAGTTATATAGCAAACGTTATGACGATTTGAAAACTGAGCAGTTTTGCAAGATTTTGCTTGGCACAACTAATAGTTGCGCCACACTTAAGTGGGTCCCCCACGAGCTTGCAACTTCTCGAAAACCCTCTCAGCTGCACTATTTTACTGTACATATGTTTCGCACAACTATTAGTTTTGCCAGGCATATGAACAGTAACCTCTAGTTTTTGCCTTGAACATCGAGACTAGGGTCTGACTTGTTGACCATCTTGACCTTTGGGGTATGTTTTGCTAGTTTTGTTGCACCCTTATGTACCCTATTTACAACCCTTAAGTGATTTGAAACACCAACCTATCATTCACCATTAAAACCACCTTCACTCCTTTCCAAGCTCTGAAAATCCTACGAAACCTTAGATTAGAGTTACCTAATTGCTAACCCCCAATTATCACCTAAGTAGCCTCCTAACTTACGCTTTTCTTATAAATAGAGTCTCCCTCCCCATGGGTTAAAGGGTTGAGAAATTTGCTTAAGAGAGAAAGAGCTCAAAGTGAGAAGTTCTTCCTCCCTTTTGTGCCCCATTTTCACATAAAATTCAAGAATCACTTAACCTTATTTCAAGCTTAATCTTGCATCCAAAACCCTTAGTCTAGGTGTGTGCTACCCCATAGACTCCTCTCTCTACCTCTTAGATAGCAAGCCATAGGAGTTAGAACCCCAATTTCCACCATTCAAGTCTTCAAATACTCATCAAAGCAAGCCTACACAAGGCTCCTCAATGGTGCAACAAGGGCCCGAGAGCTCCGGCTCTCCCATTTATTCCTCTACCTTCTCGGTCATTCCTCCATCCTCCCATTTGCGCTGTTACGCCACTGAATTTCTGGTAGGAACGGAGGGGCACAAATAGGATCTTATGTCCCTTTGGGCAAGAGGAAGCCTTTTTCTTTTCTTTCTATTATTTTTGTTTTAGCCATAAGTAGAGACCGCATTAAGTGGGTTGATTGGGTGTCTAACACCTTCCCAGTCGATAACCGAAGCCCCTACCCAAGAAACTTTAGTGTGGATCGGATTCAAAGTCATATTTGTGGCAATTTGGTGCTTATAAAAATGATCTAGGTTTCTCGGGACACCAAAAGCTTCGGGTGGCGACCCTATATTTTTATTAGCGAGCGCATCGTCGCGATGGGATCGTAAAAAATCCCATGGTTGCACAGCGGAAATCTCGCTCGATGCACTATAGAAGAGCTTCAGAAATTCATCTTGCGAAGCTCTTGCGCAGACCTCAAGCACTTTAAAGACAAAGCCAACCACATGAGAAGCACATCCCATCCTGGCGATCATCTGCGTGAACCTAAAAGTCTATCCTTGCGAGAACCTGGCGAGCTGTAATTCAGCCTAGGGACGTCCTCACGACTTGAACCACCTAGAGCTTCATCCTCACGAGCTGCAACATTCACGATAATTGAACCTTGCGAGCCGCCTTTAACTGTAATTCCATCCATACGACAGTCTCACAAGAGGCCAATATGCAGCACTTATCCTCACGAAGCACGGGCTCCTGTCTTCTTAGTCCATACACAAGGATATTTTTGAGATTTCTCCACTTTTAGAGCACCAATCCCAAGGTTCCACGTTGATTTCCACTTCCCGAGGCATCCAAGGGCCACAAAGGAGCCACGATAGCAATGGCAAGTGGGGCATTTCCCCTCCTCTTCTCCTATTGGCCAGAGCAAGATATTTTGTGGAGGACTTGTATATAAGTTGTAATATTTGTGTGAAATAACATCTCATCCTTAACCAAATTTTGGCTGTGATCTAGGGTACCCTGTGCTTAGGTCATTGAGGGTTAGGGTTAGGTCATCTTTTTAATTTTTTTTCTTCTCTCCTTAGCTCAACATTTGCTGGCTAAGATCTACTATAATAGTGAATCTGTCTGTATGCTGTAAGAAGATTGTGAAAAGTTGTAAAGGCCTGGGATTCTACACAGACTGCAGCTCTGAGGGCAGCCATTGTAAGTTCTTTTTATACATTGAAATGCCATGTTCAAAGCTTCATTGAAGCTATATTTTCCTTCTATTTGTCAGTAGTTTTGTATAGTTTTAATTCACCTATGGATGCATGAGCTTATAGCCATGCATATATAGCAGCTGCAGTTGCTTTTATTGCTCTGATTTCACCCCTTGATTGGATGATTTGTGACCATTCAGTGGACAAATAATAGCCTTAGACTAGTCCACATCTCTAGAAGGAATTGGATTCTTCTTCCTTGCATTTGAGCTAGTATCGAAATTAAGGAATGATGTGGATCTAGTCTTTTCCCAGCTTAAGCAACCCCTGTTTCAGTCCAAAATACTAGTCCCTGATTTATTACTTCTTATCATTTTCCAATTTTTTTTTCAAACCCATCTTCATTCTTCTTAAACCCTTTCTTATAGCATAGAACTGTAGTTTTCTTTTATGTTTATTTTAGTTTTAGTTGTGATAAAAAACTCCCTTTTTTTAGGATTGCCAGATCTGTACTCCGATCTGGAGATCTACTAAAACAACCCTAGTGGTTCTAGATTAATTTTCCCTGTGGGACAACCCTTTCTTATCAAATCTTGCTACAACAGGCCCTGGATCTTGCAGGACTATGTGTATATTTTAGATTGTTGTTTTCATCCATTTCACTCCACCTTTTGATTTGTTTTTTATCATAGATTTCCTCACAAATCTTTTTTAATAATCATAACAGTAAGCATCTAAAAAAATATTTCCACATCAACAAGTTTTTTGCGCCGCTGCCGGGGTTCATTTGATCTAATTAGTAGATCTGAGTTTTGAATTTTGTGGTTACAAAGTAGTTGTAGCAGTGCCTGTTTTTGAATAAAAGTACTATTGATTTTTTATTGGATTTTGCAGGTCTAGAATAGCAGAAAAAGGGAGAAGCTAGAGCTGCAGCTGGAGCCTTGTTGGCCTTAGTTTGAATTTCTTGCCTCCCCTTATTTCAGTTCTATTTCTATTGAAATGTATTTTCAGTAGTATAGTTAGTTGTAATTTCTTCTCTTGTTGCTCTTATTCTTTAAGTGTGCTGTAAGGGTCAGTATTACTTGTTGGTTGTGTGTGTGCGTGCTGGGTAGGAGGTCCCTTAATCATGACTTAGAACCTCCAAATTCTGAGATAGAGAAGGCCCTTAGACCTAGGTTGACTACACAAACCCCTCCTAATAATACTGAGTCAGCTGAGATAGGTGCACAACAAAGAACCTTGAAGGAATTTAATGTACAAGGGGTATATACATCCCCTTTCTGCATTCAATTCCTTGTTGTTCAAGGAAATTATGAGATCAAATTATCAATCATCTAAGTGTTGCCTTCATTTCATGGGCTAAGTAACGAGGATCCATATAAGCATATTGATGAGTTCCTTGCCTTATGCACCACATTCAATATTGTTGGCTTGGGAGAAGAAGCCACCAAACTTAGGCTCTTTCCTTTTTCACTAAAGGATAGAGCCAAAATTTGGCTCTCCATGCTCCCAGCCAACAACATACAATCATGGAATGATCTCCAATGCCAGTATTTGCCTAAATTATTTCCTATGTCTAAAACCAGCCAGTTGAGGAAGAGCATAATTTCCTTTGCTTAACCCCCAACTGAGGATTTCCATCAAGCATGAGAAAGGTTTAAAGAGCTATTAAAGCAATGTCCCCACCACCAAATTCTTGAGTGGGTGCTTGTCAAGAGCATCTACCAAGGAATTGATTCCAAGATCAGGGATATGGTGGATCCACTTACCTCCACAAGACAGCTGATGAGGCTTGGGAACTGTTTGAGGTCATCATTGAAAATTCCATGCAGCAGGACACTTTGTCTAGAAATGACATTGAGACTCCTGCTAAATGGAGAAAGAAGTCACTTCTAGAGGAAGGATGTATGAAGTCAGTGTGTCCAGTGACCTAGAAAGAAAGGTGGACAGCCTGACCATGAAATTTGATAAATTAATGAGTGTGGTGTAGCCTAGACTGATTGCACAAGTGGAAGAAGCATGTCTGATATGCAAGTCATCCACACACCTACTTGAGGGTTGTCCATTAGCAGGTCAATACCCTGAATTGGTCATGGAACATGTCCATGTTGTCCAATCATTTGGACAACAACCTGTTGGGTATCAATGGAGAAACCACCCCAATTTGAGGTGGAGAGAAGATAATTATTAGCAACCCCAACAACAGCAGTTGGCATTACCATATAGACACAATAACAATATACCCAAGGCTATGCACTTAGACAGGCCTTCCAGTAGTCAGCCCCACAACAAAACCAATTGGCATTGCCACCACCACGGCCTAGAACCCCATCTTTTGAGGAATAGGTTTTGCCCTCATTGCAAAACCTTGGTTCCTTATCTCAAACTGTGAACTCTCACAATCAAGGCATAAAGAAAATTGAAAACTAGCTTGGTCAAGTATCCAATGCTTTGACTAAAAGAGAGGAGGGCAGGTTACCTTGCCAGACCATGAACAATCAAAAGGGTCAATGTATGATTGGTGAGGGCTCCTCAACTCATGAGGAGGCCAAGGCAATCACTACCCTTAAAAGTGGAATGGTGGATGATAACTAGGTGGGCTGGGAGGAAAAGGAGACAAATGAGAGTGTAGAAGAGGAAAATGTGAGTGAAAAGGAGTGGAATGACTCACCCCCTGCTGGAGACCAGCAGGAACAAAATAAGGGGGCTGTAGTTAAGCCCCAACAATAAGAAAAAAATGAGCAAAGAAAAAAATAAAAAATTTCTGATGATGTGGCTAGGCATGCAGCAAAGGTACCAGCAGTACCACAGCTACCATTTCCTCATGCCCTTAAAGGTCCTTCCCCTTTTGATAAGGGGAATGCCAACTTGGAGGAAATGATGAAGACTTTCAAGCAAGTTAGTTCAATTTACCTCTGCTTGATGCCATAAAATAAGTCCCTGCCTATGCCAAGTTCCTTAAAGACCTGTGCTCACAAAAGAGGAAAGCAAGAGTCCATTTGCCCAAGAAGGTCTTTACAGTTGACAATGTGAAATTTATGCTATCTATTGCCACACTAGCAAAATTTCAAGACCCAGGGGTACCTACAATCCCCTGTATTATTGGTGGCCACACCATTGGCAGGGCTCTCTTAGACTTGGGGGCTAGTGTAAATCTGTTGCCATATTCAGTATATGAGCAGCTAGGTTTAGGGGAGCTGAAACCAACTCTTATTGTGCTCCAGCTAGCTGACAGGTCTGAGAGGAGACCTATGGGTGTGGCTGAGGATGTGCTGGTGGGGGTGGACAAGTTCTTTTACCCGGTTGATTTTTTGGTCTTAGATATGGAACCTTCAAAAAGTAGCACCCCTATCCCTGTCATTTTGGGCAGGCCATTTTGAGCCACTACCAATGCCTTCATTCAATACAGGTCTGGGGTGATGGAGGTTAACTTTGGGAACATGAAGGTAAAATTCAATATGTACAATGCTGCAAAGCAACCTTAGCTGGACAATGAGGACTGCTTTGCAGTGGATGTACTAGCGGACCTAGTTGAAGAGAATTTATCCAATCTGCTGGATTGGAATAAAGTTTTTGATGATTTTGAAAGTGTGTGGACTGAGGTTCAGGAGGAGGCCCAAAATTACAGTAATGAAGATAGCAACACAATAGAGTCTTCAATGGGCCTAGTGCAACATTTCATCTAGAAACCCATATTGTTGGCCCTACCTCAAACCTCCAAGGCACCTTTGTAGCCTTCTATAGAGAGTCCACCTGATCTGGAGCTTAAACAACTATCAGACATATTAAAATATGGTTTTTTTGGGTAGGGCAAAAAACTTTTTGTGATCATCTCTTCCTCCCTTACTAGTGAGCAGGAAGAATAATTATTGTGGGTGCTTAGGAGACACAAGAAAGCAATAGGCTGGAAAATAGCAAACTTAGGGGGGATTGATCTATCAGTCTGCATGCATAAGATACATCTAGAAGAGGTTTCTATACCCTTAAGGTCAATGCCGAGGAAACTGAATCCTGATATGCAAGAGGTGTTCTTATAGGAGGTGGTGAAACTGTTAGATGCCGGGTCATATACCCCATTTCAGATTCAAAATGGGTATCACCTATCCAGGTTGTCCCCAAAAAGTCTGGTATAATAGTTGTCACCTCTGATTCTGGGGAGTTGATGCCAATTAGGGAGACCACTGGTTGGAGAGTTTGCATTGACTATAGGAAGCTCAACTCTAAAACCAAAAAAGACCACTTCCCATTGCCCTTTGTTGACCAAATTTTGGATAAATTAGCTAGGAAAGTATACTATTGCTTTCTTGATGGATACTCAAGTTATAATAAGATACTTGTGTATCCTCAGGATCAGGAAAAGACTACATTTACCCATCCATTTGACACTTTTGCTAATAGAAGTATGCCATTTGGATTGTGCAATGCCCCAGCCACATTCCAAAGGTGCATGTATGCTACATGATTGATAAGTTTTTGAAAATCTTTATGGATGATTTCTCTGTATTTGGGGATAGTTTTAATCAGTGTTTACAACACCTCAGCCTAGTGCTTCAAAGATGTGAAGAGACCAACCTGGTCATATGCTGGGAAAAGAGTCATTTCATGGTAACACAAGGCATTGTATTAGGCCATGTGATGTCCCATAGAGGCATTGAGGTTGATAGAGCCGAAGTTGACTTAATCTCACACTTGCCCTCACCAAAAATTATCAAACAGATCAGGTCTTTCTTGGGTCATGCAAGATTTTACAAGAGGATCATCAAGGACTTCAACAAAATTGATAAACCTTTGTGCCACTTGCTCTGTCAAGATGTGAAATTCAATTTTGATGTTGAGCGCCTTGAAGCATTTGAGGTCTTACAAAAATGCTTAACCTCTACCCCTGTGATCCAAGCCTTAGACTACTCTCTCCCATTTGAACTGATGTATGATACATCAGACCTGGCTATAGGTGTTATCCTAGGATAAAGAAAGGATAAGCTGCCATGTGTGGTATATTATGCCAGCAAGACATTGGCAGAGGTTCAACTTAACTACACCACAATTGAGAAAGAGTTGTTGGCAGTTGTCTTTGCTGTGGAGAAATTTAGACCTTACCTACTGGGTCTAGAATTGTTATATTTACAATCCACTCTGCCCTCAAGTACCTTTTAGCCAAGAAAGATGCCAAACCTGGGTTGATTAGATGGATCTTCCTGCTGTAGGAGTTTGATCTTGAAATTAAAGACAAGAAGATAGTAGAAAATGTGGTGGCTGATCACCTGTCTAGGATTTTATTGGATGAATGTGCTGCTACACCTGTTAGAGATGTTTTCTTTGATGAGAACTATTTGCCATCCAGGCTATTATCCCATGGTTTTCCAACATAGTCAATTATCTTATTGCAGGCATGATCCCTACCCATTGGTCCAAGATGGACAAAGATTTATTCTTCTCAAAAGACAAGTAATTTTTCTGGGAGGATCCTTGCCTATATAAATATTGTGCAGACCAAATCATTAGGAAGTGTGTCCCTGATTGTGATTTCCCCAGTATTCTTAGCATGTGCCATGAAAATACTTGTGCGGTCACTTCAGTGGGAAAAAGACAGCAGCTAAGGTGCTACAGTGTGGATTTTATTGGCCTTCCTTGTTCAAGGATGCTCATACACACTATCAGGCTTGTGCCAGATGTTAAGGATGGGTGGCATTTCCAAGAGAAATTGAATGCCATTGCAGCCCATCCTTGTTGTGGAGCTATTTGACCTTTGGGGCATAGACTTTATGGGGCCCTTTCCTCCTTCAAATAGTTATAATTTCATCCTTGTGGCTATGGATTATGTTTCTAAATGGGTGGAAGCAACTGCCACAAGGACCAATGACCACAAAGTAGTCCTGAAATTTATAAAGGAAAATATTTTCTATAGATTTGGCACTCCTAGAGCCATCATCAGTGATGGGGGTAGCCACTTCTGTAACAGAAACTTTGAGAGCTTACTCAAGAAGTATGTTGCTACCCATAGGATTGCTACTCCATATCACCCACAGACCAGTGGGCAAGTGAAGATTTTCAACAGGGAAATCAAGCACATCCTGGAGAAGACAGTGAGGACTGACAGGAAGGATTAGGCTGTGAAACTACTGATGAATTGTGGGCCTATAGACCCCAATTGGAATGTCACCTTTCAGATTAGTCTATGGAAAAGCTTATCATCTCCTAGTAGAGTTGGAACACAAGGACTTTTGGGCCATTAAAACATTGAACATGGATCTAACATCTACTGGTGTACATAAGAAGCTGTAGTTGTCTGAGCTGGAGGAGCAGAGATTAGATGCTTATGCTAACTCAAGGATCTATAAGGAGAAAGCTAAGGCATTCTTTGACAAGAGCCTTTGCGAAAAGACTTTGAGGATGGTGCTAAGGTATGGCTGTTCAACTCCAAGATAAAAATTTTCCCAGGAAAGTTAAGAACCAGATGGGGATGGTCCTTTTACTGTTCTTCATGCATTCCCATTTGGGGCTATGGAGATAATGGCCCCCACTTTTGGGAGGATCATGAAGGTGAATGGTCAAAAACTCAAACCATGGAATCCTCTGCAGCCACGTATCTTCAAGAACCTCCCACTCACGAGTGATCCACAGCCATGTATACTTTGTAAAATAACTGTCTTGTGTATTGTCAAAATTCTGTCATTTACTATTTTTAGTTTTTTTTTGTGTGTTGTCATATTTTTTGTGAATATTCGAGTATTTAGAGAACATGAATCTAGCTTTGTGAGTCTTCATTTCTTGTGGCTTGTGCATCTGCATGTGTGAATTGGTGTTGCAATGTGGTTCCTATGCTTCATTGATGGTCTTCAGATATGATTTGTGTTGCTAGAAATCTATGTGTACTAAGCACAAAAGTATGTGCATGAGTCATGAATCATGAGGGGGGGGGGGGCATGTGCCTAAATTGATGGGGAGAAATGGGGCTGTGACATAAATGCATTGAACTTGACAATGCAAAATGAACCTGGTAAGCACATTGCCTGAAATTAGAACCTAGTGATAGCCTTTCGAGGTCCTAATTTTTCTAAAGTGGTCTGTGGCGTAGCTCATTATGAAATATGCTGGTAGTCATTTTTCATGCACTGAACTACTCGCGAGGTTGACTCCAAGCCTTGTCGCGCTTACGAGGCTCATTTTTGTTTGACTCATCTTCGTGAGAGCCTCGCGAGGCCCGTTTGTTAACTAAAAAAGCAAGTCGCGTAGATCAATGTTAACTACGTGAGTTGCATTTCTCATCTGTATGAGCTCGTGAGGATCAATGCCATTTGTTTTATCCTCGCGAGATCCTCACGAAGCTCGGGATGCCCCTGCTATAAAGCCCTTGCTTGGCTCTCTCAACACAGCTTCTACCAGAGCTCGTGAACCCGCTGTTGACCAGACCTCTCATCTCTCCACCCAATACCAGTGTTGCTCCACCAATCATTTTTTAACCCCTGCACTTTGTTTAGCATCACAAGTCATACATTTTGCACTTGGAAAATTGCAGATTGATCTACTGTGAAGTTGCAACTTTAAAATCCTAGGTTTCGAGGGTAAGTTGTAAACTTTTTACACAGCTTCTTTGTCAGTAAATTATTATGGGTAGTAGTTGAAATTTTAGGATGAATTAGTAGTTCATAAACATCAGTTGAGCTGTACCTACCTAGGGTTTAAATTTCACAAGATACAACTTAGGATTTTGTCAAATGGCCGACAAATCCCCATTTCTAAAAGACCTGATACTCTATTAAACCCTCCACCTACTGCCTTTCCAGCTACCACTAGGAAATCTGTGAGGATTACTGAATCCTCTGCTATGAAGGCCTCTGATGCCCTAGTTCCCTCATCTGAAAACCCCAAAAAGAAGAATGCACCAAAGAAGAGGGCAAGGACTGTTACTGCTACCCTAAAAAGTCAAAGAAGCAAAAGAAGGTGAGGAGGTTGTCCCTAAGTTTAACCCACTAACAACTCCTAGTGATTTTATGGATGTCATCAAATTGGAGCCCGAGACTACCTTTGACAAGGCATTCTTTGAGAAGGAACCCTTGACTGCTCCATCCATAGATTTCCTGAAAAAGATCCTTGGTGCCCATACTGAAACATCTCAATGAACTGGTGTACCCTAGGTTAGTTCAATTGTTCTACCAGAACATCAGGGTGAAGAAATCTGACCCTGTGCTGTTAATTTTAGTTGATGACTTTGAGATGATAGTGGGCACATTAGAGATAGCCCTAACTCTAGGCATACCAGCTGCCTACAATCCGAAACGTACCTTGGGGGAACCTCTGACTGCCCCCATTTCTGAGATTGCTGAGAAAATCACAAGAGGGAAGAAGGCTTCTAGAGATTCTATCTGGAGGAGAGAATTGGATCCAAGCCTGCTTTTTATGGATCAAGTTCTGAGGAATAACATTTTTTGCTCTAGGCTCCAACAGGAGAGAAGGGCGCCCATTGCTGATGCCATTTACTCCTTCTCTCAGAGGCATTGCTTCAATGCAGCCCAACTAATTCATGAGGGGATGATGGACATCCATCTAAAAGTCCAGAAGAAATAGAAGTGACAAACACTGCCATACTACAGGTTAATCATAGCTCTGCTAAAGAGGGGGGTTGTCAATTGCAAATGGGGGAACCAACTGAAACCGTGGCCCCTGTGGAATTTGAAAGGAGATTGTGAACAATCAGCATGTCCCTGATTGAAAAGAAGAAGGATAAGAGGTCTAAGGCAGCACCTACACTGCAAGAAGTAAGAGTTGCTGCCACTACTGCAGTAGGAACTTTGAATCCTCCACTTGCTGCCAGCTTAGCTCAGCAACCTCCACTATCTATACATGCCCCCATACCCATCATTTCATCTTTACCACCCTCCACACCCACCACTACCAGCCCCATGTTAGCTCCAATGCAACCAATTTTTCCCTTTAACCTACCCACCCCAACCATAAAAAGAAAATACACTAAAAGAACCCAACAAAAACCCACTCAACCCATTGAACCTACCATACCCATTACCTTTCCAGCACCTACACTGCATGAAGCAACAGTTGGTGCTACCACTACTGTAGCAGCAACTTTGAATCCTCCACCTGCTACTAGCTCAACTCAGCAACCTCCACTATCTATACCTGCCCCCATACCCATCATTTCATCTTTACCACCCTCCACACCCACCACTACCAGCACCATGCCAACTCCAATTCAACCAATTTTTTCCTTTAACCTGCCCACCCCAACCATAAAAAGAAAATACACAAAAAGAACCCAACAGAAACCCACTCAACCCATTGAACCTACAATACCCATTACTTTACCAACACCTATACCAACCACTGAACCTATCCCAACTGTGCCCATACCAGTCCTCTTCCAACCCCAGTAACCACCTATATACCAAACCTCCTAACTACATCCTACATTATAGCAGACACCACTACAATCCCTCCAACCAATGACATACCTAGCCCAATTCTAGACCCACCTTCCCCTTTCATTTATGATGACAGTGAGCCCATGGCCACTAACATTAAACAAATCACCACCACTGAACCACCCACCACCTGGGCAACGACTGACCCATTTGAACCCATTACCTCCCCTACCCATTCCATTCCTTTTTCCCCCACCCATGACCAAGACCAATTCACATATGAGGGATACTCTTTCACGATGGGCTCCATTATGGGGGGCATCAGGTATGAGTTCACACCTCTCCTTGATTCTCCAACTTTCTCCTTCCAGCCAATCCTAACCACCCCTCCCACAGTCCCTATCATACCAGACCATATACTCCAAATACTTATCCTCCTTACCTCCCTACAAACCTAACTCATGGCCAATACCCAAAACCAAGCTACCATGCAACCCTGCCTCCAATCAATCCAAACTAGTCTTCAAAGCTCCAACCCAACCACCTATCCCTCTACCCCTACCTATACCTACCCCACTTCCTTCACACCAACCTTTTCAACTGGTGGCAATAGTAGCTGCTGCCACACAGAAAAATTGTGATCCTGTGGAGCTGATTCTGATTCAAGCAACCACGACCTCTACCTCCACACAGACTAATCATGAGGTAAAGGAGCTGCCCCTCCCACCATTAACCTTCACCTCTCTCTACCCAAATTGATTTTGAGGAGGAAGAGCTACCCATTTTACCCATCTTCACCTCCACCTATACTCAAATTGACCCCAGTGAGGAGGAGCTGGCAACCACCACTCCATCTCCATCATCTATCCCATCGTTCTCATCCACTCCCTACCATAAATTTGATGACCCTACTGCTGCTGTTCTAAATGTGCATGATTTATTTGTGTTTTGAAAACAGACTTACAGATGATGAATTGTACTGAATTTAGAAAATTAAAAAGAATAAGAAAATATCAGCACAGAGAGAACTTAATTAGCCTGCAAGATCAGGGCCAATTGTAGCAAGTTTTTAATATAAGTGAGTAAAAGATCATCCACAGGGAATTGATTTAAAATGTAAGATAAACCTTCAGATCTGAGCTACCAGATTTGACCTCTGATCCTATCTATAAAGCACATAAGATGGGAGGTTGAATTTGTCACATTAACTACATGATAAAAGTAAAAATTAAACTAAATGATCCAGATTCGAGTAAGGGAGATTTGATGTAAATTAATAAGAATGGAGAAATAGTATCTAACTTTGATTTAGTACTTGGTGCAAAATGAGACTAAATGTAGATCAAATGAGATATGATCCAATCTTCATCTGGCTACAAGCACAGATGTAAGAGAAAGTAATCTAAGTCAAGGATTAGAGTTGTTATGGCTATGGTCCATCACTTTAATGGACATAGACCATCCAATAGTCTTTAATCTGGACCCTCAATTCAGAACGAGAATATCACTACAAATGCTGTGAAAAAGTTAGGTTACAAACGCTAATTTTCACAGGAGTAATGAATTAAGGGAAATTGCTTGAAAAACAATAAATCTAAAGGAGTCTAGCGCAATCAGGAGATCACAGGGAACCCTTAAGACGAATCCAATTGAGAACATACGGTTCACAGCAACCTTTTCAAATTCACCATTATAATTACAGAGCTCAGCTTAATAGCTCTCAGATTTGTAGTCTTGAACACATTCTCTCTTGAATTACAGAATTATCTCATAGCTCTCAATTACAAATAAAAGCTAGGCTATTACAGGAGTTTCAGACAAGCTATCTGAAATGAAAATGGGGGAATAGAAATGAAACTCAAAATCTGGATACCCAAATTGGGCAAATGGTTTATCTATTTATAGTTTTCCCCAAGTCTAGCTCAGATGTGTATCAACCAATCAAAATTGGTTGGATCTGTATCCACCAATAGGAGTCGAGTGCAAGGATCCAGATCTATTTTGTGAATCAGCTACTTGATCCGGTTCACCAATCAGTGTGAAAGCATCAATTACATTATGTAATTCAAAAATCGATTCTGACTTCTAGAAGTTCCTGCCAAGTAATCTCATTTTCGGGTGTTCACATGGGGTAGAATATGCCTTTGGTTCGTGCTCAGAATCTTTTGGAATGTCTTGAGTTTTTAAATGCATTGGGGCACATGCAAAGATTACTAAATTACCCTTGCAGATGCTGGGAATCTTCAGAATACCATTTCGCACAGTTTGGAGAACTTTTCGCAAAGTTCTGTGGCTTCTAAAGCTCTTTTCGTACAGGTCTCATGCCATTCATAAGGGGTCTCCTCTTTTCGAAAAGATCATAAATCCTTTCGAAGAGTTCAGATTCTCTTCAAAAACAAAACCGGGAGCTTTTAGTACTTTTCGCAGATTTCAGGTTCTTTTCAAAAAGTTCAGGTTCTTTTCGAAAAGCAATTTGTATTGCCTTCTGCTGTTCGAATAGCTTCCAATCCTCCTTCCAAGTTGAGATTAGGCCTTTGTCCTCTTTGGTTTATGCATCTTGCCAGCTAGTGAGTTTGTCCCTTCTCTTTCTTCCATTAGTTTCACCGGAGTTCTCATCTTTTTGGCACTTTTAGGCTGCTTCCAGGGTTAAGCCTGCCTTTATTGTTAGCTGTGAAATAAGCACTTAAAACACTTATTTAGTTCTCTCAAAGGTCCATCAAGACCCAGGTTAAGGGGTGGAAAATGGTATTTTCCAGTTCTTAACACACCCCCAAATCTAAGCTTTGCTAGTCCCTAAGCAAAGACAACATTAAAAACGGAATGAAAAGGCCACTTTTGTAGGGAACACAGTTGCATTTAGCATATGCAACAAGCCTTTTAAACCCCTAGGTGATCCCTAGTGGAGGAGTGAAGTCTCCTGAGGGTTTTCAGTGAAGGTACCCACAAACTTCTCCAATAAATCAGTTAATATCAATGCAGTTCTTTTAAAGCAGACTTTTATCCAGTCAGGTTATTCACACCTGCATCAGTCAAGCTATAAAAAGATCTTCAAGAATACATCAGTTTAAAACTAAAATTCTGCTGTAATTCCTTTTACCATTCACTAAATTTGTGTCAAAAAGTTTTTACAGGAAAAATTAATGAAAAGCTTGCCTTCTATTTGAAAATTCAGTTTTGATGTTACCCCAAATAATTTGATTTCAAACTCAACTCTCACCAGGGTTTTCACTCACCATGCAAATATGAGGGTTGTACTATTTCACACAGCTCAAGAGCAATTACAGTCCTCAAATAGGACTGTAAGCAAGAGCATAGGCATTGCTTTTCAGTTCTGAATCTACTACTCTTTTCTCCATAGATTACACAAATCCTTATCTCCATGTGACAGCTCAATCCATCATTGATCAGTAAGGACTTTGACTTGGGTGGTACTGTGGCTTATGAGTGATCTTTATCAAGAATAAAGAGGTGGAATGGAATTCAAAATTGAGAAGTCAGTCAAGGTAAGGAAGTGATAGACACATCTTCTTTATTTCAGCATAATTTCATCTTCTTCTTTGAATTTTCAGAGCAAAAGTGGCCATCTTTTTCTCTTTCTTTTTTCAAATTCCTAATGAAATGACTTTTTCTGACTTTTTTCCTTTTTAAAGCAATATTGACTGGAGTGCCACATTTCTTTTATTGATACATCATTGCCTTCAATTATTTTTCTTCTTCTTTTACCAAATTGTTACCCAACTCTCCTTTCTTCAGCTTCCTTTCCTTTACCTTCTGAATTTTCAGAGTGAGGGTTAGGCTCAATGAGGTTGATTAGGTTGGTTGATGAGGTTAGAAAAAAATCTTGGATTTATAAAGCTCAACTGGTGTGTATCAAAGGCAGTTTCAAAAGGTGGGGCATTTTGAAGTTCAAACTGTCCAAAAGGAGGCCTTACATCATGTCTTTAATATCATGATTGCTGTCAAGTTATTTCAATTTGAATATGTGTAACTTCTAGTGATAGTAAGCAGGTTCAAACAGTCCCTAGAGCAGAAAAAATTGCCAATTCATATCTCCAAAGAAAACATTTCAGGCCCAAGTTTCACTGGGTGTAGTTTTCTATCAAATTTCTGAAGTATATCATCACTGTTTTCTCTCTTTTTAGGTTTACTAAAACATCAATTTTATTTTGAAAATTTTCTGACATTCACTTCATGAAAGTATTGGAATTACACTAAAAATCAATTTTAAAAAGTTTTAACTTCCTCATTTTTCAAAACAACAGGTGTGAAATTACTTTATCTTCAAAAATTCTGCTGTGATCATAAGCTGCACTGATTTTAACTAAACTATTGGTAATTCTGGTACACCCCCAAACCTATGATGAGCAGTGTCCTCACATGTCCAAAGTGCATAATCAAAGAAAAGAAAACAATTAAACAGAATTCATAATGGCAAAGAATAAGGAAAAGAAATGCACAGTAATTACTTAATTAACAAAAGTTAATGTAAAGCGTGAATTACATGATGCACCACAAAACAAACATGTACAATGTATTCTAATAACTTGGGTCAAAATCTGTATCATAAGTTGGTTCAATGGGATTAGAACTGGAATCACTGTTAGAGTCAGAACTTGAGTTAGTATTGGAGTCTGAACTCGATTTAGCCTTCTCCTGGATTGTGCCTTGCAGCTCGGTGTATTCCTCAGATTTGGTCTTATTGGTGAGGCCAATATACTTTTCAAGTCTAGAAGCTCTCAATTTTTCCTGTTCAAGCTGTGCTTGCAACATGGTGACCTTGTGCTGTTCACTCTTAACCATCTGAAAAGTTTGACCCAGCAGGTCTTGCATCTTCTCTCTCTCAAATTTCATGAACAACTCCAATTTTCTAATCTGGTCTTCATAAGGGGTTCTAATGTAAGCTTGCAGATCAGCTTACCCCTTGAGGACATCGCGACAGACATAAGGGTTCTCTTCCATAGCCCTTTTGAGAGTGGCAAATCTCAAAATGGGAATGGACTGGTAGGGGACCAAAGGTATCCTAGCAGTGGGAGAAGAGGAGTCCAAAAGTATGACCTCAGGGTCAGTTTGAGTAGCTTGATCAGAGACATTGAGGAAAGTTGAAGGGGACTCAAAAAGTACTACCTCAGGTTCTGTTTGGGTAACATTGTCAGCAGTGGTGAGGATGTGTGGATCTACAAAAACTACCTCAGGGTCTGTTTGGGTAGCATGTTCAGTAACAGCAGGTACAGTGGCTAAGGTGGTTGTTTGGGATGTGGAGGCTAAGGTTTGGAGAAGGGCATTTGTTACAAACTGATTGTCTATGTTGACTTGTAGTTGTGTTTGGATGGATTGGAGAAAGGTGAATATTTGGCTAATTGTGTCAGGTGTGGGTGTGGTATGCAAAGTAGGGACTGGTAAAATTAATGTAGACTGTTGAGGGTCAATGGGTGAGATGGTTGTGAAGGGGAGGTAGCCACATGGGTGAAATGTGGAGGATCAGGTAGAGGTGCAGATTCAAGTCCAATGTTCTCCAAGATAGCTCCCATCAATGATGAATAGGCCTCTGTTGTCAATATCTCAAGTTCAGGGGTATGAGTGATTTCAGGCGTATGATTTGAAGAAGCTGGTGAATCTGGGAAGCTTAGGATAAGGTGAGTGCTAGGAGATTGTTCCACAAACTCTGTGGCCATACTTGGGACATTGGTAGGGGAAACTGGTGGTGTAAGAGTGATTGGTGTGGTTGGTGTAGAGGGAGAGTCTGCAATTGGGATGATGGTGGGTATGAGTGATGGAACAGTTGGAATAGGTGAAGGAATGGGGGCTGTGACAGGTGAAGTGGGTAGGATGATGACCCCTTCAACAATGGGTGCAGCTGAAGAGCTGGGCACCTCAATAGTGACAATTGGTTCAACACCAGCTGCAAGTGGAATGGGTGCAGCGGAAAAGCTGGGCACCTCAGGGTCAGGTATAGGAACTTCTTGGGCAGCTGCAGGGGCTGGTTCAAGTGTAGCAGGTTCCAGGGTAGCTGCAGGAGCTGGTGCAACTTCTTCCCTCATTTTATTTAACATGGTTTCGCTTGTGGTCCAAGCCCTTTTTCCAAATGCATGAGGGGAGATAATCTCGAATGGCTCTTCCTCATCAATGTCGAATTTTGCCCTTAACATGGCTGTGATCAGCCTTCCAAATGGTATGCCTATTTTACATTACTTTTCATCTTGGCTTGATGTACCATGGCTTCAAAAATGAGCATAGGGGCATTAAAGAATTGCCCCTTAGAGAAATAAAAGAGGGCCTCCAAAATTGGTGTTCTTCTTTCTGGGTGCGGTGACATAAAAAGATCCCCTCAAAATGGAGTCCATTAGCAAAAATTGAGGTGCTAAGTCTCTCCTCATGATGGACTGTCCACTGCCAACTATGCCTTTGGTTAGATGTGCAGCCATTTCCCTAAAAGAAGCTGTCTCTGGGGCAGCCAAAGGGCCAGTCGGGTCATGTTGAAATGGGATCCCCAAGCATTTCCAATGTCTTCATAAGTGACAGTTAAATTGCAATCATCAATGAAAATTACAAGAGTAGGGACATCAGCATCCTTCTCAGTTACTTTGACCATGTTTTGGTACCACAATCTCACCATTCGTGGATAAATTTTCTCTGGAAGAGGGGTTAGGATATTGCTCAGAGAAGCATCCCTGATGTATTTCAAGGATAGCTGAAATTCAGTTTTGTTTAAGAAAAACGTTTCATCCATGATAAGCTCTGGGACCAGCTTCTGAGGTTCAATGAATGGGTTTGGCAGTACCAAATGCATAGGGAGAGGAGGAAGCTCAGGCTCAGGACTAGGGTCAGCTGCTGGGATGGGTTCCTCATGTCTAACCTTCTTCCCCTTCTCAATTCTATCCGCTTTATCCATCGAAAGTTTTCTCTTGGCTGAGGTTTTGGCTTTTCCTTTTTTGGAGGGTTTGCTAACTTTCTTAGCAGAGGATTGTGGGAACATTGCGGCCAATAATTTTTCAGTTTTCCCCATCTTAAAGTTTCGTTTGAATCTCACATAATGAATGTTGAAATCAAATTGAACTTTGCAAAACACAAACCGAGGCAATGCACAGAAAAATACCGAAATCTAGGGTTTTGGTTGAACTCTTTGAACGCTTGATGAGATCCACCAGAATCAGAAGCAAAATGTCCCTCTCTTCAAGCTTAATGAGTGGAACAAATATGAAACAAATTGGATCTGAACTTTAAAAGCACACAGAGATGGAACGAAAATGGGTTTTCTGTGAAACAGGACACTCAGGGGCTAGAGATATGCAGCAGGAGCAGCATGATGTTAGCATTGGTGGTGCTGATGTACCTCAGAAAAATTAAAAAAATGAAAAACAGAAAAATCAAATATATTTTAATGATGTTTCTAAAGCTGTAAATGAAGGACTAGTTCCTCATTTGCCATTTCCCCATGCCATGAAATCTGCATCCCCTTTTGATAAAGGGAACACAAAAATAGATGAAATGATGGAGACTTTCAAGCAGGTCAAGATAAATCTACCTTTGCTTGATGCAATCAAACAGATCCCAGCATATGCAAAATTTTTGAAAGATATTTGCACTCACAAAAGACAATCTAGGATACAGTTATCCAAGAAGGTCTTTGTTGTCGAAAGAGTTAATCAGTTTTTGTCCATTACCCCACCTCCTAAATTTCAAGATCCTGGAATCCCCACAATCCCTTGCGTTATTGGGGAACATACCATTGAAAAGGCTTTATTAAATTTGGGTGCTAGTGTCAACCTGCTTCCATATTCTATACATGAGAAACTAGATTTGGTAGAGTTAAAACCCACTCATGTGGTGTTACAACTAGCAGACAGATATGAAAGAAAGCCAGTTTAGATGATTGAGGATCTGTTGGTAGGAGTAGATAAGTTTTTCTACCTTGCTAATTTTCTGATATTGGACTTGGAACCTACAAAAAGCAAAACTTCCATCCCTGTCATTTTGGGGAGACTATTCCTGGCTACAGCCAATGCTTGCATTCAGTGCAGGTCTGGTATTATGAAAGTCTCTTTTGGAAATATGAAGGTGAAGTTAAATGTTTACAATGCAGTCACACAGCCTCAATTCAATTCTGAGGAGTGTTTTCTTGTTGATCTGTTGGATGAACTGGTAGAAGAGACTTTACCACAGTTTTTGCAGTATGAAGATTTAACCACAGATTTTAAAAATGCTTGGAGAAATGCTATGGAAGAGACAGCTGGTCCCTCAGAGACTGAGGAGGTCAGAGCTGTGCAGGAAACTCAGGAAAAAATAGCAAGGTTTTCTTCATGGAAACCTGCTATTCTTCCTCTTCCACAAATAGCCAAGGTACCTTTGATACCTTCTTTACTCAGCCCACCTGATGTAGAGCTGAAACAGTTGCCAGAAAATTTGAAATATGTGTTTTTAGGAGAACATAAAACATTGTCTGTGATTATTTCTTCCTCCCTCATCGAGGAGCAGGAGGAAGAGCTGTTGATTGTATTGAAACAGCATAAGAGGGCAATTGGCTGAACTATTGCTGATTTAGGAGGAATCAGTCCAGCTGTTTACATGCATAAAATTCATTTGGAAGAAGATGCAAAGCCTTCTAGAGAAATGCTAAGAAGGCTGAATCCTCATATGCAAGAAGTGGTCATGAAAGAGGTTGTTAAGTTGTTGGATGCAGGAGTCATTTACCCCATCTCAGATTCAGCTTTGGTGGCAGCTACACAGGTGGTACCTAAGAAATCAGGAATTACTATGATAACCTCCGATTCTGGTGAGCTCATTTCAACCAGACAAACCACTGATTGGAGGGTTTGTATTGATTACAGAAAACTAAACACAATGACCAGAAAAGACCATTTCCCTCTTCCATTCATTGATCAAATTTTAGATAAGCTAGCAGGAAAAGCTTATTATTGTTTTCTTGATGGTTACTCTGGTTACAACCAGATTCCTGTGTATCCAGAAGATCAGGAAAAGACCACATTCACTTGCCCCTTTGGCACTTTTGCCTATAGGAGAATGCCTTCTGGTCTTTGTAATGCTCTTGCGACCTTTCAAAGATGCATGTACTCTATTTTCTCTGATATGATTGACCAATTTATGGAGATTTTTATGGATGATTTTTCAATATATGGAGACAGTTTTGCCCAGTATTTACATCATCTCAACTTGGAGTTACAACGATGTGAAGAAACTAATCTAGTTTTGAGCTGGGAGAAGAGCCATTTCATGGTCACCCAAGGCATTGTCCTTGGCCATGTTGTCTCCCACAAGGGCATTGAGGTGGATAGAGCAAAAATTGAATTAATTGCACATTTGCCACCTCCCAAAAATGTTAAACAAATCAGAAGTTTTCTGGGGTATGCTGGATTTTACAGGAGGTTCATTAAGGACTTCAGTAAAATATCCAAGCCTCTTTGCCATTTATTGTGCCTAGATGTTCCTTTTGTTTTCAATAATGAATGCCTGAAAGCATTTGAGTTCTTAAAAAATTGTTTGATTTCAGCCCCAATACTACAGTCTCCAGATTATTCACTGCCTTTTGAGCTGATGTGTGATGCATCAGATTAAGCTTTGGGAGCTGTTCTTGGGCAGAGAAAGGATAAGTTGCCTCATGTCATAGCTTATGCCAGTAGATCAATGATTGATGCATAGCTCAATTACACAACAACTGAGAAAGAGCTGCTGGCAATTATTTTTGCTTTGGAGAAATTTAGGTCATATGTTTTGGGTTCACGAATAGTGGTGTTCACTGACCACTCAGCCTTGAAATACCTTCTGTCTAAGAAGGATACCAAACCAAGATTAATCAAGTGGATCCTCCTATTACAGGAATTTGATTTGCAGATTAAAGATAAAAAGGGTGTGGAAAATGTGGTGGCTGACGACCTGTCTAGAATTCTAACTGCTGAGATTGATAGGTTGCCTATCAATGAATCTTTCCCTGATGAGCAACTTTTTGCTATCGGTGTACACACCCCTTGCTTTGCAAATATAGTCAACTTTTTGGCTACTGGAAGAACTCCTCAGCACTGGAATAAAATGGATAAAGATATTTTCTTCTCAAAGGTCAAACATTTTATTTGGGAGGATCCTTATCTGTTCAAGATTTGTGCAGATCAAATAATTAGAAGATGTGTCCATGATGAAGACTTTCATAGCATACTTTCCATGTGTCATGAATAGGCCTGTGGAGGCCATTTTAGTGGAAACAAAACTACTGCAAAGGTTTTACAGTGTGGATTTTATTGGCCTACACTTTTCAAAGATGCACTGCAGCACTGTAAGTCTTGTCAGAACTGCCAGAGATTGGGCAGCATTTCCAAGAGAAACTCAATGCCTTTACAGCCCATTTTGGTAGTTGAATTGTTTGATATTTGGGGGATAGATTTTATGGGACCTTTTACTCCTTCAAATGGTTGTAATTTTATCTTAGTAGCTGTGGATTATGTATCTAAATGGGTTGAAGCCACAGCTACTAAAACCAATGATCATAGAGTTGTCTTGAAATTTTTAAAAGACAACATTTTTTCCAGGTTTGGTTCCCCCAGAGCTATTATCACTGATGGGGGAAGCCATTATTATAATAAGCATTTTGAAGCTTTATTGAAAAAGTACTCTGTGACTCATAGAGTAGCTACTCCATATCAACCACAGACCAGTGGACAAGTGGAGATTTCCAATAGAGAAATCAAACATATTCTGGAAAAGACTGTGAAGAAGGACATAAATGATTGGTCTTTTAAACTGAATGATGCATTATGGGCATATAGGACGGCCTATAAAACCCCAATTGGCATGTCTCCATTCAGATTGGTCTATGGCAAAGCATGCCATTTACCAGTGGAGTTAGAATATAAAGCCTTTTGGGCTATTAAAACCTTGAACATGGATCTTACTACTGCTGGTAATCACAGGAAACTGCAGCTTGCTAAGTTGGAGGAGCTGAGAATGGATGCATACACCAATGCTAGATCTTACAAAGAAAAGGTTAAAGCTTTCTATGACAAAAATCTGCTGAGAAGAGAGTTCATAGCTGGCTCTAAGGTATGGCTATTTAACTCAAAACTTAAGTTTTTTCCTGGAAAGCTGAGATCCTGATGGGAAGGGCCATATACTGTCATTCATGCATCTCCTTCTGGGGCTGCTGAAATTTTAGACCCAAGTGATGGGAGAACCTTGAAAGTAAATGGTCAGAGGCTCAAACCATGCATTGAAAATACCCTGGAGCTTGTGCTGACCATCTACCATCAGGAGCCTCCACAAATCTGATGTTAAACAACTGTAGCATATGTATTTTTCTCATGTTGTTTTGTAATTTTTGCATAGTTTCTTTCTCTTTGTTTTTAGTCATGTTTACACTCAATTCGAGATGTTTATAAGATGTGAAAAATGAAATCACAAAGAAAAAATTCATTTCGAAAAGTTTAATTTTCTGTTTGAAAAGGATCGGGCCCTGTAACTAACTGATCAAAAAGAGCTATTTGCTTTACGAATAGTTAGTTCTGAAGCTATTTGATTTTCGAATAGTTAGTTCTGAAGCTATTTGGTTTTCGAATAGTTAGTTCTAAAGCTATTGGCTTTTCGAAATGTTGTTTCTGAAGTCATGTGCTTTTCGAATGGTACTGATGCCATTCTCTTTTGTAAAAAGGACTGTTTTGAACTTTTCAAAAACTTCAAAGATACTTTGCGAAACTCGTTTTAAGCATATTTAAACCCTTTCCAAGCAGGGGTTTCATATTCGAAAGCCTTCCCTGAGTGTCCTGTTTCACAGAAAACCCATTTTCGTTCCATCTCTGTGTGCTTTTAAAGTTCAGATCTAATTTGTTTCATATTTGTTCCACTCATTAAGCTTGAAGAGAGGGACATTTTGCTTCTGATTCTGGTTGATCTCATCAAGCGTTCAAAGAGTTCAATCAAAACCCTAGATTTCGATATTTTTCTGTGCATTGCCTCGGTTTGTGTTTTGCAAAGTTCAATTTGATATCAGCATTCATTATGTGAGATTCAAACGAAACTTTAAGATGGGGAAAACTGAAAAATCATTGGCCGCAATGTTCCCTCAATCCTCTGCTAAGAAAGTTAGCAAACCCTCCAAAAAAGGAAAAGCCAAAACCTCAGCCAAGAGAAAACTTTCGATTGATAAAGCGGATAGAATTGAGAAGGGGAAGAAGGTTAGACATGAGGAACCCATCCCAGCAGCTGACCCTAGTCCTGAGCCTGAGCTTCCTCCTCTCCTTATACATTTGGTACTGCCAAACCCATTCATTGAACCTCAGAAGCTGATCCCAGAGCTTATCGTGGATGAAACTTTTTTCTTAAACAAACCTGAATGTCAGCTATCCTTGAAATACATCAGGGATGCTACTCTGTGCAATATCCTAACCCCTCTTCTAGAGAAAATTTATCCACGAATGGTGAGATTGTGGCACCAAAACATGGTCAAAGTGACTGAGAAGGATGCTGATGTCCCTACTCTTGTAATTTTCATTGATGATTGCGATTTAACTGTCACTTATGAAGATATTGGAAATGCTTTGGGGATCCCATTTCAACATGACCCGACTGGCCCTTTGGCTGCCCCAGAGACAGCTTCTTTTAGGGAAATGGCTGCACATCTAACCAAAGGCATAGTTGGTAGTGGACAGTCCATCATGAGGAGAGACTTAGCACCTCAATTTCTGCTAATGGACTCCATTTTGAGGGGATCTTTTTATGTCACCGGGCACAGCCAGGAAAGAAGAACACCAATTTTGGAGGCCCTCTTTCATTTCTCTAAGGGGCAATTCTTTAATGCCCCTATGCTCATTTTTGAAGCCATGACTGACATCAGTGCCAAGATGAAAAAGGAACAGAAAATAGCTGGCATACCATTTGGAAGGCTAATCACAGCCATGTTAAGGGCAAAATTCGACATTGATGAGGAAGAGCCATTCAAGATTATCTCCCCTCATGCATTTGGAAAAAGGGCTTGGACCACAAGCCAAACCATGTTAAATAAAATGAGGGAAGAAGTTGCACCAGCTCCTGCAGCTACCCTGGAACCTGCTACACTTGAACCAGCCCCTGCAGCTGCCCAAGAAGTTCCTATACCTGACCCTGAGGTGCCCAGCTTTTTTGCTGCACCCATTCCACTTGCAGCTGGTGTTGAACCAACTGTCACTATTGAGGTGCCCAACTCTTCAGCTGCACCCATTGTTGAAGGGGTCATCATCTTACCCACTTCACCTGTCACAGCCCCCATTCCTTCACCTATTCCAACTGTTCCATCACTCATACCCACCATCATCCCAATTACAGACTCTCGCTCTACACCAACCACACCAATCACTCTTACACCACCAGTTTCCCCTACCAATGTCCTAAGTATGGCCACAGAGTTTGTGGAACAATCTCCTAGCACTCCCCTTATCCCAAGCTTCCCAGATTCACCAGCTTCTTCAAATCATACACCTGAAATCCCTCATACCCCTGAACCTGAGATATTGACAACAAAGGCCTATTCATTATTGATGGGAGCTATCTTAGAGAACATTGGACTTGAATCTGCACCTCTACCTGATACTCCTCATTTCACCCATGTGGCTACTTCCCCCTTCACAACCATCTCACCCATTGACCCTCAACAATCTACATCAATTTTACCAGTCCCTACTTTGCATACCACACCAACACCTGACACAATTAGCGGAATATTCACCTTTCTCCAACCCATCCAAACACAACTACAAGTCAACACAGACAATCAGTCTATAACAAATGCCCTTCTCCAAACCTTAGCCTCCACATCCCAAACAACCACCTTAGCCACTGTACCTGCTATTGCTGAACATGCTACCCAAACAGACCCTGAGGTAGTTTTTCTAGATCCACCCATCCTCACCACTGCTGACAATGTTACCCAAACATAACCTGAGGTAGTACTTTTTAAGTCTCCTTCAACTTTCCTCAATGTCTCTGATCAAGCTACTCAAACTGACCCTGAGGTCATACTTTTGGACACCTCTTCTCCCACTGCTGGGATACCTTTGGTCCCCTACCACTCCATTCCCATTCTCAGATTTGCCACTCTCAAAAGGGCTATGGAAGAGAACCCTTATGTCTGTCGCGGTGTCCTCAAGGGGTTAGCTGATCTGCAAGCTTATATTAGAACCCCTTATGAAGACCAGATTCAAAAATTGGAGTTGTTCATGAAATTTGAGAGAGAGAAGATGCAAGACCTACTGGGTCAAACTTTTCAGATGGTTAGGAGTGAACAGCACAAGGTCACCATGTTGCAACCACAGCTTGAACAGGAAAAATTGAGAGCTTCTAGACTTAAAAAGTATATTGGCCTCACCAAAAAGATCAAATCTGAGGAATACACCGAGCTGCAAGGCACAATCTAGGAGAAGGCTAAATCGAGTTTAGACTCCAATACTGACTCAAGTTCTGACTCTAACAGTGATTCCAGTTCTGATCCCATTGAACCAACTTATGATACAGATTTTGACCCAAGTTATTAGAATACATTGTACATGTTTGTTTTGTGGGTCTGTCATATGTAATTCCTGCTTTCTGTTCACTTTTGTTAATTAAGCAATTACTGTGCATTTCTTTTCCTTCTTCTCTGCCATTATGATTTTTGTTTAATTGTTTTTTTTTCTTTGATTATGCAGTTCGGACCAGTGAGGACACTGCTCATCATAGGTTTGGGGGTGTAGCCGAATTACCAATAGTTTAGTTAAAATCAGTGCAGCTTATGATCACAGCCGAATTTTTGAAGATAAAGTAATTTCACACCTGTTGTTTTGAAAAATAAGGAAGTTAAAACTTTTTTAAATTGATTTTTAGTGTAATTCCAATACTTTCATGAAGTGAATGTAAAAAAATTTTCAAAATAAAATTGATGTTTTAGTAAACCTAAAAAGAGAGAAAACAGTGATGATATACTTCAGAAATTTGATAGAAAACTACACCTAGTGAAACTTGGGCCTGAAATGTATTCTTTCGAGATATGAATTGGCAATTTTTTCTGCTCTAGGGACTGTTTGAAACTGCTTACTATCACTAGAAGTTACACATATTCAAATTGAAATAACTTGACAGCAATCATGATATTAAAGACAGTTTGAACTTCAAAAAGCCCCACCTTTTGAAACTGCCTTTGATACACACCAGTTGAGCTTTATAAATCCAAGATTTCTTTCTAACCTCATCAACCAACCTAATCAACCTCATTGAGCCTAACCCTCACTCTGAAAATTCAGAAGGTAAAGGAAAGGAAGCTGAAGAAAGGAGAGTTGGTAAAAGAAGAAGAAAAATAATTGAAGGCAATGATGTATCAACAAAAGAAATGTGGCACTCCAGTCAATGTTGCTTTGAAAAGGAAAAAAGTCAGAAAAAGTCATTTCATTGGGAATTTGAAAAAAGAAAGAGAAAAAGATTGCCACTTTGGCTCTGAAAATTCAAAGAAGAAGATGAAATTATGCTGAAATGAAGAAGATGTGTCTACCACTTCCTTACCTTGACTGACTTCTCAATTTTGAATTCCATTCCACCTCTTTATTCTTGATAAAGATCACTCATAAGCCACAGTACCACCCAAGTCAAAGTCCTTACTGATCAATGATGGATTGAGCTGTCACATGGAGATAAGGATTTGTGTAATCTATGGAGAAAAGAGCAGTAGATTCATAACTGAAAAGCAATGCCTATGCTCTTGCTGATAGTCCTATTTGAGGACTGTAATTGCTCGAGGTGTGTGAAATAGTACAACCCTCATATTTGCATGGTGAGTGAAAACCCTGGTGAGAGTTGAGTTTGAAATCAAATTATTTGGGGTAACATCAAAACTGAATTTTCAAATAGAAGGCAAGCTTTTCATTAATTATTCCTGTAAAAACTTTTTAACACAAACTGAGTGAATGGTAAAAGGAATTACAGCAGAATTTTAGTTTTAAACTGATGTTTTCTTGAAGATCTTTTTAAGCTTGACTGATGCAAGTGTGAATAACCTGACTGGATAAAAGTCTGCTTTAACAGAACTGCATTGATATTAACTGATTTATTGGAGAACTTTGTGGGTACCTTCACTGAAATCCCTCAGGAGACTTCACTCCTCCACTAGGGATCACCTAGGGGTTTAAAAGGCTTGTTGCATATGCTAAATGGAACTGTGTTCCCTACAAAAGTGGCCTTTTCATACTATTTTTAATGTTGTCTTTGCTCAGGGACTAGCAAAGCTTAGGTTTGGGGGTGTGTTAAGAACTGGAAAATACCATTTTCCACCCCTTAACCTGGGTCTTGATGGACCTTTGAGAGAACTAAATAAGTGTTTTAAGTGCTTATTTCACAGCTAACAATAAAGGCAGGCTTAACCCTGAAAGCAGCCTAAAAGTGCCAAAAAGATGAGAACTCCGGTGAAACTAATGGAAGAAAGAGAAGGGACAAACTCACTGGCTGGCAAGATGCATAAACCAAAGAGGACAAAGGCCTAATCTCAACCTGGAAGGAGGATTGGAAGCTATTCGAACAGCAGAAGGCAGTACAAATTGCTTTTCGAAAAGAACCTAAAATCTGCGAAAAGTACTAAAAGCTCCAGGTTTAGTTTTCGAAGAGAATCTGAACTCTTCGAAAGGATTTCTGAACTTTTCGAAAAGAAGAGAACCCCTTAATAAAGACCAGACACAGTATAAAAGAGCTTGGAAGCCACAGAACTTTGCGAAAAGTTCTCCAAACTGTGTGAAATGGTATTCTGAAGATTCCCAGCATCTGTAAGGGTAATTATGTAATCTCTACACGTGCCCCAATGCATTCAAAAAGCTAGGGACATTCCAGAAGATTCTGAGCATGAACCAAAGGCATATTCCACCCCATGTGAACACCCAAAAATGAGATTACTTGGCGGGAACTTCTAGAAGCTCTAATTGATTTTTGAATTACATAACAGAATTGATGCTTTTGTCACCTGGATCCTTACGCTCGACTCCTTTTTGTGGATACAGATCCAACCAATTTTGATTGGTTGATACACATCTGAGCTAGACTTGGGGAAAACTATAAATAGATAAACCATTTGCCCAATTTGGGTATCCAGATTTTGAGTTTCATTTCTATTCCCCCATTTTCATTTCAGATAGCTTGTCTGAAACTCCTGTAATAGCCTAGCTTTTATTTGTAATTGAGAGCTATGAGATAATTCTGTAATTCAAGAGAGAATGTGTTCAAGACTACAAATCTGAGAGCTATTAAGCTGAGCTCTGTAATTATAATGGTGAATTTGAAAAGGTTGCTGTAAACCGTATGTTCTCAATTGGATTCGTGTTAAGGGTTCCCTGTGATCTCCTGATTGCACTAGACTCCTTTAGATTTTCTGTTTTTCAAGCAATTTCCCTTAATTCATTACTCCTGTGAAAATTAGCGTTTGTAACCTAACTTTTTCATAGCATTTTTAGTGATATTCTCGCTCTGAATTGAGGGTCCAGATTAAAGACTATTGGATGGTCTGTGTCCATTAAAGTGGACAGACCATAGCCATAAGCTTAACTCTAATCTTTGACTTAGATTACTTTCTCTTACATCTGTGCTTGTAGCCAGATGAAGATTGGATCATATCTCATTTGATCTACATTTAGTCTCATTTTGCATCAAGTACTAAATCAAAGTTAGATATTATTTCTCCATTCTTATTAATTTACATCAAATCTCCCCAACTCGGATCTGGATCATTTAGTTTAATTTTTACTTTTATCATGTAGTTAATGTGACAAATTCAACCTCCCATCTTATGTGCTTTATAGATAGGATCAGAGGTCAGATCTGGTATCTCAGATCTGAAGGTTTATCTTATATTTTAAATCAATTCCCTGTGGATGATCTTTTACTCACTTACATGTAAAACTTGCTACAATTGGCCCTGATCTTGCTTCTTACAATCCCATGCCACCATTTTTCACCCTTACCCGAGCTATCGCTGCAAACCCTTATATCATGAGAGATGTAAAGATAGGGGTAGCTGAGCTCAATACCAGGGTAATGCAGCTATTACTAGGTAAGATTGACAAGATACAGACAGATCATACCAGGGAAAAGAAGAGATTGGAGCTGATGTTGATAAAATTTATAAATTTATGCCAAGTGTACAAGCAGAAGGAAGAGCATTTGGCAAAACTTGCAGACATCGTCCAATCAACTATCTCAGTAATGAAGTCACCCTTATTTACAGGAGTTTCCACCAAGGAGCCCTCTCAACAGAAGAGCATCACAAAGCCCAAGAAGGTAGCTACAAAAAGAACCAAGGCTGGTGCTGCTAGTGCTGACAGAGTGAAGAAAGAGAAGAACAAATATGGAAAAAATATGCCTAGACCCCCAACTCTGTCTTGAGCTCAGACACAAATTCAGATTAGCTTTGGAATTTGTTTTAATTTAGTTTCTACTTAAGTTCTATATTTTATGTTCCTGTATAGTCTCAGTCCTGTGCTTTTATCATTTCTATACACTTTGTTTTCTATTTTTATTTTGTCGCTGCTGTATATAGTTCTTATTAATGAAATTTCTTATTGTGAGCCACTTTGCATTTTATTTCATTATTTCATTTTCATTTTTAATTGCCAAGTACTTCTTCACCCTGCTGCTCCTACATGTATTATTTTTGAAACAGTGAGGACACTGTTTAATTTAGGTTTGGGGATATAGAAAGGTAAATCAGTAAGTAGGCCACTGAAATAGTTATCCTAAGTGGAGCAATAAAATCATCAATTTTGAAACAAATATAGTGAATCTACATAAGCAATGTTGAAAATGAGAAAAATTTAAAACTGATGCAAACTATTTAACATTAAAATCCATTGAAAAAAATTAAATACTTCCATGAGGTGAGCATTAAGAGAAACCTTTCACAATCAGTGCTTAGTGAACCAGTAAGGAGAGAATAAGGTGAAGACATGCCTATGAGTTCAATTGAAGACCATACCCAGTGAGCTTTGAGCCTGAAATTTTATTTTATTTAGTGTCTATGGCAACTTTATTTGCTCTAACGACTGATAGATTCAAAACCTTCCCACTAGAAGTTGGACACCCCAAGTTGAAACTGTTTGACAATAATCATGACACTAATAAAATGATCAAGGCCTTCATTTGGATAGTTTGAGCCTAAAGCACCAACCCAGTGAAAACTACCCTCTTGCATACACTCTCTGAGCTTGAAAATTCAAATTTTCCTCAACAAACACCAGAGTACTTGAACCTGAACCTCTTAGCCTGATTCAGCCCTACGCTCACTCTGAGAATTCAGAAGATAAAGGAGAAGATGTTGAAGATAGGCGAGTAAAGTTTAACATTTGGTGAGAGGTGAAGAAGATGAGAGAAAATTTGTAAGTAGTCGTGTAGCAGCTATAAATGTGTGGCAGCCATCATAAAAAAAATTATATATATAATAAACAAAAAGAGAGAGAATAGAAATAGAAGTCAAGTGAAGTTTCATCTGAAAATTGATAAGAGGAGGAGAAGATGGACACTTCAAATCTGAAAAACATCAATGTAGGTGAAGTTGTGCTGAAATGAAGGTTAAGTCATGAATCACTCCCTAACCCTACTGATTTCTCAAATTTTGAATCCCTTTTTACCCATTTTATTCTTTTCAAACCTCACCCATAAACCACATTACAACCTATGAAAAGACCTTGTGATCCAAAGTCAAATGAACTGTCATGTGGAGACAAGGGAATGTCTAATCTATGGTGAGAGTGCTTGATGATATCAGTAATTAGTAGCAAATGCCTATGCTCATGCTTACAGCCTATTTAGGGTCTGTAACTGCTCTTGAGCTTCTGTGAAATGGTACACCCTTAAATTCATTTGTGAGAGACAGCCCTGGAAAGCATTGGGTATGAGATTGAAATCATTGGGGCATTGTTTGAACCTGAATTTTGATTTACTGGTAAGCTTAGTACTGTTTTGCACAAATAGTTTTTTTTGTGTCAGCTGATTGGATGTGATGAGCATACATGTATGACTGATGTGTTAAATTGTTTGCATCTGCTATTTTGGTAATCCTTTAATTTTGATAGAGCAAGGGTGGAATGAAACTTTATTAATTATAAATTGATTAGCCACTGTTTGCACTTTGGTTACCTGTGTTCATTGAGAAGTTTGTGGGTATCTTCACTGAAAACCCTTAAGAGACTTCACTCCTCCACTAGGGATAACCTAGGGGTTTAAAAGGCTTGATGCATAAGCTAAATGCATCCGTGCTCCCTACGAAAGTGGCATCTAAATTTTTAGAGTAGTTGTTTAATTTTCCCTTTGCTCAAGGACTAGCAAAGATTAGGTTTGAGGGTGTGTTAAGCACTGAAAAATATAATTTTTCACCTTGTAACCTAGCCTTTACTATACCTTGGAGCCATCTAATAATTATATTTTGAGCATATTTTCATAGTTAGGAAATAAATGTAGCTTAGTGCAACAGTCCCCATTTTTTAGGCCAAGAAGAGAGAATTGAAGCCAAGGGCAGCTGAGTTAAGAGCAAAGGATACACCAGGGTGGTACACACCATAGTGACCATTTTGGTTGCTAAAGTGGGCCCTAGAAGTCAAACAGATGAGAGAAAGATAGACCCAAGTATAGGATACTACAGCAGCAGGTTGTGCACAGCAGTAGAGAAGCACAAATGGACCCTTGCGCTGACCTCGCGAGGTCCAAATAAGTAGCATTCAAAGAGCTAGTGCAGTCCTTGCGCAGCTCACTTATGAAAGGTGGGCAGAAAAGCTCCTCACATAGTTCTCGCAAATTTCAAGTCTGCAACATTTAAGAGTTTGCGTAGATCTCGCTCGGTGCACTGTAGAAGAGCTTCAGAAATTCATCTCGTGAAGCTCTCGCGAACACCACGCGCACTTCAAAGACAAAGCCAACCACACGAGAAGTGCATCACATCCTAGCGATCATCCGCGGGAGAACCTGGCAAGCTGTAATTTAGCCTAGCGACATCCTCACGACCTGAACCACCTGGAGCTTCATCCTCGTGAGCTGCAACATTCATGATAATTGAACCTTGCGAATCGCCTTTAACTATAATTCCATCCATGTGATAACCTCCCAAGAGGCCAATATGCAGCACTTGTCCTGGCGAAGCACGGGCTCCTGCCTTCTTAGTCCATACACAAGGATATTTTGGAGATTTCTCCACTTCTAGGGCACACATCCTGAGGTTCCATGTTGATTCCAACTTCTCGAGGCATCCAAGGGTCACAAAGGAGCCACAACAGTACTGGCAAATGGGGCATTTCCCCTCCTCTTCTCCTATTCGCCAGAGCAAGATATTTTATGGAGGACTTGTATATAAGCTATAATTTTTGTGTGAAATAACATCTCATCCTTAACCTAATTTCAGCTGTGAGCTAGGGTACTCTATGCTTAGGTCATTGAGGGTTAGGGTTAGGTTATCTTTTTTGGTTTTTTTCTTCTCTCCTTAGCTCAGCACTCGCTGGCTAAGATCTATAGTAATAGTGGGACTGTATGTATGTTGTAATAAGATTGTGAAAAGTTGTAAAAGCCTGAGATTCTGTGCAAACTGCAGCTCTGAGGGCAACCATTGTAAGTTCTCTTTATACATTGGAATGTCATGTTCAAAGCTTCATTGAAGCTATTTTTTCCTTTTATTTATCAGAAGTTTTGTATAGTTTTAATGCACCTATGGATGCATGAGCTTATAGTCATGCATACGTAGCAGTTGCAGTAGCTTTTATTGCTCTGATTTAACCCCTTGACTGGACTATATCTTTGGGGATGATCTGTGACCATTCAGTGGACAGATCATAGCCTTAGACTAGTCCACATCTATGGAAGGAATTAGATTCTTCTACCTTGCATTTAAGCCTATAGCCAAAAGAAGGACGGATGTGGATCTAGCCTTTTCCCAACTTAAGCAACCCCTGTTTCAGTCCGAAATACTAGTCCCTGATTTATTACTTCTCATCATTTTCAGTTTATTTTCCAAACCCATCTTCATTTTTCTTAAACCCTTTCTTAGAGCATAGAACTGTAGTTTTCTTTTATGTTTTTTTTCATTTTTGTTGTGACAAAAAACTCCCTTTCTTTAGGATTGCTAGATCTGTACTCAAATCTAGAACTCTACTAAAACAACCCTTATAGTTCTAGATCAATTTTCCCTGTGGGATAACCCTTTCTTATCAAAACTTGCTACAACAGGCCCTGGATCCTGCAGGACTATGTGTATATTTTAGATTGCTCTTTTCATCCATTTCACTCCACCTTTTGATTTATTTTTTATCATAGATTTCCTCACACATCTTTTTTAATAATCATAATAGCAAGCATGTAAAAAAATATTTCCCTTGTGCTCGCCTGACTGAGAGGGAGGGTGTGGTCGCCAGCCACGCGGCGATGATCGAGCTGCTACAAGGTCAACAGCAGGCTGGTCGGGAGGAAAAGGCTAGCCTACATTCGAAGATTGATCGACTGGTGTGTGCTTTATCTTAACTTGCTTTTATCAATTATTGGCATCATTCTTTTTGTCACTTCTGATGTCTTTACTATGTGTCATGTCACAGAGGTCAGAGCTATCGAGTGCTGGGGTATTCGCTCTAGCATTTGATCCTTCTTCAGCTGCATTGTCTTGTTGAGAGGATCCTGTGATAGCTCAGCTTTAGGTTGAGTTTCATATGTCTTCTAAGTTGTTATTCTATTCAGTTGATCTAGCGATTTGCAAATATGTAGTTGTATGTTTTTCAGCATTAGCTTACCGAGGACTTCCAGTCGCGGGAGGCAATAGCTGCCTCATTACATCCTGAGAGTCAGGTATAGTGCGTGTCCATTAGTTTATTTTGCTTTTATTGATTTGGTCTTATCTGACGTGTTTTATTGGTTTGCTTGGCCCCTTCGATGTAGTTATATTTCATTTTTTAATTCTGTAGTCTTAGTATTTTCTGATGTTCTTCTTCCATTTTGTAGCCATTTGCGCTCGAGGCTTTGGTTCCTATTCTGTTGACACCTATAGCTGATCCAGTTCCTGCCGCTATGGTAGAGCGCCTTCTGTAGCAGTGTCCTGATCTGGTATGTCATTGTCTTTCTGGCTCTGTTTCTTGCTATGTTGATCAATCTTCTTAGCCTTAGCCTTTTGCAAGTGCGTGAGCTTGAGCAGTCATGTCTGGAGGTGCAGCATGCTCAGGTTTGAGAGGAGACTCATGAGGTTCCTTTCAATACAACTGAGCATCATGTTCAGGAGTTAACCATGAACCTCGCGATGGAGAGGCTGACTCGAGTAGCCGAGCAGGAGAGCGCTAGAGCCATCATCCATGCTGAGATGCAGCTAACGATCTAGCTTATGCAGCATGAGCTATCGAGGGTAGGAGGGAGAGTGCGAGGGAAGGTCTATCACCTCTCGGGATCAGGATTGAGGGCTAGTGGCTCACTGGCAGAGATTCATCAATAGACCTGTGAGCATATGAGGGCGTATGCTTAGGCAGACTAGGCTCTTGGGCCTGCGCTTGCCTTTCGCTCCCTACATTCGCAATCTCGGTAGGCCTCCAGCCAGGCGAGCAAAGGAGGTTCTATTGCCAGACCTTCCTCTTCGAGGAGGTCTTCATCCAGGCCTCAGGCTTTAGCTGAGGCCTTAGTTGACTAGGTTCTTGGTCCTCGGGTTGATGATGCTGGAGAGGGTGATGAGTGTCCCCCACAGAGGCAGCAAAGGAAGTAGGGCATTTTTTGTTCCCCTTTTCTGTTCATTATATATATAGGGGAATGCCCCCAGTGACACATTATAAAAAGAAGTTTTGATATATGAATAGAGATATTTTGAGTTTAGATGTACCTATCTTTTGTTTTTCTTCTCTTGTTACCTTCTGTACTTTGACTGCCTGCTCTTGGTACCGTCACCTATTATTGGGAATCAGATGCTCTTTGAGTTGGCCGAATAATAGTTGAAGGTTGCTTTATATCTGCACATGAAGATAAAGGTATTAGTAATTTTATTTTTCCCCTTATTGATTTTCAAGGGGGGAGGTGTCTTAAACTGATGCCTGGTAATAAAGAATGGGTCATTATATGTTTTTATTTATTTTTTACTACTATTTTTCTTTACAAGAGAGGGAAAATAATGCAATAGGGAAAGCAAATAACTGAAAGAAAAATCTAAAAAAAATGCCCCAGTGTATGAGCATGATGGAATAGGCTGTTCGGTATCTCAGTATCTTCAACGGTCTTCCTGAGGTGATGACTTCATTATTGTGCACCTATTCGTGAACAAGCAAGGATCTCAAGCCGACTCCTTTCCCGAAATAAAAATGCCCCAGTGTCGAGGTGCAATGGAGAGTTTCTAATTTTTGTGAGCATTTGGGCCTATGAGGAGCCCTGTGCGTTTTGATGAATTAGTGTCGAGAAAATTCCTTGAGACTGTTTACCAAACTAGGGGAGATCGTTTAGCCATATCAGTCGTATACTAAGGTTCTACCTTTGGTACTAATTGTCCTATCCCATAGTTAGTAATAAAGGGTGAGCGGTAGATAGTAAGTGGTTGCTCAGTCATCATTCACGAGTTTTTGGCTTCATATCTGGGGATATCTTAGGAGGGTTCTAACTCACTGTCCGAAAATAGAAAATAATAAGGCTCAATGATATGAGGGAGCAGTTTCTATCTGACAATTTTGAAAAGAGATATGTAACAACCTTTTTCTCAGGGGGTATGGGGTGCCATGATTGGGCTCTCCGTCATATTTCATTACTATCAGGAAAATTTCTTCACCCTCGTATGGGCCCTCCTAGTTCGATTTCAATTTTCCCTTTGGATGGGTGTGTTTAGAGGGCATAATTTTCTTCAAGATTGATTCTCCAATTTCAAAGGTTCGCTCGAGGACTTTCTTATCGTAGGATCTGGTCATCCTTCTCTAGTATACTTGAGCATGAACGACTACCCTTAGACACATCTCATCGAGTTGTTCTAGCTCAGCGAGCAGAGCAATCCTCCTTTCATCTAAGGATAGCTCATCATCAAGTTGGATACATAGGGATGATACTTGTATTTCATAAGGCATGACTACTTCCATCCCATACATGAGGAGATAAGAAGTTTGGCCAATGGCCATGCGAATAGAAGTTCTATAGGCCCAGAGTGCTTCTAGTAGTCAGGCCAGTCGGCTCCATTGCTCATCTCCACTATTTGTTTTAGAATTTGAATTAGGGTTTTATTCATGGCCTCTGCTTGTCCATTTCCTTGGGAATAGAATGGTGACAAGTGATGTAGGTCGATGCCGAAGCATTTGCATAGTCTCTTCGTGTTCTCTGTGATGAATTGCGGTCCATTGTTGGTGACGAACATCCTGGGTACTCCAAAGCGGGTGATGATGTTTTGAATGATAAACTTCATGAGCATAGAAGCAGTGATTCTAACATATGACTAAGCTTCTGTCCATTTTATGTAATATTCGGTCATTGTGAGTATGAATGCATGCTTGTGAGTATTCTCGACCGTGTCCGTGAAGGGTTCGACGATGTCAAAAGCCCACATCGAGAATGGCCATGGTGAAGTTATGGGATTCAATGCAACTGATGGGGCTTTGATGAGTTCGACATGTTCTTGGCATTGCTTGTAGCATTGGACGTAGAGGTGGCAATCCCTTATCATTGTCGTCCAGTAGTAGCCTTGCAGCATGATCATATCTACGAGTCTTTGTCAACAAGTGTGGGCACCGCAGGCACTGGCATGTGCTTCTTAACTGATGTATTGTCCTTTAGCAATCATGACATACCACAGCAGTATTCCTTTGGTAAAGGCTTCTTTGTATAGCGTCTCGCCCAGGATGCAGAACCTTGCACATCAGTTCCTGATCATCTTTCGTTCAATCTTCGTAGCATAAGGAGGGACATGGCGATGCTTCAGGAAGTTTCATATATCAAAGTACCATGGTTGTCCGTCGTCGATTGGTGATTTCTCAAATCTAAAGGTTGCGATGTCGGCTTCTTTCTTCATGGAGTTGCCTAAGTTAGTTGCCCTTCGTTCATGATAGCTTCTGGTCTAGTTGATAGTTTTAGTTTTACTCACCAAGCGACTTCATGTGCTGGTGTTGTTAATCTCTTGATAAAGAAGTATTTGGTGTTCTGTTAGACTGGTATCCTAAAGAGTTAGGCTAGTGTGGTGAGAATCTGCGAGCTCATTCTCCAGTCTAGGGATGTGGGTGAAAGAGATTCTTTCAAACATCTTTATCAGGAACTGAGCTATCTCTAAGTATGCCATCAGTCTTCTTTATTTGGTCTTCCATTCCCTAATGACTTGTGATATCACAACCTTGGAGTCACCAATTGTCTTCAACTGCTTAACACCCAACTATAGCAATGTTTGTAGTCTGGCAATGAAGGCTTCATATTCAATGACGTTGTTGGGGACTGGGAAGTTGAGTTCAAAGGCCTTCGGTATAACAACTCCTTTTGGGCTTCGTAGGACTATCCCGATGCATTTTCCTTTGTGATTGAGAGCGTTCTTAAAGTAGATGGTTCATGAACTCTTGACGGGCTCTTCGTTGTGAATCGAGAGGAGATCTTCATTGGGAAAGTCTTTGTGTACAGGCTGATCCCCAGGGAGTGGAAGGTTTCTGATGTAGTCGGCAATTGCCTGTATTTTGACAGACTTCTGTGTGACATAAGTAATGTCAAATTCTTGTAGGAGCATATG
Organism: Chloranthus sessilifolius; assembly: GCA_021018995.1. Classification (NCBI taxonomy): domain Eukaryota; kingdom Viridiplantae; phylum Streptophyta; class Magnoliopsida; order Chloranthales; family Chloranthaceae; genus Chloranthus; species Chloranthus sessilifolius. Next base: position 58,273,721 of record CM037594.1, read on the forward strand.
CCAATGGGCGATCTTTCTGAATGTAGTGGGCTTTTCAAAGATGTACTTCAGAGGGGCCATATATGCTTGCACTCGTATCTTGTGTGCTCCGAAGTAATGTTGCAATTTTGTTGAGGCCCTTACTAGTGTATGGCATGTCTTCTCCATTGGCGTGTATTTCCATTCATACTCGACCATCATTCTGCTGAGGTAGTAAATGGCCTTCTCTCTCTTTCCGTCTTCTTCATATTGTCCGAGGATTACTCCCATAGCCTTATCATTTGCTAATACATAGAGGATCAGGGGTCTCCCAAGAACTGGCGGTGATAGCATTAGCGGGTTGAGTAGGTAATTCTTTATATTGTCGAAGACTTGCTGACATTGGTCATCCACATGTACTCAACTCCTCCTTTAAGTAGTCTGTAGAAAGGATCACATCTGTCTGAGTGCTGGGAGATGAATCTCCTAATGAATTGAAGTCTTCCTATCAGGCCTCGTAATTCTTTTATGTTCCTAGGAGGTGGCATTTTGAGAATGGATCTGACCTTCACCGGGTCGACCTCGATTTCTCACTTGCTAACTATGAATCCTAGTAGTTTTTGGGATGCCACTATGAACATGCATTTCTTCATATTCATCTTTAACTAATACTTTTCTGATCTCTATAATACCAGTCGTAATGCTTCAGCAAGTCCTACCCGAGTTTTAGACTTCACTAATATGTCATCGACCTAGACTTCCATGCACTCATGCATCATGTCGGGAAAGATGGCCATCATGGCGCGGTGATATATGGCTCTTGCATTCTTATGCTCGAGAGGCCTGACGACATAGCAATAGGTTCCCCATGGCATAGTGAAGGAAGTCTTCTCTTGATCAAATTCCTCTAGTTTGATTTGATTGTATCTGGAGAAGCCATCCATAAAGGATAGCATCTCGTGTCTGACAGTATTGTGGACCAGAGTGTCTATGTGAGGGAGCGGGAAGTCATCTTTTGGGCATGCCTTATTGAGGTTCCAGAAGTCAATACATACCCTTACTCTGCCATCTTTCTTAACGACAGGTACTATGTTCGCAACCCATTTGGAGTAGAGGACGACTCCTATGAACTTAGCTTTATGCAGCTTTTCAACTTTCTCCTTGACTTGTAGCGCTATCTGTGGGTGCATTATTTAGAGTTTCTGATTAACAGGCTTTGCATCGAGTTTCAAGACCAAACGATGTTCCACTTGACTCGGGTCCAGACCAGGCATATCTTCGTAGGACCATGCGAAGGAGCTGAGGTGATTTTGGAGGAGTTGGATAATCTGTTGTCTCTCCTTGAAGCTGAGTGTCGCGTTGAGTAACAGCTTCTTGGGCTTCTCCTTAGTGTCCAAATTGATTTCTTCTGTAAGTTCTTCAGCATGTTCGATTTGCTCATCAAAGCGTTTGATGACCCGTTGGAAGTCCTGTGTCTCCTCAGTGGCTGGTGTTCCTTCTTCATTGTTTGTGAGCTCGTACACTATAAAATGGCTACACTGGAGGGTTAGTTTTGTGAGAGGTAGCCCTTCATCGGTGTAATTTATGACCGTGACATCCTTAGTGTGGTGTAAGTGGAGGCTATTCATCCTCCTCTCGAAATCATGGAGTATCACATAGAGTATGATTACGAGATTGTCACTTCGTCGAGATGCTCGACGCCTTTGTGAGGAAGAGGTGGTAGGGTCTCTTCGAACTGAGTCGAGGTAGGGTTTTTCAATGTTGGGGATAGGATGATGTTCGTTTGTGATTTTGTCAGTTATTTCTTCCTTGACTCCATTGGTGTGACCACTATTCATAACCTCATGAGAAAAATCTCCCTGTTGGTCGCTATCTAAGATGAAGGGCCCCCTCCCCTTTCTGTGGCCTTCTGATTTTTTGAGATTTTCTGTTTTAAAATTTTTATTGGTTTTAGGATTTTCTATTTTTTTGGTTTTTGATAAGAGATATAATACAGGGTCGATTGCCTGAAGAGGAACCGGCGGGGAGGCTTCTCCTAGTTGGGGAAGCTGGACGGCTGCTGGAGCCGTTCGTGAGTCTTTGGATGATGTGGACCAGTTTAAAATTTGGCATTTTTTTTAGAGTCCTTGTCTAGGGTGATCTTCCTAATGAGTGAGGATGGCGACGGTCTAGCCGATGTGCTTTCTTCTTCTATCATATAAACTGCTTCATCTTCGAAAAGGGTGGATAGGTAGTAGTCGTCTAAGCTCTATTCTTCCAAATTGGCCTAAAGATGTTCCCGCTGCTGAGGTTGTTCGAGACATTCTTTTGGACTGGTGAGTTCTCGGCTTTCTACCTCGTAGAATGTTATGATGTGTATGCATGACCGACAGCGTGGTTGATATGGGTGAGAGATACACGGATTTCCCTAAGAACATTCCCATCCTTGGTCCTCAAGGTTACCGTCATTAAAGTTGAGGTTGTATTCTTTGTATGACTGCCCCTGGAAGCCTTGGGCCAATTGTTTTTCTAACTCGAGTGCTAGAAGGTCTATCCAGTACTCTTCATCATCCCTCGATGGTGGTTGCCATTCTTCTTCTAGTGAATTCTAGAATATCTGAAGTTGTGGCGCGTCTGGAGATTGGGGAGCGTCGAGCTCTAACTCTTCTTGAAATTCTATAAGACCAATGTGAGATTCTTTTGTGCTAAAGGTTTACAAGATTTCATCCATGACAACCTTTTGACATCGTAGAATCATAGTGCGAGACTGACCACAGTAAGGTAGTTTCGGGTAAGGGCACTAACCTAGGCACCGCCAATTGTCGATCATGTACTAATAGTCGAAGTCATCGTTAGGATTTGAAGTCTTTTCTCGAGAATGATTGTCCTCTCCGAACTATTCCAGGCGATCAACTCTCAGGTGTCTTCAAATTCTATATTGATAAGACTGTTCCAATAGTCTTCCTCCTTGCTTGACATTGAAAGTTTGTCCTCTACTTCGAGTTCGTGAGGCTAGGGTGTCTCTAACTTTCCTTCATTTCCTAAAGAGGTTATGTGGAAATCTTCCTCATCAGTTAACTCCCAGTCTTCTATATGTGGCTCTGGTTTTGGTGGTTCTCTTCTTTCAGCAGTTTAGGGTTCCTCGATCTTGAACAGCGGTCCTTTACCCTCAAGCGGTTTATCGATGTTGTCATCATCTTGGTTCATGTTTGTGAGGTTCAAGATGGCTTTAATGATCTGCTCGACTTCAGTTGCCTGTGGTTCGGTGAGGGATGTTTCCTTTCTCCTTGGCACATCGGCCTTTTCAGTGGTTCTGCAGACAAAATGGTTGTAGAGTGACCATTCAGGCGAGCTCGGAAGGAGGTCGGCTTGCTTGCTATTTGACTGGTAACCCAATCCTGTATGCTTCCAGACTTTCTTTGGAATGACCGGCCCTATTGGCCCATGTCTATTCTTGTCGAGTCCTGTGTGTGGGATGTATCCGAGCAGATACATCAAGTCCCACCCTTTTATTGTGGTTGGATTTGTATCATATAATCGGGTAAGGTCAGGTCCTACTATTCTCTTTGTTAGTCTCAACTAGTATGGGGGTGAGTTGGGATGAGTGACTTCTACTATCGCCTTATTGTTAGGTGATCGTACCTTTTTGATGTGGCTGATGGATAGGACAGAGTCGCGATCTGTTGGAATACTTACCGCATAATCAGTATCTGCTTCTTTGAGAGGGACAATGTATATCCTGACAATAAAGTCTTCATATAGGAATTTGACTCATTGATGATACGTAGATGCTACAGCTTTCATGGACTCCAACCATTTCCTTCCTAGGATTAGATTGCAGGTACTGGATGAGTCGGGGACATGGAATGTGATGTCTTTAATGACCGGTCTAAGGCGGACTTGCAACTTGATGGTTCCTTTAATAAAATGTTAGGAATCGTCATATGGATGAGGGACAAGGATGACGGCCTTATGTCTTACTCTATATGTTCGAGCTTCTTGAGCATGGTTATGGGACATATATTAAGCCCCACTCCTGTGTCGACCAGCGCATGTGATACTGAGAGGCCTCTAATCATAATCGTCAGGTATATTAGGGCGGAGCTCCAGCGTAGTGATTCCTTAGGCATATCAGCCTCAGTGAAAGTGAGTGCCGGAGGTTGTGCCATGACCGAAGAGATTTCATGTAGTTCGTCCAAGGTGGTATCTTCATTTACATGCTTTTCATCCAGTGTCTCTATCAACTATAGGTGGTGTTCCGGTGACTTCTTGATGAGCTTAAGGATTCATATTTGCACTGGAATTTTCTCGAGGTGTCACAGAAGGTTGTATTCCTAGCCTGTCTCTTGAGCTTGCTCTTTATCGGGGCAGTGAACTTGGTTGACGTTTGGCTGAGGCTGTGGAGGCACTGGTTCTGGAACCGGAGGCAGAGGGATCGTATGACGCATTGGAGGTAGGTTTACTACTCGTTTCCTCGCTATCCTTTCAGATGACTGAGCACTGTCATTTTGCTTTTTTCGGGGGAATGGCGGTGGTGGGTAATGGGTTTTAGATTTGAGAACCGGGCACATTGACGAACCCGTTGTAGTACTTGTCATGAATGGGGCAAAATTTGAGGAAGGAATACGCGAAGGAGCCATGCCATTCCACGGTGGGAGATACTGAGTGTAATCTTCCTCTTCAAGAAAAGTGGAGATCAGGGCTTCTTCCTTGTCAGATCCTTCGCTCGGCTGACTCATCTTGGCATCAGGGTGGTGTTTCGTCGTAGCCTCATGTCGCTGCTTTGAAATATTTTGGGTGGCACTGTCCACCCACGTCGCAATTTTCTCTACAGTCTAAAGAACATTATCTTCAGTTTTAGGCTCGGAGTCGTATAGGGGGATCAGTGGAGTCGTCTCGATACTTGGGGGCATAGTGGGCCCCAAAGGCTAAAAGCTTGACCTTCGAGTTTTGAAGGTTTGAACTCTAACCTAAGCAAAGGTGGGATGGGATGGAGAGTTCGGAGGAACAATCCGGGTGATCAGGGATGAAGGGTGTGGGCGAATGGTCGGGGGCCTCGGAGGATCATCTAAATTAGTCAAAGCTTTTGGGGAACCAACACGGGTAATGAGGGTAGAGGGATGAAAAGGGAGTCGACTTAGAGGGTCTAGCATAGTGATGTGGGCGATGGGCCCTTGATTATGATTGGGCATGGGATTATTGATAATCCCTAAGTTAGGAGGTAGCTGATTGTTATTCTGGTTAGGGTTTTGAAGAGATTCCCAATTGATCTGGTTTCGATCATTTAGGTCATAAATCATGTCTTGTAGCACCCAACAGTCTTCCAAATTGTGCCCTGCATCTCAATGAAAGGCACAGAAGTTGTTATGATCAAGATTGGAGGGCCAGGGCTATGGCCATTCTGGTGGGAATCGGATGAGGTTTTGATGACTGAGTAGGTAGAATATGTTGGGGATGGTGTCAGGAAGTCGAGGATAGTGGTCGCGTTTGGGTTGGTAGGGGCCTCTGACTTGTTGGTTGAAGTTATGAGGCGAGGGTATGTGATTATAACCCTAGGGATTGACTGGTTGATTTCAAGTGGCATTCTGGTTAGGATACTGGTTTCGGTTTTGGTACTAGTTCAGATTCTGATTGAGATACCGCTACTAATTCTAATTTTTATATTGACTCTTACCGGAGTTCCTTGGCTGGTAGTTTTTATTGCCGGAGCTCTGACCTTGGTTGGCGTTGGTTTTGATTTTGCTCCGAGCCGAAGGCTTTCTTATTACTCTTTTGCTTTGAGCCGCTAGAAGTAGTGGCCTTCGAGGTTACTATTGAAAAGGCGAGGTCTCCTCCCTTTATATGTCGCTCGATGCAGCTAGTGTGTGAGTGAAGAGTAGCAAAGTCTGGGTATCGCTTATGACGAGAGTTCTTCCAAGAGGCACTTTGATATATTGTTTATAATGATGTCGATTGCATCCTTTTCCTTCATTTGGCTCCCCATGTGGGCTGCTAACTTCCTCCAACGTGCTACGAAATCTATGAAGTCTTCCTCGAATTCTTGCCTGGTAGTCATCAAATCATGTAGACTGACTGTTTCTTATATCAGATGCTTATACTATCCCAAGAATTGTCCGGCCAGATCATCGAACGTATCAATTTTGTGAAGTGGGAGTCTGGCGAACAAGTTGAGAGCTTACCCTTCTAGCGATCTCTGGAAATAATGTATCAGGAGCCCTTGATTGCCGCGGATGGGTCGACAGTCATTGCAAAAATGCACCAAATGGTGATTCAGGTTTTTGATACCATTGTATTTGTTAAACTTGGGTGTCTTGAACCCTGCAAGTTAGGTGAACTCAAGGTCTTGACAGAACTTATCAAACCCGAATGAGCAACCAGAGCGTTCTCTCTTAGCCATGCCTTTGTCAAGCATTTTGGGAAAATCCTCTACTCTTATAGTGGCATCTTTTTGGGCAGCCCGAGGGTAAGTTTGACCTTGGCAATCGCTGTTGAAGAGGGCATCGGTGGCTCGGCCTAATGGCGAAACGTAGGTTGAGACTATGCTTGGTGTGGGTGGTGACCCCCCTTGCCTTAATTGTTCTTGCTCTTGTCTATCTTGCCACTCCATGATGGTTTCGTACGCGACTGCCAAGCCTCAGAGTAGTTCTTCAGCATCATCACTCCCCTTCTGTAACTTCTAGTCACTGAGTTCCACCCCCTAGTGGTGATGATTCGGAAAAGTACCACCCCATCTAGTATCTGAGAAGGTGCTTGCACCGAAGGTATATAGGGTAGGTAACCGATCTAGTTATGAAGCTTAAAACCCTGGGGGAGTGCATTTTGTAGCCCCAAGTCAACCTTGTATACCTAGGTTTGGTGAGGAGGGACACGTTACAACACAAAAATCTGTCCCCGGAAGCATTGCTTCCAGAAAACCAGAAAAAGAGACTGATTTCGGGCTTGTTGTTCTGCTGTCACAATTTGTTATATAATCAGCTTTGACTAGCACATGTAAAATACATGCCAAGGCTCTTTTTCCCAGATTTGCTCTGGAGTGTATAAAACACACTCAAAGCTTCATTTTTGCCAGAACTACCATGGTGTGTATAATATACACGCCAAGCCAAAATCTCTAGATTTTGGCTTGGCGCATATAATACACACGCCAAGCCTGTTCTAGGTTTGGCAGCCTGAATCTGAGGCCTTTATCACCTCCTCGAGTCCCCCGCTTAGTGGTTTAGCACCTCTAATAGGTCTCGCACTCTTCGACACCGAATATGCCCTTGCCGGTCAAAAGAGATTACCCTCTTATTGACTCGCTCCGGGGGATCGGGTTGTTTACGTGGTTTTCTGTGCCTTCACATAGATCGAAGGATTTCCCTTTTGATTCTTCTGAAGCATGTTAGGAGCCCGCCATGAGAGTTATTTGGGGTACGAATACCGCCCAAAACGGGAACTCCAAGGCCCCAAACCTCGTACTAATGGTTCACTTGTTTTATCTAAAAAACAACCAAAAATAATCAAAAATCAAAATCCAAAAAATCAAGAAAAAATCAAAACCCAAAAGAGACTTATGGTGCCGGCACAACTACATCGCCTTACTCTCCGTCATCCCATATGGGAAGAAGGAGAAAATTCTATGGACCCACCGAGTCATCCGTACCCAAACTGTCACCAAGCCATGTCGTGGGTGGTAGATTCGGCATATGCCAATCCCAATTCATCCCCACCACGCTCCCCAACCAATTCTCGTTCGGAGGAGATGTTCACCTCCATCCCACTCACCCAACGATCATTTACCATCACCGGACCCTTAGGTGCACCCCTTTATCCATCCACCACCGCTCAAAAGCCCCGAAATTCGACCACCCATTCCCCCTCATTTTCCCAAACCATCTCCGCCTCCATGACCATTCCAAACCAATCCCATATTCCATCCACATCCACCCAAAACCCGACCCCATTTCCCACCTTTACCACCATGCCCCATTTTTCATCCTCCCAACATATATCTGATTCTTTCGCATTTACACATACCACACCCGGTCTCTCCAACCCACCACACATCCCCCCGTCTACCCAGGTCATGCCCAATTTTACCATGGCCATGCCCGATTTTTCCCACACATCCACCTCGTTACATTCCATTGGGTGCCATCTACATCCACCCCCTCACCCAATCCATTGACCATGATGGAGGAGATTGTTAGGGCCTACACCAACTAGAAGGCTTCCCAAAGTAGCCTCCCCTATCCACCCCTCACACACCCATCTCATACTCTCCCAAATCTCCATGCCCCTTTTTTTCCAAAACTCTCATCAACCCCCCATTAACCATACCACCCAAGACCCTCACCAACCATGGGGTCATTAATGCGGGCCTCAAGGCCCAATGGGCCAGACTCATCATGGCCCAATGGGCTAGACCCATCATGGCCCAAGCCCATCCAAGCTCCTTACCCTATACCCAAGCCCATCAAGGCTCAAACCTTAGAACCTCATACCCACACCCTCCATAATTCCCTCAAAACCCCATTCACTCATCATACCCAACCTAATACGAGATCCTATCTCACACCATTCATCAACCTCAGCTCACTCATCCTCCTACATCTCAAAATCATCCCCATAAATTTCCCCAGGCACAATGGCCTCCTCAAACCCTAATCTAAAACCCAACCTCCACTCACCCCATCACTCCACCAAATTTCCCCCATGTACAGTGGTCCCATCCAGCACCCCCTTCAGACTACCCAACACCAACAAGAAAATCTCACCCTTCCCCCATTCTATGAAGACCCACAGTATGAGGAAGATGAGATAAGAAATGGCGGGGCTTATATGGGGGTGCACACAAGTACCAATCCTCCGTCACCCGTAATCACCAATCCACCCGCAGTGCAAAGTAAATGGAGGCCGACAATCGAAAGAATGACACCCCCATCCAAAGAATCTGAGCAATTGAAGGAACAGTTGGACAAGATTCAGAAATAGTTGATGAAAATGGGTGGAACTGAGATCCATGCCACAAACTTTTCCAATTTATGCTTAATTTCTGAATTCCCCTTACCCCCAAAATTTAAAGTGGCAATCTTTGATAAGTATAATGGCGCGTCCCCCATTGTACATCTCAAGTCCTACTATGGGGACATGTGCCAGTATGGAGGGGATGAGCGTTTGTTCATAAAGGTCTTCTAAAAGATCCTTACGGGGCCGGCCTTGAGGTGGTTCACTTCGCTGGAACCTTCCATGATCAAAACATGGAAGGATTTAACCCACTTGTTTCAAGAACAATACGTCTATAACATCAACATAGAACCGTGCAAGTTTGATTTGGCTCAATTAAAATAGAAGCCTGACGAAGCATTTAGTGATTATCTTAGGTGATGGAGGGCACTGGCGTCTCAGGTCAGGAATAGAATACCCGACGATGAGTAGATTGAAATGATATCAAAGAATACCCTACCAGTCATCTCAGACTTCTTAGTATACCAATAGTAGTCCAACTTTGCTAATTTGGTAAGGACAACCAATCGCTGTGAGGACACGATACGAGAGGGGCAGTTGAATAAAACTATAAACAGTGGGTTCCGGAGTTTTGCCGATCAAAGAAATGAAAGAAGAATCAGGGCAGATATATAAACAGTCGGCAATATGCGACCCAATATTAGTACAACCCCATTCCATTTTATGAAACCCTAGCCAATCCCAACCAGAAGCAAGCCGACGTAGAGAATCCGAAATGGCAAAGGGGCACAGATTACCCTAGAGCAAAGAAAAGCCCATTTTGATAGAGTCTTCACACCCTTGGGGTAGTCAATGAACATTTTGTTGCCTTTATTAATTGAAAAGGGTTTGGTCACAACACTCCAGCCACGACCCCAGTCGAATCCAATCTCGAGGAACTATGACCCTAATACCCACTGTAACTTCCATCAGGGACCCGGCCACCCAACTGATTGACCACACAATACAAGACTTGATAGAGGCCGGTAAGATCATCCCTCCAGCACTTCCCCAGGCCAACCAGCATGCCAAAATACATCAGGTACCGCTACCCCCACCCCCACCAGGAGGGGCAGGTGTAAGACCAATTGTCAGCATGGTAGAAGAGGATGACGAGGAGTTCGACCCATCTGAGTATATCTGCACCCAGGAAGAGTTTGTAGCACCACGACAAAGAGGCCGGGAGGATAGAAGCATTGGGGTGATGGAACCTTTAAATTTGCCTGACTATTTTCCAAACCCCACACTACAAGTATAACCCTTATATCTTAGGGTATATTCCCATCTCGAGCTCCTGTCAACTATGTCCAAATCAATTCAAACCAACCATACACCACCACCCCTGCTGTTGTTGTCCTAAGTGTGCATGATTTATTTGTATTTTTAAAACAGATTTTTTCAAAGTATGGATTATACTGAAATTGGAAAACTAAAAAGAAAGAAATATCAGCACAGAGAGAAATCAATTAGCCTGCAAGATCAGGGCCAATTGTAGCAAGTTTTAAATGTAAGTGACTAAAAGATCATCCATAGAGAATTGATTTAAAATGTATGGTAAACCTCCAGATCTCAGCTACCAGATCTGGCCTCTAATCCTATCTACAAAGCAAGTAAGATGGGAGGTTGAATTTGTCACATTAACTAAATTATCTAAAGGTAAAATTTAAACTAAGTGATCCAGATCCGAGTTGGGGGAATTGGATGCAAAATTAATAAGAATGGAGAAATAATAGCTAACTTAAGCTTAGTAATTGATTGCAGAATAAGAAATAGTGTAACACAGTTAAGAAAGTATCAAATCTTCATCTGGCTACCAGCTCAGATGTAAGAGAAAATAATCCAATTCAAGGATTAGAATTGAGTTGACCTTATGGCTATGATCTGTCTACTGTCATGGACACAGATCATCCAATAGCTTTCTTCTTCAATCCAAAGTCTTGATTCAGAACATAAGCACCACTACAAATGCTGTAAGAACCAGGTTACAAACATAGATTCTCACAAGGATAGTGAATTAAGGGAAATTGCTTAAAAATAGCAAATCTAAAGGAATCTAATGAGTGAGGAGATCACAATGAACCCTCAACATGAATCCGATTGAGAACGTACTGATGAAAGCAACCTTTTCAAATCCACCATTACAATTACTGAACACAGCTTACAACAGCTCTCGGATTTGTAGCCTTGAATACAATTCTCACTTGAATTTACATAAGTATCTCACAGTTCTCAGTTACAGACAAAAGCTAGGCTATTACAGAGGTTTCAGACAAGCTATCTTGATCTGAATTGGAAAATGGGGCAACAGGAATGAAACTCAAATTCTAGATACCCAAATTAGGAAAATAGTTTGTCTATTTATAGTTTTCCCTAAGTCCAGCTCAGATGTGCATCAACCAATCAGAATGGGTTAGATCCATATCAACTAATAGGAGTAGAGCACAAGGATCCAGATCTGTTACGGCGATCAGGCCTTGATCTGATTACATTAGGTAATTCAAAAATTTGTTTGAGCTTCTAGAAGTTCCCGCCAAATAATTTCATCTTTGGGTGTTCACATGGAGTGGAATATGCCTCTGGTTGGTGCTCAAAATCTTCCAGAATGCCCATGGGTTTTTTAATGCACTGGGGCACGTGCAGAGATTATTAAAATGCCCTTGCAGATGCTGGGAATCTTTAGAATACGATTTCGCACAGATTGGGGGCCTTTTCGAAAGGAAATGTGACTTTTGGAGCTCTATTCGCACAGAACTGGTGCTGTTCGCAAGGAGTTTTCTTCTTTTCGAATGGATCATCAGCAAGTTTGGTTCCTTTCGAATAGATTTCAGGTGCTCTTCGAAAACCAGGTCTGGAGCTTTATTTCTTTTCGCAATGTTCAGGTTCTTTTCGAATAGATCAGGAATCCTTTCGAATAGCATTCTGTAGTGCATTCTTCCTTTCGAATAGCTCCAAACCTATTTCTAGGTTGAAACTAGGCCTTTGTCTTCTTTAGTTTAGGCATTTTGACAGCTAGTGAGGTTGTCCCTTCTCCTTCTTCCTCCAGATCAAGATGGGTCATCATCTTTTTGGCACTTTTAAGCTACTTTCAGGGTTAAGCCTGCCTTTATTGTTAGCTGTAAAACAAACACTTAAAACACTTATGTAGTTCTCTCAATGGTTTACCAAGGCCCAGGTTAAGGGGTGAAAAATGGTATCTTCCAGTTCTCAACACACCCCCAAACCTAAGCTTTCCTAGTCCCTAGGCAAAGACAAAATTAAAAACAAAGTGAAAAGCCACTTTTGTAGGGAGCACAGTTGCATTTAGCATATGCAACAAGCCTTTTAAACCCCTAGGTGATCCCTAGTGGAGGAGTGAAGTCTCTTGAGGGTTTTCAGTGGAGGTACCCACAAACTTCTCCAATAAATCAGTTAATATTAATGCAGTTTTGTTAAACAGACTTTCATCAAATCACAGATTATTCACACCCGCATCAGTCAAACTGTAAGAGGTTTCTCCAGAAAACATCAGTTCAAAATTGAAATTCTGCTGTAATTCTTTTACCATTCACTCAGTTTGTGTCAAAAAGCTTTAAAAGAAAAATTAATGAACAGCTTGCCTTCTATTTGAGAATCCTGCTATGATGTTACCTCAAATAAATTGATTTCAAACCCAACTCTCACCAAGGTTGTCACTCAACATACAAGTAGGAGGGTTTTACTATTTCATACAGCTCAAGAGCTATTACAACCCTCAAATATGATTGTAAGCAGGAGCAAGGGCATTACTTTTTCAGTTCTGAATTTACTGCTCTTTTCACCATAGATTACACAAATCCTTATCTCCATGTGACAGCTCAATCCATCTTTGATCAGTAAGGACTTTAACTTGGGTTGTAATGTGGCTTATGGGTGAAATTTATCAAGAATAAAGGGGTGGAATGGAGTTCAAAATTATAGAAGTCAGTCAAGGTAAGGAGGTGGTATGGACACCTTCTTCATTTCAGCACAATTTCATCTTCTTCTTTAAATTTTCAGAGCCAAAGTGGCCATCTTTTTCTCTTTCTTTTTCAAACTTCCAATGAAATGACTTCTCTTTTTTTTTTTTTCAAAGCAACATTGACTGGAATGCCACATTTCTTCTGCTGATACATCATTGCCTTCAATTATTTTTTTTATTTTTATTTTTTTCTTTTACCAAACTGTTACCCAACTCACCTTTCTTCAGCTTTCTTTCCTTTACCTTCTGAATTCTCAGAGTGAGGGTTGGGCTAAATGAGGTTGATGAGGTTTCAAAGAAATCTTGAATTTATAAAGCTCAACTAGTGTGTATCAAGGGCAATTTTAAAAGGTGGGGATTTTTGAAGTTCAAACTGTCCAAAAGGAGGCCTTACATCATGTCTTTAATATCATGATTGTTGTCAAACTATTTTAACTTGGATATATGTAACTTCTAGTGATAACAAGCAGGTTCAAATAGTCCCTAGAGCAGAAAAAATTGACAATTTCAGGCCCAAATCTCACTGGGTGTGGTTTTCTATCAAATTCCTGAGGTATATCATCACTGTTTTCTCTCTTTTTAGGTTTACTAAAACATCAATTTTCTTTTGGAAATTTTCTAACATTCACTTCATGAAAGTATTAGAATCACACTAGAAATCAAATTTAAAAAGTTTTTACTTCCTCATTTTTCAAAAACAGGTGTCAAATCACTTCGTTTTCAAAAATTCTATTGATCACATAAGCTGCATTAATGTTAAATAAATTATTGGAATCTCTGTCACACCCCCAAACCTATGAGGAGCAGTGTCCTCACTGGTCCAGAAATGGATAAGCAAAGTAAAAAAAATAAATAAGCACAATGATAGAGAAAAAAAAAATGCACAGTAATTGACAAATCAACAGAAGTAAACAACAAACAGGAATTACACACTAAACAAACAACAAAAAATATGTACAAGGTAGTCTAATAACTAGGGTCAAAATCTGTATCATAAGTTGGTTCAATGGAGTTAGAACTGGAGTCAGTATTGGAGTCTGAACTTGATTCAGCTTTCTCTTGGATTGTGGCTTGGAGTTCGGTGTACTCTTCAGACTTGATTTTTTTGGTGAGGCCAATATATTTCTCAAGTCTATCAGCCCTCTCTTTTTCTCTAACTGTCCTCAGCTTTTCATTGACAATCTCTTCTTGTAACATGGCAACTGTGTGCTTCTCACCCCTAACCATCGGATAGGTTTGGTGCAGCAGGTCCTGCATCTTATCTCTCTCAAATTGCATAAACAGCTCCAACTTCCTAATATTGTCCTCATAAGGAGTCTTTATGTAAGCTTGAAGATTTGCAATCCCCTTAAGGACATCGCTAGAGATGTAAGGGTTCCCTTCCATAGCCCTTTGAAGAGTGGCAAAACGTGGAATAGGAATGGAGTGGTTGGGCTGTGGAGGCCAAGTTTTGGAGAAAGGAAGTTATGACAGGCTGGTTGTCTGTGTTGGATTGCAGCTGTGCTTGATAGATTGGGGGAGGGTGAAGATTTAGCTAAATGGGTCAGGTGTGTGTGGGATAGGAAGAGTGGTGACTGGTATGATTGGTGAAGGTGGTGGAAGAGTAATAGGTGGGATGACTGTAAAGGGAGTAGTAGTCAATGGGGTAAATTGGGAGGGTTTAGGTACTGGGGCATATTCATGCCCAATATTCTCCATGATGGATTCCATCAAGGATGAATAGGTCTCAATGGTAAATATCTCAGGTTCAGAGCTATGGGTGATCTCAGGTGTATGAGCTGAATGGGCTGGTGAACCTGAGAAGCTGTGTTGGTGAGGAGAGCTAGGTGGGTTTATAACAAAATCGGTGGGTATATCTGGGAAATCGTTAGATGAAAATGGTGGTGTAAGTATGGCTGGAATGGTTGGTGTTGAGGGAGTGTCTGCAATGGGAATTGTGGTGGTGATGGGTGATGGAACTGCTGGGATAGGTGATGGGATAGGTGAGATGATAGGTGAGGTGGATATGATGATGGTCTCCTCAACAATAGTAGTAGGTTCAATGGCAGCTGAAGGTGCAGTTGGAGATACAATGGGTGCAGCTAAAGAGCTGGTCACCACAGGTTTAGGTATAGCAGCCTCTTAGGCTAGCTGTGCCTCTTCCCTCATTCTTTTCATCATAGTTTGGCTTGTAGTCCAAGCCCTCTTCCCAAAAATATGAGGTGTTACAATCTCAAAAGGCTCTAGCTCATCAATATCATATTTAGCCCTTAGTAGGGCTGTGATCAACCTTCCTGTTGAGAACTGGAAAATACCATTTTTCACCCTTTAATCTGGGCCTTGATAGACCCTTGAGAGAACTAAATAAGTGTTTTAAGTGTTTGTTTTACAGCTAACAATAAAGGTCGGCTTAACCTTGAAAGTAGCTTAAAGGTGCCAAAAAGATGATGACCCATCTTGATCTGGAGGAAGAAGGAGAAAGGACAACCTCACGGGCTGTCAAAATGCCTAAAATAAAGACGATAAAGGCCAGGTTGTAACCTGGAAAGAGGTTTAGAGCTATTCGAAAAGAAGAATGCACTACAGAATGCTATTCGTAAAGGTCCCCAAGCTCTGCGAAAAGGTCTCCAATCTTTGCGAATAGATCTCCAGAAGTTACAGTTCTTTTCGAAAAGGTCTCCAATCTGTGCGAAAAGAGCTTCAGAAGTCACAGTACCTTGCGAAAAGTACTCCAAACTGTGAGAAATGATATCCTGAAGATTCTCAGCATCTTCAAGGGCAATTAAGTAATCTCTGCACGCGCCCCAATGCATTTAAATGCCCAGGGACATTCCGAAAGATTCTGAGCACGAACCAAAGGCATATTCCACCCCACGTAAGCACCCAGAGATGAAATAACTTGGCGGGAACTTCTAGAAACTCTAACAGACTTTCAAAATGCATAACAGAATTGATGCCTTTTTCACACGATTCGAACCGGATCGAGGATTGATTGGTCGAAGATCTGGATCCTCTTGCTCGACCACCATTGGTCAATACAGATCTGAGCACCTCTGATTGGTTGATACACATCTGAGCTGGACTTAGGGAAAACTATAAATAGACGAACCATTTGCCCAATTTGAGCATCCAGATTTTGAGTTTCATTTCTAATCCCCCATTTCCCATCCAGGCAGCTTGTCTGCAATCCTTGTAATAGCCTACTTTGTACTTGCATTTGAGAGCTGTGAGATACTACTGTAACTCAAAGGAGAGTTTGCATCCACGACTGCAAATCCGAGAGCTGCTAAGCCGCTCAGAAATTGTAAGGATGAATTTTAAAAGGTTGTTGTAAACTATGCATTCTCCATTAGACTCATGTCAAGGGTTCCTTCTGATCTCCTCAGTACATTAGACTCCTTTAGATTCATTATTGTGCATGCAATTTCCCTTGATTCATTAATCCTGTAAGAATTAGTGTTGGTAACCGAGTCTCTTACAGCATTTGTAGTGATGTTTATTGTTCTGAATTGAGGATTTGGATTAAAAACTATTGGATGGTTTGTGGCCATTAAAGTGGACAGACCATAGCCATAAGCGTAAGCCTAATCCTTGAATTAGATTTATCTCTCTTACATCTGTGCTTGTAGCCAGATGAAGATTGGATCACCTCTGTTGAGTCGATATTCTCATTAGATTTCAAAGACCAAATCAGATTTAGATATTACTTCTCCATCTTTGTTTCAATCACTCCCCCAACTCGGATCTGGATCATTTAGTTTAAAATTTTCTTTGTTTTTTGTTTGTTAAACGTGACAAATTCAAACCTCTCATCTTATCAGCTTTCTAGATAGGATAAGAAGCCAGATCTGGTAGCTCAGATCTAGAAGTTTATCTTACATTTTAAACAAATTCTCTGTGGACGATCTTTCACTCACATTTTAAAAGTTGTTACAATTAGCCCTGATCTTGCAGGTTAATTATCTTCTAACTGTGCCGATATTTCGTTATTTGTTTATATAGTCTAGAACCATTGTAATTTAGCAGCTATAAATCTGTTTTTCAAAACTCACATAAATCAAGCACACTAAGAAGCAACAACAAGTTTTTGGCGTCGTTGCCGGGGAATTTGTTCTAAAATAGATAGACCTAAGTTTTCATTTTAATTTTTATCAGTACTAAACTATTCTGTTGTTTATACCTGTGCAGTTATTCATATTCCGGTTTTTAAAGAAGGGAAATTACTGAAAGGAATTCTGAAGGTTTGCTGTGCATAATCAGATTTTTATTTGTTCTGAGTTGTATGTTTGGTAGGAGGACTCTCAGCCCTGAGATTCTCCCATTGAATTTAGAAGTTGAAAGGCTACTACGAACCAAACAAACAACACAGAATTCTGCTACTATGGGTGAAGAACCTCGACTTTTGAGGGATTACTTTGCACCTGGTGCTTATAATTCCCCCTTTTGCATTCAATTTCCTACTGTTGATGGAAATTATGAGATCAAGTCATCAACTATCCAAATGTTTCCTTCCTACCATGGGTTGAGTAAGGAAGACCCATACAAACATGTGGATGAATTCTTGGCTCTTTGCACCACATTCAACATAGCTGGACTGGGTCCAGAAGCAACCAAGCTTAGGCTCTTTCCTTTTTCATTAAAGGATAAAGCTAGAGCATGGTTATCCATGTTAGCACCAAACAGTATCACTTCTTGGAATGATTTGCAGTGTCAATTCTTAGCCAAATATTTCCCAATGTCTAAAACAAGCCAATTGAGACAAAGTATCATTTCATTCTCCCAAAACTCAACTGAAACTTTCCATGAAGCATGGGAAAGATTCAAGGAACTGTTAAGGCAATGTCCTCATCATCAAATTCCTAGGTGGCAGCTGGTTCAAAGCTTCTATCAAGGAATTGATCAAAAAGGCAAAAATATGGTGGATGCCTCCTTTGGAGGCACTTACTTGCAAAAAACAGTTGAAGAGGTTTGGGACTTATTTGAAGTGATTGGTGAAAACTCAACTCAGCAGGAATCTCTGTCAAGAGAAATTGAAAATCCTGCTAGGTTGAACAACCACCAACCCACCAAAGGGAAGATCTATGAGGTGAATGAGTTGGAAAGAAAGATGGACAATCTAACCACAAAGTTTGATAGATTGATGGACTCACTTAAAACTCTAAATATTTCAAGAGTAGAGGAGGCATGTTTGATATGCCAGTCCCCTACTCCTTCACTTGACCAATGTCCTGCTGCATCACAGTTCCCAGATTTAATGGTGGAACAAGCTCATGCTGCTCAATCATTTGGACAGATGCAGTCAAATGAATATCCATGGAGGGCACACCCCAATTTGAGGTGGAACCATGGGAATTACCAATCCCAACAACAGCAACAACCAAAGAATCAAATGCCTTTCAAAACTGCACGGTAGTATCTCAAACCAAACTTTGACCCATTCCATAACAACACATGCGATGATCTCCAGTTCAAAACCCTTCGGTCCCTTTCTTTTGAAGATCAAGTCCTAAGTTCACTTGAATTTAGGATCTTTAACTCAAATCAGAATTTTCACAACTGACATAAAGAAGATTGAAGAAACATTAGGACTTTCAAATACCTTGGCAAAAAGAGAGGAAGGAAAGTTACCAACCTTTGAACAATCCCAAAGGGCGATGTTCATGGTTGAGAAGCTTCTAATTCACATGAAGAAGTAAAGCTGTCACCACTTTGAGAAGTGGAAAAATGATAGATAACAAAGTGGGTCAGAAGAAAGAAATGAGGAAGAGGATAAAGATATAGCAAGAGCAAAGATAGTGATAGCAGTGGAGTTGCTGATGTACCTCAGAAAAACCAAAAAAATGAAAAACAGAAAAGTAAAAAAATTTCTAAAAACACTTCTAAAGCTGTAGATGAAAGATTAGTTCCACATTTACCATTTCCTCATGCAATGAAATCTATATCCCCTTTTGATAAAGGGAACACAAAAATAGATGAGATGATGGAGACTTTCAAGCAAGTCAAGATAAATTTACCTTTGCTTGAGGCAATCAAACAAATTCCAGCATATGGAAAATTTTTGAAAGATGTTTGCACTCACAAAAGACAATCTAGGATACAGTTGTCCAAAAAGGTCTTTGCTGTGGAAAGAATTAACTAGGTGTTATCCATTGCTACACCTCCTAAACTTCAAGATCCTGGAATCCCCACAATCCCTTGCATTATTGGGGAACACACCATTGAAAAGGCTTTATTAGATCTAGGTGCTAGTGTCAACCTACTTTCATATTCTGTATATGAGAAACTAGGTTTGGGAGAATTAAAACCCACTCATGTGGTGTTACAACTAGCAGACAGATCTGAAAGAAAGCCAGTAGGGATGATTGAAGATATATTGGTGGGAGTAGATAAATTCTTCTATCCTGCTGATTTTCTAGTTTTGGATATGGAACCAACTAAAAGCAAAACTTCCATCCCTGTCATTTTGGGAAGACCATTCCTGGCTACAGCAAATGCTTGCATTCAATCCAGGTCTAGTATTATGGAAGTTTCATTTGGAAACATGAAGGTAAAATTAAATGTTTATAATGCAGTCACACAGCCTCAATTCAGCTCTGAAGAATGTTTTCATGTTGATCTATTGGATGAACTTGTGGAAGGGACTTTACAACAATTTCTGCAGGGTGAAGACTTCACCACAGATGTTAAAGATGCTTGGGGATATGCTGAAAATAAAGCAAGTTGTATCTCAAATTCTGAGGAAATAAATGTTGTGCAAGGAACTCTTAATCAATCAGCAAGTTTCTCTTCTTGGAAACCTGCTACTCTCCCCCTTCCACAAACATCTAAGGTACCTTTGTTACCTTCTTTTCTCAGCCCACCTGATTTAGAACTAAAGCAGCTGCCAGAAAATTTGAAGTATGTGTTCTTAGGTAATCATAAATCATTACCTGCCATTATTTCTTCCTCTCTCACAAAGGAGCAAGAGGAAGAACTGTTGATAGTCTTGAAAGAACATAAAAGGGCAATTGGTTGGACTATTGCTGATTTAGGAGGAATTAGTCCAGCTGTTTGCATGCACAAAATCCACTTGGAAGAAGATGCAAAGCCTTCTAGAGAAATGCAAAGAAGGTTGAACCCTCATATGCAAGAAGTGGTCATGAAAGAGGTTGTTAAGTTGTTGGATGCAGGGGTCATTTACCCCATTTCAGATTCAGCTTGGGTAGCACCTACACAGGTGGTACCTAAGAAATCTGGAATCACTGTTGTAACCTCAGATTCTGGTGACCTTATGTCAACCAGGCAAACAACTGGATGGAGAGTCTGTATTGATTACAGAAAATTAAATGCAATGACCAGAAAAGACCATTTCCCCCTCCCATTCATTGATCAGATCTTAGATAAGCTAGCAGGAAAAGCTTATTACTGTTTTCTTGATGGTTACTCTGGTTACAACCATATTCCTGTGTACCCACAAGATCAGGAAAAGACCATATTCACGTGCCCTTTTGGCACTTTTGCCTATAGGAGATTGCCTTTTGGTCTTTGTAATGCTCCTGCTACCTTCCAAAGATGCATGTATGCAATTTTTTCTGATATGATTGACCAATTTATGGAGATTTTTATGGATGATTTCCCAATCTATGGCAACAGTTTTTCCCAGTGTTTACACCATCTCAAATTGGTACTACAAAGATGCGAAGAAACCAATCTGGTTTTGAGTTGGGAAAAGAGCCATTTCATGGTCACCCAGGGCATTGTCCTTGGCCATGTTGTTTCCCACAAGGGCATTGAGGTGGACAAAGCAAAAATTGAGTTAATTGCACATTTACCACCTCCCAAACTGCTAAACAAATCAAGTTTTTAGGACATCTTTGGATTTTATGAAGGTTCATCAAGGACTTCAAAGAAATAACTAAACCTCTTTGTCATTTCTTTGTGCCAAGATGTCCCTTTTGTTTTCAATAATGAATGCATGAAGGCTTTTGAATTCCTAAAAAAATCGTTGATTTCAGCTCCAATATTGCGCCTCAGTTATTCATTACCTTTTGAGCGATGTGTGATGCATCGATTATGCTTTGGGAGCTGTCCTTGACGGAGAAAAGATAAGCTTCCTCATGTTATAGCTTATGCCAAGAGATCAATGATTGATGCATGCTCAATTACACAACAACCGAGAAGGAGCTGCAATTGTTTTTGCTTTAGAAAAATTCGGTCATATGTCTTGGGTTCACAAATAGTGGTGTTCATCGACCACTCGCCTTGAAATACCTTACCGAGAAGGACACCAAACCAAGATTAATCGGTGGATTCTCCTATTACGTGAATTTGATCTACTGATTAAAGATAAAAAGGGTGGAGAATGGTGGTGATCACCTCTCCGCAATTTTAATCGAGATTGATAGGTTGCCTATCAATGAATCTTTCCCTGATGAGCAACTTTTTGCCATTAGTGAACACACTCCTTAGTTTGCCAACATAGTCAATTTTTGGCTACTGGAAGAATTCCTCACCATTGGAATAGAATGGATAAAGATCTTTTCTTCTCAAAAGTTAAACACTTCATCTGGGAGGATCCTTATCTATTTAAGAGTTGTGCAGATCAAATAATAAGGAAATGTGTCCCTGACCAAGAATTTCATAGAATACTTTCTATGTGTCATGAACAGGCCTGTGGAGGACATTTTAGTGGGAACAAAACTGCTGCAAAAGTTTTGCCGTGTGGATTTTATTGGCCTACACTTTTCAAGGATGCCCTGCAGCATTGTAAATCCTACCAGAACTGTCAGAAATTAGGCAGCATTTCCAAGAGAAACTCAATGCCTTTACAGCCTATTTTGGTAGTTGAGTTGTTTGATGTTTGGGGGATAGACTTCATGGGCCCCTTTCCTCCTTCCAATGGGAATAACTTCATTTTAGTAGCTGTGAATTATGTATCCAAATGGATTGAAGCCACAGCTACTAAAACAAATGATCACAAAGTGGTTTTGAAATTTCTTAAGGATCACATTTTTCGAGTTTGGTTTTCCCAGCCATTATCGGTGATCGGGGAAGCCATTTTTGTAATAGACATTTTGAAACATTGTTGAAGAAATACTCTGTGACTCATAGAGTAGCCACTCCATATCATCCACAAACCAGTGGACAAGTGGAGATTTTCAATAGAGAAATCAAACATATTTCGGAAAAGACTGTGAAGAAGGACAGAAAGGATTGGTCCTTTAAGCTGAATGATGCATTGTGGGCATATAGGACAGCCTATAAAACCCCAATTGGTATGTCCCCATTTAGGTTGGTCTATGGCAAAGCATGCCATTTACCAGTAGAGTTAGAATATAAAGCTTTTTGGGCCATTAAAACATTGAACATGGATCTAACTACTGCTGGTAATCAAGGTGAAATTGCAACTTGTCGAGTTAGAAAGAGTCATAATGGATGCATACACCAATTCAAGATTATATAAAGAGAAAGTCAAAACTTTTCATAATAAAAATTTATTGAGAAAAGAGTTCACAGCTAGTTCTAAGGTATGGTTATTTAACTCAAAGCTCAAGTTTTTCCCAGGAAAACTGAGATCCAGATGGGAAGGGCCATACACTATCATTCAAGTGGCCCCTTCGGGAGCTGTTGACATCCTTGATCCAAGTAATGGAAGAATCATAAAGGTCAATGGTCAGAGGCTCAAACCATGCATTGAAAATAACTAGGAGCCTGTGCTGCCCATCTATCATCACGAATCTCCAAAAATTTGATGGTAGAAAACTGTACATTATGTTTGTATATCATAGTTTTTGCTTATTTTCTCTGTTTCTGCTTTTATCTCTTTTCGCATAGTTTAAACATGCTTAAAGTTCAGTCGCAAAGTCCAAATTGCTTTTCGAATAGACTATGGAGCTGTAATGAACTACTCGAAAGCAAAGATGTGCTTTTCGAATAGTTGGTGCTGAAGCCATTTTCTTTTCGAAAAGATAGTTCTGAAGCTAATTTCTTTTCGAAAAGATAGTTCTGAAGCTAATTCCTTTGCGAAATGATGTTTTTGAAGCTGTTAACTTGTCGAATAGTACTGATGCCATTCGCACTTGTAAAAAGGTCTCTTTTGGAACTTTTCGAAAACTTAAAGGCGCTTTGCGATATTAACTTTGAGTATATTTAAACCCCTTTCGAAGTCGGGGTTTCATTTCAAACTCTTTCTGCAGAGCGACTCTTCACTACTCCCCTACTCAAGCCCATGCACTCTCACCTATCCCAGCTGCTCCATCAGCCCACACACCTGAACCTGAGCCCTTCACTACAGAGGCCTACTCTTCTCTAATGGGTTCTATTTTTGAAACCATGGAACTAGACCCCACCCCTATACCTGCTCCTCCTCCCTTCAGCCACTTTCCAACCTCTCCCTTTACAGCCATTGCACCTCCTCCCTCCACCTCAGTTGTCCTAGTCTCTACTATGCCCACCTCTCCCACACCTGCATCCATTACCCAAATCCTTACCTACCTCCAATCCATCCAAGCCCAACTTCAAATCAACACAGACAATCAGCCTGTAACCATGGAACTGCTCCATACCTTAGGATGTATCATTTGGCATTAGATTTTCTATTTTAGGAATTTTAGTTTCAAATTCTGTTTTTAGATCGCTTTAATGTGTCCTCGTTTTATTGATTTTCGTCATTTTTCTGTGAGTATAGTTAGTTTCTAACTTTGTTTCCCTATTTTGCATTCACAAATTCTGTTTTTGTATCAACACTTTTCTTTTTCTTTTTTAACTTTGTATTCCATCCCTTACCTTGCTTTTACTGTTTCTCTGTTATTAGCATTAGTTTCCTTCCATTTGCTTTGCAGTTCTTTTATTTTTCAGATCATATATTCAGTTTTTAGATTTTATTTTGTAGCAGTTCTAGCTTAGTTTTGTTATTTTTCTGTTTTATCAGTAATTTCCTATATTTATATAACATTTTTTTTCCCTTTTCCTGCTCATATATTCAATGTTATTTTCTTTATTTTCTGTTGCACATAGCTGCAAATTTTTTTCTGCTTAGTTTTCCTTTCTTCTTTTATCCTGCTGCCCCTCGTTTCTCAGTGTCTAGAACATTGAGGACAATGTTCATCTTAGGTTTGGGGGTATGGCAGGTATGCCAATAAAATAAGTTAATGCTTGATGCAGCTTATGATCAGCAGAATTTTTGAAAATGAAGTAATCTCACACCTGTTTTTTTGAAAAATGAGGAAGTTAAAACTTTTTAAAATTAATTTCTAGTGTAATTCTAATACTTTCATGAAGTGAATGTCAGAAAATTTCCAAAAGAAAATTGATGTTTTAGTAAACCTAAAAAGAGAGAAACCAGTGATGATATACCTCAGGAATTTGATAGAAAACCACACCCAGTGAGATTTGGACCTGAAATGTATTCTTTGGAGGTATAAATTGGAAATTTTTTCTGCTCTAGGGACTGTTTGAACCTGCTTGTTATCACTAGAAGTTACACATATCCAAGTTAAAATATCTTGACAGCAATCATGATATTAAAGACATGATGTAAGGCCTCCTTTTGGACAGTTTGAACTTCAAAAGCCCAACCTTTTGAAGCGCCTTGATACACCCCAATTGACTTTTATAAACCCAAGATTTCTTTGAAACCTCTTCAACCTCTTTTAGCCTACCCCCCACTCTGAGAATTCAAAAGGTAAAGAAAACAAAGCGGAAGAAAGGTGAGTTGGGTAACAGCTTTGGTAAAAAAATAATTGAAGGCAATGTCAGACGGAAGAAATGTGGCATTCCGCATAATGTTGCTTTGAAAAAAAAAAGAAAAAAAAGAAAAGGAGAAGGCATTTCATTGGAAGTTTGAAAAAGAAAGAGAAAAAGATGGCCACTTTGGCTCTGAAAATTCAAAGAAGAAGATGAAATTGTGCTGAATTGAAGAAGGTGTGTCTATCACCTCCTTACCTTGACTGACTTCTCAATTTTGAACTCCATTCCACCCCTTTATTCTTGATAAATTTCACCCATAAGCCACATTACAACCCAAGTTAAAGTCCTTACTGATCAATGATGGATTGAGCTGTCACATGGAGATAAGGATTTGTGTAATCTATGGTGAAAAAAGTAGTAAATTCAGTAATCGAAAAGCAATGCCTATGCTCCTCGCCATAATCCTATTTGAGGACCTGTAATTGCTCTTTTGAGCTGTGTGAAATAGTGCAACCCTCATATTTGCATGGTGAGTGAAAACCCTGGTGAGAGTTGAGTTTGAAATCAAATTATTTGGGGTAACATCAAAACTGAATTCTCAAATAGAAAGCAAGCTTTTCATTAATTTTTCTTGTAAAAACTTTTTGACACCAACTGAGTGAATGGTAAAGGAATTACAGCAGAATTTTAGTTTTGAACTGATGTTTTCTTGAAAATCTTCTTACAACCTGACTGATGCAGGTGTGAATAATCTGATTGGATGAAAGTTTGCTTTAATGTAATGCATTGATCTTAACTGATTTATTGGAGAAGTTTGTGGGTACCTTCACTGAAAACCCTCAGGAGACTTCACTCCTCCACTAGGAATCACCTTGGGGTTTAAAAGGCTTGTTGCATATGCTAAATGCAACTGTGCTCCATACAAAAATGGGTTTTCATTCTATTTTTAAATTTTGTCTTTGCTCAGGGACTAGCAAAGCTTAGGTTTGGGGGTGTGTTGAGAACTAGAAAATACCATTTTTCACCCCTTAATCTGGGCCTTGATAGACCCTTGAGAGAACTAAATAAGTGTTTTAAGTGTTTGTTTTACAGCTAACAATAAAGGCAGGCTTAACCTTGAAAGTAGCTTAATAGTGCCAAAAAGATGATGACCCATCTTGATCTGGAGGAAGAAGGAGAAAGGACAACCTCACGGGCTGTCAAAATGCCTAAAATAAAGAGGACAAAGGCCTGGTTGCAACCTGGAAAGAGGTTTAGAGCTATTCAAAAAGAAGAATGCACTACAGAATGCTATTCGTAAAGGTCCCCAATCTTTGCGAAAAGGTCCCCAAGCTTTGCGAAAAGGTCTCCAATCTTTGCGAATAGATCTCCAGAAGTTATAGTTCTTTTCGAAAAGGTCTCCAATCTGTGCGAAAAGAGAAAGTCACAGTACCTTGCGAAAAGTTCTCCAAACTGTGCGAAATGATATCCTAAAGATTCTCAGCATCTTCAAGGGTAATTCAGTAATCTCTGCATGCGCCCCAATGCATTTAAAATCCCAGGGACATTCCAGAAGATTCTGAGCATGAACCAAAGGCATATTCCACCCCACGTAAGCACCCAGAGATGAAATAACTTGGCGGGAACTTCTAGAAACTCTAACAGACTTTCAAAATGCATAACAGAATTGATGCCTTTTTCACCTGATTGGCTGAACCAGATCGAGGGATTCTGATTGGTCAGAATAGATCTGGATCCTTGTGCTCGACCACCATTGGTCAATACAGATCTGAGCACCTCTGATTGGTTGATACACATCTGAGCTGGACTTAGGGGAAAACTATAAATAGATGAACCATTTGCCCAATTTGGGCATCCAGATTTTGAGTTTCATTTCTAATCCCTTGTCTGCAATCCTTGTAATAGCCTACTTTGTACTTGCATTTGAGAGTCGTGAGATACTATCAGTAACTCAAAGGAGAGTTAGAATCCGAGAGTCGCTAAGCCGTGCTCTGTAAATTGTAAGGATGAATTTTAAAAGGTTGCTGTAAACTATGCATTCTCCATTGGACTCATGTCAAGGGTTCCTTCTGATCTCCTTAGTACATTAGACTCCTTTAGATTCATTGTTGTGCATGCAATTTCCCTTGATTCATTAATCCTGTAAGAATTAGTGTTGGTAACCTAGTCTCTTACAGCATTTGTAGTGATGTTTATTGTTCTGAATTGAGGATTTGGATTAAAAACTATTGGATGGTTTGTGGCCATTAAAGTGGACAGACCATAGCCATAAGCGTAAGCCTAATCCTTAAATTAGATTTATCTCTCTTACATCTGTGCTTGTAGCCAGATGAAGATTGGATCACCTCTGTTGAGCTGCAGTTATTCTCATTAGATTTCAAAGACTAAATCAGATTTAGATATTACTTCTCCATCTTTGTTTCAATCACTCCCCCAACTCGGATCTGGATCATTTAGTTTAAAATTTTCTTTGTTTTTAGTTTGTTAAACGTGACAAATTCAAACCTCTCATCTTATCAGCTTTCTAGATAGGATAAGAAGCCAGATCTGGTAGCTCAAATATGGAGGTTTATCTTACATTTTAAACAAATTCTCTGTGGACAATCTTTCACTCACTTACTTTTAAAACTTGCTACAATTGGCCCTGATCTTGCAGGCTAATTCTCTTCTAACTGTGCCGATATTTCGTTATTTATTTATATAGTCTAGAACCACTGTAATTTAGCAGCTATAAATCTGTTTTTCAAAACTCACATAAATCAAGCACACTAAGAAGCAACAACACTTCCAAATGGTAATCCAGCCACTTTCTGTTCGTTCTTCAACTTGGCACTGATGTCAGCCATTGCTTCAAATATCAGCATGGGGGCATTGAAGAATTGCCCTTTAGAAAAGTGAAAGAGGGCCTTCAGAATGGGTGTCCTTCGTTCCTGACATACAAACTCCCTCTCAAAATGGAATCCATAAAGAAAAATTGGGGTGCTAAGTCTCTCCTCATGATGGACTGCCCAGTTCCAACTATGCCTTGGGTTAGATGAGCAGCCATATCTCTAAAAGAGGCTGTCTCTGGTGCAGCTAAAGGGCCAGCAGGATCATACTGAAATGGTATCCCCAAGGCATTTCCAATGTCTTCATACGTGATAGTTAAATCACAATCATCAATAAAAATTATCAGAGTTGGAACATCAGCAACATTGTCACTCACTTTCACCATGTTCTGGTACCATAATCTCACCATTCTTGGATAAATTTTCTCTGGAAGAGGGGTCAGGATATTACTCAGTGAAGCATCACTGATGTAGGTCAGGGATAGCTTACATTCTGGTTTGTTCAAGAAGAAATTCTCATCCACATTAAGCTCCCGAATCAACTTCTGAGCTTCAATGAAAGGGTTTGGAAGCACCAAATGTTTAGGAAGAGGAGGAAGCTCAGTTTCAGGAATAGGGTCAGCTTCAGGGATGGGTTCCTCAATTCTAATCCTCTTTCCCTTCTCAATCCTATCAGCCTTATCCATCGACAATTTCCTCTTGGCTGAGGTTTTAGCTTTTCCTTTGGTGGAGGATTTGCTAGCTTTCTTAGCAGAAGACCTAGGAAACATCTTAGCCAATGATTTTCAGCTTTTCGCATTTTAAAAATTTCTAAAAACTCGTTCAAATAATTCTTCCTTCTATCAAAAATCAACAAACAACTCTCTTGAATCCCAGACAAAGTATGATTAAACAGAAATCAAAATTTTAAAGCACAGACAGAGGATATGGAGAGGAAAATACCAAAACCTAGGGTTTGCTTGAAATCTCTGATCGCTTGATCATATCAACAGGATTCAGAGGCAAAAGATCCTTCTCTTCAAGCTTAATCAGCGGAAAAAAAATGAAGGAAATTGGATCTAGATTCCAAAAGAACACAGGGATGGAAAAAGAAAGGTTTTCTGCGAAGCAGGACAAGCTGGGAATGCTTTCGAATATAAAAAACCTCTATTCGAAGGGTTTTAAATATGTTTAAATCAATTTCGCAAAGCATTATTGATCCTTTCGAAAGTTCAAAAAAAATCCTTTTTGAAAAGGAGAAAGGCATCAGTACCTTTCGCAAAGCAAATGGCTTCATAAACATCTATTCGAAAAGATTTGCATCTATTCGTAAGGTTTACCGTTCTTTTCAAACAGTTGTGGTTACAGGTTCATATCCTTTTCGAAAAGGAGTTTTTCCGGTTCGAACTGAATTTTCTTTTGCGAAATGATTGTAAAACTTTTCGAATAGCATGAATTTACTTCCTAACAAATGTTCTGTAGTACAGAACTGATTTTTTTAATTTTTAACAAAATCTCCACATTAAAATCATTGGATTTTATTCTCTCAATCAATTCAAAACCACAAAGCTCTCAGAATTTATGATTCCTCAAAGAAAATTTAACTAAAACATGACGAAAACAGAAAAAAAATTGATTACACAAAACTATGCAAAAACACAGAACAGACACAGTTAAAATATATATGATACAGTTGTGTGACATTAGATTTGTGGGGGCTCTTGATGATAGATGGTCATCACAGGCTCCAAGATATTTTCAATACATGGTTTGAGCCTCTGACCATTTACATTCAAGGTTCTCCCATCACTTGGCTCCATAATTTCAACAGCTCCAGATGGGGATGCTTGAATGACAGTATATGGCCCTTCTCATCTGGATCTCAGCTTTCTAGTAAAAAACTTGAGTTTTGAGTTGAAGAACCATACCTTAGAGCCAGTTGTGAACTCTTTTCTCAGCAGATTTTTGTCATAGAAAGCCTTAACTGTTTCTTTGTAAAATCTTGCATTGGTGTATGCATCCATCCTCATCTCTTTCAACTCAGAGAGTTGCAGTTTCCTGTGCTTACCAGCAGCAGTGAGATCCATGTTCAAAGCTTTAATGGCCCAAAAGGCCTTATATTCTAACTCTACTGGTAAATGACATGCTTTACCATAAACCAATCTGAATGGGGACATGCCAATTAGGGTTTTATAGGCTGTCTTGTAGGCCCACAATGCATCATTCAGCTTAAAGGACCAGTCCTTTGTGTCCTTCCTCACAGTCTTTTCCAGTATATGTTTGATTTCTTTATTGGAAATCTCCACTTGTCCACTGGTTTGTGGATGATATGGAGTAGCTATTCTGTGAGTCACAGAGTACATTTTCAATAGAGCCTCAAAATGCTTGTTATAGAAATGGCTTCCCCCATCACGGATAATGGCTCTGAGGGAACCAAACCTGGAAAAGATGTTATCCTTTAAGAATTTAAGAACAACTCTGTGGTCATTGGTTTTAGTGGGTGTGGCTTCAACCCATTTGGATACATAATCCATAGCTACTAAGATGAAATTAAAGCTATTTTAAGGAGGAAAAGGTCCCATAAAATCTATCCCCCAAATGTCAAACAATTCAACTACCAAAATAGGCTGTAAAGGCATTGAGTTTTTCTTAGAAATGCTGCCCAATCTCTGGCAGTTCTGACAAGACTTACAGTGCTGCAGTGTATCCTTGAAGAGTGTGGGCCAATAAAAACCACATTGCAACACCTTTACAGCAGTTTTGTTTCCACTAAAATGACCCCCACAGGCCTGCTCATGACACATGGAAAGTATGCAGTGGAAGTCTTCTTCATGGATACATCTTCTAATGGTTTGGTCTACAAAAATCTTGAACAGGTAAGGATCCTCCCAAATAAAATATTTAACCTTTGAAAAGAAGAGATCCTTGTCGATTTTATTCCAGTGTTGGGGGGTCCTTCCGGTAGCCTAAAAGTTGACTATATTTGCAAACCAAGGGGTATGCACACTGATAGCAAAAAGTTACTCATCAGGAAAAGAGTCATTGATAGGCAACCTATCAATCTCAGCAGTCAGAATTCTAGACAGGTGATCAGCCACCACATTTTCCACACCCTTTTTGTCTTTAATCTGCAAATCAAACTCCTACAATAAGAGGATTCACCTAATTAATCTTGGTTTGGTATCCTTCTTAAACAAAAGATATTTCAGGGCTGAGTGGTCAGTGAACACCACAATTCGTGAACCCAAAACATATGACCTGAATTTCTCCAAGGCATAAACAACTGCCAGCAGCTCTTTCTCAGTTGTTGTATAATTGAGCTGTGCATCAATTATTGATCTACTGGCATAAGCTATGACATGAGGCAACTTATCCTTTCTCTGCCCAAGAACAGCTCCTAAAGCATAGTCTGATGCATCACACATCAGTTCAAAGGGCACGGAGTAGTCTGGAGACTGAAGTATTGGAGCTGAAATCAAACAGTTTTTTAAGAATTCAAATGCCCTAAGGCATTCATCATTGAAAACAAAAGGGACATCTTGGCACAATAAATGGCAAAGAGGCTTGGATATTTTACTGAAGTCCTTAATGAACCTCCTGTAAAATCCAACATGCCCCAAGAAACTTCTGATTTGCTTAACAGTTTTGGGAGGAGGCAAATGTGCAATTAAATCTATTTTTGCTCTGTCCACCTCAATGCCCTTATGGGAGACAACATGGCTAAAGACAATGCCTTGGGTGACCATGGAATGGCTCTTCTCCCAGCTCGAAACTAAATTGGTTTCTTCACATCTCTGTAGCACCAGGCTGAGATGATGTAAACATTGGGCGAAACTGTCCCCATATACTGAAAAGTCATCCATAAAAATTTTCATAAATTGGTCAATCATATCAGAGAAAATGGAGTGCATACATCTTTGAAAGGTAGCAGGGGCATTACAAAGACCAAAAGGCATCCTCCTATAAGCAAAAGTGCCAAAGGGGCAAGTGAATGTGGTGTTTTCCTGATCTTGTGGATACACAGGAATCTGGTTGTAACCAAAGTAACCATCAAGAAAATAATAATAAGCTTTCCCTGCTAGCTTATCTAAAATCTGATCAATGAATGGAAGAGGGAAATGGTCTTTTCTGGTCATTGTGTTGAGCTTTCGGTAATCAATATAGACCCATCAACCAGTTGTTTGCTTGGTTGAAATGAGCTCACCAGATTCTAAGGTTACAACAGTAATCCCAGATTTCTTAGGTACCACCTGTGTAGGTGCCACCCAAGCTGAATCTGAGATGGGGTAAATGAGCCCAGCATCCAACAACTTAACAACCTCCTTCATGACCACTTCCTGCATATGAGGATTCAGCTTCCTCTGCATTTCTCTAGAAGGCTTTGCACCTTCTTCCAAGTGAATTTTATGTATGCAAACACCTGGACTGATTCCTCCCAAATCAGCAATAGTCCAGCCAATTGCCCTCTTATGCTGCTTCAATACAATCAACAACACTTCCTCCTGTTCCTCAGTGAGGGAGGAAGAGATAATCACAGGCAATGTTTTATGGTCTCCTAAAAACACATATTTCAAATTTTTTGGCAACTGATTTAGCTCTACATCAGGTGGGCTGAGAAGAGAAGGTAACAAAGGTACCTTAGCTGGTTGTAGAAGGGGAAAAATAGCAGGTTTCCATGAAGAAAACCTTGTTGTTTGGACAGGAGTTTCTTGCACAGCATTGACCTCTTCAGTCTTTGAGGCACAGGCTGTCTCTTCCATAACATTTCTCCAAACATCTTCAAAATCTGTGATTAAATCCTTACACTGCAGAAACTGGGGTAGAGTTTCCTCTACCAATTTATCCAACAAATCAATAAGAAAACACTCCTCAGAACTGAACTGAGGCTGGGTAACTGCATTGTAAACATCTAACTTCACCTTCATATTTCCGAAGGACACTTCCATAATACCAGACCTATTCAAGCATTGGCTATAGCCAGGAATGGTCTCCCCAAAATGACAGGAATGGAAGTTATGCTTTTTGTAGGTTCCATGTCCAACACCAGAAAGTCAGCAGGGTAGAAAAACTTATCTACTCCTACCAACACATCCTCAATCACCCCAACTGGCTTTCTTTCAGATCTGTCTGCTAGTTATAACACCACATGAGTGGGTTTTAACTCTCCCAAACCTTGTTTCTCATATACTGAATATGGAAGCAGGTTAACACTAGCACCTAAATCTAATAAACCTTTTTCAATGGTATGTTCCCCAATAATGCAAGGGATTGTGGGGATTCCAAGATCTTAGAGTTTAGGAGGTGTGGCAATGGACAAAACCTATTTGACTTTCTCCACAGCAAAGACTTTCTTGGATAACTTGATCCTAGATTGTCTTTTGTGTGTACAAATGTCCTTCAAGAACTTTGCATAGGCTGGGACTTGCTTGATTGCATCAAGCAAAGGAAGATTTATCTTGGCTTGCTTGAAAGTCTCCATCATTTCGTCTATTTTGTATTCCCTTTATCAAAAGGGGATGCAGATTTCATGGCATGGGGAAATGGTAAATGAGGAACTAGTCATTCATTTACAGCCTTAGCATAATCACCATAATTTTTTTGATTTTTTTGTTTTTCATTTTTTTTATTTTTCTGGGGTACATCAGCACCCCCAATGCTAACATCATGCTGCTCCTGCTGTATGTTCCTAGCAGTTTTCTTATTTTTTTCTTCTTCTTTTTCTGTATCCACATTGTTATTTAGAACTCTTCCACTTCTCAAAGTAGTGATAGCTTTTACTTCTTCATGTGAAAAAGAGGCATCTCCAACCATGAACTGTCCTTTGGGATTGTTCAAGGGTTGGCTGGGTAACCCACCTTCCTCTCCTTTGGTCAATGTATTTGAAATTTGACCCAATGTGTCTTTAATCTTCTTAATACTTTGACTATAAAAGTTTGCAGTCTGAGTTAAAGACCCTAAATTTTGGAGTGAAGTTAGAACTTGGTCTTCAAAAAAAGGGGATCTGGAAGGAGGCTGAGCTGGGGCAAATTGATGCACATGTTGTGCCATCTGCTGTTGAATGGGCTGCTGAAAATTAGGCTTGGTAGAGAAATTCTGCTGGTAAGGCTGAACAGTTTGAAAGGTACTTGGTGCTTTGGTTGCTGCTGATGTTGTTGTTGATAATTGCCCTGGCTCCACCTTAAATTAGGGTGCCCTGTCCATGCATATTCATTAGATTGCAACTGTCCAAACAATTGGGCAGCATGAGCTTGCTCCACCACTAGATCTAGGAACTGTGGTGCAGCTAGACATTGATCATGGGAATGAGTAGGGGACTGGCATATCAGACATGCCTCCTCTACTCTAGCAACCATTGGACCTTGAAGTGAGCCCATCAATCTATCAAACTTGGTGGTTAAATTGTCCACCTTCCCCTCAACTATTCTTTGAAATAGGTGCCCACAGAGGCATCGATCAATTCCCTAATAGAAGCTTTGAACAAGCTGCCATTGGGGAACTTGATGATGAGGGCATTGCCTTAAAAACTCCTTAAACCTTTCCCATACTTCATGGAATGTTTCAGTTGAGTGTTGAGAGAAAGTGACAATGCTTTGTCTCAACTGGCTGGTCTTAGACATAGAGAAGTATTTGGCTAAAAATTGACACTGCAAATCATTCCAAGAAGTAATACTATATGGTGGCAACATGGACAACCATGCTCTAGCTTTGTCCTTTAATGAAAAAGGAAAGAGTCTAAGTTTGGTTGCCTCTGGACCCAGTTCAGCTATATTGAATGTGGTATAAAGAGACAAGAATTCATCCACATGCTTGTATGGATCCTCCTTACTCAAACCATGGAAGGAAGGAAGCATCTGGATAGTTGATGATTTGATTTCATAATTTCCTTCAGCAGTAGGAAATTGAATGCAAAATGGGGAATTATATGCAGCAGGTGCAAAGTAATCCCTCAAGAGTCTAGGTTGCTCACCCATGGTAGCAGTCTCAGCAAAATTCTGTGATGTTTGTCTGGTTCTTAGTAGCCTTTCAACTTCTAAATTCAGAGGGACAATCTCAGGATTGAGAGTCCTCCAACCAAACATACAACACAGATACAGAAAGAAAAATTATGCACAGCAAACCTTCAATACTCCTTACTAAGTAGATTCCAAGCTCAATTGTATAGGAATAACGGCACAGATTCAAGCAATAGAAACAGTTAGCACTGACGTAAAAAAAAAAAAAAAAAAAAAACTTAGGTCTACAAATTTTAAAATCTATTTCCTGGCAATGGTGTCAAAAACATGTTGTCCTAAGTGTGCATGATTTATTTGTATTTTTAAAACATATTTTTCAAAGTATGGATTATACTGAAATTGGAAAACTAAAAAGAAAGAAATATCAGCACAGAGAGAAATCAATTAGCCTGCAAGATCAGGGCCAATTGTAGCAAGTTTTAAATGTAAGTGAGTAAAAGATCGTCCACAGAGAATTGATTTAAAATGTATGGTAAACCTCCAGATTTGAGCTACCAGATCTGGCCTCTAATCCTATCTACAAAGCAAGTAAGATGGGAGGTTGAATTTGTCACATTAACTACATTATCTAAAGGTAAAATTTAAATTAAGTGATCCAAATCCGAGTTGGGGGAATTGGATGCAAAATTAATAAGAATGGAGAAATAACAGGTAACTTAAGCTTAGTAATTGATTGCAGAATGAGAAACAGTGTAACACAGTTAAGAAAGTATCAAATCTTCATCTGGCTACCAGCTCAGATGTAAGAGAAAATAATCCAATTCAAGGATTAGAATTGAGTTGAACTTATGGCTATGATCTGTCCACTGTCATGGACACAGATCATCCAATAGTTTTCTTCTTCAATCCAAAGTCTTGATTCAGAACATAAGCACCACTGCAAATGCTGAAAGAGCCAGGTTACAAACATAGATTCTCACAAGGATAGTGAATTAAGGGAAATTGCTTAAAAATAGTAAATCTAAAGGAATGTAATGAGTGAGGAGATCAGAATGAACCCTCAACATGAATTCGATTAAGAACGTACTGATGAAAGCAACCTTTTCAAATCCACCATTACAATTCCATCGAACTTACAAACACGATTCTCGGATTTGTAGTCTTGAATATAATTCCCACTTGAATTTACATAAGTATCTCACAGTTCTCAGTTACAGACAAAAGCTAGGCTATTATAGAGGTTTCAGACAAGCTATCTTGATCTGAATTGGAAAATGGGGCAGTAGGAATGAAACTCAAATTCTAGATACCCAAATTGGGCAAATAGTTCGTCTATTTATAGTTTTCCCCAAGTCCAGCTCAGATGTGCATCAACAAATTAGAATTGGTTATATCCATATCAACTAATAGGAGTCGAGCACAAGGATCTAGATCTATTCTAGCCAATCAGAACTACTTGATCTGGTTCAGCCAATCAGGAGACAGAGGCATCAATTATGTTAGGTAATTCAAAAATCTGTTTGAGCTTCTAGAAGGTTCCGCCAAGTAATTTCATCTTTGGGTGTTCACATGGAGTGGAATATGCCTCTGGTTCATGCTCAAAATCTTCCAGAATGCCCCTGGGTTTTTAAATGCATTGGGGCACGTGCAGAGATTATTAAAATGCTGTTACAGATTCTGGGAATCTTTAGAATATGATTTCGCACAGATTGGGGGCCTTTTCGAAAGGAAATGTGACTTCTGGAGGTCTATTCGCACCGAACTAGTGCTGTTCGCAAGGAGATTTCGTCTTTTCTAATGGATCATCAGCAAGTTTGGTTCCTTTCGAATAGATTTCAGGTGCTCTTCAAAACCAAGTCTGGAGCTTTAGTTCTTTTCGCAATGTTCAGGTTCTTTTCGAATAGATCAGGAATCCTTTTGAATAGATCAGGAATCCTTTTGAATAGCATTCTATAGTGCATTCTTCCTTTCGAATAGCTCCAAACCTATTTCCAAGATGAAACCAAGCCTTTGTCTTCTTTAGTTTAGGCATTTTGACAGCTAATGAGGTTATCCCTTCTCCTTCTTCCTCCAGATCAAGATGGATCATCATCTTTTTTGGCACTTTTAAGCTACTTTCAGGGTTAAGCCTGCCTTTATTGTTAGCTGTAAAATAAACACTTAAAACACTTATTTAGTTCTCTCAAGGGTCTATCAAGGCCCAGGTTAAGGGGTGGAAAATGGTATTTTCTAGTTCTCAACACCTGCCAACTATCGAATGGCCGATTATGTCCCCCCTCCATCACCAATCAACTATCAATATTCCATCCCTGTCACATCACCTCCAGTACAGTCATCTACAATCCTCGCCACCCCCATTTGGCCGACTTGCTCCACCCTTCCATCTTTTACAGAAGTCAACCTGGTGATCCCTGACCATCCCAATCCATCAGCACCAACACCTCGGATACCCTCTGTCATCCCATTTCAGATTTCAGGACTAACCTATGATCCTCAGTAGGTTTCGCTCAGTTATAATCAATTGGATATCAATGCCAACAACAGCAAGGAGGGGGCAGTTGATTTCATCATCAGGTCAAAAAAAATCTCTCAACAATCGAATGCACTAGTACCCGCGCCAGCCTGATCAGAAGGGGAGAAGGATACTACTGTAGTAAACCTGTTTGAGAAGATGAGCCGAGAGCACATACTTCAAACCTAGCTAAGGAGAATGCCGGCCCATATCATAGTCTAAGATTTGTTAATGACTTCCCCGCTTCACTTCCAAGCCCTGATGGGGGCATTAAAGAATGCGCATGTGTCTCTTGTTAAGCACTGATTTTTGCCACTTTCTACACCTTTAAACGTGGCTTTTGCTAGGATTTAGAGTATTTAATATTTATTTTTAGTGTTGTTTTGCAGCAAGGAGATAATTACATCCTTAGTGTAGTTTTCAGTCTAAAAGTGCCATTAAGAGGAGGTTTGGAATTAGTGAACAGCTGAAAGAGAGAAATGGAAGGAGTATGCTATGGCTTGTTACTGAAAATGAAACCAGCAGCACTAGTTTGCTTAAGCTGAAGAGGAGCTTTAGCAATAGATCTCGACTTGCACACAAGCTGCGCAATGAAGAAGCTATTGGAAAACCTACCAGCTACACATCAAACAAGGCAAGGTCCCAGGCAATAATATACTCACAGCTACAACACTCAAATGGTATTCAAAGAGCAGCATGTGAACTGCAGCAGTAAAATATGCCTGAACAGCTCATGCGGCTGCACTTGCTAAAAAAAATGAAGGAGCTGATCCTATCGAGTGCTGGTGTAGGACCTATCGAATGGTTTATTGGCAGCAGCAACAAACTTGGCAACTGGACTTCCTCAGCAGCCATGTTTATCCTATCAGGAAGTGCTTTGTGGCAGCAATGGAACCTATCGAATGCTTCAATGAACCTGTCGATTGGTTCATGAAGCTGGAGCTCAACTTATCGAATGCTTAAAGAATGCTGGAGTTTTGTACCTATCGAGTAGTCCCTCAATGCATCAGCATTGAACCTATCGAATGATTCAATCCAGCATCTTGTCGAAGGGTTCCTTGGACTGCAAGCTTCATCCTATCAAAATGCAGCAATATG
The DNA here is from genome assembly GCA_021018995.1 of Chloranthus sessilifolius. NCBI lineage: Eukaryota > Viridiplantae > Streptophyta > Magnoliopsida > Chloranthales > Chloranthaceae > Chloranthus > Chloranthus sessilifolius. Next base: position 58,311,635 of record CM037594.1, read on the forward strand.
AACCTGTCGAATGCTTTAGGAACTCAGCAGCTTGAACCTATCGAATGGTTCACTTCTGCAATCGGCCGACCACTACCTTTAACCTAACGAATGCTTAAAGAATGCAACAGCAAGCAACCTATCGAGCAATTCATGTATTAACCCTACCGATTGGTTCAATGCTGGAGCTGCAACCTATCGAACTCTTCTATGAAGCTTTCAGCTGATCCTATTGAGCAATCCTCCAGCTTGCGCCTATCGAATGCATCTGCTGAAGCCACAATCCTATCGACAACTTGAGGCTGTAGGAGCAAAAATCAATGGACGGCAGGGGTAAATCTGGGAACTCCAATGCACAAGAAATTCTTCACATGGGTGTGAACTAATTTCTGGCAGGGAATAAATTAGCTTCAGTTGGGCACAAACAAAACTAGATCCCTATCTCTTCTCTGATTGGTTGAAACTCTTAAACATGGATTAAGCTTAAACTGCAATCCTCTCCTCTGATTGGCTGCAATCCAAAGCACACAGATCACTGCAAATGTATAAATAGAACTCCTTTATGCTATTTTTCTTCAGCAAGGAAAGTAGGAACAAAGGAATAGCCTGAGTTCTCCTTAGCTCATTTAGGTTTAGTTTTAGGTTTTTCCCTTTTTCTCTTCCCCCTTCTCTCCCTAATCCAACCTGTTGGATTAGATTTGAATAGCAGTCTAGATCTGGTTTCTAATTACAAATAAGTCTGTAAATTCATTGTGAAGAGCTCCAGATCATGTACAGACTGTAGGCTTGAGACAGATCATTGTAAGTTTTATTTGGTCAATGAAATGCTATTTTAAAGTGCCATTAGATTTGTAATTTTTCAATTCAATTGCTTTAGATTTTTCCAGATCTGATGCACGTATGGTTGCCTGAGCTTGTAGCCTTGCAACCATAGTGCTTGCAGTAATTTTCATGTTCTAATCTTCGTCCTCACTGCTGGAATAAATCTCTAGGATGATCTGTGACCATTCAAGTGGACAGATCATACCCTTAAGACCAATCCAGAAGTAAAGATGAACTTGGATCCTTCTTCTTTGCACTTGTGCTTGTAGCCAAGTGAAAGATTATAGCAGATCCGACTCTTGCTCTGATTTTCATATTTATTTTTAGTGAAGATATCTGGAATTATGCAGAGATTGTAGCCTTGTGAGCTAGGGCATTGTAGCTGTTTGAAGCAATGCTCGGCTGTGTTTAAATCCCCAAGTAATCTGTGATTTCTAGTGGTTCTCACATGATCTACAGAGATTATTTGATCCTATGGTTGTAAGTGCTTGTAGCCTTACAAGCATAGTGGCTGCAATGGTTTTTACGTTTCAATTTGAACGTTGGGATTGGGTGAAGTCTATAGGATGATCTGTGACCATTTAAGTGGACTTCCCATACCCTTAAGATTAGTTCAATCCTTTGGTTTGATTTGAATTCTCCTACCTTGCACTTGATCTTGTAGCCAAGTGAAGGACAGCTACAAATTCATATGTCTTCATCTAATTTGCAATGAGAACTAGTCCCTAGCTGCCTATTTCTCACCATTTATACATTTTATTTCACCATCCATCTTCTTCAATCTTATAGTTTAGTTTTATATTTGAGTTTTATAAATTAGATCTAGTGACACCCGAAGAACTCTCTTTCTTCTTAGATTTAGGCTAGAATGGCCAGATTTGTAGCAGATCTGGAGGTCTACTATACACCTCTTAGGTTTTAGATCACTACTCCCTGTGGGACAAACTCTTACTTATTAAAACTTGCTACAAAGGACCTTATATCTTGCAGGTCTAGGATATTTTAGATGTGTTGAATCCATCCTCTGTTTTATTTTGATTTTATTTTCTTTCTTTTAATTCATAATAATCTGCACACTAAAATTCACCAACAAGTTTTTGGCGCCGCTGCCAGGGAATTACAGTTGAGATCCATTTATGGTGAAGAAATCGTGAAGGAAAATAAAATCAGTGGCTCCATTGAATACTCAAAATAGCATATGATCCACTGCTCATTATCCTACATGATTCCTCAAAATGAAAGGCCATGATGTCAGTAGTTTCAGAAGGGGGAAAATGAATAAAGGCAGAGGAAAACAACCCATCTGGAAAAATTATTTTTATGATTTTATAATTTTTTACTTTTTTATGTGCTTTTGATCAGCCTGGGCTCCACAATAACCCTTACGTACTATTGCTGAAAAAAAAAAAAAAAAAAAGGAAAATTTCTATTTTGTGCTTAAATTTTCTTTTATTTTTGTATTTGGTTTTGTAAAAAAAAAAAATCAGCATGCCTAAAAGATAGCAGAAATTATAATCAAAACAAACATCAAACAAAGCAAAACCGCTGGTTCTCAAGAATTGAAAATTTGCAAATATATACAAAGGAGAAAGGGATGCAAACTCAAGTAGATCTGCTCCTACTGCAATCCATCTGCTCCTCGTTTGGCGGCTGCTCAAGATCTGGAAAAATTCAAAAACTGCAGCAGTACCTTATTCAAGCATATTAACAAAAACAAACAGAAAAACTCAAACTGCAGCCTCACTTCTGCAAAAATGTAAAGGGCTGCAGCAGCATTTATTCAAACATCAGAAAGCATAAAGTAAAAACTCAGGAAAATAAGAATTTCTGCAGTTTTAAAACTGGTTTTCTACACAAAAACTGTAGCAATCCTTAAATCAAACAGGTGGAATGGAATGGAAAAAATAAAAAAATGAAAAACAAAACAGCAAGAAAAATCTATTTTATTTTTTTTTCAAATTAGATCTGAACAACTCAGATCTATAAAAAAAATTAGATCTATAAAAAAATGAAAAACTCAGATCTACTATCTAGATCAAAACTCTGCGGCATCGATGCCAAAAACTTGTTGAGGGAATTTCAGTGTGCTGATTATTGTGTAATGATAAAAGAAAAATAAAATCAAAGTAAAATTGAGGATGGATTCAACACATCTAAAATATCCTAGACCTGCAAGATACAAGGTTCTTTGTAGCATGTTTTAATAAGTAAGAGTTTGTCCCACAGGGAGTAGTGATCTAAACCTAGAGTGTGTATAGTAGACCTCCAGATTTGGCTACAGATCTGGCAATTCTAAGAAGAAAGAGAGCTTTTCGGGTGTCACTAGATCTAATTTATAAAACTGAAATATAAAACTAAATCTAAAAGATTGAGGAAGATGGATGGTAAAATAAAATATAAAATGGGGAGAAATAGACAGCTAGAGCCTAGTTTTTTATTGTAAAACATATCAAGAGCTGGGGATTTGCAGCAATCCTTCATTTGGCTACAAGCACAAATGCAAGGTATAAGAATCTGATTTAGACCGGTGGTTTAGATTGATCTTAAAGCTATGATCTGTCCACTTCAATGGTCACAGATCATCTAATAGATTTGCTCCATCCCGATGGGTTCGATTAGAACAAGATAATCACTATAGATGTTGTGGATGCAAGGCCACAAGCACAAGCTCCCACAGGCATATCAAACCTAGGGAAATCAGATGGTCATCAAGAGATCTACTGGAGATGTGGCAGGCTTGGCCCATCTACACAAGAGCCGATCGAGAATCTAATGGGACCACAAGATCTTTAGATTTAATTAAGCTTTAAAATCAACAATTTATTGCTTTAATAAAAAATAACTTATAATAACATTGCTCCCAGATCTGTAGTCTGTGCATCGATCCACATTTCTTCATGCCAAAATTACAATTATAAAACAGATCTGAGCTGCTAGCTAGATCTAATCCAACAGGCTGGATTAGAGAGAGAAAGGGGAAGAGAAAAAGGGAAAATAAAACCTAAAATAAAACCTAAATGAGCTAAGGAGAACTCAGGCTATTCCTTTGTTCCTACTTTCCTTGCTGAAGAAAAACAGTAGAAAGGAGTTCTATTTATACATTTGCAATGATCCATGTGCTTTGGATTGCAGCCAATCAGAGGAGAGGATTTCAGTTTAAACTTAATCCCTGTTTAAGAGTTTCAACCAATATGAGAAGAGATAGGGATCTGGTTTTGTTGTTCCCAGCTGAAGCTAATTTGTTCCCCGCCAAAAATTAGTGCACACCCATGTGCAAAATTTCCTGTGCATTAGAGTTCCCAGATTTGCCCCTGCCATCCATTGATTTTTGCTGCTACAGCCTCAAGCTGTCGACAGGATTGTGGCTGCAGCAGATGCATTCGATAGGTGCAAGATGGAGGACTGCTTGATAAGATCAGCTAGAAGCTTCATAGAAGAGTTCGACAGGTTGCAGCTCCAGCCTTGAACCAATCGACAGGGTTAATACATGAAGTGCTCGATAGGTAGCTGGCTGTTGCATTCTTTAAGCATTCGATAGGTTAAAGGTAGAAGTCAGCGGGTTGCAGAAGTGAACCATTCGATAGGTTCAAGCTGTTGAGTTCCTAAAGCATTTGACAGGTTCATATTGCTGCATTTCGATAGGATGAAGCTTGCAGTCCAAGGAAGCCTTTGATAGGTTGCTAAATTGAGTCATTCAATAGGTTCAAAGTTGATGCATTGAGGGACTACTCGATAGGTTCAAAACTGCAGCATTCTTTAAGCATTCGAAAAGTTGAGCTCTTGCTTCATGAACCAATCGACAGGTTCATTGAAGCATTTGATAGGTTCCATTGCTGCCACAAAGCACTTCCGGACAGGAGAAACATGGTTGCTGAGGAAGTCCAGTTGCCAAGTTTATTGCTGCTGCCAATAAACCATTCGATAGGTCCTACACTAGCACTCGATAGGATCAGCTCCTTCATTTTTTTCAGCAAGTGCAGCAGCTTGAGCTGTTTAGGCATATTTTACTATTGCATTTCACACGCTGCTCTTTGAATCCATTGGAGTGCTGCAGCTGTGAGTATATTATTGCTTGGGACTGTGCCTTGTTTGATGTGCAGCTAGTAGGTGTTCCATATAGCTTCTTCCTTGCGCAACTTGTGTGCAATTTGAGATCTGTTGCTGAAGCTCCTCTTTAGCTTAAGCAAACTAGCACTGCTGGTTTCATTTTCAGTAACAAGCCATAGCATACTCCTTCCATTTCTCTCTTTTAGCTGTTCACTAATTCCAAACCTCCTCTTAATGGCACTTTTAGACTGAAAACTGTACTAAGGATGTAATTATCTCCTTGCTTCAAAACAACACTAAAAATAAATATTAAATACTCTAAGTCCTAGCAAAAGCCAGGTTTAAAGGTGTAGAAAGTGGCAAAAATTAGTGCTTAACATCTCTCCAAGAGAGCCCAGATGAGGTCGGGCAGATAATCGAGCAAGTGATGGCTCCCATTGCCATCTTTTTTTGGATGTTGATTTACCAGAGGAGGGAAATAAACATTCTAAATCCCTCAATATCACTGTAGAAACTAGAAATTTGGTAATCCCTGGTATTGATCGACAATGGGTCTAGTATTGATTGATAATGGGTCTGCTTTGAATGTGTCCTCTAAGAACAACTACCACAATGGGGGTAGATCCTTGTATGTTGAGGCTGACAAAAACCAGCGTCAGAGGGTTTGACAACACGAGATGAGAAATAATTGGGGAAGTCGATCTTGAGCTCGTGACCGAGCCAATGACCTTTTCGATACCTTTCCAAGTAATGGACATCAGGTCCTCCTTCAACCTGCTATTGGGACGCCCTTAGTTGCACGAGGTCGGGGCAATACCTTCAATGCTGCATCAGAAACATAAATTTGTGGCTGGGTAGAAGATCATCACCATCATAGGTGAAGGGCATGACGAAAGGGAGAAGGTCACCCACAACATTGAGAACCCCAAAATGTTAGATATATCACACACCACTGAAGATACGAACCTCCATAACTTTGAATACGTGGTGTCGACAGTAATCCCGGAGCCCTCGAAAAGTATCACCCTTAAAACCGGAGGCGAAATTATTACGGCTGTGGCCATGCTCCAAAGATGCGGCTATTAGAAAGGCAAGGGTTTAAGACCCTGGTTGCAAGGCAGGAGAGAACCAGTCTAGGCCAAGGGCGGGCAGCAAGTTAGATTCAAACTACATTACAAGCCCACCAAGCAAAAAGTTCGAAAGGCCAAGGAAAAGGCCCAAACGATAGTCGTTGCTAGAGCTAAGGGAATAAACCTAGAAGAGAAACCCCTTCCTAGACCTCACATCTGGAATACCTTCGTTAGCGCAGGGATCGTGAAGATTGATCAGAATGGGGCAACACAATTGACCCCTCATAAATCAGCAGCCCCTGTCCACCCCACCAATCCCCAAATTATTCCCCCAACCTGAAAATAGACCTAGCCGCTATGTCCCTCTTTGAGGAAGAGTCTTTTGTACTTGCACAATCTCCCCCTATGATAAACCACCATAGGAACGTGATGACATTTAAGGACAGGATCCTGGATGAGCCCATGATAAGCATGATGGAGGCTGACTCCCAAAAGCCACCCCAATCAGCCTCCTCCGTTAGAGCAAGTAAAGGTGCGGCAGTACAAGTAAGGAATTAGGCATCAATGCCCCTAACTTTAGAAGCATCAAGTGGCCTAAAATTTTGGCACTCACTTTCTAAAAAAAAACAACCTGTAAAAAGTGAGATTAGCGCTTGGCAGACAATGCCATGTATGTATAGAGACTCGCGCTACCAAGGGCAAGTTTTTGAAGAAAAGGAAACTACCAAACAAATAGAAAAATGATAAAATTCAAAAATACTATCTTTTAAAATTCCTGAGAAAATTAAAGAAAAGGATGCTTAATTGAAAATCCTGTCCCACGTGAAATCGACCCCTTTCCTATAGAAACATAAGAAGAGGTAGGAGTGATGAGTCTGGACGAGGAAATCCCTACTGAGGAGCTCCCCAATGAGCTCCTTAAATAGTTCACCGACTTTGAGCATGGCCCTACCCCTATCGTGGAGGAAACAAAGGATGTCAATCTAGGTACAAAGGAGGTTCCTAGAATCACCAAGATCAGAACGTCGCTATCACCTAGGGAAAGAAGAAGCATGATTGATTTCCTTCGGTCATATGAAGATTTCTTCGCATGGTCATATGAGGATATGCCTGCTCAGGATTCTGACTTGGTCGAGCATGAGTTGTTGCTTTATCCAGATGTTAAGCCAATCAAGCAGAAATTGAGATGCCTTAGGCCAGAATGGATGCTGAAAGTGAAAGATGAGGTCATCAAGCAATACGATGCAGGATTTCTCATGGTCTCTAAGTACCCACAATTGCTAGCCAACATCATCTCAGTGCTGAAGAAGGATGGAGAGGTTCACATGTGCATTGACTTCAGAAACTTGAACAAGGCAAGCTCGAAAGATGACTTCCCGTTGCCACGCATTGATATCGTGGTCGATAACACTGCAAGGCATGGAATGCTCTCATTTATGGACAGATTCTCTGGGTATAATTAGATCAAGATGGCAGAAGCGAACTGAGAAAAGATAGTGTCCATCACTCCATGGGGAACTATTTGCTATCGAGTCATGCCTTTCGGACTAAAAAACGCTAAGGCAACATATCAGAGAGTGATGACTGCGTTGTTTCATTACATGAGGCACCGAGAAATTGAGGTGTACGTCGACGACATGATCACCAAATCACTGAAAAGAGGTGAGCATCTGATAAACCTCCAAAAGTTGTTCGAAAGATTAACGAAATATAGGCTTCGCTTGAACCCTTAAAAGTGTGCATTCGATGTCATGTCAGGAAAACTATTGGGCTTCATTGTCAGCAAAAGAGGCATCGAGGTTGACCCAATCAAGGTAAAAGCCATCGTCGAAATGCCACCACCATCTATTGAGAAAGCAGTCAGAGGCTTCTTGGGTAGAATACAGCACATCAGTCAATTCATTGCATAGCTAACTCCTATTTACACGTCGATCTTTAAGTTACTAAGGAAAGATTCATCAGTCAAATGGAATGACGACTATAAGGCAGCATTTGATAAAATTAAAAGTTACCTCCTCAATCCACCAATTTTGGTGCCACTGAGCCGGGGGGACCATCTTAATGTATCTCTCCACAACATAAGTTCGATGGGATGTGTCCTAGGGCAACATGATGAAACAGGATAAAGAGAGTAGGCCATTTATTATTTAAGAAAGAAATTCACTGATTATGAGACACACTATTCTCATTTGGAGAAAGCATGCCTGGCTCTTGTATGGGCTACCTAGAGACTCTGCCACTACATGTTATCTCAAGCTGTTCTACTCCTAGCGCGAATGTTATCTCAAGCCGGCTCTCACTGGCCGAATTGCACGCTGGCAACTTCTCCTATCTGAATTTCACATCACATATATCACACAAAAATCAATCAAAGGGTAGGCACTTGCTGATCATCTTGCCAAAAATCCCCTACCTGACTACGAGCCTTTGAGAACTGATTTCCCAAATGAGGACATCTTGTTCATGACAGAGGATGATACGGCAGAGACAGAGGAATCCTGGGTAATGCACTTTGATGGGGCAGTAAATGCCGAGGGTCAAGGAGTCAGCGCTATTCTGATTTCGTTACAGGGATTTCACGTACCAGTGTCCATCAAGCTCAACTTCCCATGCACAAACAACATGGCCGAATATGAGGCATGCGCAACAGGCTTACAAGCAGCGCTTGACCTGAAAGTAACTCATCTCAGGGTGTTTGGCAACTCACAAATGATCATATGTCAGACAAACAAAGATTGGAAGATGAAAGATGAGAAGTTGATCCCATACCATGAGCACCTCGAGGATTTGATAGCATGTTTTGATGATATTACTTTCTCTTATGTCCCGAGAGCAAGAAATTGCTTTGCCGATGCACTAGCAATATTGGCATCAATGGTTGAAATCCCATATGGTGTCGAGATGAAGCCGATCATGATTGAGCAGAGGAATGAGCCGATCTTCTGCCTCCAAATTGAGGGACCCACAAAGTTAGATGATGAGCCTCCATAGTTCTCAGATATCAAGAATTTCCTCAAAACTCAAACTTTCCCTAAATGTATGTCCAAGACAGATAGGCGGGCCATCCAAAGTTTAGCTATGAACTACGTCATCTGTGGTGAGTGCCTCTATAAGCGGTCATGTAATAATATCCTTCTCCGATGTCTAACTGAGGACAAGACAGCCAACATTATGAAAGAGATCCATGAGGGAGTATGTGGGGCCCACACCAATGGGCACATGCTCGCCAAAAAGATCCTACGGCAAGGATATTTTTGAACTGCCATGGAAGCTGACTGTTGCAAGCACGTTCAGAAGTGCTACAAATGCTAAGAACACTCTACTTTGATACATGCTCTAGCCATAGATCTACACAGCATGACCACTCCTTGGCCATTCGCCACTTGGGGCCTCGACGCCATCAGAAAAGTCAATCCGCAAGCTTCGAATGGGCATCAATTCATCCTTATCGCCATTGAATACTTCACCAAATGGGTAGAGGTGGCATCCTATACAAACATCACAGCCAGTCATGTCGAGAAGTTCATCAAGAATAACATCGTTTGCCGATTTGGAATACCGAAGGTCATCATCACGGATAATGACACTACCTTTGCAAATAAGTGCATCAGAACGAGCCAAGCTGTGAGACAACAAATGAATTTCATCTAGTCGGCTATGACGAAATCGACGTCCATGTCATGGCTTTGATAAAATAAAATAAAAAAATATAGACAAGCTCAAAGCAAAGAGGACATGGTGGAAACCCGACAGGGCACCATGGGTAAAAATAACGAGCTTGTGTGGACCAGGTGAAAACCTAAAAAGACGCTTGGGATAAAAATGTATACCCATGGATGTAGTGAAAACCTGAAAGGATGCTATGGGTAAAACAAGGGAAACAATGGGCATGGTGAAAACCCGTCTTGGGCACTGTGAGCAAAAAGGTTGTAAAAGAAAAATATTCAGAGAGAAAGGTCCCCTGGTTACAACCCTGATCCACCTGATCCTCCTGGGTCGCTCATGTTTACTCAAATCAAGTCTAGGCCAGGCATATCATCATGACTACACTGTCAAACACATGACCCGTGGCAAGGATAAAAGGTTGATTTGATCAGAGAGGATGGACGTTTTGAACCTCACCCAGGACCAACTTTGGGCGGTTTTGACTATGCTCAAATTTGGACCCGCTCAAATTTGGACCCGCTACTTTCCCATTTCAGGCCAGCACAGTTTCCCCCTGTACAAAATTAGAGAAAAGATAAAATTTTGTAAGATAATAGATTTCCCTTTTTCCATTTACAAGTTTGTACTTTGCTTACATCACATCTCCAAAAAATTATCGGTGTGATATCTCGCTCCCTTGCCTTTTTATAAAAAACTAAAAAAAGATAAAAACATAAAGAAAATATATATACCCAAAAAATATCTGGCAGGGGTTCTTATGCCCCTTCTTATGGTAATTTGATCTATGCAAAAAGTATGTGCAGGATGGGATCAATGACCCAACTCATGCTTTAGGGCACGGATCTCTGCACGTAAGGTGTCCTCCTGAATATTCCGCTCTATCATCCAGCGGCCATGAAGACTCCTATGCCATTTCCTGGAAGCATCAGTAGCACCCAGAGCATCACTCAAAGCTCCTTCCAAAAGAAGGACCTCGCACTCAGTTACATCAGCTCTGGCTTCTGCCACCTCTGCTCTAACTTTTTATTTCTCTAAATTATCATGTAGAATTCATTTCTCATCCACCAGCAGCTCAATACGGGATCGAAGCATTGACTCCTTCTTTGGCTAAGGTCCCTCCACATCACCACTCTCGGGCTGATCCAAGGGACAAGCAGAAGGCCCCTCAGACAGTAACCAAGCTTCATACTCTTGAGAGGTCAAATTTGAATTCCCCTGCTCTAGATCACACATATGCGTCGACTAACTCATTTCCCAGAGAGCAACTATCCTATCCAAGTCTCCAAGGAATCCTAGAGAGAAAATCAAGTTGCATAAGGGTGGCATTGTTGCACAGGGCATCTGCTAAGAGCAACCCAAGTGGCGTGACACCAGAAATGGGAAATAATAAATGCTACCGGTCAGACCAAGGAGTGTGATGCCCTAATAATCTCTAAAGTGAACCACTGGGAAAGTCCTGTCTTACCAAGGAAGCCTCCACACCAACTCAGCTTTAGCCAGCCAAAGTTTCAGCCCTTGTATATCCCCATGTGGAAGCATGTGGCATCTACCCAAAAAGCAGCGGGCCACCTCACCTCGAACAACATAAAAGTGGGGGTCCCAAAGTAGCAAGATGCTCCCAAAGCCAAATTTGGAGCAAGACGGGACATCGCTGAAGGCCCTCCACCTTGTCAAGAGCGAAGGCATCAAGGCAGCGATAAATCTCTGCCAGCACCATATGCGTCAATAGAGCGGCCTCCCTCTAATTTCGCCAAGACGTTGCAGAATGCAAGCAAAAAACTCTCTCCCCCAGTATAGAAAAGAATCTCAAAAATAAAGCAAAGGGCAAAGGCCTTCACATTATGAGGATATTTGATCGACAATTTTGACAGGCTTTCCTCTCCAAAAAGTTATCTTAGAAAATTTCACTGAACACTTGGTGGGCCCACCAATCAGACTTTTCTCATAATCATTTTTCTTCAAACCCAAGGTGATCTGGACGGCCTTAGCGTAACTCGATTTTAGCAGTACTCTGGCAAGGTCTCTATGCAGCTTCAGCCCTGATGGATTGGAGAGCTCCTCAAGAGTAGGAGTTAACTCACGGTTCCCAAAACGGAAGACATGGGTGTTAACCTCCTAAGATGAGGTCGCTGCATAAATGAAATCCCAAAGCGTAGGAACTTCAAGGAAAGATGAGAGATGGGCTAATCCAAGCCAATCCAAACCTGCGAGTTCGCTCTCATTCAAGCTCTCAAGCCACTTCTTTAGAAAATTGGGCCCTGTTAAGTGGTGAAAATGCCACTTTTCACCCTTTAACCTGACCATTGATAGACCTGTGAGCACACTAATAAGCTTCTGTCAAGTGCATTTTGTAGACAGTAATAAAAGGGGGCACTAATGCAGAAAACCACTCAAGAATGCCTAAAAAGGGGCCATCTCTCATCACAGGACAAACCCAACAAAAGCACACCAGAGGGTAGCACATCACTGAACCCTTGGAGCGCGTGGCTACAATAGAGCAAGGTGAAGGAAGTGAGAACAGGCTGAGAACATCCTATCGATTGGTCACCTGAAGACTTCGATAAGAGTTGAAAGCAAAGAAAGGAAGAATTCATACAGTTGAAGAAGTTTTGACAGGATCTGAAGGCAGAAAAAGGATGAATTCGTGTGGATTGCGGAGTTCAATAGGATCCATGAACCTATAGAGCAGTTGAAAGGAAAGAAGAAACCATCCTATCGAAAACTTGCCTGAGGTGTCAAGGGAACCTATCGAATGGTTTCATAAAACCTATCGAGATGAAGACGCTGGACAGAACCTACGAAGGGAACTTAAGCCTTTCGATAGGAGTGAGAGCAACCCTATCGAAATGATGGCATGCAGAGTGGAGCCTGTCGAAATGGTTCTCCAACCTATCGAAGAGCCCCTCCAACTTGTCGAATACTCCAAGCCTAGGGCTAAGAATGCTAAAACTCTAAGAGAAGGCTAATCCTATCGGAACCTATCGAAGAGATTTGAGAACCTAGCGAAAGGATTAAAAAGCTTTATTCCAACCTGTCAAAAGCTTCCTGGACCTATCAAAATTGTGTGCAGAACTTCTCAGAAATTCAGCTGTGCACACGTTATGATTTGGTGACCTGCTGCACGCAACCCGAGGCATTTGGTGACTGGCATGATAGTTTCAGAAGATGCCCTAGGAAACCCTAACCGACCCACGTGCTCTAACAGAACTCTAACAAACTCTGACAACTTTCTGGATTTTTGGCGAGAAAAATAGAGGAGAAAGCTATATATAGAGACCCCCAATTGCAATTGGAGGGGGGATCGAGATCTGAGCCAAATTCTAGAGATTAGAGCTTGCAGAGCACTTCTATTTTCCCTCCTTTAGCCCAACAATGGTTGGCTAATTCCCCTTGAGTAGTGAGGAGAGAGGTTAAATCTATAATTGGGTAAGGTTAAGATTGCTATTGTGGGTTCCCAGCTACACAAACTACAGATCTGAGAGTATTTCCATTGTAGAGTGATTTTGAATGCAATGTAAATGTTGATTTTATTACTTCAATTAGATCTAAAGTTCCTTTGGTTTCATTTGGTGATCGATTGAATTTGTGTAGAGGAGCCTGTAGATCAGCTCACCCACTTAACTGGTAGGCCTCATGGATACCACCCAATCTCCCTGGATTTGATACTCCTGTGATTCCTTGAGTCTGTGACCTGGGAATTGCAGCATCTGTAGTGGTTTTAATTGTTCTAATTGATGCTTTAGCTTTGGAGGAAATCCCTAGGATGGTCTGTGACCATTAAAGTGGACAGATCATAACTTTAAGATTAATCCAAGCTCAGGCTCCAATTGGATTCATCTGCTGCAAATACATGGATTCGATAAAGTCTATAGGATAGTCTGTGACCATTAAAGTGGATAGATGATAGCCTTAAGACCGGATGGATCCTGCGATTTGAAGTGGAGCTTTCTACCCTACAGCTGTGCTTATACCCAGTTGAGGGAAATGTGTACTCTGAACCTCTGTAGCATGATTAATTAAATCTAATTTCAGTGAAGACCAATCTCCAAGCTACTCTTCTCCATTTTCTGTTTTCTTTACTCTTTTCCCCTGTAAGATCTAAGTTCCCAAACTCGATCCAAGCTAGCCTATGTTTAATTTTAGCTTAGTTTAAGTGACAATCCATTTTAAACCTCTCCCCTGTCTTTCAGCTAACTTAGCAATAGTCAGGGTGCCAGATCTCATACAGATCTAGAGATTTATCATATTTCTAAACCGACCTCCCTATGGACATTTCCTTGCTCACCATTCTTATAAAGCTTGCTGCAATAGATCCCGATTACTTGCAGGTCTATGTGAGTGTGTTCTGCCTAGTTTTATTGATGATTTTAGACCCTCATTTGAGGAAAGGCAAACACTCCAACAAGTTTTTGGTGCCGCTACCGAGGAGGCATGTTTAGAAACTGATAGATCTAAGTTTTGATCGTAGATCTGTAGCTGTTTGTTTAATTTTACAACTTGCATTTGTAAGTTGTGTTATTTTTCAGTATTTTGTGTGCATTTTATCAAAATCTAAGGCTACCAGTGGGAGGAGAATCATGCTGGAGACTGCTCTATAGTTTACATCCCTCTACTCCCCTGTTATTTTTCAGATCTGTTGATATTTTTTTTTAGAGTAGTTAGAAAATTTGGTTGATTCTGCTTGTTGTGTTGACGATCTATTTTGCATTAAGATTTTGAGTGTTGTATCTTTGGTAGGAGAACCCTCCAACCTCAGATTATTCCACTAAATCCAGAGGTTGAAAGACTTCTCAGATCCAGACCAACTACACCCACTTCTGTTGCATTTGATTCTGTAGAAATGGGTGAGCAACAGTAGCCGAGAACTCTCAAGGAGTTTCATGCACTAGGGGTCTATAATTCCCCCTTCTGCATTCAATTCCCAGCTGCTCAGGGAAACTATGAGATAAAATCATCCATCATTCAAATGCTACCCTCATTTCATGGCCTGACCAAAGAAGACCCCTACAAGCACATTGATGAGTTTTTGGGACTGTGCACTACATTTAATATCACAGGTTTGAGGGAGGAGGCCACCAGGATGAGACTCTTTCTTTTTTCATTAAAGGACAGAACCAAGACCTGGTTGTCGTTGCTTCCACCCAATAGCTTTAAGTCCTGGAGTGATCTCCAATGTCAATTTCTGGCCAAGTTCTTCCCTATGTAAAAAACCAGCCAGTTGAGGAAGGGTATCATCTCTTTTACCCAAGATCCAACTGAAGGTTTTCATCAATCCTGGGAGAGATTTAAGGAACTTCTAAAGAAATGCCCCCACCATCAAATCCCTGAATGGCAATTGGTTCAAAGCTTTTATCAGGGATTTGATGCTAAAATCAAAGATATGATAGATGCTTCCTGTGGTGGCACCTATCTCCATAAAACTACTGAGGAGGCATGGGAGCTCTTTGATATTATTAGTGAGAACTCTATGCAAAGGGAAACCTTGGCTAGAGATCAAGAGCCTCCTAGGTTGTTGAAGGAGAATAACTCAAGAGGGAAGATATATGAAGTAAGTGTGCCAAGTGAGTTGGAAAGGAAAGTGGATAGCCTAGCCTTGAAATTTGGTAGGCTGATGGGAGCAATGCAGTCACCTGTGGCTGCTAGGGTGGAGAAGGCATGTGCCATATGCCAGTCCCCTGCTCATTCCCTCGAAGAATGCCCATTTACTGACCAATTTCCTGATTTTACAACAGAGCATGTGGCTGCAGCTCAGTCTTATGGGCAGCAACCTACTGCTGGGTATCAATGGAGAAACCACCCCAATATGAGGTGGAGACAAGATGCATACCCCAGCCAACAGCAGCAGCCCATGCCCTACAGAAATACTCAATCCTATCGAGAAGGTTATGCCCCAAGGCCTCAGTATCAACAACCCATGGCCCAACCTGTAGCTCCCCCTGTGTAGCAATCTACACCCCCTTCAGCTGTGAGAACACCATCTTTTGAGGAACAAGTTCTATCTTCACTGCAGAGCTTGAACACCTTATCCCAAACTGTGCACTCTCACAACCAGAGCATTAAAATGATAGAGGACCAACATGGTCAGCTGTCTGATGTTCTAACTAGGAGAGAGGGAGGAAGGCTGCCTAGCCAACCACAGGACAACCCACGAAGGCAGTTTGTAGTGGGTGAAGTTTCCTCCACCTATGAGGAAATCAAATCTGTTACAACTTTGAGAAGTGGTAAGCTAGTGGAAAACCAAGTGGGCTGTGAGCCTATGAGGGACTCGGAAGAAGAAAATGAAGTGATTTATGCAAAAATACAACAAAGACCACCAGTGGTGGACTTGAAGGAGAAATCAACTGTGAATAAAGAGGATAATGAGGATCCTCAAGAAAAGAAAAAAATAAAAAAGAACGAGGCCCCATTGGCTAAGGCTGCAAGTGAGGGAGCAATCTGACATTTGCCATTTCCTAAGGCACTACAAGCACCCTCCCCTTTTGATAAAGGACAAGGAAAAATTAAGGAAATGATGGAGACTTTCAAGCAAGTAAAGATCAATTTGCCTTTACTTGATGCCATTAAACAAGTCCCAGCCTATGCCAAGTTTTTAAAAGAACTATGCACCCATAAAAGACAATTCAGGATACACATCCAAGAAATTCTGTTCAGCAAAGAAAGTGAAACAAATTTTGTCGATTGCAACCCCAACTAAATTTCAAGACCCCGAAACCCCCACTATCCCCTGCATCATTGGGGATCACATCATTGATAAAGTCTGATTAGATCTGGGAGCCAGTGTAAATTTGCTTCCATATTCACTATATGAGAGGCTAGGCTTGGGAGAATTAAAGCCCACACATGTGGTCTTACAGCTGGCCGACAGATCTGAAAGGAAACCTGTGGGGATAATTGAGGATGTTTTGGTTGGAGTTGACCAATTCTTCTAACCTGCTGACATTTTAGTATTGAACATAAAACCAAGCAAATGTGCTTCATCCATACCTATAATTCTAGGCAGGCCCTTTTTGGCCACTGCCAATGCTCACATACAGTGCAGGTATGGACTCATGGAAGTGTCCTTTGGAAACATGAAGGTCAAGCTGAATGTGTATAACATTGGCTATCAACCCTCCCCTGAAGAGGTTTGCTTTTCCATTAATGCCCAAAAGAAAGTGATTCATGATAATCCACATTGGCTGGTGCAGGACAATGCTTGGTTCACAGATGGAAAACTACACCCAAGGAATGGACACTGGTTGAGGAAAAGATCCATGAAAGGTGCCAAGTTTGATGAGCCTGAGGAGACTATGGATCTTCTAAACCCTCCAGATTAGCCCCTAAAGTTAATATGTATCATATGTACCATACTTAGTTGTTAATTGATTTTTATTTTTATTTTTATTTTTAAGTAATAAAAGAAAAACAAAACTGCCATGCTTAGTACTAGGCCGTCATTACCAGTTGTCCTGAGGTAATGGGAGATGTCCACAAGAGAATCAAATCATGGGGCACCACGGCAATAGAGCCTGCTGAGAACTGAGACTGCGAGTACCCAGAAATGCAGCCTTATTTGGTTTTTAGAAGTCTTCGACAGGTCAAGTTCACCTTTTGATAGGTCACATGGTGATTTCGACAGGATGTTCAATGGTTTTGATAGGCACTAAACTTCTCGGCAGGCGAAACTAACTTCTCGATAGGTTAAAATGGGCAACACAGAGATGTCGATAGGTTCTGGATACCACTCGGGAACCTATCAAAATGATGACTCATCTGTCGTTTAAACTTATCGAAAGGATAGTTCCACCTATCGGGATCCTATCGAATCATCCCCTTTTAAGGTTTTGTCTGCCATGCTTTCGACGGGACACATGAACCTATCGACACCATCCAGTTCATCCTATTGGAATTGTATTTCACCCCTTATATACTTGTCGATAGGTCATTTGTGCCTCATTCCATACCTTCTGTAAAATCCTAACTCTCTTTCTCTCTCTTTCGCCTCCCTCTTTCTCCACTAAATCTTCACAGAACCTTCAGCTGTTCAGTCTGCCATTTTGTCAGTACATTCAGCTCGCACAGAGGAGTATTTTGCCCCTGACTTTGAAAAAACTGAAGCTGTGTATTGCGATTTCTGTTAAACCCTAGGCATTTCGAGGTTAGTTGCCTTCCCACCATCAATCTGTCGTTTCTCTAATTTTTAACCTTCAAGCTCCACTCCAAGTTGTGAGTAACTATTCTCTGAGAGTAAAATGGATGAGCCAGAGGAAACTCTAGCAAACATACGCCGCAGAGCAACTGCTTCCACCCCCAAATCCTCCGCAAGGTCGAAGCTAGCTGACAAACCACCTGTCAAGAGGAAGCTCACTGAGATATCACCCAAAAAGGCTCCTAAAGCTAAGAAAGCCAAATCTATTGAGATTCAGGAGCCTGTAGTGGAAGAAACCTTAGCAAGAGCTACTCCTCCAGTAGAGCTGCCAGTAGGGTTAACTGCCCCCAATGGGTTTGTAGAAAAATTGAGTCTTGTTCTTGAGACGGATTTGATCTGGCATATTTTGCCAACATTGGGGAGTGCCAGGGGACATTGGAATATTTGAAGAAAGAAGGGCTACTACCCCTACTTTCACCCTTAAAGGAAAATGTCTACCCCAGGTTGGTGAAATTGTGGTACCAAAACCTGACAAAGAAAGTGGTACTTGGGGCTGAGGATATACTAGAAATCTTCATTAATGATTGGCAGCTGACTATTGATTGCAGAGATATTGGGATGGCTTTGGGAGTCCAATATCAATTTGATCCCACCAGAGCTGCGGGAGCACCTCCAGGGGCTATATTTCGGGAAATGGCTAAACAACTTACTAATGGAATAGTGGGCTCTGGTGAATCCTTCATGAGAAGAGACCTCCATCCTACCCTCAGACTCATTGATACCATTCTGAGAAAAAATGTCTATGTCTCTAGCCATTTGTAAGAGAGAAGGGCCCCATTAGTGGATGCCCTATACTTCTGTTCAAAGGAGCAATTTGTGAATGCACCTAAGCTAATTTTTGAAACAATGGTGGACATCAATGACAAGGTGCTGAAGAGGCAAGCTTTTGCTAAAGGAGGAGGTCTGCCTTTCTGCAAACTCATCACATGTCTGCTCAAGACTGGAAAGTATGTGATCAAGCGAAATGAGCCAATGGAGAAGCTGACCATCAAATTATATAGAAAAAGGGAATGGTCAACCAGCCTCACCTTAATTAACAAGAGTCAGCCAGTTGGAAGGGAGGAGGCTGAGAAGGTACTGTAGACACCCAAATTCAGCCCAAGGCCCGATCAGTCTGTACTCTGAGAGAGATGTACCCTTGTGCTTTTGATGGCACCCTTGAACCTTTAGGAATCACCCTGAATCCTTTAGAACCATTCCCCCAACCCTTAGGAATCGCCCTAAACCCTAGGATCCCTTCCCAGACCCAACTTAAACCCTTCTGAGCATTTGATGGGAGGAGAGCTATAATATTTTACAGGGATCACTGCCAAGGATGAGTCATATTCCATTGGAAGAAGGACTTCTCCAGCTTTCCAGCGGGCTAAAGATCATCCAATTTGGAGTTGTGGTTCGAAAGTTATGGCCGACTGAAGTTTCACAAAAAATCATGACTTTTGCTCAAGCGTATGTATTACATACGCCCAGCAAATTTGGCCCCATTTTGGTTAGGCGTATATATTATATACGCCTGGCATTTTTGGGCCAAATTTGGCAGGGCGTACATAATAAATATGCCCAGCATAGGTAGGGCCCACTGCGGACACCTACCTTCTCAGATCTCCTCTGGTTTTCATGGAAATCACTGTACATAAATTGGGCGTATGGAATATATACTCCCAACTTAGCTACAGTAACTGTCATCAAATGCTCAAAATTTCTTCATCAGGTTTGACCTTTTGCCCATCTACTTGGTTGAGGTGGGTGTCCTAAGATCGGTTGCACCCCCTTTGAGCTTATTTACAATCCTTAAGTCACCTATATTCTCACCCCATCATCTGCCATTGAAATTGGTTCCCCAAACCCCTAGGACGCTAAAAACCTAGAAAACCTTAGATGGAGGATTACCTAATTGCTAAACCAATTAGCTCTTAAGTAACCGTCGAACCCACCTCTTCTCTATAAATAGAGAGGCCCCCCCTCTTCCCAAAGGATTGAAAAATTAGGGTTAAAAGCTTGAGTTCAAGAGAGAGAGACCTAGTGAGAGAAAGTTTCATTTTTTTTATTCTTCAACTAGAATTCCAGCATGCTTAGTTTACCCCTTTCAATCCATTTCAACCATTAGACCACCCGTCTTTTAGTAAAGCTTAGTCCCTAGCTTCATCCTACACTTCCCATCTACCGAATCCTAGCATTAGAATCCATTCCCCTACCGTTTAAGCCATTTAAAGCCATTGAAAGTATGCCGAAGCGAAGGTCTTCAACAGTGCTACAAGGGCCTGTGAGCTCCGGCTCACCCCTCTCTTCCTCTACCTTCTTGGTGTCTCCTCCGTCTAAGGATTCAAACTGTTACGCCACCGAAATTTCAGTTTGGCTCAAAGCTTGATAGGACAGTATTGCCTTCGGGCAAGGGGAAGCTCTGCCCATTTATTTTCATTTTGGCCATAGATAGAGACCGCCACGTGCGGGTTGATCGGGTGCCTAAGCCCTTCCTGATCGATAACCGATGCCCCTACCCTAGAGCCTTTGGAAAAAATCGGTAAATCAGAGTCATATTTAGCACTTCGGTGCTCAAAATATTAATTTAAAGGTTTCCCGGGTCACCAAAAGCTCTGGGTAGCGACTCTACATTTTATTCCATCATGAGCGCATCGCCACGACAGGTTTGTGAGAATCCATGGTCCCACAGATGGCGACTCTGCTAGGGATATCACCCTAGCGCTTCCCCTCTTGTTGGCCTTTTTCTTAATCTCTACTAGCCATTGATGTCTTTTCTGATTTTCTGCTGCTTTTTCTTCATTTTTGTTGTTTTTACTAACATACTTACCCCTACGATTTGGTCTTTAAGTGCCTTAGCCGATTGGCTGGCCTACTTGTGCCTTTAAATTTCAGTTTTTACGGTTTTGTCATTTAAGCCGCTTTAGCCATTTGGCGGGCCTGCTCGCATCTACTTTTCACGTCATTTAAATTTCAGTCATTTACGAGCCTTAGCCATTTGGTGGGCCTACGTGCGCTCTTTATTTCAGTCATCATATCTCACTGTTGAACACTGGCTTATTGAGGCGGCACGGGCTTGTCATCCCCGATCCGAACTTCGACTTAAATTCACTCCCCTTTAAAAATCTGCAATTAAAAGTGAACCAACAGTGTGGGGACATAATCAAATTTATTTTTGCATATTTTGGATAGTTTTTCGGGGGGTTTAGGCACAGATATACCTTACCCGGTTTCCAGTAAGGCGGCAGCCCTAGTGGTGATGATCTTGAAAAGAACCACCCTTCCAGTACCTGAGAAGGCGCTTGTCCCGGAGGTATATCGGTTGGGTTGCCAATATCGATCGAGCCGTAAAACCCGCAATGGTGAGAGCGTAGATAGCCCGAATTCAGTCGTGTATCCCTAGGAAGCAGAAAGGAGTGACCCCATAACATACACAGCAGTCCCCAGGAGCATCCCTCCCAAGAAACCAGTTCCAAAGACTATTGTGGACTTGCTGTTCACTGTCAAACAAAGTTGGAAGAACAGTTTTTGCCAGGCGTATATATTAAATACGCTCGGCAATAAATCCCCATAAATACTCAGGCGTATATAATATATACGCCCAGCCAAAATCCCCAGATTTAAGCATGGCATATATAATATATACGCTAAGCCAAATCAGCTAGTTTTGGTCAGGCGTATATCATACATACGCCCAGTATAAACTGGGTACAGGCAGCCAAATCCACCACCCAAGTTCCCCGATTAGCGGTATTAGTGCCCACAGTAGCCTCCCGCATTCTGTAACGACCAATATGCCCCCGCCCAGTCAAAAGAAGGCAACTTCTCATTGATTTGCTTCGGGGGATCGGGTCGTTTGCATGGATTCCCTCACCTTCAATAGAATGAAAGGGTTCTCTTTCGCTTCTTTCGAAGTGTGTCGGATCCTGCTGTGGGACCTACTAAAGGTGCATATATCACCCAAGACGAGAATTTTTCTAAGGCACCAGATCATCATTCATTTAAATAGGGGAGTTAATTTTCATTTGAAAATTCAAAAACAAAATAATAATATATATATAGAAAAATCAAAAATCCATATATACGTGTACTTTCGGTGTGACCGTCACTAAGGCGACCTCAAACCCAACCCGTAGAAAGAGAACTAGGAAGGCATTCGGCCCTTACCCAAGACATCGATACAACACTCATCAGTGGATCATGTCGAGCGCCTATACATCCCCACCATCATCCCCATCCCATTCCCATATAGGAGAAGACTCGATCTCCAACACCTTCACCCAAACCCGATTCGATGTCACTAGTCCATTTGGGGCACCCATGTTCGCATCCACCCCATCCCCAGCCCTTACATTTTCCCAACATACCCCCATCTCATCCCCTACTGAAACCCCTCATTTCCCAACCGACACATATATCCCCATCTCCCATCCATACACCCTTACCGCACCCCCCTACTCCTAAAGACCCCATCGGGAGCCCCATCCCCCGCCTACCTCCCATGTCCCATCCACCTCATCATCCATGCCCCCTACATCCTATATCCCATCCACCTCATCCCACATGCCATCCATATCACATGGCCCATCCACATACCAACATACCCCCCATTTACCCAGGTCATGCCCAACTTTTCCCAAGGTATGAACAGTAACCCACCATCTTCCATAGCCATACATCCATACCCTCCAAGCACAATCATCCATACCCCCATACTCGGGTCATGCCTAGTTTCACCCAACCCCCTCAATCCTTGAATGGCCCATCACCCTCCAATCTCACACTTGAATCCATGCCCTCAATAGAGGACATGAGAATGATGTATGCTCTGTGGGCTACCTCTCGAAGCCCTACATTCCAAACCCCACATCTAGGTCTCCAAAACCTCCATACCCCATACCCTCATGGCCATGCCCAACCACCCATCATTCATACCATCCAAGAACCCCCGCCTCAATTCCAGGCCCGAGGCCCAAACCCAACAAGCCTAATCCCACTCATCTTAGGCCCAAACCCATTCAAATCCATGGGCCCAAGCCCAAATATCTTTAGAACCATGCGCCTAAGCCCACTCCCAAACCCAAGCTCAGGCCCAAGCCCACAAAACCCATCAGGCCCAGGCCCAAAATCCTCAAGGCCCATGGGCCCCAGCCCAAACCCATCAGCCTCAAGCCCAAGCCCAAAACCCTCAAGGCCCATGAGCCCAAGCCTAAACCCATCAAACCCAGGCCCAAAACCCTCAAGGCCCATGGGCCCAAGCCCAAACCCAGCAGACTTAGGCCCAGTTCCAAGCCCATCAGACCCAGGCCCAGTTCCAAGCCCCCCAGGGGCCTTGGACCCAAACCTATCAAACCCATGCCCAAGGTCCATCACCCCACACCCAATACCCAAATGGCCCATTAGCCCAAACCCAACAGGGCCCAGTGGCCCAAAATCATATCAACCCCCACACCCAGGCCCAAGGCCCATCAACCCAAGCCTTCCAAAAGCATCATGCCCAGATCCATCAAGTCCAAGGCCCATCCACCCACACTCATCAAGGCCCGTTCACGAACCCCTTACCCCTTCACCAGTACCCTTCATTCACCTATACCCCTTACGCCCCCATCCCCCCTCCAACAGAAAATCCGATCCACTCCATTCCTCAAAACCATGCCTACAGCATCCCGCCACATCAACCACACCCCCATCACCCCCAGAATGTGCACCCAGCTCAGCACACCATTCATCTACAAACGACTCATCCATTCACTCCTTCCCATCCCCTACAAACCTTGTGGCCCCACCAAGTCATCCAACCCATCACCGCCCAAGCCCAAATAGTGGACCTCGCCCCTCACCAGTACACTGACCAACAGTATGAGGAGGACGAGATTCGCAATAGTGGAGGAGCTGCTAGCTTCGGCCCCCCAGGCCCCCCATCCTCACACCTAGGGCGGAACAAAATCAGGGGGAGGTAATCCCAGCTACAACCTCTAAAGAATTAGAGCAGCTGAAAGAACAGATAGACAGAATACAAAAGCAGCTAATGAATATGGGAGGGGTAGAACTGCATTCGACAGACTTTTCAGACTTATGTTTGTTCTCAGATATCCCCCTGCCACAAAAATTTAAGATGTCCTCATCCGATAAATATAATGAAACTGGCAACCCCATCGCCCACTTAAAAACTTACTATGGGGATATGTGCCAGTGCGGCAGAGATGAACGACTCCTCATCAAAGTGTTCCAAAAGAGTCTAACAGGCCCAACACTGAGATGGTTCACGTCCCTAGAGCCATCCATGACAAAAACATGGAAAGATCTGACACACTTATTCCAAGAACAGTATGTCTATAACATGGACATAGAGCTAAGGAAGTCAGATCTGGCCCATTTGAAGTAAAGACATGATAAAACTTTCAGTGCCTACTTAGGAAGGTGGAGGGCATTGGTTGCCCAGGTGACCCATCGGATTCATGATGATGAGCAGATTGAATTGATAATCAAGGGAGCTCTCCCAGTCATCGCAAAATTTTTGGTATATCAGCAACAGTCCAATTTTGCTGATTTGATCTGAAATACCAGCCGTTGCGAAGACACCGTTGGAGAGGGCAGGTTGGGAAAGAGCGTGGCCAACGGGGCCACCGAGGTTGGAAAAGCTGCCGAACCAAGAATTGAAAGAAGACCAGGGACAGAGGTATAGAACATCGTTTACCCCCAGGCCAATATCAATGCCCTCCCAATACAGCTCCAAGCCGCACAACCACCCCCAGCCCGTTTCGAGCAAGCACTAAGACTAAACAATGGACCGAGAGCCCCATTTACCCAGGAACAGATGAGAGCACGATTCGAATGAGTGTTCACATGGTTGGGGCAATCTTTGAGTGTCTTATTGCCCATGTTGCTACAAAAGGATCTGGTCAATTTAGTCCAACCTCGCCCACCACCCAATCCAATCCCGAGAAACTATGACCCGAACCTGCATTATAACTTCCACCAGGGACCGGGTCACCCTACGGACCGGTGCTTCTAGCTAAAGCACGCGATCCAAGATTTAATAAAGGTAGGAAAAATTATTCCCCCGCCACCTCCTCAAGGCGCACCTAACATCCATCAAGCTCCCTCTACCATCAAGACTCAGAGGCCCTGTGCCTAACATCCACTGGGTAGAAGAGGAAGAAGAAGAGTTTGACCCCTCGGATTATATCAGTAATCAAGAGGAGTTCTCATTTCCCAAGATGAATTAGGAGGAAACATTTGTGGGGGTGATCGAGCCATTGTATTTAGCCGATTACTTCCCCACCCCAGCATACCAAGAGGAGCCCTTAGATTTAGGGCAGTATTTTTCCACTCCCGCTCCCGCCTATCAAATCCAAATGGGCACAGCCCCACCACAATCATACATATATCCGCCTCACTCCCAATTTACCCCATATACCTCTCCGTCACACCCAAATCACCCCACACCATACATAACTCCACCATCCCCATACCATCCAACCACATACACACCCCCGAATCTCTCCACCCAATACACCACTCCGCCATTGTTAAGGTATTTTATGTGCTTGCTATTGACTTTATTGGAGACAGTGATAAGAATGGGGTTAGTGAAAATTAAAGGTGGATTGAAGAGCAACAAACCTAAAAATACACAGACCTGCAAGATACAGGACCTGTTGTAGCAAGTTTTAATAAGTAAGAGTTTGTCCCACAGGGAAAGTTGATCTAAAGCTCCAAGGGAGCTATCTTTAGTAGGCCCTCCAGATCTGGCTATAGATCTGACAATCCTAAATTGAAGGGGATTTAAGGTGACTATTGTCTAAATCCTAAGGTAATGTAATGCCTAAACTACAAAAAGGGTTGAGAAGAATGATGGAGTGTGAGAAAATAAATATAAAAGGGTGAGAAGCAAGCTATTCAGTATATATCTGATGGGTCTTATAACTCAGACTCAGATCTGCTGCTATAGAAATCTTGTCCAATGGCTACATTATCACCAAAGAGGAGAAAAGATCCAGCTCACCCCTGTGCCATGATCCAATCCCTTATGGCTATAACCTGTCCACTTGAATGGTCACAGACTATCCAATAGGGGGAACCACAATCCAGAGATGGGTCAGAACAGGTTTATCATCATAAGCACTACTTCATCTAGGCTACCAGCTCAAGAATCCATAGGAACCTCAACCTCTAAAGTTCTGTGTGTGGGGCAAGGCCTGCAATGTGCACTAGCCTGGACACACAGAACCATCAAGAGTTTGAGTACTAGCCTTTAAGCCTAGCTGTTCACTGCTTTAGAAAGACAGCAGTGATCCAGTCACAAGCCTACAATCTCTACAGCCAGATCAGATCTGCCATCTGATGGTGGGTCTATACAAATACAGGGGAGTCTGTCTCTGCACAATCTCTCACAAGGCTACAAGCATAAGTGTAGAGAAGAAGGATCTATCTCAGATCTGTGGATTGGCCTCACCCTAGGGCTATAATTTGTCCACTTAAATGGTCACAGACTATCCACAGAGGCTATCCTCCCCACAGAGGTCTAAGACAGAACAAGAACTTTGCTGTCGCCACCATGTTCACAAGGCTACCAGCTCAAGGTCCCATGGGGATTCAGATTCAGTGGATCCTGTGGTGGGGCATAGGCCTGCAATGTGCCTAACCTGGACACACAGGTCACTTGGATCTAAATAAACCCTTAAAAATAATCCTCCATTGCTTACTATACAACTTTGCAATGGAGGATCTCAAGGCAGCAGCCTTGTACAAAATAACTCACAAAACACCAATCCCATACATGCATAAAATCCTATTATAAAACTCCATTAATTCTATTCCAAATAGACATACAAAGACATAGTCAGCAAGTGCTAGACTATGGAGAGAAGAAAAAGGGAAAAAGAAACTGCCTAAACCCTAACCTTTGCGTACTGCAATTCTATAGTTGGTTTCAAGGAGTACAGAAGACAAGTCCCTTAAACCTAAACTAGGCTTAGGCTTATATAGTAGTCAGCTCTGTGAGAATTAGGGTTAGGAAACCCTAATTTGTCAATGCTATCATGGCCCATTTCTATTCCTTGGATGCCTCGGGGCGTGTGCACGGAGATTAGAGCATTAGAGTGCGTGCCCTAGTTGCTGGAAGTTCTTAGACTACCCCTGCAGAAGTGGGGGAGAAGTTAAGAACCCGAGCCTCGCTAGGTAGATAGGCTTTCCAGGTCTTATCGCATGATAGAATTGGCATCGCAGGGTTGATTTGACTTGACGCTCTTGCCGTCGCTGGATTGGTACTTTGGTCATCGCGGGATTGCTCTTTCCATTTGAATGGTGCGGGAATTGCACGCGCGGCTCGTTCCTTGATGAATCCCGCGGTGATCCTTGCGAAGAAATAATGTGCATGGGCTTCTGGATTACACGAGCAGTTCCTTGAAAGTTTATATCCCGTGGCAACTGCGCTCAGGAATGCCTGGAGCTCTCTCTCTTCAGTGAATCGCGTGAAGATTGAAGACTCATTTCTTGAGCTACGCGAGTGCTTATGACTGTGACTCATGAGAACTGTGCGAAGTATGCTTTTTACTCCCTGTTGATATCCATCTGTGCGTGAACATCGCGACCAGTTGGTGTGCTGCCTTCAGAAGCCCGCGACAATTGCACGAAGCATTCTTTCTGATTTAATTGAACCCTGTGACATCTGCACGAGGCATTCTTCTTGACTTGTTTCTGCTTTGCTGTGCCTATGCTGCAGCCAATTCTCTGTCTGGGTTCAACCTTCTTTCTTCTGAGGAACTTCTGGGGCAACAGTAGACTTCTTGGCATGGTTAGGAGCTTATTTGCAGCTTCTGCTTATTACCTACAAAATTGTCTTAACAGTCATTTATTAAATGACTAAGGGTCTAACAGAGATTAAGTTAAAGGGTGAAAAGTGGTACTTTTCAGTTCTTAACACACCCCCAAACCTAATCTTTGCTAGTCTCTTAGCAAAGCTTTAACTAATTAAATTCCACTTTCGTAGAGATCACGGGTACATTTAGCATATGTACTAAGCCTTTCAAACCCCTAGGTGATCCCTAGTGGAGGAGTGAAGTCTCCTGAGGGTTTTTAGTGAAGATACCCAGAAACTTCACCATTAGAACAGTTAAGTATAGTGCAGTTAATGACAAACAGATTTCAATGTATAAAGCTTCATTCCACACCCATTCTTTAACATTTAGAGGGAACTATAGCAGTATGCAGGCCATTCAAAACTCAAAATTTAGCAAGTTTTTACATCACCACCATTCATTTTAACATTAGAAATTCAATGTGTAAAAATCAGTACCCAGCTTGCCTAAAATTCCAAAAATCAGATTGGATACAACCCCAATGAGGTTAAATTTTAGACCCAATTCATACCAGGGTTATCTCTCAACATTGACCATCTGAGGGTGTTCACATTCAAAACAACTCAAGAGCAGTTACAGACCCCAAATGGGTCTGCAAGCATGAGCATAGGCAAAGCTTCTAATTTCTGACATCCTCATGACTTTTCACCATAGATTGGACAACTCCTCATCTCCACATGACAGCTCATTTTACTTTGGATCTACAAGGTCTTTTTGAATGGCTTGTAATGTGGCTTATGGGTGAGGGATGTAAAGAATCAAGGGGTAAAAAGGGAATCAAAATAAAGAAATCAGCAAGATAAGGAGTGATTCATGACTTCACAACCTTCATTTCAGCAAAACTTCATCTTTCTTTATATATTCCAGAATCAAAGTGGCCAGCTTCTCCTCTTCTTTTCAATTTTCAGATGATGTTCTTCTCTAGACTTCTCTTTCTTTTCTCTTTTTATTTTTATTCAATCTTTTTATGATTTTTTATAATGAACTGCCACACAAATACCATTGATACACTGTTGTTTATAAGTTGCTTTTCTTCACCTTCCACAGAATGTTGAACCATTCTCACTATCTTTAACTCCTTCTTTACCTTCTGAATTCTCAGTGTGAGGGTGAGGTTGAATCAGGTCATGAGGCTAAGGTGCAAGTATTCTAGTGTTTGTCAAAGAAAAGTAGGATTTTTAAGGCTCAACTAGTGTATGCAAAAGGGCAACTTTTAAAAGGTTGGATTTTTAGGTTCAAACTGCCCAAATGAAGGCCCTGGATCATTTCCTTAGTATCGTGAGTGCTGTCAATCAGTTTTGATTTGGAGAAGCCTAACTTCTAGTGAAAAGGTCTTAACTCAATCAGTCCTTAGAGCATCAGTAATGCTAAAAATACTCTTCCAAAGAAAATGATGGGCCAAATCTCACTATGTATGGTCCTCAAATTAACCCATGGGGTGTATTTTCATCTGTTTCTCTCTTAGGTTCACTGAGTACTAACTAAAAAATTTTCTGATGTTAGCTTCATGGTGGTGTCAAGATTTTAACATTTTCAGTTTCGAAAAGTCTGTAAAAATATTTTAATTTTTTCACAAATTTCCTCATTGTATCAAGTTAGGTGGAAATTGACTTTATGCATCCCAGTTATACCACTATTACTGCACTAAAATTAACTATTCTATTGGCAGACCTACCCTGCCACACCCCCAAACCATGAGGAGCAGTGTCCTCACTGGTCCAAAGGTGAGTAAGTGCAGTAGATTCCATACAGAACAAATAAACACATAAGAAGACAAACAAAAATACATAAGAGCAGCGAAAGAGAACTAAGCAAAGATGGGAAACTGAACAGTATAGAAAAAAAAGAAAAAATCATTAGAATTGAAAAAGATTACAAAAAGATTTACAAAAAGAGAAAAAATAAAAGCCTTAGAACAGACAAAATAGGGGGGGGGAACAGGGATCAAGGGGGAGTCGGTGGTGGAGGGTTTGAGGAAGATGATGGGGGAGATGCAGGTGGTTCAAATTTTTTTTTCTTCTTCTCTTTCTTCTCCTTTTTCTTCTCCTCCTTGGCCAGGATCCTCTGGACCTCTTCATACTCATCCCAAAGAAATTGTAATGGGTCTGGCTCCTTAGGCGGTTGGGGGTCCAACCACATAGGATAGAAGTTGTTTGGAAACTCGTTGGGTTTGTCATTCGCCATGGTTATGAGGAGGGCCGGACTGCTAGGGTTAGAAGAGAAAGGATGAGATGAAGACGAACTAACTTCGTATTTAAAATACTTGGACGGTGGACAATGAATCGGCTTATTAAAGTTTTGTCCCTTTCCAAGCATGGCAATAAATTGGGAGTGTTCGGGGAATGAGGAATCGCACAACTGATTATGAGAAAAGAGAGCTCACACTAAATGATGGTCTAAATTTAGCCTTGGTATTTAAGGTGATCCCATTTATCGCGTAGCTGCCGATGCTACTCTAAGTGTGCATGATTTATTTGTATGTTGAAAACATACTTGCGAATGATGAATGCCACTGAATTTGGAAAATTAGAATGAATAAGGAAATATTAGCACAGAGAGAAGTTAATTAGCCTGTAAGATTAGGGCCAATTGTAGTAAGTTTTAAATGTAAGTGAGTAAAAGATCGTCCACAAGGAATTTATTTAAAATATAAGATAAACCTCCAGATCTGAGCTACCAAATCTGGCCTCTGATCCTATCTATAGAGCAAATATGATGGGAGGTTGAATTTGTCATATTAACTAAATGATAAAAGTAAAATTAAAACTAAGTGATTCAGATCTGAGTTGGGGAGATTTTGATGTAAATTAATAAGAATGGAGAAATAATATCTAACTTTGATTTGGTCCTTGATGAAAAAGAATGAGAATAAATGTAGATCAAATGAGATGTGATCCAATCTTCATCTGGCTACAAGCACAGATGCAAGAGAAAGTAATCTAACTCAAGGGTTAGAGTTAAACTGATGGTTATGGTCTGTCCACTTCAATGGCCACAGACCATCCAATAGTCTTTAATCTGAACCCTTAATTCAGAACGAGAAACACCACTACAAATGCTGTGAGAGATTAGGTTACAAACACAAATTCTCACAGGGATAATGAATTAAGGGAAATTGCTTAAAAAACACTAAATCTAAAGGAGTCTAGTGCAATAAGGAGATCACAGGGAACATTGCAGAAGATTTTGGGAATTTGCTAATTTTCTTAGCAGAAGATTTTGGGAACATTGCAGAAGATTTTGGGAACATTGCAGCCAATGATTTTTCAGCTTTCCCCATTTAAAACTTTGTTTGAATCTCCCACAATGAATGTTGATACCAAATTAAACTCTGCAAAACAAAAACAGAGGAAACGCACAGAAAAATACCGAAATCTAGGGTTTTGTTTGAACTTGTTGATCGCTTGATGAAGTCCACCAGAATCAGAAGCAAAAAGTCCCTCTCTTCAAGTGCAAGCCATCGAACAAATATGAAGAAAATTGGGGCTGAATTCTAAAAACACGCAAGGAAAGAAAAAGGGTTTTCTGTGAAACAGGACGCTCTGAGAAGGCTTTCGAATATGAAACCCTTGCTTCGAAAGGGTTTAAATATGCTCAAAATGATATTCGCAAAGTATCTTTGAAGTTTTCGAAAAGTTTAAAATAGTTCTTTTTACAAAAGAGAATGGCATCAGTACCATACGAAAAGCAAATAGCTTCAGAACCAACTTTTCGAAAAGCAAAAGGCTTCAGAAACAACTATTCGAAAAGCAAAACATTCTTTTTGAGTAGTTAGATACAGGTCCAGATCCTTTTCAAAAAGAAAATTAAACTTTTTGAAATGTATTTTTTTCTTTTGCGAATTAATTTTTCACATATTATAACTTTTCGAATTGAGTGTAAACATGACTAAAAACAGAGAAGAATAAACTATGCAAAAACTACAAAACAAACATGAGTAGAATACATATGATACAGTTGTTTAACATCAGATTTGTGGAGGCTCTTGATGGTAGATGGTCAGCATAGGCTCCAGGGTATTTTCAACGCATGGTTTGAGCCTCTGCCCATTTACTTTCAAGGTTCTCCCATCACTTGGGTCCAAAATTTCATGACCCTGTAAGGAGATGCATTAATGACAGTATATGGCCCTTCCCATCTGGATCTCAACTTTCCAGGAAAGAACTTAAGTTTTGAGTTGAATAACCATACCTTGGAACCAGCTATGAACTCTTTTCTCAACAAATTTTTGTCATAGAAAGCCTTAACTTTTTCTTTGTAAGATCTTGCATTAGTGTATGCATCCATCCTCAACTCTTCCAACTCAGCAAGCTGCAGTTTCCTGTGATTACCAGCAGTAGTAAGATTCATGTTCAAGGTTTTAATAGCCCAAAAGGCTTTATATTCTAACTCCACTGGTAAATGGCATGCTTTGCCATAGACCAATCTGAATGGGGACATGCCAATTGGGGTTTTATAGGCTGTCCTATATGCCCATAATGCATCATTCAGCTTAAAGGACCACTCCTTTCTGTCCTTGTTCAGTCTTTTCCAGTATATATTTGATTTCTCTATTGGAAATCTCCACTTGTCCACTGGTCTGTGGATGATATGGAGTACCTACTCTATGAGTCACAGAGTACTTTTTCAATAAAGCTTCAAAATACTTATTACAAAAATGGCTTCCCCCATCACTGATAATAGCTCTGGGGGAACCAAACCTGGAAAAAATGTTGTCTTTTAAAAATTTCAAGACAACTCTATGATCATTGGTTTTAGTAGCTGGGGCTTCAACCCATTTGGATACATAATCCACAGCTACTAAGATGAAATTACAACCATTTGAAGGAGTAAAAGGTCCCATAAAATCTATCCCCCAAATATCAAACAATTCAACTACCAAAATGGGCTGTAAAGGCATTGAGTTTCTCTTGGAAATGCTGCCCAATTTCTGGCAGTTCTGACAAGACTTACAGTGCTACAGTGCATCTTTGAAAAGTGTAGGCCAATAAAATCCACACTGCAAAACCTTTGCAGCAGTTTTGTTTCTACTAAAATGGCCTCCACAGGCCTATTCATGACACATGGAAAGTATGCTATAAAAGTCTTCTTTAGGGACACATCTTCTAATTATTTGGTCCGCACAAATCTTGAACAGATAAGGGTCCTCCCAAATAAAATGTTTGACCTTTGAGAATAAATGATCTTTGTCCATTTTATTCCAGTGTTGAGGAGTTTTTCTAGTAGCCAAAAAGTTGACTATGTTTGCAAACCAAGGGGTGTGTATACTGATAGTAAAAAGTTGCTCATCAGGGAAAGATTCATTGATAGGCAGCCTATCAATCTTAGCATTTAGAATTCTAGACAGGTAGTTAGCCACCACATTTTCCACACCCTTTTTATCTTTAATCTGCAAATCAAACTCCTATAATAGGAGGATCCACCTGATTAATCTTGGTTTGGTTTCCTTCTTAGACAGAAGGTATTTCAAGGCTGAGTGGTCAGTGAACACCACTATTTGTGAACCCAAAACATATGACCTGAATTTCTCTAAAGCAAAAACAATTGCCAGCAGCTCCTTCTCAGTTGTTGTGTAATTGAGCTGTGCATCAATCATTGATCTACTGGCATAAGCTATGACATGAGGCAGCTTATCCTTTCTCTGCCCAAGAACAGCTCCCAAAGCATAGTCTGATGCATCACACATCAGCTCAAAAGGCAGTGAATAGTCTGAAAACTGTAGTATTGGAGCTGAAATCAAACAATTTTTTAAGAATTTAAATGCCTTCAAGCATTCATTGTTGAAAACAAAAGGGACATCTTTGCACAATAAATGACAAAGGGGCTTGGATATTTTACTGAAGTCCTTAATGAACCTTCTGTAAAATCCAGCATGTCCCAGAAAACTTCTGATTTGCTTAACGGTTTTGGGAGGTGGCAAATGTGCAATTAAATCAATTTTTGCTCTGTCCACCTTAATGCCCTTGTGGGAGACAACATGGCCAAGGACAATGCCTTGGGTGACCATGAAATGGCTCTTCTCCCAGCTCAAAATTAGATTGGTTTCTTCACATCTCTGTAACACCAAGTTGTGATGATGAAAACACTGGGCAAAATTGTCTCCATATATTGAAAAATCATCCATAAAAATTTCCATAAATTGGTCAATTATATCAGAGAAAATGGAGTACATGCATCTTTGAAAGGTAGCAAGAGCATTACAAAGACCAAAAGGCATTGTTTTATAGGCAAAAGTGCTAAAAGGGCAAGTGAATGTGGTCTTTTCCTGATCTTGTGGATACACAGGAATCTGGTTGTAACCAGAGTAACCATCAAGAAAACAGTAATAAGCTTTTCCTACTAGCTTATCTAAAATTTGATCAATGAATGGAAGAGGGAAATGGTCTTTTCTGGTCATTGTGTTTAGTTTTCTGTAA
This sequence comes from Chloranthus sessilifolius, assembly GCA_021018995.1. Classification (NCBI taxonomy): domain Eukaryota; kingdom Viridiplantae; phylum Streptophyta; class Magnoliopsida; order Chloranthales; family Chloranthaceae; genus Chloranthus; species Chloranthus sessilifolius. The sequence goes on from CM037594.1 coordinate 58,345,662, forward strand.
TCAATCTGAGACCCTCCAACCGGTTATGCATGCGGTTGGCATAAGCTCACCGAATATGAGGTTACAAGGTGATCCCATTTCTTAGGTACCATCTGTAGGTGCCACCCAAGCTTTGAATCAAATGGGGTAAATGACCTGCATCCAACAACTAAACAACCTCTTTCATGACCACTTCTTGCATATGAGGATTCACCTCCTTTGCATTTCCTAGAAGGCTTGCATCTTCCTCCAAATGAATTTTATGCATGCAAACAATTGGGTGATTCCTCCCAAATCAGCAATAGTCCAGCCAATTGCCCTCTTATGCTGTTTCAATACAATCAACAGCTCTTCCTCCTGCTCCTCAGTGAGGGAGGAAGAAATAATCACAGGCAGTGTTTTATGGTCTCCTAAAAACACATATTTCAAATTTTCTGGCAACTATTTTAGCTCTACATCAGGTGGACTGAGAGGAGAAGGTAACAAAGGTACCTTTACTGTTTGTGGAAGGGGAAGAAGAGCAGGTTTCCCTGAAGAGAACCTTGCTGATTGATCATGAGTTCCTTGCACAGCATTTACTTCCTCAGACTTTGAGTTACAAAATGTTTCTTCCTCAGCATTTCTCCAAGCATCTTTAAAATCTGTGGTTAAATCTTCACACTGCAAAAATTGTGGTAAAGTTTCTTCTACCAGTTCATCCAACAAATCAATAAGAAAACATTCCTCAGAACTGAATTGAGGCTGTGTAACTGCATTGTAGACATTTAACTTTACCTTCATATGTCCAAAAGACACTTCCATAATACCAGATCTGCATTGAATGCAAGCATTGGCTATAGCCAGGAATGGTCTCCCCAAAATGACAGGGATGGAAGTTCTGCTTTTTGTAGGTTCCATGTCCAATACCAAAAAATCAGCAGGGTAGAAAAACTTATCTACTCCTACCAACACATCCTCAATCATCCCAACTGGCTTTCTTTCAGATCTGTCTGCTAGTTGTAACACCACATGGGTGGGTTTTAACTCTCCCAAATCTAGTTTCTCATATACAGAATATGGAAGCAGATTGACACTAGCAACCAAATCTAATAAAGCCTTTTCAATGGTATGTTCCCCAATAATGGAAGGGATTGTGGGGATTCCAGGATCTTGAAATTTAGGAGGTGTGGTAATGGACAAAACCTGATTAACTCTTTCCACAACAAAGACCTTCTTGGATAACTGTATCCTAGATTGTCTTTTGTGAGTGCAAATATCTTTCAAAAATTTTGCATATGCTGAGATTTGTTTGATTGCATCAAGCAAAGGTAGATTTATCTTGACTTGCTTAAAAGTCTCCATCATTTCATCTATTTTTGTGTTCCCTTTATCAAAAGGGGATGCAGATTTCATGGCGTGTGGAAATGGCAAATGAGGAACTAGTCCTTCATTTACAGCTTTAGAAACATCATTAGAATATTTTTGATTTTTCTGTTGTTCATTTTTTGATTTTTCTGAGGTACATCAGCACCCCCAATGCTAACATCATGCTGCTCCTGCTGCATATCTCTAGCAGTTTCCTCAATTTTTTCTTCTTCCTTTTCAGTACCCACATTGTTATTTACAACTCTTCCACTTCTCAAAGTAGTGATAGCTTTTACTTCTTCATGTGAAACAGAAGCCTCTCCAACCATGAACTGTCCTTTAGGATTGTTCAAAGGTTGGCTAGGTAACCTACCTTCCTCTCTTTTGGCCAAAGTATTTGCAAGTTGACCCAATGTTTTCTCAATCTTCTTTATGCTCTGACTGTGAAAGTTTACAGTCTGAGTTAAAGACCCTAAATTCTGGAGTGAATTTAGAACTTGATCTTCAAAAGAAGGGGACCTAGAAGGGGTTGGAACTGGAGTAGATTGCTATCCAAGTTGTTGTGGAATGGGCTGCTGAAAATTTGGCTTGGTATAAAAATTCTGCTGATAAGGCTGAGCAGTTTTGAAAGGTAATTGGTTCTTTGGTTGCTGCTGCTGTTGTGATTGATAATTTCCCTGGCTCCACCTTAAATTGGGGTGCCCTCTCCATGCATATTCATTTGACCGTCTAAATGATTAAGAAGCGCTTGCTCCACCACCAAATCTGGGAACTGTGGTGCAGCAGGACATTGATCAAGTGAATGCGTAGGGGACTGACATATCAGACATGCCTCCTCTACTCTTGCAACCATTGAATTTTTAAGTGAATCCATCAATCTATCAAACTTCGTGGTGAAATTATCCATCTTCCTTTCCAACTCATTCACTCATTAATTTTTCCTTTGGTGGTTTGCTGATTGTTCAACCTAGCAGGATTCTCAATGTCTCATGACAAAGATTCTTGTTGAGTTGAATTTTCACCAATTACTTCAAATAAATCCCAGACCTCCTCAACTATTTTTTGTAAGTAGGTGCCTCCACAGGAAGCATCTACCATATTCTTGCCCTTTTGATCAATTCCTTGATAGAAGCTTTGAACAAGCTCCCATCGGGGAATTTGATGATGAGGACATTGCCTTAACAGTTCTTTAAATCTTTCCCATGCTTCATGGAAAGTTTCAGTTGAGTGTTGTGAGAAGAAAATAATACTTTGTCTCAACTGGCTGGTTTTAGACATAGGGAAGTGTTTGGCTAAAAATTGACACTGCAAATCATTCCAAGAAGTGATACTATTTGGTGCCAACATAGACAATCATGCTCTGGCCTTGTCCTTTAATGAAAAAGGAAAGAGCCTAAGCTTGGTTGCCTCTGGACTCAGTCCAGCTATGTTGAATGTGGTATAAAGAGACAAATATTCATCCACATGCTTATATGGATCTTCCTTACTCAAACCATGGAAGGAAGGAAGCATTTGAATAGTTGATGATTTAATCTCATAATTTCCTTCAACAGTAGGAAATTGAATGCAAAATGGAGAATTATAAGCACCAGGTGCAAAGTAATCCCTCAAAAGTCGAGGTTCTTCACCCATAGTAGATGTTTCAGCAAAATTCTGTGATGTTTGTCTGGTTCGTAGTAGCCTTTCAACTTCTAAATTCAGAGGGACAATCTCAGGACTGAAAGTCCTCCTACCAAACATACAACATAGAACAGAGAATCAAATTATGCACAGCAAACCTTCAGAATTCCTTTTAAAGTAGATTCCACGCTCAAAATGTATATGAATAACTGCACAGATTTAAACAATAGAATAGTTTAGCACTGATGTAACAAAATAAATACTTAGGTCTACCTATTTTAAAATAAAGTCCCCGGCAACGGCGCCAAAAACTTGATGCTGCTCTAAGTGTGCATGATTTATTTGTATGTTGAAAACATACTTGCGAATGATGAATGCCACTGAATTTGGAAAATTAGAATGAATAAGGAAATATCAGCACAGAGAGAAGTTAATTAGCCTGTAAGATTAGGGCCAATTGTAGTAAGTTTTAAATGTAAGTGAGTAAAAGATCGTCCACAAGGAATTTATTTAAAATATAAGATAAACCTCCAGATCTGAGCTACCAAATCTGGCCTCTGATCCTATCTATAGAGCAAATATGATGGGAGGTTGAATTTGTCATATTAACTAAATGATAAAAGTAAAATTAAAACTAAGTGATCCAGATCTGAGTTGGGGAGATTTTGATGTAAATTAATAAGAATGGAGAAATAATATCTAACTTTGATTTGGTCCTTGATGAAAAAGAATGAGAATAAATGTAGATCAAATGAGATGTGATCCAATCTTCATCTGGCTACAAGCACAGATGCAAGAGAAAGTAATCTAACTCAAGGGTTAGAGTTAAACTTATGGTTATGGTCTGTCCACTTCAATGGCCACAGACCATCCAATAGTCTTTAATCTGAACCCTTAATTCAGAACGAGAAACACCACTACAAATGTTGTGAGAGATTAGGTTACAAACACAAATTCTCACAGGGATAATGAATTAAGGGAAATTGCTTAAAAAATAGTAAATCTAAAGGAGTCTAGTGCAATAAGGAGATCACAGGGAACCCTCGACACTAATCCAATTGAGAACGTACGGTTCACAGCAACCTTTTCAAATTCACCATTATAATTACAGAGCACAGCTTAAACAGCTCTCGGATTTGTAGTCTTGAATACAATTCTCTTTTGAATTATAGAAGTATCTCACAGCTCTCAATTACAACTAAAAGCTAGGCTATTACAGGAGTTTCAGACAAGCTATCTGAATTGGAAATGAGGTAATAGAAATGAAACCCAAAATCTGGATACCCAAATTGGGCAAATGGTTCATCTATTTATAGTTTCCCCCAAGTCTAGCTCAGATGTGTATCGACAAATCAAAATTGGTTAGATCTGTATCAACCAATGGGAGTCGAGCACAAGGATCCAGATCTATTTTGGCCAATAAGAACTGCTTGATTTGGTTCAACCAATCAGATGACAGAAGCATCAATTCTGTTATGTATTTCAAAAATCTGTTAGAACTTTTAGAAGTTTCCGCCAATTGATTTCATCTTTGGGTGCTCACATGGGGTGGAATATGCCTTTGGTTCATGCTCAGAATCTTTCGGAATGTCCCTGGGTTTTTAAATGCATTGGGGCGCGTGTAAAAGATTACTGAATTACCCTTGCAGATGCTAGGAATCTTCAGAATACCATTTCGCATAGTTTGGAGAACTTTTCGCAAGGTACTGTGACTTCTGAAGCTCTTTTCGCACAGTTCTGGTGCTGTTCACAAGGAGTTCTCTTCTTTTCGAATAGGTCAGAAATCCTTTCGAAGAGTTCAGGTGCTCTTCGAAAACTAAGCCTGGAGCTTTTAATTCTTTTCGCAAAGTTCAGGTTCTTTTTGAAATGTTCAGTTTCTTTTCGAAAAGCACTCTATAATGCATTCTTCTGTTCGAATAGCTCCACACCTCTTTCCAGGTTACAACCAGGCCTTTGTCCTCTTTAGTTTAGGCATTTTGACAGCTCGTGAGGTTATCCCTTCTCTTTCTTCCTTTGGATCAACATGGATCATCATCTTTTTGGCACTTTTAGGCTGCTTTCATGGTTAAGCCTGTCTTTATTGTTAGCTGTAACACAAGCACTTAAAACACTTATTTAGTTCTCTCAAAGGTCTATCAAGGCCCAGGTTAAAGGGTGGAAAATGGTATTTTCTAGTTCTCAATAGCTGCACATTGGAAGATGTGGAATTTTGCTTTGCGCGCGCTCAAGACTCTGCGAGCAAGTTCTGACATGGCCCACAATTAGGAAAATGAGTCCATTTTAATCCCTTGATCGAGATCAACACTAGACCTCTGTGCACCATTTCTGCTGAGGCCTATACTTGCACAATGTCATGCATCCACTCAGTTTCCATCTACATCTACGCTTCACATGGATTCCTATTTCAAATGAGAATAGCCTCCCTAAATTCATCTCTCATGTTAGTGACAAAAGTGAACAATATGAAGACTAATGTAAAAAAAATAAAAAAAATAAACAAGCACACATAATAGATATGGCATATAAATCAATATACAAAAAGAAGAAAAATTCTATTAACTTGGAAAAACATGTACAGTAGTAATTACAATAACTAGAAAAGAAGTGCAAAGGCACGAAAAGCCTAATCTACAATCTAGGTTCTAAGAGGAGGAGGAATCTGAATCTGAATCTCTGAACCAATCCCAACCCATCTGTTTCGCATGTTTCTTCATTTCAGCTTTGCTCTCAGAACTGGGCTTGGAGTTGGTTCTATCTGAGGGAGCTTTGGTCTTTTTCTTCCTGGGTTTCTTCTCAATTGGGCTCTTTTTCTTCTGCTGCCTTGGTTGCTTTGGCTGTGGGGGTTTCTTCATGGTTGGAGCCTTTGGTGCCCTCACCCTCATCTTTTTGGTTTTGGGTTTAGGAGCGATCCTAGGTGATTTTTCTTTGTCTGGCTCAGTGGTGGCTGCTGCAGACTTCCCTTTATCTTTGGGCTTAGGCTGGCCAGGGGATTTTGCCTCCTCAGACTAGGCAGCTGGCTCTTTGTCAATTTTTATAGAGGCTGTTGTGTAAGCTGTCCTCTTAGTAGTGACTTTCCTCTGTTTAGGATAAGTTTGCCCGGTTGGAGGTGCAGCAGGGGCCTTCCCTTTCTCTGGCTGGGGAATTGGTTGTGCCTCCGCAGACTGGGTAGTAGGTGTTGGGGTAGCTTTAGGCACTCAGCTTCTGGTGTACAAATAGAGAGTGGGGTGGGCTGCTGAGCTGCCTTTCTGGCAGCAGCCAATGCAGTTTCCTATGAGGCTATCTGGATTTTGGCTTTGAGGAGGTCAGTTTCATGGATTTCCTTTTGAAGTCTGAAGATCTACTGGGCATTGTTGAGCCTCTTTTCAAACATCCTGGCCTTCATCTTCTCTGCAGCTGTGTTGGCTTTCTCCAGCTTGAAATTCAGTTGATGATAAGCAGCCATAGATTGGGCCTTCTGATAGGCCTCTAAGATATTAGTCCACCCCAGGGAGATACCCAGTAGGTACTTTCTGTTGGCTTTCTTCATTTCATCAATCTGTTGCAGCAGTGGGGTCTCAATGGACTGTCGAAGTTGGGCTATGCCCCTCAGAACATCCCTCCTAAGATAGGTATTGTCCCTCATGGGATGGAGGATGGTGAGGTAGGGAGGGATGTAAAAGGAGTGTTTGGGTGCGATAGGAAGATAGAAAGTGGAAGGAGAAAACTGTGATTGGTCCTGGGTGGGGGAAATAGGGTTAATAGTGGGTAAGTCGAGTGGTTGGGAGAGGGTAACAGGTTCTGGGTCTGTTTGTCAGCGTATGTTGGAGAGGATAGGATAAGAGGTGGGATGGAAAGCATGGGGGAAAGGAAAATTGGGTAGGCTCACTAGGAGTAGGGGGTGATGGGGGGAGGGAAAATGGGAATGGTGAAAGGTATGAAAGAGAATGGTGGGATTGTGAGGATTAAAGGGATTGTTGGTGATGGGGGGGGGTTGTGAGTCAGGGCTAGAGTCTTGGGTGTGAGAGTCAGGGGAAAGGACCAGGGGGGTTGGAGTGGATTGTGGAGGGATGGGTGGGTTGGTTAATGTCTGTAGGGTGGATTTGATGGATGTAAGTTCTGTCTGCATCTAGTCCTAGGTGTGTAGTGGTGGGTAGTTTGGATTGGATGTCTTGGATGAGGGAGAGGATGAGTGTCAGTGTGTCTGTGCTAGAAGGTTGAGTTTGTGTAGAAGAGGGCACAGGTTGAAAAGGTGAGGAAGGGGCATGATGGAAATTGGAGGGAGGAGGAGATTGGGGTTCTGGTGAGTGATGTTGTGATATAGTTGGGGAGTCCGGGAGGGGGCTGTAGTGGGTGGGCATGGTGTCAAGAAAACTAGCCATAAAGGCTTGGAATCCTGTGGTTGTGTTGAGGTTAAGGTCAATGTCTGTGAATGGGGATGTGGTAGGCATGGCTAGGGTGGTGTCTAGGACAATGTTAGGTGTATCCGTGGGGATAAAAGGGATTATGGGTGGTGTCTAGGAGATGGAGGTTGTCTCAGTGGTTTTCCTTTTTTTGTAGGAAATGAGTGGAGGGCTGTCAGGTTTATGTGAAGAGGATGGGAGTATTGGGGTTGTGTATTGAGGTAGGGTAGGGGATGGTGAGGGGCTGACATGGGGGGTGGTATCCTCTCAGGTACCAATCACAGGAGAAGGGGGTGTGGGCATGGATAATGAGTATAGAGGAGGGTGAGAGAGAGATGGAGTAGGAGATGTGGTCAGGATAGGGGATCCTGGAGTAAAACGTGGGGGGGCTAAGGTGGCTGCTGCAGCAGTGGTGGTCATGACAAGCTCTGGAAGCACCTCTTTGGTAGCAGGGGTAGACCTTGGGACAGCTTCCTCAGCAGCCTGCTTGGGAGGGGCCTGAGCCTCAGCTTTCTTCTTCTTCTAGGCCTCCATCAGGCTCCTGCTGATTCCCCATTGCCTCTTGGAATAAGTAGTAGGGGCAAGGGTGGTAGTCCCCTCTATTTTTGCTATCTTGTACCCCCCTTTCAAAAGTAGCTTGGTAATAACTCTGGCATAGGGGAGTGTGTGAGGCTTCTTGTGTTGTCCTAACTTCTCCACCAGGTTTTTCATTGCCTCAAAGATGAGCCAGGCTACATGGAAGCCATGGCCCAGAGAGAAAGAATAGACAGCATCCTCAATGGGAGCTCTCCTCTCCTGCTGATGTCCTGAGCAATAAATGTTCTTTCTCAGGACTTCGTCGATGAATAGGAGTTCCGGCTCCAACTCTCTTCTTCTGATTGAATCCCCTGAGGCCTTTAATCCTCTAGTCAAAGCCCTTGCAATTGTATCAATTGAGGCACTCAGGGGAGGGCCATATCCACAGCTAAGGTCGAATGCGGCTGGGATGCCCAATACTTTTGCAATCACTTTGGGGCCAACTAACATTTCAAAGTCATCAATCAACACCAGCAAGCCTACTTGTCCATCCTTATCTTTTTTGACCCTGATGTGCTGGTAAAAGAGTTGCACTAGCCTAGGATAGGCTAGTGCTGGAATTCCTCTCATCAAGGGTGTCAGTCCCGCCTTACTAATAAATTGAATGGCAGGAGCAGAGAGAGGCTCATTCTCGAAGAATGGCAGGTCAAAAGCAGTTTCAGGCTCCAAGGGAATTGAAGTCATGAGCTCTGAAGGAGTAGAAAACTCAAGGGTTGGCTCCTCCACATCCTCAACCACTTCGTTCACTTTTTTAGGTGCCTTTGACGTCTTGGCCTTCTTAGGAGTGGTCTCAACAGTAGCCTTATCCCTGCCCCTTTTCTATCTCAGGGTTAGGAGGCTCTAATGTGGGACTGAGAGATCTCCTTCTAACATGCATACACACCAACAACAGGGAAGACTACTTGCAGACACATTACACTTAACAAAATTATGACTATCCTAATCAACTGCTATGGAATTTTTAAAGGAGAAATAGACTGAGTTTTTGAGGGTTAGAGAAGTGCAAACAGAGGTAGCTAGACTCCCAGTGCAATTCTACTCTCCTTCCCTGCTACTGTCCAGATCTATAAGAAAAATTCCAAATGTAAATCAGCAGTATCAATTATTCACAAGCACAGCTACCAAAGAATAAAGAATACAAAAATCTAGGGTCTACTAATAGATCAAGATTCCCCGACAGCGGCGCCAAAAACTTGTCAAGGTATTTTATGTGCTTGCTACTGACTTTATTGGAGACAGTGGATAAGAATGAGATTAGTGAAAATCAAAGGTGGATTGAAGAGCAGCAAGCCTAAAAATACACAGACCTGTAAGATACAGGGCCTGTTGTAGCAAGTTTTAATAAGTAAGAGTTTGTCCCACAGGGAAAGTTGATCTAAAGCTCCAAGGGAGCTATCTTTAGTAGGCCCTCCAGATCTGGCTACAGATCTGGCAATCCTAAATGGAAGGGGATTTAAGGTCACTATTGTCTAAATCCTAAGGTAACCTAATGCCTAAACTACAGAGAGGGTTGAGAAGAATGATGGAGTGTGAGAAAATAAATATAAAAGGGTGAGAAGTAAGCTATTCAATATATATCTGATGGGTCGTATAACTCAGACTCAGATCTGCTGCTATAGAAATCCTGTCCAATGGCTACATTATCACCAATGAGGAGAAAGGATCCAACTCACCCCTGTGCCATGATCCAATCCCTTATGGCTATAACCTATCCACTTGAATGGTCACAGACTATCCAATAGGGGGATCCACAATCCAGAGATGAGTCAGAACAGGTTTATCATTGTAGGCATTACTTCATCCAGGCTACCAGCTCAAGAATCCATAGGAAGCTCAACCTCTAAAGTTCTGTGTGTGGGGCTAGGCTTGCAATATGCACTAGCCTGGAAACACAGAACCAGCAAGAGTTTGAGTACTAGCCTTTAAGCTTAGTTGTTCACTGCTTTAGAAAGACAACAGTGATCCAGTCACTAGCCTATAATCTCTACAGCCAGATCAGATCTGCCATCTGATGGTAGGTCTATACAAATACAGGAGAGTCTGTCTCTGCACAATCTCTCACAAGACTACAAGCACAAGTGCAGAGAAGAAGGATCTGTCTTAGATCTGTGGATGGGCCTCACCCTAGGGCTATAATCTGTCCACTTAAATGGTCACAGACTATCCACAGAGGCTATCCTCCCCACAGAGGTCTAAGACAGAAAAAGAACATTGCTGCTGCCACCATATTCACAAGGCTACCACTCAAGCTCTCATGGAGATTCAGATTTAGTGGATCCTGTGGTCGGGCATAGGCCTGCAATGTACCTAACCTGGACACACAGGTTACTTGGATCAAAATAAACCCTTAAAAACAATCCTCCATTGCTTACAATACAACTTAACAATGGAGGATCTCAAGGCAGCAGCCTTGTACAAAACAACTCACAAAACACCAATCCCATATATGCATAAAATCCTATTATAAAACTCTATTAATTCTATTCCAAATAGACATACAAAGACATAGCCAGCAAGTGCTGGACTATGGAGAGAAGAAAAAGGGAAAAAGAAACAGCCTAAATCCTAACCTTAGCCTACTGCAATTCTACAGTTGGTTTCAAGAAGGAGTACAGAAGACAAGTCCCTTAAACCTAAACTAGGCTTAGGCTTATATAACAGTAAGCTCTGTGAGAATTAGGGTTAGAAAAACCCTAATTTATTAATGCTATCATGGCCCATTTCTGTTCCTTGGATGCCTCGGGGCATGTGCACGGAGATTGGAGCATTGGAGTGCGTGCCCTAGTTGTTGGAAGTTCCCAGACTGCCCTGCAAAAGTGGGGGAGAAGTTAAGAACCCGAGCATCACTAGGTAGATAGGCTTTCCAAGTCTTATCGCGTGATAGAATTGGCATTGCGGGGTTGATTTCACTTGAAGCTCTTGCCATCGCGGGATTGGTACTTTGGTCATGGCGGGGATGCTCTGGTCGTCGTGAGATTGCTCTTTCCGTTTGAATGGGACGAGAATTGAACACACGGCTCGTTCGTTAATGAATCCCACAGTGATCCTCGCAAAGAAACAATGTGCATGGGCTTCTGGATTGCACGAGCAATTCCTTGAAAGTTTGTATCCCGCGGCAACTGCGCCAGGAATGCCTAGAGCTCTCTCTCTTCAGTGAATCGCGCGAAGATTGAAGACTTATTTCTTGAGTTGCGCGAGTGCTTATGACTAAGACTCGCGAGAACTACATGAAGTATGCTTTTTACTCCCTGTTGACATCCATCTGTGTGCAAATAGTGTGACCAGTTGGTGTGCTTCCTTCAGAAGCCCGAGACAACTGCGCGAAGCATTCTTTCTGATTCAATTAAACCCTGCAACATCTACGCAAGGCATTCTTCTTGACTTATTTCTGCTTTGCTGTGCCTATGCTACAGCCAATTCTCTGTCTGGGTTCAACCTTCTTTCTTCTGAGGAACTTCTGCCACAACAGTAGGCTTCTATGCATGGTTAGGGGCTTATTTGTAGCTTCTGCTTATTACCTACAAAATTATCTTAAGAGTCATTTATTAAATGACTAAGGGTCTAATAGAGATTAAGTTAAGGGGTGAAAAGTGGTACTTTTCAGGTCTTAACGGCCCTCCCAAAATTATCCCGTCCCGTACACACCAGATTCCAACACCCAGTATACCACCCCGCCATCCCCAAATCATCTTGCCCAATACACTACTCCACCATCCCCAAATCCCCTGCTCCATGCATAACTCCATCATCCCCAATTTACCTCGTTTCATCCATGAACCCATCATCGCCCCACCATGCCACCCCATATACAAACCCTTCATATCCGTACCCCCCTGCTCCATCCACTACCCCGTCATATCCCAATCACCCCGCTCCATGCACAACTTCATCCCCAATCTACCCCATTTTATCCACAAACCCATCATTGTCCCACCACGCCACCCCATATACAAACCCTTCATATCCCTATCACCATGCTCCACCAGCACCTCCGACGTCTCCTAGTCACTCCATCCCAGTCACAACCCCACCATCACTTCGTTATTTTGCCCCCAATCCAACTCCACCCCCACCCAAACAAACAACCCCTCACCCACTCCCCTTATCACCCGCTCCCAATCACCCTTTGGTCTTACCACGCGTGTAATGCACAAACCCCTCCCCCTCGCACAAATCCAACCTCACCAATTCCCGCCACTACCATTCCACCCCCTATTAGAGTCGACCTGATTGAACCCGAGAATCTGACATACCCAGCCTAATCATCCCCAGAATCACCATGCACTCCCTTCCTCATCCTGAAACCTGCCTATGACCCGCATCAAGTACCGTTAAGCTATGAACAGACGAACATGAATGTTGGTTGCAACCGAGAGGAGACTGTTAAATTTATTACCTGATTTGGCAGGATTTCTACACAGTCGGAAGCACCGGGGGCCGTCAGAGGAGAAGAGAAGAAGAAAGAGTAGGCTGCAGGGAACCGCTTTGAGAAAATGGCCAGAGAGCACGTGTTGGAGACGCAACTCAAGAGAACACCCGCACATATTACTCTGTGGGATTTGTTAATCACGTCCCCGCTCCACTTTCAAACCTTGATGGAAGCACTCAAAGACGCACATGTTTCTGCCCACGTAACCCCAGATGAAGTGGAAGAAATAATCAGGCAAGTATTGGCCCCAAATGCCATCTCATTCACTGATGCGAATCTATCGCTTGAGGGGAACAACTACTCTAAGCCCCTAAATATAACAATGGAAGTAGGAAACTTGGTGGTGTCGTTGGTCTTAATAGACAACGGGTCGACACTAAACATATGCCCTCTAAGGACGGCAAGCAAAATTGGTGGAAATCCCGACACCTTTCGGCCATCCATAACAAGCGCCAGGGGATTCGACAACACCAAGAGAGAAATCATAGGAGAAGTAGAACTCAACCTGATCATCGAGCCGTAAACCTTCACCATCCCCTTTCAGGTGATGGACATCAAGTCTACATTTAATCTACTGTTGGGCCGGCCGTGGCTACATGAGATTGGGGCAATACCACAACTCTACACCAAAGACTCCAATTCATCTCAGAGGGAAGAATCATCACCATCATAGGTGAGAGCAGAGAAGACAGGGAGAGGAGCACTATTCATATTGAGAATCTGAAAGTGCTTAACAAGCCGCACACAGCAGATGACACTGATCTCCATCGATTTGTGTATGACTTCTCAGCCGTTACCCTCGGGTGGACTGAAAAAACCCCTGCCACAACTGGAGGAGGAATGGATGCAGTTGTGTTCATGCTCCACAAATGGGGCCACCAAAAAGGGAAGGGGTTGGGCCCAAACCTTCAAGGAAGAAGAGACCCCGTCAGGGCCAAGGGGTAGCAAACCAAATTCAGCCTGGCTACAGGCCCGTCGAAGAAGAAATTAGAGAGGCCAAAGAAAGGATAAGAGCCGCAGCAGCCGCTAGGGCCAGAGGAATCATCCTGGAAGAAGAAACTCTCGCCCGACCCCACATTCATCAAACCTTTGTGAGCACCGGGGTGGTAAAGATTGATCTGAATGGGGAGACGAGGGTAACCCCACACAAGCCTGTTTCGGCCCATCCCACCAACACTTACATCACCCCCCCAGACCTTGAGGTGGACTTAGCCACCCTCTCCTTATTTAAGGAGGAAGTCCCTCGGTCCACCCATCACTCTAGCACCAGCCACTTTGGGCCCATCCTAACAATAGAGGACAAGGTCCCAGAGGATCCCTCCGTAAACATGATGAGGGAGGAACTCCAAGAGCCTATCGATGACGCTTTCGACCAAAGAGGTAAAGGTCAACACTCACAGGTAAGTAACTGGGCATCTTTGCTCCAACTGCAGGGAGCTGCCAAATGTAGTGAATACGGCACCGGCTCTCCAAAAAAAAACAACCTATAAAAAGTGAGGTTAGCCTCTGGGACACTCTACCCTGTATATATAGAGATCCACCTCGCCAGAGGCTAAACTCTGAAAAATTACAAAAAACCACAAAAATAGAAAAAATACAAATTCCAAAAGTATTGTCCTTTAAAATTCCTACTAAAATTAAAAATAATGTCATGATACCCGTCCCATGTGAAGCCGACCCCTTTCCTGTAGAAATACAAGAAGAGGTAGGAGTCACGAGTCTGGATGAGGAAGGTCAAATCGATGAGCTCCCCAATGAGCTCCTCAAAAAATTGGTCGATTTTGAGGACGGCCCGACCCCAATCGTCGAAGTGACGAAGGACATCAATTTGGGCACCAAAGAAGCCCCTAGAATCACCAAAATCAGAACGTCGTTGTCCCCTACGGAGAGAAAGGGTATGATAGACTTCCTTCGGTCATACCAAGACGTCTTTGCATGGTCGTATGAAGACATGCTTGGTTTGGATATCGATCTGGTTGAGCATGAGCTGCCACTCTACCCTGATATTAAGCCAGTTAAACAAAAGCTGAGACGCCTCCGACTTGAATGGATGTTGAAGGTGAAGGACGAGGTCATTAAGCAGTATGACGTGGGTTTCCTCATGGTATCTAAGTATCCACAATGGCTGGCCAATATCGTCCCAGTACCAAAGAAGGATGGGAAGGTTTGGATGTGCATTGATTTTCGAAATCTCAACAAGGCAAGCCCTAAGGATGACTTTTCGTTGCCACACATCGATATCTTGGTCAATAACACTGCTAAGCACGGAATGCTCTCATTCATGGATGGATTCTCAGGCTATAATCAGATTAAGATGGCAGAGGCCGACCGAGAAAAGACTGCGTTCATCACTCCCTGGGGTACCTTCTATTACAAGGTGATGCCATTCGGGCTCAAGAATGCTGGGGCAACCTACAAGAGAGCAATGACGGCCCTATTCCACGACATGATGCACCGAGAGATCAAAGTGTATGTCGATGATATGATTGCAAAATCGCCGAAAAGGGATGACCACTTGGTAAACCTTCAGAAGTTGTTCAAGAGGTTGAGAAAGTATAGATTGCGGTTGAATCCCCAAAAGTGTGCGTTCGACGCTATGTCAGGAAAACTATTAGGCTTTATTGTCAGTAGGAGAGGGATTGTGGTCGATCCGACCAAGATCAAGGCCATCACTGAAATGCCACCACCGTCTATAGAGAAGGAGGTCAGAGGCTTTTTAGGTAAAATCTAGTAAATCAGTCAGTTCATTGCACAGTTAACTCCGATATGTACACCGATCTTCAAACTACTAAGAAAGGATTCACCAGTTGAGTGGAATGATGACTGCCAAGCTGCATTTGACAAGATCAAGGGTTACCTCCTAAATCCTCCAGTATTGGTACCACCTGTACCCGATAGATCCCCAATAATGTACCTGTCCACGATAGAGTTTTCCATGGGCTTTGTGTTAGGGCAACATGATGAGACAGGAAGAAGAGAGCGGGCCATCTACTACCTGAGCAAGAAGTTCACTGATTACGAGATGCGCTATTCTCATCTACAGAAGGCATGCTTAGCGCTCATTTGGGCTACTCAAAGACTTCGACACTACCTGTTATCCCAAGCAGTTCTACTTCTAGCACGGATGGATCCGTTGAAGTATCTATTTGAGAAACCTGCTCTCACTGGCCGAACTACACAATGGCAACTTTTATTATCTAAATCTGACATCACGTACATCACTCAGAAGTCGATCAAGGGGTAGGCGCTCGCTAATCATCTTGCTGAGAACCCTCTGCCGGACTACGAGCCTCTAAGGACTGAATTCCCCGATGAGGACATCTTGTTCATGACAGAAGAGGATCAGGAGGAAACAGAGGAGTCCTGGGTAATGCACATTGATGGGGCATCGCATGTTGAAGGCAAAGGAGTTGCCATCCTAATTTCACCAAAAGGATCCTGTGTACCGGTCTCTATCAAGCTCAACTTCCCTTGCATGAATAATATGGCTGCGTATGAAGCTTGCGCCGCTGGTCTATAGGCAGCTCTCGATCTGAATGTAACTCACCTTCGAGTATTTGGCAATTCACAGTTAATCATATGTCAAATGAATGGTGACTGGAAGACGAAAGACGAGAAGATGATCCCCTAACATGAACACCTTGAGGATCTGATAGCTTGCTTCCAAGATGTGACTTTCTCATACGTCCCCCAGATAAGGAATTGCTTTGCCGACGCATTAGCAACTTTGGCATCACTGATTGAAATCCCCTATGGTGTTGAGATGAAGTCGATCATGATCGAGCAGAGGAATGAGCCGGCCTTCTGCCTCCAGATTGAGGAACCTTGGTTCTCAGATATCAAGAATTTCCTCGAGACCCTAACCTTCCCAGAGGGTACATCCAAGACAGACCGACGAACCATTCAACGTTTAGCGGCAGGTTATACTTTTGGACCACCATGGAATCAGATTGTTGCAAACATGTCCAGAAATGCTATAAGTGTCAATAACACTCCAGTCTGATACACACTCCTGCCATTGACCTTCACTGCATGACCACTCCTTGGCCATTCGCTACCTGGGGCCTTGACGTTGTCGGAATGATTAGTCCAAAAGCATCAAACGGACATCGGTTCATCCTCGTCGTCGTTGAATACTTCACCAAGTGGGTAGAAGCAGTGTCATATGCCAACATCACGACCAGTCATGTTGAGAAGTTTCTCAAGAACAATATTGTGTGCCGATTTAGTGTACCCAAAGATATCATCATGAACAACGGCACAAACTTTACAAATAAGCACATCCGAGACTTCTGCGAGCAATACAAGATCAAGCACCATCGCTCATCCCCTTATCGGCCTCAAACTAATGGAGCCATGGAAGCAGCAAACAAGACAGTTGTCCGCATCCTTGAGAAAATTGTCATCGCTTATCAAGATTGGAGCGAAATGTTACCATTTGCTTTGTGGGCCTATCGAACGTCGATCCGTACTGCTACAGGGGCAACACCATTCTCCCTTGTGTATGGAACTGAGGTCGTCCTCCCGGTAGAGGTTGAAGTACCCTCGCTCCGAATCCTCATGGAATCAGGCTTACCCGAAGCAGAGAGAGAGAGAGAGATCCCGCTTTGAACAATTAAACTTATTGGACGAGAAGAGACTCCTAGCCTTGGGTCACACTCAAGTTTACCAGGAGAGAATCACACGCACTTACAATAAACGTGTCTGTGGTCAAGATCTAAAGGTAGGAGACACTGTGCTGAAGAAGATCTTCCCTTCCCTCCATGCCAATCCAAGAGGAAAGTTTAAGCCGAACTAGGAAGGACCATACTTCATTCAAGAAGTGTTACCGAGATACGCCATCCGCCTCGCCACCATGGATGGAGATCATCTTCCTGAGCCCATCAACGCTGGATACGTCCGACGGTTCTACTCATAGTGTATCGCGATAAGGTAAGTATTGATGAAACAGATACGTGACTGCTTAAGAACCACCCAAAAGAGGCCATCATTCCAAGCACAGTAACCAAAAAAATTCCCTAAAAATGATGATATCCTTTGCTACCCCATTTGATCCTTAGCCTTTCTTTTAATAAACCCATTCCCCTAAAAAAAAATATACGTGTACATATACCAAAAAAAAAAAAGAGAGAAAAGATGCATGTGTATAAAGTTACTATCAAATGCAAAAAATCAAAAAAAGCAAATACCTTAAAAAGAGATTGCCTTAAATGGAGGAAAAAGAATAACAAAAGAAAATGTGTGTGTAGAAGAATCTCAGGGCATGTACAGTAGAAACCCCCAAGGAAGAAAGTATGTTGAGAAAACTGAAGCCGTTTCAAGGAAACCCTTTTAGCCCAGCATACCTTCAAATCCTAACCTAACCCATGGCCTAGCTACACCCTGAAGGAAGCCCTCTTTGTAGGATCGCAAGCGGTCATAGTATCTGTCAAGTCAACATGAGCCGAGTTATGACGGAATCAATGTCCATGTCGTGGCTTTATGTTTCTTCTAAAAAAAAAAAGAAAGAGAAAGATAAGAAAAAAAGAGAGGAAAGATAAGAAAAATTAATTTGAGTTCAAAGCAAGATGGACGTGGTGAAAACCCGCAAGGGCACCGGGGGTAAAAACAGCGAACTCACACGGACAAGGTGAAAACCTGGAAAGGCACCTGGGGTAAGAGAGCGAACCCATGGACATGGTGAAAACCTGAAAGGGTGCTACGGGGTAAAAACAGGGATGACAGGCATGGCGAAAACCCGTCTTGGGCGTTGGGAGCAAAAATGTCAAGAAAAGAGAGATTAGGAGAGGATCTGTTCTAGCCCGCCTACTTTAGTCTGGATCCCTTGAGCCTCTTCTCCCCTTTGCTGGGCCGCTCATGTTAAAATTATATCGGATCCCAATCAAGTATGTCGTCTCTACCGCATCGTCTGACACATGACCAAAGGTAAAGGCAGAAGACCAATCAATTTCAGGGAAGCTGACCTATCCATGTTTAAAAAGAAAAAACAGAGCCTCATAAACAGGGTTCGACCATGCTCAAAAAGGACCCGCCAGTTGGCCTCATTAATACTGACATCACAAAAAGGAGAAGGAGATAAGGAGAATATTTTTAAAAAAAAAAAGAGAAGAAAGAAAATTTTTTTAAAAAGATAATAGATTTTCCTTTTCCATAAAAAGCCCCACACTGTGTAGGAGAAATATTTGAAAATAGATAATAGATTTTTCTTTTCTATAAAAAGCCTCACACTGTGTAAGAGAAAATTTCTAAAAAGATAATAGATTTTCCTTTTCCATAAAAAGCCTTACGTTGCGAGACGTATGGAAGAAAATTCGAACACAAAAAAAATAAAAATAAAAAAAAAAATATATATATATATATATATATATATATATATATGTATATATAGAAGATTTCATTTCTTTTCTTACAGCGTTACGTATGACGTGTCACGTCACAAAAAGATAACAGCATGACACGCTTCCTTCTTTACAAGTATATAAAAAAAAAAAACAAACCAAAAAGAAGAAATAACCCAAAAAAAGATATTTCTATTAAGGGGCATCAGCCCCCCCCCCCTCTGCGTATAGGATCTATGGTATGTGCGAGAACAGGTCAGGGGCAGGGACCACGCTTCAAAGCACTAATCTCTGCAAGGAGAGAGTCCTCACAGGCATTCCGATCAGACAACCACCTACCATGAAGACTCTTCTGCCGCCTCCGCGAAGCATCAACTGCACTGCGAGACTCAGTCAAAAGCCCAGTCAGCCGAAGAACCTCACTCTCCGCCGTAGCAGCTCTCACCTCTGCAACCTCAGCTCTGGCCCTTTCCTTCTCCAAAGCCTCAGTCAAAGCCAGCCTCTCTGCAGAAAGAGACTCAATCCTAGTCCGGAGTATCGTTTCCTTGTATGGCCAGGGCCCCGTCTCTATCACATCTATCGAAACCGGGCTAGGGGCAAGTGGAACCTAGCCAAACCTTGTAATCAGAGGAGAGAACGCCCCCCTGAACTATGCTGCACATGTGCGCCGATTGGCGGGTCTTCCAGAGGGCTGCTATGCGGTCTAGGTCACTAAGAGAACCCTGAGAGAATATCAGAGAGCACAAGGGCAGCCTCACAGCGCATGACACGTGTTGTTGGGTATATCCGAATCGACGGAGCACCCGAGATGGGAAATAGTAGGTACTACCAGTGAACCCCAAAAGCGTGATACCCTCATAATCCTCAGAGCGGACAATCGGAAAGGTGTCGTCAATCCAGGGAAGTTGCCAGATCAACTCCGTGTCAGATAGCCACCGACTCAGTTCCTCGACGCTCCCATGGGGCAGTCTCGAGCACCGAGTCAGAAAGCCCCGAGCCACATCCCCTCTTACCAAGCAAAATCTTGACACGGGCCCCATGATAGCCAAATGCTCTCCTAGCCAAATCTAAATAAGGAGTGGACTCCCTTTAAGAATCCCGACCCGGCCCGAGGTCGAGGCATCCAGGCCTCGATACATCTCAGCCAGGACCAGGTGCACCAGTGAACAACCTCCCTCCAATTCGGTCAAGCCATTGCATAACCCGAGGGAAAATGTCTCGCACCCAGTAAAGAAGAGAACTTCCGACAGCAAATAAAGGGCAATGGCCTTTACATTGAAAGGATCTTGGATAGGCAACTTTCGGAGACTCCAGTCGCCGAAAAGTTTTCTCAGGAATTTCACCGAGCACCTAGTGGGCCTCCCGGCGAAGCCCTTCTCATACCCACCCTTTTTCAAACCAAGAACCGCGTGGACCGCCTTTGCATACCCCGGTTTGGGCACTACTTTGGCAAGTCCCCGATGCATCCTCCAGCTAGTAATAGAGGCTAGCTCCTCCAAGGTTTGGGTGAGCTCCCTGGACCCGAATCTGAAGACATGGGCCCTATTGTCCCATGACGCCAAAGCCGCCTGCAGGAGGTTGGGCAACAGAGGAATAGCAAGGAGGGAGGAAAGGTGGGATAACCCGAGGTGATCTAGAACAGCGAGCTCGCCCTCGGCCAAGCTATCACACCATTTCTGCAAAAAACTAGGCCCCGGGTCCAAATAGGGAAGTATACTAGCCCCAGCCCCCGTATGAGAACTTGGGCCTTTCTTAGGAAGCAGGTCCATGGACATACAAAGATGGTCTTTATGAAAATCAGCCAATGTAGGGGGACGGACCCGCTCGAAAAAAAGGAAGAGAGAGAAAAGAAAGAAAAAAGAGGGGCAAAAAGGCCAAGCCCAGGTGAAAAAAGAGGCAAGGAGGGCCAGGTTCGGGTTATAAAGAACCCGTCATGCCCAGTTATACGAGGCATATATAGTATATACGCCAGCGCAAAATTGAAAATATTATGCCAAGCATATATATTATATACGCCAAGGCAAAATTGAACACTTTTCCGCCCGGCATATATATTATATACACCCAGTTAAAAAAAAAAACAAAAAAGCAGGGAAGTGTGCCTCCCCTCACATTGGTTCATTCTTCTTTACTTCCCACAAGAGAGGGACAGGTTTCACGTAGCCTACTTTTTTTCCCGGGGTAGCCCACAGTTGGGCATGCTTGCACACCCACAAGAAACCCTCGAATGACAAGGAATCCGTGGGTTGTATGCAGAGGATCACATGCGGGCTCAACCCGATCATTGGATGGGCTCTGGCTCGCTTCATGCCATGGAAAAGAAAACCATAAAAGCAGAGAGATAACCAAACGGAGCATGCATATAAACCATGAAAATCATAAAACCATCCAAAAAAAATTGTTGTTTAAAAAATTACATATCCCCCAATAAATCAAAGTCTAAACTGTTTCACTGTTTTAAATTTTCAGAAAATAAACTAGTCCTGGGCAGCCCCCTTTGACTTCTTTTGGTGTCGGGTCGCGCTTTGAAAAGTATGGGTCTCCCCCACCCGAGTCCACACCTGAGAGATGCGGCCGAGCACAGAGCACGACTCCTTTTCACGAGCACGCTGCATAAGCACAGCAGAGGCCGTCAATTACGGAAACAAGTAGAAAGTAAATAAGAAAATGATTTAGGTGCAGTCAGTATTCACTCACCACCTCAGCCTCCCTATGCCAGAAAATGTAGCGGTAGTATTCGGCTTGGTTCACGGCCGACTCATAATTCTGCACAGCAAAAAAAAAAAAAAAAAAAAAAAGAAAGGTGTCAGTAACACAGGTCCTCGGCATAATCCAAGAAAACAGAAGAGCAATGTAACAAGGGAGAGATTACCCCAGGGATCAGCTCAGGGGGTGGGATCCGAATAGCTTCAGTAGATATGCGTGCCTTCTTAGCCACATTGGCACACATATGCGACAGAAAGGCATCATCCAAGCGCTTAAAAGTCCCCTGGACCTCAGTTGGCGAACTGCCGAAAGGGTCAAAAGGTCCAGCACCGGTAGCCTCATCAGGAGCAGCTGCCTCACCCCCCTAATCTAAATCGTCACCTTGCCCAAACTACATAGAGAAACATTTTTTGTTCAAATAGCAGGGCAATCAAGGTAATCACATGGAAGGCTGCTAAATAAAAAGAGGAAAGAACATTACCTGAGACCGCAGAACACCGAAAGCCAAAAAGTTGGCACCGGGCACGAACCGGGGCAGCAGAGAATGATAGGGCAGAGACTCATACCACATTTGATATCCCTCCGGAAAAAGGTCTTCAATGGGGACCCCATGATGGAGAAAGGCAGCAGTAAGCACTTCGGTAGAACCTTCAGGAGCCAATACATCAGCTGGAGGAGCTTGGGGCACAGTAAAAAGAGGACAGTACTAATGAACCACCCTCTCTCCTAGGTAATAGGCCCTAGCCCAAGACCCATAGAAGAAAATGGTGCGTCGATCAAACAAAAAATGAGAAGGACCCACTGCAGCCAGGTTCCAGAAGGGAGATCCGACGTAGGGGTCAAGGATGACCTGCTCAGAAACAAAGAGGAGGGATATATATACATTTGGTCAGAACCCACAGCACAAAAGAGCTATCAAATTTGCAAAGAGAGATTGTTATACCTGCTCAGGAATCAACAGATCAAATTGGGAGCGCAACCCTAACTTCAGATCCTTCATGCCTACGTCCCGACAGCAGTTCGCGTGCCAATTGCTCATAAGGGGGAACGTAGGAACTTCAGATAGAAGCAGAGGACGATCGGGTTGGAAATACAGATACCCCCAAACCTGAGAAAGTAAGCAGATAAAAATGGATTTGCCATAAAAGGGAAAGGATGAACAAACTGAGGCCAAAGGATAAAATACCTCAAGTACGAGCCAAAAGCCAACAACGGAGCTGGACTCCCCAAGTACGGCTAGCACCAGGCTAGACATGAGCACCGCATAACTAGCACCATCCCAATCAAACCGATGCACAGTGTCCCATCTCACCATAAGACTAAGAAGGGACAATGAGACCCGCCCTCCACTGGTATTTGAAAGAAGAGTTTTACCCAAAAGGAACAACAGAGAAATACGGGCTAGCATCCGCTCTAGCTCAAGATAAATGACCGCATCGGGCTGGCCCAGATCCACTAACTCATGAGGCTCAAACAGACTAACCAGTCTGGATAACTTGACTTCAAAACCACGAACGTTCCCGGAGGTTGGGCAGGCCCCTATCAGCCGAGTCACCTCCTCCCTATCAGGCGTGCTGGTAGGTGTCACTGGAACCCCTCCAATGCGAACCCCAGTAATCATGGACCAGTCCGCGGGTGTATGGGTCATCTCAGCCATGGCCATATGAAACGTCATGGTCTCAGGGCGAAAGCATTCTATCAGGGCCTTCACATAGGCCGTGTCGGTCCTCACGGCGGGGCATGAAATAAAATCCCCAAAACCAGCTTGAGCAAGCAGGTCCTTCACCACCTGGGGAAGATAGAGTACGAGGCGCTGGAGATCGATCCAGCCACCCCGAAACATGATGTGTGGTAAAGGCTACAAACAAAAGGGATCTGTCAAATAGGAGCAAAGTGGTATAATAAAGGCATTAAAGGAAAAGAAAAAGGGCTCATCTGTTTACCTAGCCAGCGATTCCAAAATTGGATATATGGGTGTGCTGACAATGAAGGAAGCCGATACGGGCGGCTTCACCTTGCATTTCATACCAGGGTTGAGAGGAGCGCTGTGAAACAGTAAACTGCTCCCCATGAGGACCATAGGCCATCTCTGGCCCCTCCTGTGGATCCTGCCCTTCATCGCCAGACATTTGAAAATATGAAATACATCGGTATAAGAAAGGGCTGCTAAAAAAAAAAAAGGGACAAAAATAACAAAAAAGGCAAGTAAAAAAAAAAAATTAAAAAAATGCACTAATCCATCATGAAAGAAAAAAAAACAAATAAAAAAAAAAAGAAAAATGAATGATGATGAATGATGAAGGATGATGATATATTAAAAAAAAAAAATAATGATGAAAATGAATGAAAAAAGAGGAGCATAGGCATAAGGAATCACATATACTAAAAAAAAAAAAAAAAAAAGAGGCATTAATCTTTCACCACAAAAAGGAAGAACATCAAGCATTTCAAACAAAAAAAAAAGAGAGAAAAATAACAAAAAGGAAAACGAAAAAAGAGAAGAAAAAGGCACTAATCCGTCATGAAAGAAAAGAAACAAGTAAGAAAAAAAAGGATGATGGATGATAAATGATGACGATATAATAATAAAAAAAAAAAGTGAAAGATGAAAGATGGATAATGATATAATAAAATAAAAAAAATGAATGATGAATGAAAAAAGAGGAGCATAGGCATAAGGATCACATATACTTGAAAAAAAAATGCATTAATCTTTCGCCACAAAAAGGAAGAACATCAAGCATTTCAAAAAAATAAAAATAAATAACATTATCAAAATTCAAAGGAAAGATGAAAGAGGGGTTGGTGATTACCTTCAATAGGAGGAGAAATAGATCAAAAAATCGGCGGAGAGTGAATGCTTTTAATCGACACGCACGACTCCCGGTAATAGAACTCAAGCAAAATCAAATGCAAAAACCCTAAGGGGTTGTCCCGGACTTGAGAAGGAAGGAGGGAAGAAGATAGAATTTGAAAGAGAGGGCCCCTTTTGTGCTCAGGCTCGGGCAGTTTTTAAACTGCCAAATTTTGGTCAGGCGTATATAATATATACGCCCGGCCATTTTCGCTGTAGATTTGCCAGGCGTATATATTATATACGCCCAGCCAATTTTTGGCTTTAATGGCCCGACAGGCCCTCTGCATGCTCTAGATCAAGGCCCGATCCCTCTTAGAAGCCCACGTACCATTGGGCGATGGTGCACGCATCCCCAAATGGCCCTTCGAACTCCCTTCGATTGGCCCAAAGGGATCGTGCTACAATAAACGGATCTAGATCTGTAAGCACCCGCCGAGTGCTCCCATAAAATCATAAAATCAAAAAAAAACTTTTTCTTTTAAAACCAAAAGAAAGAAGAAGAGAGGCTCACATGAAATAACTGAAACACGACACTAGTTCTCAAATAGCGTCGCAACGCCTATTTGCCCCACTCCGAGAGCCGTGTTAAATCAATTTGAAACGATCGGGTTCACCCGAAAATTCTCAAACCCTGTTTTACACAGGGACACCTCATGCCTGATCCGACAAGCAAAATACTAGTCATGTTTACCCCCGGCCATTAGGAACCCGCTTACGAATCTGCTTCCCTAAACAGGATAGCGGGGTCTAATTTGTTTAAAGACCAAGACCACTCATCCCCAGGAGTCAAGACCTGATCCGACAAGCAAACCAAGGACCTATCACCGGAATGCGCACGTCCTTGAGGTGTATCAACATGGCAAGTTGGTCTGCCTAAGGATACATGCAAAAATAAAAATAGTTTGAGCATGCTCAAAGTCTCAAACTGACATGTTCAAAAGAAAAAAGAGAGAAAAAAGAAAGAAAGAAGAAGTAGAAGAAAAAAGAGAAAAGAAAAAAAGAAGGAGAAGGTTCGGGATAACAACCTTTTGTTATGTAGTTAAAATCCTGAGTAGGTTGACCCCACCTTCCAAGCATTGGCTCTGATCATCCACCTTCTGATCTATGATTGACCGAGAGTGCACCCGACTTCAGACCATTCGAAAAGTCTATTGTCAGTTAAAACTGACCCGTCAAAAATTAAATTACAACCAACCAAACTATGTGCAAACATACAGACCGAAGGGCTCATTCCCTTTTATTTCCTTTTACATAGGCTTAAAACCTGTATAGGCACGGTGTCCCTGTTGAATGTACGCACTTATGTCTGGGTATCCACAGGATGGTCGTTTGTCCTCATAAATTATACCTTAGGGTCGAGGCTTCCGTTCGCGCCTATTTGCTACTTATCGCCCCTGATGGGTGTCTGTCTGTGCATAGTTAGTAAGATGTGATTTCATTGGGGATGGAGGCTAGAATTGACCATCTCTTTCGATGGATTTTTGGGTCCTAACCCGATCTTTTTTAGCTTTGTCTTGAGTTAAGGCACTCCGGTTCGTGTGAATCAGGAGCACCTCACCACCAGAACGTGCACATCCCCAAGGTGTACCTATCCCCACCACAACGCACGCACTCCTAAAGCGTATCAACTAGCATTTGATCCACTTAAAGAGTTGTGCAAGAATAAAATTGTCGGAGGTCCTTGAGCTTTGCTTGGAGGCCTCGAAACAAAAGAAAATTCAAAAAATATATACAATAAAAATTCACTCTGAAAATGGGCACGCATTCCCATAAAGTGTTGCAACATCAATATTCTCTCCACTAGGGTAAATCATGCTAAAGCAACCTCGAGGTTGATGGGTTTACCAAGAGATTCTGAGCCTTACCTAGGTAAGGGCACCTGTGGCCAATCCAATGGAGCTGTTGATACCCCATAGGATTGGACACAATTTGTAGGCCTTCGCTTTGTGCACTTCGCATCGATTCCGAAGCATAGATCGATCACCCTGTTTCATGGAGCTGTCTGGTTCAGATTAATACTCAACATCACAGATCTATAATTTCTCTCAGGAAGTGGACGATATCCAGGCTAGCAAGCTTACACTTTTTGTGATCATCGCAGTTATGCCCAGTAATGTTGCAATGCGCTTGGGGACTGTTAACATTGAGGTACGGACGATATACCAAAATGAGAGGGCTTACATACACTCACCATCACCATGGATGTTTGAGAATTGAGTTGAACCAGGTGGACCCATCAAACATGCCTTGGACCACTTTGGATGTCTCTTGTCATTGGCATCCGATCATTAGTGATCGAATACCAAAGAGGGGCATCTCTAGACACCCAAATTCGGCCAAAGGCTTGATTAGTCTGTACTCAGAGAAAGATGTACCCTTGTGCTTTCGATGGCACCCTTGAACCTTTAGGAATCACCCTAAATCCTTTAGAACCATTCCCCCAACCCTTAGGAATCGCCCTAAACCCTAGGATCCCTTCCCAGACCCAACTTAAACCCTTCTGAGCATTTGATGGGAGGAGAGCTACAAAATTTTACATGGATCACTACCAAGGATGAGCCATATACCAATGGAAGCAGGACTTCTCCATCTTTCCAGCGGGCCAAAGATCATCCAATTTGGAGTTGTGGTTTGAAAGTTATGGCCGACTGAAGTTTCACATAAAACATGACTTTTGCTCAGGCGTATGTATTACATACGCCCAGCAAATTTGGCCCCATTTTGGTCAGGCGTATATATTATGTACGCCTGGAATTTTTGGGCCAAATTTTGCTGGGCGTACATAATAAATATGCCCAGCATAGGTAGGGCCCACCACGGACTCCTACCTTCTCAGATCTCCTCTAGTTTTCATGGAAATCACTGTACATAAACTGGGCGTATGTAATAGATACGCCCAGCTTAGCTACAGTAACTTTCATCAAATACTCAAAATTCCTTCATCAGGTATGACCTTTTGACCATCCCCTTGGTTGAGATGGGTGTCCTAAGATCGGTTGCACCCCCTTTGAGCTTATTTGCATCCCTTAAGTCACCTATGGTCTCACCCCGTCATCTGCCATTGAAATTGGTTCCCCAAACCCCTAGGACCCTAAAAACCTAGAAAACCTTAGATGGAGGATTACCTAATTGCTAAACCAATTAGCTCTTAAGTAACCCTTTAACCCACCTCTTCTCTATAAATAGAGAGGCCCCCCCTCTTCCCAAAGGGTTAAAAAATTAAGTTCAAGAGAGAGAGACCTAGTGAGAGAAAATTCCATTTTATTTATTCTTCAACCAGAATTTCAGCATGCTTAGTTCACCCCTTTCAATCCATTTCAACCATTAGACCACCCCTCTTTTAGTCAAACTTAGTCCCTAGCTTCATCCTACACTTCCCATCTACTGAATCCGTGCATTAGAATCCATTCCCCTACCATTTAAGCCATTTAAAGCCATCGAAAGTACTCCGAAGCGAAGGTCTTCAACGGTGCTACAAGGGCCCGTGAGCTCCAGCTCACCCCTCTCTTCCTCTACCTTCTTGGTGTCTCCTCCAAAGATTTAAGTTTTTACACCGCCGAAATTTTAGTTTGGCTCAAAGCTTGATAGGACCGTATTGCCTTCGGGCAAGGGGAAGCTCCGCCTATTTATTTTCATTTTGGCCATAGATAGAGACCGCCACATGCGGGTTGATCGGGTGCCTAAACCCTTCCCGATCGATAATCGAAGCCCCTACCCTAGAGCCTTTGGCAAAAATCGGTAAATCAGAGTCATATTTAGCACTTCGGTGCTCAAAATATTGATTGAAAGTTTTCTTGGGTCACCAAAAGCTCTGGGTGGAGACTCTACATTTTATTCCTTCGTGAGCGCATCGCCACGACGCGGTCGTGAGAATCCATTGTCGCACAAGTACCCACTACCGTGGCAGTTGAGACTCCTGCAGAGATACCCTTATCCACCCCTCCACCTACCATACCTGTCCCACTACTCACACCTCCACCCACTTTGCTTTTAACCTGCTACCCTGTCTGAGGAGGCAGCAAAGAAGCCGCAACCGAAGGCTAAATCTAAAGGAAAAGCTCCCTTATCTAAGGATGAGCTGAAAAACCTAGTTGGCCTCTATGCTTGGCCAGATGATGCCGGTAAATAGCTATGGCAACTTGTTGTTTTAGTTTCTTCCTCACTTATCTCATGTATATATTTTGCATTTTAATACAATTTTGTCTTCATGTAGTTTTTTTGTATCTCTCTTATCCCCCTATGCCTCTCTCCTAATTTCATATTGTCAAACAGTGACGACACTGTTTAGTTTAGGTTTGGAGGTATGGCATGTATGCCAATAAATTAGTTAATTTTAGTGCAGCTAGGCTAAAAAGGAAGTGTTTGGAATTAATTAGAATAAATTCTCACTTGAATAAAAAGAGGAAATTAAAAAGAACTGCTTGAAATTGAAATAAGTTGTAGTCCAACAAACTTCATGAGGAAAATGTCAACAAGTTTTGAA
Organism: Chloranthus sessilifolius; assembly: GCA_021018995.1. Lineage (NCBI taxonomy): Eukaryota > Viridiplantae > Streptophyta > Magnoliopsida > Chloranthales > Chloranthaceae > Chloranthus > Chloranthus sessilifolius. The sequence goes on from CM037594.1 coordinate 58,374,373, forward strand.
AAATAATTTTGATGTGCAATAAACCTGAAGTAAGAGAAGATGGTGAAGATATACCGCTGGAAAATTTGATGGAAGGTCATACCCAGTGAGATTTGGGCCTGAAAAAAGTTTCTTTGAAGAGTGTCTTGATAATTTTTTCTGCTCTAAGGACTGATGGGATCTAATTCTAATCACTAGAAGTTAGGCAATTCCAAGTTGAAACAGCTTGATAGCATTCATGACATTGAGGACATGATGTAAGGCCATCCCTTGGTCAGTTTGAGCTTAAAATGTCCCACCTTTGAACTGCCCTTGATGCACACCACTTGAACCTTAAAAGTCCCAATTTTCTTTTATGAAAACCCAAAACCTTTTGACCTATTTCAGTTCACCCCAAATATGAGAAATCAGGAAGAGGAAGGAGAAGTGAGGTTAGAGGAGCAAGGTGTTAAATCTGGTTGAAAGAAAGAAAAACACATTTTGTGGTGTTGTGGTATTCCAGCTTTCAAAAAAAAAAAAAAAAAAGCGGAGCAAAAAGATGAGAAAGAGAAGTCACCTCATTTGAAAATTTGCAAGAAGATAAGAAGCTGATCACTTCAAGTTTGAAAATTCAAAAAGAAAATGAAAAGGTGCTTAAATGAAGAAGGTGTTGTCTAGACCACCTCCTTACCTTTACTGATTTCTCAATTTGAATCCCTTTTACCCTTTCATTCTTTTACAAACCTCATCCCTAAGCCATATTACAACCCAATAAAAAGACCTTACTGATCTGAAATTAATTGAGTTGTCATGTGGAGATAAAGAATTGGGTAATCTATGGTGAAAAGAGTTAGAAAATTTCAGAAATTAGAGCAATGCCTATGCTCATGCTTACAGCCCTATTTGAGGACTGTAACTACTCTTGAGCTGTGTGAAATTCTACACCCTTCATTTTTTTGTGAGTTAACAGCCCTAGTGAGACTTGGGCCTGAAATCCAATTTGATGGGGCTAGTATCAAAATAGAATTCTCAAGTGAAAGGTGAGCCATGCATCAATCTTTAGACACAATGCCTTGACATGAACTGATTGATGATGAAGGAATTACTGCAAAATTTCCTATTTTAAGTTGGTAATTTTTCTGCTAAAAATCCTCTAGAACTGAAAAGACATGATGAGGATTTATTCTAGTTTACTGAAACTCTGTTTAGCAGGATGCACTATTATTAACTAACATTATTGGAGAAGTCTGTGGGTACCTTCACTAAAAACCCTCAGGAGACTTCACTCCTCCACTAGGGATCACCTAGGGGGTTTAAAAGGCTTGGTGCATATGCTAAATGCATCTGTGCTCCCTACGAAAGTGGCATTTTAATTCTCCTTTGCTCAGGGACTAGCAAAGATTAGGTTTGGGGGTGTGTTAAGTGGTGAAAAATTCCACTTTTCACCCTTTAACCTAACCATAGATAGACCTGTGAGCACACTAATAAGCTTCTGTCAAATGTATTTTGTAGACAGTAATAAAAGAGGACACTAATATAAAAAACCACTCAAGAATGCCCAAAAAGGGGCCATCTCTCAACACACGACAAACCCAGCAAAAGCACACCAGAGGGTAGCACATCACTGAACCCTTAGAGCGCGTGGCTACAATAGGGCAAGGCGAAGGAAGTGAGAACAGGCTTAGAACATCCTATCGATTGGTCACCTGAAGACTTCGATAGGAGCTGAAAGCAAAGAAAGGAAGAATTCGTGTAGTTGAAGAAGTTTCGACAGGATCTGAAGGCAGAAGAAGGATGAATTCGTGTAGATTGAGGAGTTCGATAGGATCCAAGAACCTATCGAGCAGCTGAAAGGAAAGAAGAAACCATCCTATTGAAAACCTGCCTGAGGCGTCAAGGGAACCTATCGAATGGTTTCGTAAAACCTATCGAGATGAAGACGCTGGACAGAACCTATCGAAGGGAACTTGAGCCTTTCAATAGGAGTGAGAGCAACCCTATCGAAATGGTGGCATGCAGAGCGGAGCCTGTCGAAATGGTTCTCCAACCTGTCGAAGAGCCCCTCCAACCTGTCGAATACTCCAGGCCAAGGGCTGAGAATGCCGAAACTCTAAGAGAAGGCTCATCGTATCGAAACCTATCGAAGAGATCTGAGAACCTAGTGAAAGGACCAAAAAGCTTTATTCCCACCTGTCGAAAGCTTCCTGAACCTGTCGAAATCGTGTGCAGAACTTCTCAGAAATTTAGTTGTGCACACGTTATGATTTGGTGACCTGCTGCATGCAATCCGAGGCACTTGGTGACCGGCACGACGGTTCTAGAGATGCCCTAGGAAACGCTAACCGACCCACGTGCTCTAACAGAACTCTAACAAACTCTGAGGACCTTTTAGAAGGGATTTTTGGCAAGAAAAAAGAGGAGAAAGCTATATATAGAGACCCCAATTACAATTGGAGGGGGGATCGAGATCTGAGCCAAATTCTAGAGATTAGCGCTTGCAGAGCACTTCTATTTTCCCTCCTTTAGCCCAACAATGGTTGGCTAATTCCCCTGGAGTAGTGAGGAGAGAGGATAGATCTATAATTGGGTAAGATTAAGATTGCTATTGTGGGTTCCCAGATGCACAGACTACAGATCTGAGAGTATTTCCATTATAGAGTGATTTTGATTGCAATGTAAATGCTAATTTTATTGATTTAATTAGATCTAAATTTCCTTTGGTTTCATTTGGTGATTGATCGAATTTGTGTAGAGGAGCCTGTAGATCAGCTCACCCACTTAACTGGTAGACCTCTTGGATACCACCCGATCTCCCTGGATCTATTACTCCTATGATTCCTTGAGTCTGTAACCTAGGAATTGCAGCATCTGTAGTGGTTGTAATTATTCTAATTGATGCTTTAGCTTTAGAGGAGATTCCTAGGATGGTCTGTGACCATTAAAGTGGGCAGATCATAACCTTAAGATTAATCCAAGCTCAGGCTCCAATTAAATTCGTCTGCTGCAAATACATGGATTTGATAAAGCGTATAAGATGGTCTGTGACCATTCAAGTGGATAGATCATAGCCTTAAGACCAGGTGGATCCTTCGATTTGAAGTGGAGCTTTCTACCCTACAGTAGTGCTTATAGCCAATTGAGGGAAATGTGTACTCTGAACCTCTGTAGCATGATTAATTAAATCTAATTTCAGTGAAGACCAATCTCCAAGATACTCTTCTCCATTTTCTTTTTTCTTTACTCTTTTTCCCTACAAGATTTAAGTTCCCAAACTCGATCCAAGCTAGCCTATGTTTAATTTTAGGTTAGTTTAAGTGACAATCCATTTTAAACCTCTCCCCTATCTTTTAGCAAACATAGCAATAGTCAGGGTGCCAGATCTCATACAGATATGGAGATTTATCATATTTTTAAACCGACCTCCTTGTAGACATTCCTTTACCATTCTTGTAAAGCTTGCTACAACAAATCCTGATTACTTGCAGGTCTGTGTGAGTGTGTTCTGCCTAGTTTTATTGATGATTTTAGACCCTCATTTGAGGGAAGGCAAACACTTCAACAGGCCCCACGCCCAAAGAGGGAAATATAGTGGTCCCGAACACCCCACGAGAGGCGGGGTCGGAAAGCGGGTCCATTGTCATACAAAGATGTTCCCAAGATACAATTCAATGTAGGACTTGGGCAAGCTAAAGGAAAAAAGGCAGCAAAAAATACCAAAGCTAAAATAAAAGAGGGAGAAATAAGTGCATTCTCAAGCTTATAAGGCCCCACTTTTTCCCCAGAAGGCACTTGGCGTGTATAATATACACGCCATGCCTGTTTTGGCCATACTTGGCTTGGCGTGTACAATAGACACGCCAGGATATTCTTGGCCCAAATTTGGCATGGCGCATATATACACACGTCACACCCTTGCTACCACCCAAAGAGAAAAAGAGAGGGTAGGAGAGGTTCTTTTTGCTGCCCCCTAGCCAGCCAATCTGCATTTCCTGCAATGTATTTTCAATGCACCCCAGACCACATGCTGGGATATAGGGAATTAACATCTAACCGTTATAGAATTGTCTTCTTTTAGGAACAGTCTGCACAAAGACTAAAGTCTTGGTCGGAATTAACCAAGGCATGGCTTGAAAAGAAAAGGTCGAGCCCATCCTGCAAATGATCTAGTATACTACAGTAAGGAAAAGGGGGATAGAACATGCAAACAAAAAGAGGGCACTAACATTCATCCTGAAAAAGTGAAAACCATCCAAAACATAGTATCATATCATCCATTACATATTTCCAAAACCAAAAAAATATATGTCCCCAGAGCCTAAAATTTCTCATGAGCATGCCGTAAACATCACACCAAGAGGTCAGTTTGAATAGAAATAAGAGTAGCCAACCAAGAAGTCAGAGCCAATCAACAAAGCACTTACCATCTCCACATCCCGAAGGCCGGTGATATTGCGATAGTACTCGGCTTGATTCACGGCCGACTCGTAATTTTGTACAAAAAGAGATATCAGCTATAGGGGCCATAATCACAAAAATAGACATTTCTCAGAAAAGAAATTGTATAGGAAAGAAAACTCACCCCTGGGACCAATTCAGGTGGGGGGACCCGGACCGCTTCAGTAGATAGGCGAGCCCACTCGGCGACATCTGTGCATAAACTCGAAAGAAAGGCATCATCAAAGCACCTGAAGATCCCCTGAATCATAGCAATCGAGCTACCAGAAGTGCCCGTGCCAAAGGGGTCTGAAGGACCAGCACTCGTAGACTCAGCAGGACCTGCCTCCGCCTCATCATCGTCGTCAGAATCATCTCCCTGGCCAAACTGTGGAAAGAAGTAAGGATTCAGTCAGTAGAAACAAAATTGCGTCAGAACCATTGGAAGCTTGCCTAAAGAGAAAGGAGAACTACCTGAGATTACAATCGCCAAAGGCTAAAAAGTTTACACCCGGTACAAAGCGCGGAAGGAGGGACCAATAGGGCAAGGACTCATACCACATCGGGTATACTCCAGGAATGAGAAGATCATCAATAGGGACCCCATGATGGAGGAATCTTGTGGAGAGCTCCTCGATAGTACTCTCCGGAGGCATAACATCCGTGGGAGGAGCTTGCGGCACGGCGAATTGGTCCCGGTACTGATGTACCACTCTCTCCCTCATGTAATATGCCCTAGCCCAAGCCCCATAAAAGAATATGACATGACAATCAACAAAAAAGCGGGATGGACTGACGGCGGCTCGATCCCAGAAAGGAGAACCAATGTACAGGTCAAAGATGACCTACAATGAAAAAAAAGAATCCTATCAGTCAATAGCCGCAATCAAACCCCGAAAAAGGGAGAGAAGAGGAAAGTATCCATACTTGCATTGGGATCACCAAGTTAAATTGGGACCTTAGGCCCAGCTCTAAATGCTTCATTCCAACTTCCCTACGGCGACTCTTGTGCCAGTTACTGATGAGTGGATATGTGTAAACATCAGAGAAGAGGAGAGGGCGACCAGGTTAGAAGTGCAGGTACCACCAAATCTGAAGAGAATAGCAAAAATAAAAGATGTGTCAGAGGTAGGATAAATGACTAGCAAAAAAAAAAAAAAAGGAGAGAAACAAGGGAAGTGAGTCAGGGGTTACCTCAATCGCAGGCCAGAAACTAACAACTGAACCTAGGTCCCCAACTGAGGCTTGAGCCAGGCCAGACATCAGCATGGTGTATCCGGCCCCACCCCAGTCGTACTGGTGCACATTGTCCCAATTTCCCATGATACTAAGTAAGAACAATGAAACCCAGCCTCCGCTGGTCCTGGCAAAAAGAGTTTTGCCAAAGAGGAAGAGGAGCGAGATGTGAGCCAACATCAAGGCACGCCCAGGCTCAATAGGGATATCTACATCCGGCTAACCCAGATCCACCAATTTGTTCTCATTATACAAATCGGCCGGCAAAGATAACTTGACATCGGTGGCATGAATGTTCTGGGAAGAGGGAAAATCCCCGATCAATCGAACGACCTCGTCCCGACTCTCTACGTGAAGGCCGGTTACCAGTTGTCCCCTATCCAAATCCCCATAATCATCGACCAATCAATCGGGGTGATGGTCATCTCGGCTATTGGCATGTGAAAAATCATGGTCTTAGGCCGAAAGTGTTTAAGAAGGGCCTTCAGATAGGCTGAGTCACCCTCATGGTAGAACACTAAAGGAAATCCCTGAAACTGGCCTGGGCAAGGAGAAACTTCACAACCCGAGGAAGGTAGAGGTAAAGGCGCTGGAAGTCAAACCAATCCCCATGAAACGTAATCAATGGCAAGGCCTGCATCAAAATAAAAAAGTATAAGATCCTAAAGACAAAGCAAGATCACACAAAGAAAAGGCAAAGCGGCAAAATAAAACTTCTTTATTACCTTGCCAGCAATCCCAAAGTTCAAGATATGGACGTACTGCTGATCAAGTCGACCAGTACAGGCCGCCTCACCTTGCATCTCGCGTCAAAGACAGGAAGAGCATTGCACTGCAAAAAATTACTCCCCCCGGGGACCATAGACCACCTCAGGCCCCTCCTCTTGCCCTTGCTCCTCCTCGCTCGACATTCTAAGGAAGACATAAGCAACAATATCGAGATAAGTCAGTAGCAGGAAACTGATAGCTACGAGCCAAAAGAAGGTAAGTATGCCCCCTTTCATTTTCCATCAATCATATTTATCGTCATTTTTAAATGAATGCATCAAAAAAGGGGAGGGGAGTCCCACGCCCCCACATTTCAAAAAAAAACACCACGGGATACGTGTAAACATACATAAACAAAAAAAAGATTCAAAAAAAAAAGAAGAGAAAATGAAAAAGTTTCAAAAATATATATAATAATATGTATATATACATACATATACAAAAAAAGGATTCAAAAAAAGAGAAAACGAAAAAGTTTCAATAATATATATAATAATATATATATATACATACATAAACAAAAAGATTGAAAAAAACAAGAGAGAAAAAATGAAAAAGTTTAAAAATATATATATATAATAATAATATGCATATATACATACATAAACAAAAAGATTCAAAAAAAAAGAGAGAAAAAATAAAGAGTTTCAAAAATATATATAATAATATGCATATATACATACATAAACAAAAAAAAAAGATTCAAAAAAAAAAAAAGAAAAAATGAAAGAGTTTCAAAAATATATATGATAGTATGTAAATACACACATAAAGAAAAAAGGTTTCAAGAAAAGAAGAATTTTTGTTTTTTTTTTGTTTTGTTTTGTATCTAGATACATAAAAGGAAAAAGATAGGGCATCATTCAAAATCACTACAACCAATCTACATAAAATGAAATCAAACGGGTCATAAATAATCACACTTGCAAAAAATCATTCATTCATCATCTAAAAATGCAGGAATCCTAACCATATTACAAATAATTCAAGAAGAATCAAAAGAAATAAGGTTAAAACAATGAATACCTTCAAGAAAATGGTTCGTTAATCCGGCGTAGAATGTATGTTTGATCGACGACAGCAGACGCCGGCAATGAAATGAGGCTCAAATCGATCCAAAGGAACCCTAGGAGGAGGTTCCGTTTTGGTTTAGAGGAGGGAGGAGGAGAAGATTTTGAAAAATGCCCTTTTGGCTCGGGCTCGACTAGTTTTAAACCACCCCTATTCTGGCTTGGCGTATAAAATATACACGCCATGCCTCTTTTGGTCAGATTTAGCTTGGCGTGTATAATATACTTCAAGGCTATTTTTGGCTTAATTTGGCTTGACGCATATATTATACACGCCAAGACTAATCCTCCTTTACCCCTTCTGGTGCACACACTCCTAGGAAGCATGTCAACTTCCATTTGATTTGCATGGGCGGCTGTGCTAAAATAAATGATTTGGGATCGATGAGCATGCTCAGAACATCCCAAACAAATATTAAAAAATCCACATAAAATAACAAAAATATCTCTACAAAAATCCACTTAAAATAACAAAAAATCTCTACAAAAATCCATTAAAAACTCCACATAAAATAACAAAAAATCTCTACAAAAATCCACAAAAAAAGCCCACATAAAATAACAGAAAAATCCATACAAAATAATAAAAAATACACATGAAATAACAGAAAACACAAAAATATGTACATGTGACTTAAAAAAGCGCCACGTACTCCCAAAAAGCGTTGCGAAATCATATTCGCTCCGCTCGGGTAGTCTTGCCAAATTAACCTCGGGATCATTGGGTTCTCCCAAAGACTATGAACCCTACTTCACGCAATGGTACCAGTGGCTGGTCAAATAAGGTAATCAATGCCTCGTATGATTGGACATAAGTTGTGGATCTTCGCTTATTTGCTTCGTACCTATCTTTAAGTATGGGTCGATCACCCTCTCACTCACGGAGCTATTATATTCAGCATAAAACTTGAGCATCAAACATCTTTCATTATCTAGAGAAGCAGATATTTTTCCCAGCATATTAGGCCTTCGCAAGTTGCTCCATCAAGGTTATGCACAGTAATGTCGGAAAGCGCTTGGGGACCGATAGCCTTGAGGAACAGAAGTTTTTTCTGACATATCGGGTTTTCGTTTACTCACCATATCGGTGTACCGTCAGTGATGCCTTGGGCCTCTTCGGATGTCTCTTATCTTTGGCATTCGATCATTAGTGATCGGATACCAAAGAGGGGCATCTGTAGACACCCAAATTTGGCCCAAGGCTCGATCGAACCATACTTCGAGAGAGGCGCACCCCCTCGAGCTTCTGATAGCATCCCTCATACCCTTAGGAACCTTTACAAACCCTTTGGAACTTACCTGGACCCTTAAGAATTACCCCCAACTTCTCCAAAACCTTAGTTGACCCTCCCGGGCAATGGGTAGAGAGAGATATATTAGGGCTGACAGGGACCTCTACTAAGACTGAATCTTACACTACTTAAAAATAGAGGTTCCCAGCTTTTTGACAAGCCAAGAATCACCTCAATCCTAGTTGTACATCAAAAGTTATGATCATCCAAGTTTCAAGCCCCAAAACTACACTTTGGGTGAACCATTCGACAGGTTCTCAACCTCTCGAGAGGTTCATGAGAGGATGGGATTTGCTTAGCACATATAATATATGCGCCAAGCCATTTTATGGAAGAAAATTACCTGGTGTGTATATTATACACACCAGGCAATCTTTTTCCCAAAAATGGCTTGGCGTGTATATTATACACGCCAAACATGGGTGGGTCCCCTAGCGGGCTCTAAACTTCTCTGTTACTGTACATATGTTTTGTGTGGATAATACATACACCAGGCTTAGCTATAGTAACTATTGGTTTTTGCTCGAAATTTACTTTTGGGGTTTGAATTGTTGACCATCCCAATGTTTATGGTTGGTTCCATTAGGACTGTTGCACCCTCATTTATCCTATTTACAACCCTCTAGTCATTTGAAACCTCACCCTATCGCCTACCATTGAAGGCCATTTCCCACTTTTCCAAGCCTTTAAGATCCTAGGAAACCTTAGATTAGGAGATTATCTAATTGCTTACCCTAATTAGCTCTTAAGTACCCTCCTAACCTCTCTCTTTCCTATAGAGAGGCACCCCTCCCTTTACAAAGGCTTGAAAAAATTCCAAGACAGAGGACAAGATAAAGAGATCCTTCACTCCCCTTTGGTTCACCAATCCCATACAAATTCCAGAATTCAAAATCCTCCTTTAGATCCCATCTTCCATCCTAAACCTTGGAGCCTAGGTGAGATCTATCCCCTAGTCTTCTTCCTCTACCCCTTAGCTATCAATCCCTAGAAGATAGAACCCATCTTCCAACCCCTCAAGCTATCAGAAGCTCATCAAGTGCACCTACGTGAAGGTCCAGAGTGGTACTACAAGGGCCCAAGAGCTGCGGATCTCCCCTCTACTCCTTGTTGGTAAACTGCCTTGCATTCAAAAAGGGATTTAAATTCACTCAATTCAAGGCAGATCATACACACTGACCTGCAAGTATTCAGGGCCTGTTGTAGCAAGTTTTAAAAGAGTAAGTAAGGGAATGTCCACAGGGAGGTGAGTTCAAAATATGGTAAATATTTAGATTTGAAAAGAGATCTGGCACCCTACCTAATACTAGGTTAGTAAAAGAAAGGGGAGAAGTTTTAAAGGGTTGTCACTTAAACTAAACTACAAATAAAATGCAGAATTAACTGGGATCGAGTCTAGAGTTCAGATCTCACAATTGGAAGGGATTAAAAATAGAAAAATGGAGAAGAACAGCTTGGAGTTTGGACTTACTACAATTGGGTTGAGATGATCGTGTTACAGGGGATTCAAAGCACACCATTCCCTCAGCTAGCTACAAGCACAGCTGCAGAGTAGAAGAATCTACTATAAACCAAGGGATTTGATTGATCTTAAGGCTATCATCTGTCCACTTTAATGGTCACAGAACATCCTATAGACTTCATCCAACCCAAAGGTTTAAGGTGGAAGAAACCAAGTGAAACCAGAGATTGAACTGATCTTAAGGTTATGGTCTGTCCACTTCAATGGTCACAGACCATCCTATAGATTTCCTCCAACTCAAAGGTTTCAATCAGAGCATTAAAACCACTACAGATGCTGCAATTACCAGGTCATAGACATAGGCAATTGCACGGATATCAGATCTAGGGAGATTAAATGGTATCCAAGAGGTCTACCAGTTAAGTGGGTGAGCTGATCAGCATACTCCTCTATACAAATCCGATTGAGCACCAAACGAAACCAAGGGAACTATAGATCTAATTAAAATAATAAAATCAGCATTTACATTACATAAAACTTACTCTATAATGAAATGCTCTCAAATCTGTAGTCTGTGCAGCAATTGACCCACAAATAACACTCTCAACCTTACCCAATTACAGATCAGACCTCACCCCTTACTGCTCCGAGGGAGTTAGCCGACCATTGTTGGGCTAAAGGAGGGAAAACATAATTTTGTTGCAAGCCCTAATCCCCAGAATTCGATCCCCCCCCCAATTACAATTGGGGATCTCATTATATAGCTTTTCTCTCTCGTTTCTCCCGCCAATATTCCTTTCTAGAAGGTCGTCAGAGTTCGTTAGAGTTCTGTCAGAGCATGTGGGGTTGGTTAGGGTTTCCTAGGGCATCTTTAGGATCGTTGTGCCGATCACCAAAGTACCTCGGGTTGTGTGCAGCAGGTCACCAAGTTGCAGCGTGTGAACAGCCTATTTTCTAAGAAGTTCTTCACACGATTTTGATAGGTTGAGGAAGCTTCCGACAGGTTCAGCTCTGCATGTCAGCATTTCGATAGGATGCTCTCAATTCTATTGAAATGTTCAAGTACCTTCCGATAGGTCTGAGCTCCAGCTTCCCCATCTTGATAGGTTCAGGCAACCATCCGATAGGTTCCCTTTACACCTCAGGCAGGCTTTCGATAGGATGATTTCTTTCTTTCTTTCAGTTGCTCTATAGGTTCTTGGATCCTATCGAACTTCTCACTCCTCACAAATTCTTCCTTTCTCTGTCTTCAGATCCTATCGAAATCATTCCATCTGCACGAATTCCTCCATTTTTAGCCCTCAACTCCTATTGAAGCCTTCAAACAACCTCTCGATAGGGTGTTTTCCGCCTGCTTTCACTTCCTTTACTCTGCCCTGCTATTGCCACACGCCCCAAGTGGCCAACGGTGTGCAGCCCTCTTATGAGCCATTGTTGGGACTGCACTGTGCTGAGCGATGGACTTCTTTGTGTAGCATTTTTAGTGATTTTTTGCATTATTCCTGTCTTTTATTGCTATCTACAAAACAGACTCAACAGGTGTTTATTAGTGTGCTCACAGGTCCATCAACGGTTAGGTTAAGGGGTAAAAACTGGCAGTTTTTACTACTTAACACTCCTCTACTTTCTTTGCTTTTCCTTCTTCCAAGGATTCAAGCCGTTACGCCGCCGAATTTTTGATATTTGTGGAGAGCTTGATAGGATCATAGTGCCTTTGGTCAAGAGGAAGTGCTCTTTTTCATTTTAATTTTCCTTTTATTTTGGCCATAAGTAGAGACCGCTTCCGAGCGGGTTGATCGGGTGCCTAACACCTTCCCGATCGATAACTAAATCCCCTACCCAAGAGCCTTTGGCATTTGACCGGTGAATCAAAGTCATATTTGGCATTTTGGTACATTTAATATTGATTTGAGGTTTCCCAAGACACCAAAAGCTCCGAGTGGTGACTCTAGTTTTTTATTAAACGAGCACATTGTCGCAACGAACTCGCGAGAGCCCACGGTTGCACAAGGGGCCAGCACTATACCTGGGCCAATAGATCCTAAGGAGCCCATCTCCTCACCCCCAGCTTCTTAGGGGGATGTATTGGAGGAGCCCACTAATGTTCCCTCCATGGGTTTAGTTTTTAGCGGCTAGGGTCCACATGACCTCGTCACTTTCGACTCTTCAACTTGGGCCATTGTGCCTTTTCATGGAGAACCTATTCAATCATAGGTCATCGTAGATGCCGCCTTCGTCCAAGCGATGGGTGCATACATGGATGCCCTTGAGGAAGAATTGAATCAATCTAACGCTACCTTGGTAGCTGAATGATTGATGATAGTTTCTCTTCGACATAATTGGTTGATGATGGAGGACTATGAGGATATGCACCTTCGGTCCTAGGTCATCGTAGATGCCACCTTCGTCCACGCCATGGGCATATACATGGATGCCCTTGAGGAGGAATGGAATCGATCTAACGCTTCCTTTGTAGTCAAACAATCGATGACATTTCCTCTTCGGCATAATTGGTTGAAGATGAAGGACTATGAGGATATGCACCTGCGCTGGGATTATGAGAGGTATTTCTGTGACATGGATGCCAAAACTCATGAGGTAGCTCTTAAGAAACATGCAGAGGGTAGGGAGACTTGGGAGAGAGAAATGAACAATTTACGTGCCTGATTGTCTCCCATTATTCTTGATGTCGATGATGTTGATTTGGGTGGAGCCCCTCCTTCCTCTCGCAGGAAGGAAGTGGCCCTACCTCCTCCTCCTCCTCCTCTTCCTCCTCCATCTTCTCATAAGCGTAAGGGACATTGAGCGGGCATCGTTGGTTCTTGTGCTGGTTTATTCTATATTTTTTTGTTTGCCCTCTTGTTGTCATTTGATTGTCTATTGTTTTGTACAATGAGGGCATCACACCACTCAGGTTTGGTGATGTTTGTGCCTATGTTTGAGGTTTTCATTTCTACATTCATATATCTATTAGCGACCACTATTTTGACACCCTCCAAACCACATTTTCGTATAGTTTTGAACCATCTTGCACTTTATTTTCCGTAGTTTTCAAATTATAGCTATTTATGCATGTGAACTCTATTTCAAAAATATTAATGCCATTTTAGGACTGTCGTTGTCTAGGATTATTGATTTCAAGGTTAACATTTAAGGATAAGTCTAAATTTCATGCTTAGAAAATTTTTGCACTACTACCATGCTTATGTCCGGAAATCAAGGGATTAGTTTGAATTTTGAATTTTAGGAACCTAATGTAGACTAAACCCAGTGAGCTTTAGTTCCATTTATCCGTTCTTGATAAGTGCCTATACAAACTCGGAGTATCTTTGAATATGTGTTTGCTTGCTTAAATCTCATATACAGTTTACTTTGGTTTGTTACTTGGCATGTTTCATAACTTTGTACTAGAACACGTTACACTTTAGCCCTAGACAAATAGGCATACTTACCACCTTGTGAGGAAGTGATTGAAGGCCACTTTTGGCTTGTTTGTGCTTAAATGTCGTACCTCATACAGTTTAACCTTTTAGTACCAGTTTTGAGCCTCTTTGAAATTTTTTGCCTTTATATGTTTGTTGATAAGCCACATGAACCATACCTCAATACCATTTCTAAAAATTTAAGCTTTACCCTTCTATCTCTGAGAAATTCAGAACGAGGGATGAGAGTAAATGGAAAGAGAGTAAGTGGAGAGGAATGAGTGTGGTGTTTACTGGGAGCATATGATAGAAAATTCATGAAAAATGGAGAAAAGAAAATAATAATTATAAGGAATTTTCAAAAAGAAAAAGTAAACAGAACATAAAAGAAAGTTGAGAAAGAGAGGAGAAGAAAAATTTTGAGAGATTAGAGAAAGAAAAAGTGGAAATATGAGAAAATCAAATTAGTTTCTTTTCCCAATTTCTTAGAGAATTTGAACCCAACTGCCCTTTCTTTCTTAACCCTTACCTGAGCCTCGTTACAACCCATAAAAAGACCTTCTTGATCCAATCTTGATTAGTAAATGTCTTGTGGAGAGTGAGAGTATAATGTCAATGGTGCTTGGTATGACATGCTTAGAGTACAAATATCTTTCATTATGGGATTCTATTTTATTCTTTGATGCATCATGTTTCTTTTCTTATGTGAGTCCTTTTATTTGCATTGTAATGCTCTCTCACATGTGTGTGAAAACTGAACCATTCATCGGAGCGATTCGGTTTTGAGTGTATACCTAAGGTTAGGAATGAGTCAAGACTTCGGATCTGACGATTCTTTGTTTGGACTGTTCCCGTGATGGAAAGATTTTAGCATTGGTAAGTTCGCACACATCACTCTAGGCATGAAGGAAGGAAGTGTCTAAGGATTGGAACATTGAATCAATTTGATTAGACAACAGTAAAATTAATAGGGCATTGGTATTTGAGAAAGAAAATTTGCATGTTAAGACAACTACTAGTTTTTGCTTTTCAAAAGTATATAGATTATGATTACTGATTTGAAAAACTCATTTTACTGGTAGTTTTAAAACAGTTTTGGAAGTTTGTGGGTAACGTCATTGTAAACCTTCAGGAGACACAACTCCACCAGTAGGGACCACCTAGGTATTTAAACACTTGTTGGATATGCTAAATGCAACCGTGCACCCTACGAAGGGGGCTTTAACTTCATAGATTAGCTTGTATATTATAAGATAGTTTAGTGTTTGGTTCTGGGTTATGTTTTTGAATTTTGCCTTTGCTTGAGGACTAGCAAAGTTGAGGTTTGGCGGTGTGATCAACCTTCAAAATGGCATAATTTTTACCCAAATCCCGACCTTGTTAGTCCTCATTTACCTACTAATGGTTGCCTTTAGTTTGTGATGTGTTGCAATAGGTTTAAAGGTAGAAAAAATATAAAAATAGTTAAAGGAGCAAAGAAGAAGAAAAATTGAAGCCATGGCAAAAAACCCAAGCTGAAACAGAGGAGAAATGCCCAAATTGGTCATTTCGGCCGATCAAGAATGCACTTTCAACTGGTTGAAATCGCACAACAAAGAAGAAAGCTAGAAAGAAAAGAAAGAAAGAAAGTTGGCTGATTCGACCGGTCAAAATATCAGAGTCGACCGGTCGAATATTTAGCAAGCTTCAGAAAATAAGAAGTGGACCAGTCGAAATTGGTTCGATCAGTGGCGATCGAGTAGAGAGTTATATAAGAATTTTTATATAATCTCGAACGGTCGAAGTCAATACCAACAGGTCAAGCCAGAAGCTTTAGAATAAGAGATTTGAAGAGTTGGACCCGTTGAAACCAGTTCGACCGGTCGAGAATTAACGAACTAAAGGGAGTTGTGCACCTGAAGGAGAGAATTGAAGCCCGACCGATCAAGATTCACTTTTGACCAGTCAAGACAAAGGTTCCTTGCAAAAAATTAAGCTTTATAGCCTGTGTTTGACTGGCATCGAAGATTCCATCTGAATTCTTCTTCCTCAGCAGATTTTTTGGGATTTCATAGATTACCTGTCATTTGTAAACTGTGCTAGGGCATTATGAAACTATAAACAAGGAACCTAGGGTTAGAGTAAAAAGGATCCTTTCGACAGAGTCTTTTCTAGAGATCCTTTAGCCGTGAGTGTTTGTAGGTTAGGTTAGTTACCAATTTTGGAGAGTTGTGAGATTATATTGTAATCAGTGAGAGATAATCGAGTCAGCAATGATGAAGATCAGTCGATCGATGTGGGGCTAAACATTCCTTAGCTAGGATCTCTTGTAAATTATAGATGAGTATCAAATAAAATCTTATTCTTCATTTATTTTGAATTTCGTTTATTGGTATGATCGCATGTTTGAGGTTCCGGTTGTACTGAGAATGCGCTAGTAATGGTTTAGTTCTACTTTATTTGATTCTAATGGTCTTGTAGGGATTAGGATTAGATTTTATAGGATATTCATCGATGGATTAGAGCTTGTAGCCTTGTTTTATCGATTAAGCGCAATGATGCTTAATGTTTAGGTCGCTAGTGATTAGACGGATCATATCGGTTTAGACTGGTCCGTGACTATGAATAGGATCTAATTCTTATACCTAGCTGTAGAGTTGTAGCCTAGAGCAAGAGTACCTGGGATTCGAAATACAAGAGGAATAGGAGTTTATTTTATAGGAATCTATGATCCAACGGGGATCCCAGTCTGCCTTCTCATAACCCATCCAAAATTGCATTTAGTTTGCTTTGTAGTTAATTAACATTGGAAACTTTTGTTTACAGATAGCTTTAGATTAATACAGTAGTTAGAAAAAGTAAATGACAAGTCCCTATGGTTCGACACCCTTATATTCACTCGAGTAGTTCGAACTCGTGCACTTGCAAGGATTCTATTTATAAACGATCACTTAGTATAGTTTCTTTTCATTCCATTTGATTGTTCTATAGGAAAACCTTGCAAGTGCACAAGTCTGAAGTTCTAGGGCGAATACAAGGGTATCAAACCACAGAGACTTATCGTTTACTTCCTAACTAGAGTCTTAATCGAAAAGAATTTTGAATAAGGTTTTCTAATTAAATTAACCAAAAGCAAATAAAAATATAATTGGAAAAGTTATGAGAGAGCAGCCTGGGATCCCTCTTAGATCACAGACTTGTAAATAATATAAATCCTACTCCTATCCTATTCCGAAATCTGGGTAACAATCCTGCTCTTCATTACAAGCTAATGCTCATTATAAGAATTTAGTCCTATTCATAGTCACAGACCAGTCGTGATGATATGATTCATCTAATCTCTAGTAACCTAAACAGTAAACATCATTGAACATAACCGATGTAACTAGGCTACAAGTACTAATCCGAAGGTGTCTATCCTATTAGATCTAACCTTAATCCCAACAAGCCCATTAGGACTAAATAAAACATAAATAAATCCCTACTTGTACGTTCACGATAACAAGCACAAACCTTAAATAAGAAATCGTTCCACATAATTCAAAAATAGGAAAAAGAAATAGATTTCACATTAAATACTCATATGTAATTTGTAAGGGATCCCAACCTGAGAGAAGTTAGCCGTGCATCGTCTGATTGATCTTCATCATCCATGATTCAATCATCGGACAGTGATTACAAGTCACACAATCTCTCACAACTCTCCAAAACTAGGAACTAAAACCTACAAAATAAGAAAGAAATTAAAACTTAAGAAGATTCACGGCTAAGAGAATCTACTAATCCTAACACTATAGTGTTTTTACACAGCAAGTAATCCCTTAAATCTCCCAAAAAATCAGCTGAAGAAGATTGATGAAGATGGACTCTCGAGGGCCCAGAAGATCCAGGCAGTATTGCCTAAGAATTCACAAGGAACCCTTGTTTCGACCAATCAAGAATGGATCTCGACCAGTCAAACTATGAATTTGTTCTCAAGTGCACAGATCTTCAATTTTATTGCATTTCGACCTGTCGAAACTGACTTTCGACCGGTCCAGCTGCTATTTCTTTTGGTCTGTCTCCAGACTCGAATAGTTGAAATTAGTTTCAACCAGTCAAGTTTATATCTATAAGGAAGCCCAACTTTCTATTTGGTCTCGACCGATTGAGTTGCATCTTGACCGGTCCGCTTGTGATTTTTGAAGCTTCAATGGACTCGACTGGTCGAATTGGACATCTCAATTGGTCGAGTTGTTCAGTCTCTTTAATTTTTCTTCTTCTCCCCTGCTGTAACATCTCGGCTGGTCCAAATTGGATCTCGACTGGTCGAAATGGTCTCTTTTGGTCTTTTTCACTTTGTTTCAGCTCAGTTACTTGTCATGGCTTTAGGTCTTCAACATCTTTGCTCTTTTAGCCTTCAAACCTATTGTAACATATCTCACACTAAAGATAGCCATTAGTAGTTAAGTCAGGGTTAGCAAGGCCGAGATTTGGGCATAAAATATGCAGTTTTGAAGGTTGATCGCACCCCTGTACATCAACTTTGCTAGTCCTTGAGCAAAGGCAAAATTTAAAGACGGGACTAAAAGCAAAAATGAAACTATTGGTTCTATGAAAGTAAATTCCACCTTCATAGGGAGCACGGTTGCATTTAGCATATGCAACAAGCCTTTAAACCCCTAGGTGATCCCTAGGGGAGGAGTCGTGTCTCTTGAGGGTTTACAGTGAAGTTACCACAAACTTCCAAAATAATTTAAAAACCATCGGTAAATTGAGTTTTCAAAACTGGTTTTCAGAATATATATACCTTGAAAAAAAAAGCCAGAAATTATTTTAAAATGTGAATCTTCATTCTCAAATACAAATGTCATGCCAATTTTACTAATGTCTATCCAAATTATTTCAATGTTTCAATCCTAAGATATCTCCTTCATTCATGCCTAGATGTGATGTGTGTGCATACCAATACTAAGTCCTTTTAGCACGGGATCAATCCAAACAGTGAATCATCAGATTCCATGTCTCGCCTCAATCCTTACTTTAGGTATACTCTTAAAATAAAATCGCTCTGATGAATGTCTAATTATTCGCACACATGTCAGAGATCAATGCAATGCAAATAAAAGGGGCTCATATGATAAAAGACATATGGTGCATCAAAGAATAAAAAGAAATCTCATACGAAAAGAAGCATGTATATCCAAAGCATGTCATATCAAGTACCATAGGCATCAGATAATTACTCTCCACAAGGCATTTACCATATCAAGACCAGATCATGAAGGTCTTTTTAAAGAGTTGTAACGGGGCTCGGGTAAGAGTTAAGAAAGAAAGGGAAATTGGGATTCAAGATTTATGAGAAACCGGAAAAGAAACTCATTTGGTATTTCTATCTCTTCACCTTTTTTTTCTTTTCTAATCTTTCATTTTTTTGTATTTTTTTTCTCGACTTTCTTTTCTTTCTTTCCACTCCTTTTGAATTTCTTCTCTTTTTAGAATCACCTCATATATTTTTCTTTTCTTTTTTTTTTCATTTTTCTTTTCTTTTCTCCCTTTATTCATTTTTCACCATACATTCTCAATAAACACCATAACTGATTCCTCTCCACTTACTCTTTTTCATTCACTCTCATTCCACATTTTACAGAAATATAGGATAAGGCTAAATTTATAGAAATGGTGTAAAGGTTAAAGTGGCTTATCAAAGGATGTATAAAGGAAAAAATTTCGACTAGGCTCAAAAGGGGGTACTAGAAGGTAAAATTATATGAGATGGGGCATTTTGAGCGCTAACGAGTAAAAGATGGCCTTCAATCATTTCCTCACAAGATGGTAATTCCGTCCATTTGTTTTGAGAAAAAATTTAATATGTTATAGCACAATGATATCATAATGATGTCATGCAAACTCACAAGCCAAAGTAAAATGTATGAGATTATGCAAAATTGATTCGTATTAAAAACACTCCGAGTTTGTGTATTCACCCATCAAAGATGGAAAATTGACTTTAAAGCTCATGTTTAACTCCACTAAAATCCTAAGGTCCAAAGTTCGAACTAGTTCCTTGATTTCTGGACTCAAGCATGGTAATAGTGCAAAAAGTTTTCTAAGCATGAATTTCAGACCTATCCTAAAATGCTCACAATCATATACATCAGCAATCAAAACATGGCATCAACATTCTCAAAATAAGACTCACATGCATCAACAACTAAAGTTTGAAAGCTACGAAAAATAAGCATATGATGGTTCAAATTTTTTTACAAAAATGGAGGTTTTGAGGGTGTCAAAACTGTGGTATGATAAGATAAAATAGTGGTCAATAAAAGATTCATATATATAGAAACAAAAACCATAAAAATTATCACAAACACCCCCAAACCTGAGTAGTGCAATGCCTTCATTACACAAAGCAATAAATAAGAAATGAAAGCGAGAGGGCAATGAAGAAAACTAGAGCAATTCAGCACAAGCCCCAATGATGCATAGTCAACGGCCCTTTCGTTTATGAGAGGACGAAGGAGGAGGGGGAGCAAAGGCTACTCCTTTTCCATGAGAGGAAGGAGGGGCTCCACCCATATCTACATCATCGGCAATAAGAACAATGGGAGATAACTGCACACATAAATTGTTCGTCTCTTTCTCCCATTTCTCCTTAGCCTCCTATTAATCTCTGAAATTTACCACTTTCCACCCTTTAACCTAACCTTTGATGGACCCTTGAGCTGATTAATAATTTGTTTTAAGTGTGTTTTGTAGATAGTAGGAAAATTATAGCTTAATGTTTCAATCCATCCTTTTTTTGCCAAGAAGAAAGAATTTCGAACCAAACTATGAAGCTGATGAATTTTTAGAGGATGTACCTTGATGGTTCACATCATTGGGGGCAATGTAGCAAGCTTTGAGACCTTTAGAATTCTGCCGCAGTAGAGTTAAATGGTAGAGTTGTTGAACAAAGTGTTGTTGTAGTAAACTATATAAAGAGCACACTCAAGCAGTCCATAGTGGAGCAGCATGAGCCACATGAGCTTATGCTGAAATCATACAAGAGTAGTTGCAGCAATAAAGCCAACACACATCCAAGGCACATTGTTGAAGCAATGGCTGCTGGGTTACAACTGATAGGCCAATTCCTCATGATGAGCTACATGAAGAGCCATCCTCCTGAGCTGTTGCTACAATATACTAGATCCAAGCTACTGTTGTTGCAACTTTCAAGCACTTCAATGTTGTTGTACCATACACTAAGGAGCACACCACCTGCTGCTGCATTTAACCCCAAAGAGCTGAAAGCTGAAGCATTGCTGCTGCTATTTCAATTCACCCGAGCAGTTTTTGGCAGCAACCACCCAGCAGACCAACAACTCATGAATTCTACTTGCAGTGCTGTTGTAACCTCCAAGAACTGCTGCTGCACTGTTGTGTATAGCTGAAGAACAGCAGCATGGTGCCCCACGAGAAGTTGCACTGTAGCTTCACCAAGTGAAGATCTCGAGCAGTTGCTGAAGCCTAAATGAAGGAACTCGAGCAGTTTAGCTCCCATTCCAACTCCACGAGTAGTTAGTTCATGTTGAAGTCAACTCCATGAGTAGTTCATGTTGTCAAAGCCCAACCTGTTGAGTGGTAGTCTTCAACCTGTCAAACAGATTGTTGAAGCTGCTGTTTTGAACCTGCTGATGAACCTGTCGAGTTCTGTTGAAGTTCAAAGCTCAACTTGTCGAGTGGTAGTCTTTAGCCTGTCGAATACACTCCTGGAGCTCACTCAACCACTTGAGAGGTAGACATCTGAACCTGCTAAAGCCCCAAGTGCTCGAGCAACTACTAGCCAGTTTGTAGAGGCATAAATACCAACAGCAGTCTTCAATACCCAAGGGTATTTTTGGGCATCCACAAGAGCTAGTGCATGTGCTGAGCTATCATACACTTCTCAAAGCAAATCCAAGGGCTGGAAAGAGACCACGAACCCAGCTCCAAATGTCTCAGTTCTGATTGGCTATTGCACACAACTGATTTATGGATTGTATAAATAGCACTTCTGTTGTCTTGTAAAAGGATCCAAGATTAGCCTGAGATCACCTTTAGCGTTTTCTATTTTTTAGGTTTTATTTCCTTTCTTCCCTCCTTAGCTCAGCAGCCATGCTAAGTTAAATCTATGTAGCAGCTAAGTCTAGTGTAAGCTGTAATCTAGTTTTGTAAGAGCATTGTGAACAAAGTTTGGATTTCTTGCACAGACTACTGCCTTCAGGGCATATCATTAAAAGTCCTTTTTGTTCAATGAAGTACTATGTTCAATGCTTCATTAAATCTATATTTTCCCTTTGTTTTCACATAGATTTGTATGGTTTTAATGCACCTTTGGATGCATGTGCTTGTAGCCATGCACCCATAGTTGCAGCAGTAGTTATCATGTTCTATCTCTAATCTCTATATAGATTAATCTCTAAGATGATCTGTGACCATTCAAGTGGACAGATCATAGCCCTAAGATAGATTTAGACCATAGGTTGGAGCTGGATTCTTTTTCCCTGCCTTTATGCTTGTAGCCAAAGGAGGGACAGTTGCAGATCTGATTCCTCCTCTGCTTTCCAAAGCTATTTTCATTGAATAGATCTGAGATTTTGCACAGATTGCAGACTTGAGAGCTTGATCATTGCTGGCCTCCTTGTAGCAATGACCAGCTGATTCTAAAGCCCCAAAAAATCTGTGATTTCTAGTGGTTCTCACTAGATCTACACGGATTGCTTGATCCTATGGTTGCATATGCCTGTAGCCTTGCAAGCATAGTGTCTACAATAGTTTTCATGTTCTAACCTTAGCACCTATGATTGGATCACCTCCCTGGGATAATTTGTGACCATTTAAGTGGACGGATTATAGCCTTAAGAGCAGTTCAAATTACAGGGTTGAGTCGGATTCTTCTACCTAGCACTTGTGCCTGTAGCTAAGTGAAGGAATACTGCAGATCTTGTTCTTGATCTCAGTTGCAGTGAAGATTATCCCATAGCTGCCTACTTCTCATCATTTTCAGTTTAGTTTACCACACCATCATCATCTTTCGTTACCCCCTTTCTTTAGTTGTAGTTTTATTCTTGTTTTTAGTTTAGTTTAGAATTATGACACCTAAACACCCTCTCTTTACCCTGCTTTCTAGTATAGGTTTAGAGTTGCTAGATTTGTAGCCAGATCTGGAGTTTACTATACGCCTTTAGGTTTTTAGATCACCACTCTCAGTGGGACAAACTCTGACTTATCAAAACTTGCTACAATAGGTCCTTATCTTGCAGGCTTTGTTTAAATCTCCGTGTGTGTAGATTTTCTTCTTTATTTCTGCATTGTATTTTCTCATTTTAATAAGCACACACAAAAATAACTCAACAAGTTTTTGGCGCCGCTGCCGGAGAGCTTTGATCTATGTATAGTAAGCTGAGTTTAGTTTTTACTCATTGTAGTTGTAGTGTTTGAATAAATGTCAGCTGTAATTTTTGTGTGATTTTTGCATTTTTTCTTTATTTTCTATTTTTGATTTTATGTGTCTTCGAAGTGTTTGTTGAAATTACAGCTGCAGTCTTAGAAAAAAAAAATTTAATTTTTTTTTTTTTGAAAAATATGACTGCAGATGAGGACCAGCAGTACCTCATCTGGAGTTTCCTCCTGAT
This sequence comes from Chloranthus sessilifolius, assembly GCA_021018995.1. Classification (NCBI taxonomy): domain Eukaryota; kingdom Viridiplantae; phylum Streptophyta; class Magnoliopsida; order Chloranthales; family Chloranthaceae; genus Chloranthus; species Chloranthus sessilifolius. The sequence continues at coordinate 58,397,632 of CM037594.1, forward strand.
TTTTAAGAAAATTCTCCTTTTTCCAAGGGGAAAGCAAAATGGAGGAAATGAGGATTATTTGTCAGTTGCTATTTTTGTAGAGATGGTGGAAGGCACCTCACCCAAACTGTTAGACTTGGGTGAGGAATGTCATGAATTTGTGAAGTATGGACTGAGGAGGCCCCCACCTATGTGCTGAAAAAGTACTCATTTTGGGCTTCTCAGTGGGGCTAGTAAAGCAGTCCATTTGGACACCTGCCCTACTGCCCTTCCCTCAGCCATCTAAGGCACCTTTGCTGCCTTTTTAAGTGACTATCCACCCGATGTTGTGGAGCTGGAGCTGCTCCCGATATCTCTCAAGCAACTGAAATTTTTGAGTTGGAGAACTGAGGTTTAATGCCTATGCATATGCAAAGGTATGACTTTCTAACTTTTTAATTAAAGTTTTTTCCAGTTTAGCTGATTTCCAAATGGGCTGTCTTTATTTTCTATCATACATATACCCCCCATCTGGACTGTTGAGATCATGGACTTTAATGTTGGGGAGAATCCTGAAAATTAATGAGCAGAGGCTCATATTCTATTTTGCATATGCTGTGGAGCATCTGAAACCATTCACCTTCAAGACCTTCCACTGTTGTTTGATCTCACCTTGTCTATCATATGTAATATATTTCCAATGTGTAAATTTTTTTATTTTAGGAGTTAAGTATACCTGCTGCTTCTTATGTTTTAATTACTGTTGTAAGTAGGTATAACTGCTGTGTTCTATAGTTTTCTGTTTCAGAAGTGTGTGTACCTATTTTCTTTTTTTAGTGTCAGTGTATCTAATTTGTATTTTTTTTTTCTTAGTATAATTTTCTGCAGTTTTTAGTTAGTTTTCTCTTAATTTACTGCTATCTTTTGTTTTTCTTTAAAATAAACTTGTTGCCCCTATATATGTTTCTTAAAACAATGAGGACACTATTTATTTTAGGTTTGGGGGTATGGCAGGGTAGGCCAGTAGAATAGTTAATTCTAGTGCAGCAGTGTGAGAAAATTGAGATGAATAAAGTTAATTCCCACCTAATCATGTAGAAAGAGGAAATTTAAACATTTTACAGACATTTAAAACTGATTTTTTTTTTTAAATTAGCACCTCCATGAAGCTAACATCATGAAAATTTTTAAATTAGTACTTAGTGAACAAGAGAGGAGAGAAAAAGGTGAAAATACACCCCATGAGTTAAATTGAGGACCATAACCAATGAGATTTGGGCCCATACAAAAAAAAAATTTTGAAGAGTGTTTTTGGCAATTTTTTCTGCTCTAAGGAATGACTGACTCACCATTCTTTCACTGAAAGTTAGGCATCCCTAAACTGAAACTGTTGGACGGCACTCATGACACTATGGAGATGATTTAAGGCCTTCATTTGGACAATTTGATTAAAAAAATCCTACCCATTGAACTGCCCTTGCATACACTCTTTGAGCCTTTAAATCCAGTTTTTCTTCAACAAACACTTGAACCTAAACCTCATGACCTGATTCAACCTTACCCTACCCTGAGATTTCAGAAGGTAAAGGAGAAGCAGATGAAAATTGAAAAGAAGAGTAGAATTGGCCACTTCAGATATGAAAAACCTGTTGGAAGATGAAGGTGTACTTTAATGAAGGTTGTGAAGTCATGAATCACCTCCTTCCCTAGCTGATTTCTCCATTTTGAATCCTTTCTACCCCTTTATTCTTTATAAACCTCACCCATAAGCCACATTATAACCCATCAAAAAGACCCTGTTGATCCAAAGTGAAATGAGTTGTCAGGTGGAGAGGAGGAGATATCTAATCTATGGTAAAAGTACTTGAGGATGTCAGAACTTAGATACAATGCCTATGCTCATGCTTGCGAGCCTATTTGAGGTCTGTGACTGATCTTGAGCTGATGAGAATGTGAACACCCTTGAATTTTAATTGTTGAGAAATAGCCCTAGTGAGGATTGGGTCTGAAATTTAATTTCATTTGGGTTGTATCTACACCTAATTTTTGAATTTAGAGTGAACTTAGTGCTAATTTGTGCACGTTATATTCCTGATGTGAATTGATTGGTGGTGATGCAAACATATGCTGATTTGAGTTTTAGATTGTTTGCATTATTGCTGTAATTTCCTCATATTTTTCAATAATGGGTGTGGAATGATGCTTTATCTATTGAAATCTGTTTTGTCATTGGCTGCACTCTACTTAACAGTTTTATTGGTGAAGTTTGTGGGTATCTTCACTGAAAACCCTCAGGAGACTTCACTCCTCTATTGGGGATCAACTAGGGGCTTAAAAGGCTTGATGCATATGCTAAATGCATCCGTGCTCCCTACGAAAGTGGCATTTACTATTTTGAATAATAATTTTTAATTTTTCCTTTGCTCGAAGAGTAGAAAAGATTAGGTTTGGGGGTGTGCTAATCTCAAAAATTTACCATTTCCACCCTCTAACCTGACCTTTGATGAACCCTTGAGCTGATTAATAATGTGTTTTAAGTGTGTTTTGTAGATAGCATGAAAATTATAGCTTAGTGCTGCAATCCATCCATTTTGTACCAGGAAGAAAGAATTTCGAACCAAACTGTGGAGCTGATGGATTTTTAGAGGATGTACCTTGATGGTTCACATCAATGGAGGCAATGCAGCAAGCTTTGAGACCTTTAGAATCCTGCTGCAGTAGAGTTGTTGAATGCAGTGCTGTTGCAGTAAACTATATAAAGAGCACACTCAAGCAGTCCATAGTGGAGTAGCATGAGCCACATGAGCTGCTGCTGAAATCATACAAGAGCTGCTACAGCAATAAAATCAATACATCCAAGCCACATTGTTGAAGTGGTGGCTGCTGGGTTGCAGCTGATAGGCCAATTCCTCATGATGAGCTGCATGGAGAGCCATCCTCCTGAGTTGTTGCTGCAATATACTAGAGCCAAGCTGCTGTTGTTGCAACTTTCAAGCACTTCATTGCTGTTGTACTATACACTAAAGAGCACACCACCTGCTGCTGCATTTAACCCCAAAGAGCTGAAAGCTGAAGCGTTGCTGCTGCTATTTCAATTCACCCGAGAACTTTATGGCAGCAACCACCCAGCAGACCAGCAACTCATGCATTCTACTTGTAGTGTTGTTGTAACCACCAAGTACTGCTGCTGCATTTAACCCCAAAGAGCTGAAAGCTGAAGCGTTGCTGCTGCTATTTCAATTCACCCGAGAACTTTATGGCAGCAACCACCCAGCAGACCAGCAACTCATGCATTCTACTTGCAGTGTTGTTGTAACCACCAAGTACTGCAGCTGCACTACTGTGTAGTTGAAGAACAGCAGCATGGAGCCCCACGAGCAGCAGCACTGCAGCTTCACCAAGTGAAGATCTCAAGCAATTGCTAAATTCCAAATGAAGGAACTCGAGCAGTTAAGCTCCCATTCCAACTCCACGAGTAGTTAGTTCATGCTAAAGTGAACTCCACGAACTGTTAACATGCTGAACTCCAACATCACGAGAAGTTCACATGTTGAAATTAAACTCCATGAGTAGTTCATGCTGTCAAAGCCTAACCTGTCGAGTGGTAGTCTTCAACCTGTTGAATGGATTGCTAAAGCTACTGTTTTGAACTTGCTGATGAACCTATCGAGTTCTGCTAAAGCTCAAAGCCCAACCTGTCGAGTGGAAGTCTTCAACCTGTCGAATACACACCCGGAGCTCACTCAACCACTCAAGAGGTAGACATTTGAACCTGCTGAAGCCCCAATTTCTCGAGCAACTACTCGAGATCCAAACTTCAGAAGCCAGTTTGTAGAGGCATAAATTCCAGCAGCAGTCTTCAATACCAAAGGGTATTTTTGGGCTTCCACAAGAGCTAGGGTGTGTGCTAAGCTGTCATACCCTTCTCAAAGCAAATCCAAGGGTTGGAAATAGGCCACGACGCTATGTCCAAATGCCTCAATTCTGATTGGATATTGCACACAACTGATTTGTAGATTGTATAAATAGCACTTCTGCTTTCTTGTAGAAGGATCCAGGATTAGCCTAAGATCACCTTTAGGGTTTTCTATTTTTTAGGTTTTATTTCCTTTCTTCCCTCCTTAGCTTAGCAGCCATGCTAAGTTAAATCTATGTAGCAGCTAAGTCTAGTGTAAGCTGTAATCTAGTTTTGTAAGAGCATTGTGAGCAGAGGTTTGGGATTTCTTGCACAGATTGCTGCCTTGAGGGCAGATCATTGTAAGTCCTTTTTGTTCAATGAAATGCTATGTTTAATGCTTCATTAAATCTACATTTACCCTGTGTTTTCACATAGATCTGTATGATTTTAATGCACCTATGGATGCATGTGCTTGCAGCCATGCACCCATAGTGGCAGCAGTAGCTTTCATGTTCTATCTCCAATCTCTATATGGATTAATCTCTGGGATGATTTGTGACCATTCAAGTGGATAGATCATAGCCCTAAGATAGATCTATACCATAGGTTGGAGCTGGATTCTTTTTTCCTGCGTTTGTACTTGTAGCCAAATGAGGGATAACTACAGATCTGACTCCTATGTTATGCAAAGCTATTTTTAGTGAATAGATCTGAGATTTTGCACAGATTGCAAACTTGAGAGCTTGATCATTGCTGACCTCTTTGTAGTAATGGCCAACTAATTCTAAAGCCCCAAACAATCTGTGATTTCTAGTGGTTTTCACTAGATCTACATGGATTGTTTGATCCTATGCTTGCATGCTTGTAGCCTTGCAAGCATAGTGTCTGCAATAGTTTTCATATTCTAGCCTTAGCACCTATGATTGGATCACCTCCCTAGAATAATTTGTGACCATTTAAGTGGACAGATTATAGCCTTAAGAGTAGTTCAAATTACAGGGTTGAGTCGGATTCTTCTACCTGGCACTTGTGCTTGTTGCCAAGTGAAGGAATGCTACAGGTCTAGTTCTTGATCTGAGTTGCAGTGAAGATTATGCCATAGCTGCCTACTTCTCTTCATTTTCATTTTATTTTACCACACCATCATCATCTTTCTTTACCCTCCTTTCATTAGTTCTAGTTTTATTCCTGTTTTTAGTTTAGTTTACAATTGTGACACCTAAACACCCTCTCTTTACTTTCTAGTATAGGTTTAGAGTTGCCAGATCTGTAGCCAGATCTGGATTTTACTATACGCCTTTAGGTTTTTAGATCATCACTCTCCGTGGGACAAACTCGTACTTATCGAAACTTGATACAATAGGTCCTGATCGTGCAGGCTTTGTTTAAATTTGTGTGTGTAGATTTTCTTCTTTATTTCTGCCATTGTGTTTTCTCATTTTAATAAGCGTACATAGATTTACTCAACACCTCCGCATGCTTCTTAGCAGCCACTTCATGAAAATACCCCTCATAGTTCCAACTAAGATGCATATCCTCATAGTCCTCCATCTTCATCCAATTCTATCGAACAGTAGTTGTCATTGATCTTTCGGCCACCAAGGAGGCGATGGACAGAATCAGATCCTCCTCAAGGGCATCAGTGTAAACACCCATGGCATGGATGAGAGAAGCATCGACAATAACCTGGGACTACATAGGTTCTTCCTGATAAGGCACAATGGCCCAGGTCAATGAATCGGAAGTGACGAGGTCAAGCGGACTCTTGCCACTCACAATCAAATTTGTGGAGGGCCCCTCAGTCAGTTCCTCTGGCACATCCCCCTCAGTGACTTGGGGTAAGGTAATAAGATCCTCAGACTCCATGGGCTCCATAAAATGGTTGGCCCCTTGCTCCTCCGATGAAGAAGGAGGAGCAAGGCCAGCAGGCTCCCTGGCCGGAGCGTCGGAGTGAGCGAATACCGAACCCTCCTCTACAAAGGACTCAATAGATGGTGGCGGGGGGTTGGACTGGGAGGAGGCAGAAGTTCGTCATCTTGGGAAGATCCACTCAAACCAGCCCTCGACAATAGAATAGAAACCCTCCTCATCACATCAGTCAGAAGTCCCCTCACAGAGGTGAGTTTGGCACGAATCGCCGATTGCCCTGCCTCTAGCGCACTAAGGCGCTGCTCCACTGTGGCCTGAAAAGTGGAAGTGAAATGCGAGTCCATAAATGGGGCAGTGCCATCATGGATGGCCTCATGAAGCAGGCCTCGAAAACCCCCAACGTCCATATCGAAGGTGTTAGTCATAGAGGTAGTGGGTGGTGGGATGGATGTGGAAATGGAGGCAGATGTCACACGCTCAAAGGTGATGATGGAATCAATGAAGTGCGTAGTGACCTGGGGAAGTGTGGTAAATGGGTGAGGATTCGGTGAAGGAGAATGGTGATGGAGGTCTAGGAGACGGAGGTGGGAATGTAGGATCCTCCAACTCAAGGAGTGGCTAAGGGGATGGGTAAACGGTATGGGTTGGGAAAAGGAAGGTATGGGTAATGAGGGGATAGGGGTGTTGGCTGCTCCAGTAGCAGATCTAGCAGGGCTAGGAATGGAGACTACCGAAGTCTCTATCAGAGGTGTAGTTGTGGAAGAGACCACAACAGCCTGCTCGAAAGAAATGGGTTGGGATTTCCTCCATTGGCTCGCCTCATAGAGCTTGGGGAGCGCTATTATAGTGGGCTTCGATGGGTCAATCTTGTATCCATGATGGGGTAACAAGCGCGTGACAAAATGCCTGTAGGGTGATCAATCACTGAATATACCATTTTATAACCCTTAACTTAGTAATGCTAGGATTTAGTTTGCTACAAACAAGTTGATGATGTGTAGATATTAAAGAAAAATAGAAAAAGAGAGCCATAATGTTATATTTTATCAAAGTGAACCCAAAAGAGTAATAAAAAGACAATTCGCCGCTCACAGAAAGATAGAAAAATCGTGTTTTATGATTTTACAGACGATAGAGCGTTACTAATGAAGATCCATAGAAAATCGTAATGTGCAATTCTTCAAAGAGAGTATAGAAGATAGGCGAAGAATTATAATTTAGAGAATCATCTACTGAGGAAGCTATGAAAGATAGAAAATCGTGATTTACGATTTTCTAAGAAAGAGAAGAATAAAAAGGATAATCGTGATTTACGATTACGATTATAGAAGCTTTCCTATTGCTACTGATCACGTGAGAATTTCCATTGCCAAGAACAGAATTAGAAGAACTCTTTAATTAGAAGTTTGGCTAATCACGGATCTGGGAGATTGATGAAGAAGAATCTTAAAAGGACTCTGTTGCTGCTATTAAGGAAAGAAATCCAGAACACATCAAACATCCATAAGCAAGGAAGAATAAAATTAGAATTAGAGTTATATTAGGAATCTTTTATTTTAGTAGTTTCTTTTATTAGAATTAGATCTCTATAAACTGACCCTTATGATCTATAAATAAGAGGGCTCGGCATTGGAATAATCATCAAAGAATTTCATACCATCAATTGACAACTGAAGTTTATGTTTTCTCCCAATCAAAGTAGTTTAGGATTTATAAGGTAACATCGTCCACAATTCTCTGAGGTTTGCCTGACAACCAAGGTTGAGGAAGCTAAAAGATCAACCCTTTGGATGGTTCTACTTTTGCTTTTTAGTTTAGATTTTATTTTATTTTTAGTTTAGATTTTATATGCTTTGAAAACATCTTCGAATTTTGATTTGAGGTGATGACATGAGTTAAAGTTTGTAGATTAGTGTAACGGTTTTACTTTTCCATCTTTAATTTTCTCGAATTTGATTGATGCCCAGATTTTAGGAGATTGTTGATTAGATTAAATATGTGTTGAAGAATTTTAATTTTTGATTGACGACCAAATTCTAGAAGGCTACAATACGGTGTAATGGTATTTTAAATTTGTAACCATCCGATAGCTGAAGGCTGAGATTGACAACCTCAATCTAAAGAAGGAGGATTAGGATTTATTTTTACGCAATTAGATTAAGGAACCCATTCTTTTATTCATATTTCTCCAGTAGTCTAGAACTTAAAAGATAAAGATAGTTTTTAAAACATGAATATAAAAATCTAGAAGAAAATAATCACTTCTTCGTGGAATCGATCCCATCACTACGCTATAATTTCCATTGTGCGCTTGCAATAGGTTAAGGCTTGATTTTAATTTAAATATATACATACTATAAGTCGGTAAAGTTTTTTCCGCGGAAGTGCTTTATCTTTTATTTTTGTTTATATTTCCACTTTAAAAATAAATATTTATCTTTCTCTTTTATGCTTCTTTATATTTCTAACTTTCTTTGAATCACTTCTTGATCTTTTGTAGGTTTATTCGAAGCGACGACTCAGAGTCTCAACTTCCCCTTATCAATGAAGCTCGAGGCTTAGATTTGCTCTCTCTCCTTGCCTTCTAGAATAAAATTTTGATAAATTTAAAAATATTAAAAATAGAGCTTTCTTTTCTTCATCACACCTGATCTCAAAGTCTAGATTTCTTCGAGTGTGATCCAGAAATTAAAAGGACTCTTCGACGTAATTTGGCAGCAAGTTGAATTTCTAGAAGAGAATCCTTAATAATGGCTGATGATTTGTCCATCCAGGAACATTTCAGCCCCATAGCATTGACCGAGCCCTCTTGTATAGTTCCACCAGAGGTGCCTGCGGGTCAAAATTATGAAATCAAGCTCCATACACTTCAATTTGCACTGACCTTTCATGGGCTTGATCGAGAAGATCCCTACCAGCATCTAAGGGACTTCATAGAACTTTGTACAGTGTTGCAAACATCGACTGCCAATAAAGAGGCCATAAAACTACATCTATTTTCTTTCTTTCTCAAGGACAGGGTGAAGGCCTGGTTAATTTCGTTACTTGCCAGAAGTATTACCACCTGGGAGGAATTGCAATCCAAGTTCTTGGGTGAGTACTTCTTAATTGGTAAAACTAACCAAATTCGCCAGGCAATTCAAGACTTCAGGCAAAAGCCAGGAGAATTATTTTACGAGAGTTGGGAACAGATGAAGGATCTGTTATGGAGGTGTCCTCATCACGAGGTACCAAATTGGTCGATAGCGCAAAGTTTCTATCAAGGGTTTACTAAGACTAACCAATCAATAGTCGATGTCGTAAGTGGAGGAGCCTTTATGGCTCAGAACGGCCAGCAGTTCTGAAATTTATTCAAAAAATTAGCCAACAATTCAAAATAGAAACAGGCTCTGCTCAGATCTGATCCTGACGTTACTCACCACACCCCGCTCGCAAGGGGTTGACTTTACGATATCCCTAAAGATAAAGTAAAGGAGGAGAATATGAGTACGAAAATTTTAGCTCTGGAGCAGCAAATCGCGACATTAATGACAACCAAATCTAGCACTCTGGGCAGCTCTATAGTAGGCTACTCTAATAGCCAGACTCATAATTTCACTAAAAACCCAGCTGTACTACCATACCAGGAGGTAATGGAAAATGAACAAGTAATGGCTTTTTAGAGAGGAGATTATGGGAACACCTATAACTCATCGGGGAGGAGCCATCCTAGATTTAATTATGGTTCCACGAGAGGAGCACAACTAGCACCTACAGTTGTGCAACCTAGATTTCCCCAGACTCAAATTTTTCAATAAAAACCTTAATTACCGATCGTGCAATCCCAATATGGACCATAGATCAATGCACTAGATGCCACGATTGTTCAGATCCTTCGGGATTTACAGCAACAATCGCATCAACATTCAGAGGACTTACATCAGCTTGCTCAGTTCTTCCAAGTACTTAATTCACACACACAGTCCATAACGAAGTTGGAAAGCCAGATAGGCCAGCTAGCTTCTCAAGTGCCAAGGAGAGAAAGTGGTCAATTGCCTACGCAACCAGTAAATAATCCTAGAGGATAAGTATTCCTGGGGGAGACATCGCCTCCCCAAAATTAAAAATAAAAACCTCTTGGATTGTCGAGCTACCAACTCATCCATAACACCAATTGTAAACTATGTAAACTATTTTTTTTTTTTAGTGTAGGAATTATAATATGACCCATATCGTTGGAAAGCGATAGGTCATAATTCATACCTACTGTATATTATAATAGACAATCGTATGGATTTATGATTGATCGTAGTTATGTTTATCATAAACGCAGCGATTGCGATTCTTATTCACGAAAGGCTAGAATCCACTTACGATTCTAGGTTAAAACTCATGTGATGATCGGCTCAGCAAGTCTACACTGAAAACAGAACCTACATATTTGTAAAAAGGATATGTCGGTCCCATTTTCAAAAACCTTCCAGTTTTCTCCTCCTACCTTTTCTCTCTTTTTTTTTGTTTTTTTTTTTCAAATAATCCGTAATCTTAACCGTTCTTCCACCCAACCTAACCATTTATTTTCTTAAAAAAAATTGTTACTTCCTCTGTTTTATTCTAGAGAACCCTGCGTGCATTTCATTCTACAATTATAAATTAGGGTTTCAATCTTTAAAGAGGTAAGGTGGCAATTTTAATTATAAAAAGGAAGGGTTTCTGTAAGAGATTTTATTCAATACATGGAATTTAAGTTCAATCAGTGGTGTTGGTATTAATTTTTGTAGAGTGGAAGTATGGCGAACGAAATGGGCAAACGACAAAGGGAAGAAGTGGAAGAAGAAGAAGGTAATAATTCTGATAACACCCCAATCATTCACCACATTACACGGTCTGCTGCTACTAAGGAAAAATCAAAAGCAGCATACCCACCTAAGAAGAAAATCTTTCAGGGTTGTTATCAGAGAAACCTCTAAAGCCACAACTGGGACAGAGTCTGTGTCTAAAAAGGGGCTAAAATTAGATAAAGGAATAGTAGATAAAGTCCCTATTTCAATGAAACATCATATTATGGGTACTGAAATTGCAGTGAATGTTGAATCTTTAGAAAAATTAGAAATGGGCGGAGGAGCTATTAAATATTTTAAGGATGTCAGGCTGACCTATTTCTTGGGGTCAGGAGTCACACCAGTCTATCCTAGATTAGTGACACTATTTTATAAAAATATGACCAAAGGCAGCCAAGGACCACCCCTTATCGTCTCCACCAGTATTGATGGATTTTCGATCAAAATTTCAAAGAAAATGGTCGTTAGGGTTATGAATGCACCCCTAGAGATATCACAATTGTCCCAAGATAACTCAGAGGCCAACCTTTTGAGGATGCCATCAGATATCCTCTCTAACTTTATCCAAATGGCAACATAATTATTAGGAAAAGCTCTATGTGACAGGTCCTTTTTCCTTAGAAAGGATCTGGAAGCAAGGAGTTTATCACTTCACTTTTTCGATGTGCTTATCCATAAAATTATTCACCCCACAGGACATGGAACACAGAGAAGAGCATTATTAGTGAAGACATTGTACCTAATGGCAAATTGCTATTGATTTAATACACCCTCTTACCTTTTCGAGGTAATCACTATTGTGAGGGAAAAGCTTAGTCAAGAAAAATACCAGATGAAAAAGTTGGCCCTGCCATTTGGAGGACTTATAACAAATCTGCTGATGAATATGAGGTATAGTATAGACCCTAAGGAAAAAGCTTTACCGGGACCAGAGGAAGGCTTAATAGTTTTAGCCTATAGGAGAATTTTAGTTGCTGAAAATAAGTAGAAAATTCTATTAGGTCCTCACACCAAAAGTACCCTCTCTGTACCACAAATCTCCCAAATTTATGAGGAAAAAGAGGAGACTGATGTAGAGCAGACAGCAGAATTCGTAGTACCAGAAGAAGCAGTTCTGAAAGAAGGTGTGGGTACTTCTACTCCACCTCATAAGAAAGCAAAGATCAGCTCTCCAATATCAGAAAGATTAATCGAATTAAGAGTCCCAGTTGCAGACCAAGACAGTCTGTATGACCCTACTTTGGACTCACCAGTAGAGCCTGCCATACCCCTTTCAACAGAGGTAGAGACATTGTCAATCATCACGAGAGCAGACCCTGTGAGCCCAATTCTCGAAATGACTAATTCTAGCCATACCCCTGTACTAGTAGAACCTGTTGCTCAGCCTACACTTGCAGCCAATAGCTAACAAACTCTCATAGCCCAAGCAGTGGAAGCAGAACAAAACTCAAAGTTACCAAGAGAGAGCTTTATAGATTTATTATATGGAGAAGAAGCACCCCCTGAGGATCCTCTAGTTAGCACCACATCATTGCACAAGATAGAAAGTAGATTGAGAGCAGTAGAGCAATGGCAACACAGACATGAACCAAACTTATTGCCACTACCTGAAGTACTAAGAAGGGGTGAAAACAGGAATAATGGATCTCTATAAATGCCCCACCAGTGATGCAACTGCCAGGTACAGTAAACAAGGGGATGGGGGACTTCCAAAATTTAAAACAGAGAGTCCATGATACCACCTTGACAGCTCTAGAATGGACAGAAATAATTGACAACTTGCGACAAAAAGTTGTACAAGAGCAAGGTACGAGATGAGCAACAGTGACAGAAAAGAGAGTTCAGGATGCTACTTCAACCCTTCAAGCCCAACTAGTATAGCAGACTATAGAAATAAGTGAAAAATAGCAAGCTTGGGAAGAAGAGAAGTATATGAAGAGAAAATTGCCAGCATCCTTGAACAGTTTGGAGGTTTGATGGTAATTCCTGATGATGTAAAAACTGTTAGAAAAAAAACCCTTAAGGACTACCAAAAAGCACTCCATCAATAGCTAAGAGAAAAGAATCACTTACTGACTATAGCACAAGGGAAAGTAAGATAATTACAAGACGATAAAGATTCCTTATGGTCAGTCAATGATAAACAGATAAAAATGATTGAGTCTTAAACTAAGAACTACTTTGTCGAATTAGCAAAGGAACAAGCCATGGCAGAGAAGCTGAGGACATAAATTAAACTAAAATCTTTCGTAATTAAGAAGCTAACTGCGGATCTCAAGGATAAAGAAAAGACTGATAAAGAAAAGCAGTGACCGAAAGAAACTTCTTGTCCAATAATTATGGAAGGACATACAAAGGAGGCTGAATTGGCAGCACATGAGGATTCAACTGCAGAAAAAGATAAAGATGGTTATTCTACAGCCGAGATGTCAGATGGGGAAGATGAACCCACTGCTTCTACTCTTGTATCATATTCTACAAGTGAGTAAAAAAATTACAAAAAATTATGAACCCCATAGGTATGATCTCCAGAGATTTTTCCTAGGTTTATTTTCGTTTATATAATTAGATTTTTTTTCTTTTCGTAATTTAATTTTTTTTCTGTTCATTATATATTGAATTATATATAAAATTTTCCTTTTACTAACTATCATTTTTTTACTAACAGTGTGTGTTACTAACATCACTAATATTTTATTTTCTTCTTACTAATATTTTTGTTATTGATACTCCGAGAATAAGTCGTGAATATTTTCTCTCAAGTTTGGGGGAGAGTATATATCTGGTAATAAATTATTTTTTTGGTAAATAATCAGCATACCAATAATTATTTTTTTTTTTTTTATTATTTTGTGTCCCCTATTTTTTGTGCCAATGACGGCATTGTCCAATTTAAGCTTGGGAAGGATACATAATTTCTGTGTATCGTAGTTTTCTTTTTAGTAATTTTAAATTTTTTCCTGATCAATGCATAGGAATTATGATAGAAGAAATTACAAATCCTGAAAACTTACGATTCATTATTATAGAAGTTTAATAATTAGTATTTAGAATAATTATAATTCATGCTTAGCTCATTTAAACACTGTATTAGAATGAAAGTTTGAAACAATAGATTGATCTAAACTGCAAAAATTTACACTATAGTTTTTAAAATTATAAACCAATGAGATTGTGAGCCATATTTCCTCTTTTTATTTTAGAGAGATTATTTCTATTCAAATTGCAAAAGTTTCTTTGAACTTTTATACTAATATGAAATCTCATATTGCTGAATTTAGAATTGAATTATTTTATAAATATGATGAACTGATTTTTTGTCTGGAACTATCTATTAGAAATATCAAAGCAATAAGGCATCTATGCTAATAAATCATAAAGATGATTTGACGTCATCTTTTGTTTAAACCAAAGCCAAAAAGCCAAAGTCCCAGAACATTTTATCCTTTGAAGCCAGATTAGAAGGCTGAAACGAAATATCTTTCTACCAAAATTTTATAAACCTTTAACCATATATACTACCCAATGATCTCTACCTTTAACCCTTACAATTTATGAGAGTTTAGAAGGGAAGAAGAGGGAGTGAAGGAGTCAAAAAAGAACAGATAAAGGGAATGCTAGAGGAGGTATAGAGAAAGAAAATAAAAATAAAATATAGGAAAAGAAAAAAAATCGTAACAAACGATTTTGAAAAAGAAAATTACGATTTAGCAAAAAGCTATAAAGAAGAGAAATATCGTAAAAGTCGATTTTATAGCTGAAAAACTGGGATATATATATAAAAAAATAAATGGGAAGAAGTCATCCAATCATGGATAGTTACTGAAGTAGAATAATAGAAGAAGATAGGAAAAAGAAGAGCTAATTTCTCAGAAAAACTTTGAATCTTTTTCTTCCTTTCCTTGATACCTTCTGAAATTCAAAATCCCGTTACAAGCTGAAGGAAATACCTTTCTGATTTACGATTTGCAAAGGCATAAGCCTAGAAGAGATATGGATAATAGATATTACGGATTGTACCGGGAATCATAAGAATATGATAGGATTATTTTTTCTATGAGATTCATTTTTACAATTATTTTTTACTGAAATCTTCTGAAAAATATATTGAGAGAACCCAAAAGTTTTGATATCTTTTTTAGAGTATGTCAATAGTGAGTTTTTTGAATGAAAATATTTTCTAAATCTACAGTTTAGAAAAAAATTTGAAAAATAAATTGTTCACTAGTACATATACACTCTGTGCTTATTGTGAATTGAAATTGTTGGAGTTAAAATCAAGGATAATTGTTGTAATGGAAAATAAGGATAAAGGACTAGTAATTTTAGAAAATCGTAATAGACTATGTATTGACCAATTAAGTACATTAGTTTTTTTTTTATTTACTTTTTAGAGTTTTAAAAAAATTATATATATATATTTGAAGTTTGTAGGTAACTTCACTGAAAACATTCAGGAGACTATAACTCCTCCACTAGGGATCACCTAGGGGTTTAAAGGCTTAGTGCATCCGCTAAATACAATCGTGCTCCCTACGAAAGTGGCATTCAATTGCTTAATCTATATTTTCTTGTGGGCTAGGGACTAGCAAAGCTTATGTTTGGGGGTGTGATCAGTCACAGAATATACCATTTTATCACCCTTAACTTAGTAATTCTAGGACTTAGTTTGCTACTAATAAATTGATGATCTATAGATATTAAAGAAAAATAGTAAAAGAGAGCCATAATATTGATATTTGTCAAGAACCCAAAAGAGCAATAAAAAAATGATTAAGCGTAAAAGATAATTCGCTGCTCACGGAAAGATAGAAAAATTATATTTTACAATTTTACAGACGATAGAACATTACTAATGAAGATCCATAGAAAATCGTAATGTGCGATTCTTCAGAGAAAGAGTATAGAAGAAAGGCGAAGAATTGTAATTTAGAGAATTATCTACTTAGGAAGCTAGGAAAGATAGAAAATCGTTATTTACGATTTTCAATGAAAGAGAAGAAACAAAGGATAATTGTGAATTACGATTACGATTATAGAAACTTTCCTATTGCTGCTGAGAATTTCTACCGCAAAGAACAGAATTAGAAGAAGTCTTTAATTAGAAGTTTGGCTAATCATAGATCTTGGAGATTAATAAAGAAGAATCTTAAAATGACTCTTCTGCTGTTATAAAGGAAAGAAAGTCGGAACACATCAAACATCTAGAAGCAAGGAAGAATAAAATTAGAATTAGAGTTATATTAGGAATATTTTATTTTAGTAGTTTCTTTTAATAGAATTAGATCTTTGTAAACCGACCCTTATGATCTATAAATAAGAGGGCTCGGCATAGGAATAATCATCGAAGAATTTCACAGCAACAATTGAAAGTTGAGGTCTGTGATTTCTCCCGATCAAAGTAGTTTAGAAATTATAAAGTAACATCGCCTACAGTTCTCTGAGGTTTTGCCTGACAACCAAGGCTGAGGAAGCTGAAAGATCAACCCTTTGGATTGTTCTACTTTTACTTTCTAGTTTAGATTTTGTTTTATTTATAGTTTAGAGTTTATATGCTTTGTAAACATTTTTGATTTTTTTATTTGAATTGATGACTTAGGTTAAAGTTTGCAGATTAGTGTAACGGTTTTACTTTTCCATCTTCAATTTTCTCAAATTTGATTGATGCCCAGATTTTATGAGATTGTTGATTAGATTAAATCTGTGATGAAGAATTTTTGTTTTTGATTGACGACCAAATTTTGGAAGGCTACAATACGGTGTAACAGTATTTTAAATTTGTAAACATCCGATAGTTAAAGGTTGAGATTGACCACCACAATCTGAAGAAAGAGGATTAGGATTTATTTTTATGCAATTAGATTAAGGAACCCATTCTTTTATTCATAATTCTCCAGTAGTCTAGAACTTAAAAGATAAAGATAGTTCTTAAAATAGAAATATAAAAATCTATTAGAAGATAATCACTTCTTTGTGGGATCGTTCTCATCGCTACACTATAATTTCCGTTGTGTGCTTGCAATAGGTTAAGGCTTAATTTAAATTTAAATTTATACATACTATAAGCTGGTCATAGGGGAGCCCAAGCAACACCTGGTGGTATCGTGGCAAAGCTTGTTTGTTAAGGGTATTGAGTAACCCATAGAAAGCCAATTTGGTGGGATGAAACCACTAGCTCTTCTAGATAGCGTAAAAGATCTAAAGGAGATTCGATCGTTGTTGGGTTTTGTGTGAAATCGGATATAGTTTCTTATACAATACTACCTCCGCAAAGAATAGATCCCGATTAAGCGCCGCCCGTGTGGTAAATGTGGGACCAATGAGTGGGCGGCCGGAGACGGTTTGGACCATCTTGGCAAATGAGGGAAAGTCATGACAATGTGGCTTTCCGTTGCCCCTAGGGGATCATCGAGAGGCCCATGTTAAGGCGAGCTCCACCCGGTCAAACGATAAATCGGATCTATCGATCTTCATTGAAAAGTGGCTTGGCCCAGCAGAATTGTAGACTAGGCACTCATAAAAGAGCCAAACCAGCCGGGGGTACATCGGGGTAGGTGAGGGTACCAATATCACGTCGAGGACTAATCGGTTGAGATAAGCCAGTGAAAACTGGGCCTCGGACAATTTCTCTAAATAATCCATGTCGAACTCTAGTTGGGCAAAGAAATCGTGATGCATCATGGTGGACAATAGGTTGTCGCGCCTTAGGGTCTGGGTCACAGGGTGCTAATATGGATACCGACACCTGGGTTTTGAAGCACAGAGGGTCGTGCCTTCCTTTTGGGCGGGGCATCCACCATTGGACCCTTGCCTTTGTCTCTTTTCTTTCCCATTTACAAACACCAAATAAAACAAATATAAAAGAAAAAACTTAGAAAAGAAATGGAAGAGATTACCCTCGTAGCGTGAATGCACGGCTAAAGAAGTTCATCTAGGCCGAAGGACGAAGGGTGTTCTCCCCAAGTGTGGTACTCATAGATGGGAGGGGGATTGTGAAATGGCAAGAACATGAAGGGGTGGCTGGAATGAAGGGATTCGAAACGGTGGGAAGAGGAAGAGGAAGAGGTGGCGTGAATGAGGGGCGTAAGGTTGGAAGATGAAAAAGGCATGCGGAAATGCAAATGGATTTAAAAAGGTGGAGCCGCGGGAGCAACGGGGAAGACGAAGAAGATGAAGAAATAGGTTAGACTAGTCGAAATGTGATTTCGACTAGTCGAGAGGCTTTAAATAAGCCCCAGGCCAATGGAATTCGACCGGTCGAAAATTGGGCGGAGAATGTGTATTCTCTGTCCTGCTTTAGATATGAAGCATAGTTCCAATTTCTACCGATTGTATCAGAACAGAGATTTGGATCTCTATTATAATTATAATTTTGACCAGTTGAAAATTCGTCTTGACCAGTCGAATTTGGCTAGCTCTCCTACCCAAATTCAAAGCTGACCGATTGTAATCAAAATTCAGCCAATCGAATTCTGATTAGAGAGCACAACTCTCTTATCAGAGTCAACTAAACTTACTTTTTTTTAAATTATATTTTTGTTTTCATTTTAAACACCACACTAGAACACCTACACATACATACACAAACACATCAACTCCTACAAGGAATAATATACACCTCCCAAGAAGCGCTACGAATGCGTTGGCAGCTCAACAAAGCCAAAGGACTCTTCAAGTCACTGGTGGTTCAAGAGGAGAGGAAGTCTCCCCCATCATTACCTGACCTTTCGGGTTGTTCACTGGCTATGAAGGTAGCCGGTCCTCATCTCTCCTATTCAATGCAATGGCTAGTTGCCAAATCTAGGTTTCTAGCATAGCTATGGACTATGTGAGAGTGGAGCAGTTTCATTTGTTGTTTCTAGCTCAAAGCGTCTTGCAACATAGCCTCCTCGAATTTGTTACTCCAACAAGGTTTGAACTGTTGCTGGCCATTGGGCTACAGAGGGGGTTGCGATATATATGTTGGTCGAAAAGGGTGAATTGTACCCTGCTCTGCATTGTTTTGCCAGGCAATATTCGGATGATTCCTCCAACCCGGATTATAGGTGTTTCTGAAGTTATTATTTTCCGATCTTTGGTAGGAATTCGCAGCATTAATGTGATATTGTACCAGCTTAGGGTATAACGGAGCAGCAGGACAATCAGGAACCACATGAGTTGGGCTTTGGAAAATTCCACAAGCTTCACTTATCTGAGATATTGGGTCAGATTTTGTACCCAGCATATACTCAAATTTCTTTTCCAAAGCCTCAACTTTGGTAGAAATATCCATCGTCAATTTCAATTCGTACAACCAGCCTCGCTTAGGAGGTTTATTTCGTGAAACCTCGGGATCAATCTTACACGATGCATCGTGTTGCATCGAGTTCTCACTTAAGTTTTCAAAAAGTTCTCAAACGTCCTCTACTGTTTTCGTGAGAAAAGTACCCCACAAGAGGCATCTATCATATATTGGTTTTACTCAGTCAGCCCTTCGTAGAAATGCTACACTATTTGCCAGTTCGGTACCAAATGATGAGGGCACTTGCGTAAGAGTTGGTTACGTAATTCCTAGCTCTCAGGAAAGGATTCATTTGAATTCTAATGAAACGTTGTTATTGCTTTTTGGATTTGATTTGTCTTACCAATTGGGAAGTACTTGGTGAGAAACTTGCTTTGTAATACTCCCCAACTCAAAATCGAATCACAGGGCAAAGAGTTCAACCACTGCTTTACCTGATCCTTAGGAGAGAACGGAAATAGCCTCAATCAAGTGGCCTCTTCCGACAAAGTGGCTATTTTAAAAATAGTGCAGACTTTCAGAAAGTCCGCCAAATGCTTATAGGAATCTTTGCTATTAAACCCATGATAGCTCGAAAGCATTTGTATAAAGTTGGGTTTAATCTCGAATGTCCCATGTGACAACCCAGATTTTCCCAACACAATTTTCTGAGATATATATTTTTTTTCTTAAACGTTACAACAAAACCAAATGGGAAAATCAAGACCGCCAAATCATAGATCACAATCTGATACAGAATACTTGGTACATCCACATACATGCAAAAATTAAAGCAGACAATACACATGGCATAATTAAAATATCCAGTTCTAATATCCAATACGAACAGCAATTAAACAACCCCCAGTGATGGCCAACCATCACCTAACAGTGGCATACAATATGTGTATAATAGCAGGAATGTACCAAGCCACAACTTAGCAAAATCCATAATTTACTAAATCTACGATCCCAGAACTAGGGATACAAATCCTCAGGCGGAAGGTTCTCTGTAGCAGCTGCCACGTTTTTATCTTGACAATATCGGGTATGAACTCGAGGAGGGTCAGGCTTGTGCCAAAAACGTGACACAAAGAATTGATTTAGAATTTAATGATGACTGTTAAATAGTGGAACCATAGTAGCCCAGTAATGTTTGTTAGAAAAACCCAGCCCTCAATGCACTAAAATATAGTGTATTGAGTATACACTTAAAATTTAGACCATCCCATATAAACATAGTGGTGTGTATTAGCTAATACATACAAGTTTTATATTAGTATATATATACACTTAGTATATTGGAGTTACACTGAATCTCAGGTTCTTAAACTAAACTAAGTGTAACAGACTTACATGAAAGCTCTATCCCCAGCCCATACACTTACTTTGGTGTAACAAGGTTACACTTAAATTTAATAACTAGCCTTACACCCTAACTAGTATATAAGCTTTGTATAAAAGATAAGCCTGTTTTGGCTTATATGGGTATCCAATAAAAAGAATACTAATTCTGCCAACAGACTCCACGAGGGCATGAGTCACTATTAGACTCCATGCACGCAAAGTGGAAACAAATCCACTATAAAATTCACCAACAGCAGCTCCTTTCTTCTTCCTGCTTCGGGCTTTGAAGGACATCTTCTTAGCAACCATACCCTGCTCTGCTCAACCATTAAAGCAAATCTTATAGAGATGAAACTCTGCTGCTAACTTTACAAACCCATTTCTCCATTTAATCTCTTCAAACCATTGAATTCAAACTTTGGTTTCGGAAATATAAATCACCGTTTGACCTGTAAGCATCTTTTAAAGGCAATTGCTGTCGGAGACTTCTTACTGACCGAGTACTTACAAGCTCTGATGCCGACACATGCTCGACGTCATCGCATCGTCACCACGAGTCCTCCAAAAGGTATGGCATAAACGAACAGATTCCCTAAACTAGGTTTGTTTCATTAGTTAGTTTAGATAATATATGCATTTGTGGTAGATTATACATCTGTGGTGTCGATTCCCTGAGACCGAATCGGCAGCACAAGGGATACCAGTTTGCAATGGGTTTTGGAACCCATATGTCTAATAGAAATACACCAAAAATTCAGCACTAAAATGAATAAGAAAACTCAATTTTCTGTGCAACATATATAAGAAATATATTATATCTATAATTATACAAAAGACCCAGCCAAATACCCGAGTCAAAAGAGATAGAGAAGTGCCAAAAGGCACCACGACATGTTGGCATTCAGGCTTGCCGAGGCAAGCTTGTGAGCTTGCCTAGGCATGTCTGTGAGCTTGCCTAGGCAAGCCTCTGAGCTGGCTGAGGCAAGGTGTCTGCCGTGGAAACCCTATGCTTAGACCACTATTTAGTATTTCGGTCATAACTTTTGACCCTGAACTCCGATTGGCACGATTCTTGATGTGTTAGAAAGGAGACAATGACTCCTATAACATTTATGAAGTAATAAATTCTTGAATCTAACATTTAAAAGGTCAAAAATTAGTGATAAGTTACAGAAAAATGTTCAACTGGGCTGCTTGCCGAGGCAACCCCTATGGCTTGCCGAGGCAAGTCTATGTTAGCTGCTGCACCTACCTCATGGGTCTATGGTTTCCGGCTTACCTTTGTAGTGTATGAATGTCGGGTCTACAGTCATCCTGTACCCCAATTATTATGTTAAATTCATGCATATGAAATGAAAATATAGGTGCAACCTGGGGCACATGATAGTTGATGCGATGGAGGTGGTCTTAAGAATTCATGAGTGAAGCAGATTCATGTAAGCGTGTGTGTACAAGTAAGGAATTTTACCTTGCTACGTTATAATTGGCTTCTTCTTTGCATTTTGGATTGTACATTATTATATATATACTTATTTTCGGTCAAGACTATGTTAAACTCGACATATTGATTATATATACATGTAAAGCTATACGTCTGATGTAATGATGTTAGTCAGTTTAATATATACGTCTGCTGTGATGATATTAAGTCCGTTTACATTAATGCATGCTTATGATCAAATCATTTCGAGTATGCTAGTTCAGTTTAATTTGATGCATGCTTACGATCAGATCAACTTGATGTATGAGCATATGGTAGTTCAGTTTTTGTGATATATGATTTTGATAAGATCAACTCGATAAGATCAGTTTGACCCGACATATGTGATTCTGTTAGGAATATTGTCAGACCAATTTAGATGACATGATATTGATCAGCAGATGAATGTGTATGCATGATGATACTAGAGTAATTTAGAAAAAGATTTATAAATCGTGATGAAAGTATAGTTCATATGATCATGTGAGTTCAGTTATTCAAATTAGTTTTGCTATATGATATCTATTCACGAAATGCTCGCATACATGTTACCATGCATTGTTCATGTCCTGTTATCCTTGATATCATGTACATGTCTTTGTTCTCATCGTGAAACAAGTGATCCCACTAACTTGAGAGCTTGGCAAGTGATCTCTCTAACTCGGGAGCTTGACTCGTCTTGTACCAAGTGACCTTGCTAACTTAGCTCAAGGGCTTGACTCGCCTTGTACCAAGTGACCTTGCTAACATAGCGCAGGGGCTTGACTCGTCTCGTATCAAGTGACCTTGATAACATAGCTCAAGGGCTTGATTTCTCGGTGCTAGTGACCCTATTAACATAGCTCAGGGGCTAGACATTTAATCTCGAAAGCTTGATTCTTTGTTCAGTTTGATATCTTATTTCAGCATGATTCCTTGTCAAATGATTCCTTGTATTTGTTCAACATGAAGCATGATTCCTCGTATATGTTCAACATGAATCTGTCAGCATGATCACTGTTTTGTATGATTTATTTCTTGTATAGATTTGCATGATGTAGTGCTTGTTTATGCTAAATGCTACATATTACTAAACTAAATAAGATATAATATGCCTCAATTGAAATTTATGCATCTAGAGGTAAATTGAAAATCTAACATATAAAGTAACATTATAAACTTTTCCTACTGAGCTTCGATGATAGCTCATCCTACGACTTCATGTCCTAGTTTTAGATATTGCTCTTGACCCTGAGCACGAAGCTAATCCTACCTGCCAGCCTGAGGAGGAGGACAAGGAGGACGTGGAGGAAGGTTCTGCTGAGGACTTCTTTCCTTGGGAGGTTTGAGACAGAGAGATAACTGTTTTTAACCACATAAATTTGTATGAATAGCAGTATGTTTTTGAGATACTCAGTATTTCATGTATAGGTATTCTTTCCATTGTTTAGATAACGGATGACCGTTATCAATGAAAGCTATACATGGTTTTTGGTTTATATCGTCTTGGTGTATATATTCTTGCTTGTAGATAGTAAAGGAATATCAGGTAGATGCCATATTTTCTCTTTAGCAGAGTTAATCTTACGCTTCCGCAATTGTAACACTTTGTACAAGTTGCACTTGTATGAAAAGGATCATGTTAGGTGATTCGACGACGCGACCTTTCCAATATATGGAAATGGGAAAAGTCAGGTTGTCACATCCTCTTCTTCCGAAACAAAATCCTGATATTTCTCATGCCCAATGCCCTAATCAAGACTTATACCTATGACTCGGGGTGAGCTAACAGTCTAAGCTCAGTAGAGGAAATATCAATATCAATTTCACATCTCATCATATCAATGCAGATATTCATGACAGATTTCCAAAAGATAATTTATTATCAAAACAGAATTTACATGCAGCCTTAAATCTAACTAAAACTCATTAATTCAAAGTTCACATAAATTTCAATGATTCATTCTCAGATCCAAAGTTCACATTCAAATTTCCATTGTTCACATCATACAGTGTTTATTTCCCGTTCATATCACACAGGGTTCGAATTTCCAGTTCATAACTCACAGTGTTCTAAATTCCAATTCATAACTCACAATGTTCTAAATTTCTAGTTCATAACTCACAGTGTTCTAAATTCCAATTCATAACTCACAGTTTTCTAAACATAACTCACAGTGTTCTAAAATCCAATTCATAACTCACAGTTTTCTAAATTTTCAATCGCAATGGTCCAGTCAGTGTCTAGTCAGTGTGTACAGTATGCATTATGTATGGAGAACCCGTCTGGTCAAGTCAAAGATGCAATGTACAATATGCGGTTCTGATTAACTGGCGTCGGTCCGATGTAGTATAAGTGTATGGATAACCCGTTGTACCGGTCCAGTATGCAGTATGTAGTGTGTACGGATAACCCCCATACCGGTTCAGTATGTAGTATGCAGTATGTACGAATAACCCGTCGTACCGATCTAGTATGCAATATGCAGTGTGTACGAATAATCTGTCGTACCGGTCCAGTATGTAGTATGCAGTGTATACGGATAACCCACCATACCGGTCCAGTCAGTATACTGTCCAATGGTCAGTGTCCAGTCACTATGTACAGATTCAAAGTTCACAGATCAATTTCATATTCATAGTCTGAAGTTCAGATTCATATTCATGTCCAAAGTTGCTATTCAAGTTCCATTTTCGAAGTTCATATTAGCTTTCAGATACTGAGTTCAAGTTCATACTCAAATTCATAATTCAAATCTAATTCCATCTCAATCCAAAGTTCAAATCTAATTCTATCTCAACCCGAAGTTCAGAATTCAATGATTCATATTTCAAATTTCAATGCAACTAATAATTCAGAAACTTCAATGCTCACAGTTCATAACTTTTAATATCCAATATTCATACAAAAAGGTTTCGATGATTCGAAGGATTCAAGTTCATCTCAAAGATTCAAAGGCCTCTTTACATCAGTCAAGTCAGATTCAAATACAAGTGTCAATTCATATCATAGTCAAATCCATATTCTAAGTTCAGAAAATTTGTTACCCTTCTAATAATTCCAATTCAAAGTTCCAAATTCAAATAGCATAAGCACTAATTCATATATATTCTCATGGTTCCTAATTCATATTTAATTTTAATGATTCAAATTTTAGATTAATGTTCAAATCCTGATCTCAGGCTCACATTCAGTCTCAAGATTCTAAGATCATGACATTTCAATTATTCCAAGGTAAACAAATTCTAAACAAACTTCAATTCGAATATATCAAGAATCAATGGATCAGAGTCAAAATTGATATTGAGTACTAAATCAATGCAATTAAATAGTGAATTTCCCCTACGTCGAGTTCGGAGTCGTACACAAGCAACGCAAGGTCCTTATTGACGGCCTCATATGCCCAATCTACATCACACATACGATGAGGTATTAAGGATTGATTCCAATTACTAATAATTTAGACATATTTAAGTGTTTCTCAAAATCGATGTAGAAATGGGCAAGTTCGTGTAAACGTAGAACTTGGCCCAATTATCGCTCAATTTTAACCTTAAAAATATTTAATTAATGAATTTATTAATTCATCAAAATTATATATCTTATTGTCCTCTTTCCAACGCCATAAGAATCGTGTCAATCGGAGTTCGGAGTAAAACGTTACGGCCAAAATACAGAAGTTGTGTCGGCACTTCAGTCAAAACGTGCTAACTCGAAACTTGACCCACGTTCCCCCTTAATTTTGACCCTTAAATCATTTTATTCATGAGTTAGTTAATTCATAAAAGTTTTAGAGTTCGTTGTCCTCTTTCCAACGCCATGATAATCGCAATAATCGGAGTTCGGACCAGAAAGTTATGACAAAAATATCGAAGCTGTATTGGCAAGCTCAGTCAAAATTGACCGATCGATTTTCAAATCCAATTGATTGATTTCTCCAGTAAATTTTCACTTCTCTGTTCTATAAAAACCGATCGATCTATTTCTAAATCTATCGATCGGTTTTGACAGTTTCAGAAACCCTTCGAGCTTCTTCTTTGATCCAAAACACTCAAAACTCATTTATATGCATTCCAATCACCCATAAATCAAATATAAACTAATTCCAACAAAATTAAATCGAATCTCACCTTCCAATAACGTGTGCACACGCTCCACGACGACCAAAACCGATGGATTTGACATGAAACCCTCTTTCCTCCAATGCCCCAAACTCTTCGTCCTCTTTGATTCTTTCGATCACAGCGGATGGATATCGACTCCTCCCAACTCACACAACCAAACATCTCTCTTGCTTGAAATAAAAAGATCTAGAGCGGTAAATGGGGTTTGGTTCTCAAGCTAAAAGAGGGTTTGGGAGAGTTCTCTCATGCTATCGATCGTAATCGCAACAAGGATTGACACCCTCTTGCGGTGAGTCTAAGAAGAAGAAGTTGACGGAGGTCCACCCAATGAAGAAGAAGCAAACCCTTCCTCTCCCTCTTCTCTTTCATTTCCTTCCTCTCTTTCTCTTCTCTCAAGCTTTGAAAGAGAAATGAAAACCCACGGGTGGGGCTTGCTTATAGCGTTGGGGTGGTTTCGGTGTGAAGCTTATACACCGAAATAAGTATATGCTGTTATGGGGTTGGTTATGTGTGAAGCTCGCACACCTAAAATGGCGTATTAGTTTGGTTCTGTGTTAAGCACATACACCTAAACAAGGTGTTAACTATTATACAACTAAACTTTTGGTTCGGTGTGGGGCTTGCACACCCAAACTACTTATCCACTGGATCCGGTGTTAAGCTATAACACTAAAGCAAGGTGTTAATCTTATCCACTTGCTTTAACTCGGTGTGAAGCTCTAACACCTAAGTTGTGTGTTTGTTACACATTCTAAGGTTCAAGTTAAGACCCAAAGTCAGCCAAATTAGTCGACCCAATTGGTCGGCCTAAATAGTTGGCCCAACTCGCTGGCCCAAATAGTCGGCCCAACTGGTTGGCTCAAATAGTCGGCCAAATCAGTCGGCCCACGTAACTCAAACAAGTTTTAATCATCTTTACTGATTTATTCTCTATAGAAATTTTACCTCTAGGTACATATGCACACAGTGTGTCGTCGCAGGCACGCACACTTAGTCAGTGCGTGTGGGTTCGAAATTTGGGGATGTTACATCCCATTACCGGTGGCTGTAGGGAAGTGAATGCATTAGGGAGATGCAAGAGTCGACAGTGTATAATACTCCCTCGATGTCTTAGCCAATGGAAATTCTCCTCCCGCAATATTGAATTGAATCGGTGGAAGGACTGGACGGCTAGATCGGTCAAAACAGACTACTTGTTGAGAGGAACGTGAACTAGCGCTAATACACCGGCAAGTTCTCTCAATCTCAAGGTCAGGTCGCTCTAAAGAACAAAAGTGCGACCTCAACCTTGGCATAAAAAAAAGAATAGAAAAAATTAAAATAAATAACTACTCTAAAAACTACTGGAAATTAAAGACACAAACCATAGCCTCTCGCAGCGTCCCGTGACAAGCTTCGGTAGACTCGAGCCTTCGATCTCCCAAACCTACAAAACAAAAACAAAAGCAAACTAGTGTTAGAAAACTTACAGAATTTACAAATTGCAACAGTAATTTAAAAGTAAAACTGAAGTCCCTGGCAGCGGCGCTAAAAACTTGATCATTCTAAAGTGAAACCTTGCAAGTGCGCGAGTCTGAAGTACTAGGGCAAATACAAGGGTGTCAAACCATAAGGACTTGTCGTTTACTTCCTAACTACAGTCTTCATCGAAAAGAATTTTGAATAAAGTTTTCTAATTAAATTAACTAAAAAGCAAATAAAAACCAAATTGGAAAAGTTATGAGAGAGCAGCCTGGGATCCCTCTTGGATCACAGACTTGTAAACAATATAAATCCTACTACTATCCTATTCCAAAATCTGGGTAACAATCCTACTCTTGACTACAAGCTAAAGCTCGGTATAAGAATTAGACCCTATTCATAGCCATGGACCAGTCGGGATGATATGACCCGTCCAATCTCTAGTTACCTAAACAGTAAACATCATTATACGTAACTGACATAACTAGGCTACAAGCACTAATCCGAAGGTGTCTATCCTATTAGATATAACCCTAATCCCTACAAAGCCATTAGGACTAAATAAAATTGAAATAAATCGCTACTAGGACGTTTACGATAATAATCACAAACCTCAAACATGCAATCATTCCACAGAATTCAAAAATAGGAAAGAGAAATAGAATTCACATTTAATACTCATCTGTAATTTACAAGGGATCCCAACCTTGGAGAAGTTAGCCGCGCATTGTCTGATTGATCTTCATCATCATTGATTCAATCATCGAGCGATGATTACAAGTCACACAATCTCTCACAACTCTCCAAAACTAGAAACTAAAACCTACAAAACAAGAAAGAAGCTAAAGCCTAAGAAGACTCACAGCTGAGAGACTCTCATAATCCTAACTCTAGGGTCCTCATTTATAGATCATAAGGCCCTAGCACAATGTTTTTACACGAGAAGTAATCCTTTAAATCTCACAAAAAATCAGCTGAAGAAGATTGATGAAGATGGATTCTCAGGCGCTAGAAGATCCAGGCTGTAATGCCTGAGAATTCACAAGGAAACATTGTTTCAACCAGTTGAGAATGGATCTCAACCGATTGAACTCTGAATTTGTTCTCATGTGTGCAGATCTTCAATTTTGTTGCATTTTGATCGGTCGAAACTGACTTTGGATAGGTTTGGCTGCTATTTCTCTTGGTCTAGTTTATATCTATAAGGAAGCCCAACTTTCTGTTTGGTTTCAACCAGTTGAGTTGCATCTTGACCGGTTCACTTGTGATTTCTGAAGCTTCAATGGACTCGACCGGTCAAATTGGACATCTCGACCGGTCGAGTTGTGCAGTCTCTTTCATTTTTCTTCTTCTCCCCTGCTATAACATCTCAACCGGTCGAAATTGGATCTGGATCGATCAAAATGGTCTCTTTTGGGCTTTTTCACTCTGTTTCAGTTCAATTACTTGCCATGGTTTTGGGTCTTCAACATCTTTGATCTTTCAGCCACTTTTACACATTTTTAGCCTTCATACCTATTGTAACATATCTCACACTAATGGTAGCCAATATTAGTTAAGTGAGGGTCGTTAGCAAGGCCGAGATTTGGGCATAAAATATGCAGTTTCGAAGGTTGATCACCATTCCATTTCATTAGTTTATTATTTTCTCACATACTTGTATAGAGTAGAAAAATAAAAAGTATAAATTTTGAATAAAATTTTAAATGTATTTAAAATTCTTCCATTTCTTTTTGCGGCATAGTTTTATTTCTGAGCTTTCAAAATAAAATAAAGGTAGTTTAGTGACTCTAGATTTCCGAGGATCTCTCCATGTTAGGGTTGAGCTCAATGTAGTGATTAACATGTGTGTTTTATCTTTTTGTGAAATTAGTGAAAACATGTGCATCTAGCTATCATAGTTGTTAACCCTATTGTGTAGTTGATTGATGAGAAATGCCCTTTCATTGTTTATTGGAATTTATTCATAAAATTTATACTTAAAAATCTTTGACCACATGGTTATCTTTGCTTTACATGAGGTAGATCAATAATTGTGGTTGGTGAGCCTACTGATGCTAGTGGAGACTCATAATCCGGTGAGCTTTAGTGTCATTCTCATTTTTTTTAGGGTTACAAACTAATTTGGAGATTTTCATGGAACTCATACATTTATAAATCCTTTGGATCTCATTGCTTTTTTGCGGTAGTCAAGGGTCGGAAATGACTTCAAAGTCGGACGTTTTCTAGAGCCTTTCACATATCTTACTCAAGTCGTTGGAAAGTGTGAGAGGCCAAGGAAGTGATTTGGGCCATCTTTGGGTCGTTTGAGCCAAATAGCCACCCATTTGATTCTACTTAGTCCCCCATTTGAGTTGAAATCGATATTAGCTTTTTTTCGAAAACCACTTCCCCCGGACCTTATAAATTACTCAAAATCTTTATTTTCCCATAATTTTATTTGGGGAATGATTGAAGGAATGAAAAAGAAAATTGTAAGCTTAAAAAGTGAACAAAAGAATGAGTTTTGGGTATTGAGAAAGATGCCAAAGACATGAGGTATGGGGGAATAAAAGAAAATAAAAGGGATTAAAAAAAAAACAAAAAACAAAAACAAAAGAAAAAAAATAAAGAAAAGAGAGGAAAAGTGATAAATCAAAAGATTAGTTGTTTATTTGAGAGTTTGTGATTTTTGTGATTGTAATGCTTTTGTATGCGGATTCTCGAAACATTTTGAATCCCTTTTCCCTTTCTTTTCTTGACCAATCCCAAGCCCCGTTACAACCCAAGTACAAGACTCACTTGATCCAAGGCCGATTGAAATTTCTTTGAGGAGAGTTGATAGGTTGAAACTATAGGGTTTCATTACAAAAAATAAGACCTTAGCGGCCCAAAAAACTGCCGCTATTAGTCATACCGCTATTAAAACAACACCTTTTTTATTAATAGCGGCAGTTTTTAGTGCCGCCAATAGTCTTATTTTTTGTAATGTTTGCCCGACATTTCTGAGTCCCTTGGTACCTTTAGTGAGATCCTTCATATTTTTTTTGGATAGCTCCGCCTTTTCTTTTGATCTTGCGGACCCGTTTACATTTTATTAGTAGATCGCCTACAAGGGAGAGAGAATATTTAAACCAAAGTAGTGTATACAACTGTGACTTCTGGGTGAGCAAAATTAGAAGTTTTAAGTGGCGTTGGATCAAGTTTTTGACGTATTTTGGAGGCCAAACTATATGTAGGCATCCCAAATTAGGGCAAAGGAACTTTTAGACTTTCAGAATCTCCTTTCATTCTAAGCTTAGTTTTTACCATTTGGGGAAAAGAGAAATCCTAGGAGAGGTGCTTCGGTGTCAGAACGGTCGCGAAGCTTACCGGAGAAGAAGAAGATGACTGCTCTATTTCCGATATCGCCATCGATCATGGGAGACTAATTCTGTTAGTTCCAAGGCTTTGATGAAGCCTTGGCAAGAGTAGATAATTAGGGTTCATTCATTTTATCATTTGCATTAAATGTTTGGGATTAAATACTTGATGATTATAAAAAAAATTAAAAAAATACTTGATTCTCTCTTATATTTTAATTTACATTCCTATTATTATATTGATTTTCACTCATATTCTTGTTATATGAGCTTGTTTACTTATTTTGTTATTTCTAAAATTGATCATAGGATAGAGATAGTAAGATTTGGGGATTTTCTAGGGCAGTCTCTTTTGTGTGACCATAACTAAGTGATTGCCCGATTGAGATACCTGTGATGTGACCTATGCTTGACCATAGCTAGGTTATTGCTTGCAATCTCTTGAGTTGGACCAAGACCTTCGGATAGTGTCCCATTTGTGAGGAATTAATGTGTAATAGCCCGAAAAATCACACTAAACTATGACCTCGGGATTCGTGCCCGATTGGTCACAAGTTTGACCAATTAGGAGATCGAGAGTTAGTATAGGATGAAATGAACGGACGAGATGTGATAGTTCGAATTATTGCATGGTGTGTGTTGTAAATATGAAGTCGCATACACCTATTGAGGTGCATGTGCTCAACACACAAACTAGGAGAGGGATAAAAGGGTTTAATAACCCTAAAATAGATGTTTGGTAGTTGAGAAGGAGAGTAAAGAAGAGAGAGAGAGTGAAGAGAGTGATTAAGGCAAGGAGTGAATGCTAGTTAAGGAAGAGAGATTCAAGCAATAAACGCCGGATTAAATAGCGAGGATCCGTTAGAACCAAAGCTGGAAACCCTAGCCTTCCAACCATTGATTTGAAATCAACTTGAGATCTATTCAAGGTAAAAAATTTTGTAAATAATATACATAGATTATAGGGGTTAAGTTGTGGTTAAATGTGGGTTAAATCATAGGATAATGGCTTAGAAAAATAGAGGAAAAAGTATGGAAGAAGATTGGGAAGAACAGCTCGAAAGGGGCTGAATCTGACAATTTCGATTAATCGAAATTGGGTTTCGACTAATCGAAATTGGCCAGGAAGTTGAAAGGTCAGAGGACCCCGATTTCGATTAATCGAATTGGATTTCGATTAATAGACTTTGGATTTCGATTGATCGATTTGAGAATCGATTAATCGACTGAGAACCTCCAGTGGACCCCAGGGGTTGGAGGAAATGACTTAAGGAAAAATCGACTAATCGAAATGGGATTTCGATTAATCGATTTTAGTTTTCGATTAATCGATTTGGGATCGATTAATCAACTTGTGAAACTCATTATTGACTGAGTCTACCTTGCGAAGAAGAATTTCGATTAATCGAAATTGGATTCGATTAATCAATGAAAACTCGTCATAAAGTGAAATTACTTTGCGAAAAGAAGAATTTCGATTAATCGAAATTGGATTCGATTAATCGAATGAAAAACTCGACTGTTCGAACTAAGAATGGACTTTGCGAAAAGGAGAATTTCGATTAATCAAAATTGCTTCGATTAATCGATATTGACCTTCGATTAATCGATTTTGGAAATCAATTAATCGAATCAGATTCGATTAATCGATTTTGGAAATCGATTAATCGAATCAGATTCGATTAATCGATTTTGGAGTTCGAATAATCGACTGACATAAATTATGTTGACTTTTGGGTTTGACTTTAAGATTCTTGGGGGATCTTATACCTTCTTTATTGCATCCTTTGTGATGTGTTTCACCTGTTATGTGGTACCATAGGTGGTACGTGTGGACTTGTGCACAAGGAGCCACGTGGGACCTTGATGCATTGATCAAACGAAGACTTGAGGTAGGGAACACCTTGAACATGTACCTTATTTTACAAGAGCATGTATGTAGTGATATAGAATTAAATGCAAATGTTTATTTCTTAAGAATTTGTGAAAAGTGTGTGTGTGTGTGACATTCATAAGAGTAATCATAATGAGCCATCCCCAGGGGATGAAGAAGTAAAGAGATAAGAGCATCAGGTGTGATGCAAGTAAATGGATACATCCCAGGGATGTATCCAAGGATTGAATCATGTTTGATAGGGCCTAACTGATATAAGATAGCACAATTATACGGTGAATAACTATATGTAAGGCACCGATATTTTTGTTATTTGAGGTTTGATAGGGTACCCCACCGACGTGGCGGGATATCCACGGCGACACGCGCAGGATATCCGTGGCTCCGTACCGGCGAAACCGTAGGCGGTCGAGGCTTATCCGTACATAGTAAGCACACCCCAGGGGTGTTGATTGAGAAAAGTGAAACCCCGCCGCCAATCCCCAGGGGAAAGGGGCTTGGGTACTATTTGTATTCCCAGGGAATACGGTTAAAACTGTCTATATAGATGACGATGATGGGTATCTCGTCGGGGCTCGATGCTATATTGCTCGGGGATTACTTAAGTTGAAAGTTTAAGTTTTGTTTTAGGCCTTCTCAGCATCATTCATGAGTAAATAAAAATGTAAGTAATCAACAGTAAAACGAAATGCTTTTATTCTGTTTCATTAACAACTGCATAGATACATCATGCATGGCATATCATGGAATACATGTGAGTTATAATTTATATGTTCAACCGTGTTTGTTCCCTATTGAGCTAGGATGTAGCTCACCCTATAGACTATACGTCGCAGGTCCACTACTAGCAGCTGCCGCGGCTTCAGAAGACGCTGATCCCGGCGAGTCGGACCTTACGTTGGAGCCACCTCCAGAGGACTTCTTCTAGAGGACTCCGTTGTGCCACTTTGAGGGATTTTGGAGAGAGTTTTTATACGGCTTGGTATGTCAAGCCTTGATTCTGTTTAAACCATGTATATATGTATATAGATGGGATTATTCTTTTTGGGCGAACCATCCGTGATGAGTGCTATCATCGATGGTTCGGATCGGTTCTCCATTCATGTAGAGGCATGAGGGTAGAACTGTCTTTTGGAGAGTTAATTAATATAGATTCAAATTCCGCAATTTCGTTTATTATTTTATTGCAATGCTTGATATACCAGTGTTTCGTGCTTAGCTAAGGGGCACGGTCAAGATGATCGTGCTAATGGCACGGGTTTCGGGGTGCCGAAATCTGGGGCTGTCACAGTTGGTATCAAAGCTATTTTCTTTAGCAATTCTGACAAGAGTTCTTTCGTCAGAACATAGGGGCTGTCACAGTTGGTATCAGAGCTATTTTCTTTAGCAATTCTGACAAGAGTTCTTTTGTCAGAACATAGGGGCTTCTGCTAACGAAACTTTAGTTTCAAATGCAGCCGCAAATGTCGTCTAGAGGAAGAGGCCGACCAAGGGGAGGCAATCAAAGGAGTCTACGTAGTGGAGATGATTACATCTCTCCTACAAATAGAGTGCCTTTAGGAGGTACTGAGGCCCCAGGGGGCAGTAGTAGTAGGCAGCATAACGAAGAGGATCGAGATCATCAGGATCAAGATCTAAGAGAACAAGAGAGGTTGAGAGAAAGACAAGAAGATAGAGAAGAGCGACAAAGGATGATGCACACTATGGAGACTATGGCAGCTGCCATGGCACAACAAGCCGCATCCTTTGCAGCTCATGCATCAAGGGAACAGCAGCCACCTACACCACCTGTAGGACCTGCGTTGCCTGTGCCCTCATCATTTACAGAGTTTAGGAGGATGAGACCTCCTTCATTTTCCGCGGCAGACACAATGGCCGGCCGGGCCGATGGAGATGGAGAAAGTCTTTAGCGTGCTAACTTGCACGGAAGATGAGAGTGTAAGATGGGCAGCTTACATGTTGGATGGAGAGGCTGGGCCTTGGTGGAAGTCAGTGAATGCAGACTGCTCGTGGAGACTCCAGAGTTGCCTTGGACTTGGGAGGAGTTTGTTGAGGAGTTCAACAAACAATATTTTCCAGAAGTGGTGAGGAACCAACTAGAGATACAATTTCTACAGTTAATACAAGGGAGGATGGATGAGAGAATACGGGGTAGAGTTTCTACGACTTGCCCGTTTTGCTCCGGACTACGTCGCTACTGAGGTGATGAAATCCAAGAGGTTTCAGCAAGGTTTGAAGCCTGAGGTTAGGGGAGGCGTAGCTCCATTTCAACTGAGGACCTATGAAGAGGTCATGAGCAAGGCGTTGGTTGTGGAAGAGGAAAACAATAATAGATATAGACAGAGAGAGCAGCAGAGAGGAGGAAATGAACAAGGAAGGACGGGGCACTATGAATCGGTGAACAAAAAGCCGAGGTTCATGGGCCAGAATCAGAGACCACAGTTCCAAGGGGGTTTCGGAAGACCGGCGCAGCAACAACAACAACACCAACAGAGGTTTCCATTCTTGCGTCGGGGAGACCTATTCGCTATGAGAACCCTGCCATGTCTACTGGCGCCACTATCACATAAGGTTCTCGTACTGTTTCTTCCGCACCTCGGGAGACTTGCGCAAAGTGTGGCAAGCCTCATAGGACGGTGGACTGTAGATCGGGAACTAGGGGTTGTTTCCGATGTGGCAAGGTGGGCCACTTGATCAAGGATTGCCCCGAGACTGATAAGAGAAAGACGGTTTCAGTTGCAGCACCACGACCAATTCAAGCAAGGAAACCGATCGTCCAGGGGAGAGCCTATGCAGTCGCCGCTCAAGAAGCAGGGAACGTGCATGACGTCATCCAAGGTGAGACCTTTTTTTAAAATTAAAGAAAATTTTCAATTCATTAAAATTTTAGATAGAGAAGGAGCATGAATTAGAAATTTTATAGATTCTTTTCTCAATACAAAAAGCTGTATGTAAATTAAGAGTGTAAATTGATGTGTAAATTATTGTATGTATGCATGTATATTATAGGTACTCTAAATATATATGAAAAAGGATGCTTCGGTGGATATGACGCTCGAGTGTTGATAGACCCCGGGTCTACCCACTCATTCGTCACTCCACGTTTCGCTAAGAAGATGAAAATTGTTCCAGAGACGTTGGATTTCGTCCTATCTGTGTCTATTCCAACTGGAGAGTTAGTAGACACGGAGTTAGCTTGTAAATCCATCATTGTAGCAGTTCGAGACTTTGAGGTGCATGAACTAGAAGCAAAGTTGATACTGTTAGACATGCAAGGGTTTGATGTGATCCTTGGCATGGACTGGTTGGCGCAGCATTGTGCGACCGTTGATTGCAAAAATAAGGTAGTTATTTTCAGACCCAACACAAGAAGATCATTTCGGTTTCAAGGAGTGAGGTCGTCATCTGTGCCATTGATCTCAGCAGTAAGGGCCGAAAAGATGATCAGAAAGGGTTACAGTGGATACTTAGCTTTCTTAAAGGAGGACAAGGAAGAAAAGAACGTCATTTTTGATATAACAGTTGTGCGAGACTTCGCTGACGTGTTTCCAGAAGAATTGCCTGGATTACCTCCAGAAAGAGAAGTAGAATTCGCCATTGACTTAGCACCAGGAACGGAGCCTATTTCAAAAGCACCTTATAGAATGGCTCCCGCTGAGTTAAAGGAGTTGAAGGAACAACTACAAGAGCTTATGGACAAGGGGTTTGTTAGACCGAGCGTGTCTCCATGGGGAGCACCGGTCTTGTTTGTCAAGAAGAAGGATGGGTCAATGCGGTTATGCATTGACTATCGACAATTGAACAAACTCACTGTGAAGAACCGCTACCCTTTGCCTAGAATAGACGATCTATTCGACCAACTGCAAGGAGCAAGGTACTTTTCCAAGATCGACCTGAGATCTGGGTATCATCGATTCTTGAGTCAAAGTGAGGACATTAGGAAAACTGACTTTCCGGACGCGGTATGGACACTATGAATTCCTTGTGATGCCGTTTGGATTGACGAATGCTCCGGCGTCGTTTATGGATCTGATGAACCGAGTGTTTAAACCACACTTGGACTCCTGCGTCGTAGTATTTGTTGATGATATATTGATATACTCCAAATCCAAGACGGAACACGAAGAACATTTGAGGATTGCTCTACAGACGCTACGTGAACACCAATTGTACGCCAAACTCAGCAAGTGTGAGTTTTGGTTGGAAGAAGTTAGCTTTTTGGGACATGTCGTCTCGAAGCACGGTGTCACGGTAGATCCAGCTAAGATAGAAGCAGTAGTTAAATGGGAGCAACCAAAGACAGTGACCGATGTCCGAAGTTTTCTGGGCTTAGCAGGCTATTATCGACGTTTCGTTGAGGGGTTTTCAAAGATATCGGGACCTCTCACAAAGCTGACACGAAAAGATTCAAGGTTTGAGTGGAGTGAGGCATGCGAGAAGGGTTTTCAAGAACTCAAAACGAGACTCACTTCTGCTCCAGTATTAGCGATTCCTTCAGGCAGTGGAGGATACGCCGTGTACAGCGACGCGTCATACAATGGCCTTGGATGTGTACTCAACCAACACAAGAAGGTGATAGCTTACGGATCAAGACAGCTGAAAGAACACGAGAAAAATTACCCGACTCATGACTTAGAACTAGCAGCAGTCATTTTTGCGCTGAAGATTTGGAGACATTACTTGTATGGTGAGACCTTTGAAATTTTCACCGATCATAAGAGCCTCCGATATCTGTTTACACAGAAGGAGCTCAACATGAGACAGCGCAGGTGGATGGAATTCCTCAAGGATTATGATTGCTCTATACAATACCATCCAGGTAAAGCGAATGTTGTAGCTGATGCATTGAGTCGAAAAGGTTCAGCTCAGTTAGCTTCTTTGATTTTGGGTATGCACCGATGGAAATTATTGGAAGACCTGGCACTCTATGATGCGAACATTGAGTCAAAGGACACCGGATCCTTTTTGGCTAACATATCAGTAAAGCCAGTGATATTTGAGCATATCCACGGTCTACAGATGAAAGATCCGACATTGACAAAGATTCATCAAGACGTGAGTGAAGGCATCAGGTCGGACTTCTCGGTTAAAGAAGATGGTTCTTTATTGTTTAAGGGCCGTCTATGCATTCCGGACAATGCCGATCTAAGACGAACGATTCTTGATGAGGCCCATAAGTCAAATTATGCTATCCACCCTGGTAGCACCAAAATGTACCAAGATTTGAAAAAGAACTACTGGTGGAGAGGACTGAAACAAGACGTGGCCGAGTATGTGTCACGATGTTTGACTTGTCAGCAGGTGAAGGTTGATCATAGACATCCTGCTGGACTATTGCAACCTTTACCAATACCAGAATGGAAGTGGGAATCGATCTCAATGGATTTCATTGTTGGATTACCCCGTACTGCCAAGAGACACAATGCCATTTGGGTCGTCGTAGACAGATTGACCAAATCAGCGCACTTTTTGCCGTACAATACTACATATACAGCAGGAAGATTGGCAGATTTATACACGAAGGAGATTGTAAGATTACATGGTATTCCAAGCAGCATAGTTTCAGATCGTGATCCACTATATACGTCTAAGTTTTGGAAGAAATTTCAAGAAGGAATGGGAACACGGCTAGACTTTAGTTCAGCTTTCCATCCTCAAACTGATGGGCAGACAGAGCGAGTAAATCAAGTGATAGAAGACATGCTCAGGGCGTGCATGCTTGATATGCAAGGATACTGGGATGAGTATCTACCGATGCTCGAATTCGCATATAATAACAGTTTTCAAACGAGCATTGGCATGGCACCGTATGAAGCTCTGTATGGACGACGATGCAAGTCACCTCTCAATTGGGAGGAAACAGGTGAGAAATTTGTATTAGGACCAAAGCTACTTGAAGATAATGCTACCGTCGTTCGAATTATCAGAGAAAGGTTGAAGACAGCACAGAGTAGACAGAAAAGTTACGCCGATATGAAGCGGACTAGTGTCGACTACAAAGTGGGTGAGCATGTGTTTGTAAAGGTGTCACCTATGAAAGGTGTAATGAGATTTGGCAAGAGAGGGAAGTTAAGCCCACGTTATGTTGGACCATTTGAAATTTTGGGACGAGTAGGTGAAGTTGCATATCGCATTGGTTTACCACCGCTATTTGATCGAGTACATAATATTTTCCACATATCGATGCTCAGGAAGTACGTGAATGATCCGTCTCATGTGTTAGGAAAGCAACCTATAGAGATGTGTGAGGACATGAGCATGATAGAGGAACCAGTGGAGATCTTGGATCGAAAAGAACAAGTACTGCGCACTAAAGTGATTCCCTTAGTACTTGTTCGGTGGAACAATCATCCAAAAGAAGAGGCTACTTGGGAACGAGAGGCCGATGTGAGAGAACAATATCCAGCCTTGTTTCCAACGACGTGAGAATTCAATGTAAACCACAAACATGCTTGTGAAATCTCCACTATACTTGGAATTCAATGGAAATTTTGATCCAATCTGTCATAAATTGTCAAAAATAGTAAAAGAAACAAAGAGATTGAAATTCTGCAGAAATTGGACAAAACCGATTAATCGAATTTCAAATCGATTAATCGATTTGGAATTTCGATTAATCGATTTTGTTCGATTAGTCGACTGGCATGAGCCAGTGTCTGGAAATGAAATTTAGAGTTAGAATACACATAGAATGTAATTTCGATTGATCGAATTATGATTTCGATTAATCGATTTAGGATCGATTAATCGATTTTGGAAAATTCGACTAATCGAATTAGATTTTCGATTAATTGATTTACTTAAGAGATTGGAAGAAATTGAATACAGATAGACAATCTCGATTAATCGAAGATAGTCTCGATTAATCGATTTTGAAGTTTCGATTAATCGATTATTTAAAGAATTCTGGAAATTGAGAAGTTACTACACGATTTCGATTAATCGAAGTGAAATTCGATTAATCGATTTTGGAAATTCGATTAATCGAAATGGATTTCGATTAATCGACTGGCTCGCGCCAGAGAGCTCAAAATTTTAAATTGTAAACAGACACGATTTCGATTAATCGAAATGGTTTCGATTAATCGAATTTGACTTTCGATTAATCGATTTTACGCGGCTTAACCTAGTTTTGAATCTCGATTAATCGATTCTGAATTTCGATTAATCGAGCCGGAGCCTATATATTGAAAATTGGGGATTTTCTTTGGCATTCGAAATCATTTCACTTTGAGGTTTTTGAGCGTTTGATCTTCTTCCTCTTCTCCGACCATCCGACGCCCTAGGGTTGGGATTTGCCGTCGATTCGCTTCCGCAATCACGTCCAAAACCACGGTAAACCCTAGATTTATACTTTCCTTTTTCGTTTGAAATAGATAAACCCTAGTTTCCCCAATATGCCGCCTAAAACCCGATTGTCTTCAAAGAAGGCAACCTCCAAGCTACCGGTTAGGCATAAGAACGCCGCACCACCACCACCAACCCCATCGCCGGTGAGGACTCCTTCACCGTCGGAATCGGAGACCACCTCCGGTTCGACGAGCGCATCCATGCGCGAGTCTTCCCGCGAATCCACGCCCATACCACCACCACCCACCAACATGGTGCAACCAAATGAATGGTGGGCAGCCAAGACCTTTGAGGTCGAATATATCATCGACCCTACCCTTTTTACCGATCCCGATGTGCCGGGCGAGACCCAATGGGCTTGAAACTACCTAAATAATGCCGGCCTCGGCAACCTTCTAAAACCAATCCGGGGTTCTTACTACCCTCGATTGGTTAGACTCTTTTACCAAGGGCTAACCGACGGCCCTACCGATGACTGCATTTTGACCACGATCGAGGGTCGTCTGTACACAATCACTCGGCGTCACATACATGAGGTGCTCGAGTGCTACCTCGAGTTCACCCCCGAGACTACCCTGTTTCCACCTTTTGAGGAGGAACCCCGTTTTGAGGAGGTCATGACCTGCATGACCAACGGCAAGAAGGGGTCGGGCTCCTCCATCAAGAGGGTTGACCTTCCACCGTATATGTGGATGCTTGACTCGGTGGTCAAGTGCAATTTGTACCCTATGCGCCACGACACAGAGCGCGTGGAGAAAGTGCAGCACTTTACTCGACCTTCGTGGCGGTGGTTTGATGCCACCATGCTCATCCTTGAGGGATGAGATACATAAAGGCAAGCGATGAAGGGCAACCTAAGGCCCAAGGAGAAGATGCCCTCGCGCCTAGTATCGAGCATGTTGGAGTGCTACTCCAGCGATCCGCCTACACCGCTCTCCTTACGAGGTGAGAGCTGATGCGTGAAGACATTCTCTAGGTCTTCATGGGCCCGTGCTATAACCTCTTGAAGCGGACCCCTACTCGGGTCCCGCTCCCGCCCTGCGGCGGCAGCGGCAGTGGCAGCGATCGCCGCCACCACCCCACCACCTCGGCGGGACCCACCCGTGGGTGGGCACACCACTGCAGCAGAGCCATCCGTGGAGAGGCCACCTCTCACAGCCTCACCGACACCACCTACCCACTCCGCGCCCGCGACACCCACCTCATCCTACAGCCGGCGCGCCGCCCCATCCGGTCCTACCATCGAGGACGTGTTGGCTCGCATGGAAGCCAACAACGACCGGATGAACCGACGGATGGACTTTTTAATGTTCCACACCCTCCGCCACATCTACCCGACCGACTACCGCCGCTACCTCGCCCAGGAGGAGGAGTGGACGGCTGGACGCACCGCTTTCCATCGAGGACCCGTCTTCCATCCCACCACAGACGCGGCTCCTTCCACATCCACATCTACTCCGCCGACAGAGAGCCTTGACCCGGCTCAGCCAGACCCGCCCGGCCAGCCGCACACCATGATGGAGCAACTTGCTCGATTTTGAGTTCTCATTGTATATATGTAGAGTTTTTGTACGCCAATTCTGTTGTGGCCTTGTAAATTTAACTTTTTATATAAATCAAATTTTGTCTCAATCGCCTAATTTTGTTTAAATTATCTCCATTTTTGTATGTGTAACTGCCAAAATACGTCTGAGTCTATTGGACATCTTCACCTGTGTGTGTGGGGAGAGAGAGAGAGAACCATACCGACGAACCTTGGCCTATTTTCGAGGACGAAAATTCCCAAGGTGGGGAGGATGTAATAGCCCGAAAAATCACGCTAAACTATGACCTCGGGATTCGTGCCCGATTGGTCACAAGTTTGACCAATTAGGAGATCGAGAGTTAGTATAGGATGAAATGAACGGACGAGATGTGATAGTTCGAATTATTGCATGGTGTGTGTTGTAAATATGAAGTCGCATACACCTATTGAGGTGCATGTGCTCAACACACAAACTAGGAGAGGGATAAAAGGGTTTAATAACCCTAAAATAGATGTTTGGTAGTTGAGAAGGAGAGTAAAGAAGAGAGAGAGAGTGAAGAGAGTGATTAAGACAAGGAGTGAATGCTAGTTAAGGAAGAGAGATTCAAGCAATAAACGCCGGATTCGACGCGAGGGATCCGTTAGAACCAAAGCTGGAAACCCTAGCCTTCCAACCATTGATTTGAAATCAACTTGAGATCTATTCAAGGTAAAAAATTTTGTAAATAATATACATAGATTATAGGGGTTAAGTTGTGGTTAAATGTGGGTTAAATCATAGGATAATGGCTTAGAAAAATAGAGGAAAAAGTATGGAAGAAGATTGGGAAGAACAGCTCGAAAGGGGCTGAATCTGACAATTTCGATTAATCGAAATTGGGTTTCGACTAATCGAAATTGGCCAGGAAGTTGAAAGGTCAGAGGACCCCGATTTCGATTAATCGAATTGGATTTCGATTAATCGACTTTGGATTTCGATTGATCGATTTGAGAATCGATTAATCGACTGAGAACCTCCAGTGGACCCCAGGGGTTGGAGGAAATGACTTAAGGAAAAATCGACTAATCGAAATGGGATTTCGATTAATCGATTTTAGTTTTCGATTAATCGATTTGGGATCGATTAATCAACTTGTGAAACTCGACTGTTCGAACTGGGAGTCTACCTTGCGAAAAGAAGAATTTCGATTAATCGAAATTGGATTCGATTAATCGAATGAAAACTCGACTGTTCGAACAGTGAAATTACTTTGCGAAAAGAAGAATTTTGATTAATCGAAATTGGATTCGATTAATCGAATGAAAAACTCGACTGTTCGAACTAAGAATGGACTTTGCGAAAAGGAGAATTTCGATTAATCGAAATTGCTTCGATTAATCGATATTGACCTTCGATTAATCAATTTTGGAAATCGATTAATCGAATCAGATTCGATTAATCGATTTTGGAGTTCGATTAATCGACTGACATAAATTATGTTGACTTTTGGGTTTGACTTTAAGATTCTTGGGGGATCTTATACCTTCTTTATTGCATCCTTTGTGATGTGTTTCACCTGTTATGTGGTACCATAGGTGGTACGTGTGGACTTGTGCACAAGGAGCCACGTGGGACCTTGATGCATTGATCAAACGAAGACTTGAGGTAGGGAACACCTTGAACATGTACCTTATTTTACAAGAGCATGTATGTAGTGATATAGAATTAAATACAAATGTTTATTTCTTAAGAATTTGTGAAAAGTGTGTGTGTGTGTGACATTCATAAGAGTAATCATAATGAGCCATCCCCAGGGGATGAAGAAGTAAAGAGATAAGAGCATCAGGTGTGATGCAAGTAAATGGATACATCCCAGGGATGTATCCATAGATTGAATCATGTTTGATAGGGCCTA
The DNA here is from genome assembly GCA_021018995.1 of Chloranthus sessilifolius. Lineage (NCBI taxonomy): Eukaryota > Viridiplantae > Streptophyta > Magnoliopsida > Chloranthales > Chloranthaceae > Chloranthus > Chloranthus sessilifolius. The sequence goes on from CM037594.1 coordinate 58,440,834, forward strand.
ACTGATATAAGATAGCACAATTACACGGTGAATAACTATATGTAAGGCACCGATATTTTTGTTATTTGAGGTTTGATAGGGTACCCCACCGACGTGGCGGGATATCCACGACTGACACGGCAGGATATCCGTGATGACGTCTGGGGCGAAACCGTAGGCGCAAGTGAGGCTTATCCACATAGTAAGCACAGGTGTTGATTGAGAAAAGTGAAACCCCGCCGCCAATCCCGTGGAAAGGGCTTGGTACTATTTGTATTCCTGTGTGAATACGGTTAAAACCTCTATATAGATGACGATGATGGGTATCTCGTCGGGGCTCGATGCTATATTGCTCGGGATTACTTAAGTTGAAAGTTTAAGTTGCTTTAGGCCTTCTCAAAGATCATTCATGAGTAAATGAAAATGTAAGTAATCAACAAAAGAAACAGAAATGCTTTTATTACATTTCATTAACAAGCGCATAGATACATCATGCATGGCATATCATGGAATACATGTGAGTTATAATTTATATGTTCAACGTGTTTGTTCCCTATTGAGCTAGGATGTAGCTCACCCTATAGACTATCGTCGCGGTCCACTACTAGCGGACTGGCGGCTTGAGGAGCGATCCCAGCGAGTCGGACCTTGCGGCGGTGACGAGTTGGAGCCACCTCCAGAGGACTTCTTCTAGAGGACTCCGTTGTGCCACTTTGAGGGATTTTGGAGAGAGTTTTTGTACGGCTTGGTATGTCAAGCCTTGATTCTGTTTAAACCATGTATATATGTATATAGATGGGATTATTCTTTTTGGGCGAACCATCCGTGATGAGTGCTATCATCGATGGTTCGGATCGGTTCTCCATTCATGTAGAGGCATGAGGGTAGAACTGTCTTTTGGAGAGTTAATTAATATAGATTCAAATTCTGCAATTTCGTTTATTATTTTATTGCAATGCTTGATATACCAGTGTTCCGTGCTTAGCTAAGGGGCACGGTCAAGATGATCGTGCTGATGGCACGGGTTTCGGGGTGCCGAAATCCGGGGCTGTCACATAATGTTATTTAGCTCTAATTCTTTCATGTGTGCTTATCGAAACCCCAATTAAAGTTTTTGCCAAGTGTGGATTTGTTGCCGCGAAATCTCTTTAATTATCTATTTTTTGGTCGGAGAGTTTCTCATCCTACCCGAACAATATTCAGTTTTCAACCATCAAAATTGAAACCAAACCCGTCCAATTCAGTTCGATTCGATGTTGGTTTTCAGTCGGTTTCGATTCAGTTCGAGCCTGTTCAGAAGGTTTGATTTTCCGTCGGATTACAGGTTTCAGTAATTTTATACCCCTAGTGGGGCATCACCTACATCCATAGACAAAACCTTCACCAATAAACTTAGGGCATGTGGTGCATATCTGTGACTAATCTAAATTGTTCAAGTTGTGGATTCAGATCATTTGATTCGAACACTCTCATACGAGCTGGTGTTTGTATCAAACCGTAGATCCATATTTAAATGCTTGATTGGATGATTTGGATCTTTTGATATTCATGTCTTTTTGGGTTGAGTTCAATTCATATAATTTGATGTCAGCTTGAATAATTTAGATTGGCAAAACCTGTGTGCGAAATGAGCCCATTTAGCCTGACCATGTTAGGGTCACCTAATGATGCTTTTGGCCATGGATGCTCGACTAGATTCAAATCTATATTTTAAAATAGTAAAATTTTCAAACCCTCAATCTTTGACCCTAATATGTCTCTGACATACTTAAATTATTGCTCCTGTCAAATGCGCACTCGAAAATTCTTATCAAAAGAGAACCCGAAGATGTCAGAGTTAATGGGATTTAGTTGATGAACTTCAGGAATCACCAAGTGCTCGTTTGACAGGAACAATTATTTAGGTGTGTTAGAGATATTAGGGTCAAAGTTCAGCATTTTTTTAAAATTTTTCATTTAAAATATTAAAATTTTAAACCTAAAAGAGCTATAAGCCGAATTGAATTAATGCCTATGGGTATCAAATTTACCACTTCTTTGGCTAGGCGATCAGCTATGTGGTCGACCAATATGGCACATACTGGGCTGAAATATATTTGGAAAATTTCTAAAATCTCCCTCCTTTAAAGTTACAGTTCTAAATCCTCCCTATATTATTCTCAAGGAGCCATTACTTCCATTCGAAAAGTTGGCCCTTGCAACGAATTTAAATTAAAAGAAAGACTTGCAAGCTTGGTGACCCCTGCTATATGAAAATACCATCTAAACCGTTTGATTTGAAGGTCAAGATTTAAAGATATTAGCACGAAATATAATCTTCATCATGTGATTAAATACAATCAAAGTCTACTATCTGATTCAACAATTGACTACAATAGATCATATGATAAATATTGTGTTTTGCTCGAATCTTATGCACTGAAGATCTATAAACTGTGAAGTTAAATCAGATGCCCCAGAATGCATTTTCATACGTCACATGTCCCTAAAATAGCAAGTCTTCCTTTAAATTTAGTGCAAGGGCCAACTTTTCGAGTGCAAGTAGTGGCTCCCTTTTCTTAATATCTAATACACCCATGTACTTAAACTTAGTTATCCAAATGCCCCCTCAGCTATAAATATCCACTTTAATACAAAAATTACCCTTATTGGGTGGAGATTCTAGAAAAATCACATATTTTTTACTGTTTTTTCCTATAATTAAAAAATATTTATTTTTACATATTTTTTATTATTATATATATTTTTTTATTTTTTGGATTTTTACTAAAATTTATATATATATATATATATATATATATATATATATATATATATATATATATTTGCATGAAAAAAAATTACCATATTTTGCTTTTTTACTAGCATATTTCTCCCTTTGAGTGTAATTTTGGTATTAACGTAGATACTTATAGTTGAGGAGACATTTAGATAACTAAGTTTTAAGTATAATGATTTATTAGATATTAAAAAAAAAAGGGAGGATTTAGAAAAGTAATTTTAAAGGAAGAAGGTTTTAGAAAATTTCCCAAATAAATATTTTCATCATCACCATTACGGTTGTCAATCAGCTTTAGGTTGACCAACCCGGCCCTAGAAAAAGGGCTATAGCTTAATAGCTTGCAGCCCAAAGCTTGATCCAGTGTGAATTAAGTAACAGGCCGAAATTTTTGTATCACCCTTGCTGATTCAATTGATATATGTGAAAGGGTAGCTTTAATAGCACCCACATAATCTTCTACGGCACCTATGCTCAAAACCTTTGATTATTTTGGATCAGAAGATGGAGATCTCGTTTCGCTCCAATCTTCCACACAAGGGATCTTGAGCTCATGGCGCTCCTATTAGATCATAGGATTTCAATTCCACCTAGCATAGATCCTAAAAACGTAGCCTTAAAGTCATGTTTGAGCGTGATGTGTGCTATGTGATTTTAGGGTACTTTTTCCTGGATATGTGTATGTGGAATCTAAAACTGACCGTCTGATAGGTGAGCCATGATCTCAAGATCCCATGTGTGGAAGATCACGGTGAAACACGATCTCCATCATCTGATCCAATGCAATCAATAGTTTTGGGCGTAAGTGCCCTGGAAGATTCTGTGGATACTATTAAAGCTACCCTAAGTGAAATTGATCGTTCATATATTTCGGATAAATTGTGGCCCAACAATTGTAGTGATTAGAAAAAATTATCCTTTAATTTTGTGCTTTTGAAGGTTATATTTTTTAATGGGCCATAAAAGCTAACTAATATGGGCTGTTAGTGGGTCAGTTTGGGACGGTTAGTGGGTCAGGTCGGGTCAAAGATTAGTGGGGGCAGCATTTAATGGTTTAAAAATTGGAGGGGATCGGTCGGTCGGGTCAGTTTGGAGGGTTGAACTCGACCCTGGCCCGACCCTATCCTCGGATGAGCTTGGATCAGGTCAATTCAGTTCGGGTGTGGAAAAAGGATACTCGGCAAGAACTTCAAGGCCAGGTGTACGGGCCGGGTTAGAGGTTCACCCAACTCTTTGACAGCCCTAATAATCATGGCTTTCATAATTCATGCAGCTTCTAACCCATTCCCATGATAGGCCAAAAATGAACTTCTGGGGATGTGTGCCACCTGAAATGATACGCTTTTATATGACAAGTGTATCATGGTCTAAAAATATTTGGTGAAGGGTGGCATAAAAAATGATATCCATCATCTTAGTTAAAACAATCAAATGTTATCTAAATTAACGGCTATCAAAAATAGTTGTTGCCAGCATTGAATTAGACGATGGTGATAATCTTTCACCCCATCTTTTAATCTATAGATCTTAACACAAAACACATGGTGATTCCATATGACACACGGGTTGTGAGTTACCGAAAACGAACTCCTTAGTGAAACCTCACCTATCTTGTGCAATTTTTTTCATGGAAATTATTAGAAACTTTTTCGTAAAGCTCAATAGTTATATCCACGTCTTAATTTGTACATAATAATAATTTTTTAATCACCATTTCAAAACAATAATAATAAATTTTTTATCATATTGGGGGATAACAGTATGGGAAAATGTATCCTACTACTAAGGACCACGTAACTTGCTTCAGCCTACTTTAATATATTGTCACATGGTATTCAATTATATGATCGGGTGCCACATAATGGAGCGGCTCCATAATCATAACTATTGTTAAAAACAACCAAAATAAGAACTATAAAATTGTGTGGTCAAGGGAGTCAAATTGGACGAAAAATTATTGGTAAAACCACATTTATTTTCACTATTCATCTTTCACACGATTGATATCATTGATTATACAATTTTATATATTTCATTATTATTATTTTCACAATAGTTACAGTATAAAAAATAAGACCATTAGCGGTAGTTTTTTGTTGTAAATAAATAGCCGCTATGAACAAAAAAGCTATTAAGACTATTAGCAGCAATTTTTTATTAATGGCAGCGGTTTTGGCTGCCGCTAATAGACTTATTTTTTGTAGTGTTATAATCATCGAGCTGCTCCTTTCTATAGCATCCGATCATGTGATCAGTGCCAAGTGACAGCAAACTAATGTTGGGCCATGTAAGTTTGCCTAGTCCTTGTTATCGGACTATCTTTATCCAAAAAGTAATTCCATTAAGGATAAAGGTAGCCTGATATTAAGGACTAGATACCTTACTTGGTCCTATATTAGTTTGCAGCCACTTGACATCTAATCAAATGATAGGGTTCTACGTAATGGACTGGCTTGATGATCATATAGAATTATATATATATATATATATATATATATATATATATATATATATATAGGGTCAATAGTGTGAACCGTGTGAAAAATAAACAGTAAAACCAAATGTTGTTCTAGGTAATGGACTGTTAACCCACTACAAAAAAAGGACTATTTAGCGGCACCAAAAAAAGCTGCTATTAACAAAAAAACTTGTTGTTTCAATAGCAACAGGACTAGTAGTGACAGTTTTTTTGTTAATAGCGACAGTTTTTTGTGCCGCTAATAATCTTTTTTCTTTTACTTACTATACAAATTAATGGCTTATTTTAAATTATTTTACAATGATATTATGATCGTTAAGCCGCTCCTTTATATGTCAACCGATCTTGTGTTTTGCCGCCACGCAACTATGTGAAAAAGCCAAAAAAATCACTGCCTTAAATAGTGATTTTCTCCAAAAATCATTGTTTGCTTTGACAGTGATTTTTTTTCCCACTACACACGACAGTGGTTTATGAACTTTAACAACGACTGCTCTTAATAGTCAGAAAAAATACCACTGCTTTTGGCAGTGATTTTTTTATGCAAATTTTTTTTTTTTTTTAAAATTATATCGACTATTTTTATGCAATTTTTTTTATGCTTTTTTTAATTTTTTTTTTTAATGCAATTTTTTTAACGCTTTTTTTAATACAATATTTTTAATGCATTTTTTTAATGCAATTTTTAAAATATTTTTTGTTTAATGCTTTAAAAAATATTATATAAAGAAAAAAAATTATTAATCTCATATTTCAATACATCCATTCAACTCAAATGCAAATTTTTCAATTCCATTAATTAAAAAAATAGATGCCTAATTCTTTTATTCAAACAGAAGGTTGTATCTCAACCTATAATCCATTCTTTCAAATCCGACAAATATTTTAAACTCTACATGTCCAATCCTTTTATACAAATAAAAAGAAGAAGAAAAGAAAGACATCTAACAATCTAAGGAGACTCCATGGCTCATTTTCAAAATGAAAGAAAAAAATAATTAAATTTGCTTCGCCTCTCCTGTCAAATATCCCCGACCGCTAGTGATCCATTTGAGATGAGCTAGAAATCGAAAAGCGTTGCTTGAAATCAAAAGGAGAACATCATTAAACTGAGATATTGATGACTTCCATCCTACTCAGCATATAAGACTTACGTTGATTTTTATTATTGGCGTTTAATTGATGTAAATGGATAGAAACTTTCAATCAGCCGTTCTCTTTTGGTAGACACTCTCAAAGCCCCTCTCAAAGACAAACTTAGATAAAAGAAAGTTTAGTAGAAACCTAACATATTGATATATTACGTAGTGCAATAACATAAATAACTATGTGAATCAATCAATGTTTTCAACCCGACATTATGGTGTTCCTTCCTTTGAAGATATCAAATAAACAAAACAAAACAAATTATAAAAAATTAAAAAAACATCAAATAAACAAAATTGAATGCCTAGTCTCTTAACTTGATTGTGAGTTCTCAAACCATCGAATATGGGTGTTAGTCTAATGAGTGATGACAAGGATAATTGGTTACTCATGGAGTTAAGACATCTCTATGCCATTAGAAGATTGTTTGTGTCTCTGGGATAGTGAGTTAGTTGGTCTCTAACTCACCTAAAGTATAGAGATATATAGAGCTAGTTAGTTCAGCTTACAATTTATCTTTAAGAGACACTACAAAAAATGTGTTTATTGGAGACGGCTTTTGGCCATCTCCAAAGGTGTCTAAGTCGTCTCCTATAGTATTGGAGACGGCTTCCATGTAGTCTCAAATAGTCCCGTCTCCATTGTCTTTGGAGATCAAATGCAAGCCGTCCCTAATAGTCAAGGTTATTGGAGACGGCATATGGCTGTCTCCAAAGATATGTTAGAGACGTCTCTAATAAGTCATCTAGCCATTTCCAATACTTATTGGAGACGGCTTTAAGCCGTCTCCAATAAGTGACCTCCTATTATTGGAGACAGCTTTTAGCCGTCTCCAATATTTTTTTTTTCTTTAAATATATTTTTAAAAAATATATATTTGGCAGTGATTTTTTTATGAAAATTTATTGGCAATGGTTTTTTTATGAATTTTTTTTTTTTTTTAAATATATATATATATTTTTTTAAAATTTACGTCGACAATTTTTATGCAAATTTTTTTTGAAATACTATTTTTTTTTAATGCAATTGCTTTAATGCAATTTTTTTTAATTTTTTTTTTAAAGTAATTTTTTATATTCCGAGAACAAGATAATGATGTAGACATCATATAATGATACCTCCAGCTATTAAAACAGAAAGAATGCACAATTGAGAGATCCTTCTCTGGATTGAACTCCTTTAATTGATTGGAACCATTTTTATTTTCAGATTACAGAAAAACCTGTATCCACAGAAGTTGTATACAACCTGTATACAAAGAAGTTGTATACAGGTTGGCCATTGCTTCTCAAAATAACAAAGTCTCCTAATGTATACAGGGTGACAGCACCAGGACTCGCCATATTAGGGGTAAAAAGGTACTTAGAATCCAAATTGCTTCCTCGAGAATAATGGTGAAGCATATCCACCATTTTTCTGCACTTCCTCTTTACGGCTCTGTTCAAGAGATGGATTTCTAAAAGAGTTTCTAACGATTCTCCCGATAGAACATCTAAATCTGTTTCCACAAGAATGTCGAGAATCATTCTGATTAGAGCAGGCCAATCACGTTCCACTGAAAATATGAAGAGGAATTTGAAGCGAGCGAGAGAGAAATTGGGAACTTTGTTACAGGATGGGTAGCTCTTTCGTTGGAATAACCACCCAAGCTCATTCAGGAAATGAAGAATGTCCTCCTTTGATCGTGGCCGTTCAAATTCCTGAACATGATCTTCTGAAATGCCATCTGCCACTCTAGCATCTTCCGTGAATTCAGATTCAAGAGTTCTTAATTCTTGACAGATGGTGGCATTTGCAATTATAACAGGAAAGTTGTTGCCCTTGAAACCATTCTCCACCTGCATATGTAATCTCAGCGATGTTAACTGTGGCAATTACACGGGTTTCTTTATGATTTAATCTACGAAATATGGGTTGGACCACAACTTATCCATGCTCACTACTAGTAGGTTTGAGTGTGGCCTACCTCTATGAAACAGCGACCCATGACCTTAGGAGCTCCATCAAAACTAATACTCTCCAAGCACAAGTTTTCATATATGTTGCCCGAATAAGATGATTCCAGAACTTCTCTCGACAAGTATTTTCCCCTATATGAGCAATGAATCCTGCATACAGTACGAATTATGTCTATATTATTACAAAATAACATTCATTCATGTTATGGGTCATTGGGTTTTCATAAAACATTTACATTTTCTACGTACTTGGTGCCAGGAACAGTCAAATTGTACCCTCTCAAAACAAGTGAGGTCTCCTTCCCACCTACAACAGCAAGAGGCGACACTGAGACTATCTGCGCGGCACACTATTTTCTCCATGATTTGCAGAGACGGGCCTTTCCTGAAATTTAATTGTTAGGCAGCAACTATAAGAAAAAATTTCAACTCTAAGATAGAAACAACTCTATCTTCATTAAATTTCTAAATCATGCAGACCTTATTTATCTCTTTTTATATATAGTTTTTTTATCGATATATAAATATTTTTTTTATAGGTGTATATATAGTTTTCTATGAATGAATATGTTACCACTAAGGTATCTAACTCGGGATCGCTATCGGGTATCGGATATCGGTCCATGGAGGACCCAGACGTATCGGCCGATACATATCGGTATCAGACGAGTTTTGATAGCATGGTTACCACCCCCAAAAGACACATTGCCTGCACTAAAGCAATAATAAAATAAAACAACATAATCATAAGGGAGATCCAATCCACACTCACCATCTTTATGTGTTACCAGTTTCCTATCTGTATGTACCAAAAACCTTCCACTCCTCCAGAAATCTGACTCATAATCCTGAACAAGTGAACTGACACACTGAACGAAGTTTTCTTGGAGCTAAAAATTCAACATAAAAATTGCAACCAATTAAAACATAGCTACAATAACGGTTACACCCTATGTTAACAAGAACTGAACTCACTTCCTCCCAGGCAATAGAAGGCATCGACATATAAACTAATAGAATCATACATCCCGGTCTGATGTAGCTCTCCATTTCTGATGGGCTGTGAGAAAGCCAATTATAAATCTGCAACAGGGAATTAGGAAACATTATGAAGCAATCTAAGTTGATTACTTAACAAACAAGCATAGTTAGCCAATTAAGCCGAGAAAATAATATTTTGCCCTTCTCCATAGTCCATACTTGAGTCCGGAGTGTCGGTGGGATGTTACTTGGATCCTTGTCAAAAAGTTTAAAAATAATCTGCCCAGTTCGGTCTTGTAAATGCGGAAACATGGGCATGCATCAATAACCATCATACACTATAAGCCGAATACATAATCATGAGAACCAAAATGTGTAGATAAAAGGCACCCGAAGAAAAAGCGATTACCGAGTATTGGAATTCGAACTAGTAGGTGAGTGATCAGAACTGGATGAAGAAGTGTAGCCCACTTGATGTGATACATTTGGAACAGTGCTATTTTTTAGTCTTCCATTTGATTCTTGAAAGAGTTCCAGTGGTGAGTTCCAATGATGATTTGTAGTAGCGTCAATAGTCATCCTCTCCTCTTCTCTGCAAGTCAACATCCTCCCGTATTTCATGTGTCCTGTTGTGGATTGCGGAGGAAAGAGTCTGTGGACAATAGGAGGGGACGATGAAGGAGACCTATCTTCAGAGGGGCTGCTACTATCTGAGAAATAATTTCGGGTTAATCCCAATTCTGGTGACTACGATCCTCGGGAGACGAACTAAACAGTTGAAACGGTAAACTCAGTTGAGCCTCTTGGGCTGCACATTCTGAAACTTCTAGTGACTGAAAAGTTCTACTACTTCTTCTTGCCACACTGGAGGGAGACTGTGTAGTGGGTTTCTTTTATGAATTGAAATCAGAAGCCTGCTCCATGTAATTTATCTTAGGTTTATCATCCCCACTACTATAACTACTCCCCTGAGACATAATTGCAAGGGTATCTGGGGAAGATGCCCCCAATGCCGCAGAAAGTAGAGCAAGTAAGTCGGCAGTTGATGGAGCAAATGGGTTTCCCTTTGTTTTGAAAGGGTATTCTGAAGAAGGTTGTGAAGCTTGTGAAACTTTCAGATCAAAACTACCCGATACAGGTAATCTAGCAGATGAGCTTGAAAAAATGGGTGACGAGTTTATCTTGCTAAGGATCTGGATAAGCTGGTCTCTATCTGGTATGGCTGGGCCACTGGTCGTTTTATCTGCATTATTCCCTGATAATAAACATTTATAAATATTGATAGAAAATGTCACCAAACAAGAAAATACGAACTGCCTATGCACCACCTAATATGAACTGGTACCTTCTGCAAATGGTATGTTTTCCTACAGTTGTCCAAATTCCATTTATGTCTCTCATCAACACAAAGTGTAGTCCTTGTCACTTTTCTCATCTCTCGTTAAAGTGTTCAAGAAGAAGGAAGTGCGCTGAGTTAGGAATTTAGAAATAAATCGCCATAAATCCAATATACTTTGGCATTCGTCTACAATGCCAGATATAAGTGAAAGGACGTCATATGATGATAATAAGCTAAACAGAAAAAAGTAGAGTTCTTTTTTTTAATAATTAACATAATAAAGTAGTTCTTAACCAGAATCCCACAAAAACAACTTAGAGCAAGAAAAAAAAGAGAGAGTAATCTGGTCATATTTATTACCATGCCTGCATATATTTTAGTAAAAGGATTACTAGGCTAGAAGAAGCATTTATAAATAAACAAGAAAATAGTCAATAGTCCAATAATGGGCATAAAACTATAGAGAAGAGGAGAGGATGATAATAAACATTTATAACTTCCGCATATGTTATTGCTTCAGCAACGGGTGAGACGTTGCCCCATGTCCAATAATGGGCATAAAACTGAGGATCATTACCATGTCAGTTTCTCGTAATTAATAGATACGACCCATATATACCTAGCTGGATGATTTCGCCCCTATTTGATTTAATCAAGAGGTGTCTTCCATCAAGGTGGGTGATGGAAAATTGGAAGCTGCAGAGGACCTCTGTCAATAGCCGTATTTATCCTAATTAATCTTCCCGAACTATCAAGGAGTGGCCCTCCACTATTCCAAGGATTTATGATAACGCCCTCAGATTTATGGCCCAAATGCGTAGAATCGATTTCTCTGCGAAGGCCACTGCATAAAACATATAAAAGGCCTCAGTGAAACTGGAAATTGGGAAAGATCTTGATACTGTCAATGTAATCTACCATTTAATTATCTGGGAATAACACACAAAAGAAAGAGATCTGCTTATCAAGCACTATAAAAAAAAAAAAAAAAAAAGCACCTGAAACAGTTATCTTACAATATATATATATATATATATATATATATATATATATATATATATATATATATATGGCAAAATGTTCTGTGGGCCAGGGATGCGAACTTGAGGGGCTGGGCCTATAGCTCAACTGGAAGGTTGACAATATTGCAACCTTGAGGATGCAGGTTCAATCATAGCTTACCCATAAAAAATAGAGCTGCATGCTTAAGGTTATACCAGGCCCCATTCTGTCCACTTGGCACCATAATACATGAATTTGGTACCACGTGTAGCCAGGAGCCATTGTAAAATAAAATAAAATAAAAAATCAGAAGATGAACTTTACCATCTGATTTTAGCATCAGAATGGACAGCTAAAACAGATTTGTTGTCACCATTGATTTTTGGAAGCTAAAATCACATAGTAGAAGAACAGGTTTGAGTACCATCAGTCTTGGAAGCCTGGCCCAGCCTCAAGCCTGGACCTCTGATCCAGGCTACCTGTGCCAAATATGCATGTGTGTTTTTGTGAGAAATAGTTTGAACTATTCACATCCAAACAAGTAGAGAAACAGCATTATGAAGGCCCAAAACAACAAGATGTTAAGGTATCAATGACTTTATGTTGGTAAATTTCGTTAGTACTTAATAGTACCACATTCCCCTCTCCGCACTTGTGAAGATGAACTACTCTCATAAATATAAGGGCAATGAAATGAGATTTTATAAACAAGGATAAATTTAGATTTATGAAAAATCACTGAAAACATAGGTTTTCCTGCTTTTATTAATAATATGAGGTGACTGCAAACATTTCCTACCTGATAACACCAATTGTAAGCGTATGGTCAAGGCCAAACTGCAAAAAATATACACATGGGAGAAAGTGTTAGTCCCATAGTTGTCCAACTGAGAAACAAATGCAGAAAATAATGAGAGAAATGGATGCAATAAAAGTCTCATTTCAGAATATTTCCAGTAGTAATTATCCAAATGCAGGAAAATGAATTGAGTGGCTTCTTGTGAGGAGAAAGAAGCTTCATAGTGGTATTAGTGTTCTGGCCAGGCCTGAAATAGCCCAATTATTAATCGCAATAGGATCTACTCGGAACCCACCCAGCAACTATTCTGATCCCCTTAAGAAGCTTTGTGTGCTCTTGATCAAAATCATTAACAAAACAAAAGTATGATTAGATGGGTCTCTGATTGAGTCACCACTACTTAGTGAAAAATGATGATGGTGACCGTTGCTGCCCGCCAAAATACAAACAATAGTGGCCGGCCCAACACAAGATCCTCACTCAAGAATCTGCTAAAATAGAAGAGACCCAGAATAAATTCAGAGCCTTTGGAGCTGGAAACTTCATTAAATTGCAGAGAAACATCAACTGTTGTACTATGTAGAAAAGTGGGTTTTGGGTTCTGTATGTTGGGGCTTTTATTATATTTTTTTTGTTTTAAAGGACTCTAGGTTATGGGTTTTTGTCCTTTTAAACAGAGATTAAGATGCATGGCATCTCATGCAAGAACCACCTCAGATTTTGTTTTGGAAAATCCGTCAAAACTGAGCTGGAATTTAGTGGTTGAAAAATAAGTAGGAAAAATGTGTTAAAAGTTTGATGGTAGATGTGAAACACGGATTTCATCACCAACATTTCCTCCACATTCATGAAATGACATTACTACCTATAATAGTTGCAAATTCAAGAATCCATCAGTTAGATACTTAGATCTGACAGAATTTGGGCAGAAATTGCAAAGATAAGAAGAGCATTCATATCGAATGAAAAACCAGCACATTTGCAAAGCATATGCGATATCAACTAATCAAGTATTACAAACTTACTTATTGCATCCCGACACATTTGAATAATATCCTCTTTGACAGAGCTCAAGCCATGACCAATATAATAACCGTTTCGCATCCTATCTTCAATTTCTCCAACCTGATAGGTTAATTCAATAAGAACACGAAGGAGAAAACAGAAAATTATAGGCAAGCAGAGAGTCATACAGTTTTCTTAACCAAAAGAAGAATCACCGAGTAAATCCTCAAATGAATAATCATTCATCTAGTGTGTAAGTAAATCATCTTCCATTTCAAAGTCATCTCCACTTTCATCAACCAGCAACCGAGCACGTTTTCTAGCACGAAGGTGATCTTCCTCTCCATTTAAGGACCATGAGAAGCTTCCACATAAATTCATCAGTATATTAGTATGTCAGTAGTTTTTGTTAACGACTACTGTGTTCATTCACTGCATCAAAATGAGTGAATTATCCCTCTACCAGCAGTCATCCACCGCATCAAAATGAGAAAAAAGGCACCAAAATTGTTAAATTCAATAATTCAGTCATCTTATCAAGAGATTGGATCTCATTTTTAGGCTCACTAGATCAATTACCCAAAAACAATATTCAGAACTTGAAAGAGATCCAATCACATCCTCCTAAGCAGTAGAGTAAAACAAATGATATAATAATTTCAATTTAACACACAAAGTCCATATTTAAATTATATTGCAACTCCATGTCTCACTAATTGATTAATTTGATATCTCCAGTTTGCATCCAAATTCAAGGAAAGTGGATATGGAAACGCAGAGTATACACACAATACTCCTATCAAAACTGCAAAAACTCCTCGTCTCTCCTCACTTTCAGTGGGAGAAAAAGATATCAATTTGGCAAGGCAATAATTTCCTCAATTAAATTTGAAATTATAATGAAACTCTAAACCTCGTAATCCATGAAATTAATATCCCAAGTTTGCATCAAAATACTTCAATCCAAGACTGCAGAAAAAGAAAAAAAAAGTAAATACCTTAGCCAGATTTGATCGAGCACGGAAAATGTGAGAACTCGGCTACGAAATCGATTGAATCGGACGACGTTTTGAAGATCGGATTAGAGACGAATGGGATACGGCGAGATTTTGATTTCGATCTTCAATGCCAAACGATTCAATGGAATCCTGATTTCGATCTAAAACCTTCAATGGAATCTTGTTGGGCTCAAACCGCTTTGCGCAAACCCGATCGATTCAGCTCAAACTGATTTTGATCGTTTCAAACCCCAGCTCAAACGCTTCTTCTCAAACCCTAGCTCACACCGATTTTGATCGTCTCAAACTAATTTAGATCGTCTCAAACCCTAGCATGGATTGAGGTGAAAAATGATGAAATCTCTGTATGGGAGCATGGATCCAAGTGAAAATACTCAGATTTGAGTTGAGAATAGAAGCAAAATCTAAGAATTTTTGAGTTTATTCAGTTTCTGAGGAAGAAAAAGGAGAGACGCTAGCCGAAACGACAAATGACTTCGAGTTTCTCTCTCGACGACATGGCTGAGTTTTTTCTGATTTGGTAATTTATATAGGAAGAGAGGGACATATCAGGGCACATTTAGAGAGAGTGAGAGAGCGCTCATCGAGAGAGACTCTCTATTGATCTAGTGACACTTTTTGAGACCGCTTTTGAAGTCGACCTTAAAGGTTCCACCCATTTAACCCATTTAAAACATATGGAGACGGTCCAAGCGATATGGAGACGGTCCAAGTGGTCTCCATATATCATTTTATACCGGGAGACTTTTAGAATGTAATTATTGGAGACGACTTTTTAAAAAGCCGTCTCTAATAAGAGGTTATTGGACACTGTCTCTAAAAGCCGTCTCCAATATCTGTCTCCAATAAAAGATATTTTTGTAGTGGTTGAGCATTACTCTTAATAGATGCTATAACACTATGTGTTGAGATGTTAAATTGACAGGGACATCTCTTATAGGTCCACCTATATAAGTGTGTGGGTGGAGGCGCTTTCAATGAGAAATGACTTTATCTCATAAACACTTATGAAAATCAGGGTACTAACATATGGCCTAAATGTGCTAACCAATTTATTGAACACTAAATATATGTGTGGAATAGTTTCGGTTTGTCATATAAGATTGTTAGTTCAAGACTTAGCTTCACTAAAAATCTTGACAAACTTTGAGTTATTTCCACTAAAGTGAAAATTCAAGTCTGTAAGATATTTTCATTTGTGCATATATTTCAGGCTTTACTTTGAATTCAAAGTTTTAAAAAGTGGGGGATTGTTGGATATTTAAACTTTTAAATAGTAGGGGATTGTTAGATATTTAAAAGTTTATTAAACTTGTCTTTTCCCAAGAGATGTGTCTTTTCAATTGAGGTGTCTTTTTTCAAGAGGTGCGTCTTTTCAATTGAGGTGTCTTTCCAAAGTGGTGTGTCTTTTCAAAAAAAGTGTCTTTCCAAAGTGGTGTCTTTTTCGAAGAGATGCGCGTAACACCTTTTCATGGGAAAAGGGTGGATTAACACACCACTTGATTTTTATTTAAGGAATTTAAAATCATTATTTTAGATATATAATAGAGTATTCTTTCCTCTCTCTTGTTATGTGTTTAAAAGTCTTTTTCAGAGCGTTCTTGCAATATTTGGTGTTCGGATAGCATGATCGGATTCGCCAAATCCTTCACAAGAATATACAGCCAGTTCATTGTATCCTGGAACCAATTTGTTGCAGGTAATCTGTTGGTGACCACTTTGTCGAAGTGATGGGGCCAAATATTGATTTAAAGACAACGATATATCTCGTGCCTCGAACCGGTTCCATGTATTATTTCGGATTAACATTTTAATTTTTCCAACATCTATAACACATGAGATAATTAAGTTTTATGCTTCAGGAAATTGTGTCGTCAAGAAGTATGAGTAAAAAATACGAAGTTATGAATATCTCATAATCTCGTAGAAAACTAACTATTTGGTTCCCACAAGCTTGTAAAATGCCACAACTTTATTTAGGGTAAGTCAGGGCACCTCATTTATATGGTTGTTCCATGTGATGATTAGTGCCAATAAGGTGGATGAAGTATATATTCTCCACTATAGGAATGTTTTCTTGATGAAGTATGGTTGTTAAAGTTTTTTTTATATCATCTTAGCTATCCATATTGTTCTAATTAATGGATGAAAGTTTACATTTTGGAAGAAAGTCGTAATCATTTTTTTGTCTATTTTCTAACACATAATACAAGAGTTTACTATAATTCTTCTTCATTCATTCTTATATAATGTGGTTCAATTGGCCTCCATAATCTCAAATCAAAATAGGTTGGTCATGGTAGATGAGTGAAAATATGTAGAGAATCCTAAAGCGCATGCATGTGGGAAATGTTAATTATAGTAATATTTATATAAATATCGGTCACTAGCAAAAGGTTTGTGCCGGTCCATTATAATGCCCTATGGCCCCACCTCTGAACCCGCATTCCATGGATCGATATATAGTGCGCGAAGGAGCCATCAAATCGAAAACGAATATAAACAGCGAGAGTATGATATATTGTTCTTTCCATTGGTCCTAAACAAGGCATATATATGCAGTGAAAATTAAATTTAATTATAACGGAACACTTTAACTTACTTATAGGAGCAGTCAACAACCTAACCTAGTAAAAGTAACTAATTACTATTAAAAACATGATAAAACTTCAACATAAAGTCCACTAGACCAATCCACATGGTCATAAGAGCTCTCAAGATAATCCAAGTCTTCTAAATGGTGCAAGACTCCTATCGCGTTCTTATCGATCTAAAGTTGAATCAACGGTTCTGAAAGGTTTAAAATAATAACTGTAAGTCGTGGCACCTACCAGCCAAATAAGATTTAGGTAGATAAAAATATATCAATAATTAATGAAGTTTATTAATTACTATGCATTAATTCAAAACAAAGTTACGGTATCCTCCCTCTTTTGTGAGGCTTGAAGTCATGGGCTCTGCACTCCACATTTACTTCCTCTCTTATATTAATAAGGTGAGAATTTTTGGGAGGAATTTATTCCCCTATGTGTCACTCAATATGTAGCACTTACTCAAATTTAGTGTCAGTCAATCAGTTGATTGAGGCCTGATGAGACCTGACTGCCCCCTTTTATTCAATTGGGTGTGTTAGCAATTAAGTAAAATACACACCACTTCTCACATCACATAAAAAAGTCAGAAATTGTTATTAATTGTCTCTGACCCAAGAATTGGTTCGAATTAGGACTGAGCCTTAGTGATGATGTGGAGATCATCATCAATTTAAGAAGACTAGATGCTCTAATACTTTAAACATCGTGTGCGTGCCTCATATTGAATAGTGGCAATTCTTGTAAATAGTTATAAAGCCCAAAGGCTATTCTAATTAATTTCCCTAATTTTTTTAATTAGAAATTAAAATTTTGCAAAGTTCTAGATCATTGAAAAACTTTGGAGAAATTCAAAGTGCTAGATTGTGGTAAGTATATGCACCACAAGATTGGATTGAAAGATGTACATACACATAATTTGAGGGCATAGAAGAATCAAATGACAAGATGAGACAAATTGGGTGGTGAAAAATGGAACCCAAGTGGATCCCATTTATTCCATGCGCATGTGATAAGGAGGAGAAAAAGATGATTGGAATGAAAAAAGGGGACACTTAGTAAGATTCTAGAAAGCTTTGTCTCCCCACTCCTTGTAAGAATCGAATTCCTCTAGTCCCTCCTCATTTCATCTTCGTCTTCCACCATTTTCTCCATTAGAGACTTCTTCTCTAGTATTTGCTCACTCAATCTAGCCATTAAAATTATGATCTAATACCATCAATCAACTCCCTATCACTCCTCGAACCACATATATAAGATTGAACCTCATCCGAACCCTTTTTAATATAGAAATTTGATCAAACCAGCAAGGGATAGCTTGGAGATCAATGTTATGTATTAGTTTAGAATTGTTTTTGCAATTCCTAGTAAATTTTTGCCAATAGTCCTATTCTTTGATTTCTTTTTTCAATATGCTTCTGAAATATTATTAGTACAGCTTTTGCATGAGTAAGATATCATTTAAAATCTATAAATCATAGTGTATTGATGTTCCTTTTATGATTGATTTGAATAGTGATAGATGTTACATGATGAATATAGTCACCCATTTAAAAATATAAAATTTATATTTTTGACTGATTTAATGGTCACAATTTGACCACTATTTAGGCTTAGAAAAATTTATGGTGTGCATATAAAAGTATAGATCATATCTGTAAAATTTTAGGCTTTGATTTACTTTGGTTTGATCGGCATAAATTTTGAGGTAGAACTGTGCAAATCTGCCTAGTATAGGGTACCAAAATTTTGGCTGAGATTGAGCCTGTGAAACTCTTAATATAAAAAAGCCTAAAAATTCTGTAAAAAAATTGAGGATGGAGATTAATCAGTGTATCAACACTATATAAAATTTCAGATCTTGATTCGATTTCGTTTGACCGATAGAAAATCCGGAATTCAAGGAGACATAAATTCGTTCTATGCGGAACATATAGTAACTACCAATAGATAGTTGATCAGATGGTTCTATTTCCATCGTGATCAAAATATTTTTAGCATTACTGATACATAAAAGCATCATAGAGAATTTTGAGAGCTTTCCAACAAGCTCTCATCCGTCTGATTCTGATATCGACAATAAAAGCTGTAGTCGATTATCCGAGGCCTTAAAATCCGGTATGTGATAGCTCTTAAATTCTACTATGTATTAACCTATTCCAGCCGCACAATGGTGATTGCAGCACTAATATAGGATTGTTCCCACAAGAAAGTATGATTTTAAAAAATTTATATTTGCCTTTAAAGAATAAAGAATTGTTTGTTCTAAAACGAAATTGCAGAAAATAAATCTATTCTAAGAATTCAAAATACTGTTACACTAAATCTATAGTCCTCCAGATTTTTGTCATCAATTAAAACTTAGATTTCAATCGATATCCTATGAATGTAAAAACCGTTACACTAATCTGCAGCCTACCAAATGTTAGGCATCAATTAAAATTCAGAAGTCTTCAAATATTTATATGCAGGAAAATAAATTGTTGTAAAGTAAATTGCAAGAAATTAAAAGTAAATCCTAAACCTCTCAATCTTAGGCGTAAATTAAAATTAAGAAATATTGAATGTTACAAAGTAGAAAATTTGCATAAAAATAAAAGACAGAAAATAAAATCTATCCTAGGGTTGATCTTCCTGTTCTCAATCTTAGTTGTCAATTGATTTCGAGAAACTTTGGATACTCTACTCTAAAAAGCAATAAAAACTACACTAGGGTGATCTTCTAGACTTCTTAATCTTTGTTGTCAGCTACGACTAAGAATTCCTTGGATGGTTGTTCTGGGTACCGAGCTCTCATATTTATATATCCATAAGAGGTCGGTTTACAATTATTCAAGACTCTAATTAAAGTAAACTACCTAAAACAAATTCTTCTAAAATTAAACTTCCTAAATACAATCTTTCTTGCTTCTACTACTAGAGACGTCTAGGACTTCTCCTAATTCTCAGCAGCAGGGATTCTCGTCAATCTTCTCAGATCCGTATAGTGCATAAGTTCTATTTTTAGAATTCATGATTCTACGCATGGCAGTGTAACTCTCACGTGATCTTCAACAATGTCATGAGCTTCGATATACAAAATCGAAAATATGATTTTGCTTTCTTCTTTTGATTTGATTCGATTTCTGCTTGATCGCTTGTATGTCACCAACTCTCTTCATTCTTCTTTCAATAGAAATCGTAAATTACAATTTCTTTCTTTTCTTTAGTTTCTAGCTTTCGATTTCTTCTTGACTGACTCCAAAGCTTTTACGATTTCTCTACGATAGCTCTCAGAATTGGTAGTTCAGCTATGATCCTTTTACGATTTGCTTTCTTACTGCCTTTTGAATTTACTTTGGCAAAGATTAACACTTTTATCATTTTCTGCTTGCTGATCTAAATATCTGCACATTAACTCATCATTAGTAACAAACTGGGGTCTAAGATCACTCAATTAAGGGTATTAAAATGGTAAATTATGTGACTAATCGTACCCCAAAACTTAAGTTTTCCTAGTCCCTAGCAAGTAAGGAAAGAGAAACTAACTAACTAAAAAATATATGCCACTTTCATAAGGAGCATGATTGCACTTAGCAGATGCAACAAGCCTTTAAACCCCTAGGTGATCCTTGGTGGAGAAGTTGTCTCTCCTGAAGGTTTCCACTGAAGTTACCTGCAAACTTCAAATATTTTTGGCTTTTTCAAAATTTCAAAAACTAAAATTTTAAAAATACTTTTAAAAATTATAAACTACTATATTTACACTAATTAATCATCACATGATTGCTCAAATTTTTAAAAATAAGATTCCATCAAGTCATGACTTCCCATCCTAGCAATTATCCTTGATTAGATACTCAACAGTTTCAATTCATAAAAAGCGTGAAGTGTGTGCGTACCAATGACAGAATCAATTCATTATAAATTCTTCTAAACTGCAGATTTAGAAAATATTTTCGTCCAAACTCTCACTGTGGCATACTCTCAGAAAGAATATTGAAATTTATTAGATTTCTCACAATGATTTATATAAGGAATATTTAAAGGATATATGCCAAAAAGATAAATCTCATAGAAAAGATAATCTATTTTACTTCATATGCTATTAGATTTCCATAGTATTTATCCGCTACATCTATACTAGGCTCTTACTTTTGTAAACCGTGGATCAAAAAGATCTTTATTCAGCTTGTAATGGGGCTGTGGGTTAAAAGGTTTTCAAAGAAAAAAGGATTCAAAGTTCTGAGAATTCAGTCTATCTTTCACCTATTCTTCTTCATCTCATTTTCTTTTTTGCTTCAACAAGTAACCAATAAGTTGGGTTACTTCTTCCCATTTTTTTTTCCAGTAAATCCCTTTTTCTTCATTTTCTTTTCCAAATATCCTCTCGATTTTTTTTCAATTTTGGAAGCTTCTTTGTTTTTCTTTTTCACCCCATATTTTCAGCATTCATAATTTTTTTTATCAAATGTACCATTTTCAGCATTTTCCTACTTTGTTTTTGCGTACTCCTTCCACTCTCCTATTTCTCCCTTTATTCTAAATTCTCAGAAGTACAAGGGTTAAAGACCGAACGCTTTAGATAGTACATGTGATTAGGGTTTATAAAATTTGGTACAAAGAAATTAAGTTTAAGGTTTCTAATATGGGTTCAAGAGGTAAATTGTTAAGGATTTTAGCTTTTTAGCTCAAATGTATCAAAAGGTCTTTTCTCATTTCCAGATTTACTAGCAAGAATGCTATAGTATTTTGATGCATATAATAAATTGTTCTAGAAATGTAGACAACATAATCATAGAATTTGGATTCCAATAAACACAGCAATGAGATTTTAGTTAAGACAGTCATGAAGTTGAAAGAAATTTAGAGCACATATAGATAAGAAATCTCTCTCAAAGAAAGGAAAAGGTTCCAAAAGCTCACTGGGTATATAATTCTGAAACTATAGTCTAAATTTTGTAATTTAAATCAATGTATAGTTTAAAAAATTCAATTATGATACAAGTGTGTAAATGGACTAAACGTGAATATTAACTGCTTCCTATCATTGATTTTTGAACTTCCTTTAGGATGATGGTAATGTGTATGGAATCAAATTTAATTTAATCATTACTCACATATAATGGTGTAGACACCCAAATTTGGCCCAAGGCACGATCGACATGTACTTCAAGAGGTGCGTACTCCCGAGCTTCCAAAAGCATGTTCTAAACCCTTAGAATGACCCCCATAGAACCATCAAAAGGCCCAAACAGATGCATAAGACGCATAGCTGAATCCCTTGACCCCCAATGGGCCTACTCCGACTGAAATATACAAGCCTACTTTATTTCTACCCAGAAATGTGCCTTGCGTACATACTATGTATGCAAGGCCATTTTTTGAAAAAATGTACTTTGCGTACATATTATGTACGCAAGGCCTTTTTCCCCAGAAATGGGCCTTGCGTACATAATATGTATGCAAGGCCAAAAATTAGCTTCAGGCTTCAGCTGCGGGCTCTGGATTTCCCTGTTTTCTCAGGAAGCATTGTTCCTAAGCCTATCATACATAATATGTATGCAAGGCCTAAAATTTTTTTTTTGGGAAAAATGTTTGAGATTCATCTTTGGGGTTTGACTTTTTGATCACCTCAAAGTATGCGGTGGGTTTCTTTAGGACCCTAGCACCCTTACTAGCCTAAACTATAACCCTTTTGCCATTTAGAACACCACCCTATCATCTACCATTAAACCCAAGTTCCCACCTATCCAAGCTTCCAAATTAGAAAACCTTAGATTATGGATTACCTAATTACTAAACCCACTTAGCCTTTAAGTGTCCCTCTAACCCAGTTAAACTCTATATAAATAGAGAGCCACCCCCACCTTGATTAGGACCTTGAAAAAAATTATAAAAAAGAGAAAGCTCTAGAGAATTTCCTCCCCCTCTTCAAGCATTAGTCCACTAAAATTCCATAACTTAGATTCCTCCTTTATACCCCATATTCCATTATCAATCCCTTAATTGTAGGAAGAACAAGGCCTTAGCCTATCTCTCCAACCTCCTAACTCCTAGGCCTTAGAGTTCAAGACCCATCCCTCAACTCATTTGCTATTGGAAGCTCACTGGAAGTGCCCTCACGAAAAGGTCTATAGCAGTGCTACAAGGGCCCGAGAGCTCTAGCTCTCCTCTCTATTCTTCTACCTTCTTTTTCTCTTCCTCTATCTTAGAATTGAGCCGTTACGTCACCCAAATTTCATTGGGTACGAAGGGCTCAATAGGATCGGAGTGCCTTTGGGCAAGGAGGAGTGTCACTCGCTCATTTTCATTTTCATTTTTGTTATAATCGGCCATAGTAGAGACCACTTACGAGCGGGTTGATCGGGTGTCTAACACCTTCCCGATTGATAACCGAAGCCCATACCCAAGAGCCTTTGGCGTTGACCGGTGATACGGAGTAATATTTTACACTTCGATGCTTATAATATTGATTTTTTGATATCTCGAGACACCAAAAGCTTCGAGTGGCGACTCCATCCTCTTTTAGGACAGAGCATCGTCACGATGGACTCGCGAAAGCTCACGGTTGGACAGATGGTGACTCCGCTGGGGATAGCTTGTAGAGCTTCTCCTTGAAGTTTTGGCCTCTTCTTGCATGTGGTTTTCTTTTTACTAACCTTTTTGCCTCTTTTTGTATTTATCCCTACGATTCCGCATTTTTACTTACCCGTACGATTCCATCATTTACCACCTTAGCCGCTTGACAGGTTACTTGATAACTTAGCTTACGATTCCGTCATTTACCACCTTAACCGTTTCGCGAGTTATATGATAATTTAGCTTCATTTTCTATCAATTTACCACCCGTTTTTGGACTTAAGCAAATTCCCTTGAAATTTAAATTTAAAAGTGAACCAAGGGACTTAATTAAATCATTATCGCAGGTAGCTTTTACAAAAGGGGAGAAATTTTTTAGGCAGCGATATGCCAGTCCCGGTTTCAAGTAGAGCTGCAGCCCTATTGGTGATGATCTCAAAAAGAACCACCCCATCCAGTATTTGAGAAGGCATTCATGCCAAAAGTATATCGAGTGGGTGACCGATCTTGTTACTTGGACATAAAACCCTTGGGGAGCATGCTAGTCGCATCAAAACAGTCGTGTATCCCTTAGGTGCGGAAAGGAGGGACCCGAAAAACAAGGCGAAGCAATCCCCGCAAGCATCGCTTCCAAAAAAGCCAAAATAGAAGCCCAACTCAAGTCCACTGCTACTGGAGAAAAAATATAAAGTTATAAAATTCTGCCTTGCATACATATTACATACGCTAGGCCAAAATCCCCAGAATTTACCCTTGCATACATATTGCATATGCTAAGCTAAAAAATCTAGAATTTTGCCTTGCATACATAATATGTGCATGGAACTGTGGACTTTGCGTGTCCATCACGATGAAACTCAATGCAACCTTGCGAGAGCCTCGTGAAGCAAAAACTTGTTGTCTACTTTATGCTAGCAGAATTTATTACAAAATAGATGGTTAAACTATAGTAGAAAATAAAATGAAATGGGATGGATTTCAGCGCAAAGTACAGCCTTCAAGATACAAGGCTTGTTGTAGCAAGTTTAAAAGTAAGTAAGAGTTTATCCCACAGGGATATTGATCTAAAACCCAGAAGGGGTTATTTAGTAGGCCTCCAGATCTGGCTACAGATCTGGCAATCCTAAATAAAGGGAGTGTTTTGGGGTGTCACAACTAAAACTAAAACTAAACCAAGAAATAAAATGCAGTCCTATACTACAGAAAGGGTTTTAAAGAAGGTTGATGGTGTGGTAAAATAACAAAAAATAAATGGTGAGAAGTATGCAGCCAAGGTCACATCAGTCATATAAGTCATATCTGGAGCTGTCTTTATAGTAATCCTTCAGATGGCTACAAGCACATCTGCAAGGTAGGGGAATCCAACTCAACCCCTATGATTGAAACTGGTCTCTTAAGGCTATAATCTGTCCACTTAAATGGTCATAGACTATCCAAGGGAGTGGATCAAATCACAAAGAATAAATCAGAAAACTAACTTGATCTAAGAGAATGAATTGGTCTTAAGGCTATAGCCCATCTACTTAAATGGTTATAGACCATCCAAGGGATTTCCTCCACTTAAATGGACCAAATCAGAACATGAACACCATTGTAGACACTATGTTTGCAAGGTTATTGTTGTTGCTTCTTAGTGTGCTTGATTTATGTGAGTTTTGAAAAACAGATTTATAGCTGCTAAATTACAGTGGTTCTAGACTATATAAACAAATAACGAAATATCGGCACAGTTAGAAGAGAATTAGCCTGCAAGATCAGGGGCAATTGTAGCAAGTTTTAAAAGTAAGTGAGTGAAAGATCGTCCACAGAGAATTTGTTTAAAATGTAAGATAAACCTCCAGATCTGAGCTACCAGATCTGGCTTCTTATCCTATCTAGAAAGCTGATAAGATGAGAGGTTTGAATTTGTCACGTTTAACAAACTAAAAACAAAGAAAATTTTAAACTAAATGATCCAGATCCGAGTTGGGGGAGTGATTGAAACAAAGATGGAGAAGTAATATCTAAATCTGATTTGGCCTTTGAAATCTAATGAGAATAACTGCAGCTCAACAGAGGTGATCCAATCTTCATCTGGCTACAAGCACAGATGTAAGAGAGATAAATCTAATTCAAGGATTAGGCTTACGCTTATGGCTATGGTCTGTCCACTTTAATTGCCACAAACCATCCACTAGTTTTTAATCCAAATCCTCAATTCAGAACAATAAACATCACTACAAATGCTGTAAGAGACTAGGTTACCAACACTAATTCTTACAGGATTAATGAATCAAGGGAAATTGCATGCACAACAATGAATCTAAAGGAGTCTAATGTACTGAGGAGATCAGAAGGAACCCTTGACATGAGTCCAATGGAGAATGCATAGTTTACAGCAACCTTTTAAAATTCATCCTTACAATTTATAGAGCACGGCTTAGCAGCTCTCGGATTTACAGTCGTGGATGCAAACTCTCCTTTGAGTTACAGTAGTATCTCACAGCTCTCAAATGTAAGTACAAAGTAGGCTATTACAAGGATTGTAAACAAGCCGTCTGGCTGGGAAATGGGGGATTAGAAATGAAACTCAAAATCTGGATGCCCAAATTGGGCAAATGGTTCGTCTATTTATAGTTTTCCCCAAGTCCAACTCAGATGTGTTTCAACCAATCAGAGGTGCTCAGAATGTATTGACCAATGGTGGTCGAAACGGATTCAGATCTATTCCGCCAATCGAATTCTTCGATTTGGTTCACCAATCAGTGATAAAGCATCAATTACATTATGTAATTTAAAATCTGTTTGAGCTTCTAGAAGTTCCCGCCAAGTAATTTCATCTTTGGGTGTTCACATGGGGTGGAATATGCCTTTGGTTCGTGCTCGTAATCTTTCTAATGTCTTTGGGTTTGAAAAGCATTGGGATGCGTCATGATTCTTGAATTGCCCTTGTTAAAGCTGCGAATCTCGAATACCTTTTCACGAGCTTAAGGGGCCTTTTTGCAAAGTCTTGTGACTTCAAGCTCTTTTCACAATGTTCAATCTCTTTTCGAATTGTGTTTTCTCCTTTTCAAAGTTCAATCTTCTTTTCAAGAGTTCGGATGCTCTTGAAACTAAGCTGAGTTTTAGTCCTTTTCACGAGTTCCGGGTTCTTCTTACGAAAAGCTGTTCTTTGCGAAAAGAACTCAGAGTGCATTTCTCTGTCAATTGTTCCTGCTTCTCTTCTGTGTCTTTGCCTCTTCCTTTTAGACCTTTCCACAGCTGATGAGGTTGTTTCTTCACTTCCTTCCTTTGGACTGACATGGATTGTCATCTTTTTGGCACTTTTAAGCTGCTTTTATGGTTAAGTCTGTCTTTATTGTTAGCTGCAACATAGGCACTTAAAACACTTATTTAGTTCTCTCAAAGGTCTATCAAGACTTAAGTTTAGGGGTGAGAAATGGTATTTTTCACTTGTCAACACACCCCCAAACCTAAGCTTTGCTAGTCCTTGAGCAAAGAAAAGAATAAAAAATAAAAAACAAAGTAAAGAGCCACTTTTGTAGGGAGCACAGTTGCATTTAGCCTATGCAACAAGCCTTTTAAACCCCTAGGTGATCCCTAGTGGAGGAGTGAAGTCTCCTGAGGGTTTTCAGTGAAGGTACCCACAAACTTCTTCACTAAGTTAGTTAAGATCACTGTAGTTCACATGATACCACTTTCCTCAATTGATTATTCACACCGCATCGCTTATTTTGTAAGAAGGTTTTTTGAGAAAACTATTTAAAACTAAAATTGTAGTAATTCTTGTTACTACTCACCGATTTATGTCAGGGCCATTTACGGAAAATTTACAACAGTTAGCCTTTGATTTAGGAATCCAAATCGATGTTGCCCTACTCAGTTGATTTCAAACCCAATTCTCACCAGATTTTCACTCAAAAAAAGCAAAATGAGAAGGTTATACTATTTCACACTTAAGAGCAATTCTGATCCTCAAATGGGACTGTAAGCAAGAGCATAGGCATTGCTTTTAGTTAAAAATTCACTGCTCCTTTCACCATAGACTACACAAATTCTTATCTCCATGTGTTAGTTCCATCCATCAATGATCAGGATGGACTTTTACTTCGGTTTGATTGTATGGGTGAAATCTCTAAAAGGGTTGGAAAGGTGTTCATATTTGAGAAGTCATCAACCAACGTCAGGAGGTTATATGCAAACCCACTTTTCTTCAGCATAGTTTCATCTTCTTCTTTTGAATTTCCAGAGCCAAAGTGGCCATCTTTTTCTCTTTCTTTTTCAAACTTTCAATGAAAATGCCTTCTTTCTTTTGTTTTGCTCAAATATTTTTCTTTTTTTTCGAATTAGCACTGACTGCATGCCATATTCCCTCTGCTGTTTCATCATTGCCTTCAACTTTTACCCTTCTTTTGCTATTAAATTGTTACTCAATTCTCCTTCCCTCAGCTTTCTTCCCTTTCTCTTCTGACTTCTCAGGGTAGGGTTAGGCTAAATGAAACTGATGAGGTTTATTGGATGAGATTTCAAAGGATTCATCGATTTATATAGCTCAACTGGTGTGTATCAAGGGTAGTTCTTAAAAGGTGGGGCTTTGTAAGGTTCAAACTGTTCAAAAGGAGGCCTTACATCATGTCTTTAATATCATGAGTGCTATCAAAAATATTTCAATTTGGATATGTGTAACTTCTAGTGTAAGTAAGCAGATTCACATAGTCCCTAAAAGCAGAAAAGATTGCCAAAGCATACCTCCAAAGAATACATTTGTGCTCAAACCTCACTGGGTGTGGTTTTATATCAACTTCTTGAGGTAAATCTTCATTTTCCTTCATTTTAGGTTTACTAAAACATCAATTTTCTTTTGGAAATTTCGACATTTACTTCATGAAAGTCTTTAGAATTACGATGAAATTCATTTTAAAAATTTTTAACTTCCTCATTTTTCAAAACAACGGTGTGACATGACTTCATTTTCAAAGTTCTATCGATCATAAGTTGCACAAGCATTAACTTACTTATTTTATTGGCATACGCCATACCCCCAAACCAAAGGGGAGGTCCACCTTTGGTCCAAAATAGAGGAAAAATATAAGAAAGAAAAACAACAAAAGTAATAATGGCAAGAAGATAGATGTAAATGCATGAGTATACACAAAACAAAATTTTCTATTACAACTTTATAACACAAAAAGTACAAGGAGAGCTAATAACTCGGGTCAAAATCTGTATCATATGTTGGTTCAGGTGGCTCTGAACTGGAGTCACTGTCAGAATCAGAGCTAGAGTCAGTGCTGGAGTCTGAACTTGATTGAGCTTTCTCTGGAATGGTGTTTTGTAGCTCAGTATACTCCTCAGATTTGATCTTTCTGATGAGGCCAAGGTGTTTGGTGAGGCTAGTGGTCTTCAATTTTTCTTGATCCAGGTGGGCTTGCAACATGGACACCTTGTGTTGCTCAGTCCTCACCAGCTGAAATGTTTAACCCAGCAGGTCCCGCATTTTATCTCTTTCAAATTTCATAAAAATCTCTAACTTCTTGATTTGGTTTTCATAGGGGGTGCGGATGTAAGCTTGCAAATCAGCTAGCCCCTTTTGAACATCTCTGCGGATATAAGGGTTATTTTCCATGGCTTTGATGAGGGTGGCATATCGGGGGAGGGGAATGGAATGGTAGGGGACTAAAGGTGGCCTAGCTGTGGTAGGGGGGGGAGAAGTGGCAAGAAAGGGGGCAGGTGCATGTCGAGTGGCTTCTTTCGGAGAAAATGGGGAGTGGTGGAGGGATGGAATCAAAGGAGCTTGAGTTTGAGTATGTCTTTGCTGGGTAGTAGTGGTGGGGTGGGCAGATCAACCAATATTACCTCCGGATCCGTTTGGGTGGCACAGGAAGAAAAAAATAGGTCTGAGGGTAATGGTGGTTGTTTGGGATGTGGAAGCTAAGGTATGGAGCAGTTCCATGGTTCTGGTGATTGTCTGCATGTTGATTTGAAGTTGGGCTTGGATGGATTGGAGGTAGGTAAGGATTTGGGTAATGGATGCAGGTGTGGGAGAGGTGGGCATAGTAGAGACTGGGACAACTGAGGTGGAGGGAGGAGGTGCAATGGCTGTAAAGGGAGAGGTTGGAAAGTGGCTGAAGGGAGGAGGAGCAGGTATAGGGGTGATGGTGGTTGTTTGGGCTGATGGCGCAGGGGAATTTGAGGGGCTTTGGAGCAGAGTAGTGCAGGGGGATGGGGCAATAAAATCTGTAGCTAACTCCTCTAAAGCCTGGGCATTGGAGGGTGAAATTGGTGGTGTTAGAATGGTTGGAGTGGTTGGTGTAGAGGGGGAGTCCACAATTGGAATGATGGAATGAGTGGGAGATGGGACAGCTGGGATAGGTGAGAGTGCATGGGCTTGAGTAGGGGAGTAGGGTGCAAGGGCAACTTCCTCCAAAGTAGGTGCAGCTGAAAAGCTGGTCACCAAAGGTACTGGCAGAGATGTTTCAAGAAGTGGGGCAGCTAAAGAGCTGGTTACCATAGGAGTTGGCAGAAGTGGATCGGGCAAAGTTGCTTCTGACAAATTTGGATCTGGCAACATGGCAGGGGCAGGCTCAATTGTAAGCTCAAATGCACCGCAGGGTGGCTTGGTGGAGGCTCATCTCTGGATGTGGGTTCTGCTCACTCACAAGCTGCAGGTTCAGTGCAGGCGGGCATGTGCAGTTCACTGCCTCTCATCCTTCTCAAGATAGTCGCTTGTAGTCCAAGCCTTTTTCCCAAAATTGTGAGGGTAATGACTTCAAATGGCTCCTCACTATCAATGTCAATTTGGCTCTAAGGAGGTGTGATCAATCTGCCAAATGGTAGGCCACTATCTTCCGCTCTTTCTTGACTTAGTACTTACATCAGCCATAGCTTCAAAAATTAACATAGGGGCATTGAAAAACTGCCCCTTGGAGAAATGAAAGAGGGCCTCTAAAATTGGTGTTCTCCTCTCTTGGCTGTGCCCAGTGACATAAAAACTGCCTCTTAAAATGGAATCCATTAATAGAAATTGGGGGGCAAGGTCTCTTCTCATGATGGACTGCCCAGTGCCCACAATACCTTGGGTTAAATGGGCAGCTATCTCTCTAAAAGAGGCCGTTCTCGAGCGACCAAGGGACCAGAGGGATCAAATTGGAATGGTATCCCTAAAACGTTCCCTATGTCTTCAAATGTCACAGTAAGATCGCAATCATCAATGAAAATTACAAGGGTAGGGACATCAGCATCTTTTTCAGTGACCTTGACTAGGTTTTGGTACCATAACTTCACCATCCTTGGGTAAATTTTCTCTAGCAAGGGGGTAAGGATATTGCTTAGTGAAGCCTCTCTAAGGTATCTTAAGGATGGCAAGCACTCTGGTTTGGTGACGAAAAAAGTTTCGTCTACCATCATTTCGGTATTAGTTTACGTCAATGAAGGGATTTGGTAGGACCAAATGAATGGGCAAGCTCGGGCTGCTAGCAGCAGCAGGGGTGGGTTCCTCATGTCTAATTTTCTTACCTTTCTCCACCCTGTCTACCTTATCCATTGAAAGTTTCCGTTTAGTTGAAGTTTTGGCTTTTCCTTTTGCTTTTGGTGTCGGTTTGCTCACTTTCTTAGCAGAGGATTTGGAGAACATTGCGGCCAATGATTTCTCTGCTTTTCCCATTCTCGATTGATGTAAACAAAATGCCCAAAATAGATGCTGACACAGAATCAACTTACTAAATGATAACCAGGAGAATGGGTAGAGAAATACCGAGATCTAGGGTTTATGTTTGAACGAGTTGTTTGCTTTGCAGAAATCCCCCAGATTACAAGCTGAAATCCTTCTCTGAAAATGCAAATGATCTACACAATCAGTTACAAAAGGGTAGTAAACTTGTTAACTCGTGCAAGGAGAGAGCGAAGTAGGGTAGCAGTGAAGAGTCGCTCTGCAGAAAGAGTTTGAAATGAAACCCCGACTTCGAAAGGGGTTTAAATATACTCAAAGTTAATGTTAAGCGCCTTTAAGTTTCGAAAAGTTCCAAAAGACCTTTTTACAATTGCGAATGGCATCGGTACCATTCGACAAGTTATGACTTGAAACATCATTTCGCAAAGGAATTAGCTTCAGAACTATCTTTTCGAAAAGAAATTAGCTTCAGAACTATCTTTTCGAAAAGAAAATGGCTTCAGCACCAACTATTCGAAAAGCACATCTTTGCTTTCGAGCAGTTCATTACAGCTCCAGAGTCTATTCGAAAAGCAATTTGGACTTTGCGAAAAGTGAATTATGACTTTGCGACTGAACTTTAAGCATGTTTAAACTATGCGAAAAGAGATAAAAGCAGAAACAGAGGAAATAAGAAAAAACTATGATATACAAACATAATGTATAGTTTTCTACCATCAAATTTTTGGAGATTCGTGATGATAGATGGGCAGCACAGGCTCCTGGGTATTTTCAATGCATGGTTTGAGCCTCTGACCATTGACCTTTATGATTCTTCCATTACTTGGATCAAAGGGGTCAGCTTGAATGATGCGAATATGGCCCTTCCCATTTGGATCTCAGTTTTCCTGGGAAAAACTTGAGCTTTGAGTTAAATAACCATACCTTAGAACCAGCTGTGAACTCTTTTCTCAATAAATTTTTATCATGAAAAGTTTTGACTTTCTCTTTATATAATCTTGAATTGGTGTATGCATCCATTCGCAGCTCTTCTAACTCGAAGTTGCAATTTCTGTGATTACCAGGAGTTAGATCCATGTTCAATGTTTTAATGGCCCAAAAGCTTTATATTCTAACTCTCTTGGTAAATGGCA
This sequence comes from Chloranthus sessilifolius, assembly GCA_021018995.1. Lineage (NCBI taxonomy): Eukaryota > Viridiplantae > Streptophyta > Magnoliopsida > Chloranthales > Chloranthaceae > Chloranthus > Chloranthus sessilifolius. The sequence goes on from CM037594.1 coordinate 58,473,253, forward strand.
TGTTTTGCCATAGACCAACCTAAATGGGGACATACCAATTGGGGTTTTATAGGCTGTCCTATATGCCCACAATGCATCATTAAACAAAGGACCAATCCTTTCATCCTTCTTCACGATCTTTTTCCAAAATATGTTTGATTTCTCTATTGAAATCTCCACTTGTCCACTGGTTTGGGGATGATATGAAGAGGCTACTCTATGAGTCACAGAGTATTTCTTCAACAATGTTTCAAAATGTCTGTTACACAAATAGCTTCCCCCATCACTGCTAATGGGTCTGGGAAAACCAAACACGGAAAAATGTGATCCTTAAGAAATTTCAAAACCACTTTGTGATCATTTGTTTTAGTAGTGTGGCTTCAATCCATTTGGATACATAATCCACTACTAAAATGAAGTTATTCCCATTGGAAGGAGGAAAGGGCCCATGAAGTCTATCCCCAAACATCAAACAACTCAACAACCAAAATAGTAAAAGGCATTAAGTTTCTCTTGGAAATCTTGCCTAATTTCAGCGATTCTGGCGGGATTTACAATGTCAGGGCATCCTTGAAAAGTGTAGGCCAATAAAATCCACCTGCAAAACTTTTGCGTGAGTTTTGTTCCACTAAAATGACCTCCACAGGCCTATTCATGACACATAGAAAGTATTCTATGAAATTCTCGGACACATTTCCTTATTATTTGATCGCACAACTCTTAAGCAGAGATAAGGATCCTCCCGGATGAAGTGTTTAACTTTGAGGAGAAAAGATCTTTATCCATTCTATTCCAATGTTGAGGAATTCTTCCAGGTAGCCAAAAGTTGACTATGTTGGCAAACCAAGGAGTGTTCACTAATGGCAAAAGTTGCTCATCGGGAAAGATTCATTGATAGGCAACCTATCAATCTCAAAGAGATTAAAATTACGGAGAGGTGATCACCACCACATTCTCCACCTTTTTATCTTTAATCAGTAGATCAAATTCTGTAATAGGAGAATCCACGATTAATCTTGGTTTGGTGTCCTTCTTAGGCGAAGGTATTTCAAAGGCGAGTGGTTAGTGAACACCACTATTTGTGAACCCAAGACATATGACTGAATTTTCTAAAGCAAAACAATTGCAGCTCCTTCTCGGTTGTTGTTGTGTAATTGAGTGTGCATCAATCATTGATCTCTGGCATAAGCTATAACATGAGGCGACTTATCTTTTCTCGTCCAAGGACTGACTCCCAAAGCATAATCGATGCATCACACATCGATTCAAAAGGTAATGAATAACTGGCGCAATATTGGAGCTGAAATCAGGTTTTTAGAATTCAAAAGCCTTCATGCATTCATTATTGAAAACAAAAGGGACATCTTGGCACAAAGAAATGACAAAGAGGTTTAGTTATTTCTGAAGTCCTTGATGAACCTTACGTAAAATCCAAGATGTCCTAAAAACTTCTGATTTGTTTAACGGTTTGGGAGGTGGTAAATGTGCAATTAACTCAATTTTGCTTTGTCCACCTCAATGCCCTTGTGGAAACAACATGGCCAAGGACAATGCCACAGGTGACCATGAAATGGCTCTTTTCCCAACTCAAAACCAGATTGGTTTCTTCGCATCTTTGTAGTACCAATTTGAGATGGTGTAAACCTTTGGGAAAATTGTTGCCATAGATTGAGAAATCATCCATAAAATCTCCATAAATTGGTCAATCATATCGGAAAAATTGCATACATGCATCTTTGGAAGGTAGCAGGAGCATTACAAAGACCAAAAGGCAATCTCCTATAGGCAAAAGTGCCAAAAGGGCACGTGAATGTGGTCTTTCCGATCTTGTGGGTACACAGAACTGGGTTGTAACCAGAGTAACCATCAAGAAAACATTAATAAGCTTTTCCGCTAGCTTATCTAAGATCCGATCAATGAATGGGAGGAAATGGTCTTTTCTTGTCATTGCATTTAATTTTCGTAATCAATACGACTCTCCATCCAGCTTGTTTGCACGGTTGACATAAGCTCACGAATCGAGGTTACAACAGGTGATTCCAGATTTCTTAGGTACCACCTGTAGGTGCTACCCAAGTCGAATCAAATGGGGTAAATGACCCCTACATCCAACAACTTAACAACCTCTTTCATGACCACTTCTTGCATATGAGGGTTCAACCTTCTTTGCATTTCTCTAGAACGCTTTGCATCTTCTTCCAAGTGGATTTTGTGCATGCAAACAATTTGGACTAATTCCTCCTAAATCGCAATAGTCCAACCAATTGCCCTTTACGTTCTTTCAAGACTATCAAGCTTCTTCCTCTTGCTCCTTTGTGAGAGAGGAAGAAATAATGGCGTGTAATGATTTATGATTACCTAAGAACACATACTTCAAATTTTACGGCGCTTTAGTTCTAAATCGTGGGTTGAGAAAAGAAGGTAACAAAGGTACCTTAGATGTTTGTGGAAGGGGAGAGTAGCAGGTTTCAAGAGGAGAAACTTGGCGATTGATTAAGAGTTCCTTGCACAACATTTATTTCCTCAGAATTTGAGATACAACTTGCTTTATTTTCAGCATATCCCCAAGCATCTTTAACATCTGTGGTGAAGTCTTCACCCTGCAGAAATTGTTGTAAAGTCCCTTCCACAAGTTCATCCAATAGATCAACATGAAAACATTCTTCAGAGCTGAATTGAGGCTGTGTGACTGCATTATAAACATTTAATTTTACCTTCATGTTTCCAAATGAAACTTCCATAATACCGGACTGCATTGAATGCAAGCATTTTCAGAGCTGTGAATGGTCTTCCCAAAATGACAGGATGGAAGTTTTGCTTTTAGTTGGTTCCATATCCAAAACTAGAAAATCAGCAGGATAGAAGAATTTATCTACTCCCACCAATACATCTTCAATCATCCCGCTTTCTTCTGATCATGCGCTGGTTGTCACACCACATGAGTGGGTTTTAATTCTCCCAAACCTAGTTTCTCATATACAGAATATGGAAGTAGGTTGACACTAGCACCCAGATCTAATAAAGCCTTTTCAATGGTGTGTTCCCCAATAATGCAAGGGATTGTGGGGATTCCAGGATCTTGAAGTTTAGGAGGTGTAGCAATGGATAACACCTGGTTAATTCTTTCCACAGCAAATACCTTTTTGGACAATCGTATCCTAGATTGTCTTTTGTGAGTGCAAACATCTTTCAAAATTTTGCATATCTGGAATTTGTTTGATTGCCTCAAGCAAATTTATCTTGACTTGCTTGAAAGTCTCCATCATCTTATCTATTTTTGTGTTCCCTTTATCAAAAGGGGATACAGATTTCATTGCATGAGGAAATGGTAAATGCGGAACTAATCTTTCATCTACAACTTTAGAAGTGTTTTCAGAAATTTTTTACTTTTCTATTTTTCATTTTTTGGTTTTCCGAGGTACATCAAGAACCTTACTCGCTATCACTATCTTGCTCTTCTTTGCATATCTTTATCCTCTTCCTCATTTCTTTCTTCTTCAAGTACCCACTTTCTTATCTATCATTTTTCCACTTCTCAAAGTGGTGAGCTTTACTTCTTCATGTGAATTAGAAGCTTCTCCAACCATGAAGCCCTTTGGGATTGTTCAAAGGTTGGTAACTTTCCTTCCTCCTTTTGGCAAGGTATTTGAAAGTCCCAATGTTTCTTCAATCTTCTTTATGCTCGGTGTGAAAATTATTGAGTTAAAGATCCTAAATTCAAGTGAACTTAGGACTTGATCTTCAAAAGAAATGGACCTCGAAGGGTTTTGAATCGAGCATCGCAGTTGTTGTGGAATGGGTCAAAGTTTAGTTTGACATAAAAATTGTCTGACTATACGGTTTTTTGAAAGGCATTTGATTCTTTGGTTGTTGTTGTTGGGATTGGTAATTCCTTGGTTCCACCTCAAATTGGGGTGTGCCCTCCATGGATATTCATTTGATCATCTGTCCAAATGATTGAGCGATGAGCTTGTTCCATCATTAAATCGAGAACTGTATGCGAGGACATTGGTCAAGTGAATGAGTAGGGGACTGGCATATCAGACATGCCTCCTCTACTCTTGAAATATTTGGAGTTTTAAGTGAGTCCATCAATCTATCAAACTTTGTGGTTAGATTGTCCATCTTTCTTTCCAACTCATTCACCTCATAGATCTTCCCTTTAGTGGGTTGGTGGCTGTTCAACCTAGCAGGATTTTCAATTTCTCTTGACAGAGATTCCCGCTGAGTTGAGTTTTCACCAATCACTTCAAATAAGTCCTAAACCTCTTCAACTGTTTTTTGCAAGTAAGTGCCTCCACAGGAGGCATCCACCATATTTTTGCCTTTTTGATCAATTCCTTGATAGAAGCTTTGAACCAGCTGCCACCTAGGAATTTGATGATGAGGACATTGCCTTAACAGTTCCTTGAATCTTTCCCATTCTTCATGGAAAGTTTCAGTTGAGTTTTGGGAGAATGAAATGATACTTTGTCTCAATTGACTTGTTTTAGACATTGGGAAATATTTGGCTAAGAATTGACACTGCAAATCATTCCAAGAAGTGATACTGTTTGGTGCTAACATGGATAACCATGCTCTAGCTTTATCCTTTAATGAAAAAGGAAAGAGCCTAAGCTTGGTTGCTTCTGGACCCAGTCTAGCTATGTTGAATGTGGTGCAAAGAGACAAGAATTCATCCACATGTTTGTATGGGTCTTCCTTACTCAACCCATGGAAGGAAGGAAGCATTTGGATAGTTGATGACTTGATCTCATAATTTCCTTCAGCAGTAGGAAATTGAATGCAAAAGAATTATAAGCACCAGTGCAAAGTAATCCCTCAAAAGTCGAGGTTCTTCACCCATAGTAATTATCGTGTTGTTTGTTTGGTTCGTAGTAGCCTTTCAACTTCTAAATTCAATGGGAGAATCTCAGGGCTGAGGGTCCTCCTACCAAACATAGAACTCAGAACAAAAAAAAAAAATCTGATTATGCACAAAGAAACCTATTCCTTTGATTAATTTCCCTTCTTTAAAAAGCTGGAATATGAATAAGCGCACAAATAAACAATAGAATAGTTTAATCTTGATAAAAATTAAAATGAAAACTTAGGTCTATCTATTTTAGAACAAATTCCCCGGCAGCGGCGCCAAAAACTTGTTGTTGCTTCTTAGTGTGCTTGATTTATGTGAGTTTTGAAAAACAGATTTATAGCTGCTAAATTACAGTGGTTCTAGACTATATAAACAAATAACAAAATATCAGCACAGTTAGAAGAGAATTAGCACAAGATCGGGGCCAATTGTAGCAAGTTTTAAAAGTAAGTGAGTGAAAGATCGTCCACGGAGAATTTGTCTATAATGTAAGATAAACCTCCAGATCTGAGCTACGGATCGGCTTCTTATCTATCTAGAAAGGCGATAAGATGAGAGGTTTGAATTTGTCACGTTTAACAAACTAAAAACAAAGAAAATTTTAAACTAAATGATCCAGATCCGAGTTGGGGAGTGATTGAAACAAAGATGGAAGTAATATCTAAATCTGATTTGGTCTTTGAAATCTAATGAGAATAACTGCAGCTCAGCAGAGGTGATCCAATCTTCATCTGGCTACAAGCACAGATGTAAGAGAGATAAATCTAATTCAAGGATTAGGCTTACGCTTATGGCTATGGTCTGTCCACTTTAATGGCCACAAACCATCCAATAGTTTTTAATCCAAATCCTCAATTCATAACAATAAACATCACTACAAATGCTGTAAGAGACTAGGTTACCAACACTAATTCTTACAGGATTAATGAATCAAGGGAAATTGCATGCACAACAATGAATCTAAAGGAGTCTAATGTACTGAGGAGATCAGAAGGAACCCTTGACATGAGTCCAATGGAGAATGCATAGTTTACAACCTTTTAAAATTCATCCTTACAATTTACGAGCGGCTTAGCCTCTCGGATTTGCAGTCGTGGATGCAAACTCTCCTTTGAGTTACAGTAGTATCTCACAGCTCTCAAATGCAAGTACAAAGTAGGCTATTACAAGGATTGCAGACAAGCTGTCTGGCTGGGAAATGGGGGATTAGAAATGAAACTCAAAATCTGGATGCCCAAATTGGGCAAATGGTTCGTCTATTTATAGTTTTCCCCAAGTCCAACTCAGATGTGTTTCAACCAATCGAGGTGCTCGTAATGTATTGACCAATGGTGGTGAGCACGAGATCCAGATGTACGCCAATCAATTCTTCGATCTGGTTCAGCCAATCAAGTGATAGAAGCATTAATTCTGTTATGTAATTCAAAAATCTGTTTGAGCTTCTAGAAGTTCCCACCAAGTAATTTCATCTTTGGGTGTTCACATGGGGTGGAATATGCCTTTGGTTCGTGCTCAGAATCTTTCGGAATGTCCTTGGGTTTTAAAATGCATTGGGACGCGTACAGACATCTTGAATTGCCCTTGTTAAAGCTGCGAATCTCCAGAATACCTTTTCGCAGAGCTTAAGGGCCTTTTCGCAAAGTGCTGTGACTTCTGAAGCTCTTTTCGCAATGTTCAATCTCTTTTCGAATTGTGTTTTCTCCTTTTCGCAAAGTTCAATCTTCTTTTCGAAGAGTTCAGATGCTCTTCGAAAACTAAGCCTAGAGTTTTAGTCCTTTTCGCAGAGTTCCAGGTTCTTTACGAAAAGTGCAGGTTCTTTGCGAAAAGAACTCTGTAGTGCATTTCTCTGTTTGAATTGTTCCCTGCTTCTCTTACAGGCCTTTGCCTCTTCCTTTTAGACCTTTCCACAGCTGATGAGGTTGTTTCTTCACTTCCTTCCTTTGGACTGACATGGATTGTCATCTTTTTGGCACTTTTGAGCTGCTTTTATGGTTAAGCCTGTCTTTATTGTTAGCTGCAACATAGGCACTTAAAACACTTATTTAGTTCTCTCAAAGGTCTATCAAGACTTAAGTTTAGGGGTGAAAAATGGTATTTTTCACTTGTCAACAGTTATAAGCACATGCATTCATAGGAGCAGACAACTCTTGAAAAATAAGTGGACACCAAAGTCATTCATAAGCTATTTGGGGATCTAGAATCATCTGATCATTGCTACAAAAGGCCTATAATGACTCAGCTCACAAGTCTACAATCTCTACACAAGATCAGATCTAAGAGCTTGGTGATGAAAATGTAAAACAGAGGGTGGCTTGTCTCTGCAACAATCTCTCACTAGGCTACAAGCTCAAGTGCGGAGAAGAAGAATCTATCTCAGATTTGTGGTTTGAACCAGTCTTAGGGCTATAGTCTGTCCACTTAAATAGTCACAGGCTATCTCAGGGGTTATCCAAATCACAGATGGCTGAGATAGAACAAGAAAGCTGCTGATGTCACTATTGTTGCATTGCTACAAGCTCAAACAATAATGGGAGCATCAAATCCAAATTGATTTATGTCAAAAAAATAGATAAATAAGGATTCAATCAAACTATGAAAATGGCATTTCATTGCCCTCAAGATAACATCCTGTGCAGAGCAAACCAGAATAGCTCCCAAAATTAATACAAAACCCCTTGCAAAATTGAAGTAACTATACCTAGCTGTTTACAAAAAGGACTTAGCCAGTAAATGCTGAGCTAAGGAGGGAAGAAAAATGAAGAAGATGACCTAATCCTAACCCTAATCTAACCTAAGCTCTTAGCTGAATTTGGTTGAGGAAAATATATGACTTCATAAAAACATTACAGCTTATATATACTAAGTCTCTCATTGCCTTGGCCAATAGGAACATAGAAGAGAAAACCCTTATTTCTGCTTGAAGACGTGGCCCAATGGTGATCCTTAGATGCCTCGGGATGTGTGGATTCGATGAGAACCTCGGGATGTGTGCCCTAAAAGTGGGGAAATCCCCAAAGTGTTCTGGTGTATGGACTGAGAAGTGGGGATCCCGAGCTTCGTGCAGATGAGAGCTATATTTTGGCCTCTCGCGAAGCTGTCGCATGGTTGATATTGCAGTTGAATGAGCTTCGTGAGGTATCTTTTGCATTGACCAGCGTAGCTCGCGCAGATGGTTCTCCAGATGGCTCAAGTCACGAGGCTCTCGCTGGGTTGCATTACGTCTCACCAGGATGTCGCGAGGATGGGTTTGAGCTGCGCGAGATTAATCACCAGGATGGGCTGCACCTCTCGCGTGGCTGGCCTTATCTTGGAGGTGCACGAGGTCTTTGTGAGATCCTCACGAGAAAATCTTCTGAGCGTCTCTCTCCTCTTGAGCTGCGCAAGTTGTGCACGAGTTCTACGTCAGCTGTAGTGCACTGCGCGAGAGCTTAGCGAAAGCTACGTGAGGGGGACTTCTTAGGCCAAATTAAACTGTGCTAGAGCCTTGCAAGTTTCCTTTCAGCTGCACGAGACTTCCTCTATGCATAGCTGCTGTTGTGCATAGATTGCTGCAACAATCTCCTCTGCATGGGTCCACTCTTCTTTCATCTGTTTGACTTTTAGTGCACACTTGGGCAACCAAAATGAGCACCAAGGTGTATACTACCATGGGGTATCCTCAGTTCTTGCATCTACTTCAAGGCTTGGCTTTAAAACTCTCTTCTTTGGCCTCCAAATGAGTGGACTATTATACTAAGCTGCATTTTTATTGCTACTACAAAACACACTCAAAAGCGGAGTATTAAATGGCTCCAAGGAGTAGTATAGGCTAGGTTAAGAGATAAAAAATGGTATTTTTCACCACTTAACACACCCCCAAACCTAATCTTTGCTAGTCCTCGAGCAAAGTAAAGTTGAAACAACTACTCTAAAAATATAAATTCCACTTTCGTAGGGAGCATGGATGCATTTACCTTATGCATCAAGCCTATAAACTTTTCAATAAAACAATTAATACATGTGCAAGCATGATTAAATTAGTTTTCAAAAAATAGAGTGTCAGTCCACTTTTGATCTTTCAAATTTGAAGAGTTCAAAGACATTTAATGCCAACAGTTAACACCTAAATCATGCATGAATACTCCTCAAACCAATCAGCTATCATCAAGAAATACAGTGTGTGCAAACCAGTACTAAGCTTACCAATGATTCAAAAATTAGGTTCAAACAATGCCCAATAAGTTCAATCTCAGACCCAATGCTCACCAGGGTTTTCTCTCACAAATGAATTTAAAGGGTGTTTCATTTCACACAAGCTCAAGAATAGTTACAGACCCCAAATGGGCCTACAAGCATGAGCATAGGCATTTGCTCCTAATTTCTGGCATCATCTACTTCTTCGCACCATAGATCAGACAGCTCCTTATCTCTACATGACAACTCACTTCACTTTGGATCAACAAGGGCTTTTACATGGGTTGCAATGTGGCTTATGGTTGAGGTTTTTAAAGAATGGAAGGGAAAAATGGGATTTAAAAACTGAGAAATCAGCAGGTGTATGAGGTGATTCATGACTTCACCTTCTTGAATTCTGCATACTTCATCTTTATTGACAATTTTCATATTCAAAGTGGCCAACTTCTCTTCTTCTTTCCAATTTTCAGATGAAGGTATCCTCTTGACTTCTCTTTCCTTTTTTTTTTTTATTTTTTTTAATTTTTATCTTCATGAAATGCCACAACTGAAGCACTGCCACACTTCTGTTCATATATTGCTTCTCTTTTCCATTCACCAAATGTTGCACTCAGCTTACCCACTTTCATCTCATCCTCCTATACCTTCTGAATTCTCAGAGTGAGGGTAAGGTTAAATCAGGTCTATAGGTTGAGGTGCAGGTACTCCTGTGTATCTTGAAGAAAAATTGATTTGAAGGCTCAAAAAGTGTATGCAAAAGGACAGTTTCAATGGGTTGGTACTTTTAGGCTCAAATTGTCCAAATGAAGGCCTTGATCATCTCTTTAGTGTTATGAATGCTGTCAAAAGTTTCAATTTGGAGGTGCCTAACTTCTAGTGAAAAGGGTTTGAATCAACCAGTCCTCAGAGAAAGGATTTGCCAAAGACATTCTTTAAGAAGAAAATTTTTTGTAGGCCCAAATCTCACTAGGTATGGTCTTCAATTGAATTCTTGGGCATGTCCTCACCTTTTTCTCTCCTCACTGGTTCACTAAGTACTGCAAAAAAAAAATTTTTGATGTTCACTTCATGGCAGTATTGAATTTTTAAATAATTTTAGTGTTAACAACTTTGCATCAATTTGAGTTTCCTCATTTTCAAAATTTCTTAGGTGAACTTCACTCTATATATTTCTTACTCACTTAATACTGCCGCACTTAAGTTAACTACTCCATTGGCTTACCCTGCCACGCCCCTAAACCTATGAGAAACAGTGTCCTCATTGCTTCAAAGAGTAAGCCCACAAGGGCAGCAAGGTACAATCATTAAATTAGCACACACAAAACAACAAAATAAGATACACAAAAAAAAAGATAAGTTAAACTACTATAAAGAAAGGATAGAAAAGAGAAATTTGCATTCATAAAAATAGTAGACAAGACACTACAAATGAAATTTGTACATGTGAAAAAGCAGATGCTAAAACCTAAGGACAACTGACACACTAAAACCTAATCGGAATCTGAGCTAGATAGAGTAACGAGAGTCCATCCATAATCTTTTGCCATTTTCTGATACTTCTCTTTAAAAGTTTTCTTCTTCACATTCTCAGTTTTGGCAGCACTAGCCTTTGTCCTCTTGGCAGTTGGCTTCTGTGGCTTGGTGCTGCCCTTCTATGTAGTAGGCTCATTGATGGACACCCTAGCTGATGAGGTTGGGTGCACTACTGAGAACGATTTTTCGAGTGTCTCTACCATTCTTTGCAACATTTCAGATTTCTTCATCTCCTCTTCATATAATGTGAGTGTTTTCAATAATAATTGTTTCCTGTTCCTCTTCTCCACTCTGTGGTCTAGCTACAGTTGTGCACTCTGAGCTAGGAATGACAGCTTGATTGCAGTGTTGATCCCAGCCATTCCTCTGATCACATCCCTCTTGATATAGGGGTTATCTTCCATGGATCTTTTGAGGGTAGAAAATGGGGGCATGGGATTTGAAGAAGGCAGGATAATGGAGGAGGGTGATGGGACAGCTGATGGAGGTGGAAGGGTGGATTCAAGCTGCCCCTCAGTTAGCTCAGTCTGGGTGTGGGTAGAGGTGACGGTGAGTGGGCTGATTGGCTCCTTTGCATCAATTTGGGTAAAAGTAGAGGTAAGGATAGGGAGAAGGAGGGGTTGATCCTCTACCTTAAAATGAGTTTGTGTGGAGGTAGATGCTAGGGAGGGTTGAATAAGGAGCAGCTCCATTGGTCCAGGTTCCGTTTGAGTGGCAGCTGCTGATGTTACCACAGCAGGTAGGGGCTGGGGTGGGGAAGGGGCAGGGTAGAAAGAGGTATAGGTGATGTTGAAGGTGGTTGAGTTGGTGGGGTAAAGGTTTGTAGGCTGGTTTGGATTGATTGGAGGTAATTATGCATGACAACCTGGTATGCCTAGGACTTGGGAATGGTGGGGTGGTTAGGATGGGTTGGAAAGGTGAGGTTGGGGCATAGTGAAATTGGGTTGGTGGTACAGAAGGTGGGTCAGGGGTGAAGTGGGTAGGCCGTGGGGAGTCAGGGAGAGGGGTGAACTCATATCGGATGTCCCCAATGATGGAGTCCATCATGGCTGAGTATCCCTCAGTAGTGTATGGGTCTAGGTCATGGGAAGGGGAGAAATGCATGGACTGGTCAAAGGGGTCTAAGGTGTCAGGTTCAATGGGTGAAGAGGTAGTGGGTTGGTCAATGTCAATGGGTGCAAAGGTTGGTACAGGTTGGGTTAATGGAATGGAGTCGGGGCTTGGAATAGGTTGGGGTGTAAGGTCTGGTATGTAAGTGGTTTGGGGTGAGGTGATGGACATAGAACTGGGGGTAGGCTCAGGTATGATAGTGGGTTGGGATGTGGTGGTTGCTTAGGATTTTGGAGAGTGTTTCTTTATATATTTTCTAGTAATGGTGAGAGTGGGTAAGGTGAAAAGGAAGGGGGGTTGGCTGGGGGTTGGCACCGGGATAGGGGTGGGTAATGTGGTAAGGGCTGATGAACCAGTGGTAGGGGCAGGGATTGTGGAAGATGTAGGGGATGGAATGATGGGTTGACTAGGAGGTGGAGGAGGAACTGGTATATGGCTAGTGGTAGGTGGAACAACAGCAGTAGAAGCAGGTGGAGCAGAGCTGGTAGCAGGAGGGGCATCAGTAGGAGCAGTAGTAGGAACGGCAACAGCAGCAGCTGTAGTTGCTTGTGCTTCTTGAATGGTGGGGGCTGCCTCTTTCTTCTTCTTCATCATTGTCAGGCTAATCCCCCACAGCTTCTTTCCAAACTGAATAGGGGGCAATGTCTCTATTGGTTCTCCCATCTTAAACTGATATCCCCCCTGCTTTAGCAGGCCAGTGATCATTATGCTATAAGAAAGGGCATGGGGTTTTTGCTTCTTTTGCACCTTCTCATGGGAGAAGGAATTAATTGCATCTGCTATTAGGGCCCTCCTCTCCTGCTGGAGCCTAGAGCAGAACACATTCTTCCTCAACACTCCATCCATGAATCGCAAGCTTGGCTCCAAATTTTCCCTCTTGATGGAGTCTCCTGATGCCTTATTCCCTTGGGTTATCCTCATTGCTATCTCAGTGATAGAGGCAGCAGGGGAGCTCCCAAAGTACTCTCTTGGTTGTAGGCCACTGGTATGCCTAGGACTTGGGAAATTTCTAAGGGATCCACCAACATATCACATTCATCAATTAGGATTAAGAATATTGGGTGTCCATTCTAATCCTCTTTTACCCTTATGTTCTGATACCAAAGTTGGACTAACCTAGGAAAGGCTAACTCCAATGGGTGCCTGAGCAGAGGTAACAAAGAAGTCTTTGACAGAAATTTGATTGATGGGGCAGTCAAGGGCTGCTTCTCAAAATATGCCTTATCAAAAATAGTCTCAGGCACCAATTTAATGGCAACCATAAACTCAGTGGGAGTTGACAGGGGATTGACTTCAGGGACAACCTCCTTGCCCCTCTTCTGTTTCTTAGACTTTTTAGGGCTTAGAATGATAGTTCTTGCTCTTTTCTTTGGGGCACCCTTATTTTTGAGATTTACAGGTTGGGGGATAGGGGCATCAGTGCCCTCCATAGTGGATGCCTCAGCTATTCTCACTGATTTTCTTGTTACTAAGGGGAGGTTAGTAGGTGGGGGGTTCAATAGTTCTGCAAGGTTCACCACAAATGGGGCTTTCTCAGCCAGGACACAATATCCTAAGGTTTTAGGACTAGGAAGACAAAACCTACGTACCTATAAAAATCTCTGGGGTTCACCGCAAGAATTCCTCTCACAAAATCACACAGTATACCGAAGGAAATACAAATTGAGTTCACATCTTGAGAAAATAAACACTTACCCTCTGAAAGCTAGGGTTTTAGCTCAGTGAACCAATTTGTACTTTGTTTGGTGCAAAATGATCAGAAGCTGACATGGAGCACAGTAAGCACAGGGTATAAGTGTTGGGGTAGAATGGGCAGTGCAAGTAAAAGAATGGCAATGGTAGGTCCATGGTTCGCTTCGAAAGTTAGGACAAAGAGATGAAATGAAGAAGAAGCATCTCACAGGGTTTAAATCAATGAAACCCATGCATCGCGAGGCTCTCGCAAGGTTATCACGAAGATGGGATTGAAGGCATCGAGCCTCGCGAGCAGAAATAAGCCTGGGAAGCACTTATTGTGCAGTTGAAAATGAGCTTCGCGAGCTGTAATATTGGCTGAGAACAAGGGATCTTACGAGGCTCATTACTATCCATTCTTTAGAAAGTATTCTCGCGAGGCTCTCGCGAAGATAAGATTTGCACATCAGAGCCTCGTGAGCACCTCATGTTTGCCTTAACTGCTGCTGGCGAGGTTCAATTAGCCACGTGAGAAGGCTGAATTTGCCTTGTCAACTACTTGCGCAGTTGCCTGAGCTTCGCGACAAGGCTAAATTGACCTCTTCTCAGTGCCAGCCCACTAGCATGTGCATTTAAACTGTTTTGCACACTGCCATGGTGCACCGTACCATATTTCAATCACATTTAAGCTATTTCACAGCTGTGACACTCTTGCCCATTGTCTAATTCATGCACACACATGTTCACAACATAGATCATAGCAGTGAATCAATTTAAACTCTACATTGCATAGTCCACCTTATAATCAAATCACACATGCAGATTGCACAATCCCCAAGTGGAGACTCAACCTAGATTCAAATTTTCTAGACACTTAAACATTTAAACAAATTTAATAGCACACGAAAAATAAACCCACACAATAAATGACAGAATTTTAGCAACACACAAAACAATTAGTTTACAAAGTGTACAAGCCTGTGGATCACTTTTGAGTGGGGGTTCTTGAAGGTGGATGGTCTCAGGAGGCTCTACAGAGTTTTCTACGTAAATTTTAAGCCTTTGACCATTCACTTTCATGATCTTCCTAGAAGTGGGGTCCATGAACTCCACAACACCAGATAGGGATGCATGGATCACAGTGAAAGGTTCATCCCATCAGGATTTTAACTTCCCTGGAAAAAACTTTAATTTGGAGTTGTATAACCATACCTTTACACCATCCTTGAAGTCCTTCCTCAATAGCCCCTTGTCAAAGAATGCCTTAGCTCTCTCCTTGTAGACCCTGGAGTTGGCATAAGCATCTAATCTCAACTCCTCTAACTCTGACAGTTGCAGCTTCTGTGTACACCAGCGGATGTTAGATCCATGTTTAGAGTCTTAACGACCCAATAGGCCTTGTGTTCCAACTCTACTGGCAGAGGACAAGCCTTGCCAAAAACTAATCTGAAAGGGGACATTCCTAATGGGGTCTTATAGGCATTCCTATAGGCCCACAATGCATTAGTCAGCTTCACAACCCAGTCTTTTCTATCTATCTTCATTGTCTTCTTCAAGATATGCTTAATCTCCCTATTTAAAATTTCAACTTGCCTACTGGTCTGTGGGTGGTACGGAGTTGTAATCCTATGGGTTACATCATACTTCTTGAGCAAGCTCTCAAGTATCTATTACAGAAGTGGCTGCCCTCATCACTGATGATGGCTTTAGGGGTGCCAAATCTGAAAAAGATATTTTCTTTAATGAATTTCAGGACAACTTGTGCTCATTGTTCCTTGTGGCAGCTGCTTCAACCCATTTGGAAACATAGTCCATAGTCACAAGGATAAAATTGTAACCATTTGAAGGAGGAAAGGGGGCCATAAAATCAATTTCCTAAATATTAAAGAAGTCTACAAGGATGGGCTACAATGGCATTGAATTTCTTTTTGACAAGCCATGCATCCTTTGAAATCTGACACAGGCCCTGCAGTGTGCATAGGCATCCTTGAACAAAGAAGGCTAGTAAAAACCACACTGCAATACCTTGTTGTCTTCTTCCCACTAAAGTGACCCCCACAGGCATTTTCATGGCACATGCTCAGAATACTGGGGATGTCACTCTGAGGGACACACTTCCTTATAATCTGGTCTGCACAATACTTGTATAGGCATGGATTCTCCCAGAAAAAAGTACTTGACTTGTAAGCAGAACAAGTCCTTGTCCATTTTAAACCAGTGGGGAGGAATCCTGCCTGCAGCCAATAGTTAACAATATTGGGAAAGCAAGGAATAATAGACTGAATAGCAAATAACTACTCTTTAGGGAAAACATCTCTAACAGGTGTAGCAGCACATTCATCCACTAAAATCCTAGACAGGTGATCAACCACCATATTTTCTACTCCCTTTTTGTCTTTGATCTCAAGATCAAACTCCTATAATAGAGGATCCATCTGATCAATCTAAGCTTGGCATCCTTCTTGGCTAGTAGGTAGTTGAGGGCTAAGTGGTCAGTGAATACAACAATTTTAGACTAAAGTAGGTAAGGCTTTAATTTATCCACAGTAAAAATAACTGCCAAAAGCTCCTTCTCACTTGTGGTGTAATTGAGCTGAGCTTCTGCTAGGGTTTTACAGGCATAATGTACCACAGATGGCAGCTTATCCTTTTTCTGTCCTAGGAGAACACCTACAGCCAAGTCTGATGCATCACACATCAGCTCAAATGGGAAAGAGTAGTCTAGGGCTTGAATCACAGGGGAAGAGGTTAGGCATTTCTTTAAGACCTCAAATGCCTCAAGGCACTCAGCAGAATAATTAAATTATACATCCTGACAGAGCAGGTAGCACAGAGGTTTAGCAATTCTATTGAAGTTCTTGATGAACCTCTTATAGAATCCTGCATGCCCAATGAAAGACCTGATCTGTTTGATAATTTTTGGTGGGGGTAAGTGGGAGATTAAGTCAACTTTGGCTCTATCAACCTCAATGTCTCTGTGAAAAACTACATGGCCTAAAATAATTCCTTGTGTTACCATGAAGTGGCTCTTTTCCTAGCTTAAGGCCAGGTTGGTCCCTTCGCATCTTTACAGCACTAGGCTGAGGTGATTCAAGCAGTGACTAAAATTGTACCCAAAAACTAAGAAATCATCCATAAAGATTTTCAAAAATTTGTCAATCATGTCTGAGAAAATAACATACATGCATCTCTGAAATGTGGTTGGGGGCATTACACAGTCCAAATGACATTCTTCTATTTGCAAAAGTGCCAAATGGACAGGTGAATGTAGTTTTCTCTTAGTCTTGAGGGTACACAAGTATTTAATTATAACCTGAGTATCCATTAAGAAAGCAATAATATGCTTTCCCAGCCAATTTGTCCAGAATTTGGTCAATGAAGGGGAGAGGGAAGTGGTATTTTCTAGTTTTAGAGTTGAACTTTCCATAATTAATGCAAACTCTCTAAGCAGTGGTCTCCCTGGTTGGCATCAACTCCCCAAAATTAGAAGTGTCAACTATTATGCCTGACTTTTTAGGGACCACCTGAATAGGTGACACCCATTCTGAATTTGAAATGGGATAGATTACCCTTGCATCTAACAGTTTCACTATTTCTTTTAAGACCACCTCTTGCATGTGAGGATTTGATTTTCTCTGCATCTCCTTAGAGGGTTTTGAAACCTCTTCCAAGTGTATTTTATGCATGCAAACTGAGGGATTCATCCCTCCTAAATCAGCTATTGTCTAGCCTATTGCCCTTTTGTGCTTCCTAAGGACATTCAATGATTCCTCTTCCTGCTCACTAGTAAGAGAGGAAGAGATGATCAATGGAAGCATTTTGTCTTACCCTTAAAAGGCATACTTTAATGTGTCTGGCAGCTATTTAAGCTTTAGATCAGGTGGGCTCTTAATGGAAGGCAACAAAGGTGCCTTGGAGGTTTGAGGCAGGGGCAGTAATGTGTGTTTCTACCTAGAATGCTACACTAGACCCCCTGAAGTCTCTGATGTGATGCTGCCTTCAGTTATGACAATTTGGGCCTCCTTCTCAACCTCACTCCAAACAGTCTCTAGGTTCTCACAAACTTTATCTCTATCCAAAAGATTGGAAAACCCTTCTACTACAAGGTCCTCTAGTACATCCACTCCACAATAGTCCTCAATGTCTAGCTGAGGTTGTTTGGCAGCATTGTAGACATTTAACTGGGCCTTCATGTTCCCAAAGGTCATCTCCATCACCCCATACCTACATTGAATGCAGGTATTGGTAGTGGCCAAGAATGGCCTGTCCAAGATGACAAGAATTGGCGTTTTACTTTTGTAAGGTTCCATGTCCAAAACCAGGAAATCAGTAAGGTAGTAGAACTTGTCCACCCCCACCAAAACATCTTCAACCACACCCATAGGCTTTTTCTTAGACCTATTAGCCAGCTGGAGTACAATTGGAGTCGGTTTCAGCTCTCCCAAACCTAGCTCCTCATATACTAAATAAGGCAACAGGTTGACACTGGCCCCCAAGTCCAAGAGAGCTCTGCCTATAGTGTGGTCTCAAATTACACAGGGGATGGTAGGCACCCCTAGGTTTTGTAGTTTTGCAGGTGTGCCTATTGATAGCACAGATTCTACTTGTTCAACAACAAAGACCTTCTTGGATAGCTGAACTCTTGCTTTCCTCCTTTGTGTACAAAGGTCCTTTAAGAACTTAGCGTAAGCAGGTGTAGACACCCCCATTTTGCCCTCTCAGAATATATAAATCTATTCGGTCAACCTTTGACCATACCCGTGACTTTTCGGAAAGGGTTTACCTTCTTTGGATGTTTCACGACCCTAATGTGGGACTATATACTGAAATAATAGTATATGGATGAACACAAGCTAAAACAATAGCTCTGTGGCTCAGGCGCCATGACCTTAATTGGGACCATATACTGAAACAACAGTATATGGCTGAACACAGGCTGAAACAATAGCTCTGTGGCTCATATCTCAACATAAGGAGACTATATACTGAAAAAATAATAAATGGTCGAAATGCAGACTAAAACAATAGTTTTGCATTTTAGGCCCCATAACCCTAACGCGGGGACCATGCACTAAAACCATAGTACATGTCTGAACACAGGCTGAAACAATAGCTCTGTGGCTCAGATCTCGACATAGGGAGACTATATACTGAAATAATAGTATATAGTCAGAATGCAAGCCAAAACAATAGTCTGGCATTTCTGACCCGACCCGGACCTAGATAACCTCGAATTATGTGCCTAAAATCACACGCGCAATTTGATTACATGCCAAACCACAAACGTGTAATCAGTCCCCTTTCAGACCAGACTTCTTTTCCTAGACCGCTTCGAGACCTGATCACGTGCTCCACACGAGACGCACGATCGGATTGAGCGCCCCACCACCAGCGTACTATTGGCCTACACCCGACCAAGTCTTACCGTCCTTGAACCCCAAGCTTCCCCAATTAAACACTTCGTAAGAGGCGCTTAATTGGATTGCGCACTCTACACTAGGCACACAATTAGTTCTAACGTGGTTAGAACTAGGAAACTCGCTGAGCAAGTCAGTGGGTCGCTCACTGAGTCGGTGACCGACTCAAAGCGATTAAGCACCGGGAGTTCGGCGCACATCGATTAAACGCCTGAAATAGGGTGCTTAATGGGAGAAAAACCTATAAAAGATTTTTTAATTCGACCCACGAAGAGTAGCAACACGAACGAGAGAGAACAAATTTTTTTGGGATTTCGAAATCGGAGAACTTCGAGAATGAACACATAGAGGAACATAGCCATGATTTCGAGATTCAAGCCTCGAATCATCGAGATTTCACTCCGTAGCCCCGGTCCTAGGTAAAAATCTTAGTTTTAGACTTAAGAGTTCTCTTAGTTTTAATTGTTCATATCGAATTTTCAGTTTTAGACCGTAGCACCCTTTTTAGATCGTAATCTCTTATATCAGGTTCTAATTCTCTGTTTCTAGAACCATTCCTTAACCTAACAGTCTAATTCACCGACTCTAGGCTTGAATTCCCTTCTAAAATCTTAATTTCTAGTCCTATCATTAATCTCTGGTTCTAGTTCTTAGGTTCTAGAACCAATCCTTAATCATACGGTTTGATTTTCTGATTTCGGACCCGAATTCAGTCCTAGAATTTTAAATTCTTAATTTAATTTTTTTAAAAATCTCAAATATTAATTTAGATTCTAAATCTTTAGTTTTTTAAATTAATCCATAATTATAATCCCTGAAATCAACTCTGAAAAGTAAAAAATATAATATTATAGTCCAAAACCCAATTTGCTTTAACCTCAGCCACCCGATTTGCCCAAGGGAGCTTACGGATGGTACTCGGGAATGAGGCCAATCCTCCTTAGCATAGCGGGCCCAAAACCTCTTTTTTGGAATTTTAGTAGAATTAGTTCATCGCTTTAATTAGAATTAAGTAAAGTTAGTTCCGTTATTTTTTCATGATTTTAGTATAGTCAATTTATTGCTTTGATCATAATTCTAGTCAAATCAATTCCTTTATTTTAGTTAGATTTTTAGTATAGTTAATTCATTGCTTTAATCAGAATTTTAATAAAATTAATTAATTTATTTTAATTAGATTTTTCATAAAATTAGTTTATTTGTTTTAATTATATTTTAATAAAATTAATTCATTGCTTTAATTAGAGTTCTAGTAAAATTAGTTCTCCATTTCAATTAGAATTGCAGTAGGACTAGTATACTTGCTTTACTAAAAATTTCAGTATAATCAGCATACTTGATTTAATTAGAGTTTTATTAGAGTGAATATATCTGCATTCCTAGTACAATTAAGGGATTGATATCAATTGGACTTTTAGTAGTAGTAGGACACTACATTAATTAGAATTCTAATAAGATTTAGAAACTGAAATTAATTAGACTCCTGATAGAATTATAATATTGGACTAGGCTACTATAATAAATTCCCACACAACTAAACTCACAAAGGAATTAGGAAATCTAAACTGATTAGAACTACAACAATAACGAGAAAGAAAAGGAAAATTAAACTATCTAAACTATAAGAACAGTCACAGCTGCTGACGTTCGCAGGTGGACGATTGAGTAAAGAAGCAACCCACACCGACTCTAAAGTGTGATCATTGACGTGTTACAGTGTCGTTAAATATCTGCAGCTGGCGATCGCAACAAACCAGGAATCTTCCTAGAAACTCCCCTTTTTTTTTATCTTTACCTCCATCATTCCATATGCCGCATTGCTAGAGTCCACTTGGACAAAATTGGGTCACTGATTCAACGGGGACCGAGAGGAACCTAGAAAAAGCGTGCACCAACAGACTGGTGATTGCGATGGGACACTTTTGCAAACTCTTTTTTTTTAGATAGCTAGTTTTTATCTTATTTCTCTATTTTTCTTTCCATCATGTAATTTAGATTGCCTTTTAAATATGAGTCTTTGTCAAAGACTCGAGATGTTAGGTATACGAAGAGTGAGTTTAGGAGACCCACCATTGTGGGGGTAGCATAACAACCTCGCGTATAAAGAAGAACCTCTTCACAATTTCAGCCCACGACAACCTGAGATTAACATGGCTGGTGAATAAGAAAATCCCTTCTTTACCCCACACATCGGTAGTAATCATAATTGGAAAGATGGTAACACTGGACAAAGACTTACTACTCAACAAATCGTAGAGCTTAGTATTCAAAGAATACAAAGAGGAGATGATGATTCCGAGGAATTACTTCAAGGATTGGCTGCTGCATAGTAAACCATCAAGTCACGACAATTTTCAGAAGACCAAGAATGACAACAGAGGCCACCGCCTACCTCGAGCACAGTGTCAGCCCGCGCCACACCATTGAGACAACCTACTCACACATTCTTTAACGATGACTCTCTAGACAAGGTTTGCTCATGGGTCGCTCTAAAAGACAACACCATTAAAATTGAAGATCTCCCTAAAATGCGCGATGAGTACACGGCCAAGAGAGAGCGCCCCGGTCACTCATTTGGATTCGACAAATTTTATTGGGACGTTGAATTTAACTTACCAATAGGATTCAAACTACCAAAATTTACCAAATATAATGGTGCAGAAAATCATAATCATCACTTGGCCCTCTTTTGTAACGATTGTCGGCCCATACATAACAATCAAGGACTTCTCATTCACTACTTCCAACGCTCATTAGAAGGAGAAGCTTTAGATTGGTTTGCAGGACTCTCGCTTTATAAGATAGAAATCTTCGATGATTTGGTCGGTCGATTCCTAGACCAATACAAACACTTGGTCCAAGAGACAGTCAGTCTCAGTGATTTGATGACAACCAAGCAAGGACTTGATGAAGAATTTACCAACTTCGTCACCAGATGAAGAAAACTCGCTATCAGGACCGACACTTCAACGAAAGAGGACTCGGTGGACATTATAATCGATAGCACTGGAGAATTGTTAAAGAGCGCACTTTTCATAAGTGATTGCCCCGACTTCACTGCACTCCACGCCCGGACACCTCGACTAGCATGACAGATTAAAGGCGGACACTTCGCTCTATCCATAGTAACGTCGAAACTAGGCTCTTCTAGTGAATTAAAATTGAAAAATAATAAGAAAGCCTTAGGAACCGAATAGGTCAACACCGTTGTCAACCAAGGACAAAACTCTAGGAACGAAAATTTCCAACCATGAAACTTCAGGCAAAATCAAAATCAACAACGGTACACCAACCAAAACCAAGGCACTAGTCAAGAAAGGTATGCAAACTGAAACCAAGGCCAGAAATAGAATCAGGGCTAATATCATAATAGAGATCAATACCCCAACACCTACCAGAACTAAAATGCAATGCAGAACCGACCAGCCCACGCACTGAATTACAATAACGTATCCCCACCGCAAAACTTCAACCTAGCTAGAGACCCTATCAGCTAAGGTGAGAATACT
The DNA here is from genome assembly GCA_021018995.1 of Chloranthus sessilifolius. NCBI lineage: Eukaryota > Viridiplantae > Streptophyta > Magnoliopsida > Chloranthales > Chloranthaceae > Chloranthus > Chloranthus sessilifolius. Next base: position 58,495,503 of record CM037594.1, read on the forward strand.
ACCCCCCTTTACCTATTACGATTCCTAACATCTTCCGTCTCCTTAACACCCAAAATCTCCTCCGATTCTTGCAAGAAAGACCTCGCCCATGGCCGACAAATCTAAACTATAGTAAATACTGTGCCTTCCATCGATACGCGAGACATAACCTAGAAGACTATTGGGTCCTCAGGGACATAATCTATGACATGAATGACCGAAATTAGATCGATTGGGAAGTGCTTAGGAATCTTAACCCTAATAATAACCAACCCCAACAAAATTTAGGGATCATTAATCACCACATGCCCAACCACAACAAAGCAACACCAGCTCAGGTCACCACCGTAGATCTCTCCGGTCGATCCTCCTTTCAGCCTTCTAGTAATCACTCGCATTCAACCCTCTAATACTTCCGCCATACTAGAGAGAGTTCCTTCACCCCCGCATCCCTCGGCCTTGATCACTAGCATCGCCCCATCGAGCCCACCTCCCTATCCAAATTCACTCAGATACGAGTCCATTCCTTTAGGGCCAGGAGTCCATTTCTCCATAGTCACCCACCAGAACCATCAACCCTTCCAAATCCTAAACCAACGCCATTACCACTCCCTTCGTCCGATTTTGAACCCGAGTACAGAGATCACGTTCTTCAAACTGCAGCCCAAATCGCTGCATGGGTAGAAAGTGTCACCCAAAAGACTCCAAGCTAAGAGAATGAACTAAAGATTGAGTGTTTGCTAAACATAGCAGAAAGTGAGCATGAAGAACATCCTGACCCATGCGAGACACTGATCTCAGCTTTCCTGGAGGAGGATTACACACAGTACCTCCCACCTTGGAGCGACACCATACAGGTATGCGCTTTGACCTCGAATTTCACTCACTTTGCAAATACGCCAACCTCGAGTAACATCAGGTTCGGTCAACAACCGACCTGCCCGATTTTTAAATTAGGAACCAACTTTCCACCTCTGCCTTTCCCTCGAAGTAAGGATTTCGCAAACATACAACCACTAGAGTGGAACGTGAGAGAAAGAGAGGTTAACTTGTCGCCCCCACTTCACATTATTCCTCCACCAATTCCTGCACCTCAACTAATCCAACCACCTACACCGAAGGCTCATTGGCCAGGCAGAGAAATGGCACTCAAGCCACGGCAAGAACATGACCTTCTATGGCATCTCCAAAAAATCCTAGCCCAGATATCCATATTGGAACTCATCAAGAAATCGCCTGACCATCACCAGTTGTTGATAAGGACACTTGAAGACACGCAAGTGGATAAGGATACAACCCTAGATGAGATTCATCAAATTACCTCGGTCATGGCGCAAACTCCAGCGCTCACTTTCACAAACACAGACATGCCTAAAGAGTCACTCCGAGGGAGTGCAGCTCCCATATATATTACAGTCATAATTAGAGGGTTCTCCGTGCCCCATGCATTGGTCGATATGAGATCTCTCACAACATTAAAGATGCTCGAATACATGGAGAAGGATATCAGGCCCTCGGCACTATCACTCATAGCTTATGATGGCTCGCGTCGCTTTGGTTAAGGAACTATCAAGCTTCAAGTTCGCCTTGGGCCTGTAACGAATGGCGTTACCTTTCATGTTTCTGATTCCTCTAGTACGTACAATCTTATCTTAGAAAGAAAATGGTTAGAGTCAATGAAGGCTGTCGCATCCACATACCATCAATGCATCAAATTCCCATACAAGGACTCCATCGTCGATATATACACTAATGCACCCCTTCAGGAGATGGATACTGATTACGCAGCAAGTATTTCGACAGCCCATGATTCCATATTAAACACAAGCCACATTCAGAAGACTCGAATCCCTGATGAGACAACCATTGTGGAAGTCCATCCCCCTACCCCTCCTAGTTCTCCCCCAACGCATCAATAAAAATTAATGAGGAGAGAGGTTAGCCCAGACCTCGCCAAATTTTATGACATCAACCCCACCGTAATAAAAGGGTGGGATCTTATGTACCAACTTAGATACATTCCCCACACCGGTCTCGGTAAAAATAAGCAAGGTCGTGTAGAACCTGTTGTCCTAATGAAAATACGTAAACACATAGGGTTAAGTTATCAATCAGATAGCCCACAAGCCGACTTGTTCTCTACCTCACCCAAATGATCTCTATATGACCACTTTATCTATGGGACCACTGAGAAAGAAGATGTACCAAGGCAGAAGGAAGTGCCCTTCACTAGATCTCAAGAAGCAGAAATCGAGAAAATGGCTAAAGAAATCAATGATTTAACCAATTTGAATGACGATATTGATAACCCGCTCGAAGGAGTCAAACCCTTGTTTGATGCTAAGGAATTTATAGAAGAGAGGAAGAAAGAACCTCCAGAACTCGAGCCACAAGTAGAAGATTGAGAATCCACTGATGACGAAGATTTTCACATAGCAGCCTTGCAAGGTGATGAAGAGTACATACACTCAACGTGGGAAGAAGTTAATGCCCTACAAGAGGATTTTAACTCATATTGCATCTGCCTCAGCGTTGGCCTTGGGGGATGGGAATGCCCTTGGGACTCCTCTTGTATCACTCACCCATTCCAACCCCGCTGTAGGGCATGCACTAACATATTAGAACGCTCCGATAGTTGGATCTGATATTCTGCAATAGAAGAATCGGATCATCCCAACCTCATGACAATGGAATCAAATAATGACCTACCAATTGGGCTACCGACACAAGAAGCAGAAAATCCCAACAGTCATCTTGTTGTCCTAGGGGGAAACACCCACGTCGCCCTCATTAAATTTAAAGAGGAGCTTGAACTAGACACTCATCCATCTCCAGATGTGCCACAACTCCAAATATTTTAGAAATCTCTCGAGGAAGAGTGGCAACCTCCCCCGAGTGATGACATGGACTACTGGATAGACCTCCCTGCACTCGAGATAGCAGAGCGAGCTAACCTAGGACTTCAAGCGCTATCGGATTAAGAAGATGAATTCGATATTGTCTTCAACTCTAACTTAGAAGGATGGGCATGTCTTTGGGGATCTCACTGTATTTCTCACCATTACCAGCCTTGCTGTCAAGCATGCGCGCTCATCCTAACATACTATGAAGTTCAAGGGAAGGAACTCACAACCCTCGAGGACCCCTTAGGGGATCACCCTCGGCCAAAAGAACACTTATGTTATGACTCAGAGGAGGATAGTTCGATCGACTATGATCTCCAGAGCTGCTTCGAAGAAGAGGCAATCAATGTGATAGACAAAATTCGAGCGTCAATGCCACTCTCACCAACATCACTTATTCTAAAAATCTCATCAGATAAGGACTCTAAAGAAATAAACGCCAAAATCACAACAAGTCCACATTTCTCAAAGAATCGCCCGAACGGCTTCAGCAGCCGTCTCGCTCCCTCAATTAGAGGAAGCAACTCTCCCGACGCCTTTTGAGGCGATCGACCCTGTACCATATTTATTATCAAAAATCAAAAAAATCAAAGAAACAGAAAACCTTAAAAATTTAGAAATACAAAATCCGAAAAAATTAGAAAACCTCATAAAAGAAAGGGAACCCTTCATCCCGAATCAAGTTTGCGACCAACAAGGAGACTTTTCTCCTAAGCCTACTATCCTATCTCCCGCACGAGGACGCAAAGCATCCAAGCTAAACAACAAGCCAGTGATCATACCGAATGAGATATTTTGTGACTTTGAGAGAAGAATCAATAGTCTTGACCTTCACCTTACCAAAGATCTCTCAGTCATAGATTACGCCGATGAAGCACTACCTTTCACAAAATTGAATCCCTAATGTGGCAACTTTGCAGTATACGAGCTTACTGACGACGAAGAAGGAACACCATTCGTCGAGGAGGCACCAGACCTCCAATGAGTCATCAAGCATTTCGATGAGCAAACCCAAGCTGCCACGGAACCTATAGAAGAACTTAACATTAGCACTGAAGAGAAACCCTAGAAGCTACTGATTAGTGCAACGGTCAATGCCAAGGAACGTCAACATATTGCACAAGTCTTACAAGAGCACCTTGATTCCTTTGCATGGTCCTATGAGGATATGCCTGGTTTAGACCCAAGTTTAGTAGAACATCGTCTTGGCTTAGAACTCGATGCAAAGCCTGTTAAGCAGAAACTCCATAGGATGCATCCACAAATATCCCTTCAAGTTAAAGAGGAAGTTGACAAATTACCGAAAGCGAAACTCATCCGAGTCGTCCTCTACCCCAGGTGGGTCACCAATATATAAACCTGTTGCCAAGAAAGACGGCAGAGTACGGGATTCCATTGACTTCCAAAATCTCAACCAGGCATGCCCAAAAGATGACTTCTTACTTCCACGCATAGGCACTCTAGTCGACAACACCGCCGGACATGAGATGATATCCTTTATGGATGGTTTCTCTGGATATAATCAGATCAAATTAGCAGAGTCTGACCAAGAGAAAACTTCTTTCACTACACCATGGGAAACTTACTGTTATGTCGTCATACCTTTTGGGCTTAAGAACGCAGGATCCACATATCAACGTGCCATGATGGCTGTTTTTTACGACATGAAATATTAGTGAAGTCCCAAACACGAGTAGGACATAAGTGTGTAGAAGTTTACGTCAATGAAATATTAGTGAAGTCCCAAACACGAGTAGGACATGTTAAAGCATTCTGACTGATACTATAAAGAGCTAAAAAGTATCAGTTGAAGATGAACCCAAAGAAGTGTCTTCATAGTCACCTCCAAAAAATTACTCTGTTTCATAGTCAGCAAGCAAGGGATTGAAGTCAACCCTGTAAAGGTCAAAGCTATTCTTGAGATGCTGCCACCCAATAATATCAAAGAATTATGAGGCCTGATAGGAAGATTACAGTTCATCAGGAGATTTATCTCTCAGCATTCAGACAAATGCGATCCTTTCAATAGAATACTTAAAGGAGGGACTCAGTACAAATGGGATGACCAATGTCAGCAAGCCTTCGATAATATTAAAAAGTACCTCCTTAACTCGCCAATACTATCGCCACCAGTTCCCAAAAGACCCCTAATCCTATATCTCTCAGTGAATGATAAAGCAATGAGAGTAATTCTGGGACAATATGAAGAAGATCAAAAGAGAGCGAGGGCTATCTACTACCTTAGTAGGACGATGATTGAGTATGAACGAAAATATACTTCAATGGAGAAGACTTGCCTCACACTAGTGTGGGCCTCAATCAAATTATGACACTACTTCGGAGCACATAAGATACTAGTACTAGCCCGAATGGACCCTCTGAAGTATGTATTCGAAAAGCCCGCAACCTCAGGAAAGATCGCTCACTGGCATATGCTCTTGCAAGAATTTGATATCACTTACGTCACATTGAAGTCAATCAAAGGACAAGCAATCGCCGATTACCTTGCAGATCTCCCACTCCCGAGCAATGAGCACATACACATGGATTTCCTCGATGAAGACCTACTCACAATTTATAACGAAAAGCCTGACAAGACCTCATGGACCCTTTACTTCGACGGTGCTCTAAATCATAAGGCATCGGGATAGTCCTCCTAAGCCCAAAAGGAGTAGTTATATCTATGGCTTTTCAATTAGATTTCCCTGTCACTAACAACATCACAGAATACGAAGCTTTTATAGCTGGACTACGAGCAACATTGCAATTAGGCATTAAATAGTTAAAAACCATCAGTGACTCCAAGCTAGTAATCTCGCATGCTATAGGAGAATGGAAAACTAAGGAAAGGAGATTAATGGCATACCTAGAAATCGCTTAATATTTGGTAAAGAAATTTGAAAGAATCTCTTTCACGCACATCCCTAGACTAGAAAATGAGCTCGCAAATTCCTTAGCTATGTTAAGAGAGAATTACCCGTCCTCCCCACAAGTATAGGATCCAATGAAGCAATCACTCCGAAAAAGTACGTCAAGGCACAAATTGAAGTCGCTATGTTCAGATTTGAAAAATCACCAATCGACGATGGAAGACTGTAAGGAATCGACGCACCCGATTCTGCATACTCGGTGAAACATTATACAAAGAAGCCTTCACCAAAGGAGTACTATTACAATGCGTCACGACCGCTGAAGAACAGTACATCATCCAAGAAACACACGCCAGTGCCTGCGATGCCTACTCCAGTAGACAGAGGCTCGCCGATCAAGTTTCACGACAAGGCTACTTCTGGTCGACGATGATAAGAGATTGCCACCTCTACGTCCAATCCTGCAAACAATGCTAAGAACATGTTGCACTCATTAAAGCTCCATCAGTTGCATTGAACACTATGACCTCGCCATAGCCATTTTCGATGTCATCAGACCTTTCATAGACATAATTGGGAACACTCACAAGCACGTGTTCATACTTACAGCGATCAAATACTACACCAAATGGGCAAAAGTCGAATCCTATGTCAGAATCACCGCTTCAAAACTCGTAAGATTTATCGTTCAAAATATCATCACCAGGTTTGGGGTACCCAAGATGTTTGTCACTGACAACGGACCACAATTCATCACAGAGAAGATGAAGAAGTTATGCAAGAAACACGGCATTGATCTATGCCACTCATCGCTGTTCTACCCTCAAGGAAATGGACAAGCAGAAGCTACGAATAAAATGTTGATTCAAATTTTGAAACACACAGTAAAAATAAGCAATGGAGCCGACTGGCCCGAACGACTACCAGAAGTACTCTGGGCCTATAGGACCTCTATTCGTATGGCCACTGGCCAAACTCCGTACCTCCTTACCTATAGGATGGTAGTCCTACCATATGAGATACAAGTGTCATCTTTACGGATTCAACTCGATGATGGGCTATCCTTAGACGAGAGGAGAATTGCCCTTGCACAGTTAGAGCAACTTAATGAAATACGTCTAAGGGCAGCTGATCATGCTCAGGTATATCAGAGGAGAGTGGTCAGGGCTTACGATAAGAAAGTTCTCAAACGAACCTTTAATATTGGAGAATTAGTCTTAAAGAAAATCATGCCTTCCAAGCACGCTCATCTGAAAGAAAAATTGAAACTGAACTGGGAAGGCCCTTATGTCAGAACAGCCACATACCCTAGAAATACATACAAACTGGCAAACCAAGATAGGGAAGAACTCCCTAGCCCTTGGAACGCCATGTACCTTAGAAAATATTACCCTTAGCCCTGTGATTATCACATCTCATGGTCAAATACATATACTTATCACCCCTATAGTCGTCACGACATATTCATTGGTCGTATGCCTTTAATTCTCAGAATATCCTTAAGACCTCCAATCACTTTTTTCCCACTCGAAAAATTTAATTAAAGGACTAGTGACCTACCTCACCTCTTCTAAAAGCGTAAGTAACTCCCAATTCTCATTTCCCCTTTCCCGTCATTGGAGGAGGCATTAGAGCAAAAAAAATAAAGATGTCAGATTTAATCAAAACTGATTATTCTTGCGCTAACAGGATGCTTTCAAATACATACATTTATCTAAAAAAGCGAGTGAGAGCATTACGACGGATGAACAAGTCAATGAGTTCAGGGAAGCATAAGCAGGCTATGAGGACATCTTTGGTAACTTTATTAGAATTGTATAAGCAAGCTGCGAGGGCACCCCTAATGACACTATACTATTAAATATCGTCGTAAGGTGACGGGAGGAGGATAAACTCCTGTTAATCATAGAATGTGAGATTTTGATGGTACCGAAACATGACGAAGAGTTCAATCATGGCATCTCGTATCTCTCTGAAAAAAAAATTATTACTCATCCCTTTTTGAAACGTTAGATACAAACTATTCCCCACATCGCTGAGCCTTACCCCCTCTTCTACTTTGTATTTGACATCAGACGATAAATTAGAAGCCTTACAGGATACTCCTAGAAATGAAACTGAAAACTGATGAATGACGACTGACACAATCACCCACTATACCTACCATACTTCTCCCTGATAACCATGGGATAGGATGACCACTACCCTAGGATAGACCCCCGTATGCAACTGATCTAATCAAAATGACCTCTCCGTGGTTCGATGATAGTACTAATGAACTGTTCTTCAAAACTAACTCACCAAATACCCATGACTGCTTATAGACCCAAAGTGCACATCAACAGCCCAGAAAAGCTCCATTGTATCTACACACTGGTGCATTTTTTGAGATCAGAAGGAGAATCACATTAGAAGCGCCGACTTGTCCACAAAGAAGATGAGGAATGATGAAGTCACCATTTGGAGAGTGCTACTGAAGATACTATACTACAAATTCTACTACGCTCCTATACTGGGGTATTTTTTTTATTATTTCTATCTTAACTATTTGCTTTCCTTGTTGCCTTATTTTTATTTCAAGCAAAAAAAAAGAAGAAAAAAGAAAGAAAAAAATACATATCCATCTTTTACTACCAGACCCCGGTTTGAGATACTTACCCCCCTTGACAACTTGCAAGGGGGAGAAAAAAAACTACTGATAGCATTACCTTTATATGTGTAGATACAAAGCAACCTTCAACCACCACCGAGCCAGATCCAGAAGTATCCAAGTCCCAATGACGGTCGACGGCGCTAAAGGAACTAAAAAGAAAAAGTAGACGCGAGAGGTAATCAAAAGAGAAGCGGTCGATCAGGTACATCTAAATAAAAAAAAAATCTCTATATATGGACATCAAAATTTTCTTTTCTTTTTACACTTGTCACTGGGGGCATCCCCCTATATATACAACGCACACACACAATGGATACAAAACACACACATACACCCCTACTCCCTATGTAGTCGCTGGGATGGACGAGCACCACTGTCCCCAGTATCATCGGCTCGGAGGTCCACAGACCGCGTCGATCGCGAATGAGGAGGATACCCCATAAGAATCTCCCAAACAACAGAATCCTCATGAGCATCACCCCTGACACAATCACGAGACGTGTGATGAGACTGCCTAGCTGAGGAACCTATAGCCCTCGACTCCGATCCACTAAGCTGACTAGCCAGCCTACGTACCCCCCGCTCACTCCTCGTTATACGATACTGCAGCTGATCTAAGGTCACCTGCATCTCTGCTTGCATCATCTGACTCGCCGCCTCCAATGCCTCAGCCTGAGTCTTCGGTGCAACCATCATCTCAACGAACAAGTCGTCACGACTCTGCGTCTCCCCGAGGATCTGTCTCGCCTCAGGAGCGGCGCGCGTTCGTATCGCCTCTAGACGCGCCTCCCCAAGCTGACGAACCTACATAAGCACACCAAGTCAAGGAAAACCAATATATATACATGAACAAAAAAAAACTTTGAAAAGGAAAGAATTATACCAGATCCAACCTCCTCCAGAAATTGCTTAACTATCTCCACAGTCACAGGATCAGCAGGAGGTACGAAAGGGATGGCAAACGTAGACAGCTGCAACGAGAATAAACAAACACATCAGATGACACTATAATGACAAATAAACCATAAATGTAATAACTATAATCTACCTGAGTGGGGATAGGAATAGACCCCTGAGAGGGAGCCTCAGGAGCGAAGTCTGGAATGGCCTGCACAAAAAAATACAAACAAACCAACATGGAACATACTAGAACAAAATAAAATGAAATAACCTAAACTAAATTATACCAAACCAAAAACTTTACCTGGTTCTCGGGGCATAGAGAGGCAGTAATCGCCTCCCTCGTCTAAAGATCCTCAACAACCTAACGCTGAAATACAAACACAATGTTAGTAAACTATTAAGAAAAGTGAACAATAACACCCAACGAACTGCTATAATTATACAAATGAGTCAAAAAAGATTGAATGGAAACTTACCCAATGATCTAGCTCGGCCCGAAGCTGAGCCATCACTGGATCCTCTCAACTGGAGGAAGCAACTGAAGATGGATCAAATGGCAGAACGGGGCCGCCAGCAGCTAGTTCAACTCTACGAATAACAATAAACACATCAGTTGGCAAGTTGACAACGATAATAATTAACAAAACCTAGGAAGACATTTACCAATCGATCAATCTCAGATCATAAACTGGCCTCCACCTCTCGGCCGGCATGCTGTTGACCGCGTAACAACTCGATCATCGTCACATGACTAGCAACCTCGACATCCCTCTCAGACTATCCTAAACAAAATGAGATACCATAACTATATCGGAATGACCAGAAGACCAAGTCAACACAATACATAAACAATTAAACCCATAAATTAACTCACCAGGAGCCGTCGAGTCTTCGCTAGCCGAGCCCCCAATTCATCCTCCTCTCCCCTAGCCTAGGCAGCCGAGAGGGCTAAGGAGTGCAGCATCTCCTCAACTAGACAAGGAGCACACCCCATCCGCTCCACCGCCCTATGGAAGGCATCTAATGCCCCCCGCAAACTCGTCGTGAGATGGTCTTGCTCCAACGCAGCCAACCTCTCCATCAACGTTGACGTCGATTCCAGCCCACCAATTGCGAAAGAATCACTCCCATGGAAGGGACGTGTGAAGAGGCGCCTGACACCCAATGCCCTAAACCACCTCACATACTCTCGGACATCCACCTTGTCACGCGCCCCTGTAACCCTGGTCCCTCTGGCTCTAAAATTCTCTATCTAAAGCATTATCCGCTCCGTAAAGTTTTGAACAGGAGGGTCGGTCATCCTAATTGCCACTTAGTGGTGAATCTCTGGAGGGACTCCCTGAGCGAGCGCCAGCTGCCGTACCACTTGAGATGTGTGGATTCTCTCCACCCTCTCAAAACAATGGACCCATATGTCCACATCAAAGAAGGGTCGGCCAGACTGAATTACTAGTACACCGGCATCCTCCTCATCCTCGTAGGGCCTCTAAATAACCTACAACCAATCAAACAAGCAGACCCCTCAATGAATCCTCAGATCCTAAAAGACCAAAAAGAAACAAAAGATACACATGATGATCTATACCTGTCCCGCATGCATGTCCTCGAAAAGACCATGCACGGTCTGAAGATCCGAAGACCATCAACGACCCCTCAACGCCTCCCTTCTCATGCACATCCAAGGAAACATGAACTTCACCTCCAACGGAACCCCCAAACGAAGAAAAGCGAAATGCTCGTATTCCCAAAACTACTAAAAAAATAACACAAAAGAAATGTTGAATAGATGCTACAACCAGAACAATAAAAAAAACTAAAGACATCATGAAACTGATTAACTAAAACTCACCTGGAGGAAGGGAAGAAAACCTTCGATCGTCGCGATGCCCTGTCCCCGACGATAAAGCTGCTCATAGAGATGCGCCTGTGTGGCCGCACCCCACGCACAGGTAGGGATCCGATCTAAGTCCCTAAAAACCATAAAAAATAACCCGATGACGCATCCCCGAGTCGAAGAAGAGAAGAGTACTGCACCGACAAAGTGCATCAAGAACGCTAGGAGCACCCTATCTACAGCCAACCCCGGCTCAACTATAGGCTCCCAGCCCGCCACTACCACACAACGTGCCTCATAAGACGCCCTCACCTCTGAATGATGCCTTGGAGGGACGAAGCCACTTGCAAATATATCAAAGAACCAAGTGACTCGAACCACACTTGGCCCCGATCCACTCGACCTATACGGCACACCCAAAATCTCCTCACACCTCCAAATATGCTCCCGCCATCCGCCCCGTGATCAGCTCACCCTCAAAATGAAGATCGATAATGCGAACTCAGTCCTCTGGAGTCAGCAACATCATACCGACTGGAAAGAGAAGCGCCTAATGCCTCTCCCTCCACCTCTCTAGAATCGCCGCAATCAGGCCACGATCGACCTGAAAGGGCTCCAACTCCAAGATTGGCCTGAAATCAAAATACACCAACCGCACTCACTAGAACTCCGACAAGGCATGGTACCAAGTATGACTCAGTCCATGCCGAGCTAATAGCCAGCTGTGGGGGCTCCTATTGAACAAAATAAAATAATGATAATAAGGCTAACCCACATTCCTATGACCAATGGCAAACATATCTAGAGCTAAAAGCAAACAAAATATATCTTGATACACTGATAACAACTTACAACGAACACATAAAACATGATAAGAACAACTGAATAGAAACATGACCAATCTCTAGATGCTATCATGATGCATGAGTGAGCATGCAATCAATTATTAATGCAGGTTTGACAAATTAAAAGGGTTTCTAGATCCTAACAAGTTTATGTCATAACCTAAATGCCTAAGAAAATGAAGGAACTCTTGCCCACGGGTACCTACCCGGCCTCAAGCGAAGAAATCCTCCAACGAGAAGTGTCTGCGATCACGACGCTCCTCACCTTGGTGCTCCTTAGCCTCGTCCTCAGGTCTCTCATCCTCAACCCTCTCACCACTCTCACCCTCCATCCTAGAACAAAGAACTCGAAAAACTGGAAAGAACGGAAGAAACAGTGCCTGAAACGGACGACTGGATCATAAGATATCACGAAAACACGAAAACCAGAGCGCAAAGAAACAGGGAAACTAGAGAATCTAAGACTAAAATGGATAGCGCGAAAAAAATGAAAAATTTTGAACTATATATAGAGTGCAGCTGAATCATGCGCATAAACTCATGTCCTCAATCCAATCACGCACCACACCACCAGTGCGTAATTCAGATTAAGCGCTATGCGCTAAGCGTGTAAACGGATTGTCGCCCGCTCACACTAACCTGACCACCTGGTTGCGTGCGGCCTACTAGATGCGTAATCACCTCAAGTGCTATTAGGATATTTTAAGGTGCTCACTGCTAACTTTATTGGAGCCAGTGATAAGAATGGGGTTAACGAAAATGAATCGAAGGTGGATTGAAAACTACAAAGCAGTAAGCCTAAATATACACAGTCCTGCAAGATACAGGGCCTGTTGTAGCAAGTTTTGATCAGTAAGAGTTTGTCCCACAGGGAAAGTTGATCTAAAGCTCTAAGGGAGCTATCTTTAGTAGGCCCTCCAAATCTGGCTACAGATCTGGCAATCTTAAATGGAAGGAGATTTATGGTCACTATAATCTAAATCCTAAGGTAACTTAATGCCTAAACTACAGAAAGGGTTGAGAAGAGTGATGGAGTGTGAGAAAATAAATATAAAAAGGGTGAGAAGTATGCTAGTAGGTACAGATCTGATGGGTCTTATAACTCAGACTCAGATCTGCTACTATAGAAATCCTGTCCAATGGCTACGTTATCACCAAAGAGGAAAAAGGATCCAACGCACCCCTGTGCCATGATCCAATCACTTATGGCTATAACCTATCCACTTAAATGGTCACAGACTATTCAATAGGGGAACCACAATCCAGAGATGGGTCAGAACAAGCTTGTCATTGTAGGCACTACTTCATCCAGGCTACAAGCACAAGAATCCATATGAACCTCAACCTCTAAAGTTCTGTGTGTGGGGCTAGGCCTACAACATGCACTAGCCTGGACACACAAAACCAGCAAGAGTTTGAGTACTAGCTTTTAAGCTTGGTTGTTCACTGCTTTAGAAAGACAGTAGTGATCCAGTCACAAGCCTACAATCTCTACAGGCCGATCAGATCTGCCATCTGATGGTGGGTCTATACAAGTAGAGGGGAGTCTGTCTCTACATAATCTCTCACAAGGCTACAAGCACAAGTGTAGAGAAGAAGAATCTGTCTTAGATTTGTGGATGGGCTTCACCCTAGGGCTATAATTTGTCTACTTGAATGGTCACAGACTATCCACAGAGGTTATCCTCCTCACAGAGGTCTAAGACAGAACAAGAACATTACTGCCGCTACCATGTTCACAACGCTACCAGCTCAAGATCCCATGGGGATTCAGATTTAGTGGGTCCTGTGGTGGGGCTAGGCCTGCAATGTGCCTAACCTGGATGCATAGGTCACTTGGATCTAAGTAAATCCTTAAAGACAATCCTCCATTGCTTACAATACAACTTAGCAATGGAGGATCTCAAGGAAGCAGCCTCGCACAGAATAACTCACAAAATACCAATCCCATACATGCAATAGATCCTATTACAAAACTCCATTAAAACTATACCAAATAATCATACAAAGGCATAGCCAGCAAGTGCTGGACTATGGAGAGAAGGAAAAAAGGAAAAAGAAAACTCTTAAATCCTAACCTTAGCCTACTGTAATTCTATAGTCGATTTCAAGAAGAAGGAATACAGAAGTCAAGTCCCAAAAAAAGTCCTTTAAACCTAAGCTAGGCTTAGGCTTATATAGCAGTCAGCTCTTTGTGAATTTGGGTTAGGAAAACCCTAATTTCATCAATGCAATTATGGCCCATTCTTATCCCTTGGATGCCTCGGGGCGTGTGCATAGAGATTAGAGCATTAGAGTGTGTGTTGTAATTGCTAGAAGTTCCTAGATTGCCCCTACGAAAGTGGGGAGAAGTTAAGAACCCAAGCCTCGCTAGGCAGAAAGGCTTTCTAGATCTTATCGCGTGATAGAATTGGCATTGCGGGGTTGCTTTGACTTGAGGCTCTTATAGTCGCGGGGTTGGTACTGTGGTCATCGCGGGGATGCTTTGGTCGTCGCGGAATCGGTCTTTCCATTTGAATGGCGCGAGAATTGAACGCGTAGTTTGTTCCTTGATGAATCCCGTGGCGATCCTCACGAAGAAAACAATGTGCATTCTGTGAATCGTGAAGGTTGCGTTGACATCTCTTGAGCTGCGCGAGACTGCGTGAGTGCTTAAGACTGAACCTCGCGAGAACCGCACGAAGTATGCTTTTTACTCCCTGGTGACATCCATCTGGGCGCGAATGGTGCGAGCATTGCACGACCAGTTGTTGTGTTCCCTTCAGAAGCCCGCGACAACTGCGCGATGCATTCTTTTTGGTTCAATTGAGCCCTGCGACATCTGCGCGAGGCATTTTTCTTGACATTTTTCTGCTTTGCTGTGCCTATGCTGCAGCCAACTCTCTGTCTGGGTTCAACCTCCTTTCTTCTGAGGAACTTCTGGGGCCATAGTAGGCTTCTTGGCATGGTTAGGGGTTTATTTACAGCTTCTACTTATTACCTACAGGATAGACTTAAAACACATTTATTAAATGATTCAGGGTCTAACAGGGATTAAGTTAAATGGTGAAAAGTGGTACTTTTGAGGTCTTAACACACCCCCAAACCTAATCTTTGCTAGTCACTTAGCAAAGCTGTAACTAATTAAATGCCACTTTCATAGGGATCACGGGTACATTTAGCATATGTACCAAGCCTTTTAAACCCCTAGGTGATCCCTAGTGGAGGAGTGAAGTCTCCTGAGAGTTTTCAGTGAAGACACCCACAAACTTCACCATTAGAACAATTAAGTATAGTGTAGTTAATGACAACACAGATTTAAATGTACAAAGCTTCATTCCACACCCATTCTTTAACACTTAGAGGAAACTGCAGCAGTGTTGCAGGCCATTTAAAACTTAAAAGTTAACATGTGTTTGCATCATCACCTTTCATTTTATATTAGAAATTCAATGTGTACAAATCAGTACCCAGCTTGCCTTAAATTCAAGATTCAGGTTGGATGCAACCCCAATGAAGTCAAAATTTAGACCCAATTCTCACCAGGGCTATCTCTCAACATTAAAAATCTGAGGGTGTTCACATTCAAAATAGCTCAAGAGTAGTTACAGACCCTAAATGGGCCTACAAGCATGAGCATAGGCAAAGCTAATTTTTGATATCCTCATGAATTTTCACCATAGATTGGACAACTCCTCATCTCCTCATGACAGCTCATTTTACATTGGATCCATAAGGTCTTGTTGAATGGGTTGTACTGAGGCTTATGGGTGAGGGATGTAAAGAATCAAGGGGTAAAAAGGGAATCCAAATTAAGAAATCAGCAAGGTAAGGAGTGATTCATGTCTTCACAACCTTCATTTCAGCGAAACTTCATCTTACTTGATATATTCCAGAATCAAAGTGGCTAGCTTCTCCTCTTCTTTTCAATTTTCAGATGATGTTCTTCTCTAGACTTCTCTTTCTTTTTCTCTTTTTATTTTTATTCATTCTTTTTATGATTTTTTTATGATGAACTGCCACACAACTGCCATTGATACACTGCTGCTCACAAGTTGCTTTTCTTCACCTTCCACAGAATGTTGGACCATTCTCACTATCTTTAACTCCTCCTTTACCTTCTGAATTGTCAGAGTGAGGGTGAGGTTGAATCAGGTCATGAGGTTAAGGTGCAAGTATTCTGGTGTCTATCAAAGAAAAGTATGATTTTTAAGGTGCAATTAGTGTATGCAAAAGGGCAGATTTTAAAAGGCTGGATTTTCAGGCTCAAACTGTCCAAATGAAGGCCTTGAATCATTTCCTTAGTATCATGAGTGCTGTCAATTAGTTTTGATTTGGAGGTACACTACTTCTAGTGAAAAAGTCTTGATTCAATCAATCCTTAGAGCAGAAATAATGCCAAGAACACTCTTCAAAAGAAAATGATGGGCCCAAATCTCACTAGATATGATCCTCAAATTGACACATGGGGTGTAGTTTCACCTGTTTCTCTCCTTCACTGAGTACTGACTGAAATTTTTTTCTGATATTAGCTTCATGGTGGTGTCAAGATTTTTAACTTTTTCAGTTTCGAAAAGTCTGCAAAAATATTTTAATTAATTTTTTTTTACAAGTTTCCTCATTATATCAAGTTAAGTGGAAATTGACTTTATTCATCCCAGTTATACCACCATTATTGTACTAAAATTAACTATTCTATTGGCAGACCTATCCTACCACACCCCCAAACCATGAGGAGCAATGTCCTCACTGGTTTAAAGGCTAGACTGGATGTGCAGTAGATTGAATACAGAACAATGAAACACAGAAGAAGATAGAGAAACAGATTTAATCAAAAATGCTAAATGGAATAGTATAGAACACAAAGAAACATTCATTAAAATAAAAAGAAAACATTACAAAAAGATGTAAAAAGAAAAGACAAAATAGGGGGGGGGGGGAGAGAGGGATCAAGGGGGAGTCGGTGGGAGAGGGTTTGAGGAAGATGGTGGGAGTTGTCTAAGTGATTTTTCATTTTTTGTAGGAAATGAGTGGAGGGCTGTTAGGTTTATGGGAAGCTGATGGGGGTATTGGGGCTGTGTATTAAGGTAAGGTAGGGGATGGGGAGTCCTCCCAGATACCAATCACAAGTGAAGGGGGAGTGGGCATAGATGATGAGGACAGAGGAGGGTGAGAGAGAGATGGAATAGGGGAAGTGGATGCGGGAGTAAAAGGTGGAGTGGCTGAGGTCGCTGCTGCAGCAGTGGTGGTCAGGACAGGCTCTGGAAGCCCCTTAGGGGTAGACCTTGGGATAGCTTCCTCAACAGCTTGCTTGGGAGGGACCTGAGCCTCAGCTTTCTTCTTCTTCTGGGCCTCCATCAAGCTCCTACTGATTCCCGATTGCCTCTTGGCAAAAGTAGTAGGGGCAAGGGTTGTAGTCCCCTCTGTTTTAACTATCTTGTACCCCCCTTTCAAAAGTAACTTGGTAATGATTCTGGCATAGGAGAGTGTGTGAGGCTTCTTGTTCTGCCCTATCTTCTCAACTAGGTCTTTCATTGCCTCAAAGATGAGCCAGGCTGCTTGGAAGCCATGGCCTAGAGAGAAAGAATAGATAACATCCGCAATGGTGGTTCTCCTCTCCTGCTAATGTCCTGAGCAGTAAATATTCTTTCGCAGGACTTGGTCAATGAAGAGGAGTTCAGGCTCCAATTCTCTTCTTCTGATCGAATCCCCTGAGGCCTTTAATCCTCTGGTCAAATCCCTTGCAATTGTATCAATGGAGGCGCTCAGGGGGGGGCCATATCCACAGCTAGGGTCAAATACGACTGGGATGCTCAACAATTCTGCAATCACTTTGGGGCCCACTAGCATCTCAAAATCTTCAATCAGCACTAGCAAGCATACTTGTCCATCCTTGTCCTTTTTGACCCTGATGTGCTAGTAA
The DNA here is from genome assembly GCA_021018995.1 of Chloranthus sessilifolius. Taxonomy (NCBI): domain Eukaryota; kingdom Viridiplantae; phylum Streptophyta; class Magnoliopsida; order Chloranthales; family Chloranthaceae; genus Chloranthus; species Chloranthus sessilifolius. Next base: position 58,513,392 of record CM037594.1, read on the forward strand.
AACAATTGTACTAACCTAGGGTAGGCTAATGCTGGAATTCCTATCATCAAGGGTGTAAGGTTCGATTTGCTCATAAACTGCATGGCAGGGTCAGAGAGAGGTTCCTTCTCAAAGAATGGCAGGTCAAAAGCTATTTCAGGCTCCAAGGGGATTGAGGCTATGAGCTCTGAAGGAGTGGAAAACTCAGGGGTTGGCTCCTCCGCCTCTTCAACCACTTCCTTCCCTTTTTTAGGTGCCTTTGAAGTCTTAGCCTTCTTAGGGCTGGTCTAAACAGGGGCCTTATCCTTGCTCCTCTTCTTTGGTGCACTCTTGGGGGCCATTACAACTTCTCCCTTCGAATATGAGAAATGGAGACTTAGATATGAGTGCCTACCCTAAAATCCTAGGGTTTGGTTTGATTTGACACACAAGGCACAGCGAGATCTCTGAGCAGAGGGCAATAGATGGGGGTGATGCTAGGAACAAATCTATTGATTCCTGGTATGAATGATAGGTTGTAGAGTGGACACTGGAGGAGAGAGGTAGAGGAGTGCCAGAAGCTAGGGTTTCATAGAGTGAAGAAGGAAGAGAATACTGGAAAGGGAGACAAGTGCGGGGTTAAAATACTTATCTCGAAGCTCGGCACGCTTTGGAACATCTGGTTGCGAGAATGGAAATGAACCTAGCGAAGGTGTTATTCAATTTTGACCACGCGACAATCTCCCAGGTTGGAGAGCGTGACAGTATGTGAAGAATTCATGTCAATTGTGCGAGCGGCTCCCAGGTCTCCATTTGGATTGCACGAAAAACTCTGAGATTCACTTTAAATCTCGTGACAACCTTAGAATCTCGCGACAGCTAATGAAGTATGATCTTTGTATGGCGCGAGAATCTCCCAGGCTTCCTACTGAACCTCGCAATAGCTAGTGAAATGCTTAGTTGGATCGCGCGAGAGGTTCTCAGGGGTACTTGAATCTCGCGACAGCTATTGAATGGTTCTATGTGAACTGCGCGAGAGTCTTTCATGCCTCCTTTTGAACCCAACGATAGCAAAGTATCAAACAGAGAGGATGTGCTCTCTATTTTGCCATTTCCAGTTGTGCTGTGGTTGGATCCTAGGCATGACTCTAACCACGGGTACCTTCTAGACACATTAAAAATCAACCATTCAAGCAAGGAAAATAAAAATCAACCTCCCACATTGTGCATTTAAACAAAAACTATCAATTAAAGAACAGTAAGCATCAAACCAAGCATAAAAAGTTAAAACCAAACAGGTTCAGATTCAGATGGGACCACTAACATTTCCTAGAGAATTTGAACAAAAGAAAGTAAGATAAATCTACCAAAACCAAAATACATATGACACAATAATGACACTCTGTGGATCAGTTTAAAGAAGGATCCCCGTGAAAGTGAATGGTGTCCATGGGTCCGGCAGGTTTTTCAAAACAATGCTTAAGCCTCTGACCATTCACCTTCAAGGTTCTCCCAGACTTAGAATCCTTGATTTCCACAGCACCAGATGTGGAAACATGCATGAGAATGTAAGGACCTTCCCATCTAGATTTCAATTTGCCAGGAAAAAATTTAAGTTTGAAGTTAAACAACCAAACCTTGTCACCAACTATGAAACTCTTTCTCAACAGCCCCTTGTCAAAGAAAGCTTTGGACCTTTCCTTGTAGATCCGAGCATTCGCATACACATCCATCCTTAACTCATCCAATTCTAACAACTACAACTACCTGTGATGACCAGTAGAAGTTAGGTCTAGATTTAAATGTTCAATGGCCCAATAGACCCTGTGTTCTAACTCCACTGGGAGAGGACAAGCCTTGCCATAAACCAGTCTGAAAGGGGACATACCGATGGGAGTCTTATAGGGAGTCCTATAAGCCCACAGTGCATCATTAAGCTTGTCAGCCCAATCTTTCCTATCAGTCCTCACAGTCTTCTCAAGGATGTGCTTGATCTCCCTATTAGAAATTTCAACTTGCCCACGGTTTGTGGGTGGTAGGGAGGAGCAATCCTATGGGTGACAGAATATTTTTTGAGCAAGCTCTCAAAATTTTTGTTATAGAAATGGCTACCCCCATCACTGATAATGGCTCTAGGGGTGCCAAATCTCGAGAAGATATTCTACTTTATAAACTTGAGGACAACCTGATTATCATTAGTTCTTGTGGCAATGGCTTCTACCCATTTGGAAACGTAATCCACTGCCACCAAGATGAAATGAAAATCATTTGAAGGAGGAAAGGGGCCCATGAAGTCAATACCCCACACATCAAATAGTTCCACAACAAGGATGGGCTGCAAAGGCATTGAGTTTCTTTTAGACATCCCTCCTAATTTTTGACATCTTTCACAGGTCCTGCAGTGTGTATTGGCATCTCTGAATAAAGAAGGCCAATAGAACCCACACGGCAAGACTTTGTTAGCTATTTTTCTTCCACTAAAGTCGCCTCCATAGGCATTTTTATGGAACATGACCAGAATACTGGGGACATCACTCTCGGAAACACATTTCCAGATGATTTGGTCTGCACAATACTTGTATAAGCAAGGTTCTTCCCAGAAAAAGAATTTGACCTATGAGAAAAATAGGTCTTTGTCCATTTTTGTCCAATGGGTAGGAATCTTGCCTATAACTAGATAATTGACAATATGTGTATACCAGGGAACCAAGGATTGGATGGCAAACAATTGCTCATCCGGGAAGACATCATTTGTAGCAAGGTCATTAACACCTTTTTTCAAAACAATTCTGGACAAGTGGTCAGCCACCACATTTTCTACTCCCTTTTTGTCTTTGATTTTAATGTCAAACTCCTGCAACAGGAGTATCCATCTAATCAACTTGGGCTTCACATCCTTCTTGGACAATAGGTACTTTAATGCTGAGTGGTCAGTGAAGATTACAGTTTTAGACCCAAGTAGGTAAGGTCTAAATTTGTCCACAATAAAAACCACTGTCAGAAGCTCTTTCTCAGTTGTTGTGTAATTCAGTTGAGCTTCAGCAAGTGATTTGCTGAGATAGGCAATGACCATTGGCTGCTTATCTTTTCTCTAGTCCAAAACAACACCTATTGCCAGGTCAGATGCATCACACATCAACTCAAAGGGGAGTGTATAGTCAGGTGTTTGGAGTATAGGGACAGAGGTGAGGAAAATTTTCAAAGTTTCAAAAGCCTCTAGACATTCAGCAGAAAAGTGGAAGGGCACATCCTGGTAGAGCGGTGGCACAATGGTTTAGCAATTTTGTTGAAGTCTTTGATGAACCTCCTGTTGAATCCAGCATGTCCAAGGAAAGATTTGATTTGTTTGACTGTTCTTGGAAGGGGCAAATTTGCAATGAGGTCAACTTTGGCCTTGTCCACCTCAATTTCATCTTTAGAGACTACATGGCCCAACACAATACCTTGTGTTACCAAGAAGTGGCTCTTTTCCCAACTTAAGACCAAATTGGTCTCCTCACATCTTTGCAAGACCAGATGGAGGTGTTGCAGACATTGACCAAAACTGTCCCCATACACAGAAAAATCATCCATAAAAATTTCCAAGAATTTGTCAATCATATCAGAAAATATGGCATACATACACCTCTGAAAGGTGGCTGGGGCATTACACAGCCCAAAAGACATCCTTCTGTAAGCAAAGGTGCCAAAAGGGCAAGTAAATGTAGTTTTCTCTTGATCAAGAGGGTGCACAGGGATCTGGTTGTACCCTGAGTACTCATAAAGAAAACAGTAAAAAGCTTTCCCAGCCAACTTATCCAAAATTTGATCAAAAAAGGGGAGAGGGAAGTGGTTTTTTCTGGTCTTAGAGTTGAGTTTTCGGTAATCGATGCAAACTCTCCAGCCAGTGGTTTCCCTAGCTGGTCTCAGCTCTTCATACTCAGTTGTTATCACTGTTATGCCAGACTTCTTGGGCACCACCTGAATAGGTGCCACCCATTCAAAATAAAAAATGAGGTAAATTACCCCAGCATCCAGAAATTTGATGATTTCTTTTAGGACCACCTCCTGCATGTGAGGATTCAATTTCCTCTGCATTTCCCTGGAGGGTGTTGAGCCCTCCTCTAGATGTATCCTATGCATATAGATTGATGCATCAATCCCTCCTAGATCAGCAATGGTTTAGCCAATTACCTTCTTGTGCTTCCTCAAAATTGTTAGCAATTCCTCCTCTTGCTCATTGGTAAGAGAAGAGGAGATAATTACAGGAAGTTTTTTATCTTTCTTAAAGAAAGTATATTTCAATGTATTTGGAAGCTTCTTGAGCTCCAGATCAGGGGCTGTTAAGACCTGAAAAGTACCACTATTCACCCCTTAACTTAACCTTTGATTAGACTCTTAGCCACCTAATAAACTCGTCTTAAGTGTTTTGTTCAGGAAATAATCAGCAGTGAAATAAGGCCAAGAATCCTGTTATGGAGCCTGCTTTGGCACCAGATGCCCCTCAGTAAGAATGAACCTTGAAGCATTGCGCAGATCAACTGAGCTTCCCAAGGCTTTACAAGCAACCTCTCGCGCAGATGAATGACTAAGGAGCTTCAGAAACTCAACTCTGTGCAGCTCTCACGAAGCTCAAGAGTAGAACACAGCGCTCAGTGTCGTGCAGTTTAAAGCAGACCTCTCTCAATCTGGCGAAGGTCGCTTAAGATAGCTGAGGAGAGAGAGCTTCAGAAGATGCCTCGCGCAGCAGTCGCGCAGTCACCGCAGGGTACAATTCTCAGAAGAAGAATGCCTCGCGCAATTCGCGCGCCATTCAAGGAAGAAACCATCCTAGCGAAGGCAAAGCCAAGCTCACGAAGATTGAGTGAGACAAAGAACCTTGTGTAGTTCAGAACTAAGAAGAATCTCGCGAGACAACTCGCGAAGTCCAAGTAAAGAGAAGAGCTTGCATAGTTCTCGCGCTGCTGCCCAGCGAAGACTAATCTACAGCGCAACTGCTTGAATTACAACCTCGCGACGCTTGAGACTCTATTTTCTATTCAACCTCGCGAACTCCAACCCAGTGAGAGCTCAACTCTCTACTGCGCGATTGCCTGAAGAGCAAACCAAGGCAACCTCGATACGGCTGAAGCTTCAGTGTCAAATCATCCTAGCGAAGAGCAATGAGCTACCACGCGAGAAGTCTGGGAAACTACGGCTACCTAGCGAGGCTCTGAACCTAAACTTCCATCTCTTCAGCAGAGGGCATTCTGGAAATTTCCAGTGATTAGGGCACGCACTCCCACGCTCAAATCTTCGTGCACACGCCCCGAGCCATCCAAGGATCAGTAGAAGGCCACGTGGCATCGTTAAAATTAGGGTTTCCTAACCCTAATGCGCCGCCACCCCACTGCTATATATACCCAGGCCTAGCTTAGGGTTAGGTATCTGGGAACCTATCTTAGATCACTTTTCTTTTCTCTTTCTTTTTAGCAGTAAGTAGTTTTTCTTTTTCTTTTTCTTTTCTTCTCTCCATAGCCCAGCAATTGCTGGCTATGACTTTGTATAAGTATTTGAGTTAGATTACTAGAAGTTTTGCAATAAGATTTATACTTTGTGGGATTGTTGTTTATATGTGAGATGCTCTGTGCAAGGCTGCTGCCTTGTGATCCCCCATTGCCTTGGCTGTGTTTCAAAGCAATGGAGGACTGATTTTAAGGGCCACTCAGGCCCAAGTAACCTGTTTGTCTGGGCTATCATGGTCTTCCAAAATTTTAGCCCCACCACAGACTTACTAGATCTAAAATCCCCATGGGAGCTTGAGTCGTAGCCCGTGAACATGGTCGTATGACGATAATCTTGTTTTATTTTGGGCTCCGTGAGGAGGATAACCTCGGGATAGTCTGTGACCATTTAAGTGGATGATTATAGCCTTAGGGTGATTCGATCCATCGATCCAAGATGGATCCTTCTTCTTTTCACCGAGCTTGTAGAAGCTGGTGAGGGATTGCAGATGCACTCCATATTTGTATAGATCCGCCATCGATGTCGGATCTGATCCGTTATAGAGATTGTAGGGTGTGATCGGACCATTGTAGCCTCTCTCTAAGCAATGGACAATTGGATCAAAGGTTGTTCTCAATCGTTGCTTCTATGTGTCCGGCTATCATGGTTTTCAAGCCTTAGCCCCACACATATGGAACTTTAGAGGTTGAGGTTCCCTATGGATTCTTGAGTAGCCCGGATGAAATAGTGCCTGCAATGATTTATTTGTTATGTTCGACCCATCCTCGGATAGTGGCTCCCTATGGGATAGTCTGTGACCATTCAAGTGGATGTGTTATAGCCCTAAGGGTGGACTCATGGTAGTAGATGGGTTGGATCCTTTCTCCTCGAGGTGATAATGTAGCCTGACAAGATTTCTATAACATCGATCTAAATCGAAAGTTACAAAACCTCCTCGACCTTGACTCAATAACATATTTCACCTTTTATAATTATTTTCCACACTCCATCCATCCTCTCAATCCTTTTTATAATTTAGTTATTAGAATACTTAGAATAAGTGACCTTAAACTCCTCCTTTAGGATCGCCAGATCGTGAGAGATCTGGAGGGACTACTAGAGACGGCTCCCTTGGAGCCTTAGATCACCTTTCCCTGTGGGACAAACTCTTACTTATCAAAACTTGCTACAAAGGACCCTGTATCTTGCAGGTCTAGGATTTTCGAGTTGTGCTGATTCATTCCCTGTTTTATTCTGTTTTTGATTTTTAAATAACTTTCAACACCAACCAATAAGCGAAGCACACTTGAGATCAACAACAAGTTTTTGGCGCCGTTGCCGGGGAAAGATGATCTAATAGTAGACCCTTAGTTTTTGTATTCTTAGTATTCTTTCTACATGTGAATAATTGATACTGCTGATATAATTGTGAATCTTTCTTGCAGATCTGGACAGCAGCAGTGAAGGATAGTTGGAATGCAATTGGAGCATAGCTACCTCTGTTTGCAAACTCTCTAAATCTAAAGCTCTGTCTATCTTTCATTTTAACAGTTTTTCCAGCAGTATCTAGGATAGTTTAAATGTATTCTTTGGATAGGTGTAAAATAGTTAGACAAATTTGTTTGTGTATAAGTATTCTTTTGCAATGTGCCTGCAAGAAGCTTTCCTTGTTGTGGGTGTGCTTGTATGCTAGGGAGGAGATCCCTCAGCTCTACTTTAGAGCCTCTAAACCCCGAGTTAGAAAGGGGAAGGAGACATAGAAGAGACAGGCACACCACCTGAGGCTACTAGGCTCAGACTCTTTCCCTTCTCTCTGAAGGATAGGGCCAGTACCTGGTTGGCCACTCTTCCCAACAATAGCATTGCTTCATGGAAAGACCTGCAAACCAGATTCCTAACCAAGTTCTTCCCTGAGACCAAAACTAGCCAGTTGAGGAAAGAGATTCTTGCATTTTCTCAATCCCCAACTGAGGATTTTAACCAGTCCTGGGATAGGTTTAAAGAGATGCTCAAACAATGCCCCCATCACAAGATCCCTGAGTGGCAGCTTGTACAAAGCTTCTACAATGGGATTGATGAGAAAAACAGAGATATGGTCGATGCCTCTTGTGGTGGATCCTACATGCATAAGACTGCTGAGGAGGCATGGGAATTGTTTGAGGTGATTAGTGAGAATGCTTTTCAAAATCCATCCCTGGCAAGAACTCATCAGGAATCTGAGTCAAAGGTGGGGCCTGCTGCTGGATCCAAAGGAAAAATTTATGATGTGTCTGGGAACGATGACCTACGGCTGCAGATGGCAATCCTCTCTATGAAGTTTGATAAATTATTGACTGTGATGCAACCCAGAAGGGCTGCTCATGTGGTAGAGGCATGTCTGATATGCCAGTCCCCAGAGCACACAGTGGAGGAATGTCCATCTGCAGGGCAATTTCCTGAATTAATGTTGGAACATGTCGCCGCTTAGTATTATGGCCAAGAATGGGGGCTACAACAGTACCATATGGATACCAGCACCAAAATGCTGGTTACCAATGGAGAGACCACCCAAATCTGAGGTGGAAGCAAGATAACTACATGCAGCCCCAGCAGATGTTGGCTTTACCACAAAGGCCACAGCAGCAGTTCAATTAAGGGCATGCCCCGAGGTCTACCTTCCAGCACCACCAGCAGCCCCATCAGTAGCAAAATCAGTTGGTTTTACCCCCTTCTCAGCCTAGAAATAGTTCTTTCGAGGACCAAGTCTTGGCTTCATTGCAAAACTTGGGTTCCTTGGCTTAGACTGTGAACTCTCATGGTTAGAGCATCAAGAAGATGGAGGAGCAGATGGGACAACTAGCGAACACCCTAGCCAAAAGAGAAGAGGGACGATTGCCCAGTCAACCAGTGGTTAATCCCAAGGGCCAATTTTTGATTGGTGAAGGATCCTCAGAACCTGGAGGGGATCTTTCATTGAATTGATGATAAGAACTGTGCATCGTTGTATAATATGTACTTTACAATTTGTAGGAATAGTTTGCAATCTTGTTGGAATTTGAGTTTAGTGCTTTAATGCCTACTTTGACACCAACTTCCCCTGTGTGATAATTTTAAGTGATTGAATGATGATTTAAATGCTTTGCGTGACGTGTGACTTTCACGCCTTTGGTAAGGGTCAAACAGCGGACTGGGGGGTGAGTGAATTCTGCCTCGATTAAGCCATCGTGGGGTTCTGAATAATGAGTTTGGTCCCATCTCGCGCAGTTCATAAGGAACTACTTTGTTGTGCTATCACGAGTTTCAAAGAACTGGGTGGGCTGCATCGTGCAGTTTCAAGGAACATCTAATCTCGTGACCCATTCATTCCCAACCAGCGGGAGGATGTTTCTAAAGCACGCCAAGCTTCGCGATATTTAAATCCCACCCCGCGCTGCTTTTCCTTACTGCTTTCTCTTTTCTCTCTTACTAGCAAAACCCTAGCTCCCACTCCTCTCCACCTCTCTCCTGTAACACCCTGTCCCCAGATCATTGTTCACTTCGAACTTCAGGATTTTTGTTCTTCAAGCTCCCATTAATAGTTGTCCCCTGTTTAGAGCTCTGGAGATCCTTTGCGCGTTCCATTAAATAGAACTCTAACTTTTAGGGTTAGACTCAGCTCCTGGTATTTCCTTTCAAATTTGTAACTCCACACTCACCAAGTAAATTGGGATGGCTCCTAAAAGCACACCTGTGAAGAGAGCCAGGGACAAGGCCACTGTGGAGCCTACACCTAAGAAAGCCAAGTCCTCTACGGCTCTGCAAAAAGGGAAGGGGGTGGTACCGGAGCAGGCTGGACCAACATCGGATTATTCTACACCCTCTGAGCTCCTCCTTTCCATTCCCTTAGAGCCTGAAGCCATTTTTGATATCTCTTTCTTTGAATCTAAGCCATTGTCAGCACCTGCCATCGAGTTCTTGCGCAAGGCTGGTCTGTTCCCCTTGCTGCAAATGATTCCAACCCTAGCCTACCCTAGGTTAGTGCACCTCTTCTACCAGCACCTTAGGCTCAGACCCGACACACAAGGGCAGCCAGGCCTCCTTGCATTAGTTGACAACTTTGAGATGCTGCTTAGCCCGGAGTTGATCACTGAAGTCTTGGGCATCCCTACCAGATTTGATCCCAATTGCGGTTATGGTGCCCCCATGAGTGCCCCCATTGACACAATTGCCCATGCCATTACCAGAGGCTTGAAGGCCACAGGGGACTCCATCAGAAGAAGAGATTTGGAGCCCAAACTACTATTCATTGATCAAGTTTTGAGGAAGAACATCTATTGCTCCGGCCATCAGCAAGAAAGGAGGACACCAATTGCTGATGCTCTGTATTCCTTCTCTCTGGGCCATGGATTCAATGTTGCCTGGTTGATCTTCGAGGCCATGAAGGATACAATGGTGAAGCTAGGGCTGCAAAAGAAGAGCCACACTCTCCCCTATGGAAGACTCATCACCAGACTACTTCTGAGGGGAGGATACAAGATACCAGTGGGGGAGTTATCTGCTGACCTCACTCCCACCACATTTGCTAAAAGACAATGGGGGATCAGCAGAAGCTTAATGGATCCCCAGAAGAAGAAGAAGAAGATCAAGCTCAGGGAGGTCTCCGAGCGGAGAGAGAAAGTGTTGCTGTGGCAACGGCCACCCCGCCCCATAAAGAAGGCAACAACCCTTGCCCAAAAGAAGGTGGCTGAAGAGCTCACACCTGCTCGCAGCAATTCCTCCATCCACTACTCTGGCCTCTCCCCTCCCTTGTTCACCCATTCCATCTTTCACTTCTCCTCTTTCCTCTCCTTTCTCCATTCCCCCTCCAACCATTATCCGAACCTGGGTATAAAGTGTTGAACCCCAAGACACCACTCCACCTTCACCCACCCCACCCCAATCAACATCCCAGTCTCTCCATAGCCCTGATCCTCACTGACGACCCTCCCTTGATATCCTACCTGAAAAACAAAACCTCTCACACTGCTCCTGCCCTTCCCACAGCCCCCCCCCTTAGTGACCAGCCCTTAAACCCACCTCTCCATGACCTGGACTTCAACCTAGCCACCACCTCTGGGTATCAAGCCTTCATGACCAGTTTGCTTGATACCTTGCCCACCCACGACATCCCTCTCCCTAAGTCTCCTCTCCCTTCACCACATCATTCACCCGAACCCCCCTTCCCCTACCACTTTCCATCATGCCCCACTTCCCTTTCCAACCTGTTCCTTCTTACCCTCCTACCCCCCCTCATCCAACCTCAGATTCCCTTACTCATATCCTTTCCCTTATCCATGACCTCCAAACCCAACTATCCAACACCACAGCGACCCAAGCCAAAATGCAAACTGACATAACCACCTTCCAATCCACCCTTCACACATTGACAAACCCACCAATCCCAACACAACCCCCTTCCACCTCTGCCTCCCCTGTTCCCATAGCCCCTACCCCCATTGACTCGCTTCCATCCTTCCCCCTCCTTGATATCATAGCTGACCACTCCTTTCCCTCTCTCCCTATCCTTCCACCTCTAATACTACCTACACCTCAATTCACCAACACTTCTACCCAGACAGACCCCATTCCATTCCCATCCACCCTTCCCACTCCACCCCCCCTATTTGCACCCCTATTTGCACCCGCCTGCCTTCCATTTCAACCCTTCACCATACCCTTCTTCCCTTCCCCGAACCATCCATACCCCTTCCTTCATTTCATTTTCCACCCATACCTTCAATTCCCCCCCTTCTCCTACCCCCTCCTAAATTCATTGACCATTCCACCCAGACCACCCAAACCATTTCTACAACCCCCACTCCCCCCCAGGCTCCATCACCCTCTCTTCCATCCACTCCATTTCTCCCAATCTTGCCCAGACACTCCTACTACACCCCTCCCTACTTCACCCTCCTCCATTCCATGAGGGACAATCCTTATATCAAGAGGGATGTTCTCCATGGCATGGCCCAACTCCGCCAAGCCATTGAATACCCCTTGCTACAAAAGCTTAGTGATCTAAAGCTTGCTCACAACGAGCAGTTGCGCGATATTTCAAAAGGATGGGAGGCAATTTTGGAGACATCAAATGCGAACAAGGTTGCAGCAACTTACTACAAAGCAACTGCTGACATGGAAAAGGCCAATGCTGAGAGGGTGAAAAAGCATAACCGGCTATTAGAGAAGAAATTGAACAATGCTCAGGAGATCACCCGTCTCAGTAAGGAGCTTGCGGATACCAATCTCTTGTGGGCTAACAAGAAAATTGACATCTTGGAATAGCGAGTTGCTTTCCTGCTGTCCTAACCTATCCAAGACACCCCCATCGCCATCGCTCCCCCTAAGGCCCCATCTTCTTCCACACATCCAGGCCCATCTTCTTCCACAACCCCTACACCAACCCCTACACAGTCTGTTCCCCCAACTCCCCCAGCCCCCGCTCCGGTAGCTCCTCCTGTTCCTCCTCCAATGCCTGCTGCCGTTCCTTCTGTAGTACCTACAAAACCTGTTGCTCCTGCTGCGACCCCTACTGTAGCTCCTCCTCCTACATTATTGCCCCCTCCTATTTCCTCTCCTGCTATCAAAAGGAAATGCACCCCTTCCCAGAAAAAGCCCACTTCTAAGAGAGCCACTGTAGCCCAAAAAGGCAAACGACCGGCCCCTCCATCCCCACCTCCAAAGGTCACCCGAGCTTCCACTCAGGACGATCCCCATGGGCGCCTCCTCTCCAAAGAAGAATGCAGACAGGCTGCTGCTGCCCTAGGATTGGACCCTACTGAGCTCTTTCCTTCTGATTCTGACTCCGAGGAGGCACCACCTACGGATCCCAGTGCCCAACCTACTGTGGCTGCCCCTTCAGATGCCCCTGCCGCCTAATCCTATCCTCAGAGACGGAAAGTTGTTGCTAAGAAGACCACTCCCCCATCTCGCTCTTTGAAAAGTGGCAAAGAACCATCTGCCCAGTCTGAGGAGGCACCACCACCGAGCAAGTCCGCGAACGGAAAGAGCCCTGCCGTGCCTACAGCGAAATTACCAGTTCCATCTCCTGTGGCCCCCCTACAGCAGAAAAAGGGAAAGGTCCTCTCCTGTCTCAAATGTCAGCTCTAGCCAAATCTCCCGTTGCCCCTCCTGCGCCTCCACCAGCCCAATCATCTCCTATTCCACCTCGGCCTCAGCCTGGGCAAGCCTCCAAAGGTACGGGCCCCAAAGGGAAATCCCCCACCAAACCCCCTGAGCCACCCACTGTAAAATCTTCAGAGATCCCTCCTGAGCCAAAGAAGAGAAAAATGAGGGTCTGGGCTCCTACCATACCCAAAACTCCAGAGCAGAGGAAGGCCGAGAGGGAACGTAAGAAGAAAGAAGAAGAGGCTATCCTTTAAGAACATGCAAGGAAGATGGGCTGGGATAAATTTTAATCCAAATTCTGATTAGATTGCACCTAGGATTTCCTCTATTTCTTTTACATATGTTCTCTTGTATTTTGTACAGTTTTCATTTTCATAGACTTTCCCACTGTCTGTCCTGTCTTGCTTTATCTGTGTGTTTTGTTTTCCTTTTCTGTTATGTTGCAATAAATCTGTTGTACATTGACCTTGAACCAGTGAGGACACTGCTCCTCATAGGTTTGGGGGTATGGCAGGCAGACCCTGCCAATGGAACAGTTAACATAAGTGCAGCAGACTCATCTGAGCAATATGGAAATGGACCTCTGTTCACTTAAGAATCATGAAATTAAGAAGTTTAAAATTTATGCAAACATTGAACATTATAGACTTCTAATATTCCACATTTCCATAATAATTTCACCAAGGAAACACACTTGTATCTGCACTTAGTGAATCATTAGAGAGAGAAAAAGGTGAGGACATACTTAAAAGTTCAAAGGATGACCATAACCAGTGAGAATTGGGCCTACAAATTTTTTTTTTTTTTTAGGAGTAACTAAGGCATTTCTTCTAGTTCTAAGGACTGGCTGAGTCGCTGTGCTCACTAGAAGTTAGGTAACTACATGTTGAAACAACTGACAGTACTCATGAGACCTAGGAAAGGATCAAGGCCTTCTCTTGGACAGTTTGAGCCTAAAAAGATCAATCCTAAAGCAACTGCCCTTGTCCATACCCCCTTTGAGCTTTAAATCCTAAATTTCTTCAAAATACACCTGAGTACTTGAACCTGAACCTATGAACCTGATTCAACCTACCCTCACTCTGAGAATTCAGAAGGTAAAGGAGAAAGAGTTGAAGATGGACTAGCTATGGTCAACATTAGGCGAATGGAGAAGAAGCATCTATTCTGGCAGAATGGTAACTGAGGACATGGTGGCATTTCTGAGAAGAAAAAACAAAATAAAAAAGAAGAAAACTCCAGCAAAAAGAAATAAAAAAAAAAAAATAATGAAGAGGAATAAGAGAGAAGTCAAGAGGAACCTTCATTGGAAAATCAAAATCAAGAAGAGAAACTGATCACTTCAAATCGGAAAGTCTCAAAGAAGATGAAGGGAGCTGAATTCAAGAAGGTGAAGTCATGAACCACCTCCTGCACCCACTGAGTTCTCAAATTTTGAACCCCTTTTCAAACCTTCCATTCTTTTTAACCATACTCCATAAGCCACATTTCAACCTAGTTAAAAGCCCTTGTGATCCAAAGATTGAGTGAGCTGTCATGTGAAGATAAGGAATTATCCAATCTATGGTGAGAAACTGACAATGATGCCAGCACTTAAGAACTCTGCCTATGGTCATGCTTACAAACCTAGTTGGGGGATGTAACTGCTCTTGAGCCTGTGAGAAACTGAACCCCTCAACAAACCTTCATGAGTATGCCCTGTAAAGCTTTCTTTTAGGTCTGAACTTGAATGCATTATGTATGACCTTAACCTAATTTTCTGACATAAGGATAAGCTCAGTGCTGACATGCACTTCTGCAGTTTTCTGTGATCACAAATTATTTGGAAATGTTGTGCAAACATGCGAATTATGCTGTCTAAGTTCCTGTGCAACCAATGTATTAAACTTCTTTTATGCTGATTCATGAGTAGACTAAATCTGATTCCTTAACTGCTCATTGGAAGATAGTGCACTTTAGTTAACTATTTCATTGGAGAAGTTTGTGGGTGTCTTCACTGAAAACCCTCAGGAGACTTCACTCATCCACTAGGGATCACCTAGGGGTTTAAAAGGCTTGGTACATATGTTAAATGTATTCGTGCTCCCTACGAAAGTGGGATTTAATTTTTAGAGTAGATTTAATGTAGCTTTGCTAAGGGACTAGCAAAGATTAGGTTTGGGGGTGTGTTAAGACTTGAAAAGTACCACTTTTCATCCCTTAACTTAACCTTTGATTAGACCCTTAGCCACCTAATAAACTCGTCTTAAGTGTTTTGTTCAGGAAATAATCAGCAGTGAAATAAGGCTAAGAATCCTGTTATGGAGCCTGCTTTGGCACCAGATGCCCCTCAGCAAGAATGAACCTTGAAGCATCGTGCAGATCAGCTGAGCTTCCCAAGGCTTTACAAGCAACCTCTCACGCAGATGAATGACTGAGGAGCTTCAGAAACTCAACTCCACGCAGCTCTCGCGAAGCTCAAGAGTAGAACACAACACTCAGTGTTACGCAATTCAAAGCAGACCTCTCTCAATCTCGCGAAGGTCGCTTAAGACAGCTGAGGAGAGAGAGCTTTAGAAGATGTCTCACATAGCTGTCGCGCAGTCACCGCGGGGTATAATTCTCAGAAGAAGAACGCCTCGCGTAATTCACGTGTCATTCATGAAAGAAAGCATCCTGGCGAAGGCAAAACCAAGCTCGCGAAGATTGAGTGAGACAAAGAACCTCGCGCAGTTCAGAACTCAAAAGAATCTCGCAAGGCAACTCGCGAAGTCTAAGTAAAGAGAAGAGCTTGCGCAGTTCTCACGCTACTACTCGGCGAAGACTAATCTACCACATGACTGCTTGAATTGCAACCTCGTGACGCCTGAGACTGTATTTTCTATTCAACCTCAAGAAATCTAACCCAGTGAGAGCTCAACTCTCTATCGCGCGACTGCCTGAAGAGCAAACCAAGGCAACCTCGAGACGGCTGAAGCTTCAGTGTCAAATCATCCTAGCGAAGAGCAATGAGCTACCACGCGAGAAGTCTGGGAAACTACGGCTACCTAGCGAGGCTCTGAACCTAAACTTCCATCTCTTCAGCAGAGGGCATTTTGGAAATTTCCAGTGATTAGGGCACGCACTCCCACGCTCAAATCTCCGTGCACACGCCCCGAGCCATCCAAGGATCAGTAGAAGGCCACGTGGCATCGTTAAAATTAGGGTTTCCTAACCCTAATGCGCCGCCACCCCACTGCTATATATACCCAGGCCTAGCTTAGGGTTAGGTATCTGGGAACCTATCTTAGATCGCTTTTCTTTTCTCTTTCTTTTTAGCGAAGTAGTTTTTCTTTTCTTTTCTTTTCTTCTCTCCATAGTCCAAAGAATTGTCGCTATGGCTTGTATATGTATTTGAGTTAGATTAATGGAAGTTTTGCAATAGGATTTATACTTTGTGGGATTGTTGTTTATATGTGAGATGCTCGTGCAAGGTCGCCGCTTGTGATCCCCCATTGCCTTGGCTGTGTTTCAAAGCAATGGAGGACTGATTTTAAGGGCACTCAGGCCCAAGTAACCTGTTTGTCTGGGCTATCATGGTCTTCCAGCCTTAGCCCCACCGCTAGACCTACTAGATCTAAATCCCCATGGGAGCTTGAGCTGGTAGCCTAGTGAACATGGTGGTAACAGCGATAATCTTGTTTTGTTTTGGGCTCCGTGAGGAGGATAACCTCTGGGATAGTCTGTGACCATTTAAGTGGACAGATTATAGCCTTAGGGTGATTCTGATCCACCGATCCAAGATGGATCCTTCTTCTTTTCACCTGAGCTTGTAGAAGCCTGGTGAGGGATTGTACAGAGGCAGACTCCCCCATATTTGTATAGATCTGCCATCAGATGTCGGATCTGATCTGGTTATAGAGATTGTAGGCTGGTGACTGGACCATTGTAGCCTATCTCAAGCAATGGATAGCTGGATCGAAGGTTGTACTCAATCGCTTGCTGGTTCTATGTGTCTGGGCTATCATGGTTTTCCAACCTTAGCCCCACATATGGAACTTTGGAGGTTGAGGTTCCCTATGGATTCCTGAGCTAGTAGCCTGGATGAAATAGTGGCTGCAATGATTTATTTGTTATGTTCTGACCCATCCCTGGATAGTGGCTCCCCTATGGGATAGTCTGTGACCATTTAAGTGGACAGGTTATAGCCCTAAGGGTGGAGTCATGGCAGTAGAGATGGGTTGGATCCTTTCTCCTCAGAGGTGATAATGTAGCCTCTGGAGAGGATTTCTATAACATCAGATTTAAATCTGAGTTACAAAAACTCCTCTGACCTTGACTCAATAACTTATTTCTCACCTTTTTATAATTATTTTCCACACTCCATCCATCCTCTCAATCCTTTCTATAATTTAGTTATTAGAATACTTAGAATAAGTGACCTTAAACTCCCCTCCTTTTAGGACTGCCAGATCTGTAGACAGATCTGGAGGGACTACTAGAGACGGCTCCCTTGGAGCCTTAGATCACCTTTCCCTGTGGGACAAACTCTTACTTATCAAAACTTGCTACAAAGGACCCTGTATCTTGCAGGTCTAGGATTTCCGAGTTGTGCTGATTCATCCCCTGTTTTATTATGTTTTTGATTTTTAAATAACTTTCAATACCAACCAATAAGCGAAGCACACTTGAGATCAACAACATGGGCTTGTTGGATGAATGGCAGGATTGGTGCTTTGTTGGTTTGAGGAAGGGGCAGCAATGTAGGTTTCCACATGGAATGCTGCACTAAGCCCATAGAAGACTTCAATGTGGATATGTCTTCTGGCATTAAAGTTGGGCTTCCTTCCTCTACCATGTTCCAAACTTCAGTTAAATTTGTGACAATGTTGCCCCACTCTAGCAGAGTGGGCAGTTCTTCTTCAACATCCACTGCAAAGCATTCCTCATTGTCCAGCTGAGGGTACTTTGCACTGTTATACACATTAAGCTCAACTTTCATATGTCCGAAAGTTACCTCCACGATCCCAGACCTGCATTGAATGCATGCATTGGCAGTGGCCAAGAATGGTCGGCCCAAAATAATAGGTACCGGGGATGTACTCTTGTTGCAGCCCATGTCCAAAACAAGGAAGTCTGAAGGGTAGAAGAACTTGTCTACCCCCACTAAGACATCCTTGACCACTCCCATGGGTCTCCTCTTAGATCTATCAGCCATCAATAGCACAATAGGGGTGGGTTTTAGCTCCCCCAAACCTAGCTGCTAATACACACTTTATGGCAGCAGGTTAACACTGGCTCCAAGGTCTAGAAGGGCCCTTCCAATCGTGTGGTCTCCAATTATACAGGGAATAGTGGGTATCCCTGGGTCTTGCAACTTCTCAGGCATTATCATGGTTAATACAGAATTAACTGTATCAGTTGCAAAAACCTTTTTAGACAAATGGCCTCTGGCCTTTCTTTTCTGAGTACAAAGGTCTTTCAGAAATTTTGCATAGGCTGGGACCTATCGGACTGCATTAAGCAGGGGCAAATTGATTTTTACCTCCTTAAAGGTCTCCATCATTTCCTCTATTTGTGCATACCCCTTATCAAAAGGGGTAGGGCCACTCAAAGCTTGAGGAAATGGCAGCTAAGGTACTGCTGGTTCCTCAGCTGCAAGCCTATGACTGAACTTTTATTTTTTTCTTTTTTCTTCTTTTATCTCCTGCTGAGGCTCAACTACAGCCTATTTATTTTTCTCTTGTTGAAGGGTAGCAGGCAACTCCTGGCATTATGCTCTAACAAAGTCTCTTTCACTTTCACTCAATAGTTCTTTGGGATTGACCTCTCCTTGTTCCTTTCCCACCTGGTTGTCTACCAGCCTGCCATACCTTAGGGCTGTGATGGCATTAGCCCCCTCAAAATTTGAGGAGCCTTCTCTAATGACCAGGTTATGCCCTCTTCTCTTTTAGCCAAGGAATTAGATATTTGGCCTACCTACTCTTCTATTTTCTTTATGCTTTGACTGTGAGAAGCCACAGTCTGAGTCAAGGGTCCAAGGCTTTACAATTGGGCCAAAACCTGGTCCTCGATAGAAGCAGTTCGGGGCTGAGGTGGGGGACCTACCAACTGATTTTGCTGCTGGGGCAGCTGCTGATGCTGGAAAATTGACCTTGGGGCATAACCCTGGTTAAACTGCTGCTGTGGCCTTTGAGGTAAGGCCAACATCTGTTGTGGCTGCATATAATTGTCTTGCCTCCACCTCAAATTTGGGTGGTCTCTCCATTGGAAACCAGTATTTTTGTGCTGGTATCTATATGGTTGTTTATTGTAGCCACCAGATTGTTGTTGTCCAAAAGATTGGATAGCAGCAGCCTGTTCCATCACATACTTAGGGTATTGCCCTGTAGATGGGCACTCTTCCACTGTGTGTTGTGGAGATTGGCATATCAGACATGCCTCCATCACTTGTGCAGCCAATCTGGGCTGCAGCACAGTTAAAAGTTTATCAAACTTATCCAAAAAATTGGCGATCTGCATTCTCAGGTCATCATTTCCCCTAACTTCATACATCTTTCCTTTAGAAGTTTCAGCAAACCCCAGCTTAGGAGAAGGCTCTTGAATAGTTCTTGATGAGGACACCTTCGGGAAAGACTTTTCACTGATGACCTCGAACAAGTCCCATGCCTCATTAGCTATTTTATGCATGTACATTCCACCACAAGAGGCATCTACCATGTCTCTGCTTTTCTCATCAATCCCATTATAGAAGCTCTGGACAAGCTGCCATTCCGGGATCTTGTGGTGGGGACATTGTCTGAGCATCTCCTTAAATCTGTCCCAGGATTGATTAAAATCCTTAGTTGGGGATTGTGCAAAAGCAAGTATTGCTTTCCTCAACTAGCTGGTTTTGGTCTCTGGGAAAAATTTGGTCAGAAATCTTATCTGGTGGTCTTTCCAAGTAGTGATACTGTTGTTTGGGAGAGTAGACAACAAGGTGTTGGCTCTGTCCTTTAGGGAGAAAGGAAAGAGCCTTAGTCTAGTGGCTTCTGGTCCCAAACCAGCAATTGAGAATATCCTGCACAGGGCCGAGAATTAGTCAATGTGCTTGTAAGGGTCTTCCTTGCTAAGCCCATGGAAAGAGGGAAGCATTTGGATGATGGAGGTTTTAATCTCATAATTTCCCTAAACATCTGGGAATAGAATGCTGAATGGAGAATTATAATCATCAGGAGTATTCAATTCCTTCAATGTTCTGGGTTGCTCTTCACCCATGTCTGCTGTCTCAATTTCAGTAGGGGGCACGACTGTGGCGTGTCTGTGCCTTCTCGGTCTTCTACCCCTTTCTATCTCAGGGTTAGGAGGCTCTAATGTAGGACTGAGGGATCTCCTTCCTAACATGCACACACACCAACAGCAGGGAAGACTACTCGCAGACACATTGCACTTAACAAAATTATAACTATCCTAATCAACTGCAATGGAACTTTCAAAGGAGAAATAGACTGAGTTTTGAGGGTTAGAGAAGTGCAAACAGAGGTAGCTAGACTCCCAGTGCAATTCTACTTTCCTTCTTTGCTGCTGTCCAGATCTGTAAGAAAAATTCCAAATGTAAATCAGCAGTATCAATTATTCACACGTACAACTACCAAAGAATAAAGAATACAAAAATCTAGGGTCTACTAATAGATCAAGATTCCCCGATAACGACACCAAAAACTTGTTAGGATATTTTAAGGTGCTTGCTACTAACTTTATTGGAGACAGTGATAAGAATGGGGTTAATGAAAATGAATCGAAGGTAGATTGAAAACTACAAAGCAGCAAGCCTAAAATTACACATTCCTGCAAGATACAGGGCCTATTATAGCAAGTTTTGAAAAGTAAGAGTTTGTCCCACAGGGAAAGTTGATCTAAAGCTCCAAGGGAGCTACCTTTAGTAGGCCCTCCAGATCTGGCTACAGATCTGGCAATCCTAAAAGGAAGGGGATTTATGGTCACTATAATCTAAATCCTAAGGTAACTTAATGCCTAAACTACAGAAAGGGATGAGAAGAGTGATGGAGTGTGAGAAAATAAATATAAAAAGGGTGAGAAGTATGCTATTAGGTACAGATCTGATAGGTGTTATAACTCAGATTCAGATCTGCTGCTATAGAAATCCTGTCCAATGGCTACATTATCACCAAAGAGGAGAAAGGATCCAACCCACCCCTGTGCCATGATCCAATCCCTTATCGCTATAACCTGTCCACTTAAATGGTCATAGACTATCCAATAGGGGAACCACAAACCAGAGATGGGTCAGAACAAGCTTATCATTGTAGGCACTACTTCATCCAGGCTACAAGCACAAGAATCCATAGGAACCTCAACCTCTAAAGTTCTGTGTGGGGGGCAAGGCCTACAACGTGCACTAGCCTGGACACACAGAACCAACAAGAGTTTGAGTACTAGCTTTTAAGCTTGGCTGTTCACTACTTTAGAAAGACAGCAGTGATCCAGTCACAAGCCTACAATCTCTACAGCCAGATCAGATCTGCCATCTGATGGTGATATAGGGGAGTCTGTCTCTGCACAATCTCTCACAAGGCTACAAGCATAAGTGCAGGGAAGAAGAATATGTCTTAGATCTATGGATTGGCTTCACCCTAGGGTTATAATCTATCCACTTGAATGGTCACAGACTATCCACAGAGGTTATCCTCCTCACAGAGGTCTAAGACAGAACAAGAGCATTGCTGTTGCCACCATGTTCACAAGGCTACCAACTCAAGATCCCATGGGGATTTAGATTTAGTGGGTCCTATGGTGGGGCTAGGCCTGCAATGTGCCTAACCTGGACACACAGGTCACTTGAATCTAAGTAAAACCTTAAAGACAATCCTCCATTTCTTACAATACAACTTAGTAACGGAGGATCTCAAGGCAGCAGCCTTGCACAGAACAACTCACAAAATACCAATCCCATACATGCAATAGATCCTATTACAAATCTCCATTAAAACTATACCAAATAATCATGCCAAGGCATAGCCAGAACGTGTTGGACTATGGAGAGAAGGAAAAAAGGAAAAAGAAAACTCTTAAACCCTAACCTTAGCCTACTGTAATTCTACAATCGGTTTCAAGAAGAAGGAATACAGAAGTCAAGTCCTAAAAAAAGTCCTTTAAACCTAAGCTAGGCTTAGGCTTATATAGCAGTCGGCTCTCTGCGAATTTGGATTAGGAAAACCCTAATTTCATCAATACAATTATAGCCCATTCTTGTCCCTTTGATGCCTCGGGGCGTGTGCAAGGAGATTGGAGCATTGGAGTGCATGTCCTAATTGCCGGAAGTTTCCAGATTACCCCTACAGAAGTGGGGAGAAGTTAAGAACCCGAGCCTCGCTAGGTAGAAAGGCTTTCCACATCTTATCACATGATAGAATTGGCGTCGCAGGGTTGCTTTGACTTGAGGCTCTTGTAGTTGCGGGGTTGGTACTTTGGTCATCACCAGGATGCTCTGGTCGTCACGGGATCGGTCTTTCCATTTGAATGGAGCGGGAATTACGCGTGCAGTTTGTTCCTTGATGAATCCCACGGCGTTCCTCGCGAAGAAAATAATGTACATGGGCTTCTGGATCGCGCGAGCAGTTTCTTGAAAGTATGTGTCCCACGGCCACTGCGTGATAGCCGCGCCCTGGAATGCCTGGACCTCTCTCTATTCAGTGAATCGTGCGATGGTTGTAGACTCATCTCTTGAGCTGTGCGAGACTGCGCGAGTGCTTAAGACTGAACCTCGCGAGAACCGCGCGAAGTATGCTTTTTACTCCCTACTGACATCCATCTGGATGCGAACGATGCGAGGATTGCACGACCAGTTGTTATGCTCCCTTCAGAAGCTCGCGACAACTGCACGACGTATTCTTTTTGGTTCAATTGAGCCCTGCGACATCTGCGCGAGACATTCTTCTTGATATTTTTCTACTTTGCTGTGCCTATGCTGCAGCCAACTCTCTGTCTGGGTTCAACCTCCTTTCTTCTAAGGAACTTTTGGGGCCATAGTAGGCTTCTTGGCATGGTTAGGGGCTTATTTGTAGCTTCTGCTTATTACCTACAGGATAAACTTAAAACACATTTATTAAATGATTCAGGGTCTAACAGAGATTAAGTTAAGGGGTGAAAAGTGGTACTTTTCAGGTCTTAACAAGCGCCCCATGACTTGCGCTCAAATCGGTTAAACAACCGTACATCGGCGCTCAATGACCTTTCGACCCTTTGAAGCATGCGTTCCCATTCCAGTGCACAATTAGTTTATGTGCCTTGAGTGAAGCATGCAATTGCCTAAAAACACGAAAATGTGTTCCCATAACAGTAGGTTCATAGTGTTAGATTACGAGACTTCTGACATTGATTACCAACCTAAACTACGCCCTTGTTAAGAGCCGATCTAAAAACACTCCTAACTTAAAAGGAATATACCCCCCCCCCCCGAACAAAAAAATTCCCCCCAACATCACTCACACATTTCAATTAAGACCACACTAAACAAAAGTAAATAAAAAATGCCCCCATCGTCTATACACTCTAACTAAACCCAAACAAAGCAAAAAAAATGCTCCAAACATAGCCCAATCCAAGATAAATAAACTAAATCAAACCAAACTTAAAACAAATAAGCCTCACATTCAAAACAAGTCAAATAAGCTACAAAGTAAACCAAAAATTTACTACAAATGGAATTAAAAATAGAATTACTTCATAAATATATAAAATATTACAAAACACGCTGAGGGCATACCCTCTAAATATAGAACGTAAAATAAGAAGCTTAAAATCTGCACATTCAAGCAATGCCTGAATCCGGATTTATTCTAGAAACTAGAGATCTCGGAGAAGCTTGGAGAAAGGGTACGTCGAACGAATCCTAACCGTTATAACCTCTTCCCCTTGCCCCGAACTGGCAGAAAAGAAAGAGTGGCTCACAGAAAGCCACCCAGGACCTACGGGATCCATCTTGGGAAGCTCACCTTCGAAACCATAAAAAGAAGGAGCAACTAACACTGAATCCGCAGAGCCTACCGAGGAAAAATTGGCATCGGTCACGAGAACTCTCACCTTGCGTTATCCTTCGGTTTCCTTTCTACCGCCTTTTTCTCCTCCACCTCTTTCCTTAGCATGGTAGCAATTCGACTGCTACCTTACATTCTCAATCCCATCCATTCTCAATAATCCACTCAATAATCACAATTCTTTAGGTTCAATACCGGGATACAAAAGAGAAAGGAAGAAAAGACATTAATGAAAAAAAATGCCCTAAATCACAAGACAAAAAAAATATATGCCCCAAGACTTTAACCCTAAGCTTGAATCATAGAACAAAACAACAATTCAAACCTAAAGCCTTTGGCTCACACTTATAAATCATACCCTCCTAAATTACCAAATGACAAGTCCCACCCCTTTAAGCCGTTCCAATCTAATTAAATCTAAACCAAACACATATCCCATTGAAAGACCACAATCCATGACAACCTAGATGAATCAATAATCACACAACACTTACCCCTCCAAGTAAACACCTATCCACCCCCAAGTTTAGATAAGCCAATAGGAATCAAACATTTAACACCCATCTAGAACTTTTGGAAGAAAACTCACACCTTTTAATAAGTATCATGATG
Source organism: Chloranthus sessilifolius (assembly GCA_021018995.1). Lineage (NCBI taxonomy): Eukaryota > Viridiplantae > Streptophyta > Magnoliopsida > Chloranthales > Chloranthaceae > Chloranthus > Chloranthus sessilifolius. Next base: position 58,537,541 of record CM037594.1, read on the forward strand.
AATCAAACCAAAAGACCAAAACCTAAATCAAATCAAACCTTGAACGAAACAAAAAATGAACTCTTTAAAATGAGACCCTAACTTGTGAGGGACCAAAACAAATGCCCCGTCAAACCCATCGGAACCAAGTAAACCCTCTAAACAAACCCCATAAAAATAAACTCTCAAGCCAAATTAAATCCTAAAATAAATCAAACAAATCAAATAAATCCAACCAATCCATTAATAAGTTTAAACAAATGAACAAGCATGATAAAACAAAAAATGCCTTTTACTTATAACTAAAAATTTTTACAAGTCTCACCGAAGGCATACCTCCTGAATTTACAACCCAAAGCAAAAACCTAAAACTTTAACCTACAACCCAAAACGAAGACTGGGTTCAAAACTGAGACAGATTGAGGAGCAGATTCAGCTTGAAGCATCCAATCGGAGGCTTCAGGGAGGATTGGTTGGGGAACACATCCCTCCACTTGTTAGTCCTCTTCTGCCATCTTCACCTCCTCCGCCGCCGTCTCCTCAATGTTGCCTTCACTGCTCCCTAAAAGGGACCGATGTGAAGACCGGCCTCCTCATTCCCAATACCACCCATTCCCAGAATAACGACATCTCTGAGCTTCACCTCAGGGCGAAGATCACGCAAAATCACAAACATAGGAAGAAATGACATTCCAATCGGTCGATTAGATCACCCGATATCGCTAAAACACAAATTTTAGAGCACAAAATATCCAAAAAAAGTAAAACTCGAGACTAAATCAAGGGATGGAAGAAAAATGAAGGCTCTATCACTTATATAGAGTACGGACTTAATCACGCGCCTAGAACACGTGCACTTAACTCGATCACGTGCCACACATATTGCGCACAATCCAAGACATGTACTTCGACTCGAGCACACAACTGAACCATCACTCGCGATGCCCGTGCGACTCTTTGATCACGCGCCTATTTTTAAATGCATAATTGTATCGAACGACACACTCCAAACCAGTAATACGAAGGGTCACCCATACATTGACCCTGTTGACGCTTCGATCATGCGCAGACGATACACAGCGCAACCTCATTAAACGACTGCCATGAGTTGTGTAATATGAACCATCGCCCACGCAGTGACCAGCTGACGCCTCGATCACATACCATAACTAGAGCACATGATCTAATCGCACACGCACTCCTACACACATAAACAGCCCTTCGAACCTGTGATTGCACGCCCGAAAATAGGCGCGTAATCATATTGAGCGACCTAAATCCGGCTCGCAATGCCTGACTTTGGACAAAATCTATACCTTCACATCTTTCTACCTCACCCTGATTAAAACTCTCTTGTCTCATGACATAGCCTCACAGACTATTCAGAGAGAAAGAAGGAGAGAGGGGTAGCCGCTCATGCACATCTCATCACGATAAGATGCACACACATGATACCACCTCAATATCCAGTCCCATCATAATAAATTAGCCATGCCCTTATGTTCCATTGTGAAAAGGGCAAAGGTACACTACAAAAAAAAAACTAAGTCAATCACTACGCAACCACAATGTGATTCTTTTTACAACCCAAGATCTACCAAAGAAAGAAGTGAGACATACCTATGACACAAATATCCTATCAGTGTTCCATCACAAACATCGTTACCCGAGACATCCGAACATAACCCCACCACTCATCCACGAATATGTCCCCTCGCAAGCCGACTACGACTCGTTCTCACCACGAACATGCCCCATCGCGACACAACAATCTTGACACCAATCACACCTCCTCGAAATCCTCGTCATGAAATAGCGCATGGAGTCGAACCCTCTAGAAGACCCCATCGCTAACTATGCTCAGCCAACATCCCAATGCAAATATCACTACCCAAAAAAGCTTAGATAACACCTACCATACCATACCACAAAAAAGATGGAAAGCTCGATCGTGTCCCATCGCTAAAGTAAAGAGCTCTCTCTGCCGAATTGATCCCCAAGTCCCATCACGACTTCACTTCTCCAAGACATTATATCACATTGGCAACCACCAAGCCCCGCCACAGCAAACATGAAGAAAAGAGAAGAAATCTCCAAAGTCCCATCGCGACACTATGGCACCACAAGACTGTACAAGCTATGCCCAATCCAGGTAAGTATCATCCCAAGGTAAGTCCAAAATGTTTATAAAACCCATCTTTCTCGACTCGTGAATCACTATAGTCCTCCCATAAGATACAATCATCAGTATTCGTCTTGATAACCACATCGACGGTCGGGTCCACAACTCCCGTACCGGTGGATCTGCTCAGCAACGTCTCGGAAGCCACATTTTCTGCCATTTTACCATTGAATTGATCTTAAGTTAAATTCTCTAAAATTTCAAATTTTCAAAATCCCTTACTTCCAAAAGAAAAAATTATCTTTTACTTCTAAATGAAAAGAAAAAAAATCTTATTCTAAAACTAAGAATCTTATTCCAAAACCAAAATCTTTTACTCTTACTTCCAAAACTAAAACCAAAACCAAGAAAAGAATAAACTAAAATAATAATAGTAGACAAAGAGACTCACTTATCAAAATTCACTTCAATTACCAACCCAAACAGGCCATTCCCCTGGGAAACTAAATAATAAGTGTATTTATTCTAAGAACTTATAAATGCCTATTGGAAAAGGAATGCCTGACGTGTATTGGTGTGACGAATGGCGCACCTGGTCTGACATGACTTGCAAAAGCCTTTGACATTATATTACATTATATTATTATTGGTCCCTGGACATTATTTATGGACATTTGTATGACGTCCCGGTACCTCGACTACATCATAGCCCTCTGTTTGGCTGCTCCTTGCAGCAGGTCGGGACATGAGGCGGGATGCCCTTGCACCCACAAATTAAGATATGGTGATTCTCCTTTTCATTTGACTCTCACTCCAAGCAGGTCGTGCCATGTGACAGGATGCCCCTTGCACTTGCGAAATAGGATACGTTGACTTCCCCCGTCAACTGTCTATGATAGCAGGTGGCGATACGCGATGGGATCGCCCCTGGGCATCCACGACATGAAACACGCATTTCGACAGCTACCACTAGGCCCCTGAATGCTCCATTTTAGCTTGCACTGATAGATAAGAAAGCCAAGTATGTCATTTCAGCATCCCTAGTTCACATTTATGATTTCCCAAGAGAAATGAGAAGACACCTCGAATGAGAGGTGTTTACTTCTTCGACGTGTTCTTACTTCGCAAGAACGCACCAAAGAGGGGCATCTATAGACACCCCCATTTTACCCTCTCAGAATATACAAATCTGTTCGATCAACCTTTGACCTTGCCCGTGACTTTTTGGAAAGGGCCTACCTTCTCTGAAAGTTTCATGACCCTAATGTGGGACCATATACTGAAACCATAGTATATGGCTAAACATAAGCTGAAACAATAGCTCTGTGGCTCAGGGCCCATGACCCTAATTGGGACCATATACTGAAACAATAGTATATGGCTGAACATAGTCTGAAATTATAGCTCTATGGCTCAGATCCCAACATAGGGAGACTAAATACTGAAATAATAATATATAGTTAGAATACAGACTAAAATAATAGTCGTGCAGTTCAGGCTCATAACCTTAATGCGGAGACCATGCACTGAAATAATAGTATATGGCTAAACACATGCTGAAACAATAGCTCTGTAGCTCAGATCCCGACGTAGGGAGACTACATACTAAAATAGTAGTATATAGTCGGAATGCAGGCTGAAACAATAGTCTGACATTTCAGACCCGACCTGGACCTGGACAACACTGAATTACAAGCCTAAAACCACACGCATAATTTGATTACACGCCAAACCACAAATGTGCAATCAGTCCCCTTTCAGACCAGACTTCTTTTCCTAGACCTCTTTGAGACTCAATCACGTACTTCACACGAGACACGCAATCAGATTGAGCGACCCACCACCAACGCGCAATTGGCCTACACCCGACCAAGTCTTACTGCCCTTGACCCCCAAGCTTCCTTAATTAAATGCTTTGAAAGAGGCGCTTAATCGGATTGCACACCCCACACTAGGCATGTAATTAGTTCTAACATGGTTAGAACTAGGAAACTTGTTGAGCAAGTCAGTCGATTGCTCACTGAGTCGGTGACCAACTCACAGCGATTAAGCACCGGGAGATCGGTGCATAATTTGATTAAATGCCTGAAACATGGCGCTTAATTGGAGAAAAACCTATAAAAGATTTTTTAATTCGACCAACGAAGAGCAGCAACACGAACAAGAGAGAATGGATATTTTCGGGATTTTGAAACTAGAGAATTTCGAGAATGAACACATAGAGGAACATAGCCATGATTTCGTGATTCAAGCTTCAAATCTTTGAGATTTCTCATCGTAGCCCCGGTCCTAGGTAAAAATCTTAGTTTTAGACTTAGGATTTCTCTTAGTTTTAATTATTAATATCGAATTTTCAGTTTTAGACTATAGCACCCTTTTTAGACCGTAATCACTTATATCTGGATCTAGTTCTCTGTTTCTAGAACCAGTCCTTAGCCTGATGGTCTAATTCACCGACTCTTTGTTTTAATTCCCTTCTAAAATCTTAATTTCCAATCCTATCATTAATCTCTGGTTCTAGTTCCTAGGTTCTAGAACCAGCCCTTAATCATGTGGTCTAATTTTCTTATTTAGAACTCGAATTCAGTCCTAGAATTTTAAATTTTAGTTTTAATTTCCTAATTCAATTTTTTAAAAAATCCCAAATATTAATTTAGTTTCTAAAACTGTAGTATCTTAATTTAATCCATAATTATAATCCCGAAATCAACTCTAAAAAGCCAAAAATATAATATTATAGTCCAAAACCAAATTTTCTTTAACCTTAGCCACCTGATTTGTCCAAGGGAGCTTACGGAGGGTACTCGGGAATGAGGTCAATCCTCCTTAGCATAGCGGGCCCAAAACCCCTTTTTTTAGAATTTTAGTAGAATTAGTTCATCTCTTTAATTAGAATTAAGTAAAGTCAGTTCCGTTATTTTCTCATGATTTTAGTATAGTCAATTTATTGCTTTGATCATAATTCAAGTCAAATAAGTTCCTTTATTTTAGTTAGATTTTTAGTATAGTTAATTTATTATTTTAATCAGAATTTTTTAAAAATTAGTTTATTTATTTTAATTAGATTTTTAATAAAATTAATTCATTGCTTTAATTAGAGTTATAGTAAAATTAGTTCTCTATTTCAATTAGAATTGCAATAGGACTAGTATACTTGCTTTACTAAAAATTTCAGTATAATCAACATACTTGATTTAATTAGAGTTTCATTAGAATTAACATATCTGCATTCCTAGTACAATTAGGGGACTGATATCAATTGAACTTTTAGTAGTAGTAGGACACTAAATTAATTAGAATTCTAATAAGATTAGAAAACTGAAATTAATTAGACTCCTGATAGAATTATAATATTAGATTAGGCCACTATAATAAATTCCCACACAACTAAACTCGTAATGGAATTGGGAAATCTAAACTAATTAGAACTACAATAATAACGGGAAAGAAAAAGAAAATTAAACTATCTAAATTATAAGAAGAGTCAAAGCTGCTGACGTTCACAAGCAGATGATTTAGTAAAGAAGCAACCCATACCCGTTCTAAAGCGTGATCATTGACGTGTTCTAGCATTGTTAAATATCTGCAGCTGGCGATCGCAATAAACTAGGAATCTTCCTAGAAACCCCTTTCTTTTTTTATCTTTACCTGCACCATTCCAAACACCGCATCACTAGAGTCCACTTAGACAGAATTGGGCCACTGATTCAACGGGGACCGAGAGGAACTCTGAGAAAGCGCGCACTAACAGTAAGGACTTGTTTGATGACATCAAGCAGGGGTAAATTAATCTTGACCTACTTGACGGTCTCTAGCATTTCCTCCATCTGGGCATTTCCCTTATCAAAAGGAGAAGGGCCATTAAGGGCATGAGGAAATGGCAGTTGTAGTACTACTGGTACATCAATCGCATGCCTAGCTATTTCATGATCAAATTTTTATTTTTTTCTTTTTTCTTCATTTATTGCTTCTTGTTGAGGCTCAAAATCTGCCCCATTATTTTCCACCACTGAGATGAGTTCTTCTCCTCTTCCACACTCACATTTCTCTCTTTATCAGCCTCATTTTTCTCCTTTGCCTCCCTTCCAACCTGATTGTCAACCACCCTACAACTCCTTAGGGTAGTGACTGCCTTAGCCTCCTCATGAGTTGAGGAGCCCTCACCAATCACAAATTGACCCTTAGGGTTGGCTAGGGGTTGACTAGGTAGCCTGCCCTCCTCTCTTCTGGCCAATACATTTCAAATTTGGCCCAGATGATCCTCTATCTTTTTTATGCTTTGACTGTGAGAATTCACATCTGTGATATAGAATCCAAGTTTTATAGTGATGAAAAAACATGTTCTTCAAAGGAGGGGGCTCTAGACTAAGATGGTGGTAGAGTTAAGTGGTTTGGCTGTGCGGTGTTGAGAACTGAAAAATACCATTTTTCACCCCTGAACTTGAGTCTTGATAGACCTTTGAGAGAACTAAATAAGTGTTTTAAGTGCTTGTGTTGCAGCTAACAATAAAGACAGGCTTAACCATAAAAGCAGCTTAAAAGTGCCAAAAAGATGACAATCCATGTCAATCCAAAGAAAGAAAGAGAAGAAACAACCTCACTAGCTGTTGAAAGGTCTGAATTGAAGAGGCAAAGACCTAGTCTCAACCCAGAAAAGAAGTATGGAGCAATTCGAACAGAAAAATGCGCTACAGAGCACTTTTCGCAAAGAACCTGAACTGTTCGCAAAGAATCTAAACTCTGCGAAAAGAACTAAAACTCCAGGCTTAGCTTTCGAAGAGCTTCTGAACTCTTCGAAGAGATGATTGACCTTTTCGAAAAGAAGAAAACTCAATTTGAACAGAACCAGAACATTGCGAAAAGAGCTTCAGGAGTTACAACACCTTGCGAAAAGTCCCCTAAGCTATGCGAAAAGGTATTCTGGAGATTCCCAGCTTTTGCAAGGGCAATTCAGTAATCAATTTCATGCGTCCCAATGCATTTAAAAACCTAGGGGCATTTCAGAGGATTCTAAGCATGAAGCGAAGGCATATTCCACCCCACGTGAGCACCCAGAGATCAAATAACTTGGTGGGAACTTCTAGAAACTCTAACAGACTTTCAAAATGCATAACAGAATTGATGCCTTTTTCACCTGATTGGTTGAACCAGATCGAGGAATTCTGATTGGCCAGAACAGATCTGGATCCTCGTGCTCGACTACCATTGGTCAATACAGATCTGAGCACTTCTGATTGGTTGATACACATTTGAGCTGGACTTAGGAAAAACTATAAATAGACGAACCATTTGCCCAATTTGGGCATCCAGATTTTGAGTTTCATTCCTAATCCCCCATTTCCAAATCAGATAGTTTGTCTGAAATCCCTGTAATAGCATCGCTTTTTACTTGCAATTGAGAGCTATGAGATACTTCTGTAATTCAAAGGAGAGTTATATTCAAGACTACAAATCTGAGAGGTCATTTAATTGTAATGGTGAATTTGAAAAGGTTGCTGTAAACCGTGCATTCTCCATTGGACTCATGTTACGGGTTCCCTCTGATCTCCTTATTGCATTAGACTCCTTTAGATTCACTGTTTTTCATGCAATTTCCCTTGATTCATTAATCCTGTGAGAGTTAGTGTTTGTAACCTAGTCTCTCACGGAATTTCTAGTGATGTTTCTTGTTCTAGATTAAGGATTTGGATTCAAGACTATTGGATGGTTTGCGGCCATTAAAGTGATGTACCCATAGCCATAAGCTTAAACCTAATCCTTGAATTAGATTTATTTCTCTTACATCTGCGCTTGTAGCTAGATGAAGATTGGATCATCTCTCAGTTGAGCTGCAGTCATTCTCATTAGATTTCCAGGACCAAATCAAAGTTAGATATTACTTCTCCATTTTTTATAAGTTTACCTCAAACGTTCCCCCAACTCGGATCTGGATCATTTAGTTTAACTTTTACTTTTTATCATTTAGTTAATGTGACAAATTCAACCTCCCCATCTTATGTGCTTTCTAGATAGGATAAGAGGCCAGATCCGGTAGCTCAGATCTGGAGGTTTATCTTGCATTTTAGATAAATTCTCTGTGGACGATCTTTCACTCACTTACATTTAAAACTTGCTATAATTGGCCCTGATCTTGCAGGCTAATTCACTTCTATCTATGCTGATATTTCTTTACTCTTTTCAATATTTTAAATTCATTATAACCTAGCAGTTGAAAACCTATTTTCAAAACACAAATAAATCAAGCACACAAAGAAGCAACAACATGGGGTAAATTGCTGGAGGGTCTGTCTTGGTGCATAACGCTGCTGAAACTGTGGTTGTGGTCTGTAAGGTAATGCCAACTGTTGCTGCTGGGGTTGCTGATATGAGTCTTGTCTCCACCTCAAATTGGGGTGGTTTCTCCATTGATACCCATCAGGTTGCTGCCCATATGACTGGGCATCATTGGCATGTTCCAAGACCCGTTCAGGATATTGGCTGGCTGATGGACAACCCTCAAGTGAATGTGTGGGAGACTGGCATATCAGACATGCCTCTTCCACATGTGTAGCCAGTCTAGGCTGCTACCCACACATCAATTTATCAAATTTGAGGATCAGGCTGTCCACCTTCCTCTCCAAATCACTGGGCACACTTACCTCATACATCCTTCCTTTAGAGATGGCTTCTTTCCCCACTTTAGCAGAAATCTCAATGTCATTACGGGACAGAGACTCTTACTGTATGGAATTTTCACTTATAACATCAAGTAGCTCCCATGCCTCATCAATAGTCTTGTGGAGGTAAATACCCCCACATGAGGCATCCACCATATCCCTACTCTTGGGATCAAGTCCTTGGTAGAAACTCTGGACAAGCTGCCACTCAGGATTTTGATGGTGGGGGCATTGTTTTAAAAGTTCCTTAAACCTTTCCCAAGCTTGATGAAAGTCCTCAGTAGGGAATTGAGCAAATGAAATTATGCTCTTCCTCAATTGGCAAGTTTTTGATTTTGGGAAAAATTTAGCCAAAAATTAGCTTTGGAGATCATTCCATGACTGTATGCTAGGATCATGGAAAGCCATGTTCTAGCTCTATCTTTTAATGAAAAAGGAAAGATCCTCAGTTTGGTGGCTTCCTCTCGCAAGCTAGTAATGTTGAATGTAGTGCACAAAGCCAAGAACTCATCAATGTGCTTATATGGGTCTTCTTTACTAAGCCTAGGGAATGATGGTAGCATTTGAATAATGGATGATATAATCTCATAGTTGCCTTGAACTATAGGGAAACCAATGTAGAAAGGGGAGGTACATACCCCTAGTACATTGAATTCCTTTAATACTCTCTATTGCTCTCTACTACAGGCTCAGTATCCACAGCAAGGGCTTGTGTGGTGTTCCTAGGTCTAAGGGTACACTCAATCTCCGGATTTGGAGGTTCTAAATTAGGGTTGAGGGACCTCCTCCCCAGCATGCACACACACAACAACAAGTAAAGAACACACAGATAGCACCCTTAAAGAATTTATTAAAAAAAAAAGAACTGCTAACCAGTAGTACTAAGCTACTGAAAGTCAATACAATAGAAATAGAACTATGATATAAGGGGAAAGAAATGTAAGGTAAAGGTAGCTAAGCTCCAGCTGCAGTGCAGGCTTTTCCCTTCTTTTGCTATCCAGTTCTGTAAAAGCTAATACAAAATCAGTAGTACTTTTTATTCAAAATAGGTATTGCTACAAATGAATATATTACACTTAAAAAAAATACACTCAGGTCTACTAATTAGATCAACATCCCCGACAACAGCGCCAAAAACATGTTATCTACTTTATGCTGGTAGAATTTCTTACAAAATGGATGGTTAAAATATAGCAGAAAATAAAATGAAATGGGATGGATTTCAGCACAAAGTACAACCTGCAAGATACAGGGCCTGTTGTAGCAAGTTTTAGACTAAGAGTTTGTCCCACAGGGAAATTGATCTAGAACCCGGAAGGGGTAATTTAGTAGGCCTCCAGATCTGGCTATAGATCAACCAATCCTAAATAAAGGGAGTGTTTTGGGGTGTCACAACTAAAACTAAACCTAAACTAAGAAATAAAATGCAGGCCTATACCACAGAAAGTGTTTTAACGAAGGTTGATAGTGTGGTAAAATAACAAAAAATAAAATAGTGAGAAGTATGCAGAAAAGGTCACGTCAGTCATGCAAGTCAGATCTAGAGTTGTCTCTGTAGTAATCCTTCAGATGGCTACAAACACATCTGCAAGGTAGGAGAATCCAACTCAACCCCTGTGATTTAAACTGGTCTCTTAAGGATATAATCTATCAACTTAAATGGTCACAGATTATCCAAGGGGGATGATCAAGAAAGATTAAATCAGAAAATTAACCTGATCCAAGAGAATGAATTGATCTTAAGGCTATAGCCTGTCCACTTAAATGGTCACAGACTATCCAAGGGATTTCCTCTAATCAAATAGACCAAGTTAGAACATGAACACCATTGTAGACACTATATTTGCAAGGCTACAAGCACATACATTCATAGGAGCAAATAGCTCTTAAAAACCCAGTAGAAACCATTGTCATTCATAAGCTATTTGGGGATCTAAAATTAGCTGGTCATTGCTACAAAAGGCCTGCAATGACTCAACTCACAAGTCTGTAATCTCTTCATAAGATCAGATCTAAGAGCTTGGTGATGGAAATGTAAAACAGATGGTGGCTTGTCTCTGTAATAATCTCTCACAAGGCTACAAGCTCAAGTGTAAAGAAGAAGAATCTATTTCAGATCTGTGGTTTGAACCAGCTTTAAGGCTATAATCTATCCACTTAAATAGTCACAGGTTATCCCAAGGGTTATGCAAATCACAGATGGTTGAGATAAAACACGTAAATAGTTATGGTCACTATTGTTACAAGGCTACAAGCTCAAACCACAATGGGAGCATCAAATCCAAATTGATTATTGTAAAAAACACAGATAAATAAGGATTCAATCAAACTATGAAAATAACATTTCATTGCATAAAAGAGACTTACAATGGTGCCCTCAAGACAACAACCTGTATAAAGTAAACCTGAATAGCTCCCAATATTTATACAAAACCCCTTCCAAAACTGAGGTAACTATACCTAGCTGTTTACAAAAAGGACTTAGCCAGCAAATGTTCAGCTATGGAGGGAAGCAAAATGAAGAAGATGACCTAATCCTAACCCTAATCTGACCTAAGCTCTCAACCGAATTAGGTTGAGGAAAAGATAAGATTTGACAAAAACAATACAGCTTCTATATACGAAGTCGCTCATTGCCTTGGCCAATTGGAACACAGAAGAGAAAACCCTAATTTCTGCTTGAAGACATGGTTCAATGGTGACCTTGGATGCCTTGAGATGTGTGGAATCGATGAGAACCTTAGGATATGTGCCCTAGAAGTGGGGAAATCCCTAAAGTGTCTCTGTGTATGGACTGAGAAGTGGGTATCTCGGGCTTCACACAGATGAGAGCTGTAGTTTAGCCTCTCACGAAGTTGTCACGTGGTTGATATTACAGTTGAATTAGCTTTGTGAGGTGTCTTTTGCATTGAGTAGTGTAGCTTGCGTAGATGGTTCTCCAGATGGCTCAAGTCGCGAGGCTCTCACTGGGATGCATTGCATCTCGCCAGGCTATCGTGAGGATGAGTTTGAGCTACGCAGGATTGATCTCTAAGATAGGTTGCACCTCTCGTGTGGCTGGTCCTGTCTTGGAGGTGCGCAAGGTCTTCGCGAGATCCTCACGAGAAAATTTTCTATGTGTCTCTCTCCTCTTGAGCTATGCGAGTTGTGCACGAGTTCTAAGTCAGCTTTAGTGCACTGTGTGAGAGCAACACGAGGGGGCTTCTCAGGCCAAATTGAATTGTGCGAGAGCCTTGCGAGTTTCATTTCAGCTGCGCGAGACTTCCTGTATGCATAGCTGCTGTTGTGCATAGACTACTGCAACAGTCTCCTCTGCATGGGTCCACTCTTCTTTCATCTGTTTGACTTCTAGTGGACACTTGGGCTACCAAAATGATCACCAAGGTGTATACTACCATGGGGTATCCTCTGTTCTTGCATTTTTTTCAAGGCTTGGCTTTAAAACTCTCTTCTTTGGCTTCCAAATGAGTGGACTATTGTACTAAGCTGCATTTTTGTTGCTACTACAAAACACTCTCAAAAGAGGAGTATTAAATGGCTCCAAGCAGTAGTAAAGGCTAGGTTCATATGTGAAAATGGTATTTTTCAGTACTTAACACACCCCTAAACCTAATCTTTGCTAGTCTTCGAGCAAAGCAAAATGTAAACAACTACTCTAAAAATGTAAATGCCACTTTCGTAGGGACCACAGATACATTTAGCTTATGCATCAAGCCTTTTAAACCCCTAGGTGATCCCTAGTGGAGTGAAGTCTCCTGAGAGTTTTCAGTGAAGATACCCACAAACTTCTCAATAAAACAGTTAGCACAAGTGCAAGCATGATTAAATCTGTTTTTAACAAATAGAGTATCAGTCTACTTTTGATCTTTCAAATTTGAGGAGTTCAAAGACATTTAATGCCAACAGTTAACACCTAAATCATGCATGTATACTCCTCAAACCAATCAGCTATCATCAAGAAATACAGTGTGTGCAAACAAGTACTAAGCTTATCAATGATTCAATAATTAGGTTCAAACAATACCCAATAAGTTCAATCTCAGACCCAATGCTCACTAGGGTTTCCTCTCGCAAATGAATTTAAAGGGTATTTCATTTCACACAAGCTCAAGAATAGTTACTGACACCAAATGGGTCTGCAAGCTTGAGCATAGGCATTTGCTCCAAATTTCTGGCATCATTTACTTCTTCTCACCATAATCTGACAGCTCCTTATCTCTACATAACAACTCACTTCACTTTGGATCAACAAGGGCTTTTAGATGGGTTGCAATGTGGCTTATGGTTGAGGTCTCTAAAGAGTGGAAGGAAAAAATGGGGTTTAAAAATTGAGAAATCAGCAGGTGTAGGAGGTGATTCATGACTTCACCTTCTTGAATTCGGTATATTTCATGTTTATTAACATTTTTAGATTCAAAGTGGCCAGCTTCTCTTCTTCTTTCCAATTTTCAGATGAAGGTATCCTCTTAACCTCTCTTTCCTTTTTATTTTTTTTTATTTTTTATTTTTTATTTTCATGAAATGCCACAACTGAACCACTGCCACACTTTTGTTCTTATATTGCTTTTCTTTTCCATTCACCAAATGCTGCACTCAGCTTACCCACTTTCATCTCCTTCCCTTTACCTTCTAAATTCTCTCAGTGAGGGTAAGGTTGAATCAGGTCTACAAGTTGAGGTGCAGGTACTTTGGTGTGTCTTGAAGAAAAATTGATTTGAAGGCTCAAAAAGTGTATGCAAAAGGGCAGTTTCAATGGGTTGGTACTTTTAGGCTCAAACTATCCAAATGAAGGCCTTGATCATCTTCTTAGTGTAATGCAAGTTGTCAAAAGTTTCAACTTGGTGGTGCCTAACTTTTAGTGAAAATGGTTTGAATCAACTAGTCCTTAGAGCAGAAGGGATTTGCCAAAGACACTCTTTAAGAAGAAAATTTTTTGTAGGTTCAAATCTCACTAGGTACAATTTTTAATTTAATTCTTGGGCATGTTCTCACTTTTTTCTCTCCTCATTGGTTCCCTAAGTACTGAAAAAAATAAATTTCTTGATGTTCACTTAATGGCAGTATTGAATTTTTAAATGATTTTAGTGTTAACAACTTTGCATCAGTTTAAGTTTCCTCATTTTCAAAATTTCTTAGGTGAACTTCACTCTATTTATTTCTTACTCACTTAGTACTGCTGCACTTAAGTTAACTACCCCATTGGCTTATCCTGCCACACCCCTAAACCTATGAGGAACAGTGTCCTCACTGCTTCAAAGAGTAAGACCCCTGTGCAGCAGGGTACAATCATTAAATCAGCATACACAAAATAGAAAAATAAGATGCAGAAAAAAAGAGAAGTTAAACTACAGCAAAAGAAGGACACAAAAGAGAAATTTGAATTAATAAAAATAATAGACAAGACACTATAAATGACATTTGTACATGTGTAAAAACCAAGACTAAAACCTAAGGACAACTGACACACTAAAACCTAATCTGAATCTATGCTAGATAGAGTAGTTGGTGCCCATCCATAATCTTTTGTCATTTTCTGATACTTCTCTTTAAAAGTTTCCTTCTTCACATTCTCAATTTTAGCAGCACCAGCCTTTGTCCTCTTAGCTGCTAGCTTCTGTGGCGTGGTGCTGCCCATCTGTGTGGTAGGGTCATTGATGGACACCCCAGCTGATGAGGTTGGGTGCACTATTGAGAAGGATTTTTCGGGTGTCTCTACCATTCTTCCGAACATTTCAGATTTCTTCATCTCCTCTTCATATAATGTGAGAGTTTTCAGCAATAATTGTTCCCAGTTCCTCTTCTCCACTCTGTGGTCCAACTGCAACTGTGCAATCTGAGCTAGGAATGGCTATTTAATTGCAGTGTTGATCTTAGTCATTCCACTTATCACATCACTCTTGATATAGGGGTTGTCTTTCATGGGTCTTCTGAGGGTAGAAAATAGGGGCATGGGATTTGAAGAAGTCAGGACAATGGAGGAGGGTGATGGGATAGTTGATGGAGGTGAAAGGGTGGATGCCAACTACCCCTCAGTTAGCTTAGTCTGGTTGTGGGTAGAGGTGAAGGTGGGTGGGCTGATTGGCTCCTCTGCATCAGTTTGGGTAAAGGTAGAGGTAAGGATAGGGAGAAGGAGGTTCCTCTACCTCAAAATGAGTTTGTGTGGTGGTAGATGTTAGGGAGGGTTGAATAAGGAGCAACTCGACAAGTTCAAGTTTAGTTTGAGTGGAAGCTGTTGCTGTTACCACAGTACGTAGGAGCTGGGGTGGTTAAAATACAGTAAAAAATAAAATGAAATGGGATGAATTTCAACACAAAGTACAACCTGCAATATATAGGGCCTGTTGTAGCAAGTTTTAAAGTAAGAGTTTTCCCGGCAGAGAAATTGATTTAGAACCCAGAATAGGTTATTCAATAGGCCTCTAGATCTGACAATGATAAATACAAGGAGTGTTTTGGGGTGTCCCAACTAAAACTAAAACTAAACTAAGAAATAAAATGCAGTCTTATACTACAAAAAGGGTTTTAAAGAAGGTTGATGGTGTGGTAAAATAACAAAAAATAAACTGGTGAGAAGTATGCCGCCAAGGTCACAGCAGTCATGCAAGTCAGATCTAGACCTCTCTGTAGTAATCCTTCAGATGGCTACAAGCACATCTGCAAGGTAGGGGAATCCAACTGAACCCCTGTGATTTAAATTGGTCACTTAAGGCTATAATCTGTCCACTTAAATGGTCACAAACTATCCAAGGGAGAGGATCAAATCCCAAAGATTAAATTAGAAAACTAACCTGATCCAAGAGAATGAATTAATCTTAAGGCTATAGCCTGTCCACTTAAATGGTCACAAACTATCGAAGGGATTTTCGCCAGTCAAATGGACCAAATTAGAACATGAACACCATTACGGACACTATGTTTGCTAGGCTACAAGCACATGCATTCGTAGGAGTAAATAGCTCTTGAAAAACAAGTGGAAACCACGGTCATTCTTAAGCTGTTTGGGGATCAAGAATCAGTTGGTCATTGCTACAAAATGCCTGCAATGACTCAGCTCACAAGTCTGCAATCTCTACACAAGATCAGATCTAAGAGTTGGTGATGGAAATGTAAAACAGAGGGTGGCTTGTCTATGCGATAATCTCTCATAAGGCTACAAGCTCAAGTGTAGAGAAGAAGAATCTATCTCAGATTTATGGTTTTAACCAGCCTTCAGGCTATAGTCTATCCACTTAAATGGTCACAGGCTATCCCAGGGGTTATCCAAATCACAGATGGGTGAGATAGAACAAGTAAACTACTACTGTCACCATTGTTGCAACGCTACAAGCTCAAACAACAATGGGAGCATCAAATCCAAATTGATTTATATCAAAAACACAGATAAATAAGGATTCAATCAAACTATGAAAATAGCATTTCAATGCATAAAAGAGACTTACAATGGTGCCCTCAAGACAATAGCCTGTGTAGAGCAAACCAGAATAGCACCCAAAATTTATACAAAACCCCTTGCAAAACTAAAGTAACTATACCTAGTTGTTTACAAAATGGCCTTAGCTAACTAATGCTGAGCTAAGGAGGGAAGCAAAATGAAGAAGATGACCTAATCCTAACCTAATCTGACCTGAGCTCTAGTTGAATTAGGTTGAGGAAATGATAAGATTTCACAAAAACATTACAACTTATATATACTAAGTCTTTCATTGCCTTGGCCAATAGGAACACAGAAGAGAAAACCCTAATTTCTGCTTCTAGATGTGGCCCAATGGTGGCCTTTGGATGCCTCCGGATGTGTGGAATAGATGAGAACCTCAGAATGTGTGTCCTAGAAGTGGGAAATCCCCAAAGTGTCCATGTGTATGGGCTGAGAAGTGGGGATCCCAAGCTTCGCACGGATGAGGGCAGTATTTTGGCCTCTCGCGAAGCTGTCGCTTGGTTGATATTGCAGTTGAATGAGCTTTACAAGGTCTCTTTTGCATTGAGCAACATAGCTCGCACAGATGGTTCTCTACATGGCTCAAGTCGCGAGGCTCTCGCAGGGCTGAATTGCTTCTCCCCAGGCTGTCACGAGGTTGAGTTTGAGCTGCGTGGGATTGATCGTTAGGATGGGTTGCACCACTTGCGTGGCTGGCCTTGTCTTGGAGGTGCATGAGGTCTTCGCGAGAAATTCTTCTAGGCGTCTGTTAGGGTATTTTAGATGCTTGCTGCTAACTTTATTGAAAACATGATAAGAATGGGTTAGTGAAAATAAATCAAAGGTGGATTGAAAACTACATGGCAACAAGTTTAAAAATACACAGACTTGCAACATACAAGGCCTGTTGTAGCAAGTTTTAATAAGTAAGAGTTTGTCCCATAGGGAAAAATGATATAAAGCTCCAAGGGAGCTATCTTTAGTAGGCCCTCCAGATCTAACTACAGATCTGGCAATCCTAAATGGCAGGGGATTTAAGGTCACTATTGTCCAAATCCTCTGGTAACCTAATGCCTAAACTACAGAAATGGTTGAGAAGAATGATGGAGTGTGAGAAAATAAGTATAAAAAGGGTGAGAAGTAAGCTATTAGGTACAGATTTGATGAGTTTTATAACTCAGACTCAGATCTGTTGCTATAGAAATCCTGTCCAATGGCTACATTGTCATTAAAGAGGAGAAAGGATCCAACTCACCCCTGTGCCATGATCCAATCCCTTATGGCTATAACCTATCCACTCAAATGGTCACAGACTATCCAATTGGGGAACCACAGTCCATAGATGGGTCAGAATAAGTTTATCATTATAGGCACTACTTCTTCCAGGCTACCAACTAAAGAATCCATAGGAACCTGAACCACTAAAGTTCTGTGTGTAGGGCATAGGCCTGCAATGTGCACTAGCCTGGACACACAGGACCAACAAGAGTTTGAGTACTAGCTTTAGGTCTAGCTATTCACTACTTTAGAAAGACATTAGTGATCCAATCACAAGCCTACAATCTCTATAGCCAGATCAAATCTGCCATCTGATGGTGGGTCTATACAAATACAGGGGAGTCAGTCTCTGCACAATCTCTCACATGGGTACAAGCTCAAGTGCAGAGAAGAAGAATCTATAATAGATCTGTGGATTGGCCTCACCCTAGGGCTATAACCTGTCCACTTAAATGGTCATAGACTATTCACAGAGGCTATCCTCCTCACAGAGGTCTGAGATAGAACAAGTTGATTGCTACCACCACCATGTTCACAAGGCTACCAACTCAGGCTCCCATGGGGATTCAGATTTAGTGGATCCTGTGATGGGGCATAGGCCAGTATATGTGCACTAGCCTGGGCGCATAGGTCACTTGGATCTGAGTGAATCCTTACAAGCAGTCCTCCATTGCTTACAATACAACTTAGCAATGGAGGATCTCAAGGCAGCAGCCTTGTACTGAACAACCCTCAAACACCAATCCCATATAAGTATAACATCCTATTATAAAACACCATTAAAACTGTTCCAAATAAACATACAAAGGCATAGCCAGCAAGTGCTGGACTATGGAGAGAAGAAAAAGGAAAAAGAAGCTGCCTAAACCCTAACCTTAGCCTACAAGAACTCTACAGATGATTCAAGAAGATAGACTCCTTATCCTAAACTAGGCTTAGGCTTATATAGCAGTCGGCTGTGGGAGCATTAGGGTTAGGAAAACCCTAATTTTAATGATGTAAATGTGGCCCATTGTTGTTCCTTGGATGCCTCGGGGCGTGTACACGGAGATTGGAGCATTGGAGTGCATGCCCTAGTTCTAGAAGTTCCCAGACTACCCCTGCAGAAGTGGGGGAAAGTTAAGATTTTACGCCTCGCTAGGTAGTAAGGATTTCAAGGTCTTGTCGCATGATAGAGTTGGCATTGCGAGATTGAATTGACTTGAAACTCTTGCAGTCACGGGATAGATAGTTTGGTCATCACGGGATTACTCTAGTTGTCGCGGGACTGCGCTTTCCATTTGAGTGGTGCGGGAATCGCGCGCGCAGTTCATTCCTTGGTGAATCTCGTGGGGATCCTCTCGAAGAAGCAATGTGCATAGGCCTCTGGATCGCGCGAGTAGTTCCCTGGAGGTTTGCATCCCGCGGCCACTGCGTGACAGCTGCACATAGGAATGCCTGGAGCTCTCTCTCCTCAGTGAATCGCACGAAGATTAAATGCTCCTCTCTTGAGCTGCTCGAGACTGCACGAGTGCTTATAACTAAGCCTCGCGAGAACTGCGCAAAGTCTACTTTTTGAGCCCTTCTGTCATCAATCTGTGCGAGAACAGCGTGAGCAGTTGGTGTGCTGCCTTCAAAACCCTGCGATAACTACACGAAGCATTTTTCTCTGAAACAATTGAGCCTTGCGACATCTGCGCGAGGCTCACTTCTTGACTTGTTGTTGTTGTGCTTTGCCTATGTTGCGGCTAAGTTCTCTGCCTGGGTTTAACTTCCTTTCTTCTGAAGAACTTCTGGGGCAAAAGTAGGCTTCTTAGCAGGGTTCGAGCCTTACTACAGCTACTGCTTATTACCTACAAAATGGGCTTAACACACATTTATTAAATGACTAAGAGTCTAACAGAGATTAAGTTAAGGGGTGAAAAGTGGTACTTTTCAGGTCTTAACACACCCCAAACAAAATTTTTGTTAGTCCCTTAGCAAAGCTTTAACTAATTATATGCCACTTTTGTAGGGATCACGGGTACATTTAGAATATGTACCAAGCCTTTTAAACCCCTAGGTGATCCCTAGTGGAGGAGTGAAGTCTCCTGAGGGTTTTTAGTGAAGATACCCACAAACTTCACAATAAAAATAGTTAAAAGTGGTGCAGTCAATGGTAAAATAAATTTAAATGCATAAAGCATCAATCCACTTTCCTTTGGAATTCAGAGGAAATTGTAGAAGTAATGTAGGCCATTTAAAACTCAAAAAAAAATTTAGCATGTGTTTGCATTTCCACCAATTATTTTACATTAGAAATTCAATGTGCACATATCAGTACCAAGCTTTCCTTAAATTCAAAAATCAGGTTGGATACAACCCCAATGAAGTTACAAGTCAGACCCAATTCTCACCAGGGTTATCTCTCAACAATGAATATCTAGGGGTGTTCACCTTTAAAGCAGCTCAAGAGCAGTTACAGACCCCAAATGGGCCTGCAAGCATGAGCATAGGTAAAACTTCTAATTTTTGACATCCTCATGGCTTTTCACCATAGATTAGGTACTCCCTCATCTCCACTTGACAGCTCATTTCACTTTGGATCTTTAAGGTCTTGTTGAATGGGTTGTAATGTGGCTTATGGGTGAGGGATATAAAGAATGAAGCGGTAAAAGAAAATCAAAATTGAGAAATCAGCAAGGTATGGAGTGACTCATGACTTCACTACCTTCATTTCAACACAACTTCATCTTACTTGATACATTTCAGAATCAAAGTGGCCAGTTTCTCCTCTTCTTTTCAATTTTCAGATGATGTTCTTCTCCAAACCTCTCTTCCTTTTTCTCTTTTTATTATGTTTCTTCTTTTTATTTTTATGATTTTTATGATGAAATGCCACACAAATACCACCAACACACTGTTGTTCATAGGTTACTTTTCTTCTCCTTCTACCAAATGTTGGACCACTCTCACTTCTTTCAACTCATCCTTTACCTTCTGATTTCTCAAAGTGAGGGTAAGGTTGAATCAGGTCATGAGGTTAAGGTGCAAGTACTCCAGTGTTTGTTAAAGAAAAATAAGACTTTTTAAGGCTCAAAGAGTGTATGCAAAAGGGTAGTTTTTTTTTTTAAAGGTTGGATTTTTAGGCTCAAACTATTCAAATGAGGGCCTTGAATCATTTCCTTAGTGTCATGAGTGCTGTCAACCAGCTTTGATTTGGAGGTGCCTAACTTCTAGTAAAAAGTGATGAGTCAATCAAACCTTAGAGTAGAAAAAATACGAAAACACTCTTCAACAGACATTGATGAGCCTAAATCTCACTAGGTATGGTCCTCTTTTTAACTCATGGAGTGTATTTTCACCTTTTTCTCTCCTCTTAGATTTACTAGGTACTAATTTAAAATTTCTGATGTTAGCTTCATGGTGGTGCCAAGATTTTAAAATTTTCAGTTTCAAAATGTTTGTAAAAAATATTTTAATTTTCCACAAATTTTCTCATTGAGCAAGTTAAGTGGAAATTGACTTTATTCATTCCAATTACACCACCACTACTGTACTAAAGTTAACTATTCTATTGGCAGACCTACCTTGCCACACCCCCAAACCATGAGGAGTTGTGTCCTCACTAGTTCGAAGGTCAGAAAGTGCAGGGTAATAGTCATGAAAAAAAAGTAAACACACACAGACAATATACAGAAAGCAATATAAAAAGAAATTCTATTATCTTTGAAAGAAATGTATAACTGTAATTACAATGACAAGAAAAGAAATGGAAAGGAAAGAAAAGCCTAACTATAATCTAGTTTAAGAGGAGGAGGAATCAGAATCTGAGTCTGTGAACCAGTCCCAGCCCATCTGTTATGCATGTTTCCTAAGTTTAGCTTTGTGCTCAGAACTGGGCTTGGACTTGGTTCCGTCTGTGGGAGCTTTGGTCTTTTTCTTCTTTGCTTTGCTCACAGTTGGACTCTTTTTCTTTGGCTGCCTTGGTTTCTTTGGTTGGGCTGGTGGTTTCTTCATGGTTGGAGCTTTTGATACCCTCATCCTCATTTTTCTGGTCTTGGATTCAGGAGGGATCATAGGGGATTTTCCTTTATTTTTCGCAGGGGGGACTTCCCTTTTTCTGGCTGGCCATGTGGTTGTGCCTCCTCAGACTGGGCAGCTGACTCTTTGCCAATTTTGATAGAGGCTGTTGTGGAAGCAGTCCTCTTAGCAGTGACTTTCCTCTGTTTAGGATAAGTTTGCTCAATAGGGGGTGATGGAGGGGCAGCAGGGGTTTAGATAGCTTGAGGCTCAGGTTCTGGATAAGTATAAAGAGGGGGGTGGGCTGCTGAGCTGCACTTCTAGCAGCAGCCAATGCAGCTTCCAAAAAGGATATTTGGATTTGGGCTTTCAGGAGGTCAGTTTCGTGGATTGCCTTTGGGAGTCGGAAGATTTCCTGGGCAATGTTGAGTCTTTTTTTGAACATTTGAGATTTCATCCTCTCCACATTAGTATTTGCTTTCTCCAGCTCTAGGTTCATCTTATGATAAGCAGCCATAGTTTTTGCCTTCTCATAGGCCTCCAAGATATTTGTCCACCCAAGGGAAATATCCAGTAATTGCTTTCTGTGGGCTTCCTCAAGTTCAGTAATCTGCTGCAGCAGGGGGGTCTCTATGGATTGCCTAAGTTGGGCCATGCCCCTCAGGACATCCCTCTTAAGGTAGGGATTGTCTCTTATGGCATGGAGGATGGTGAGGTAGGGAGGGATGTAAAAGGAGTGTTTGGGTGTGATAGGAAGAGAAAAAGTCGAAGGAGCAAAATATGATTGGTCCTAGGTGGGGGAAGTGGTATTATCAGTGGGTAAGTCTAGTTGTTGGGGGAGGGTAAAAGGTTTTGGTTCTATTTGGGTAGATTTCTTAGTGAATGTTGGAGGGAGTAGTATAAGAGGTGGGATTGAAGGCATGAGGGGGAAAGAAACTAAGGTAGGCTCACTAGGAGTAGGTGGTGCTGGGGAAGGGAAAAAGGGAATGGTGAAAGGTATGAAAGAGAATGGTTGGGTTGTGGAGTCAGGGCTGGAAGGGGAAAGGACCAGTGGGGTTTGAATAGATTGTTGAGGGATTGGTAGGTTTGTCAATGTCTGAAGTGTGGATTTGATGGATGTGATTTCAGTTTGCATATGGTCCTGTGCTTGTTGTGGTGGATAGTTGTGATTGGATGTCTTGGATGAGGGAGAGGATAAGTGTAAGTGTGTCTGGGTTGGGAGGTTGAGATTGTGTGGAAGATGGAACAGGTTGAAAAGGGGAGGAGGGGGCATGATGGAAAGTAGAAGGAGGATGAGTTTGGGGTTCTAGTGAGTGATGTGGTGATGTAGTTTGGGAGTCCGGGAGGGGGGTGTAGTGGGTGGGCATGGTGTCAAGGAAAGTAGCCATAAAGGCTTGGAATCCGGTGGTTGTGTTAAGGTTGAGGTCTATGTCTGTGAGTGGGGATGTAGTAGGCATGGCTGGAGTGGTGTCTTGGTCAATGTGATGTGTGTCAGTGGGGATAAAAGGGATTGTGGGTGGGGGTAGTGACATGGTGGGGGTTATGTCTGTGGTTTTCTTTTCCTTGTATGAGATCAGTGGAGTGCTGTCTGGGCTTTGTGAAGATGATGGGGGTATTGGAGCTGTGTATTGAGGTAGTGTAGGGGAAGGTGTGGGGCTGACATGGGGGGTGGTGTCCTCCCAGGTACCAATCATAGAAAAAAAGGGTGTAGTGGAGGAAGGGGGAGATGTTGATGGTGTAATGGGATGGGATGTTGTCAGGATAGGGGATCCTGCAGTAAAAGGTGGAGGGGATGTGGGGGCTGCTGCAGCAGTGGTAGTGATAGGATCTTGAACCACCTCTTTGGTAGCAGGGGTGGGCCTTGTAACAGCTTCCTCATCTGTTTTCTTGGGAGGGGCCTGAGCCTCAGCTTTCTTCTTCTTCTGTGTTTCCATCAGGCTCCTGCTGATTCCCCATTGTCTCTTGGCAAAAGTTGTAGGGGCAAGGGTGGTAGTCTCCTCTCCTTTTGGTATCTTGTACCCCGCCCCTCAAAAATAGTTTGGTGATGACTCTGGCATAGGGGAGTGTGTGTGGCTTCTTTTTCTGCCCTAACTTCTCCACCAAGTCCTTCATTGCTTCAAAAATTAACCAGGCTGCATGGAAGCCATGGCCCAAAGAAAAAGAGTAAACAGCATCAACAATAGGAGCCCTCCTCTCCTGCTGATAGCCTGAGCAGTAGATGTTCTTTCTCAGGACCTGGTCAATGAAAAGGAGGCTTGGTTCCAACTCTCTTCTTCTTATGGAATCCCCTGAGGCCTTTAATCCTCTAGTAAGCGCCCTTGCAATGGTATCAATTTAGGCACTCAGGGGAGGGCCATATCCACAGCTAGTGTCAAATGTAGCTGGGATGCTCAATACTTCTGCAATCAGCTTGGGGTTGATCAACATCTTAAAATCATCAATCAGCACGAGGAAGCCTGATTGTCCATCTTTGTCCTTAGTAACCCTGATGTGTTGATAAAAAAGTTGCACTAGCCTAGGGTAGGCTAGTGCTGGAATTTCTCTCATCAAGGGTGTCAGACCAGCCTTGCTCATAAATTCAATGGCAGAGGCAGAGAGAGGCTCCTTCTCAAAGAAGGGTAGGTCGAATGCTATTTTAGGCTCCAAGGGGATTGAAGCCATGAGCTCAGAGGGTGTAGAAAACTCAGGGGTTAGCTCCTCCACCTCCTCAACCACTTCCTTCTCTTTTTTCGGTACCTTGGAAGTCTTGACCTTCTTAGGAGCGGGCTCAACAGGGGCCTTATCCTTGGCCCTTTTCTTTGGTGCACTCTTAGGTGCCATTAGAAACTCTACTTTTAAATATGAAAAAGGGGGACCGAGATCTGAGTGCTTACCCTAAAATCATAAGGTTTGGTTCGATCTGATGCACAGTGCACCATGAGATCTCTAAGCAGAGGGCAATTAATGGGAATAATGTTAGGAACAAATCTCTAGGATCCTGGTGTGAATAATGGGTTGTAGAATGGACGCTGGAGGAGAAAGGTAGAAGAGTGTCGGAAGCTAGGGTTTCGCTAGATGGAGAAGAGAGAGTACTGGAAAGGGAGACAAGCACGGGTTTGGAATACTTATCACTAGGCTTGGCGTGCTTTGGAAATATCTGGTCGCGAGATTGGAAATGAAACCTAGCGACGGTGTAATTGCCACTTGGATTGTGCGAGAGGCTCCCAGGGTTCACTTTGAATCTCGCGACAGCTATTAAAGTGCTCCGTTTGGATTGTGCGAGAGGCTCCCAATCCTCATTTTGGACCCCGCGATGGCAAATCATTAAACTGAGAGCATGCGCTCTTCATTCTGCCATTTGCATTTGTGCTGTGGCTAGATCCTAGGTAAAACCCACCACCAGGGGTACCCCCATACACTTTAAAATCAAACATTCAAGCATATGCATCAAAAATCATTATCCAAACATCTTGCATTCAATCAAAAACCACCAATTCAAGAGAAGTAATCATTCAAACCAAGCATAAAAAGAAATCAGACCAGACAGATTCAGACTTAAGTTAGGCCACTAAAATTTTCTAAAAGAATGTGAACAAAAGAAGGCAATTTTACCTAACAAAACCAAAGTACATATAATACAACATGGAAACATCTGTGGAACAGTTTAATGAAGGGTCCCTTTGAAAGTGAATGGTATCCATAGGTTCAGCAGGTTTTTCTAAACAAGGCTTAAGCCTCTGACCATTCACCTTCAAGGTTTTCCCAGACTTGGGATCCTTGATTTCCACAGCACCAGATGGGGAAACATTCATGACAATATAGGGACCTTCCCATCTGGATTTCAAATTTTCAGGAAAAAATTTAAGTTTGGAGTTAAACACCCAAACCTTATCACCAGCCATGAAGCTCTTTCTTAATAAACCCTTGTAAAAGAAAGTCTTGGACCATTCCTTGTATATTCGGGCATTGGCATATGCATACATCCTCAGCTCATCAAGTTCTGACAGCTGTAGCGACCTATGATAACCAACAGAGGTTAGGTCTAGATTTAAATTTTTTATGGCTCAATAGGCCCTGTGTTCTAACTCTACTGGAAGATGGCAAGCCTTGCCATAAACCAGTCTGAATGGGGGCATCCCAATGGGAGTCTTATAAGCAGTCCTATAAGCCCATAATGCATCATTTAGCTTATCAGCCTAGTCCTTTCTGTCAGCCCTCACTGCCTTCTCAAGGATGTGCTTGATCTCCCTATTAGAAATTTCAACTTGCCCACTGGTTTGCGAGTGGTAGGGAGTAGCAATCCTATGGGTGATAGAATATTTCTTGAGCAAGCTCTCAAAATTTCTGTTGCAAAAATGGCTACCCCCATCACTGATAATGGCTCTAGGGGTGCCAAATCTTGAGAAGATATTCTGCTTTACAAACTTGAGGACAACTTGATTATCATTGGTTCTTGTGGCAATAGCTTCCACCCATTTTGAAACATAATCCACTGCCACTAAGATGAAATGATAACCATTTGAAGGAGGAAAGGGGCCCATAAAGTCAATACCCTAGACATCAAACAGTTCCACAACAAGGATGGGCTGCAAAGGCATTGAGTTTCTTTTGGATAGCCCTCCTAATTTCTGACATCTTCACATGTTCTGCAATGTGTATTGGCATCTCTGAATAAAGAAGGCCAATAGAACCCACACTACAAGATCTTGTCAGCTATTTTTCTTCCACTAAAGTAGCCCCCACAGGCATTTCATGGCACATGGCTAGAATACTGGGGACATCACTTTCGGGAATACATTTTCGGATGATTTGGTTTGCACAATATTTGTATAAGCAAGGTTCCTCCTAGAAAAAGAATTTGACCTGTGAGAAGAACAGATCTTTGTCTATTTTAGTTCAATGGGCAGGAATCTTGCCTATAACTAAATAATTTATAATGTATGCATACCAAGGAATAAAGGATTAGATGGCAAACAATTGCTCATCCGGGAAAACATCATTTGCAGGGTCATCAACACATTTCTCCAACACAATTCTAGACAAGAGGTCAGCCACCACATTTTCCACACCCTTTTTATCCTCGATTTCAATGTCAAACTCCTACAATAGGAGTATCCATCTAATTAGCCTGGGCTTAGCATCTTTCTTAGACAATAGGTATTTCAGTGCTGAGTGGTCTGTGAAGATTACAGTTTTAGACCCAAGTAGGTAAGGTCTAAATTTGTCAACAGCAAAGACCACTGCCAGAAGCTCTTTCTCAGTTGTGGTGTAATTCAGCTGAGCTTCAGCAAGTGATTTGCTGAGATAAGCAATGACCACTGGCAGCTTAACTTTCCTTTGGCCCAAAATAGCACCTATTGCCAAGTCAGATGCATCACACATCAGCTCAAAGGGCAATGCATAGTTAGGTGTTTAGAGTACAGGGGCAAAGGTGAGGCATATCTTCCAAGTTTCAAAAGCCTCAAGACATTCAGCAGAAAAATCAAAGGGCACATCCTGGAAAAGCAGGTGGCACAATAGTTTAGCAATTTTGCTGAAGTCTTTAATGAACCTCCTGTAGAATCCTGCATGTCCAAGAAAAGATCTGATTTGTTTGACTATTTTTGGAGGGGACAAATTTGAAATGAGGTCAACTTTGGCCTTATCTACCTCAATCCCTTCTTTAGAGACTACATGGCCCAACATAATACCTTGTGTTACCATGAAGTGGCTCTTTTCCCAACTTAAGACCAGATTGGTCTCCTAACATCTTTGCAAGACCAGGTGGAGGTGTTGCAAACATTGGCCAAAACTGTCTCCATATACAAAAAAATCATCCATAAAAATTTCCAAGAACTTGTCAATCATATCAGAGAATATGGCATACATACACCTCTGAAAGGTGGCTGGAGCATTACACAGCCCAAAAGGCATCCTTCGATAAGCAAAGGTGCCAAAAGGACAAGTAAATATAGCTTTCTCTTGGTCATGAGGGGTGCACAGGGATCTGGTTGTACCCTGAGTAACCATCAAGAAAGCAATAAAAAGCTTTTCCAGCAAACTTATCCAGAATTTGATCTATGAAGGGGAGAGGGAAGTGGTCTTTTCTGATTTTAGAGTTGAGCTTTCGATAATCTATGCAAACCCTCCAACCAGTGGTCTCCCTGGCTGGTCTCAGCTCTCAAAATTCAGTTGTAATAACTATTCTGCCAGATTTCTTGAGCACCACTTGGATAGGTGCCACCCATTCAGAATCAGAAATGGGGTAAATTACCCCAGCATCTAGCAATTTAATAATCTCTTTGAGGACCACTTCCTGCATGTGAGGATTCAATTTCCTCTGCATTTCCCTGGAGGATACTGAGCCCTCCTCTAAATGGATCCCGTGCATACAGATTGAGGCATCTATTCCTCCTAGATCTGCAATGGTCCAGCCAATTACCTTTTTGTGCTTCCTCAAGACTGTTAGTAATTCTTTCTCTTGCTCATTGGTAAGAGAGGAGGAGATAATTACAGGAAGTTTTTCACATTTCTCAAGGAAGACATATTTCAATGTTTATGGAAGTTTCTTGATATCCAGATCAGGGGCTTGTTGGGTGGATGACAAGATTGGTGCTTTGTTGGTTTGAGGAAGAGGCAGCAATGTAGGTTTCCAAATGGAACGCTGCACTAAGCCCACAAAAGACTTTAATATGGTCATGTCTTCTGTCATAACAGCTGGGCTTCCTTCCTCTACCATGTCCCAAACTTCAATTAAACTTTTGACAATGTTGCCCCAATCCAGCAGCGTGGGCAATTCTTCTTCAACAACATCCTCTAGTATATCCACTGCAAAGCTTTCCTCATTATCCAGCTGAGGGTACTTTGCACTGTTGTACACATTCAGTTTAACCTTCATATGTCTGAAAGTTACCTCCATAATCCCTGACTTGCATTGAATGCTAGCATTGGCAATGGCCAAGAATGGCCTGCCCAAAATAACAGGTATAGGGGTTGTACTCTTGTTGCAACCCATGTCCAAAACAAGGAAGTCTGCAGGGTAAAAGAGCTTGTCCACCCCTACTAAGACATCCTCAACCACTCCCATAGGTCTCCTTTCAGACCTATCAGCCATTAACAGCACAATGGGGGTGGGTTTTAGCTCCCTCAAACCTAGCTGCTGGTACACACTGTATGGCAGCAGGTTTACACTGGCTCGAAGGTCTAGAAGGGCCCTTCTAATTGTGTGGTCTCCAATTATGTAGGGGATAGTGGGTATCCCTGGGTCTTGCAACTTCTCTAGTATTGTTATGTTTAATACAGAATTAACTGTATCAGTTGCAAAGACCTTTCTGGACAAATGGCCTCTAGCTTTTCTTTTCTGGGTATAAAGGTCTTTCAGAAATTTGGCATAGGCTAGGACCTGTCTAATTGCATCAAGCAGGGGTAAATTGATTTTTACCTGCTTAAAGGTCTCCATCATTTCCTTTATCTGTGCATTCCCCTTATCAAAAGGGGCAGGGCCACTCAAAGCTTGAGGAAATGGCAACTGAGGTACTGCTGGTTCCTTAGCTGCAAGCCTATGACTAAACATTTGTTTTTTTCTTTTTTCATCTTTTATTTCCTGCTGAGGCTCAACTACAGCCTCTTTATTTTTCTCTTGTTGCAGGGTAGCAGGCAACTCTTGGCTCTGTGCTCTAACAAATTCTTTTTCACTTTCATTTGAAAATTCTTTGGAAATGACCTCTCCTTGTTCCTTTCCCACCTGGTTGTCTACCAGCCTGCCAGACCTTAGGGCTGTGATGGCATTAGCCCCCTCAAAATTTGAGGAGCCTTCTCCAATCGAATATTGGCCCTTAGGGTTGGCTAATGGCTGGCTTTGCAACCTGCCCTCTTCTCTTTTAGCCAAGGAATTAGATATTTGGCCTACCTGCTCTTCTATTTTCTTTATGCTTTGACTGTGAGAAGTCACAGTCTGAGTCAAGGGTCCAAGGCTTTGCAAATAGGCCAAAACCTGGTCCTCGATAGAAGCACTTCGGGGCTGAGGTGGCGGAACTACCAACTGATTTTACTGCTGGGGCAGCTGCTGATGCTGGAAAATTGACCTTGGGGCATAACCCTGGTTAAACTGCTGCTGTGGCTACATGTAATTATCTTGTCTCCACCTCAAATTTGGGTGGTCTTGCCACTGATAACCAGTATTTTGGTGCTGGTATTCAAATGGCTATTTGTTGTAGCCAATAGATTATTGCTGGCCAAATGATTGGGCAGCAGCAGCTTGTTCCATCACATACTCAAGATATTGCCCTGCAGATGGGCACTCCTCCACTGTGTGCTATGGAGATTGGCATATCAGACATGCCTCCATCACCTGTGCAGCCAATCTGGGTTGCACCATAGTTAATAGTTTATCAAACTTATTAGAAAGATTGGCCATCTGCATTTTCAGGTCATTATTCTCAGTTACTTCATACATCTTTCCTTTGGAATTTTCCGCTTGTCCCATTTTAGGAGAAGGCTCTTGAACAGTTCTTAACAAGGACATCTTTTGGAATGCATTTTCATTGATGACCTCGAACAAATCCCATACCTCATCAGTTGTTTTGTGCATGTAAGTTCCACCACAAGAGGCATCTACCATGTCTCTGCTTTTCTCATCAATCCCATTATAGAAGCTCTGACAAGCTGCCAGTCAGGGATCTTGTCGTGGGGACATTGTTTGAGCATCTCCTTGTATCTGTCCCAAGCTTGATTAAAATCTTCAGTTAGGGATTGGGCAAAAGCAAGTATTGCTTTCCTCAACTAGCTAGTTTTTATTTCTGGGAAGAATTTTGTCAAAAATTTTGTCTGGAGGTCTTTCCAAGAACTAATGTTGTTGTTTGGGAGAGCAGCTAACCAGGTGCTAGCCCAGTCCTTTAGGGAGAAAGGAAAGAGCCTTAATCTAGTGGCTTCTGGACCCAAACCAGTAATGAAAAATGTTGTGCACAGGGTCAAGAATTGGTCAATGTGCTTACAGGGTCTTCCTTGCTGAGCCCATGGAAAGAGGGAAGCATTTGGATGATTGAGGTTTTAATCTCATAGTTTCGCTTAACATTTGGGAATTGAATGCTGAATGGGAAATTATAATCATCAGGAGCATTCAATTCCTTCAATGTTTTGGGTTGCTCTTCACCCATGACTACTGTCTCGGTTTTAGTAAGTGGCTCAACTGTGGTGTGTCTAGGCCTTCTTGGTCTTCTGGCCTTTTCTATCTCAGGGTGAGGAGGCTCTAATGTTGGACTGAGGGATCTCCTTCCTAACATGCACTCACACCAACAGCAGGGAAGACTACTTGCAGACACATTGCAATTAACTCAAAGAATTATCTAAACAACATTACAACTATCCTAATCAACTGCTATGGAATTTACAAAGGAGAAATAGACTGAGTTTTGAGGGTTGGAGAAATGCAAACAGAGGTAGCTAGACTCCTAGTGTAGTTCAACTTTCCTTCTTTGCTATTGTCCAGATCTGTAAGAAAAATTCCAAATGTAAATCAGCAGTATCAATTATTCACAAGCACAACTATTGAAGAATAAAAAATACAAAAATCTAGGGTCTACTAATAGATCAAGAATCCCCGGCAACGGCGCCAAAAACTTGTTAGGGTATTTTAGATGCTTGCTGCTAACTTTATTGAAAACATGATAAGAATGGGTTAGTGAAAATAAATCAAAGGTGGATTGAAAACTACATGGAAGCAAGTCTTAAAATACACAGACCTGCAAGATACAAAGCCTGTTGTAGCAAGTTTTAATAAGTAAGAGTTTGTCCCACAGGGATAAATGATCTAAAGCTCCAAGGGAGCTATCTTTAGTAGGCCCTCCAGATCTGACTACAGATCTGGCAATCCTAAATGGAAGGGGATTTAAAGTCACTATTGTCTAAATCCTATGGTAACCTGATGCCTAAACTACAGAAATGGTTGAGAAGAATGGAGTGTGAGAAAATAAATATAAAAAGGGTGAGAAGTAAGTGTTGAGAACTAGAAAATACCATTTTCCACCCCTTAATCTGGGCCTTGATAGACCCTTGAGAGAACTAAATAAGTGCTTTAAGTGTTTGTTTTATAGCTAACAACAAAGGCAGGCTTAACTATGAAAGTAGCTTAAAAAGTACCAAAAAGATGATGACCCATCTTGATCTGGAGAATGAAGGAGAAGGGACAACCTCATTGGCTATCAAAATGCCTAAACTCAAGAAGACAAAGGCCTGGTTTCATCGTGGAAATAAGTTTGAAGCTATTCAAAAAGAAGAATGCACTACAGAATGCTATTAAAAAAGATTCCTGATCTATTCGAAAAGAACCTGAACACTGCGAAAAGAACTAAAAGCCCCAGGCTTGGTTTTCGAAGAGCACTTGATCTATTCGAAAGGAACCAAACTCGCTAATGATATTTTCGAAAAGAAGTAAACACCTTGCGAACAACACCAGATCTACGCGAATAGAGCTCCAGAAGTTACTTGTCCTTTTGAAATGACCCTTAATCTGTGCGAATAGAGCTCCAGAAGTCACATTTCCTTTCGAAAAGGCCCCCAATTTGTGAGAAATCGTAGTCTAAAGATTCCCAGCATCTGTAAGGGCATTTCAGTAATCTCTACATGCGCCCGAATGCATTTAAAAACCCAAGGGCATTCTAGATGATTCTGAGCATGAACCAGAGGCATATTCCACTCCATGTGAACACCCAAAGATGAAATTACTTGGCACAAACTTCTAGAAGCTCAAACAGATTTTTGAATTACCTAACAGAATTGATGCCTCTGTCTCCTGATTGGCTAAACCAGATCAAGCAGTTTTGATTGGCCAGAACAGATCTGGATCCTTGTGCTCGACTCCTATTAGTTGATATGGATCTAACCAATTCTGATTGGTTCATACACATCTGAGCTCGACTTGGGGAAAACTATAAATAGACGAACTATTTGCCCAATTTGGGTATCCAGAATTTGAATTTCATTCCTGCTGCCCCATTTCCAATTCAGATCCAGATAGCTTGTCTGAAACCTCTGTAATAGTCTAGCTTTTGTCTGTAACTGAGAACTGTGAGATACTTATGTAAGTCAAGTGAGAATTGTATTCAAGAATACAAATCCGAGAGCTGTTTTAAGCTGTGCTCTGTAATTGTAATGGTGGATTTGAAAAGGTTGCTTTCATCAGTACGTTCTTAATCGAATTCATGTTGAGGGTTCATTATGATCTCCTCACTCATTAGACTCCTTTAGATTTGTTGCTTTTAAGTAATTTCCCTTAATTCATTATCCCTGTGAGAATCAGTGTTAACTATTCTGTTTTTTAAATTTGTGCAGTTATACATTTGAGCTTGGAATCTACTCAGTATTGAAGGTTTGTTTTGCATAATTTTTCTCTCTGTTTCTGTGTTGTATGTTTGGTAGGAGAACTCTCAATCCTGAGATTGTCCCTCTGAATTTAGAAGTTGAAAGGCTACTAAGAACAAGACAAACATCACAGAATTTTGCTGAGACTGCTAATATGGGTGAGCAACCTAGACTTTTGAGGGATTACTTTGCACCTGGTGCATATAATTCCCCATTTTGCATTCAATTTCCTACTGTTGAAGGAAATTATGAAATCAAATCATCAACTATCCAGATGCTTCCTTCCTTCCATGGTTTGAGTAAGGAGGATCCATACAAGCATGTGGATGAATTCTTGGCTCTTTGTACCACATTCAACAT
The DNA here is from genome assembly GCA_021018995.1 of Chloranthus sessilifolius. Taxonomy (NCBI): domain Eukaryota; kingdom Viridiplantae; phylum Streptophyta; class Magnoliopsida; order Chloranthales; family Chloranthaceae; genus Chloranthus; species Chloranthus sessilifolius. The sequence goes on from CM037594.1 coordinate 58,570,647, forward strand.
AGCTGGACTAGGTCCAGAGGCAACTAAGTTTAGGCTCTTTCCTTTTTCATTAAAGGACAAAGCTAGAGCATGGCTGTCCATATTGCCACCAAATAGTATTACTTCTTGGAATGATTTGCAGTGTCAATTTTTAGCCAAATACTTCCCTATGTCTAAGACCAGCCAGTTGAGACAAAATATTATTTCTTTCTCACAACATTCAACTGAAACTTTCCATGAAGCATGGGAAAGGTTTAAGGAACTTTCAAGGTAATGCCCTCATCATCAAGTTCCCCAATGGAAGCTTGTTCAAAGCTTCTATCAGGGAATTGATCAAAAGGGTAAGAATATGGTAGATGCTTCCTGTGGAGGCACCTATTTGCAAAAAGTAGTTGAGGAGGTCTGGGACCTATTTGAAGTTATTGGTGAAAATTTAACTCAACAGGAATCTTTGTCAAGAGACATCGAGAATCCTGCTCGGTTGAATAAAGAGCAGAGTACCAAGGAAAAGATTTATGAGGTGAATGAGTTGGAAAGGAAGATGGATAATTTAACCACCAAGTTTGATAGATTGATGGACTCATTTCAAAATCCAATGGTTGCTAGAGTGGAGGAGGCATGTCTGATATGCCAGTTCCCTACTCATTCCCATGATCAATGTCTAGCTGCACCACAGTTCCCAGATCTAGTGGTGGAGCAAGCTCATGCTGCCCAATCATTTGGACAGTTGCAATCTAATGAATATGCATGGAAAGGGCACCCCAATTTAAGGTGGAGCCAGGGCAATTATCCATCACAACTGCAGCAGCAACCAAAGCACCAAGTACCTTTCAAAACTGTTCAACCCTACCAGCAGAATTTCTATACCAAGCCTAATTTTCAGCAGCCCATTCCCCAACAGATGGCACAACTCGCACCAATCATCCACCTCCTTCCAAATCCCCTTCTTTTGAAGACCAAGTTCTAACTTCACTCCAGAATTTAGGGTCTTTAACTCAGACTGTAAACTTTCATAGTCAGAGTATAAAGAAGATTGAAGATACATTAGGTCAACTTTCAAATACTTTGGCCAGAAGAGAGGAAGGCAGGTTACCCAGTCAACCCTTGAACAATCCCAAAGGACAGTTCATGGTTGGAGAGGCCTCTGTTTCACATGAAGAAGTAAAAGCTATTACTACTTTGAGAAGTGGAAGAGTTGTAAATAACAATGTGGATACTGAAAAAGAAGAAGAAAAAAATGAGGAAACTGCTAGGATCATGCAGAAGGAGCAGCATGATGTTGGCATTGGGGGTGCTGATGTACCTCAGAAAAATCAAAAAAATGAAAAACAGAAAAATCACAAAAATTCTGGTGATGATGCTAAGGCTGTAAATGAAGGACTAGTTCTCCATTTACCATTTCCCCATGCCATGAAATCTGCATCCCCTTTTGATAAAGGGAATACAAAAATAGATGAAATGATGGAGACTTTCAAGCAAGTCAAGATAAATCTTCCTTTGCTTGATGCAATCAAGCAAGTCCCAGCCTATGCAAAGTTTTTGAAGGACATTTGTACACACAAAAGATAATCTAGGATCCAGTTATCCAAGAAGGTATTTGCTGTGGAGAAAGTTAAACAGGTTTTGTCTATTGCCACACCTCCTAAACTCCAAGATCCTAGAATCCCCACAATCCCTTGCATTATTGGGGAACATACCATTGAAAAGGCTTTATTAGATTTGGGTGCTACTGTCGACCTGCTTCCATATTTTGTATATGAGAAACTAGGTTTGGGAGAGTTAAAACCCACTCATGTGACGTTACAACTAGCAGACAGATCTGAAAGAAATCCAGTTGGGGTGATTGAGGATGTGTTGGTAGAAGTAGATAAGTTTTTCTACCCTGCTGATTTTCTGGTATTGGATATGGAACCTACAAAAAGCAGTACTTCCATCCCTGTCATTTTGGAGAGACCATTCCTGGCTACAGCCAATGCTTGTATTCAATGCAGGTCTGGTATTATGGAAGTGTCTTTCGAAAATATGAAGGTGAAGTTAAATGTTTACAATGCAGTTACCCAGCCTTAGTTCAGCTCTGAGGAATGCTTTCTTGTTGATTTGTTGGATGAATAGGTAGAGGAAACTCTGCCATAGTTTTTCAAGTGTAAGGATTTAACCACAGATTTTGAAAATGTCTGGAGGAATGTTATGGAAGAGACAGCTTGTGCCTCAAATACTGAAGAGGTCAAAGCTGTGAAAGAAACTCATGTCCAAACAGCAAGGTTTTCCTCATGGAAACCTGCTATTTTTCTCCTTCCACAAACAGCCAAGGTACCTTTGTTACCTTCTTTTCTTAGCCTACCTGATCTAGAGCTGAAACAGTTGCCAGAAAATTTGAAATATGTGTTTTTAGGAGACCATAAAATATTGCCTGTGTGTAGACACCCAAATTCAGCCGAAGGCCCGATCAATCTGTACTTCGGGAGAGATGTGCCCCTGTGCTTCTGATGGCACCCTTGAACCCTTGGAAATCTATCTAGACCTTTATGAATCACCTAAAACCCATTAGAACCATTCCCCCAACCCTTAGAGATCACCCCTAAACCCTAGGATCCCTTCCCAGACTCAATTTAAACCCTTCTGAGCATTTGATGGGAGGAGAGCTATAGGTTTTTATATAGACCACTGTTGAGGATGAGCCACATACCATTGGAAGGATAACTTCTCCAGCTTTCCAACGAGCCAAAGATCACCCAATTTGGAGTTGTGGTTCAAACGTTATGGCCGATTGACGTTTCACATAAAATGATAACTTTTGCTCAGCCGTATGTATTACATACGCCCAGCCAATTTGGCCCCAGATTGGTCAGGCGTATATATCATATATGCCTAGCATTCTGGGGCCAAATTTGGCCAGGCATATATAATATATACGCCCAGCATAGGTGGGACCCACCACGGGCACCCATCTTCTCTGTTTCCCCCTATTTTTTTTTTATTTTTACTGTGCATAAGCTGGGCGTATGTAATATATACGCCCAGCTTAGCTACAGTATCTGTCACTAAATGCTCGAATTTCCTCCATCTAGTTTGACCCTTTGACCATCCCCTTGGTTAAGGTGGGTGCCTTGAGGTTGGTTGCACCCCCTTTGAGCTTATTGGCAACCCTTAAGTCACCCATGGTCTCACCCCATCATCCGCCATTAAAATCAGTTTCCCAAAACCCTAGGACCTTGAAAACTTAGAAAACCTTAGATGGGGGATTACCTAATTTCTAAACCAATTAGCTCTTAAGTAAGCCCCTAACCCACCTCTTCTCTATATATAGAGAAGCCCCCCTCTTCCCAAAGGGTTGAGTTTTTTGGTGAAAGATTACAGAGCTCTTAAGAGAGAACCCTAGTGAGAGAAAATGCCACTTATTTTCCAGAATTCCAGAAAGCTTAGTTCATCTTTTTCAATCCATTTTCACCATTAGATCACTCTCTTTAGCTAAAGTTTAGCCTTTGGCCTCACCCTACACTTCCTATTTTATTGAATCCTAGCATTAGAACCCATTTTCACACCATTTAAGCCATCGAAAGCACGCCAAAGCGAAGGACTTCCACGGTGCAACAAGGGCCCGTGAGCTCCGGCTCACCCCTCTCTTCCTCTACCTTCTTGGTGTCTCCTCCGTCCAAGGATTCAAGCCGTTATGCCGCCGAAATTTTGGTTTGGCTCAAAGGTTGATAGGACCGTATTGCCTTCGGGCAAGGGAAAACTCCACCCTTTTATTTTTATTTTTGGCCATAGATAGAGACCGCTACGTGTGGGTTGATCGGGTGCCTAAACCCTTCCCGATCGATAACTGAAGCCCCTACCCTAGAGCCTTTGGCAAAGACCGGTAAATCAGAGTCATATTTAGCACTTCGGTGCTCAAAATATCGATTTGAAGGTTTCCTGGGTCACCAAAAGCTCCGGGTGGTGACTCTACATTTCATTCTTAGCGAGCGCATCGTCACGACGGGTTCGCAAGGATCCATGGTCGCACAGATGGCGACTCTGCAGGGGATATCATCCTAGCGCTTCCCCTCTTGTTGGCCTTTCCTTTTATTTTATTTTTTTACTAACCATGGCTATTTTTTGTTCTAATTTGTTTCTGTTTTCTTTTATTTTTTATTGTTTTTACTAACGTACTCACCCGTACAATTCAGTCCTTTAAGGGCCTTAGCCGATTGGCGGGCCTACGTGCTCCTTTAAATTCCTGTTTTTCCGATTCTTGTCATTTAAACCACCTTAGCCGTTTGGCGGGCCCGCTTGCATTTACTTTTACATCATTTAAATTTCAGTCATTTACGAGCCTTAGCCGCTTGGCGGGCCTACATGCACTTTTCATTTTAGTCATCATATCTCACCATTGAACGCCGACCCGTTGAGGGGGCACGGGCTTGTCATCCCCGACCCGATTTTGGACTTAATTTCACTCCCCTTTAAAAATCTGTAATTAAAAGTGAATCAACAGTGTGGGGACATCATCAAAATTATTTTTGCATTTTTTGGGTAGTTTTCGGGGGGTGTAGGCACAGATATAATTTACCCGGTTCCCAGTAAGGCGGCAGCCCTAGTGGTGATGATCCTGAAAAGAACCACCCCTTCCAGTACCTGAGAAGGCACTTGCGCCGAAGGTATATCGGTTGGGTTGCCAATTCCAATCAAGCCATAAAACCCGCATCGGTGAGAGCGTAGACAGCCCAAATTCAGCCGTGTATCCCTAGGAAACTGAAAGGAGGGACCCGATAACATACACAGCAGTCCCTGGGAGCATCCCTCCCCAGAAACTAGTTCAAAGACCCACATTCGGGCTTGCTGTTCACTATCAAACTTCACTGACAGAACTATTTTTGCCAGGCGTATATAATATATACACCCAACAAAAAATCCTCAGATTTACTCAGGCGTATACGCCCGGCAAAAACCCCTAGATTTAAGCTAGGTGTATACAATATATACGCCCAGCTAAATCTGCCTTTTTTTGGTTAGGCGTGTATAAAACATACGCCCAGTGTATACTGGGTCACAGCAACCCGATCTGAGGCCCAGTCCACCACCCCAATTCCTCGATTAGCGGTATTAGTGCCCGTAGTAGCCTCCGGCATTCTATAACACCCAACATGCCCCCGCCCGGTCAAGAGAAGGTGACTTCTCGTTGATCTGCTCCGGGGGATCGGGTCGTTTGCGTGGATTCCCTCTCCTTCAATAGAACAAAAGGGTTCCCTTTCACTTCTTTCGAAGTGTGTCGGATCCCGCCGTGGGACCTACTAAATGTACATATACCACTGGAGATGGGAATTGACCCTGAGCACTAGGTCATCATTCATCTAGGTAGAGGGGAGTTAATTTCCATCCGAAAGAAAGAAAAAATCATCTTCCAAAAAAATAAAATAATGAAAAAGATAAAAATCAACAAAACAAAAGAGAGAGAGAGAGAGAGAAAGAGAAAATCAATCAAAAAAATATATTTTGGTATAACCGTCACTACAGCAACCTCAAACCCGGCCCGTGGGAGGAGAACCAGGAAGGTATACGGCCCTTATCCGAGACATCGATACAACACTCATCATAGGATCATGTCAAGAGCCGATACATCCCCACCGTCATCCCCACCCCATTCCCATGTAGGAGCAGACCCGATCTTTGACACCTTCTCCCAAACCCGGTTCGATATCACTGGTCCCTTTGGGGCACCCGTGTTCACATCCACCCCACCCCCCTCCCTCACGTTCTCCCAACATACCCCCTTCTCATCCCCTACTGAAACCCCTCATTTCCCAACCGATCCATGCATCCCCATCTCCCATCCATACACCCTTACCACACCCCCATACTCCCAAAGACTCCATAGGGAGCCCCATCCCCCGCGTACTTCCCATGTTCCATCCATCTCATCATCCATGCCCCCTACATCCCACATCCCATCCACCTCATCTCACATACCATTCCCACCACATGTCCCATCCACATCCCAACATACCTCCCCATTTACCCAGGTCATGCCCAACTTTTCCCAGGATATGACCAATAACCCACCATCTTCCATAGCCATACATCCATACCCCCCAAGCACAATCATCCATACCCCCCCTACCTGGGTCATGCCCAATTTATCCCAACCCCCTCCATCCTTAAGTGAGCCATCACCCCCCAATCTCACACCTGAATCCATGCCCTAAATGGAGGACATGAGAACGATGTACGACCTATGGGCTGCTTCTCGGAACCCTACATCTCAAACCCCGCATCCAAAAGTCCAAAACCTCCATACCACATTCCCTCCTAACCATGCCCAACCACCCATTGTCCATACCTCCCAAAATCCCCCACCTCAATTCCAGGCCCAGACCCAGGCCCAAAACCCTCAAAACCCATGGGCCCAAGCCCAAACCCATACCCAAGCCCAGGCCCAAAACCTTCAAAACCCATGGGCCCAAGCCCAAGCCCATCAGACCCAAGCACATGCCCAAAACCCTCAAAACCATTGGCCCAGGCCCAAGCCCATCAGACCCAGGCCCAAAACCCATGGGCCCAAACCCATAAGACCTAGGCCCAGGCCCAAAACCCCCAGGGCCCTTGGACCCAAACCTATCAAGCCCAAGCCCAGGGCCCATGGACCCATACCCACCCCCCTCATGGCCCATTAGCCCAAACCCAACAAGGCCCATTGGCCCAAAGTCATATTAACCCCCACACTCAGGCCCAAGGCCCATCAACCCAAGCCTTCCAAAACCATCAAGCCCAAATCTCTCAAACCCATGGCCCATCCACCCAAGCTCATCAAGGCCCATTCACTAACCCCATACCCCCCCACCAGTACCCTTCATTCACCTATACCCCTTACGCCCCCATCCCGCCTCCAACAGAAAATCCAATCCATCCCGTTACTCAAACCCACAACATCCCGCCACATCAACTACACCCCCATCACCCCCAGAATGTGCACCCAGCTCAGCACATCATTTATCCACAAACCGCTCATCCATTTATCCCTTCTCATCCCCTACAAACCGTATGGCCCCACCAGGTCATCCAACCCCTCGCCCCCCAAGTCCAAATAGCAGGCCTTGCCCCTCACCAATACCATGACAAACAGTACGAGGAGGATGAGATCCGTAACAGTGGAGGAGTTGCAAGCTTCAACCCTCCCGGGCCCACCATCATAACAGAATACAGAAGTAGCTGATGAAGATGGGAGGAGTAGAACTGCATTCAACAGACTTTTCAGACTTATGTCTGTTCTCTGATGTCCCCCTGCCATAAAAATTCAAGATGCCATTGTTTGATAAGTATAATGGCACTTGCAACCCCATCGCCCACTTAAAATCTTACTGTGGGGATATGTGCCAGTATGGCGGAGATGAACGACTTCTCATCAAAGTGTTTCAAAAGAGTCTAACGGGCCCAGCTCTGAGATGGTTCACATCCCTGGAACCGTCCATGATAGAAAATTGAAAAGATCTGACACGCCTATTTCAAGAATAATATGTCTATAACATGGACATAGAGCCAAGGAAGTCAGATTTGGCCCGTTTAAAGCAAAGACATGATGAAGCTTTCAGTGCTTACTTGGGAAGGTGGAGGGCATTGGCTGCTCAGGTAACTCACCGGATTCTCGATGATGAACAGATTGAATTGATAACCAAGGGAGCCCTCCCGGTCATCGCAGATTTTTTAGTATATCAGCAGCAGTCTAGTTTTGCTGATTTGGTCAGAAATGCCAACCATTGCGAAGATGCCATTAGAGAAGGCAGGACAGGGAGAAACGTGGGCAGCGGGGTTAGAAAAGTTGCCAAACCAAGAATTGAAAGAAGACCAGGGACAGAGGTACAGAACATTGTTTACCCCCAGGCCAATACCAATGCCCCTCCGATACAGCTTCAGGTCACACAACCACTCCCAGCCCATTTCGAGCAAGCACTAAGGCCAACCAACGGACCAAGAGCCCCGTTTACCCAGGAGTAGGTGAAAGCACGATTTGAACGAGTGTTCATGCCATTGGGGCAATCCTTAAGTGTCTTACTGCTAGTATTACTACAGAAAGGTCTGGTCAATCTGCCCCAGCCCCACCCACCACCCCATCCCATCCTAAAAAACTATGACCCGAATCTACATTACAATTTTCACCAGGGATCGGGTCACCCTACGAATCGGTGCTTCCCCTTGAAGCATGCGATCCAAGATTTAATAGAGGCAGGAAAAATTATTCCCCCGCCACTTCCTCAAGGGCAGAACCAGAACATCCATCAAGCCCCTCTGCCACCGCACCTAGGAGGCCCTAGGCCTAACATCCATTGGATAGAGGAGGAGGATGAAGAGTTTGATCCCTCAGATTATATCAGTAATCAGGAGGAGTTTTCATTCTCCAGGATGAATGAAGGAGGACCATTCGTTGGGGTTATCGAGCCGTTGTATTTGGCTGATTATTTCCCCGTGCTGGCATACCAAGAGGAGCCCTTAGATCTAGGGCAATATTTTTCTACTCCCGCTCCCACCTATCAAATCCAAACGGGCACAGCCCCACCGCAATCATACACATATCCACCCCATGCCCAGTTTACCCCATACACCTCCACGTCATACCCGAATCACCCCATACCATACATAACTCTGCCATCCCCATATTATCCTACCCCATACACACCCTCAAATATCTCCACCCAATACACTACTCCGCCATCCCCAAATCACCCCACTCCATGCACAACTCCATCATCCCTAATCTATCCCATTTAATCCACAAACCCATCATCACCCCACCATGCCACCCCCTATACAAACCCTTCATATCCCTGTCACCCTGCTCCACCCGCACCTCAAACGTCTCTCCATTCCTCCATCCCAGTCACACTCTCGCCATCCCTTCATTATTTTGGCCCCAATCCAACTCCACCGCTGTTAAGACCTGAAAAGTACCACTTTTCACCCCCTAACTTAACCTTTGATTAGACCCATAGCCACCTAATAAGTCCTTGTAAAGTGTTTTATGTAGGTAATAACCAACAGTGAAATAATGCCAGGAATCCTACTAAGGAGCCTGTTTTGGCACCAGAAGTCCCTCAGAAAGATGGACTCTGAATTCAGACCTAAAATAGTCTCGCGTAGTCCAGCTGAGCTTCCCAAGACTATACAACAACTTCTCATGCAGATGATTGACTGAAGAGCTTCAGAAGCATAAACTCGTGCAGCTCTCGCGAAGCTCAAGAGTAGAACACATCGCGCAGTCTCGCGCAGTTCAAAGCAAACCTCTCTCAAACTCGCACAGTTCGCTCAAAACGATTGAGAAGAGAGCGCTTCAGAAGACTCCTCGCGCAGCTATCACACAATCGCCGCGGGATGCAATTATCAGAAGAGAACTCCTCGCGCAGTTCTCACGCCATTCAAGAAGAGAGCATCCTTGCAAAGTCAAAGCCACCCTAGTGAAGATCAGTTAAGACATGGAACCTCGCGCAGTTCAGAACTCATTAAAGCCTCGCAAGGTAACTCGCAAAGTCCAGTGAAGAGAAGTGCTTGCAAAGTTCTCGCGCTATTCAAATCTATCCTCCCGAAGATCAACCCAGCGACTGCTTGAAATCTAATCTCACGATTGCTTGAACTCCAACCTCGCGATTGCCTGAAGAGCAAACCAAGCCAACCCCGCGATGGCTGAAGTTTCAATTTCAAATCATCCTAGCGAAGAGCAAAAGCTACCACGCGACAAGTCTGGGAAACAATGGCTACCTAGCGAAGCTCTGAACCTCAAACTTCCATCTCTTCAGCAGAGGACTTTCTGGGAATTTCTAGCAATTAGGGCACGCACTCCCATGCTCAAATCTCCATGCACGCGCCCCAAGGCATCGAAGGATCACTATTCGGCCATGTGGCATAGTTAAAATTACGGTTTCCTAACCCTAATGCGCCGCCACACCACTGCTATAAATACCCATACTTAGCTTAGGTATAGGAGGAGGAGAAAGCTTAGACCATCTTTTCTTTTCTACATCCTGGAATAGCTGAGAACACATCTCATTTCTTGGAGACTTGATCTGAGATCATTTTATTCTTCTTTTTGTAGTTGTAAGTAGTTTTCTTTTTCTTTTTCCTTCTCTCCATAGTCCAGCACTTGCTGGCTATGTCTTTGTATGCATTTTGAACTAGATTAATGGAAGTTCTGTAATAGGATCTATACTTTGTGGGATTTGTGTTTGAATGTGAGATGCTCTGTGCAAGGCTGCTACCTTGTGGTCCGCCATTGCTTTGGCTATGATTCAAAGCAATGGAGGACTGATTCTAAGGGCCATTCAGATCTAAGTAACCTGTGTGTCTAGGCTATCATGGTCCTATACAGCCTTAGCCCCACCACAGGACCCACTAGATTTGAAATCCCCATGGGAGCTTGAGCTGGTAGCCTTGTGACCATGGTGGTGGCTGTGATATTCTTGTTTTGTCTTGGGCTCCGTGAGGAGGATAGCCTCTGGGATAGTCTGTGACCATTCAAGTGGACAGGTTATAGCCTTAGGGTGATTCTAATTCACCGATCCAAGATGGATCCTTCTTCTTTACACCTGAGCTTGTAGAAGCCTGGTGGGGGATTGTACAGAGGCAGACTCCCCTATATTTGTATAGATCCGCCATCAGATGTTGGATCTGATCTGGTTATAGAGATTATAGGCTTGTGACTAGACCATTGCAGCCTCAGTCAAGCAATGGACAGCTAGATCGAAGGTTGTACTCAATTGCTTGCTGGTTCTATGTGTCTGGGCTATCATGGTCCTATACAGCCTTAGCCCCACACATAGAGCTTTAGAGGTTGAGGTTCCCTATGGATTCTTGAGCTGATAGCCTGGATGAAATAGTGCCTGCAATGATTAACTTATTATGTTTTGACCCATCCCTGGATTGTGGTTCCCCTATGGGATAGTCAGTGACCATTTGAGTGGATAGGTTATAACCTTAAGGGTTGAATCATGGCAGAGTGATGGGTTGGATCCTTTCTCCTCAGTGGTGATAATGTAGCCATTAGACAGGATTTCTATAACATCAAATCTGAATCTGAGTTACAAAACTCCTCGGATCTGGGCTCAATAACATACTTCTCACCCTTTTATATTTATTTTCCACACTCCATCCATCCTCTCAACCCTTTCTGTAGTGTAAACATTAGGTTACCTTAGAATACCTAGAATAAGTGACCTTAAACTCCCCTCCTTTTTAGGACTGCCAGATCTGTAGTCAGATCTGGAGGGACTACTAGAGATGGCTCTTTTGGAGCTGTAGATCACCTTTCCCTGTGGGACAAACTCTTACTTATCAAAACTTGCTACAATGGACCCTGTATCTTGCAGGTCTAGGATTTCTTAGTTGTGCTGATTCCATCCCCTGTTTTACTCTTTATTTGATTTTTAAATGACTTTTACCACCAACCAATAAAGCAAGCACAAACTGAGAAATCCGCCAACAAGTTTTTGGCGCCATTGTCGGGGAGAGATGATCTATTAGTAGACACTTAGTTTTTGTATTCTTAGTATTCTTTGCAAATGTGAATAATTGATACTGCTGACATAATTTTGAACCTTTCTTGTAGAACTAGACAGCAGCAGTGAAGGACAGTTGGACTGCAATTGGAGCTTAGCTACCTCTGTTTGCAAACTCTCTGACTTTTAAAACTCTGTCTTTCTTATAAATTTTCTAGCAGTATCTAGGATAGTTTTAGATGTATTCTTTGAATAGCTGCTAATTAGTTAGATAAATTTGTTAAATTGTAAAGTTATTCTTTTGCAATGTGCTTGCAAGAAGCTTTCCTTACTGTTGGTGTGCTTGTATGCTAGGGAGGAGATCTCTCAGCCCTACTTTAGAGCCTCTTAACCCTGAGTTAGAAAGGGGAAGGAGACTTAGAAGAGACAGGCACACCACAGGAGAGCCCCCAAGTGAATCTGTGACAACAATTATGGACGAAGAACAACCCAGAACCCTCAAGGAGGTTAGATATAGGATGACTATAACTCCTTTTAGCATTCAATTCCCACGATGTTGAGAACTATGAAGTAAAAACTTCAATCGTCCAGATCCTGCCCTCTTTGCATGGGGTTAGCGAGGAGGACCCTTACAAGCATATTGAGCAGTGCTTGGCCTTGTGCACCACTTTGAATATCCTTTGGTTTGGGACACGAGGCTACTAAACTCAGACTCTTTCCCTTCTCTCTGAAGGATAGGGCGATGCACAGTTGACCACTCTTCCCAACAATAGCATTGCTTCATGGAAAGACCTGAGACCAAGTTCTAACCAAGTTCTTCCACAGAGACCAAAACTAGCAGTTGAGGAAAGAGATTCTTGCTTTTGCTCAATCTAGCGAGATTTTAACGATCTGGGATAGGTTTAAAGAAATGCTCATACAATGCCCCCACCAAAAGATCCCAGAGTGGCAGCTTGTACAAAGCTTCTACAATGGGATTGATAAGAAAAATAGAGATATGGTCGATGCCTCTTGTGGTGGATCCTACATGTACAAGACTGCTGAGGAGGCATGGGATCTGTTTGAGGTGATTAGTGAGAATGCTTTTCAAAAGCCATCCCTGGCAAGAACTAGTCAAGACTCTAAGTCAAAGGTGGGGCCTGCTGCTGGATCAAGAGGAAAAGTTTATGAGGTGTCTGGGAACAATGACCTGCAGCTGCAGATGGCAAACCTCTCTATGAAGTTTGACAGATTACTGACTGTGATGCAACCTGGAAGGGCTGCTCATGTGGTGGAGGCATGTCTGATATGCCAGTCCCCACAGCACACAATGGAGTAATGTCCATCTGCAGGGTAATTTCCTAAATTGGTTTTGGAACATACTGCTGCTGCTCAATCTTATGGCCAACAACAATCTGGGGGCTACAATAGACAGCCATATGGATACCAGCACCAAAATGTTGGTTACCAATGGAGAGACCACCCAAATCTGAGGTGGAGGCAAGACAACTACATGCAGCCCCAGCAGATGTTGGCCTTACCATAAAGGCGACAGCAGCAGTTCAATCAAGGGAATGCCCCTAGGTCTAACTTCCAACACCATCAGCAGCCCCATCGGCAACAAAATCAGTTGGTCTTACCCCACTCTCAGCCAAGAAATGTTTCTTTTGAGGACCAGGTCTTGACTTCATTGCAAAACCTGGGATCCTTGGCTCAAACTGTGAACTCTCATGGTCAGAGCCTCCAGAAAATGGAAGAACAGATAAGCCAAATATCAAATGCCTTGGCTAGGTGAGACGAAGGGAGGTTTCCCTACCAGCCAATTGCTAACCCCAAGGGTCAGTTTTTAATTGAGGAAGCTTCCTCAAAGTTTGAGGACACCAATGCTGCCACTACCCTAAGGTCTGGCAGGCTGGTAGACAACCAGGTGGGTAACAGACCAACAGTGACCATTACCACAGATGATGTAAATGATCAGGATAGAGTTGTTGTTGGACCACAAAGCCAAGAATTGCACCGCCACCACCTGCGGGAGAAAAATAAAGAGGCATCATTGAGCCTCAGCAGGAAGAAAAACATGAAAAAAGAAAGAAACAGAAGTTTAGTCATGGGCTAGCAGCTGAGGAACCAGCAGAACCTCAGCTGCCATTTCCTCAAGCTTTGAATAGCCCTGTCCCTTTTGATAAAGGGAATGCCCAGATGGAGGAAATGATGGAGACCTTCAGGCAAGTGAAAATTAATTTGCCCCTGCTTGAGGCAATTAAACAAGTCCCAGCCTATGCAAAGTTCCTGAAAGATCTCTGCACCCAAAAGAGAAAGGCTAGAGGCCATGTGTCCAAAAATGTCTTTACAACTGATAAAGTGAATTCTATATTTAACATATCAATGCCTGAGAAGTTTCAAGATCCAGGGATACCCACTATTCCCTGCGTAATTGGAGACCATACAATTGGAAAATCCCTTATAGACCTTGGAGCCAGTGTTAACCTGCTGCCATACGGTATAAATCTGCAACTAGGTTTGGGGGAGCTGAAAGCTACCCCCATTGTGCTAATGATGGCTGATAGGTCTAAGAGGAGACCTTTGGGAATCGTTGAGGATGTCTTAGTGGGAGTGGATAAGTTTTTCTATCCTGCTGACTTCTTAGTTTTGGACATGGGGCGGAGCAATATCCCAAATCCCATACCTGTTATATTGGGCAGGCCTTTCTTGGCCACGTCCAATGCATGCATTCAATGAAGGTCTGGAGTAATGGAGGTAACTTTTGGACATATGAAAGTTGAGCTGAATGTGTACAATAGTGCAAAGTACCCTCTGTTGGTATCTTCTTAGTGTGCTTGATTTATGTGAGTTTTGAAAAACAGATTTATAGCTGCTAAATTACAGTGGCTCTAGACTATATAAATAAATAAGGAAATATCAGCACAGTTAGAAGAGAATTAGCCTGCAAGATCAGGGCCAATTGTAGCAAGTTTTAAAAGTAAGTGAGTGAAAGATCGTCCACAGAGAATTTGTTTAAAATGTAAGATAAACCTCCAGATCTGAGCTACCAGATCTGGCTTCTTATCCGATCTAGAAAGCTGATAAGATGAGAGGTTTGAATTTGTCACGTTTAACAAACTAAAAACAAAGAAAATTTTAAACTAAATGATCCAGATCCGAGTTGGGGGAGTGATTGAAACAAAGATGGAGAAGTAATATCTAAATCTGATTTGGTCTTTGAAATCTAATGAGAATAACTCGGCAATGAGGTGTTCCAATCTTCATCGGCTACAAGCCGGATGTAAGAGAAATAAATCTAATTTAAGGATTAGGTTTAAGCTTATGGCTATGGTCTGTCCACTTTAATGGCCACAAACCATCCAACAGTCTTTAATCCAAAGCCTTAGTTTAGAACAAGAAGCATCACTACAAATGCCGTGAGAGATTAGGTTACCAACACTAATTCTCACAGGATTAACGAATCAAGGGAAATTGCATGAAAAACAGTAAATCTAAAGGAGTCTAATGCAATAAGGAGATCAGAGGGAACCCTTAACATGAGTCCAATCGAGAAAATACGATTTACAGCAACTTTTTCAAATCCACCGTTACAATTACAGAGCGCAGCTTAAACAACTCTCAGATTTGTAGTCTTGAATACAACTATCTTTTGAATTACAGAAATGTCTCACAGCTCTCAATTGCAAGTCAAAGTGAAGCTATTACAGCGATTTCAGACAAACTATCTGGTTTGGAAATGGGGGAATATGAATGAAACTCAAAATCTGGATGCCCAAATTGGGCAAATGCTTCGTCTATTTATAGCTTTCCCCAGGTCCTGCTCAGATGTGTATCAACCAATCAGAGGTTCTCAGATCTATATTGACCAATGGTAGTTGAGCACGGGGATCGAGATCTGTTCTGGCCAATCAGAATTCCTCAATCTGTTTCAGCCAATCAGGTAAAAAAGGCATCAATTCTGTTATGCATTTTGAAAGTTTGTTAGAGTTTCTAGAAGTTCCCGCCAAGTTATTCCCTCTCTAGGTGCTCACGTGGGGTGGAATATTCCATTGCTTTATGCTTAGAACCCTCTGGAATGTCCCTAGGTTTTAAAATGCATTGGGACACGTGCAATAGATTACTGAATTGCCCTTGTTAAAATTGCGAATCTCCAGAATACCTTTTCGCAGAGCTTAGGGGCCTTTTCGCAAAGTGCTGTGACTTCTGAAGCTCTTTTCGCAATGTTCAATCTCTCTTCGAATTGTGTTTTCTCCTTTTCGCAAAGTTCAATCTTCTCTTCAAATTGTGTTTTCTCCTTTTCCCAAAGTTCAATCTTCTCTTCGAAGAATTCAGATGCTCTTCGAAAACTAATCCTGGAGTTTTAGTCCTTTTCGCAGAGTTCTAGGTTCTTTACGAAACGTGCAGGTTCTTTGCGAAAAGAACTCTGTAGTGCATTCCTCTGTTCGAATTGTTCCCTGCTTCTCTTTCCATTTATACCTTTCCACAGCTGATGAGGTTGTTTCTTCACTTCCTTCCTTTGGATTGACATGGATTGTCATCTTTTTGGCACTTTTAAGCTGCTTTTATGGTTAAGCCTGTCTTTATTGTTAGCTGCAACATAAGCACTTAAAACACTTATTTAGTTCTCTCAAAGGTCTATCAAGACTTAAGTTTAGGGGTGAAAAATCGTATTTTTCACTTGTCAACACACCCCCAAACCTAAGCTTTGCTAGTCCCTGAGCAAAGAAAATAAGAAAAATAATAAATAAAAAAAACAAAGTAAAGAGCCACTTTTGTAGGGAGCACAGTTGCATTTAGCATATGCAACAAGCCTTTTAAACCCTAGGTGATCCCTAGTGGAGGAGGTGAAGTCTCTGAGGGTTTCGTGAAGCTACCCACAAACTTCTTCAATAAGTTAGTTAAGATCACTGCGATTACATTCTGACCACTTCTCATCAATTGATTATTCACACTGCATCAGTTATTTTGTAAGAAGGTTTTTCGAGAAAACTATCGATTTAAAACTAAAATTCTCTGTAATTCTTGTTACTACTCGATTCGATTTATGTCAGCCATTTACGAGGGAAAAATTACTGAACATTAACCTTTGATTTAGGAATCCAGCTTCGATGGTGCCCTAATCAGTTGATTTCAAACCCAATTCTCACTAGGATTTTCACTCAAAAAACAAATGAGAAGGTTATACTATTTCACACCGCTCAAGAGCAATTCTGATCCTCAAATATAGTAAGCAGGAGCATAGGCATTGCTTTTAGTTAAAAATTCGCTCCTTTCACCATAGACACAAATTCTTATCTCCATGTGATAGCTCAATCCATCAATGATCAATAAGGACTTTTACTTGGGTTTGATTGTGGGCGATGGGTGAAATCTCTAAAAGGGTTGGAAAAGGTGTTCATTATTTGAGAAGTCAGTCAAGATCAGGAGGTTATATGCAAACCCACTTTTCTTCAGCATAGTTTCATCTTCTTCTTTTGATTTATCAGAGCCAAAGTGGCCATCTTCTTGTCTTTCTTTTTCAAACTTCCAAGGAAAATGCTTTCTTTCTTTTGTTTTGCTCAAATATTTTCTTTTCTTTTCTTTTCGAATTCTTGACTACATGCCATATTCTCTCTTGTTTCATCATTGCCTTCAACTTTTACCCTTCTTTTGCTATTAAATTGTTACTCAATTCTCCTTCCTCATCTTTCTTCCTTTGTCTTGACTTCTCGAGTGAGGTTAGGCTAAATGAAACTGATGAGGTTTATTGGGTGAGATTTCAAAGGATTCATCGATTTATCTGACTCAATGGTGTGTATCAAGGGTAGTTTTAAAAGGAGGGGGTTTGTAAGGTTCATACTGTTCAAAAGGAGGCCTTACATCATGTCTTTAATATCATGAGTGCTATCAAAATATTTCAATTTGGATATGTGTAACTTCTAGTGTAAGTAAGCGATTCACATAGTCCCTAAAAGCGAAAAAGATTGCCAAAGCATACCTCCAAAGGATACATTTGAGCCCAAACCTCACCGGGTGTGGTTTATATCAACTTCTTGAGGTATATCTTTACTATTTTCCTTCATTGTAGGTTTACTAAAACATCAATTTTCTTTTGGAAATTTCGACATTTACTTCATGAAAGTCTTTAGAATTACATGAAATTCATTTTAAAATGTTTTAACTTCCTCATTTTTCAAAACAACGGTGTGAAATGACTTCATTTTCAAAAGTTTTCTTGATCATAAGCTGCGACAAGCATTAACTTACTTATTTTATTGGCATACCGCCATACCCCCAAACCAAAGGGAAGCGTGGTCCACTGGTCCAAAATAGAGGAAAATATAAGAAAGAAAACAACAAAAGTAATAATGGCAAGAAGATGATGAAATGCACGATGAGTATACACAAACAGAATTTTCTATTACAATTGTTTAACACAAAAGTACAAGGAGAGCTAATAAGCGGGTCAAAATCAGTATCATAGGTTGGGTTCTGGCTCGAATCTGAGTCCTGTCGAATCGAGCTAGAGTCATGGAGTCTGAACTTGATTGAGCTTTCTCTGGAATGGTGTTTTGTAGCTCAGTATACTCCTCAGATTTGATCTTTCTGATGAGGCCAAGGTGTTTGGTGAGGCTAGTGGTCTTCAATTTTTCTTGATCCAGTTGGGCTTGCAACATGGACACCTTGTGTTGCTCATCCTCACCATTTGAAATGTTTGACCCATGTCCGCATTTTATCTCTTTCAAATTTCATAAAAATCTCTAACTTGATTTGGTTTTCATAGGGGGTGCGGATGTAAGCTTGCAAATCAGCTAGCCCCTTTTGAACATCTCTGCGGATATAAGGGTTATTTTCCATGGCTTTGATGAGGGTGGCATATCGGGGGAGGGGAATGGAATGGTAGGGGACTAAAGGTGGCCCATTGTGGTAGGGAGAAGTGGCTAGAAAGGGGCAATGATGCATCTAAGTGGCGTCTTTCGAGAGAAAATGGGGAGTGGTGGAGGATGGAATCAAAGGAGCTTCAGGTTTGAGTATGTCTGGGTAGTAGTGGTGGGGGTGGGCGGATCAACCAATATTACCTCCTGGATCCGTTTGGGTGGCACAGGAAGAAAAAATAGGCGAGGGTAATGGTGGTTATTTGGGATGTGGAAGCTAAGGTATGGAGCAGTTCCATGGTTCTGGTGATTATCTGTTGATTTGAGAGTTGGGCTTGGATGGATTGGAGGTAGTAAGGATTTGGGTAATGGATGCAGGTGTGGGAGAGGTGGGCATAGTAGAGGCTGGGACAAGCGAGGTGGGGGGAGGAGGTGCAAGGGCTGTAAAGGGAGAGGTTGGAAAGTGGGTGAAGGGAAGAGGAGCGGGTATAGGGGTGGGGTCTAGTTCCAGGGTTTCAAAAATAGAACCCATCAGAGAAGAGTAGGCCTCTGTAGTGAAGGGCTCGAGTTGGTAGGGAGGTCTCGGTGTGTGGGCCGATGGGCGGGGAATTTGAGGGGCTTTGGAGGCGAGTGCAAGGGGATGGGGCAATAAAATCAGAGCTAACTCCTCTAAAGCTGGGCATTGGAGGGTGAAATTGGTGGTGTTAGAATGGTTGGAGTGGTTGGTGTAGAAGTCCACAATTGGAATGATGGAATGAGTGGGAGATGGGACAGTGGGATAGGTGAAAGTGCATGGGCTTGAGTAGGGAGTAGGGTGCAAGGGAACTTCCTCCAAAATAGGTCTTCTGAGCATTTGGTCACCAAAGGTCTTGGCAGAGATGTTTCAATGAGTGGGGCAGCTAAAGAGCTGGTCACCACAGGGGTTGGCGAAATGGATCAGGCGAGTTGCTTCACAAATTTGGATTTGGCAACATGGCGTGAGCTCAATTGTAAGCTCAAATGCGAGGGTGGCTTGGTGGAGGCTCATCTGCAGATGTGGGTTCTGCTCACTTACAACTCAGTTGGTCTGATGGCAGAGGGCATGTCTTGAGTTCACCGCTCTCTCATCCTTCTCGGCCAGCTGGCTTGTAGTCCAAGCCTTTTTCCCAAAATTGTGAGGGTAATGACTTCAAATGGCTCCTCACTATCAATGTCAATTTGGCTCTAAGGAGGTGTGATCAATCTCACAAATGGTAGGCCACTATATTTTGCTCTTTCTTGACTTGTACTACATCACTAGCTTCAAAAATTAACATAAGCGCATTGAAAAGCGCCTTGGAGAAATGAAAGAGGGCCTCTAAAATTGGTGTTCTCCTCTCTTGGCGTGCCCGGTGACATAAAAAAGCCCTTAAAATGGAATCCATTAATAGAAATTGGGGGGCAAGGTCTCTTCTCATGATGGACTGCCCAGTGCCCACAATACGTTGGGTTAAATGGGCAACTATCTCTCTAAAAGAGGTCGTTTCTAGAGCAGCCAAAGGACCAGAGGGATCAAATTGAAATGGTATCCCTAAAGCGCTCCCTATGTCTTCAAATGTCACAGTAAGATCGCAATCATCAATGAAAATTACAAGGGTAGGGACATCAGCATCTTTTTCCGTGACCTTGACTAGGTTTTGGTACCATAACTTCACCATCCTTGGGTAAATTTTCTCTGGCAAGGGGGTAAGGATATTGCTTAGTGAAGCCTCTCTATGGTATCGTAAGGATGGCAAGCACTACGGTTTGGTGACGAAAAAGTTTGTCTACCATCATCATTATTAGTTTCTCGAGCTTCAATGAAGGGATTTGGTAGGACCAAATGAATGGGAGGAGTAAGCTCGGGCTCGGGGCTTCATGTCTAATTTTCTTACCTTTCTCCTCCCCGCCTTATCCATTGAAAGTTTCCGTTTAGTTGAAGTTTTGGCTTTTCCTTTTGCTTTTGGAGTCGGTTTGCTCACTTTCTTAGCGAGGATTTGGAGAACATTGCGCCAATGATTTCTCGCTTTTCCCATTCTAGATTGACGAGAAAAATGCCCAAAATAGATGCCGAATACGTAATCAACTTACTAAATGATAACCGAGAGAATGTGCAGAGCAATACCGAGATCTAGGGTTTATGGTTGAACGAGTTGTTTGCTTTGCAGAAATCCCCCAGATTAGAAGCTGAAATCCTTCTCTGAAAATGCAAATGATCTACACAATCAATTACAAAAGGGTAGTAAACTTGTTAACTCGTGCAAGGAGAGAGCGAAGTAGGGTAGCAGTGAAGAGTCGCTCTGCAGAAAGAGTTTGAAATGAAACCTCGACTTCGAAAGGGGTTTAAATATACTCAAAGTTAATGTCAGTGCGCCTTTTAAGTTTTCGAAAAGTTCCAAAAGAGACCTTTTTACAATTGCGAATGGCATCAGTACCATTCGACAAGTTAACAGCATCAGAAACATCATTTCGCAAAGGAATTAGCTTCAGAACTATCTTTTCGAAAAGAAATTAGCTTCAGAACTATCTTTTCGAAAAGAAAATGGCTTCAGCTCTAACTATTCGAAAAGCACATCTTTGCTTTCGAAAGAGAATTATGACTTCTTGTTGAACTTTAAGCACGTTACAACTATGCGAAAAGAGATAAAAGCAGAAACAGAGAAAAGAAGCAAAAACTATGATATATAAACATAATGTACAGTTTTCTACCATCAAATTTTTGGAGATTCGTGATGATAGATGGGCGACAGGCTCTGGTATTTTCAATGCATGGTTTGAGCCTCGACCATTGACCTTTATGATTCTTCCATTACTTGGATCAAGGATGTCACTTGACTCGAAGAAGCTGGCGAATAATCGATGTATGGCCCATCCATCTGGATCTCGGTTTTCACAGGAAAAACTTGAGCTTTGAGTTAAATAACCATACCTTAGAACCATGTGAACTCTTTTCTCAATAAATTTTTATCATGAAAAGTTTTGACTTTCTCTTTATATAATCTTGAATTGGTGTATGCATCCATTCTCTTCTAACTCAACAAGTTGCAATTTCACATGATTACCGGCAGTAGTTAGATCCATGTTCAATGTTTTAATGGCCCAAAAGCTTTATATTCTAACTCTCTTTGGTAAATGGCATGCTTTGCCATAGACCAACCTAAATGGGGACATACCAATTGGGGTTTATAGGCTGTCCTATATGCCCACAATGCATCATTAAACAAGGACCAATCCTTTACATCCTTCTTCAGTCTTTTCCAAAATATGTTTGATTTCTCTATTGGAAATCTCCACTTGTCCGGTTTGTGGATGATATAGAGTGGCTACTCTATGAGTCACGAGTATTTCTTCAACAATGTTTCAAAATGTCTATTACAAAATGGCTTCCCCATCACGATAATGGCTGGGAAAACCAAACGGAAAAATGTGATCCTTAAGAAATTTCAAGACCACTTTGTGATCATTTGTTTCGTAGTTGTGGCTTCAATCCATTTGGATACATAATCCTACTAAAATGAAGTTATTCCCATTGGAAGGAGGAAAGGGACCCATGAAGTCTATCCCCAAACATCAAACAACTCAACTACCAAAATAGGTCAGTAAAGGCATTGAGTTTCTCTTGGAAATCTTGCCTAATTTACATGATTCGGCAGATTTACAATCTTCTTGAGGCATCCTTGAAAGTGTAGGCCAATAAAATCCACCTTTGCAAAACTTTTGCAGCAATTTTGTTCCACTAAAATGACCTCCACAGACATTCATGACACATAGAAAGTATTCTATGAAATTCTTGGTTAGGGACACATTTCCTTATTATTTGATCTGCACAACTCTTAAACAGATAAGGATCCTCCCAGATGAAGTGTTTAACTTTTGAGAAGAAAAGATCTTTATCCATTCTATTCCAATGGTGAGGAATTCTTCCAGTAGCCAAAAAGTTGACTATGTTGGCAAACCAAGGAGTGTGTTAACTAATGGCAAAAAGTTGCTCATCACGGAAAGATTCATTGATAGGCAACCTATCAATCTCGTGATTAAAATTCGAGAGGTGATCACCACCACATTCTCCATCCCTTTTTTATCTTTAATCTGTAGATCAAATTCCTGTAATAGGAGAATCCACCTGATTAATCTTGGTTTGGTGTCCTTCTTAGACAGAAGGTATTTCAAGGCAGAGTGGTCAGTGAACACCACTATTTGTAAACCCAAGACATATGACCTGAATTTTTCTAAAGCAAAAACAATTGCTAGCAGCTCCTTCTCAGTTGTTGTGTAATTGAGCTGTGCATCAATCATTGATCTACTGGCATAAGCTATAACATGAGGCAGCTTATCTTTTCTACATCCAAGGACAGCTCCCAAAGCATAATCGATGCATCACACATCGGTTCAAAAGGTAATGAATAATCTGGCGCAATATTGGAGCTAAAATCGAGAGTTTTTAGGAATTCAAAAGCCTTCATGCATTCATTATTGAAAAGAAAAGGACATCTTGGCACCGCAAATGACAAAGAGGTTTAGTTATTTCTTTGAAGTCCTTGATGAACCTTACAGCAAAATCCGGCATGTCCTAAAAACTTGATTTGTTTAATGATTTGGGAGGTGGTAAATGTGCAATTAACTCAATTTTGCTTTGTCCACCTCAATGCCCTTGTGGAAACAACATGGCCGGACAATGCCACCTGGGTGACCATGAAATGGCTCTTTTCCCAACTCAAAACCAGATTGGTTTCTTTGCATCTTTGTAGTACCAATTTGAGATGGTGTAAACACTGGGAAAAACTATTGCCATAGATTGAGAAATCATCCATAAAAATCTCGATAAATTGGTCAATCATATCAGAAAAAATTGCATACATGCATCTTTGGAAAGTAGCAGGAGCATTACAAAGACCAAAAGGCATTCTCCTATAGGCAAAAGTGCCAAAAGGGCACGTGAATGTGGTCTTTTCACGATCTTGTGGGTACAGAATCAGTTTGTAACGAGTAACCATCAAGAAAAGCAAGTAATAAGCTTTTCTGCTAGCTTATCTAAGATCGATCAATGAATGGGAGGAAATGGTCTTTTACGGTCATTGCATTTAATTTTTCAGTAATCATCTGGACTCTCCATCCGATTGTTTACGGTTGACATAAGCTCATCGAATCGAGGTTACAGTGATTCCAGTTTCTTAGGTACCACACATGTAGGTGCTACCCAAGCTAAATCTGAAATGGGGTAAATGACCCCCTGCATCCAACAACTTAACCTCTTTCATGACCACTTCTTGCATATGAGGGTTCAACCTTCTTTGCATTTCTTTAGAAGGCTTTGCATCTTCTTCCAAGTGGATTTTGTGCATGCAAGCAATTTGGGTGATTCCTCCTAAATCAGCAATAGTCCATAATTGCCCTTTTATGTTCTTTCAAGACTATTAATGACTCTTCCTCTTGCTCCTTTGTGAGAGGAAGAAATAATGTGCAATGATTTATGATTACCTAAGAACACATACTTAAAATTTTCTCGGTGCTTTAGTTCTAAATCGTGGGTGGGAAAAGAAGGTAACAAAAGGTACCTTAGATGTTTGTGGAAGGGGAGAGTAGCGGGTTTCCAAGAAGAGAAACTTTTGATTGATTAAGAGTTCCTTGCAAAACATTTATTTCCTCAGAATTTGAGATACTACTTGCTTTATTTTCAGTATACCGCCAAGCATCTTTAACATTTGTGGTGCAATCTTTACCCTGGAGAAATCGTTGTAACGTCCCTTCCACAAGTTCATCCAATAGATCAACATGAAAACATTCTTGAGCTAAATTGAAAGGTATGTAGCATTATAAACATTTAATTTTACCTTCATGTTTCCAAATGATACTTCCATAATACGGACTGCATTGAATGCAAGCATTCTTTATGCAGGAATGGTCTTCCCAAAATGACAGGGATGGAAGTTTTGCTTTTAGTTGGTTCCATATCCAAAACTAGAAAATCAGCAGGATAGAAGAATTTATCTACTCCCACCAATACATCTTCAATCATCCCTATTGGCTTTCTTTCTGATCTGTCTGCTAGTTGTAACACCACATGAGTGGGTTTTAATTCTCCCAAACCTAGTTTCTCATATACAGAATATGGAAGTAGGTTGACACTAGATAATAAAGCCTTTTCAATGGTGTGTTCCCCAATAATGCAAGGGATTGTGGGGATTCCAGGATCTTGAAGTTTAGGAGGTGTAGTAATGGATAACACCTGGTTAATTCTTTCACAAACAAAGACCTTTTGGACAAGCTATCCTAGATTGTCTTTTGTGAGTGCAAACATCTTTCAAAAATTTTGCATATGCTGGAATTTGTTTGATTGCTTCAAGCAAAGGTAAATTTATCTTGACTTGCTTGAAAGCCTCCATCATCTCATCTATTTTTGTGTTCCCTTTATCAAAAGGGGATACAGATTTCATTGCATGAGGAAATGGTAAATGAGGAACTAATCTTTCATCTCTGACTTTAGAAGTGTTTTAGAAATTTTTTACTTTTACATTTTTCATTTTTTTAGTTTTTACGAGGTACATCGACCTTACTTGCTATCACTATGTTGCTCTTCTTGCATATCTTTATCCTCTTCCTCATTTCTTTCTTCTTGACCACTTTGTTATCTATCATTTTCCACTTCTCAAAGTGGTGAGTTTTACTTCTTCATGTGAATTAGAAGCTTCTCCAACCATGAATTGTCCTTTGGGATTGTTCAAAGGTTGGTGAGTAACTTTCCTTCCTCTCTTTTTGCCAAGGTATTTGAAAGGTCCCAATGTTTCTTCAATCTTCTTTATGCTCCTTGTGAAAATTCACAGTTTGAGTTAAAGATCCTAAATTTTGGAGTGAATTTAGGACTTGATCTTCAAAGAAAGGGACTGGAAGGGTTTTGAGCTGGGGATTCTGCACAGTTGTTGTGGAATGAAATTCTTTGAAAGTTTGGTTTGACATAAAAATTCTGCTGATACGACTGTGCAATTTTGAAAGGCATTTGATTCTTTGATTGTTGCTGTTGTTGGGATTGGTAATTCCCCTAGTTCCACCTCAAATTGGGGTGTGCTCTCCATGGATATTCATTTGACTGCATCTGTCCAAATGATTGAGCAGCATGAGCTTGTTCCACCATTAAATCTGGGAACTGTGACGCAGCAGGACATTGGTCAAGTGAATGAGTAGGGGACTGACATATCAGACATGCCTCCTCTACTCTTGAAATATTTGGAGTTTTAAGTGAGTCCATCAATCTATCAAACTTTGTGGTTAGATTGTCCATCTTTCTTTCCAACTCATTCACCTCATAGATCTTCCCTTTGGTGGGTTGGTGGTTGTTCAACCTAGTAGGATTTTCAATTTCTCTTGACAGAGATTCCTGCTGAGTAGAGTTTTCACCACTCACTTCAAATAAGTCCCAAACCTCTTCAACTGTTTTTTGCAAGTGCCTCCACAGGAAGCATCCACCATATTTTTGCCTTTTTGATCAATTCCTTGATAGAAGCTTTGAACCAGCTGCCACCTAGGAATTTGATGATGAGGACATTGCCTTAACAGTTCCTTGAATATTTCCCATGCTTCATGGAAAGTTTCAGTTGAGTTTTGGGAGAATGAAATGATACTTTGTCTCAATTGGCTTGTTTTAGACATTGAGAAATATTTGGCTAAGAATTGACACTGCAAATCATTCCAAGAAGTGATACTTTGTTTAACATGGATAACCATGCTCTAGCTTTATCCTTTAATGAAAAAGGAAAGAGCCTCAGCTTGGTTGCTTCTGGACCCAGTCCAGCTATGTTGAATGTGGTGCAAAGAGCCAAGAATTCATCCACATGTTTGTATGGGTCTTCCTTACTCAACCCATGGAAGGAAGGAAGCATTTGGATAGTTGATGACTTGATCTCATAATTTCCTTCAACAGTAGGAAATTGAATGCAAAAGGGGGAATTATAAGCACCAGGTGCAAAGTAATCCCTCAAAAGTCGAGGTTCTTCACCCATAGTAGCAGAATTCTGTGTTGTTTGCTTGGTTCGTAGTAGCCTTTCAACTTTTAAATTCAATGGGAGAATCTCAGGGCTGAGAGTCCTCCTACCAAACATACAACTCAGAACAAAAAAAATCTGATTATGCATAGCAAACCTTCAGAATTCCTTTAAGTAATTTCCCTTCTTTAAAAACCTGAATATGAATAACTACACAAGTATAAACAATATAATAGTTTAGTACTGATAAAAATTAAAATGAAAAACTTAGGTCTATCTATTTTAGAACAAATTCCCCGGCAACGGCGCCAAAAACTTGTTGGTATCTTCTTAGTGTGCTTGATTTATGTGAGTTTTGAAAAACAGATTTATAGCTGCTAAATTACAGTGACTCTAGACTATATAAACAAATAAGGAAATATCAGCACAGTTAGAAGAGAATTAGCCTGCAAGATCAGGGCCAATTGTAGCAGGTTTTAAAAGTAAGTGAGTGAAAGATCGTCCACAGAGAATTTGTTTAAAATGTAAGATAAACCTCCAGATCTGAGCTACCAGATCTGGCTTCTTATCCTATCTAGAAAGCTGATAAGATGAGAGGTTTGAATTTGTCACGTTTAACAAACTAAAAACAAAGAAAATTTTAAACTAAATGATCCAGATCCGAGTTGAGTGATTGAAACAAAGATGGAAGTAATATCTAAATCTGATTTGGTCTTTGAAATCTAATGAGAATAAGCTATGACTCGTGGAGGTGTTCCAATCTTCATCGGCTACAAGCGCGGATGTAAGAGAAATAAATCTAATTTAAGGATTAGGTTTAAGCTTATGGCTATGGTCATCCACTTTAATGGCCAAACCATCCAAATCTTTAATCCAAAGCCTTAGTTTAGAACAAGAAGCATCACTACAAA
Source organism: Chloranthus sessilifolius (assembly GCA_021018995.1). Taxonomy (NCBI): domain Eukaryota; kingdom Viridiplantae; phylum Streptophyta; class Magnoliopsida; order Chloranthales; family Chloranthaceae; genus Chloranthus; species Chloranthus sessilifolius. Next base: position 58,597,805 of record CM037594.1, read on the forward strand.
TGCCGTGAGAGATTAGGTTACCAACACTAATTCTCACGAGATTAATGAATCAAGGAAATTGCATGAAAAATAGTAAATCTAAAGGAGTCTAATGCAATAAGGAGATCGGAGGAACCCTTAACATGAGTCAATTGAGAAAATACGGTTTCTGACAACCTTTTCAAATCCACCATTACAATTCTGAGCCGCGACTTAAGCAACTCTCAGTTGTAGTCTTGAATACAACTCTCTTTTGAATTACGAAATGTCTCCACGACTCTCAATTGCAAGTAAAAGTGAAGCTATTACAGGGATTTCAGACAAACTATCTGGTTTGGAAATGGGGGAATAGGAATGAAACTCAAAATCTGGATACCCAAATTGGGCAAATGGTTCGTCTATTTATAGTTTTCCCTAAGCCAGCTCAGATGTGTATCAACCAATCGAGGTTCTCGGATCTGTATTGACCAATGGTGGTAGTTAAGCAGGATCGAGATCATTACGGCCAATCGAATTCCTCGATCTATTTATGTCAATTGAAAAAGGCATCAATTCTGTTATGCATTTTGAAGGTTTCTTAGAGTTTCTAGAAGTTCCCGCCAAGTTGTTCCCTCTCTAGGTGCTCACGTGGGGTGGAATATTCCATTGCTTTATGCTTAGAACCCTCTGGAATGTCCCTAGGTTTTAAAATGCATTGGGACGTGTGCAACAGATTAGTGAATTGCCCTTGTTAAAACTCTAATCTCGTAATACCTTTTCGCAGAGCTTAGGGCCTTTTCAAAGTCTTGTGACTTGAAGCGCTTTTCGCAATGTTCAATCTCTCTTGATTGTGTTTTCTCCTTTTAAAGTTCAATCTTCTCTTGAATTGTGTTTTCTCCTTTTCCCAAAGTTCAATCTTCTCTTGAAGAATTGGATGCTCTTGAAAACTAATCTGGAGTTTTAGTCCTTTTCGCGAGTTCCGGGTTCTTTCTGAAACGAGTTCTTTCTTGAAAGAACTAGTAGTGCATTCCTCTATTCGAATTGTTCCCTTCTTCTCTTACAAGTCTTTGCCTCTTCCATTTAGACCTTTCAACAGCTGATGAGGTTGTTTCTTCACTTCCTTCCTTTGGATTGACATGGATTGTCATCTTTTTGGCACTTTTAAGCTGCTTTTATGGTTAAGCCTGTCTTTATTGTTAGCTGCAACATAGGCTCTTAAAAGACTTATTTAGTTCTCTCAAAGGTCTATCAAGACTTAAGTTTAGGGGTGAAAAATGGTATTTTTCACTTGTCAACACCCTCAGATGGACAATGAGGAGAGCTTTGCAGTGGATGTACTAGAGGAAATTGTAGAAGAGGAATTGCCCACTCTGCTGGAGTGGGGCAACATTGTCAGGAATTTAGTTAAAATTTGGGACAAGGTGGAGGAAGAGAGCCCAGATGTGGTATAAAAAAATATGACCACATTGAAGTCTTCTGTGGGCTCAGTGCAGCACTCAAGTTGGAAACCTACATTGCTGCCTCTTCCCCCAACCTCCACTACACTTATTCTGCCATCTACCCAACAAGCCCCTGATCTGGAACTCAAGAAGCTTCCAGAAACATTAAAATATGCCTTCCTTAAGAAAGGTGATAAGCTTCTTGTGATTATCTCTTCCTCCCTTACCAATGAGCAGGAAGAGGAATTACTAATAGTTTTGAGGAAGCACAAGAAGGCAATTGGTTGGACCATTGCAGATCTGGGAGGAATAGATGCATCAATCTACATGCACAGGATTCATCTTGAGGAGGGAGCACTACCCTCCAGGGAAATGCAGAGGAAGTTAAATCCTCACATGCAGGAAGTGGTCCTCAAGGAGATCATTAAATTGCTAGATGCAGGGGTGATTTACCCCATCTCTAATTCTCACTGGGTGGCACCTATCCAAGTGGTGCCCAAGAAATCTGTCATAACAATGATTAAGACTGAAACTGGAGAGTTGAGGCCAGCCAGGGAGACCACTGGCTGGAGAGTGTGCATTGATTATAGGAAGCTCAACTCTAAAACAAGAAAGGACCATTTTCCTCTCCCCTTCATTGATCAAATTTTGGACAAATTGGCTGGAAAAACTTTTTACTATTTTCTTGATGGGTACTTAGGGTACAACCAAATCCCTGTGCATCCTCAAGACCAAGAGAAAACCACCTTTACCTGTCCTTTTGGTACCTTTGCTTACAGAAGGATGCCTTTTGGACTTTGTAATGCACCAACCACTTTTCAGAGGTGTATGTATGCCATATTCTCTGATATGATTGACAAGTTTTTGGAGATTTTTATGGATGATTTTTCTGTCTATGGGGACAGTTTTGGCCAATGTCTACAGCACCTCAGCCTAGTTTTGCAAAGATGTGAGGAGACCAATTTGGTCTTAAGCTGGGAAAAGAGCCACTTCATGGTAACACAAGGCATTGTCCTTGGCCAGAAAAACAACTGGTTGGAGAGTCTATATTGATTATAGAAAGCTCAACACAATGACTAGAAAAGACCATTTCCCTCTTCCATTCACTGATCAGATTTTAGATCAGCTAGCAGGAAAAGCTTATTACTGTTTTCTTGATGGTTACTCTGGTTATAACCAGATTCCTGTGTATCCACAAGATCAGGAAAAGACCGCATTCACTTGCCCCTTTGGCACTTTTGCTTATAGGAGGATGCCTTTTGGTCTTTGTAATGCCCCTGCTACCTTTCAAAGATGTATGTACTCCATTTTCACTGTTATGATTGACCAATTTATGGAGATTTTTATGGATGACTTTTCAATATATGGAGACAGTTTTGCCCAGTGTTTGCATCATCTCAGCCTGGTGTTACAGAGATGTGAGGAAACCAATTTAGTTTTGAGCTAGGAGAAGAGCCATTTCATGGTCACCCAAGGGATTGTCCTTGGCCATGTTGTCTCCCATAAGGGCATTGAGGTGGACAGAGCAAAAATAGATTTAATTACACATTTGCCTCCTCCCAAAACTGTTAAGCAAATTAGAAGTTTCTTGGGGCATGCTGGATTTTATAGGAGGTTCATTAAGGACTTCAGTAAAATATCCAAGCCTCTTTGCCATTTATTGTGCCAAGATGTCCCTTTTGTTTTCAATGATGAATGCCTTAGGGCATTTGAATTCTTAAAAAATTGTTTGATTTTAGCTCCAATATTACAGTCTCTAGACTATTCCCTGTCCTTTGAGTTGATGTGTGATGCATCAGATTATGCTTTGGGAGCTATTCTTGGGCAGAGAAAGGATAAGCTGCCTAATATCCTAGCTTATGCCAGTAGATCAATGATTGATGCACAGCTCAATTACACAACAACTGAGAAAGAGCTGCTGGAGGTTGTTTTTGCTTTGGAGAAATTCAGGTCATATGCTTTGGGTTCACAAATTGTGGTGTTCACTGACACTCAGCCCTGAAATACCTTATGTCTAAGAAGGATACCAAACCAAGATTAATCAAGTGGATCCTTCTATTGCAGGAGTTTTATTTACAGATTAAAGACAAAAAGGGTGTGGAAAATGTGGTGGTTGATCACCTGTCTAGAATTCTAACTGCTGAGATTGATAGGTTGCCTATCAATGATTTTTTTCCTGATGAGCAACTTTTTGCTATCAGTGTGCATACCCCTTGGTTTGCAAATATAGTCAACTTTTTGGCTACTGGAAGGACCCCCCAACATTGGAATAAAATAGATAATGATCTCTTCTTTTCAAAGGTTAAACATTTTATTTGGGAGGAACCTTACCTGTTAATGATTTGTGCAGACCAAATCATTAGAAGATGTGTCCATGAAGAAGACTTCCACAGCATACTTTCCATGTATCATGAGCAGGCTTGTGGAGGTCATTTTAGTGCAAACAAAACTGCTGCAAAGGTTTTACAGTGTGGATTTTATTGGCCCACACTCTTCAAAGATGCACTGCAGCACTGTAAGTCTTGTTAGAACTGCCAGAGATTGGGCAGCATTTCCAAGAGAAATTCAATGCCTTTACAGCCCATTTTGGTAGTTGAATTATTTGATATTTGGGGGATAGATTTTGTGGGACCTTTTTCTCCTTCAAATGGTTTTAATTTCATCTTAGTAGCAGTGGATTATGTATCCAAATGGGTTGAAGCCACAACCACTAAAACCAATGACCACAAAGTTATCCTTAAATTCTTAAAGGACAACATCTTTTCCAGGTTTGGTTCCCCTAGAGCCATTATCAGTGATAGGGGAAGCCATTTTTGTAACAAGCATTTTGAAACTCTATTGAAAAAGTACTTTGCGACCCACAAAGTAGCTACTCCATATCATCCACAGACCAGTGGACAAGTGGAGATTTCCAACAGAGAAATCAAACATATACTGGAAAGACTGTGAGGAAGGACAGAAAGGATTGGTCCTTTAAACTGAATGACGCATTGTGGGCATATAGGACAACCTAGAAAACCCCAATTGGCATGTCCCCATTCAGATTGGTCTATGGTAAAGCATGTCATTTACCAGTGGAGTTAGAATATAAGGCCTTTTGGGCCATTAAAACTTTAAACATGGATCTTACTACTGCTGGTAATCACAGGAAACTGCAGCTCTCTGAGTTGGAAGAGCTGAGGATGGATGCATACTGCTGCGAATCCCAGTGTGCTTACTTTATTTGTTGGTGGTAAAAGCAATTTAAAATCAAAGTAAAACAGGGGATGGAATCAGCACAACAGAGAAATCCTAGACCTGCAAGATACAGGGTCCATTGTAGCAAGTTTTGATAAGTAAGGGTTTGTCCCACAGGGAAAGATGATCTACGGCTCCAAGGGAGCCATCTCTAGTACTCCCTCTAGATCTGACTACAGATCTGGCAGTCCTAAAAGGAAGGGAGTTTAGGGTCACTTATTCTAAATATCCTAAGGTAGCCTAATGAATTAACTACAGAAAGGATTGAGAAGATGGATGGAGTGTGGGAAAATAAATATAAAAGGGTGAGAAGTATGCTATTGGGTCTAGATCAAAGGAGTTTTGTAACTCAGATTCAGATCTGATGTTATAGACCTATCCAATGGCTACATTATCACCAATGAGGAGAAAGAATCCAGCCCATCTCTGTGCCATGATCCAATCCCTTAAGGCTATAACCTGTCCACTCAAATGGTCACAGACTATCCCATAGGGGAACCACAGTCCAGAGATGGGTCAAAACAAGTTAATCATTGTAGGCACTACTTCATCCAGGCTACAAGCTCAAGAATCCATAGGGAACCTCAACCTCTAAAGCTCTATGTTTGGGGCTAGGGCTGTATAGGACCATGTTAGCCCAGACACATAGAACCCGCAAGGGATTGAGTACAACCATCGATCTAGCTGTCCATTGCTTGAGTGGGACTACAATGGTCCAGTCACAAGCCTACAATCTCCATAACCAGATCAGATCTAACATCTGATGGTGGGTCTATACAAATATAGGGGAGTCTGTCTCTGCACAATCTCCCATAAGGCTACAAGCACATGTGCAGAGAAGAAGAATCCATCTTGGATCCTACGGATTGGCTTCACCCTAAGGCTATAGCCTGTCCACTTGAATGGTCACAGACTATCCCAGAGGCTATCCTCCTCATAGAGTCCAAAACAGAACAGTAATATTGCTGCCACCACCATGGTCACAAGTGTACCAGCTCAGGCTCCCATGGGGATTTCAGATCTAGTGGGTCCTGTGGTGGGGCTACGGCTGTATCGGACCATGATAGCCCAGACACACAGGTCACTTGGATCTGAATGGATCCTTAGAATCAGTCCTCCATTGCTTTGAATCATAGCCAAAGCAATGGCGGATCACAAGGCAGTAGCCTTGCACAGAGCAACTCTCATTCGCACACATCCCATAAAAGTACACATCCTATTATAAAACATCCATTAAACTAGTTCAAAAATACATACAAAGGCATAGCTAGCAAGTGCTGGACTATGGAGAGAAAGAAAAAGAAAAAGGAAAACTACTTACAACTATAGAAGAACAGAAAAGAAAATGATCTTAGATCCCGTATCAGTGATAAAGTCTGAGCCCCTAAACCTAAACCAAGTTTGGGTTTATATAGCAGTGGTGTGGCGGCGGATTAGGGTTAGGAAACCCTAATTTTAATGATGCCACGTGGCTAAATATTGTTCCTTAGATGCCTCAGGGCACGTGCACGGAGATTTAAGTGTGGGAGTGCTTGCCCTAATCACTAGAAATTTCCAAAATGTCCTCTACATAATGATGGAAGTTGGAGTTCACAGCTTCGCCAGGTTGCAGTCGATTCCCAGACTTGTCGCATGGTAGCACTGACTTCGCGAGGATGAGTTAGCATTAAAACTTTAGACATCGTGAGGTTGCAGCTTCTTGATGCTTTGAGCAGTCGCGAGGTAGATAGTTAAGCTCTCACTAGATTGGGCTTCACGCAGTTGGATTGCTACTTGTGAATAGCGCGAGAACTGCGTGAGCATTCCATTTCACAATAGATCTTCGCGAGGCGAACTCTAGCTTCACGAGGCTGCTTTCTTCCTGAACAGTGTGAGAACTGCACAAGAAGTTCACTTCTTAATGGAACTTCGCAAGGATCCTGGCGAGGCTTTGATAGTTTCTGGACTGCGCGAGAGGTTCTCTTGACATTTGCATCCCGCGGCTACTGTGCGACAGCTGCGCGAGGCTCTTCTCAGGTCTGGATTCTGTTCTCATTCTTCTGAGGGACTTCTGGGGTCAAAATAGGCTCCTTAGCAAGATTTATGGCCTTATTGCACTGCTGTTTATTGCTTACAGAAAACACTTAACAAACCTTTCTTAGATGGCTAAGGGTCTAATCAAAGGCTAAGTTAAGGGGTGAAAAGTGGTACTTTTTAGGTCTTAAGACATACACCAATGCAAGATCTTACAAAGAAAAAGTTAAGGCTTTCTATGACAAAAATCTACTGAGAAAAGAGTTCACAACTGGCTCTAAGGTATGGTTATTCAACTCAAAACTCAAGTTTTTTCCCTGAAAGCTGAGATCCAGATGGGAAGGGCCATATACTGTCATTCAAGTATCTCCATCTGGAGCTATTGAAATTATGGACCCAAGTGATGGGAGAACCTTGAAAGTAAATGGTCAGAGGCTCAAACCATGCATTGAAAATATCCTAGAGCTTGTGATGACCATCTATCATCAAGAGCCTCCACAAATCTGATGTCACACAACTGTGTCATATGTATTTTGACTGTGTCTATTCTGTGTTTGTTTGCATAGTTTTGTGTCTCTCTGTTTTAGTCATGTTTTAGTTAAATGTTTGAAATAATAAATTCCAATGATTTTAATTTGGAGATTTTGTTAAAAAAAATTTTAAAAAAAATCAGTTTTGTACTTCAGAACATTTGTTCAAAAGTAAATTCTTACTTTTCGAAAAGTTTTACAATCAATTCGAAAAGTTTTACAGTCAATGTGAAAAATCAATTTGCAAAGAACAAAATTCATTTCGAAAAGTATAATCACCTTTTCGAAAAGGATCTGAACCTGTAACCACAACTGCTAAAAAAGAATGATAAACTTTATGAATAGATGCAGAACTTTTTGAATAGATGTTTCTGAAGCCATTTTCTTTTCGAATAGATGTTTCTGAAGCCATTTGCTTTTCGAATAGATGTTTCTGAAGCCATTTTCTTTTCGAATAGATGTTTCTGAAGCCATTTGCTTTTCGAATAGATGCTTCTGAAGCTTGTTGCTTTGCGAAAGGTACTGATGCCATTCTACTTTTTGAAAAGGATTTTTTTAAACTTTTCAAAGACTTCAATAATGCTTTGTGAAATCGATTTAAGCATATTTAAACCCATTCGAAGCGAGGGTTTCATATTCAAAAGCATTTCCAGCGTATCCTGGTTCGCAGAAAACCTATTTTTTCCATCTCTGCGTTATTTTGGAGCTCAGATCCAATTTCCTTCATTTCTTTTCCACTAATTAAGCTTAAAGAGAATAATCTTTTGCCTCTGATTCTAGTGGATCTGAGCTCATTGCACCTGCAGCTGCCATTGAACCTACTACCATTGCGGAGGTAACCAGCTCTTTAGTTGTAACCATTGTTGAGGAGACCATCATCTTGCCCACCTCACCTATTCCATCACCTATCCCAGCATTTCCAGCACTCATCACCACGACAATCCCAATTGCAGATTCTCCCCCATCACCAACCATTCCTGCCATACTTACACCACCAATTTCACCTAATGATTTCCCAGATATACCCACAAATTTTGTTGAAAACTCACCTAGTACTCCTCTGCTCCAAAGCTTCTCAGGTTCACCAGCTCATTCAGCTCATACACCTGAAATCACCCATACCCCTGAACCTGGGATATTCACCACTGAGGCCTATTCATCCTTGATGGGATCTATCTTGGAGAATATTGGGCATGAATCTGTCCCAGTACCTGATACCCCCCAATTCACTCATTTGGCTACTTCCCCCTTTACAGTTATCCCCCCTATTGCTTGTCAACCACCTACATCAATGATACCAGTCACTACTCTGCCTACCACACACACACCTGACACAATTAGCCAAATCTTCACCTTTCTCCAATCTATCCAAGCCCAGCTACAGATCAACACAGATAACCAGTCTGTGACAAATTCCATTCTCCAAACCTTGGCCTCCACATCCCAACCAACTACCTCAGCCACAGTACCTTCCACTTCTGACCATGCTACCCAAACAGAACCTGAGGTAGTGTTTTTAGATCCACCCATCCTCACTACTTCTGACCATGCTACCCAAAGAGAACCTGAAGTAGTGTTTTTAGATCCACCCATCCTCACTGTTTCTGACCATGCTACCCAAACTGACCCTGATGTAGTGCTTTTAGATTCATCTTCTCCCACCCCCACTACTGGGATACACATGGTCCCCTACCACTCCATTCCCATTCCACGTTTTTCCACTCTTAAAAGGGCTATGGAAGAGAACCCTAACATCTTTTGCGATGTCCTTAAGGGGTTTGCATATCTTCAAGCTTACGTTAAGACTCCTTATGAAGACCAGATTCGAAAACTGGAGCTGTTTATGCAATTTGAGAGAGATAAGATGTAGGACCTGCTGAGCCAAACATATCAGATGGTTAGGGGTGAGAAGCACAAGGTTGCTATGTTACAAGAGAAGCTTGAACAAGAAAAACTGAGGGTTGATAGACTTGAAAAATATATTGGCCTCACCAAAAAGATCAAGTCTGAGGAGTACACCGAACTTCAAGCCACAATCCAAGAGAAAGCTGACTCAAGTTCAAACTCCAATACTGACTCCAATTCTGGCCCCATTGAACCAATTTGTGATACAGATTTTGACCCTAGTTATTAGATTACCTTGTAAAATTTTTGTTTTTTTTTGTTGTTTGTGTAGTGTGTAATTAATGTTTAATGTTGACTTCTGTTAATTTGCAATTATTGTGCATTTATTTTTCTCTGTCATTGTGCTTATTGTTTTTTTTCTCTTTTCTTTTTGCTTATCCACTTCTGGACCAGTGAGGACATTGATCCTCATAGGTTTGAGGGTGTGGCAGAAATGCCAATAGTTTAGTTAACATCAATGCAGCCTATGATCAGCAGAATTTTTGAAATTGAAGTGATTTCACACCTGTTTGTTTTTGAAAAGTGAGGAAGTTAAAACTTTTTAAAATTGATTTCTAGTGTGATTCTAATACTGTCATAAAGTGAATGTCAAAAAATTTTCAAAAGAAAATTAATGTTTCAGTAAACCTAAAAAGAGAGAAAACAGTAATGATAAACTTCAGGAATTTGATAGAAAACCACACCCAGTGAGATTTGGGCCTGAAATGTTTTCTTTGGAGATATGAATTGGCAATTTTTTCTGCTCTAGGAACTGTTTGAACCTGCTTGTTATCACTAGAAGTTACACATTTCCAAATTAAAATAGCTTGATAGCAATCATGATATTAAAGACATGATGTAAGGCCTCCTTTTGGACAGTTTGAACTTCAAAATGCCCCACTTTTTGAAACTGCCCTTGATATACACCATTTGAGCTTTATAAATCCAAGATTTCTTTGAAACCTCATCAACCTCATTTAGCCTAACCCTCACTCTGAGAATTCAGAAGGTAAAGGAAAGAAAGCTGAAGAAAGGAGAGTTGGGTAACAGTTTGGTAAAAGAAAAAGAAAAATAATTGAAAACAATGATGTATCAGCAGAAGAAATGTGGCATTCCAGTCAATGATGCTTTGAAAAAAAAAAAAAAAAAGAGGGAAAAGGAAAAGTCATTTCATTGTAAGTTTGAAAAAGAAAGAGAAAAAGATGGCCACTTTGGCTCTGAAAATTCAAAGAAGAAGATGAAACTATGCTGAATTGAAGAAGGTGTGTCTATCACCTCCATACCTTAACTGACTTCTCAATTTCGAACTCCATTCCACCCCTTTATTCTTGATAAATTTCACCCATAAGCCACATTACAACCCAAGTTAAAGTCCTTACTGATCAAAGATGGATTGAGCTATCACATGGAGATAAGGATTTGTGTAATCTATGGTGAAAAAAAAAAGCAGTGAATTCAGAACTAAAAAGCAATGCCTACGCTCCTACTTATAGTCCTATTTGAGGGCTGTAATTGCTCTTGTGCTGTGTGAAATAGTACAGCCTTCCTACTTGCATGTTGAGTGAAAACCCTGGTGAGAGTTGGATTTGAAATCAACTTATTTGGGGTAACATCATAGCAGGATTCTCAAATAGAAGGCAAGATTTGCATTAATTTTTCTTGTAAAAACTTTTTGACACAAACTGAGTGAATGGTAAAAGGAATTACAGCAGAATTTTAGTTTTGAACTGATGTTTTCTTGAGGATCCTCTTACAGCTTGACTGATGCAGGTGTGAATAATCTGATTGGATGAAAGTCTATTTTAATAGAACTGCATTGATATTAACTGATTTATTGGAGAAGTTTGTGGGTACCTTCACTGAAAACCCTCAGGAGACTTCACTCCTCAACTAGGGATCACCTAGGGGTTTAAAAGGCTTGTTGCATATGCTAAATGCAACTGTGTTCCCTACAAAAGTGGCTTTTCATTATGTTTTTAATTTTGTCTTTGCTCAGGGACTAGCAAAGCTTAGGTTTGGGGGTGTGTTGAGAACTGAAAAATACCATTTTCCACCCCTTAATCTGGGCCTTGACAGACCCTTGAGAGAACTCAATAAGTGCTTTAAGTGTTTGTTTTCTAGCTAACAACAAAGGCAAGCTTAACTCTGAAAGTAGCTTAAAAAGTACCAAAAAGATGATGACCCATCTTAATCTGGAGAAAGAAGGAGAAGGGACAACCTCATTGGCTGTCAAAATGTCTAAACTTAAGAAGACAAAGGCATGGTTTCATCCTGGAAATAAGTTTGAAGCTATTCAAAAAGAAGAATGCACTAAAGAATGCTATTCGAAAAGATTCCTGATCTATTCGAAAAGAACCTGAACACTGCGAAAAGAACTAAAAGCTCCAGGCTTGGTTTTCGAAGAGCACTTGATCTATTCGAAAGGAACCAAACTCGCTGATGATCTTTTCAGAAAGAAGAAAACTCCTTGCGAACAACACCAGATCTATGCGAATAGAGCTCCAAAAGTTACTTGTCCTTTCGAAAAGACCCCCAATCTGTGTGAAAAGAGCTCCAGAAGTCACATTTCCTTTCGAAAAGGCCCCCAATCTGTGCGAAATCATATTCTAAAGATTCCTAATATCTGCAAGGGCATTTCAATAATCTCTGCATGCGCCCCAATGCATTTAAAAACCTAAGGGCATTATGGAAGATTCTGAGCATGAACCAGAGGCATATTCCACTCCATGTGAGCACCCAAAGATGAAATTACTTGGCGGGAACTTCTAGAAGCTCAAACAGATTTTTGAATTACCTAACAGAATTGATGCCTCTGTCTCCTGATTGGTTGAACCAGATCTAGCAGTTTTGATTGGCCAGAACAGATCTGGATCCTTGTGCTCGACTCCTATTAGTTGATATGGATCTAACCAATTCTGATTGGTTCATACACATCTGAGCTCGACTTGGGGAAAACTATAAATAGACGAACTATTTATCCAATTTGGGTATCCAGAATTTGAATTTCATTCCTACTGCCCCATTTCCAATTCAGATCCAGATAGCTTGTCTGAAACCTCTGTAATAGTCTATCTTTTGTCTATAACTGAGAACTGTGAGATACTTATGTAATTCAAGTGAGAATTGTATTCAAGACTACAAATCCGAGAGCTATTTTAAGTTGTGCTCTATAATTGTAATGGTGGATTTGAAAAGGTTGCTTTCATCAGTACGTTCTCAATCGGATTCATGTTGAGGGTTCATTGTGATCTCCTCACTCATTAAACTCCTTAAGATTTACTGCTTTTAAGTAATTTCCCTTAATTCACTATCCCTGTGAGAATCTGTGTTTGTAACCTGGTTCTTACAAGATTTGTAGTGGTGCTTATGTTCTGAATCAAGACTTTGGATTGACAACTATTAGATGATCTATGTCCATGACAGTGGACAGATCATAGCCATAAGTTCAACTCAATTCTAATCCTTGAATTGGATTATTTTCTCTTACATCTGAGCTGGTAGCTAGATGAAGATTTGATACTTTCTCAACTCTGTTACACTATTTCTCACTCTGCAATCAATTACAAAGCTTAAGTAGCTATTATTTCTCCATTCTTGTTAATTTTGCATTCAATTCTCCCAACTTGGATCTGGATCACTTAGTTTTAACTTTACTTTTAGATAATTTAGTTAATGTGACAAATTCAACCTCCCATCGTATTTGCTTTGTAGATAGGATCAGAGGCCAGATCTAGTAGCTCAGATCTGGAGGTTTATCATACATTTTAAATCAATTCCCTGTGGACGATCTTTTACTCACTTACATTTAAAACTTGCTACAATTGGCCCTGATCTTGCAGGCTAGTTAACTTCTCCTTGTGCTGATATTCCTTTTTTTTTTAGTTTTCCAATTTCAGTATAATCCATACTTTGAAATATCTGTTTTCAAAATACAAATAAATCGTGCACACGTAGGACAACAACGGTAAGCTATTAGGTATAGATCTGATGGGTTTTATAACTTAGACTCAGAGCTGCTGCTATCGAAATCTTGTCCAATGGATACATTATCACCAAAGAGGAGAAAGGATCCAACTCACCCCTGTGCCATGATCCAATCCCTTATGGCTATAACCTGTCCACTCAAATGGTCACAGACTATCCAATAGGGGAACCATAGTCCATAGATGGGTCAGAACAAGTTTATCATTGTAGGCACTACTTCTTCCAGGCAACCAGCTCAAGAACCTAAAGGAACCTCAACCTCTAAAGTTCTGTGTGTGGGACGTAGGCCTGCAATGTGCACTAACCTGGACACACAGGACCAGCAAGAGTTTGAGTACTAGCTTTAGGTCTAGCTGTTCACTACATTAGAAAGACATCAGTGATCCAATCACAAGCCTACAATCTCTACAGCCAGATCAGATCTGCCATCTGATGGTGGGTCTATACAAATACAGGGGAGTCTGTCTCTGAATAATCTCTCACATGGCTACAAACTCAAGTGCAGAGAAGAAGAATCTGCCTTAGATCTATGGATTGGCCTCACCCTAGGGCTATAACCTGTCTACTTAAATGGTCACAGACTATCCACAGGGGCTATCCTCCTCACAGAGGTCAGAGACAGAACAAGTAGATTGCTATCACCACCATGTTCATAAGGCTACCAACTCAAGCTCCCATGGGGATTCAGATTTAGTGGATCCTGTGGTGGGGCATAGGCCTGTATATGTGCACTAGCCTGGACACAAAGGTCACTTGGATCTGAGTGAATCCTTACAAACAGTCCTCCATTGCTTACAATACAACTTAGCAATGGAGGATCTCAAGGCAGCAGCCTTGTACAGAACAACCCTCAAACACCAATCCCATATAAGTATAACATCCTATTATAAAACAACATTAAAATTGTTCCAAATAAATATATAAAGGCATAGCCAGCAAGTGCTGGACTATGGAGAGAAGAAAAAGGAAAAAGAAGCTGCCTAAACCCTAACCTTAGCCTACTAGAACTCTACAGCTGATTTAAGAAGATAGCCTCCTTATCCTAAATTAGGCTTAGGCTTATATAGCAGTCGGCTGTGGGAGCATTAGGGTTAGGAAAACCCTAATTTTAATGATGCAAACGTGGCCCATTGTTATTCCTTAGATGCCTCAGGGCGTGTGCACAGAGATTGGAGCATTAGGGTGCGTGCCCTAGTTCTGAAAGTTCCCAGACTGCCCCTACAGAAGTGGGGGAAGTTAAGATCTCGAGCCTCTCTAGGTAGCAAGGATTTCCAGGTCTGGTCGTGTGATAGAGTTGGCGTCGCGGGATTGAATTGACTTGAAGCTCTTGCAGTCACGGGATAGATAGTTTGGTCATCTTGGGATTGCTCTGGTCATCGCGGGACTGTGCTTTCCATTTGAGTGGCACGAGAATCGCACGTGTAGGTCATTTCTTGGTGAATCTTGCGGGGATCCTCGTGAAGAAGCAATGTGCATAGGCCTCTGGATCACGCGAGCAGTTCCCTGGAGGTCTGCATCCCGCGGCCACTAGGCGACAGCTGCGTGCAGGAATGCTTGGAGCTCTCTCTCCTCAGTGAATCATGCAAAGATTAAATGCTCCTCTCTTAAGCTGCGTGAGACTGCGTGAGTGTTTACAATTGAGCCTCATGAGAACTGCGCGAAGTCTGCTTTTTGAGCCCTTCTGTCATCAATCTGCATGAGAACAGCGCGAGTAGTTGGTGTGCTGCCTTCAAAACCCCGCGACAACTACGTGAAGCATTTTTCTCTGAAACAATTGAGCCTTGCGACATCTGCGTGAAGCTCACTTCTTGACTTGTTGCTGCTGTGCTTTGCCTATGCTGCGGCCATGTTCTCTGCCTGGGTTCAACTTCCTTTCTTCTGAGGAACTTCTAGGGCAAAAGTAGGCTTCTTAGTAGGGTTCGAGCCTTACTGCAGCTGCTTCTTATTACCTACAAAATGGGCTTAACACACATTTATTAAATGACTAAGGGTCTAACAGAGATTAAGTTAAGGGGTGAAAAATGGTACTTTTCAGGTCTTAACAGCGTCTTTATCCTCTTGAGCTGCGCGAGTTGTGCACAAGTTCTCAGTTAGGTGTAGTGCACTGTGCGAGAGCTTAGCAAGAGCTACATGAGGGGGCTTCTCAAGCCAAATTGAACTACACGAGAGCCTTGCGAATTTCCTTTTAGCTGTGCGAGACTTCCTCTTTGCATAGTTGCTACTGTGCACAAACTGCTACAACAGTCTCCTCTACATGGGTTCACTCTTCTTTCATCTGTTTGACCTCTAGTGCACACATGGGCTACCAAAATAATCACCAAGGTGTATACTATCATGAGGTATCCTTTGTTCTTGCATCTGCTTCAAGGCTTGGCTATAAAACTCTCTTCGCCTCCAAATGAGTGGACTGTTGTACTAAGATGCATTTTTATTGCTACTATAAAACACACTCGAAAGTGGAGTATTAAATGGCTCTAAGGAGTAGTAAAGGCTAGGTTAAAAGGTAAAAGATGGTATTTTTCAGTACTTAAGACACCCCCAAAGCTATTCTTTGCTAGTCCTCGAGGATAGCAAAATTTAAACAACTACTCTAAAAATGTAAATGTCACTTTCATAGGGAGCACATATGCATTTAGCTTATGCATCAAGCCTTTTAAACCCCTAGGTAATCCCTAGTGGAGGAGTGAAGGCTCCTGAGGGTTTTTCAATGAAGACACCCACAAACTTCTCAATAAAATAGTTAACACAAGTGCAAACATGATTAAATCAGTTTTCAACAAATAGAGTATCAATCCACTTTTGATCTTTCAAATTTGAGGAGTTCAAAGACATTTAATGCCAACAATTAACACCTAAATAATTCATGTATACTCCTCAAACCAATCAGCTGTCATCATGAAATACAGTGTGTGCAAACAAGTACTAAGCTTACCAATGATTCAAAAATTAGGTTCAAATAATGCCCAATAAGTTCAATCTCAGACCCAATGCTCACCAAGGTTTCCTCTCACAAATGAATTTAAAGGGTGTTTCATTTCACACAAGCTCAAGAATAGTTACAGACCCCAAATGGGTCTGCAAGCATGAGCATAGGCATTTGCTTCAAATTTTTGGTATCATCTACTTCTTGTCACCATAGATCAGATAGCTCCTTATCTCTACATGACAACTCACTTCACTTTGGATCAACAAGGGCTTTTACATGGGTTGTAATGTGGCTTATGGTTGAGGTTTCTAAAGAATGGAATGGAAAAATGGGGTTCAAAAACTAAGAAATTAGCAGCTTTAGGAGGTGATTCATGACTTCACCTTCTTAAATTTAGCATACTTCATCTTTATTGACATTTTTCAGATTCAATGTGGCCAGCTTCTCTTCTTCTTTCCAATTTTCAGATGAAGGTATCCTCTTGACTTATCTTTCCTTTTTATTTTTATTTTTTATTTTCATGAAATGCCACAACTAAACCACTGCCACACTTCAGTTCACATATTGCTTCTCTTTTTCATTCATCAAATGTTGCACTTAGCTTACCCACTTTCATCTCTGTCTCCTTTACCTTCTAAATTCTCAGAGTGAGGGTAAGGTTGAATCAGGTCTACAGGTTGAGGTGCAGGTACTCTGGTGTATCTTGAAGAAAAATTAATTTGAAGGCTTAAAAAGTATATGCAAAAGGGCAGTTTCAATGGGTTGGTAATTTTAGGCTCAAACTATCCAAATGAAGGCCTTGATCATCTCCTTAGAGTTATGCATGCTGTCAAAAGTTTCAACTTGGAGGTGCCTAACTTCTAGTGAATAGGGTTTGAATCAACCAGTCCTTAGAGCATAAAGGATTTTCCAAAGACACTCTTTAAGAAGAAAATTTTTTGTAGGCCCAAATCTCACTAGGTATGGTCTTGAATTGAATTCTTGGGCATGTCCTCACCTTTTTCTCTCCTCATTGGTTCACTAAGTAATGAAAAAAAAAATTTCTTGATGTTCACTTCATGGCAGTATTGAATTTTTTAATGATTTTAGTGTTAACAACTTTGCATCAGTTTAAGTTTTCTCATTCTCAAACTTTTTGAGGTGAACTTCACTCTATTTATTTCTGATTCACTTAGTGCTGATGTACTTAAGTTAACTATCCCATTGGCTTACCTTGCTACACCCCCAAACCTATGAGGAACAGTGTCCTCACTACTTCAAAGAGTAAGCCCACAGGGGCAGCAGGGTACAATTATTAAATCAGCACACACAAAACAACAAAATAAGATGCAAAAAAAAAGATAAGTTAAACTACTACAATGAAAGGACACAAAAGAAAAATTTGCATTGATAAAAATAGTAGACAAGACACTACAAATGAAATTTATACATGTGTAAAAACAGATACTAAAACCTAAGGACAACTGAGACACTGAAACCTAATCTGAATCTGAGCTAGATAGAGTAACTGATGCCGATCCATAATCTTCTGCCATTTTCTAATACTTCTCGTTAGAAGCTTTCTTCTTCACATTCTTAGTTTTGGCAGCACCAGTCTTTGTCCTCTTGGCAGCTGGCTTCTGTGGCTTGCTGTTGTCCTTCTGTGTGGTAGGCTCAGTGATGGACTTCCCAGCTAATGAGGTTGGGTGCACTACTGAGATGGATTTTTCGAGTGTCTCTACCATTCTTCCCAATATTTCAAATTTTTTCATCTCCTCTTCATATAATGTGAGGTTTTTCAGCAATAATTATTCTCAATTCCTCTTCTCCACTCCGTGGTCCAGCTGCAACTATGCAATCTGAGCTAGGAATGGCTGTTTAATTGCAGTGTAGATCTCAGCCATTCCTCTGATCGCATCCCTCTTGATATAGGGGTTGTCTTCCATGGCTCTTCTGAGGGTAGAAAATGGGGGCATGGGATTTGAAGAAGTCAGGACAATTGAGGAGGGTGATGGGATAGCTGATGGAGGTGAAAGGGTGGATACCAGCTACCCCTCAGTCAGCTCAGTCTGGGTGTGGGTAGAGGTGAAGGTGGGTGGGCTGATTAGCTCGTCTACATTAGTTTGGGTAAAGGTAGAGGTAAGGTTAGGGAGGAGGGAAAAATGAGTTTGTGAGGAGGTAGATGCTAGGATGGGTTGAATAAGGAGCAGGTCCACAAGTTTAGATTCAATTTGAGTGGCAGCTATTACTATTACCACAGTAGGTAGGGGCTGGGGTGGGGAAGGGGGGGGCAGAAATAGGTATAGGTGATGTGGAAGGGGGCTAGGTTGGTGGGGTAAAGGTCTATAGGTTGATTTGGATTGATTGAAGGCAATCTTGCATGACAGCCTGGTTTTGGGTATTGGTTAGGAGGGAGGCAAGTAGGGTAAGTATTTGAGGTAAGAGATCTGGAATGGTGGGGACTGTGGGTGGGGTGGTTAGGATGGGTTGGAAAGGTAAGTTTGGGGCATGGTGAAATTGGGTTGGTGGTGGGGAAGGTGGGTCAGGGGTGAAGTGGGTAGGCTATGGGGAGTCAAGGAGAGGGATGAACTCAAACTAGATGTCCCCAATGATGGAGTCCATCAAGGCTGAGCATCCCTCAATGGTGTATGGGTCTAGGTAATGGGAAGAGGAAAAATGGATGGACTGGTCAAAGGGGTCGAAGGTGTCAGGTTCAGTGGGCGTAGAAGTAGTGGGTTGGTCAATGTCAATGTGTTCAAAGGTTGGTATAGGTTGGGTTAATGGAATGGGGTTCGGGCTTGGAATAGGTTGGGGTGTAAGGTCTGGTGTGTAGGTGGTTTGGGGTAAGGTGATGGGCATAGAACTGGGGCTCAGGTATGGTAGTGGGTTGGGATATGGTGGTTGCTTTAGATGTTTGAGAGGGTTTCTTTTTATATTATTTGGTAATGGTGGGAGTGGGTAAGGTGAAAGGAAAGGTGGGTTGGCCGGGGGTTGGCACAGGGATAGGGGTGGGTAATGTGGAAGGGGGCCGATGAAGCAGTGGTAGGGGCTGGGATTGTGGAAGATGTTGGGGATGGAATGATGGGTTGACTGAGAGGTGAAGTAGGAATTGGTATATGGATGGTGGTAGGTTGAACAATAATAGTAGAAGCAGGTATAGCAGGTGGAGTAGAGCAGGAAGCAGGAGGGGCATCAGCTGGAGCAGTAGTAGGAATAGCACCAGTTGTAGCTACTTATGCTTCTTGAATGGTGGGGGCTACCTCTTTCTCCATCTCTTTCTTCTTCTTCACCATTGTCAGGCTAGTCTCCCACAACTTCTTTCCAAACTGAATACGGGGCAATGCCTCTATTGTTTCTCCCATCTTAAATTGAGATCCCCCTGTTTTAGCAAGCCAATGATCAGTCTGCTATAAGGAAGGGCATGGGGTTTTTAGTTCTTTTGCACCTTCTCATGAATGCCCCTCATCCCCTCAAATAACAGTTGGGTAGCATCAAAGTAATGTCCCTCGGAGAACGAATAAATTGCATCTACTATTAGGGCCCTCCTCTCCTGTTGGTGCCCAGAGCAGAACACATTCTTCCTCAACACTCCATCCATGAACAACAAGGTTGGCTCTAAATTTGCCCTCTTGATGGAGTCTCCTGATTCCCTTGTGCTATCTTCTTTACAATCTCAGCGATAGAGGCAGTCAGGGAAGCTCCTAAAGTACTCTCTTAGTTGTAGGAAGTTGGTATGCCTAGGACTTGGGCAATTTCTGAGGGACCCACCAACATCTCACATTAATCAATCAAGATTAGGAATATTGGGTGTCCATTCTCATCCTCTTTCACCCTTATGTTCTACTACCAAAGTTGGATTAACCTAGGAAAGGCTAATTGTAATGGGTGCCTGAGCAGAGGTAATAAAGAAGCCTTTGACATAAATTCGATTGATGGGGCAGTCAAGGGCTGTTTCTCAAAATAGGCCTTATAAAAAATAGTCTCAGGCTCTAATTTAATGGCAACCATAAACTCAGTGGGAGTTGACAGGGGATTAACTTCAGGGACAACCTCCTTGCCCATCTTTTGTTTCTTAAACTTTTTAGGGCTCAGAATGGCAGTTCTTTCTCTTTTCTTTGGGGCACCCTTCTTTTTGGGATTTGAAGGTTGGTGGATAGAGGCATCAGTGCCCTCCACAATGGATGCCTCAGCAAATCTCACTGATTTTCTTATTGTTGAGGGAAGGTCAGTAGGTGGGGGGTTCAATAGATCTGTAAGGTTCTCCATAAATGGGGCTTTGTCAGCCATGGCACAATATCCTAAGGTTTTAGGACTGGGAAGACAAAACCTAGGTACCTATAAAAATCTCTAGGGTTCACCACACAAATTCCTCTCACAAAATCACACAGTATACCAGAGGAAATTCAAATTGAATTCACAACTTGAGAAAATAAACACTTACCCTTTGAAAGCTAGGGTTTTTGCTCAGACTTTGCATAGTGAACCAATTTGTACTTTGCCTACTGGGAAATGATTGAAAGCTAACGTGGTGCAAAGTAACAAGCACAAGGTGTAAGTGTTGGGGCAGAATGGGCAGTGCAGGTAAAAGAATGGGAATGGCAGGTCTGTGGTTCACTCCGAGAGTTAGGGCAAATAGATGAAATGATGAAGAAGCATCTCACGGGGTTTAAATAAATGAAACCCATGCTTCACGAGGCTCTCGCAAGGTTGTCGTGAAGTTGGGATTGAAGGCATTGAGCCTTGCGAGCAGATTTAATCCTGGGAAGCACTTATCGCATAGTTGAAAATGAGCTTCACGAGCTGTAATATTGGCTGAGAACATGGGATCTCACGAGGCTCATTACTATTCATTCTTCAGCCAGTATGCTCGCGAGGCTCTCGTGAAGATAAGAATTACACATCAGAGCCTTGCGAGAACCTCATGTTTGCCTGAACTGTAGCTCATGAGGTTCAATTAGCCACGCGAGAAGGCTGAATTTGCCTTGTCGACTGCTCGTGCAGTTGCCTTAGCTTCAGGACAAGGCTAAATTAACCTCTTCCCAGTGCCAGCCCACTGGCATGTACATTCAAACTGTCTTGCACACTGTCATGGTGCACTAGCATCATATTTCGGTCACATTTCAGCTATTCCACAGCTATGACACTCTTGCCCATTGCCTAATTCATGCACACACATGTTCACAACATAGATCATAGCAGTCAATCAATTTAAACTCTACACTGCACAGTCCACCTTATAATCAAATCACACATGCAGATTGCTCAATCCCCAGGTGGAGACTCAACCTAGATTTAGATTTTCTAGACACTTAAACATTCAAACAAATTTAACAGCACACAAAAAAATAAAAATCCACACAATAAATGACAGAATTTTAGCAACTGATAAAACAATTAGTTTACAAAGAGTATAATGCTGTGGATCACTTTTGAGTGGGGGATTCTTTAAGGTGGATGGTCTCAGGAGGCTCTACAGAGTTTTCTTCACAAATTTTAAGCCTTTGACCATTCACTTTCATGATCTTCCCAGAAGTGGGGTCCATGATCTCCACAGCACCAGATGGGGATGCATGGATCACAGTGAAAGGTCCATCCCATCTGGATTTTAACTTCCTTGGAAAAAACTTTAATTTGGAGTTGTATAACTATACCTTTCCACCATCCTTGAAGTCCATCCTCAATAGCCCCATGTCAAAAAATGCCTTAGCTGTCTCCTTGTAGATCCTGGAGTTGGCATAAGCATCTAATCTCAACTCCTCTAACCCTGATAGTTGCAGCTTACTGTTTACACCAACGGATGTTAGATCCATGTTTAGACTGTTAATGGCCCAATAGTCCTTGTGTTCCAACTCTACTGGCAAATGACAAGTCTTGCCATTGACTAATCTGAAAGGGAACATTCCTATTGGGGTCTTATAGGCAGTCCTATAGGCCCACAATGCATTAATCAGCTTCGCAGCCTAGTCTTTTCTACAATAAGGATGGGCTGTAGTGGCATTGAATTTCTCCTTAACAAGCCACCCATCCTTTGAAATCTGACACAGGCCCTGTAGTGTGCATAGGCATCCTTGAACAAGGAAGGCCAGTCAAAACCACACTGCAACACCTTAGTTGTTGTCTTCTTCCCACTGAAGTGACCTCCACAAGCATTTTCATGGCACATGCTCAGAATACTGGGGATGTCACTCTCAGGGACACACTTCTTATAATCTTGTCTGCACAGTACTTGTATAGGCATGGATCCTCCCATAAAAAGTACTTGACTTATGAGAAGAACAAGTCCTTGTCTATTTTGGACTAGTGGGGAGGGATCCTGCTGGCAACCAAGTAGTTAACAAAATTGGCAAACTAAGGCACAATAGACTGAATAGAGAATCGCTGCTCATAAGGAAAAACAACTCTAACAGGTGTAGTAGCACATTCATCCACTAAAATTTTAGACAGGTGATCAGCCACCACATTTGTTACTCCCTTTTTGTCTTTGATCTCAAGATCAAACTCCTGCAATAGGAGGATCCATCTGATCAATCTAGGCTTGGCATCCTTCTTGGCTAGTAGGTACTTGAGGGCTGAGTTGTTAGTAAATACAACAAGTTTAGACCTAAGTAGGTAAGGCCTGGATTTATCCACAGTAAAAATAACTGCCAAAAGCTCCTTCTAAGTTGTGGTGTAATTAAGGTGAGCTTCTGTCAGGATTTTACTGGCATAGTATACCACAGATGGCAGCTTATCCTTTCTCTATCCTAGGATAGAACCTACAGCGAAGTCTGATGCATCATACATAAGCTCAAATGGGAGAGAGTAGTCTGGGGCTTGAAACATAGTGGCAGAGGTTAGGCATTTCTGTAAGACCTCAAATGCCTCAAGGCACTCAGCAAAAAAATCAAATTGCACATCCTGACAGAGCAGGTGGCACAGAGGTTTAGAAATTCTTCTAAAGTTCTTGATTAACCTCCTATAGAATCCTGCATGCCCAAAGAAAGACCTGATCTGTTTGACAATTTTTTGTGGGGACAAGTGGGAGATTAAGTCAACTTTGGCTCTATCAACCTCAATACCTCTGTGGGAAACCACATGACCTAACACAATTCCTTGTGTTACCATGAAGTGGCTCTTTTCCCAACTTAAGACTAGGTTGGTCTCTTCACATCTTTGCAACACTAGGTTGAGGTGATTCAAGCAGTGACTAAAATTGTCTCCAAAAATTGAGAAATTATCCATAAAGATTTTCAAAAACTTGTCAATCATGTCTGAGAAGATAATGTACATGCATCTCTGAAATGTGGTTGGGGCATTACACAGTCTAAATGACATTCTTCTATATACAAAAGTACCAAATGGATAGGTGAATGTGATTTTCTCTTGGTCTTGAGGGTACACAGGTATTTGGTTATAACCTGAGTATCTATCAAGAAAGCAATAGTATGCTTTCCCAGCTATTTTTTCTAAAATTTGGTCAATGAAGGGGGGAGGAAAGTGGCATGTTCTGGTTTTCGAGTTGAGCTTTCTATAATCAATGCAAACTCTCCAACTAGTGGTCTCCCTGGTTGGCATCAACTCCCCAAAATCAGAAGTGACAACTGTTATGCCTGAGTTTTGGGGGACCACCTTAATAGGTGACACCCATTCTGAATCTCAAATGGGGTAGATTTCCTTTGCATCTAACAATTTTACTATTTCTTTGAAGACCTCCTCTTGCATGTGAGGATATAATTTTCTCTGCATCACCCTAGATGGTTTAGAACCCTCTTTCAGGTGTATTTTGTGCATACAAACTGAGGGATCAATCCCCTCTAAATCAACTATTGTTCAATCTATTGCCCTTTTATGCTTCCTAAGGACATTTAATAATTCCTCTTTCTGCTCACTAGTAAGAGAGGAAGAGATGATCAGTAGAAGCTTTTTATCTTACTCTAAAAAGGCCTACTTTAATGTGTCTGGCAGTTGTTTAAGCTCCAGATCAGGTGGGCTCTCAATAGAAGGCAACAAAGGTGCCTTGGAGGTTTGAGGTAAGGGCACCAATGTGGGTTTCCAGCTGGAATGCTACACTAGTCCCCCTAAAGGCTCTGATGTGATGTTGTCTTCAATTATGAAAATTTGGGCCTCCTTCTCATCCTCACTCCAAACTATCTTTAGGTTCTCACAAACTTTATCTCAATTCAGATGATTGGATAACTCTTCTTCTACAAGGTCCTCTAGTACATCCACTGCACAACAGTCCTCAATGTCCAGTTGAGGTTGCTTGGAAGCATTGTACACATTTAACTGGGCCTTCATGTTCCCAAATGTTACCTTTATTACCCCATACCTACATTGAATGCAGGTATTGACAATGGCCAAGAATGGCCTGGCCAAGATGACAGGACTTGGGATTTTACTTTTACAAGGTTCAATGTCCAAAACCAGGAAATCAGCAGGGTAGTAGAACTTGTCCACCCCCACCAAAACATCCTCAACCACACCCATAGGCCTTCTCTCAGACCTGTCAGCCAGCTGGAGAACAATTGGAATTGTTTTTAGCTCCCCCAAACCTAGCTCCTCATATACTGGCAGCAGGTTGACACTGGCCCCCAAGTCTAAGAGATCTCTGCCTATAGTGTGGTCTCCAATTACACAGGGGGTGGTAGGTGGGTCTTACAATTTTATAGGTGTGCCTATTGACAACATAGATTCTACTTGTTCAGTAGCAAATACCTTCTTGGATAGCTGAACTCTTGCTTTCCACTTTTGTGTACAAAGGTCCTTTAAGAACTTAGCATAGGCAGGGACCGGCTTGATGGCATCAAGCAGGGGTAATTTAATCTTGACTTGCTTGAAAGTCTCCAGCATTTCCTCCATCTAGGTATTCCCCTTATCAAAAGGAGAAGGGCCTTTAAGGGCATGAGGAAATGGCAACTGTGGTACTGCTGTTACCTCAGCTGCATGCCTAGCTACTTCATGATCAAAAATTAATTTTTAGTTTTTTCTTCAATTATTGCTTCTTGTTGGGACTCAAAATCAGTCCTATTATTTTTTACCAGCTGCTCAGTAGCAGGATATGAGTTCTTCTCGTCTTCCACACTCACATTCCTCTCCTTATCAGTCTCATTTTTCTCCTTTACCTCCCTGCCAACCTGATTGTCAACCACCCTATCACTCCTTAGGGTAGTGACTGCCTTAGACTCCTCATGAGTTGAGGAGCCCTCACCAATCATAAATTGACCCTTAGGGTTGGCTAAGGGTTGACTAGGCAGCCTGCCCTCCTCTCTTCTGGCGAATGCAGTTAACATTTGGCCTAGCTGGTCCTCTATCTTTTTTATGCATTGATTGGGAGAATTCACAGTCTATGATACAGAACTGAGGTTTTGCAGTGATGAAGAAATATGTTCTTCAAAAGAGGAGGCTCTAAGCTTAGACGGTGGCAGAGTTAAGTTGTTTGACTGTGGGACAAATTACTTAAGGGTCTGTCTTGGTGCATAGCCCTACTAAAAGTGTGGTTGTGGTTTGTAAGGTAATGCCAACTATTGCTGCCGAGGTTTCTTATATGTGTCTTGTCTCCACCTCAAATTGGGTTGGTTTCTCCATTGTTACCCAGCAGGTTGCTGCCCATATGATTGGGTAGCATTGGCATGTTCCAAGACCAGTTCATGATATTGGCTGGCTAATGGACAATCCTCAAGTGAATGTGTGGGAGATTAGCATATCAGATATACCTCTTCCACATGTGCCCCCAGTCCAGGCTGCAACCCACTCCTCAATTTATCAAATTTGAGGCTCATGCTATCCACCTTCCTCTCCAAATCACTGGGCACACTTACTTTTTATATCCTTCCTTTAGAAATGACTTCTTTCTCCACTTTAGCAGGAATCTCAATGTCATTATAGGATAGAGACTCTTATTGTATGGAATTTTTACATATAACATCAAATAGCTCCCATGCCTTATCAACAGTCATGTGGAGGTAAGTACCCCCACATGAGGCATCCACCATATCCTAGCTCTTAGGATCAATTTCTTGGTATAAGCTTTGGTCAAGCTGGCACTCAGAAATTTGGTGGTAGGGACATTGTTTCAGAAGTTCCTTAAACCTTTCCCAAGCTCGATGAAAGTCCTCAGTTGGGAATTGACCAAAGGAAATTATGCTCTTTCTCAACTGGCTAGTTTTTGATGTTGTTAAAAATTTAGCCAAAAATTAGCTTTGGCGATCATTCCATGACTGTCTGTTGTTTGCTTGGAGCATGGAATGTCAGGTTCTGACTCTATCCTTTAATGAAAATGGAAAGAGCCTCAGTTTGGTGGCTTCCTCTCCCAAGCCAGCAATATTGAATGTGTTGCCCAAGGCCAAGAACTCATCAATGTACTTATATGGGTCTTCTTTACTAAGCCCATGGAATAATGGTAGCATTTTAATGATGGATGATTTAATCTCATAGTTGCCTTGAACTGTAGGAAAACCAATGCAGCACGAGGACGTATATACCCCTGGTGCATTGAATTCCTTTAATGTTCTCTGTTGCTTACCCATCTCTACTACAGGCTCAGTATCCATAGCAGGGGCTTGTGTGTTGTTCCTAGGTCAAAGGGTCCTCTCAATATCAGGATTTAGAGGTTCTAAATCAGGGTTGAGGGACCTCCCCTCCAGCATGCACACACACAACAGCAAGTAAAGATCACATAGATAGCACACTTAAAGAATTTATAAACAAAAAGAATTGCTAACCACTACTACTGAGCTACTGAAGGTCAATACAACAGAAATGGAATTGAGATTAAGGGGAGAGAAATGCACTCTAAGGGTGGCTAAGCTCCAATTGCAATGCAAGCTTTTCCCTTCTTCTGCTGTCCAGTTCTATAAAAGCTAATACAAAATCAGTAGTACTTTTTATTCAAAACAGGTACTGCTACAAATGAATACAGTACACTAAAAAAAAATACACTCAGGTCTACTAATTAGATCAACATTCCTGGCAGCAGTGCCAAAAACTTGTTGTTGACTTTATGCTAGCAGAATTTATTACAAAATGGATGGTTAAAATAAGCAGAAAATAAAATAAAATGGGATGGATTTCAGCACAAAGTACAGCCTGCAAGATATAGGGCATGCTGTAGTAAGTTTTAAAGTAAGTAAGAGTTTGTCCTAGAGGGAAATTGATATAGAACTCAGAAGGGGTTATTTAGTAGGCCTCCAGATCTGGCTACAGATCTGGCAATCCTAAATACAGGTAGTGTTTTGGGGTGTCACAACTAAAACTAAAAGTAAACTAAGAAATAAAATGCAGTCCTATACTACAAAAAGGGTTTTAAAGAAGGTTCATGGTGTGGTAAAAGAACAAAAAATAAAATGGTGAGAAGTATGCAGCCAAGGTTACATCAATCATGCAAGTCAGATCTAGAGCTGTCTCTGTAGTAATCCTTCATATGGCTATAAGAACATCTACAAGGTAGGGGAATCCAACTCTAACCCATGTGATATACACTAGTCTCTTAAGGCTATAATCTGTCCACTTAAATGGTCACAGACTATCCAAGGGAGATGATCAAATCACAAAGATTGAACCAGAAAACTAATATGATCCAAGAGAATGAATTGATCTTATAGCCTGTCCACTTAAATAGTCACAGACTATCTAATGGATTTCCTCCAGTCAAATGGACCAAATCTGAAAATGAATACCATTGCAGACACTATGTTTGCAAGGCTACAAGCACATGCATTCATAGGAGCAAAAAACTCTTGAAAAACCAGTGGAAACTACGGTCATTCTTAAGCTGTTTGGGGATCTAGAATCAGTTGGTCATTGCTACAAAAGGTGTTTAATGACTCAGGTCACAAGTCTACAATCTCTCCACAAGATCAGATCTAATAGCTTGGTGATGGAAATGTAAAACAAAGGGTGGCTTGTCTCTGCAACAATCTCTCACAAGGCTACAAGCTCAAGTGTAAAGAAGAAGAATCTATCTCAGATCTGTGGTTTGAACTAGCCTTAGGGCTATAGTCTGTCCACTTAAATGGTCACGTGCTATCACAAGGGTTATCCAAATCATAGATGGCTGAGATAGAACAATTAAACTGCTGCTGTCACCACTGCTGCAAGGCTACAAGCTCAAACAATAATGGGAGCATCAAATCTAAATTTATTTATGTAAAAAATACAGATAAATAAGGATTCAATCAAGCTATAAATATGGTATTTCATTGCATAAAAGAGACTTACAATGTTGCCCTCAAGACAACAGCTTGTGTAGAGCAAACCAGAATAGCTCCCAAAATTTATACAAAACCCCTTGCAAAACTTAAGCAACTATACCTAGCTATTTACAAAAAGGGCTTTGCCAGTAACTGCTGAGCTATGTAGGAAAGAAAAATGAAGAAGATGACCTAATCCTAACCCTAATCAGACCTTAGCTCTTAGTCGAATTAGGTTGAGGAAAAGATAAGATTTCATAAAAACATTACAACTTATATATACTAAGTCTCTCATTGCCTTGGCACAGGGATAGGGGTGTGTAATCTGGTGGGGGCTGATGAAGCGGTGATAGGGGCTGGGATTGTGGAAGATGTAGGGGATGGAATGATGGGTTGTCTGGGAGGTGGTGGAGAAACTGGTATATGGCTGATGGTAGGTGGAACAGTAGCAGTAAAAGTAGGTATAACAGGTGGAGCAAAGCTAGTAGCGGGAGGGGCATCAGCAGGAGTAGTAGTAGGAACAGTAACAGCTACAGCAGTAGCAGCTATTGCTGCAGCTGCTTGTGCTTCATGAATGGTGGGGGCTGCCTCTTCCTCCTTCTCTTTCTTCTTCTTTACCATTATTAGGCTAATCCCTCATAGTTTCTTTCCAAACTGAATAGGGGGCAATGTCTCTGTTGATTTCCCCATCTTAAACTGATATCCCCCCTATTTTAGCAGGTCAGTGATTAGTCTGCTATAAAGAAGGGCATGGAATTTTTGCTTCTTTTGCACCTTCTCATGAATGTCCCTAATCCCCTCAAATATCAGCTGGACAACTTCAAAATAATGCCCCTGGGAGAAGGAATAAATTACATCTGCAATTAGGGCCCTCATCTCCTGCTGGTGCCCAGAGCAGAACACATTTTTCCTCAACACTCCATCTATGAACAAGAAGCTTGGCTCCAAATTTTCCCTCTTGATGGAGTCTCCTGATGCCTTCTTCCCTTGTGTTATCCGCTTTTGGAATCTCAGTGATAAAGGAAGTTAGGGGAGTTCCCAAATAACTCTCTTGGTTGTAGGCTACCGGTACGCCTAGGACTTGGGCAATTTCTAATGGACCCACCAACATCTCATATTCATCAATCAGGATTAAGAATATTGGGTGTCCATTCTCATCCTCTTTGACCCTTATGTTCTGATACCAAAGTTGGACTAACCTAGGAAAGGCTAACTCCAATGGGGCAGTCAAGGGCTACTTCTGAAAATATGCCTTATCAAAAATAGTCACGGGCTCCAATTTAATGGCAACCATAAACTCACTGGGAGTTGACAGGGGATTGACTTCAGGGACAACCTCCTTGCCCTTCTTGGACTTTTTCTTGGACATTTTAGGGCTCAGAATGGCAGTTCTTGCTCTCTTCTTTGGGGCACCCTTCTTTTTGGGATTCACAGGTTAGGGGACAGGGGCATCAGTGCCCTCCACAGTGTATGCCTCATCTATTCTCACTGATTTTCTTATTACTGAGGGGAGGTCAGTAGTTGGGGGGTTTAATAGATCTGCAAGGTTCTCCATAAATGGGGTTTTGTCAGCCATGGCATAATATCCTAAGGTTCTAGGACTGGGAAGACAAAACCTAGGTTCCTATAAAAATCTTTGGGGTTCACCGCATGAATTCCTCTCACAAAATCACACAGTATATCAGAGGAAATTTAAATTGAATTCACAGCTTGAGAAAATAAACACTTACCCTCTGAAAGCTAGGGTTTTAGCTCAGACTTTGCACAGTGAACCAATTTGTACTTTGTCTTGTGCAAAATTATCGAAAGGTGACACAGAGCAAAGTAATAAACGCAGGGTGTAAGTGTTGGGGCAGAATAGGCAGTACAGGTAAAAGAATGGGAATGGCAAGTCTTTGGTTCGCTCCGAAAGTTAGGGCAAAGAGATGAAATGAAGAAGATGCATCTCGCGGGGTTTAAATCAATGAAACTCGTGCTTCGCGAGGCTCTCGCAAGGTTTTTGCGAAGATGGGATTGAAGGCATTGAGCCTCGCAAGCAGAAATAAGCCTGGGAAGCACTTATCGCATAGTTGAAAATGAGCTTTGTGAGCTGTAATATTTGCTGAGAACAAGGGATCTCACGAGGCTCATTACTGTTCATTCTTTAGGCAGTATGCTCATGAGGCTCTCGCGAAGATAAGATTTGCACATTAGAGCCTCACAAGCACCTTATGTTTGGCTGAACTGCAGCTCGCGAGCGAGGTTCAATTAGCCACATGAGAAGGCTGAATTTGCCTTGTTAACTGCTCACGCAGTTACCTGAGCTTCGTGACAAGGCTAAATTGATCTCTTCTCAGTGTTAGCCCACTAGCATGTGCATTTAAATTGTCTTGGACACTGCCATGGTGCACCAGCTCCATATTTCTATCACATTTCAGTTATTTTATAGCTGTGACACTCTTGCCCATTGCCTAATTCATGCACACACATGTTCACAACACAGATCATAGCAGTCAATCAATTTAAACTCTACATTGCACAGTCCACCTTATCATCAAATCACACATGCAGATTGCTCAATCCCTAGCTGGAGACTCAGCCAAGATTCAGATTTTCTAGACACTTAAACATTCAAACAAATATAACAGCACAAAAAAAAATTAATCAACACAATAAATGACAAAATTCTAGCAACACACAATACAATTAGTTTACAAAGTGTACAAGGCTGTGGGTCACTTTTGAGTGGGGGTTTCTTGAAGGTGGATGGTCTCAGGAGGCTCTAAAGATTTTTCTAGACAAATTTTAAGCCTTTGATCATTCACTTTCATGATCTTTCAAGAAGTGGGGTCCATGATCTCCACAGCACCAGATGGGGATGCGTGGATCACAGTGAAAGGTCCAGCCCATCAGGATTTTAACTTCCCTAGAAAAAACATAAATTGGGAGTTGTATAACCATACCCTTGCACCATCCTTGAAGTCCTTCCTCAATAGCTCCTTGTCAAAGAATGCCTTAGCTCTCTCCTTATAGATGCTGGAGTTGGCATAAGCATCTAATCTCAACTCCTCTAACTCTGACAGTTGTAGCTTCCTGTGTACACCAATAGATGTTAGATCCATGTTTAGATTCTTAATGGCCCAATAGACCTTGTGTTTAAACTCTACTGGCAGATGACAGGCCTTGCCATTGACTAATCTGAAAAGGGACATTCCTATTGGGGTCTTATAGGCAGTCCTATCAGTCAGCATCACAGCCTAGTCTTTTCTATCTGTCCTCACTGTCATCTCCAAGATGTGCTTAATCTCCCTATTTGAAATTTCAACTTGCCCACTGGTCTATGTGTGGTAGGGAGTTGCAATCCTGTGGGTAACAACATACTTCTTGAGTAAGCTCTCGAAGTATCTGTTATAGAAGTGGTTACCCCCATCACTGATGATGGCTTTAAGGGTGTCAAATCTGGAGAAGATATTTTCTTTAATGAATTTTAGGACAACCTTGTGGTCATTGGTCCTTTTGGCAGCTGCTTTAACCTATTTGGAAACATAGTCCACCGCCACAAGGATAAAATTGTAACCAATTGAACGAGGAAAGGGGCCCATAAAATAAATTCTCCAAATATTGAACAAGTTTACAACAAGGATGGGCTGCAGTGGTATTGAATTTCTTCTTGACAAGCCACCCAACCTTTGACACAAGCCCTACAATGTGCATAGGCATCCTTGAACAAGGAAGGCTAGTAGAAATCACACTGCAGCACCTTAGCTACTGTCTTCTTCCCACTAAAGTAACCCCCATAGGCATTTTCATGGCACATGCTCAAATTACTGGGGATGTCACTCTCAAGGACACACTTCCTTATAATCTGGTCCGCACAGTATTTGCATAGGCATGGATACTCTTAGAAAAAGTACTTGACTTATGAGAAGAATATGTCCTTATCCGCTTTGGACCAATGGGGAGGGATCCTGCCAGCAGCCAAGTAGTTAATAATGTTTGCAAACCAAGACACAATAGACTAAATAGCAAACAGCCGCTCATCAGGGAAAACATCTCTAACAGGTGTAGCAACACATTCATCCACTAAAATCCTAGACAGGTGATCAACCACCACATTTTTACTCTCTTTTTGTCTTTGATATCAAGATCAAAGTCTTGCAATAGGAGGATCCATCTGATCATTATAGGCTTGACATCCTTCTTGGCTAGTAGGTACTTGAGGCTAACTAGTCAGTGAATACAACAATTTTAAAGTCAAGTAGGTAAGGCCCGAATTTATCCACAACAAAAATAACTGCCAAAAGCTCCTTCTCAGTTGTGGTGTAATTAAGTTGAGCTTTTGCCAAGGTTTTGCTGGCATAGTATACCACAAATGGTAGCTTATCCTTTCTCTGTCCTAGGACCACAACTACAACCAAGTCTGATGCATTACACATAAGCTCAAATGGGAGAGAGTAGTCTGGGGCTTGAACCACAGTGGCAGAGGTTAGGCATTTCTTTAAGACCTCAAATGCCTCAAGGAACTCAACAGAAAAATCAAATTGCACATCCTAACATAGCAGGTGGCACAGAGGTTTAGCAATTCTGTTGAAGTTCTTGATGAACGTCCTACAGTATCCTGCATGCTCAAGGAAAGACCTGATCTGTTTGATAGTTTTTGGTGGGGGCAAGTCGGAGATTAAGTCAACTTTGGCTCTATCAACCTCAATGCCTTTGTGAGAAACCACATGGCTTAACACAATTACTTGGCTCTTTTTCCAGCTTAAGTCCAGGTTGGTCTCTTCACATATTTGCAGCACTAGGTTGAGGTGATTTAAGTAGTGACTAAAACTGTCCCCAAAAATTGAGAAATCATCCATAAAGATTTCCAATAACTTGTCAATCATATATGAGAAAATACCATACATGCATCTAAGAAATGTGGCTGGGGCATTACACAGTTTAAATGGCATTCTTCTATATGCAAAAGTGCCAAATGGATAGGTGAATGTGGTTTTCTCTTGGTCTTGAGGGCTCATAGCTATTTGGTTATAACCTGAGTATCTATCAAGAAAGCAGTAGTATTCTTTCCCAGCCAATTTGTCCAAAATTTGGTCAATGAAGGCAAGAGGAAAGTGGTCTTTTCTGGTTTTGGAGTTGAGCTTCCTATAAGCAATGCAAACTCTCTCTAACCAGTGGTCTCCCTAGTTGGCATCAACTCCTTGAATCAGAAGTGACTACTGTTATGTCAGATTTTTTGGGGACCACCTGAATAGGTGACACCCATTCTGAATCTGAAATGGGATAGATTACCCCTGCATCTAACAGTTTCACTATTTCTTTTAAGACCACCTCTTACATGTGAGGATTGAATTTCCTCTGCATCTCCCTAGAGGGTTTTGAACTCTCTTTCAGGTGTATTTTGTGCATGCAAACTGAGGGATCAATCCCTCTTAAATCAATTATTGTCCAGCCTATTGCCCTTTTATGCTTCCTAAGGGCATTCAATAATTCCTCTTCCTGCTCACTAGTAAGAGAGGAAGAGATGATCACCGAAAGCTTTTTGTCCTGCCCTTAAAAGGCATATTTTAATGTGTATGACAACTGTTTAAGCCCCAGATTAGGTGGGCTCTTAATGGAAGGCAACAAAGGTACCATGGAGGTTTGAGGCAGGGGAAACAATGTGGGTTTCTAACTGGAATGCTGCACTAGACCCCCTGAAGACTCTGATGTTATGTTGTCTTCAATTATGAAAATTTGGGCCTCTGTCTTAACCTCAGTCGAAACAGTCTCCGGGTTCTCACAAACTTTATCCCAATCTAGTAGATTGGATAACTCTTCTTCTACAAGGTCCTCTAGTACATTCACTGCACAACAATCCTTAATGTCCAGCTGAGGTTACTTGGTAGCATTATATACATTTAACTGGGCCTTCATATTCCCAAAGGTTACCACTATCACCCCATACCTGCATTGAATGCAGGCATTGGTAGTGGCCAAGAATGACCAGCCTAAGATGACAGGAATAGGGGTTTTACTTTTGCAAGGTTCCATGTCCAAAACTAGGAAATTAGCAGGGTAGTAGAACTTGTCCACCACTACCAAAACATCCTCAACCACACCCATAGGCCTTCTCTCAAATCTGTCAGCTAGCTGGAATACAATGGGAGTTAATTTAAGCTTCCCCAAAACTAGCTCCTCATATACTGAATATGGCAATAGGTTGACACTGGCCTCCAAGTCCAAGAGAGCTCTGCCTATAGTGTGGTCTCCAATTACACAGGAGATGGTAGGTGCCCCTGGGTCCTACAGTTTTGCATGTATGCCTATTGACAACATAGATTCCACTTGTTCTGCAGCAAAGTCCTTCTTGGACAGCAGAACTCTTGCTTTCCTCTTTTGTGCACAAAGGTCCTTTAAGAGCTTAGTATAGGCAGGGACCTGATTGATGGCATCAAGCAGGGGGAAATTAATCTTGATCTGCTTGAAGGTCTCTAGCATTTCCTCCATCTAGGCACTCTCCTTATCAAAAGGAGAAGGGCCTTTAAGGGCATGAGGAAATGACAGCTATGGTACTGCTAGTACCTCAGCTGCATGCCTAGCTACTTCATGATCAAATTTTTATTTATTTACTTTTTTTTCATTTATTGCTTCTTATTGGGGTTCAAAATCAGCCCCATTATTTTCCATCTGCTGCTCAGTAGCAGGAGATGAGTTCTTCTCCTCTTCCACACTCACATTCCTCTCTTTATCAGACTCATTTTTCTCTTTTGCCTCCCTGCCAACCTGATTGTCAACTGCCCTACCACTCCTTAGGTCTCTTAGCCTCCTCATCAGTTGAGGAGCCCTCACCAATCATAAATTGACCCTTAGGGTTGGCTAGGGGTTGACTAGACAACCTGCCCTCCTCTCTTCTGGCCAATGCATTTGAAATTTGGCCTAGCTGGTCCTCTATCATTTTTATTCTTTGACTATAAGAATTCACAGTCTATGATAGAGAACCCAAGTTTTACAGTGATGATAAAATATGTTCTTCAAAAGAGGAGGCTCTAGGCTGAGATGGTGGTAGAATTAAGTGGTTTGGCTATGGCGCAAATTGCTTGAGGGTCTGTCTTGGTGCATAGCGCTGCTGAAACTGTGGCTGTGGTCTGTAAGGTAATGCCAACTACTGCTGCTGGGAATGCTGTTATCTATCTTTTCTCCACCTCAAATTGGAGTGGTTTCTCCATTGATACCCAGCAACTTGCTGCCCATATGACTCGGCAGTATTGACATGTTCCAAGACTAGTTTATGATATTGGCTAACTGATGGGCAGTCCTTAAGTGAATGTGTGAGAAACTAGCATGTCAGACATGCCTCTTCCACATGTGCAACCAGTCTAGGCTGCAATCCACTCATCAATTTATCAAATTTGAGGCTCATGTTGTCCACCTTCCTCTCCAAATCATTGGGCACACTTACTTCATACATCCTTCCTTTAGAGATGGCTTCTTTCCCCACTTTAGCAGGAATCTCAATGTCATTACGGGACAGAGACTCTTACTATATGGAATTTTCACTTATAACATCAAGCAACTCTCATGCCTCATCAACAGTCTTCTGGAGATAAGTACCCCTACATGAGGCATCCACCATATCCCTGCTCTTGGGATCAATTTCTTGGTAGAAGCTCTAGACAAGCTACCACTCAGAAATTTGATGGTGGGGACATTATTTTAAAATTCCTTAAACCTTTCCCAAGCTTGATGAAAGTCCTCAGTAGAGAATTGAGCAAAGGAAATTATGCTCTTCCTCAACTGGCAAGGTTTTAACATTGGGAAAATTTTAGCCAAAAATTGGCTTTGGAGATCATTCCATGACTGTATGCTAGGAGCATGGAAAGCCCGTGTTCTGACTCTATCTTTTAATAAAAAAGGAAAGAGCCTCAGTTTGGTGGCTTTCTCTCGCAAGCTAATAATGTTGAATATGGTGCACAAAGCCAAGAACTCATCAATGTGCTTATATGGGTCTTCTTTACTAAGCCCAGGGAATGATGGTAGCATTTGAATGATGGATAATATAATCTCATAGTTGCCTTGAACAGTAGGGAAACCAATGCAGAAAGGGGAGGTATATACCCCAGGTGCATTGATGTCCTTTAATGTTCTATGTTGCTCACCCATCTCTACTACAGGCTCAGTAACCACAGCAGGGGCTTGCGTGGTATTCCTAGGTCTAAGGGTCCTCTCAATCTCAAGATTTAGAGGTTCTAAATCAGGGTTGAGGGACCTCCTCCCCAGCATACACACACACAGCAGCAAGTAAAGAACACACAGATAGCACACTTAAAGAATTTATAAACAAAAAGAATTGGTAACTAGTACTACTGAGCTACTGAAAGTCAATACAACAGAAATGGAACTGAGATCTAAGGGGAAAGAAATGAAAACTAAAGGTAGCTAAGCTCCAGCTGCAGTGCAAGCGTTTCCCTTCTTCTACTATCCAATTCTGCAAAAGCCAATACAAAATTAGTAGTACTTTTTATTCAAAACAGGTACTGCTACAAATGAATATAGTACACTAAAAAAAATACACTCAGGTCTACTAATTAGATCAACATCCCCGGCAGCGGTGCCAAAAACTTGTTGTCTACTTTAAGCTGGCTGAATTTATTACAAAATGGATGGTTGAAATACAATAGAAAATAAAATGAAATGGGATGGGATGGATTTCAGCAAAAAGTACAGTCTGCAAGATACAGGGCCTGTTGTAGAAAGTTTTAAAGTAAGCAAGAGTTTGTCACACCGGGAAATTGATCTAGAACCCGGAAGGGGTTATTTAGTAGGACTCCAGATCTGGAAATCCTAAATAAAGGGGATGTTTTGGGGTGTTACAACTAAAACTAAAACTAAACTAAGAAATGAAATGTAGTCCTATATTACAGAAAGAAGGTTTATGGTGTGGTAAAATAACAAAAAATAAAATGGTGGGAAGTATGCAGCCAAGGTCACATCAATCACGCAAGTCAGATCTAGAGGTGTCTCTATAGTAATCCTTTAGATGGCTACAATCACATCTGCATGGTAGGGGAATCCAACTCAACCCCTATGATTTAAACTGGTATCTTCAGGCTATAATCTGTCCGCTTAAATGGTTATAGACTATCCAAGGAAGAGGATCAAATTAAAAAGATTAAATCAGAAAACTAACCTGATCTAAGCGAATAAATTGATCTTAAGGCTATAGCCTGCCCACTTAAGTGGTCACAGACTATCGAAGGGATTACCTCCAGTCAAATAGACCAAATCAGAATATGAACACCATTGCAGACACTATATTTGCAAGGCCACAAGCACATGCATTCATAGGAGCAAACAGCTCTTGAAAAACCAGTAGAAACCTCAGTCATTAATAAGCTATATGGGGATCTAGAATCAGCTGGTCATTGTTACAAAAGGCCTGCAATGACTCAGCTCACAAGTCTGCAATTTCTTCACACGATAAGATCTAAGAGCTTGGTGATGGAAATGTAAAACATAGGGTGGCTTGTCTCTGCAATAATCTCTCAAAAGGCTATAAGCTCAAGTGCAGAGAAGAAGAATCTATCTCAGATCTGTGATTTGAACCAGCTTTAGGGCTATAGTCTATCCACTTAAATAGTCATAGGCTATCGTAGGGGTTATCCAAATCATAGATGGATGAGATAAAACACATAAACTGTTGTTGTGACTATTGTTTCAAGGCTAGAAGCTCAAACCACAATGGGAGCTTCAAATCCAATTTGATTAATGTCAAAAACACAAATAAATAAGGTTTCAATCAAACTACGAAAATAGCATTTCATTGCATAAAAGAGACCTACAATGGTGCCCTCAAGACAACAACCGATATAGAGCAAACTAGAATAGCTCCCAAAATTTATACAAAAACCCCTTGCAAAACTGAAGTAACTATTCCTTGCTGTTTACAAAAAGTACTTAGCCAACAAATGTTGAGCTAAGGAGGGAAGCAAAATGAAGAAGAAGACCTAATCCTAACCCTAATCTGACCTAAGCTCTCAGCCGAATTAGGTTGAGGAAAAGATAAGATTTCACGAAAACATTACAACTTATATATACTAAGTCTCTCACTACCTTGGCCAATTGGAACACATAAGAGAAAACCCTAATTTCTGCTTGAAGACATGGCCCAATGGTCACCCTTGGATGCCTCGAGATGTGTGGAATCATGAGAACCTCAGGATGTGTGCCCTAGAAGTGGGGAAATCCCCAATGTGTCCCTATGTATGGACTGAGAAGTGGGTATCCCGAGCTTTGCATAGATGAGAGTTGTATTTTGGCCTCTCGCGAAGCTGTCACATGGTTGATATTACAGTTGAATTAGCTATGCGAGGTCTCTTTTGCATTGAGTAGCGTAGCTTGCGCAGATGGTTCTCCAGATGGATCAATTCACGAGGAGGTTGAGCTGCATGGGATTGATTGCCAGGATGGGCTACACCTCTTTGTAAACACCCCCATTTTGCCTTCTCAGAATATAAGAATTTGTTCGATCAACCTGTGACCTCATATCCGGACGTGGGAACCATGCACTGAAACAATAGTACATGGTTGAACGCAGGCAGAAACAATAGCCCCGTGGCTCAAATCCCAACATAGGGAGACTATATACTGAAACAATAGTATATAGTTTGAATACAGACTGAAACAATAGTCTTACATTTCAAACTAGAGACCAGACTTGGACAACCCCGAATTAAGCGCCTGAAACTCAGTGCGTAATTCGATTGCACGCCAGACCACAAACGCCCAATCAGTCACCCTTTCAGACAAAACTTCCTTTCCCAGACCATCTCGAGACTCGATCACGTGCCTGACACTATACGCGCGATCGAATTAAACGCCACCTCACCGGCACACAATTGGACTATGCCCAGCCTAGCCTCACTGTCCTTGACCCGCATTTTCCTCGATTAAACACTACGAGAGTGGTGCTTAATTGGATTATGCACCCTAAAATGGGTGAGCAATTAGTTTTAACATTATTAGGTCTAGGAAACTCACTGAGCAGCCAGTCGCTCACTGAGTCGATGACAGACTCAAAGCGATTAAGAAAAACCTATAAAAGCTTTTTTTATTTTCAACCGCAAAAGACACAAAAAGAACACGAGAGAGAACAAATTGATTTTGGGATTCCGAAACCAGAGAACTCCGAGGACAAACCCATAGAGCAACCTAGTCATGATTTCAAAATTCAAGCTTCGAATCTTCGAGATTTCTCAACGCAGCCTCGATCCTAGGTAAAAATCTTAGTTTTAGACCTAGGATTTTTCTTTTAGTTTTAATTATAGATTTTAATTTTCAGTCCGAGACCGTAGCACTCTTTTTTAGGACGCAAATTTTTATATCTGGTTCTAATTCTCTGAATTCAGAATCAGTCGTTAATCCGACGGTCTAATTTACCGACCCTAGGCTTTAATTCCATTCTAAAATCTTAATCTCCAATCCTATCATTAATCTCTGGCTCTAGATCTTAGACTTTAGAACCAGTCCTTAATCATACGGTCTGATTTTCTGATTTCGGACCCTAATTCAATCCTAGAAATTTAAATTTTTAGTTTTAATTTCTTATTTTAATACCTCCAAAAATTCTAAATTTTATCATCATCAATCCAATTAATCTTCAATCTCAGCCACCCAATTTTCCCAAGGGAGCTTATGGAGGGTACTCGGGAATGAGGCCAATCCTCCTTAGCATAGCGGGCCCAAAACCCTTATTTTTAGAATTTTTAGAATTAATTAATTTCTATTTTTTATCTTTTTAGTATAATTAATTAGTAGATTTATTTTATTTCAGAATAATTAATTAATTAAGCTAATTAGACTTTAGTATAATTGATTAATTTCTTTAAATCGGATTTAAATTGGTTAATTTCTTGCTTTAATCCGATTTTAATTAGTTAATTTATCACTTTAATTAGAATTTAATATGATTAATTCATTACTTTAATTAGATTTTTAGTATAGTTAATTCATTGCTTTAATTAGAATTTTAATAAAATTAGTTTATTTATTTTCATTAGATTTTTGATAAAATTAATTTATTTGTTTTAATTAGATTTTAATAAAATTAATTCATTTGCTTTAAATTAGAGTTTTAATAAAATCAATCTTCTATTTCAATTAGAATTCTGGTAGGACTATTATACTTGATTTGATTAAAATTCCAATACAACTAGTATACTTGCTCAAATTTGAAATTCAGTATAACTAGCATGCTCGATTTAATTAGAGTTTCACTAGAACCAACATGCTTGCACTCCTAGTATAATTAGGAAACCTAATCACAATCAGACTTCTAATGAGATTAGGAGACTAAAATTAATCGGACTTCTAGTAGTATTAGGATACTAAATTAATTAGAATTCTAATAAGATTAAGAAATTAAATTAATTAGACCCCTAATAGGATTATAATATTAGAATAGATCCACTCACTCTAACAAATTCACAGCGAAACTCACAATAGAATCAAGGAAGTCTAAAGTGACTAGAACTATAACAATAACAGAAAATAAAAGGAAAATTAAACTATCTAAATTATAAGAAAAAGACATAGCTGCTGGCGTTCGCAGGCGGACGATTCAGTATAGAAGTAACTCAAATCCGCTCTTAAGCGTGATCATTGATGTGTTGCAGCGTCAATAAATCTTTGCAATTAGTGATCGCAACAAACTAGGAACCTTCCTAGAAAACTCCTTTATTTTTAACACTCCAAACGCCGCATCGCTAGAGTCCACTTGGACAGAATTAGAGCCACTGATTCAACGGGGACCAAGAGGAACCCAGAAAAAGCATGCACCAACAGACTGGCGATCACGATGGGACTCTTTTGCAAACTCTTTTTCTAGATAGCTAGCTTTTACCTTACCTCTCTATTTTTCTTTCCATCAAGTCATTTAGATTCCCTTTTATATATATATATGAGTCTTCGTCAAAGACTCTAGATGTCTGGTATACGAAGGGTGAGTTTAGGAGACACACCATTGTGGGGATATCATAACAACCCCATATACGAAGAAGAACCATATCACAATTCCAGCCCACAACAACCTGAGATTAACATGGCCGACGAGCAAGAAAATCCCTTCTCTACCCCATACACCGGTAATAATCATAATGGGAGAGATGGTAATACCGGACAAAACCTTACCACTAAATAGATTGTAGAACTCAGTATTCAAAGAATAGAAAGAGGAGATGACGACTCTGAAGAATTGCTTCGAGGGTTGGCCGCCACATACAAAACCATTAGGTCACAATAATTTTTAGAAGAACAAGAGCGACAAGAGAGGCCACCTCCTACCCCGGGCACGGTGTCAGGCCGCGCCACACCATTGAGACAACCCGCCCACACATTCTTTAACGATGACTCTTTAGACAAGGTTTGCTCATGGGTCGCTCAAAAAGTCAGCACCTGATGAAGCCAAGCAAGGACCTGATGAAGAATTTACCGACTTCGTCGCTAGATGGAGAAAACTCGTTACTAGGACCAACACCTCAATGAAAGAGAAGGATTCGGTAGACATTATCATCGATAACACTAGAGAACCGTTAAAGAGTACACTTGTCATAAGTGATTGCCCCGACTTCACTGCACTTCACTCCCGGGCATCCCGACTAGTGCGACACATTAAAGGCGGAGACCTTGCTCTATCCATAGTCACATCGAAAGTGGGCTCTTCCAGTAAATCAAAATCAAAATAAAAAAATAATAAGAAAGCCTTAGGAATCGAATAGGTCAACACTGTTGTTAATCAAGGACAAGACGTTGGGAACAGAAATTTCCACTCATGAAACTTAGGGTAAAATTAAAATCAATAATGGAATACCAACCAAAACTAAGGTGCTAATCAACAAAGATACGCGAACCAAAACCAAGGCCAGAATCAGAATCAAGGCCAATACCTGAACAGAAACCAATACCCTAACACCTATCAGAACAAAAATACGACACACAATCGATCGGCCCACATGCCGAATTATAATAACGTAACCCCACCGTAAAACTTTAACCCAACCAGAGGCCCCTACCAATCGAGGCGGGAACACTATCCCCCTTTATCGGATATGATTCCACACATCTTCTATCTCCTTAACACTCAAAATCTCCTCCGATTTTCGTAAGAAAAATCTCGCCCATGGCCTACAAATCTAGACTATAGTAAGTACTGTGTCTTCCATCGATATGTGGGACACAACCTAGAGGACTATTGGGTCCTCAGAGACGTAATCTATGACATGAATGACCGAAGTCAGATCGATTGGAAAGAGCTTAGGAACCCTAACCCTAATAATAACCAACCCCAATAAAATTTAGGGATCGTTAATAACCCCATTCCCAACTACAACCAAGCAACACCAGCTCAGGTCACCACCATAGATCTCTCTGATCGATTCTCCTTCCAACCTTCTACCTTAATCACTCGCATTCAACCCTCGGCTACTTCCACCATACCAGCAAGAGCTCCTTCACCCCCACATCCCTCGGCCTTGATCACTCGCATCGCCCCGCCAAATCCACCTCCTTATCCAAAATTCACTCAGATACGAGTCCATTCCTTTAGGGCTAGGAGACCATTTCTCCATAGTCACCCACCAGAACCATCAACCCCCCTAAATCCTAAACCAATGCCATTACCCCTCTCTTCGTTCGATTCTGAACTCAAGTACGGAGATCACGTTCTCCAAACTGCGGCCCACATTGCTGCATGGGTCGAGAGCATCACCCGAAAGACTCCAAGCTAAGAAAATGAAAAAACAACCGAGCGTTCGCTCAACCTAAAAGAAAGTGAACCAGGAAAACATCCTCACCCGCGCGAAACGCTAGTCTCTACTTTCCTAGGAGAGGAAGATTACACACAGTACCTACCACCTTGGAGCGACAACATTCAGGTACACGTTCCAACCTCAAATTTCACCCATTTCACAAATACATCCGCATCAAGCTGCACCGAGTTCGATCAATAACTAACTTGCGATCAATAACTAACTTGCTCAATTCTCAAATCAGGAACCAACTACCCACCTCCGCCTTTCCCTTGAAATAAGGATTTCACAAATGCACAACCACCAGAGGGGAATGTGAGAGAA
The DNA here is from genome assembly GCA_021018995.1 of Chloranthus sessilifolius. Lineage (NCBI taxonomy): Eukaryota > Viridiplantae > Streptophyta > Magnoliopsida > Chloranthales > Chloranthaceae > Chloranthus > Chloranthus sessilifolius. The sequence goes on from CM037594.1 coordinate 58,641,008, forward strand.
AGAGAAGTTAACTTGCCTCCCTCATCTCACATCATCCCTCCACCAATTCCTGTACCTCAACCATTCCAACACCTGCACCTAAGGCCCATTGGCCAGGCAAAGAAACTACACTCGAGCGAAGACAAGAATACAACCTTCTGCGACATCTCTAAAAGATCTCGACCTAGATATCCATACTAAAACTCATCATGAAATTGCCTGATCATCACTGGTTGTTGATAAAGACACTTGAAGACACACAAGTAAATGAGGATACGACCCTAGATGACTTTCATCAAATTAATTCGGTCATGGTGCAATCTCCGACGCTCACTTTCATAGACGCAAACATGCCTAAAGAGTCACTCCGCTGGTGTGTCGCCCCCATATATCATACAGTCATAATTAGAGGATTCATTGTACCACACGCACTCGTTGACATGGGAGCAGGACTTAACATCTATCCTCTCACCATGTTAAAAATACTCAAATACACGGAGCAGGATGTCAGGCCCTCCGTGCTGTCACTCATAGCTTATGACGGCTCGCGTCGCTTTGTCAAAGGAACTATAAAGCTACAGGTTTTCCTCGGACTTGTAATGAAAGACGTTACCTTCCATGTTTCTAATTTCACTAGTACGTCCAATCTCATTTTAGGAAGAAAATGGCTAGAGCCAATGAAGGCCGCCGCATCCACATACCATCAATGCGTCAAATTCTCATACGAGGACTCCATCATCCGTATATATGTTGATGCACCCCTCCAGGAGATGGATACTGATTATGCAGTCAGCATACCAACCGCTCACGATTATGTGTTGAACACGGGCCACATTCAAACGACTTGAATCCCTGATGAGACAATCGTTGGGGAAGCCCGTCCCCCTACCCCTCCTAGTTCTCCCCCAACGTGTCAAGAAAAAGTAATGAGAAGAGAGGTCAGCCCAAACCTCACCAAACTCTATGATATTAACCCTACCAAGATAAAAGGGTGGGACCTTATGTACCAACTTGGATACGTTCCTCACACCGGACTCGACAAAAGGAGCCAATCAAGTTCATCTAAGCTAAAAATCTCTCTCTCTCTATATATATATATGTCAAAATCTTTTCATTTCTTTTTACACTTGTCACCCGGGGCATCCCCCTATATATACAACACACACATGCTATGAATACAAAAACACACACACATACACCTACTCCCTACGCTGCCGCTGGGATGGCCGTGCGCTGCTGTCCCCAGTATCATCGGCTTGGAGGTCCGTAAACTAGTCCTCCGAAAATACAATCCTAGCACCGAGAGTCCTCAAAACCTCTAAATGATGAGGCCCTGCTATAGAGCCCCCCTCACTAGTCTGGATAATAGACTGCCTCGATCGAGAATGAGGAGGATACCCTGCAAGAATATCACGAACAATCGAATCCCTACGAGCATCATCCTTGACACGACCACGGGATATGTGTCGAGACTACCCAACCGAGGAACCCATAGCCCTCGACTCTGAGCCATCAAGCTAACTAACCAACTTATGCACCCCTCGCTCACTCTTCGTCAGACAATACTGCAACCGATCTACGATCACCTGCATCTCCGCCCGCATCATTCGACATGCCGCCTCTAGCACCTCGGTCTGAGCCCTCTGTGTGACCCTCATCTCAATGTCCAGGTCCTCCCGACTCTACGTCTCCCCAAGGACTCGTTTCACCTCGGGAGTGGCGCGGGCTCGTGCCACCTCTATGCGCGCCTTCTCAAGCTGACGGACCTGCATAATCACACCAAGTCAAAAGAAAACTAATACATACATGAACAAAATAAGAAACCTTGAAAAGGAAAGGATTATACCAGATCTAGCCTCTCCTCTAGGAGCCGCCCAACCATCTTAGCAGTCACCGGATCCGCTGGAGGCACGGAAGGAACAGCAAACGTAGGCGGCTACAACAAGAACAAACAAACACATCAGAAAAATACTATAATGATAAATAAACTACAAACAAAATAACTAAAACATACCTAAGTAGGGATAGGAACAGACTCCTGAGGGGAAGCCTCAGGAGCGGAGTCTGGAACAGCCTGCACAAAGAACCAAACAAACCAACACAAGACATGTCAGAATAAAATAAAGGTGAAATAACCTACACAGAATTACATCACATCTAAAAAAAAACTATACTTGACTCTCCCCGTGTAGAGAGGCAACAATCGCCTCCCTCGCCTGAAGATCCTCGGCAACCCAACGCTGAAATACCGCATGATATTAGTAAACTGTTAAGAAAGCGAAACAATGACACCCGACAAACTAATGCAATGAAACAAACAAGATAAAAGATTGAATGGAACTTATTCAATGATCTAGCACGGCCCGAAGCTGAGCCATCACTGGATCCTCCCCACTGGAGGAAGCAACTAAAGATGGATCAAATGTCAGAACGGAACCTCTAGCAGTGAGCTTCACTCTCTACGAATAATAATAAACATATCAGTTGACAAGCTCACAATGCTAACAATGTTAAATTATATTTATAAAGGCACTTACCAATCGATCAATCTTAGACCATAAGCTGGCCTCCACCTCTCAGCCGGCCTGCTGCTGACCGTGTAACAACTCGATCATCGCCGCCTGATGAGCAACCTCACCCTCCCTTGCAGACTGTCCAAAATAAAGTCAAATGAGACACCACAACTATGTCAAGTCCACCAGAAGACCAAGTCCACATAAAAGAAAAAAAAAATTAACTCACCAGGAGCCGTCGAGTCTCCGCTAGCCGAGCCCCCAACTCATCCTCCGCTGCCCTAGCCTGAGCAATCGAGGAGGCTAAGGAGTGCAGTATCTCCTCATCTGGATGAGGAGCGCACCCCATCCACTCCATTGCCCTATGGAGAGTGTCTAATGCCCCTACACACTCGTGGTGAGATGGCCCTGCTCCAACGCAGTCAAGCTCTCCCTCAAAGTCGATGCTGACTCCGACCCACTGATCACGAAAGAGCCACTCCCAAGAAGGGACATGTGAAGAGGCACCCGCCACCCAACACACTAAACTACTGCACATACTCCTGAGTGTCCGCCTAGTCACGTGCCCCAGTAACCCTGGTCCCCCCAACTCTAAAATCTGCTATCTGAAGCGCCATCCGCTCCACAAAGTTTTGGCCAGGAGGGCTGGTCATCCTCTTCGCCACTATGTGGCGAATCTCTGGAGGGACTCCCTGAGCAAGCCCCAATTGTCATACCACTCGAGATATGTGGATCCCCTCCACCCTCTCAAAACAATGAACCCATATGTCCACAGCAAAGAAGGACCGTCCAAACTGAATCACTGGCACGCCCACATCCTCCTCATCCGCATATGACCTCCAAATCACCTACAACCAAGCAAACGAGCTGACCCCTCAATGAAGACTCAGATCCTAAAAGATCGAAATGAAATAAAAAAAACACACGCATGACGATCTATACCTGGCCCGCATGCATATCCTCAATGAGACCGCGCGCGGTTTGAAGATTCGAAGACCAACGACGACCCCTCAATGCCTCCAATGAAACTCCCAGATAAAGAAAAGCGAAATGATCATATGCCCAAAACTGTAAAGAAAAATAACAACAACAACAACAACATAAGAAGAAACACTGAGATCATCACTACGACAAAAAATTAACCAAACTAAAGACATCACGACGCCAATTAACTAAAACTCACCTGGATGAATAGAACGAAACCTTTGATCAATGCGACGCCCTATCCCTAAAGGTAAAGCTGCTCATAAAGATGCGCCAATGCAGCCGCACCCCACGCATAGGTGGGGACTCGATCAAAGTCCTTGAGAACCATAAAAAATAACCCGGTGATGCATCCCGGAGTCGAAGAAGAGAAGAGTACAACACCAAGGAAGTGCATTAAGAATGCTCGAAGCACCCTATCCGCAGCCAACCCCAACTCCACCATGGGCTCTCGACTAGCCATTACCGCACAACACGCCTCATAAGTCACCTTCACCTCTAAATGGCGCCTCGGGGGGATGAAGCCACTTGCAAATGTATAAAAAAACCAAGTGACTTGAACTACACCTGGCCCCGAGATGCTCGACCTATACGACACACCCAGAATATCCTCGCACACCTCCAAATAATGTCCTACCATCCGCCCTATGATCGGCTGGCCCTCGAAACGAAGAGCGATGATACAGACCCAGTCCTCCGGAGTCGACAACATCCTACCAACTAAAAAGAGGAGTGCCTGATGCTCCTCCCTCCACCTCTCCATGATTACTGCGATCAAGCTACGATCGACCTGAAAGGGCTCCAGCTCTAGGATCGGCGCGAAACCAAAAGACACCAGTCGCGCCTACTAAAACCCCGGCAAGGCATGGTACCAAGTATGAGACTCAGCCCATGCTGAGCTGATAGCTAGCTGTAGCAGGAGTATCCATCTAATCAGCCTAGGCTTAGCATCTCTCTTGGACAGTAGGTACTTCAATGCCGAATGGTCAGTGAAGATTACAATTTTAGATCCTAGTAGGTAGGCTCTAAATTTGTCAACAGCATAAACCACTGCTAGAAGCTCTTTCTCAGTTGTGGTATAGTTCAGCTGAGCTTCAGCAAGTGATTTGCTGATATAAGCAATGACCACAGGTAGTTTATCTTTTCTTTGGCCCAAAATAGCAAGTTGTTGCTTCTTAGTGTGCTTGATTTATGTGAGTTTTGAAAAACAGATTTATAGCTGCTAAATTATAGTGGTTCTAGACTATATAAACAAATAACGAAATATCGGCACAGTTAGAAGAGAATTAGCCTGCAAGATCAGGGCCAATTGTAGAAAGTTTTAAAAGTAAGCGAGTGAAAGATCGTCCACAGAGAATTTGTTTAAAATGTAAGATAAACCTCCAGATCTGAGCTACCAGATCTGGCTTCTTATCCTATCTAGAAAGCTGATAAGATGAGAGGTTTGAATTTGTCACGTTTAACAAACTAAAAACAAAGAAAATTTTAAACTAAATGATCCAGATCCGAGTTGGGGGAGTGATTGAAACAAAGATGGAGAAGTAATATCTAAATTTGAATTGGTCTTTGAAATCTAATGAGAATAAGCTATGCACTCAGAGGTGATCCAATCTTCATCTGGCTACAAGCACAGATGTAAGAGAGATAAATCTAATTCAAGGATTAGGCTTACGCTTATGGCTATGGTCTGTCCACTTTAATGGCCACAAACGATCCAATAGTTTTTAATCCAAATCCTCAATTCAGAACAATAAACATCACTACAAATGCTGTAAGAGACTAGGTTACCAACACTAATTCTTACAGGATTAATGAATCAAGGGAAATTGCATGCACAACAATGAATCTAAAGGAGTCTAATGTACTGAGGAGATCAGAAGGAACCCTTGACATGAGTCCAATGGAGAATGCATAGTTTACAGTAACCTTTTAAAATTCATCCTTACAATTTACATAGCACGGCTTAGCAGCTCTCGGATTTGCAGTCGTGGATGCAAACTCTCCTTTGAGTTACTGTAGTATCTCACAGCTCTCAAATGCAAGTACAAATTAGGCTATTACAAGGATTGCAGACAAGCTGTCTGGCTGGGAAATGGGGGATTAGAAATGAAACTCAAAATCTGGATGCTCAAATTGGGCAAATGGTTCGTCTATTTATAGTTTTCCCCAAGTCCAACTTAGATGTGTTTCAACCAATCAGAGGTGCTCAGAATGTATTGACCAATGGTGGTCGAGCACGAGGATCCAGATCTGTTACGCCAATCGAAATTCTTGATGGTTCACCAATCAGGTGATAGAAGCATCAATTCTGTTATGTAATTCAAAAATCTGTTTGAGCTTCTAGAAGTTCCCGCCAAGTAATTTCATCTTTGGGTGTTCACATGGGGTGGAATATGCCTTTGGTTCATGCTCAGAATCTTCCGGAATGTCCTTGGGTTTTAAAACACATTGGGACACGTGCAACAGATTACTGAATTGCCCTTGTTAAAGCTGCGAATCTCCAGAATACCTTTTCGCAGAGCTTAAGGGCCTTTTCAAAATCTTGTGACTTCAAGCTCTTTTCACAATGTTCAATCTCTTTTGAATTGTGTTTTCTCCTTTTCGAAAGTTCAATCTTCTTTCGAAGAGTTCGGATGCTCTTGAAAACTAAGCTGAGTTTTAGTCCTTTTCGCGAGTTCCGTGTTCTTTCTGAAAAGTCGAGTTCTTTCTTGAAAAGAACTCTGTCCTCGCTTTCTCTTAAGGTGTCTTTGCCTCTTCCTTTAGACCTTTCCACAAATTGATGAGGTTGTTTCTTCACTTCCTTCCTTTGATTCGACATGGATTGTCATCTTTTGGCACTTTTGAAGTCGCTTATGGTTAAGCCTCCTTTTATTGTTAGCCGCAACATAGGCACTTAAAACACTTATTTAGTTCTCTCAAAGGTCTATCAAGACTTAAGTTTAGGGGTGAAAATGGTATTTTCACTTGTCAACACACCTTAAACCTAAGCTTTGCTAGTCCCTCGAGCAAAGAAAAGAAAAAAAACAAAGTAAAGAGCCACTTTGTAGGGAGCATGTTGCATTTAGCCTATGCAATAAGCCTTTTTAAACCCCTAGGTGATCCCTAGTGGAGGAGTGAAGTCTCGAGGGTTTTCAAGAAGGTACCCACAAACTTCTTCAATAAGTTAGTTAAGATCATGCAGCATAAATGCCCACTTTCCTCAATTGATTATTCACACCGCAGTTATTTTGTAAGAAGGTTTTTCAAGAAAGACTATCGCTTTAAAACTAAAATTCTGCAAGTAATTTTGTTACTATTCATCGATTTATGTCGAGGCCATTTACAAGGAAAATTACTGAACAGCTAGCCTTTGATTTAGGAATCCAGCTTTGATGTTGCCCTAATCGCTTGATTTTAAACCCAATTCTCACCGTGATTTTCACTCAAAAAATAAATGAGAGGTTATACTATTTCATAGCTCAAGAGCAATTACCCTCAAATAGGAGTAAGGTGAGCATAGGCATTGCTTTTAGTTAAAAATTCAACGCTCCTTTTCACCATAGATTACACAAATTCTTATCTCCATGTGATAGCTCAATCCATCAATGATCAAGAAGGACTTTTACTTGGGTTTGATTGTGGTCGATGGGTGAAATCTCTAAAAAGGGTTGGAAAGGTGTTCATATTTGAGAAGTCACCAAGGTCGGGAGGTTATATGCAAACCCACTTTTCTTCAAAGATAGTTTCATCTTCTTCTTTGAATTTCGAGCCAAAGTGGCCATCTTTTCTCTTCTTTTCAAACTTCCAATGAAAATGCCTTCTTTCTTTTATTTTGCTCAAATATTTTTCTTTTCTTTTTTCGAATTAGCATTGCATGCCATATTCCTCTCTTGTTTCATCATTGCCTTCAACTTTTACCCTTCTTTTGCTATTAAATTGTTACTCAATTCTCCTTCCCTCACTTTCTTCCCTTTCTCTTGACTTCTCGTAGGGTTAGGCTAAATGAGGTTGATGAGGTTTATTGGATGAGATTTCAAAGGATTCATCGATTTATCTGACTCAATGGTGTGTATCCAGGGTAGTTTTTAAAAGGTGGGGCTTTGTAAGGTTCAAACTGTTCAAAAGGAGGCCTTACATCATGTCTTTAATATCATGAGTGTTATCAAAAATATTTCAATTTGGATATGTGTAACTTTTAGTGTAAGTAAGCAGATTCACATAGTCCGTAAAAGCAGAAAAGATTGCCAAAGCATACCTCCAAAGAATACATTTCAGGCTCAAACCTCACTGGGTGTGGTTTTATATCAACTTCTTGATGTATATCTTCACTGTTTTCCTTCATTTTAGGTTTACTAAAACATCAGTTTTCTTTTGGAAATTTCCTGACATTTACTTCATGAAAGTCTTTAGAATTACAGTAGAAATTCATTTTAAAAAATTTTAACTTCCTCATTTTTCAAAACAACAAGTGTGACATGACTTCATTTTCAAAAATTCTACTGATCATAAGCTGCAACAAGCATTAACTTACTTATTTTATTGGCATACCCACCCCCCAAACTAAAGGCAGGTGGTCCACTCGGTTCAAAACAGAGGAAAATATAAGAAAGAAAAACAACAAAAGTAATAATAGCAAGAAGATAGAAATGCATGAGTATACACAAAACAGAAGCTTCTATTACAACTGTATAACACAAAAAGTGCAAGCAGAGGTCATAACAGGGGTCAAAATCTATATCACAGGTTGGTTCGTGGCTCGAATGGAGTCACCGTCGAATCGAGCTAGAGTCGGTGTTGGAGTCCGAACTTGATTGAGCTCTCTCAAGAATGGTGTTTTGTAGCTCAAGATACTCCTCGATTTGATCTTTACGATGAGGCCAAGGTGTTTGGTGTGGCTAGTGGTCTTCAATTTTTCTTGATCCAGTTGGGCTTGCAACATGGACACCTTGTGTTACTAAGTCCTCACCAGCTGAGATGTTTGACCCAGCAGGCCTCGCATTTTATCTCTTTCCAATTTCATAAAATCTCTAACTTCCGATTTGGTTTTCATAGGGGTGCGGATGTAAGCTTGCAAATCAGCTAGCCTTTGAACATCTCTGCGGATATAAGGGTTATTTTCCATGGCTTTGATGAGGGTGGCATATCGGGGAGGGAATGGAATGGTAGGGGACTAACTGTGGTAGGGGGGGAGGTGGCTAGAAAGGGGACAGTAGGGTCTGTCTGAGTGGCTTGCTCAGAGAAAATGGGGAGTGGTGGAGGATGGAATCAAAGGACTTCGGTTTGAGTATGTCTTTGCTGGGTAGTAGTGGTGGGGTGGGGCGATCAACCAATATTACCTCTGGATCCGTTTGGGTGGCCTGGGAAGAAAAATAGGTACAGGGTAATGGTGGTTGTTTGGGATGTGGAAGCTAAGGTATGGAGCAGTTCCATGGTTCTGGTGATTGTCTATGTTGATTTGAAGTGGGGCGGGGATGGATTGGGGGTAGGTAAGGATTTGGGTAATGGATGTAGGTGTGTGAGAGGTGGGCATAGTAGAGACTGGGACAACTGAGGTGGAGGGAGGAGATGTAAAGGGAGAGGTTGGAAAGTGGTGAAGGAGGAGGAGCAGTATAGGGGTGGGGTCTAGTTCCATGGTTTCAAAATATAGAACCCATTAGAGAAGAAGGGCTCGAGGAAGGGTGTCTGTGTGTAGGGAGGTCTCGTGTGTGGGGTGATGGAGCGGGGAATTTGAGGGGCTTTGGAGCAGAGGAGTGCAGGGGGATGGGGCAATAAAATCTGTAGCTAACTCCTCTAAAGCCTGGGCATTGGAGGGTGAAATTTGTGGTGTTAGAATGGTTGGAGTGGTTGGTGTAGAGGGGGAGTCTACAATTGGAATGATGGAATGAGTGGGAGATGGGACAGCTGGGATAGGTGAGAGTGCATGGGCTTGACTAGGGGAGTAGGGTGCAAGGGCAACTTCCTCCAAAGTAGGTGCAGCTGAAAAGCTGGTCACCAAAGGTACTGACAGAGATGTTTCTAGAAGTGGGGCAGCTAAAGAGCTGGTCACCACAGGAGTTGGCAGAAGTGGATCGGGCAAAGTTGCTTCTGACAAATTTGGATCTGGCAACATGGCAGGGGCAGGCTCAATTGTAAGCTCAAATGCAGCTGCAGGGGTGGCTTCAGGTGGAGGCTCATCTGTAGATGTGGGTTCTGGCTCACTCACAACTGCAGGTTCAGGTGCTAGGGGGCATGTGTTCACCGCCTCTCATCCTTCTCAGCATAGCCTGGCTTGTAGTCCAAGCCTTTTTCCCAAAATTGTGAGGGGTAATGACTTCAAATGGCTCCTCACTATCAATGTCGAATTTGGCTCTAAGGAGGGCTGTGATCAATCTGCCAAATGGTAGGCCAGCTATCTTCTGCTCTTTCTTCAGCTTAGTACTTACATCAGCCATAGCTTCAAAAATTAACATAGGGGCATTGAAAAACTGCCCCTTGAAGAATGAAAGAGGGCCTCTAAAATTGGTGTTCTCCTCTCTTGGGCTTGATGACATAAGCTGCCCTTAAAATGGAAACCATTAATAGAAATTGGGGCAAGGTCTCTTCTCATGATGGACTTGCCCAAGGCCCACAATACCTTGGGTTAAATGGGCGATTATCTCTCTAAAGAGGCCGTTTGGAGCGACCAAAGGACCGGAGGGATCAAATTGGAATGATATCCTAAAGCGTTCCCTATGTCTTCAAATGTCACATGAAGATCGCAATCATCAATGAAAATTACAAGGGTAGGGACATCAAAGATCTTTTTCAAAGACCTTGACTAGGTTTTGGTACCATAACTTCACCATCCTTGGGTAAATTTTCTCGGCAAGGGGTAAGGATATTGCTTAGTGAAGCCTCTCTAAGGTATCTTAAGGATGGCAAGCACTCGGTTTGGTGACAAAAAAAGTTTCGCCTACCATCGACTTTCGTATTAGTTTCTAAGCGTCAATGAAGGATTTGGTAGGACCAAATGAATGGGCGAGGAGGAAGCTCGGGCTCGGGGCTAGCAGGCGGGTGGGTTCCTCATGTCTAATTTTCTTACCTTTTTCCACCCTACTGCCTTATCCATTGAAAGTTTCCGTTTAGTTGAAGTTTTGGCTTTTCCTTTTGCTTTTTGGTGTCGGTTTGCTCACTTTCTTAGCGAGAGGATTTGGAGAACATTGAGGCCAATGATTTCTGCTTTTCCCATTCTCGATTGATGTAAAAAATGCCCAAAATCGATCTTGACAGAATCAACTTACTAAATGATAACCGGAGAGAATGGGTAGAGAAATACGGAGATCTAGGGTTTATGTTTGATCGAGTTGTTTGCTTTGCAGAAATCCCCCAGATTACAAGCTGAAATCCTTCTCTGAAAATGCAAATGATCTACACAATCAGTTACAAAAGGGTAGTAAACTTGTTAACTCGTGCAAGGAGAGAGCGAAGTAGGGTAGCAGTGAAGAGTCGCTCTGCAGAAAGAGTTTGAAATGAAACCCCGACTTCGAAAGGGGTTTAAATATACTCAAAGTTAATATCGCAAAGTGCCTTTAAGTTTTCGAAAAGTTCCAAAAGAGACCTTTTTACAATTGCGAATGGCATCAGTACCATTCGACAAGTTAATGACTTGAAACATCATTTCGCAAAGGAATTAGCTTCAGAACTATCTTTTCGAAAAGAAATTAGCTTCAGAACTATCTTTTCGAAAAGAAAATGGCTTCAGCACCAACTATTCGAAAAGCACATCTTTGCTTTCGAGTAGTTCATTATAGCTCCAGAGTCTATTCGAAAAGCAATTTGGACTTTGCGAAAGGCGAATTATGACTTTGCGATTGAACTTTAAGCATGTTTAAACTATGCGAAAAGAGATAAAAGCAGAAACAGAGGAAATAAGCAAAAACTATGATATACAAACATAATGTATAGTTTTCTACCATTAAATTTTTGGAGATTCGTGATGATAGATGGGCAGCACAGGCTCCTGGGTATTTTCAATGCATGGTTTGAGCCTCTGACCATTGACCTTTATGATTCTTCCATTACTTGGATCAAGGATGTCTTGACTCAGAAGGCCGCGAATGAATAATTGTATGGGCCCTTCCCATCTGGATCTCAATTTTCCTGGGAAAAACTTGAGCTTTGAGTTAAATAACCATACCTTAGAACCATCTGTGAACTCTTTTCTCAATAAATTTTTATCATGAAAAGTTTAGACTTTCTCTTTATATAATCTTTAATTGGTGTATGCATCCATTCGCAGCTCTTCTAACTCAGCAAGTTGCAATTTCCTGTGATTACCAGCAGTAGTTAGATCCATGTTCAATGTTTTAATGGCCCAAAAAGCTTTATATTCTAACTCTACTGGTAAATGGCATGCTTTGCCATAGACCAACCTAAATGGGGACATACAGATTGGGGTTTTATAGGTTGTCCTATATGCATCATTAAACAAGGACCAATCCTTTCATCCTTCTTCACATCTTTTCAAAATATGTTTGATTTCTCTATTGAAATCTCCACTTGTCCACGGTTTGTGAATGATATGGAGTGGCTACTCTATGTGTCATGAGTATTTCTTCAACAATGTTTCAAAATGTCTATTACAAAATGGCTTCCCCATCACGATAATGGCTGGGAAAACCAAACTGGAAAAATGTGATCCTTAAGAAATTTCAAAACCACTTTGTGATCATTTGTTTTAGTAGCTGTGGCTTCAATCCATTTGGATACATAATCCACAGCTACTAAAATGAAGTTATTCCCATTGGAAGGAGGAAAGGGGCCCACGAAGTCTATCCCCCAAACATCAAACAACTCAACTACCAAAATAGGCTGTAAAGGCATTGAGTTTCTCTTGGAAATGCTGCCTAATTTCTGACAGTTCTGGCAGGATTTACAATGCTCCAGGGCATCCTTGAAAAGTGTAGGCCAATAAAATCCACACTGCAAAACTTTTACAGCAGTTTTGTTCCCACTAAAATGACCTCCACAGGCCTGTTCATGACACATAGAAAGTATTCTATGAAATTCTTGGTGAGGGACACATTTCCTTATTATTTGATCTGCACAACTCTTAAACAGATAAGGATCCTCCCAGATGAAGTGTTTAACTTTTGAGAAGAAAAGATCTTTATCCATTCTATTCCAATGGTGAGGAATTCTTCCAGTAGCCAAAAAGTTGACTATGTTGGCAAACCAAGGAGTGTGTTCACTAATGGCAAAAAGTTGCTCATCAGGGAAAGATTCATTGATAGGCAACCTATCAATCTCGTGATTAAAATTCGGAGAGGTGACCACCACCACATTCTCCACCCTTTTTATCTTTAATCGTAGATCAAATTCTGTAATAGGAGAATCCACTGATTAATCTTGGTTTGGTGTCCTTCTTAGATGGAAGGTATTTCAAAGGCGAGTGGTCATGAACACCACTATTTGTGAATCTAAGACATATGACCTAAATTTCTCCAATGCAAAAAAAATTGCCAGCAGCTCCTCTTTAGTTGTTGTGTAATTGTGCTGTGCATCAATCATTGATCTCCGGCATAAGCTATAACATGAGGCTTATCTTTTCTGTCCAAGGACAGCTCCCAAAGCATAATCGATGCATCACACATCGATTCAAAAGGTAATGAATAATCTGAGATCGCAATATTGGAGCTGAAATCGACAGTTTTTAAGAATTCAAAAGCCTTCATGCATTCATTATTGAAAACAAAAGGGACATCTTGGCACAAAGAATGACAAAGAGGTTTAGTTATTTCTTGAAGTCCTTGATGAACCTTCCAGAAAATCCGACATGTCCTAAAAACATTCGATTTGTTTAAGCAGTTTTGGGAGGTGGTAAATGTGCAATTAACTCAATTTTGCTTTGTCCACCTCAATGCCCTTGTGGGAAACAACATGGCCAAGGACAATGCCACGGGTGACCATGAAATGGCTCTTTTCCCACTCAAAACCAGATTGGTTTCTTCGCATCTTTGTAGTACCAATTTGAGATGGTGTAAACGGAAAAACTGCTGCCATAGATTGAAAATCATCCATAAAATCTCCATAAAGGTCAATCATATCGAGAAAAAATTGCATACATGCATCTTTGGAAGGTAGCAGAGCATTACAAAGACCAAAAGGCATTCTCCTATAGGCAAAAGTGCCAAAAGGGCACGTGAATGTGGTCTTTTCACTGATCTTGTGGGTACACGAGAATCGGTTATAACGGAGTAACCATCAAGAAAGCGATAATAAGCTTTTCTGCTAGCTTATCTAAGATCGATCAATGAATGGGAGGGGAAATGGTCTTTTACGGTCATTGCATTTAATTTTACGTAATCATCTGAGACTCTCCATCCAGCTTGTTTGGTTGACATAAGCTCACGAATCTGAGGTTACTTGGTGATTCCAGATTTCTTAGGTACCACCTGTAGGTGCTACCCAAGCTGAATCTGAAATGGGGTAAATGACCCCTGCATCCAACAACTTAACAACCTCTTTCATGACCACTTCTTGCATATGAGGGTTCAACCTTCTTTGCATTTCTCTAGAAGGCTTTGCATCTTCTTCCAAGTGGATTTTGTGCATGCAAACAGCTGGACTAATTCCTCCTAAATCAGCAATAGTCCAACCAATTGCCCTTTCATGTTCTTTCAAGACTATCAACAGTTCTTCCTCTTGCTCCTTTGTGAGAGAGGAAGAAATAATGGCAGGTAATGATTTATGATTACCTAAGAACACATACTTCAAATTTTCTGGCAGCTGCTTTAGTTCTAAATCAGGTGGGCTGAGAAAAGAAGGTAACAAAGGTACCTTAGATGTTTGGGGAAGGGGGAGAGTAGCAGGTTTCCAAGAAGAGAAACTTGTTGATTGATTAGGAGTTCCTTGCACAACATTTATTTCCTCAGAATTTGAGATACAACTTGCTTTATTTTCAGCATATCCCCAAGCATCTTTAACATCTGTGGTGAAATCTTCACCCTACAGAAATTGTTGTAAAGTCCCTTCCACAAGTTCATCTAATAGATCAACATGAAAACATTCTTCAGAGCTAAATTGAGGCTGTGTGACTGCATTATAAACATTTAATTTTACTTTCATGTTTCCAAATGAGACTTCTATAATACCAGACCTTCATTGAATGCAAGCATTTGCTGTAGCCAGGAATGGTCTTCCTAAAATGACAGGGATGGAAGTTTTGCTTTTAGTTGGTTCCATATCCAAAACTAGAAAATCAGCAGGATAGAAGAATTTATCTACTCCCACCAATACATCTTCAATCATCCCTACTGGCTTTCTTTCAGATCTGTCTGCTAGTTGTAACACCACATGAGTGGGTTTTAATTCTCCCAAACCTAGTTTCTCATATACAGAATATGGAAGTAGGTTGACACTAGCACCCAGATCTAATAAAGACTTTTCAATCGTGTGTTCCCCAATAATGCAAGGGATTGTGGGGATTCCAGGATCTTGAAGTTTAGGAGGTGTAGTAATGGATAACACCTGGTTAATTCTTTCCACAGCAAAGACCTTTTTGGATAACTGTATCCTAGACTGTCTTTTGTGAGTGCAAACATCTTTCAAAAATTTTGCATATGCTGGAATTTGTTTGATTACTTCAAGCAAAGGAAAATTTATCTTGACTTGCTTGAAAGTCTCCATCATCTCATCTATTTTTATGTTCCCTTTATCAAAAGGGGATACAGATTTCATTGCATGAGGAAATGGTAAATGAGGAACTAATCTTTCATCTCTGACTTTAGAAGTTTTTGAAATTTTTTACTTTTTTGTTTTCATTTTTTGGTTTTAGGTACATCAACCCCATCGCTATCACTATGCCGCTCTTTGCATATCTTTATCCTCTTCCTCATTTCTTTCTTCTTGGTTACCCACTTTGTTATCTATCATTTTTCCACTTCTCAAAGTGGTGATGCTTTTACTTCTTCATGTGAATTAGAAGCTTCTCAACCATGAGCTGTCCTTTGGGATTGTTCAAAGGTTGGTGGTAACTTTCCTTCCTCTCTTTTTGCCAAGGTATTTGAAAGTTGTCCCAATGTTTCTTCAATCTTCTTTATGCTCATGAAAATTCACAGTTTGAGTTAAAGATCCTAAATTCAAGTGAACTTAGGACTTGATCTTCAAAGAAAGGGACTGGAAGGGTTTTGAATCGAGCAGCTGCACTGCAGTTGTTGTGGAATGAATAAAGTTTGGTTTAACATAAAAATTCTCTTGATCTGGTATGCGGTTTGAAAGGCATTTGATTCTTTGGTTGTTGCTGTTGTTGGGATTGGTAATTCCCTTGGTTCCACCTCAAATTGGGGTGTGCCCTCCATGGATATTCATTTGACTGCATCTGTCCAAATGATTGAGCCGCATGAGCTTGTTCCACCATTAAATCTGGGAACTGTGATGCAGCAGGACATTGGTCAAGTGAATGAGTAGGGGACTGGCATATCAGACATGCCTCCTCTACTCATGAAATATTTGGAGTTTTAAGTGAGTCCATCAATCTATCAAACTTTGTGGTTAGATTGTCCATCTTTCTTTCCAACTCATTCACCTCATAGATCTTCCCTTTGGTGGGTTGGTGGTTGTTCAACCTAGCAGGATTTTCAATTTCTCTTGACAGAGATTCCTGCTGAGTTGAGTTTTCACCAATCACTTCAAATAAGTCCCAAACCTCTTCACCTATTTTTTGCAAGTAAGTGCCTCCACAGGAGGCATCCACCATATTTTTGCCTTTTTGATCAATTCCTTGATAGAAGCTTTGAACCAGCTGTCACCTAGGAATTTGATGATGAGGACATTGCCTTAACAGTTCCTTGAATCTTTCCCATGCTTCATGGAAAGTTTCAGTTGAGTTTTGGGAGAATGAAATGATACTTTATCTCAATTGGCTTGTTTTAGACATTGGGAAATATTTGGCTAAGAATTGACACTGCAAATCATTCCAAGAAGTGATACTGTTTGGTGCTAACATGGATAACCATGCTCTAGCTTTATCCTTTAATGAAAAAGGAAAGAGCCTAAGCTTGGTTGCTTCTGGACCCAGTCTAGCTATGTTGAATGTGGTGCAAAGAGACAAGAATTCATCCACATGTTTGTATGGGTCTTCCTTACTCAACCCATGGATGGAAGGAAGCATTTGGATAGTTGATGACTTGATCTCATAATTTCCTTCAACAGTAGGAAATTGAATGCAAAACGGTGAATTATAAGCACCAGGTGCAAAGTAATCCCTCAAAAGTCGAGGTTCTTCACCCATAGTAGCAAAATTCTGTGTTGTTTGTTTGGTTCGTAGTAGCCTTTCAACTTCAAAATTCAATGGGAGAATCTCAGGGCTGAGAGTCCTCCTACCAAACATACAACTCAGAACAAAAAAAATCTGATTATGCAACGGCGCCAAAAACTTGTTATTGCTTCTTAGTGTGCTTGATTTATGTGAGTTTTGAAAAACAGATTTATAGCTGCTAAATTACAGTGGTTCTAGACTATATAAACAAATAACAAAATATCGGCCCAATTAGAAGAGAATTAGCCTGCAAGATCAGGGCCAATTGTAGTAAGTTTTAAAAGTAAGTGAAAGATCGCCCATAGAGAATTTGTTTAAAATGTAAGATAAACCTCCAGATCTGAGCTACCAGATCTGGCTTCTTATCCTATCTAGAAAGCTGATAAGATGAGAGGTTTGAATTTGTCACGTTTAACAAACTAAAAATAAAGAAAATTTTAAACTAAATGATCCAGATCCAAGTTGGGGGAGTGATTGAAACAAAGATGGAGAAGTAATATCTAAATCTGATTTGGTCTTTGAAATCTAATGAGAATAGCTATGACTCAATGAGGTGATCCAATCTTCATCTGGCTACAAGCACAGATGTAAGAGAGATAAATCTAATTCAAGGATTAGGCTTACGCTTATGGCTATGGTCTGTCCACTTTAATGGCCACAAACTATCCAATAGTTTTTAATCCAAATCCTCAATTTAGAACAATAAACATCACTACAAATGTTGTAAGAGACTAGGTTACCAACACTAATTCTTACAGGATTAATGAATCAAGGGAAATTGCATGCACAACAATGAATCTAAAGGAGTCTAATGTACTGAGGAGATCAGAAGGAACCCTTGACATGAGTCCAATGGAGAATGCATAGTTTACAGCAACCTTTTAAAATTCATCCTTACAATTTACAGAGCACGGCTTAGCAACTCTCGGATTTGCAGTCGTGGATGCAAACTCTCCTTTGAGTTACAGTAGTATCTCACAGCTCTCAAATGCAAGTACAAAGTAGGCTATTACAAGGATTGCAGACAAGCTGTCTGGCTGGGAAATGGGGGATTAGAAATGAAACTCAAAATCTGGATGCTCAAATTGGGCAAATGGTTCGTCTATTTATAGTTTTCTCCAAGTCCAACTCAGATGTGTTTCAACCAATCAGAGGTGCTCAGAATGTATTGACCAATGGTGGTCGAGCACGAGGATCCAGATCTGTTCTGGCCAATCAGAATTCTTCGATCTGGTTCAGCCAATCAGGTGATAGAAGCATCAATTCTGTTATGTAATTTTAAAATTTGTTTGAGCTTCTAAAAGTTCCCGCCAAGTAATTTCATCATTGGGTGTTCACATGTGGTGGAATATGCCTTTGGTTCGTGCTCAGAATCTTTCAAAATGTCCTTGGGTTTTAAAACGCATTGGGATGCGTGCAACAGATTACTGAATTACCCTTGTTAAAGCTGTGAATCTCCAGAATACCTTTTCGCAGAGCTTAAGGGCCTTTTCGCAAAGTGATGTGACTTCTGAAGCTCTTTTCGCAATGTTCAATCGCTTTTTGAATTGTGTTTTCTCCTTTTCGCAAAGTTCAATCTTCTTTTCGAAGAGTTCAGATGCTCTTCGAAAACTAAGCCTGGAGTTTTAGTCCTTTTCGTAGAGTTCCAGGTTCTTTACGAAAAGTGCAGGTTCTTTGCGAAAAGAACTCTGTAGTGCATTTCTCTATTCAAATTGTTCCCTGGTTCTCTTACAGGTCTTTGCCTCTTCCTTTTAAACCTTTCCACAGCTGATGAGGTTGTTTCTTCACTTCCTTCCTTTGGACTGACAGGGATTGTCATCTTTTTGGCACTTTTGAGCTGCTTTTATGGTTAAGCCTGTCTTTATTGTTAGCTGCAACATAGGCACTTAAACCACTTATTTAGTTCTCTCAAAGGTCTATCAAGACTTAAGTTTAGGGGTGAAAAATGGTATTTTTCACTTGTCAACACAGCACCTATTGCCAAGTCCGATGCATCACACATCAGCTCAAAAGGTAGGGAATAGTCTGGTGTTTAGAGTATAGGAGCATAGGTGAGGCAGATTTTCAATGTTTCAAAAGCCTTAAGACAGTCAGCAGAAATGTCAAAGGGCACATCCTAGAGAGCAGGTGGCACAATGGCTTAGCAATTTTGTTGAAGTCCTTGACGAACCTCCTATAAAATCCCGCATGCCCCAGGAATAATCTGATTTGCTTGACTATTTTTGGAGGGTGCAAATTGGCAATGAGGTCCACTTTGGGCTTGTCTACCTCAAGCCCTTCTTTAGAGACTACATGGCCCAACACAATGCCTTGTGTTACCATGAAGTGGCTCTTTTCCTAGCTTAAAACCAAATTGGTTTCCTCACATCTTTGCAAAACTAGGCTGAGGTGTTATAGACACTGGCCAAAGCTGTCCCCATAGACAGAGAAATCATCCATAAAATTCTCCAAAAATTTGTCAATCATATCAGAGAATATGGCATACATACACCTCTGAAAAGTGGTTGGCGCATTACAATGTCCAAAAGGCATCCTTCTGTAAGCGAAGGTGCCAAAAGGACAGGTAAAGGTGGTTTTCTCTTGGTCTTGAGGATGCATAGGGATTTGGTTGTACCCTGAGTACCCATCAAGAAAACAGTAAAAAGCTTTTCCAGCCAATTTGTCCAAAATTTGATCAATAAAGGGGAGTGGGAAATGGTCCTTCCTGGTTTTAGAGTAGAGCTTCCTATAATCAATGCACACTCTCCAGTTAGTGGTTGCCCTGGCTGGCCTCAACTCTCCAGTTTCAGTCTTAATCACTGTTATGCCAGATTTCTTGGGCACCACCTGGATAGGTGCCACCCAATGAGAATCAGAGATGGGGTAAATCACCCTTGCATCTAGCAATTTAATGATTTCCTTAAGGACCACTTCCTGCATGTGAGGATTTAACTTCCTCTGCATTTCCCTGGAGGGTAGTGCTCCCTCCTCAAGATGAATCCTATGCATGCAGATTGATGCATCTATTCCTCCCAGATTGGCAATGGTCCAACCAATTGCCTTCTTGTGCTTCCTCAAAACTGTTAGTAATTCCTCTTCCTGCTCATTGGTAAGGGAGGAAGAGATAATCACAGGAAGCTTATCACCTTTGTCAAAGAAGGCATATTTTAATGTTTCTAGAAGCTTCTTGAGTTCCAGATCAGGGGCTTGTTTGGCGGACGACAAAATTGGTGCATTGGAGGTTGGAGGAAGAGGTAGCAATGTAGATTTCCAACTGGAATGCTGAACTGAGCCCACAGAAAACTTCGATATGGTCATGTCTTTTGATCCCCCATCTGGGCTCTCTTCCTCCACCATATCCCAAATTTAAACTAAATTTCTGACAATGTTGCCCCACTCCAGCAGAGTGGGCAATTCCTCTTCCACAATTTCCTCTAGTACATCCACTGCAAAACTCTCCTCATTGTCCATCTGAGGGTACTTTGCACTGTTGTACACATTCAGCTCAACTTTCATATGTCCAAAAGTTACCTCCATTACTCCAGACCTGCATTGGATGCAGGCATTGGCAGTGGCCAAGAAAGGCCTGCCCAATATAACAGGTATGGGATTTGAGCTATTGCTGCACCGCATGTCCAACACTAAGAAGTCGGCAGGGTAGAAAAACTTATCCACTCCCACCAAGACATCCTCAACCATTCCCAGAGGTTTCCTCTCAGATCTATCAGCCATCATTAGCACAATGGGGGTAGCTTTCAGCTCCCCCAAACCTAGTTGCAGATATACACTGTATGGCAACAGGTTAACACTGGCTCCAAGGTCTAAAAGGGCTTTTCCAATTGTATGGTCTCCAATTACACAGGGAATAGTGGGTACCCCTGGATCTTGTAACTTCTCAGGCATTGATATTTTAAATATGAAATTCACTGTATCAGTTGCAAAGACCTTTTTGGACACGTGGCCTCTAGCCTTTCTCTTTTGGGTGCAGAGGTCTTTCAGGAACTTTGCATAGGCTGGGACTTGTTTAATTGCCTCAAGCAGGGGTAAATTGATTTTCCCCTGCCTGAAGGTCTCTATCATTTCCTCCATCTGGGCATTCCCTTTATCAAAAGGGATAGGACCATCCAAAGCCTGAGGAAATGGCAGCTGAGGTTCTGCTGGTTCCTCAGCTGCTAGCCCATGACTAAACTTCTGTTTCTTTCTTTTTTCATGTTTTTCTCCCTATTGCGGCTCAACTACGGCCTCATTATTTTTCTACTGCTGCAAGGTGGCTAGCACTTCTTGGCTTTGTGGTCCCACAACTTCTCTATCATGATCATTTGCATCATCTGTGGAAATTGCCTCTGCAGGTCTGTTACCCACCTGGTTTTCTACCAGCCTGCCAGACCTTAGGGCAGTGACAACATTGGTGTACTCAAACTTTGAGGAAGCTTCCTCAATTAAAAACTGACCCTTGGGGTTAGCAATTGGCTGGCAGGGCAATCTACCTTCATCTCTCCTAGCCAAGGCTTTTGACATTTGGCTCATCTGCTCTTCCATTTTCTGGAGGCTCTGACCATGAGAGTCCACAGTCTGCGCCAAGGAACCCAGGTTTTCCAGTGAGGTCAAGACCTGGTCCTCGAAAGAAGTATTTCTAGGTTGAGAAGGGGGTAAGACCAACTAATTTTGCTACTGATGGGGCTGCTGCTGGTGCTGGAAGGTAGACCTAGGGGCATTCCCTTGATTGAACTGCTACTGTGGCCTTTGTGGTAAGGCCAACATCTGCTGGGGCTGCATGTAGTTGTCTTGCCACCACCTCAGATTTGGGTGGTCTCTCTACTGGTAACCAGCACTTTGATGCTGGTATCCATATGGCTGCCTATTGTAGCCCACAGATTGTTGCTTGTCATAAGATTGAGCAGCAGCAGCATGTTCCAAAACCAATTCAGGAAATTGCCCTGTAGATGAACATTCCTCCACTATGTGTTGTGGGGACTGGCATATCAGACATGCCTCCGCCACATGAGCAGCCCTTCTGGGTTGCATCACAGTCAATAATTTGTCAAACTTCACAGAGAGGTTTGCCATCTACAGCTGCAGGTCATTGTTCCCAAACACCTCATGATCCAGTAGCAGGCCCCACCTTTGACTCAGATTCCTGACTAGTTCTTGCCAGGGATGGCTTTTGAAAAGCATTCTCACTAATCACCTCAAACAATTCCCATGCCTCCTCAGCAGTCCTGTGCATGTAGGATCCACCACAAGAGGCATCGACCATATCTCTATTTTTCTCATCAATCCTCAGTTGGGGATTGAGCAAACGCAAGAATCTCTTTTCTCAACTAGCTAGTTTTGGTCTCAGGGAAGAACTTGGTTAGGAACTTGGTCTGCAGGTCTTTCCATGAAGCAATGCTATTGTTGGGAAGAGTGGTCAGCCAGGTACTGGCCCTATCCTTCAGAGAGAAGGGAAAGAGCCTGAGCCTAGTAGCCTCAGGTCCCAAACCAGTGATATTAAAAGTGGTGCACAAGGCCAAGGACTGGTCAATATGCTTGTAAGGGTCCTCTTTGCTAAACCCATGGAAAGCTAGCAGCATCTGGATGATTGAAGTTTTTATCTCACAGTTCCCCTGAACATCAGGGAATTGAATGCTAAAAGGGGAGTTATAGTCATCCGGAGCATTCAACTCCTTGAGGGTTCTGGGTTGTTCTTCACCCATAATTGCTGTCACAGATTCACTTGGGGGCTCTCCTGTGGTGTGCCTGTCTCTCCTAAGTCTCCTTCCCCTTTCTAACTCAGGGTTAAGAGGCTCTAAAGCAGGGCTGAGGGATCTCGCCCCTAGCATACAAGCACACCAACAGCAAGGAAAGCTTCCTACAGGCACATTGCAAAAGAATAATTGTACAACTAACAAATTTATCTAACTTGTTTACAGCTATTCAAAGAATACATATAAAACTATCCTAGATATTGCTAGAAAATTTTTTAAGAAAGATAGACAGAGCTTTAAAAGTCAGAGAGTTTACAAACAGAGGTAGCTCAGCTCCAATTGCAGTCCACTATCCTTCGCTGCTGCTGTCTAGATCTGCAAGAAGGATTCAAAATTATGTCAGCAGTATCAATTATTCACATGTGCAAAGAATACTAAGAATACAAAAACTAAGGGTCTACTAATAGATCATCTGTCCCCGGTAACGGCGCCAAAAACATGTTGGCAGATTTTTGAGTGTGTGCTTACTTGATTGGTTGGTGGTGAAAGTCATTTATAAATCAAAGAAAGAGTAAAACAAGGGATGGAATTAGCACAACTAAGAAATCCTAGACCTGTAAGATACAGGGTCCATTGTAGCAAGTTTTGATAAGTAAGAGTTTGTCCCACAGGGAAAGGTGATCTACAGCTCCAAAGGAGCCATCTCTAGTAGTCCCTCCAGATCTGACTACAGATCTGGCAGTCCTAAAAGGAGGGGAGTTTAAGGTCACTTATTCTAAGTATTCTAATGTCTAAACTACAGAAAGGGTTGGGAGGATGGATGGAGTGTGGAAAATAAATATAAAAGGGTGAGAAGTATGTTAGTGAGCCCAGATCAGAGGAGTTTTGTAACTCAGATTCAGATATGATGTTATAGAAATCTTGTCCAGTGGCTACATTATCACCACTGAGGAGAAAGGATCCAACCCATCACTCTGCCGTGATTCCACCCTTAAGGCTATAACCTGTCCACTCAAATGGTCACAGATTATCCCATAGGGGAACCACTATCCAGGGATGGGTTAAAACATAACCAGTAAATCATTGCAGTCACTATTTCATCCAGGCTACCAGCTCAAGAATCCATAGGGAACCTCAATCTCTAAAGCTCTATATGTGGGGCTAAGGCTGTATAGGACCATGATAGCCCAGACACATAGAACCAGCAAGAGATTGAGTACAACCTTCGATCTAGCTATCCATTGCTTGAGTGAGGCTATAATGGTCTAGTCACCAGCCTATAATCTCTATAACCAGATAAGATCCAACATCTGATGGCAGATCTATACAAATATAGGGGAGTCTGCCTCTGTACAATCTCCCACCAGGCTTCTACAAGCTCAGGTGTAAAGAAGAAGGATCCATCTTGGATCGGTGGATTAGAATCACCCTAAGGCTATAATCTATCCACTTAAATGGTCACAGACTATCCCAGAGGTTATCCTCCTCACGGAGCCCAAGACAAAACAAGAATATCACTGCTACCACCATGGTCACAAGGCTACCAGCTCAAGCTCCCATGGGGATTTCAGATCTAGTGGGTCCTGTGGTGGGGCTAAGGCTGTATAGGATCATGATAGCCCAGACACACAGGTCACTTGGATCTGAGTGACCCTTAGAATCTGTCCTCCATTGCCTTGAAACACAGCCAAAGCAATGGCAGATCACAAGGCAGCAGCCTTGCACAGAGCATCTCACACACAAACACAAATCCCACAAAGTACAGATCCTATTACAGAACTTCAATTAATCTAGTTCAAAATACATACAAAGACATAGCCAGCAAGTGCTGGACTATAGAGAGAAGGAAAAAGAAAAAGAAAACTACTTACAACTGCAAAAAGAAAAACTAAATGATCTCAGATCAGGTCTCCCAGAAATGAGATGGGTTCCTAGCTATTCCAGGATGTAGAAAGAAAAGATAGTCTCAGCTCCCCAAACCTAAGCTAAGTGTGGGTATTTATAGCAGTGGTGTGGCGGCGCATTAGGGTTAGGAAAACATAATTTTAATGATGCCATGTGGCCGAATAGTGATCCTTCGATGCCTTGGGGCGCATGCACGAAGATTTGAGCGTGGGTGTGCGTGCCCTAATCGCTGGAAATTCCCAGAAAGACCTCGACTGAAGATATGGAAGTTTGAGGTTCAGAGCTTCGCTAGGTAGCCACTGTTTCCCAGACTTATCGCATGGTAGCTTTTGTTCTTCGCTAGGATGATTCAAAATTGAAGCTTCCGCCTTCGCGAGGTTAGCTTGGTTAGCTCTTCAGGCAGTCGCGAGGTTGAGTGGACATCAGAGCCTCAGATGTCGCGGGGTTGGAGCTTAAGCAGTCGCGAGGTTGATCTTCGCAAGGGTGGCTTTGCCTTCGCAAGGATGCTTTCTTCTTGAATGGTGCGAGAACTGCGCGAGGAGTTCTCTTCTAATAATTGCATCCGGTGTTGCGACAAGCTGAGGAGTCTTTTGAAGCTCTCTCTTCTCGCTCGGCGGTATGCGCAATTGAGAGAAGTCTGCTTTGAACTGTGTTAGACTGCACGAGGTATTCTATTCTTGAGCTTCACGAGAGCTGCGTGAGTTTATGTTTCTGAGGCTCTTCAGTCAATCATCTGCACGAGAAGTTATTGTAGAGTCTTGGGAAGCTCAGCTGGACTGTGCGAGGCTAATTTTTAGGTCTGGATTCAGACTTCATCCTTTTGAGGGACTTCTGGTGCCAAAACAGGCTTTTTAGTCGGATTCCTGGCCTTATTTCACTGCTGGGTACTACCTACATAAAACACTTAACAAGGACTTATTAGGTGGCTATGGGTCTAATCAAAGGTTAAGTTAAGGGGTGAAAAGTGGTACTTTTGAGGTCTTAACAACGATTAAGTATAGAAGTAACCCATACTCGCACTTAAGCGTGATCATTGACGTATTGCAGCATCAATAAATATCTGCAGCTGGCGATCACAACAAACTAGGAACCTTCCTAGAAAACCCCTTTATTTTTAACACTCCAAAGTTGGAGCCACTAATTCAACAGGGACCGAGAGGAACCCAGAAAAAGTGCGCACCAACACTCTCACGTGGCTGGCCCTGTCTTGGAGGTGTGCGAGGTCTTCGCGAGATCCTCACTGTTGGTGTGCGCATTTTTTAGGTTCCTCATGGTTCCCATTGAATCAGTGGCTTCCAATTCTATCCTGGTGGATTCTAGCGATGTGGGGTTTGGAATAATTAAAGTAAAAAAAATAATAAAAAAAGGATTCTAGGAAGATTCCTAGTTTGTTGCGATCGCCAGCTGCAGATATTTATTGACGCTGTAACACGTCAATGATCATGCTTAAGAGCGGGTATGGGTCACTTCTATACTGAATCGTCTGCCTGTGAAAGTCAGCAGTAGTCTTTTTCTTATGTTAGATAGTTTAGTTTCCCTCTTATTTCTCTTTGTGGTTAAAGTCCTAGTCAGTTTAGACTCCTCTGATTCTATTGTAAGTTTATTCATGAATTTGTCGGAGTGAGTAGATCTATTCTAATATTATAACTCTATCAAGAGACTGATTAATTTAGGTTCCTAGTCTTATTAGAATGCTAATTAATTTAGTGTCATAATACTACTGAGCGTCTGGTTAATTTTGGTCTCCAAGTCCCATTAGAAGTCTAACTACGATCACGTTTCCTAATCAGACTATGAGTGCACATGTAATAGTTCTAGTGAAATTCTAATTAGTTCAGGGATACCAATTTCATGAAGATTCTAATTGAATAAGGTATAACGACCCTATTGAAATTCTAGCTAAAGTAATTATAACGGTCCTATTAGAATTCTAATTGGAATAAAAAGGGTTGACTTTACTGAAACTCTAATTTAAGCAAAGGAATTAATGCTAATGAAATCTAATTAAAAACAAATAAACTGATTTTTATCAAAATCTAATTAAGATAAATAAACTAATATGATAAAAAATTGTAATCAAAGCACTGAATTATTCGTACTAAAATTCTAATTGAAGCAGCAAAATTAATCATATTAAATTGTAATTGAAGCGAGGAATTGATCAATTAAATTCTGATTTGAAGAGATTAATCGCTTAAATTCTGATTTAAAGCGATTAATCAGTCTTAGTAAGATTTAAAGCACTTGATTAATTGACCATACTGAAATAAAATAAACTTACTAATCAATTAGACTAAAAAGATAAAACTAAAGCAATTAATTAATTCTAAGATTCCAAAAAAAGGGTTTGGGCCCTCTATGCTAAGGAGGATTGGCCTTGTTCCCGAGTACCCTCCGTAAGCTCCCTTGGGCGAATCAGATGGCTGAGATTTAAAGATAAATTGAATTTTGGACCGTGAAATAGTATTTTTAGGCTTTTTAGAGTTGATTTCGGAATAATAATTATGAATTAAATTGTAAACTAGAATTACAAAACTAGAGTTAATATTCTGGATTTTGAAAGTATTAAAATAGGGAATTAAAAACTATCATTTAAAATTTTGAGGACTGACTTCGGGTCCGAAATCCGAAAATCAGGCCGTATGATTAAGGACTGGTTCTGAATTGAAGAATTAGAATTAGAAATTAATGATAGGACTGTAGATTAAGATTTTAGAACATAATTAAAGTCTAAGATTGGTATATCGGACCGATAGATCAAGGACTGGCTCTAAAAATAGAGAACTAGAACCAGTTATAGAAAATTTTGGTCCGAAAAGGGTGCTACGGTCTAAGAGTAAAAATAAAAATTAATAGAATTCCTAGATCTAGAGATTAGAAGCTATGGTCGTAGATAAAATATTAAATCCTTACCTAGGGTCGGGGCTGTAGAGGAGAATCATCCGAAGCTCAAAATTTGAATCTCGGGATCATGGCTTGGTCTCTCTCTATGTTCGTTCTATTCTCAGAGTTATCAATCGCTCGAACTTCAAAAAAAGTCCAAAAAAAGTCCAGCCCCCCCAGGTCGAATTGAAGAAAAGCTTTTATAGGTTTTTCTTCAATTATGCGCCCAGATTCTGTCATTTAACCGAATTACACGCCTATTTTCGGGTGCTTAATCGCTTTGAGTCGGCCGCCGACTCAGTGAACGATCGGCTAACTTTGTTCAGTGAGTTTCCTAGTCCTAACAAAATTAGGGCTAATTACACGTGGGCTAAGAATTGCATAATCTGATTAAGCGGTTCCTCGAAAGTGCTCAATCAAGGAAACTTAAGGGTCAAGGGTAGTGAGACTAGGTTAGACGTAGGCCAATTGCACGCTGGTGTTTTAGCACTCAATTCGATTGCGCGCCCTGATTTCATGTGCGTGATCGAGTCTCGAATAGGTCTGTGAAGGGAAGTTTAATCTGAAAGGGGGACTGATTATGCGCTTATGGTCTGGCGTGCAATCGACTTATGCACAGGATTTCATGCACTTAATTTGGGGTTGTCCGGGTCTAGTCTCTAGACTGAAATGCAAGACTATTGTTTCTGTCTGCATTCCGACTACATACTATTGTTTCAGTATATAGTCTCCCTATTTCAGGAACTGAGCCATAGAGCTATTATTTCAACCTGTGTTCAGCCATGTACTATTATTTCAGTGCATGGTTCTCATATAAGGGTTAAAGAAGTCAAAGGTTAACCAAACAAAAGTTTATTCTAAGAAGGTAAAATGGGGTGTCTACAGATGCCCCTCTACGACGCGCTCTTGCGAAGTCAGAATGCATCAAAGAAGTAGACACCCCTCATTCGAGGTGTCTTCTCGTTTCTCTTAGGAATTCATAAATGTGAGTTGGTGATGCTGACATGACATGCTTGGCTTTGTTATCTAACAACATAAGTAAAATGGAGCGTTCGAAGGGTAAATGGTAGCTGTCGAAGGGCACATTCCGGGTCTATGGGTGCATGGCGCATCTCGTCATATGGCATGAGCTAATAGAGGGATTTTACGCAATCGAGGTATTGGGGCATCAATCAAATGTCTAAAACAAGGTCCAGGGATCGATAATGAAAAGATGAAGTATCATGTAATATCGAAGGCTTTTGCAAGTCATGTCAGACCGAGCGCATTATTGCTCACACCAATGCACATCAGGTGTTCCTTTTCCAATAGGCGTTTGTTAGTTCCTAGATTAAATATACTCAATGTCCAATTTCCTAGAGGAATGGCTGGTTTAGGCTAGTAATTGAAGCGGGGGTCTTGTGAGGTGTGCTCAATTGAATTCTGTACAGTGGCATATGCGCTTGATTCATCTGGAGCCGACCTTTAAGTTGGAGATTCTAATCCTATGGTTTTGCGTAGTGGCGTATGTGCTTGATTCATTCAGAGTTCAAAGGTCAGTAAATTGGGAATTTTAGTTCTCATGTGTCTGAACTAATGATTCTACGCAGTGGCGTATGCGCTTGATCCAATTCTGCGCAGTGGGATATGCTCTTGATTGCAAGTTCAGGGGTTGGTCTGTAAATTGGGTATTCTGAGTTGGGTATTCGAAGTCGGGTATTCTAGTCCTAATGTGTCTGAACTAATGATTCTTCATAGTGGCATATGCACTTGATCCAATTCCACGCAGTGGGATATGCGCTTGATTGCAAGTTCAGGTGGTGTTACGAGTTAAAGGTCAGGTTTTAAGTATATTTTATTATGTGCGGGTGATGGGGCACTTAATTAGTTTTTTTTTTTTTTTAGTATTTAAAGAAAGGTGAATTAAGTCTATTCATTTTGTTGCTTTGTGTTTTTTATTATTATTTTTATTTTTATTTTTTTTCATAAGGGGATTTTTTTTCAAAATAAAGGGAGTTTCAAAATTTTGAAATTTTAAGGATTTGAATTTAAGATCAATTCGGTGGTAAAATGGCAAAAAATGTGGCTTCCGAAACATCACTGCGCAGATCCATCGGTTCCGGATTTGAGGACCTAACCGTTATTGTGGTTGTCAAGACGACACTTGGTATGCCAGATACTCCGTCTAACCTTCTCAACAAATACTGATGATTGTCCCTTATGGGAGGACTACAGTGATTTGTGAGTCAAGAGAGACGAGTTTTGAAAACATTTGATTTAATCATAGCTAACTATATTTATAAGCAATATTGAGTGAAACAAGAAAGAGGGTAGTACTTACCTAGGGGATACCTAATTAGGTTGTGCGTCGCTTGTGGCAAAATCGGTGGTGTTGTAGTTTCGCAATGGGACTTTTTGGCTATTACTGTGATGCAGTGCTCCAGATGTGTGTCACGACGGGACTTTGGAGATATCTTCTTTTCAAGTCTGCTGTGGCAGGACTTGGCAGTTGTGATACAATGTCTTGGGAGAAATGATGTCGCGATGGGACCTAGGGATTAATTCAAGAGAAAGAGAGAGGGAGTCTATTATCGTAATACGACATGGCATGTGCTGTCTGAGCCTTCTTTTTCAGGTAGCGAGGTTTGTGATGGGATGTCGATTGAACGTAATTAGCAGTGGCATGCTGGTAAGATATTATTTACGCGATGGGACATTGGTGTCTTTCTTTTATGGATCTTAGGTTACAAAAGAAATCATGTTGTGGTTGCATTGTGATTGAGTTTGTCTTTGGGCGGCTTTTCACAGTGGGTCGTGAGGGTATGGTTAATTTATTATGATGGGACTAGGTATTGGGGTTATTGTTGCATGTGTGCATATTATCACGATGGGGTCCTCCTTTACGGGTGGGTTCGTGAGGGTATTGCGGTAAGGGGTATATGTCTTACCGCGATGGGACTATGGGATGATTGACACTATAGGACGGGTGAGTAGGTCTTTCTTTTATGTCAGGAAAGCCTGTGAGGCTACGTGATGGGACGAAAGGGTATGACCGTGATGGGATACAAAGGTATGATGGTGTAGATTTTCTTTAAAGTCAAGTATTATGCTCTTGTTTCAGGGTGCTCAAAGTGATTGCACGCTTCAGTTCAGACACGCAATTTCAGGCTTTATGGGTCATTTACGCGTGTGCGAGTTGGCATGCAATTGTATTTTGCATTATAATATAACTGCATGATCGAGGCATCACCAAGTCAGTATATTGTCAATGTACAGGTGGTGACCTTTCATATTGCGCGTCTAAAGTTGATCGTTTGATCAATTTCCACAGTTCATCAATTGCGCGCGATCGGAGCGTCGCGCCGTTGGCTGAGGGCGATGGTGTCATTACGTGTGCATTTTGAATTGGGCGCCACATGCTTGGCATGTGATCTAATTAAGCGCACATGTTTTGGCGCGTGATTAAGTTCGTACTCTATGTAAGTGAGAGAGCTTTCATTTGTTTTTCATTCTCTTATTTAGTCTCGAGTTTTGACCTTTTTTGCATATCTTGTGTTCTAAAATTTGTGTTTTAGTGATATCGAGTGATCTAACCGTCCGATTGGGATGTCGTTTCTTCCTATATTCATTATTTTGCATGATCTTTGTCCTGAGATGATGCTCGTGGATGGTGCTATTCTGGGAATGGGCGGTATTGGGAATGTGTGCACTTGTCTTCACATCGATCCTTTTTAAGGAGCAGTGAAGGCAGCGTTGAAATGGTGGCGATGGAGGAGGCGAAGATGGCGGAAGAGACGGAGTAAAAAGTGGGGGGATGTATTTTCCAACCAATACTCCTTAAAGTCTCTGATTGGATGCTCCGGGCAGAATCTGGTCCTCGCTTCGTCTCAATTTTGAACCCAATTTTCGTTTTGGGTTATAGGTTAAAGTCTTAGGTTTTCGTTTTGGGTTGTAAATTCAGGAGGCATGCCTCTGGTGATAATTATAAAAGTTTAAATTATAAATGAAGGGGCATTTCTTTTGTTCTTATTGCGCTTGTTCATTTGTTTAAATTCATTAGCGAATTAGTTTGATTTATCTGATTTGTTTGGCTTACTTTAAGGTTTGGTTTAGCTTAGAGTTCAATTTGTTTTATGGGTTTTGTTTTAGCGGGTTTACTTACTTCTGCTTAGTTTGTTAGGGGCATTTTTCCAGACCAGTCAGGGTCTCACTCTAGAGAGTTGTTGTTTTTTTTTTATTATTTAATTTAAAGTTTTTGTCTGGTGTAAGGTTTGATTTTAACTTGAGTTTTAGTCTTTTGTTTGATTCAACATGAGGTTGAAAAAGTGTGAGTTTTCAAAGGTTCTAGATGAGTGTTAAATGTCTAAATCTTACTGGTTTATCCATTTTGCTTTGGATATGTGTCTCTTAGGGGGTTAAGTGTTGTGTAATCATTGGTTCATCTATGTTTGCCATGGATTATGGTCTTTTAGAGGAATATGTGTTTAGTTTAGATTAGATTAGATTAGAAAGGTTGAAGGATGTGACACTTGACATTCTATGATTTTGGGAGGTCTAGTTTATAAATGTGTGAGCCAAAAGTTTTGGGCTCTTGTTTTTTCTAAGTTTGGGATTAAAAGTTTTGAGGCATTTTTTTTGCTTTTGACTTAGAGTACTTTTTTTTTAATTAATGTATTTTCTTCCTTTCCCTTTTGTATCCAGAGTATTGGACCCGAAGAATTGTGTTTATTGAGCGGATTTTTGAGAATGGATGGGATTGGGAATGTAAGGTAGTGGTCGAATTGCTGCCATGCTAAGGGAAGAGATGGAGGAGAAAAAGGTGGTAAAAAGGAAAGTCAAGGAAAAGGGATGGTCAGAATTCTCGTGGGAGATGCCTATTTTTCCTCGGTAGGCTCTGCGGATTCAGTGTTAGTTGCTCCTCCTTTTTACTGTTTCCAAGGCAAGCTCCTAAGGGTGGATCCTATAGGTCCTAGGTGATTTTCTGTGAGCCACAGTTTCTTTTTTGTCAGCTCGGGGCAAGGGGAAGGGATTATTATGGTTAGAATTTGGTCAGGGTGCCCCCTTTCTTCGAATTTCTCCAAGATTTCTGGTTTCTCGAATGAATCCGGATTCAGGGATTGCCTGAACATGCAAATTTTAAGTTTCTTATTTTAAGTTGTATATTCAAAGGGTATGCCCTCGGTGTATTTTTGTAATCATTTTATTTATTTATGCAAAGATTATGATTTTAAATTCTTTTATAAATTCTGGTTTAGTTTATTTTATAGCTTGTTTGATTTATTTGGAGTGTGAGATTTATTTGTTTAATTTATTTATTCTGGATCGAGACATGTTAGGAGTATTTCTTTTGTTTTGATTTAATTTGGGCTTAGTTGGAGTGTATAAATGATGAGGACGTTTTTGTTTGGTCTTAGTGTATAGAAAAAGAGAAAGGGGGCATTTTTTTCGTTTGGTTGTTTAATTAATATTAATTGGGGTTGTGTGTGATATGGGGGTATTCTTTTTAGTTTTAGATCGGTATTAGTTGAGGCAAAAATTTGTGTTTAGCTTTGGTGTTAGTTTGGGGCAAGTTTCCTTCTTTTTGTTTTTTTTTTCTTTAGCTTTGGTTGGGGTGTGCAAACGGTGTCGGGGCATTTTGCTCATTTTTGGGCGTATATTTCTCCGAGTTAGGTGTATTCTTGGATCGGTCTTGACAAGGGGATGGTTTGGACTGATAATTGGTATTAGCAATCTCCTAGTTTAGACCTGTGAAAGTGCTATTCAAGACCCATATTTTTTTTATTTTCCAAGGAATTGCACGCATCCCTTGGGGCATTTAATTAATTGCATGTCGAATTTAAAGCGCATGCTCCAAAGTGTCAAAAGGTTATTACACGTCATAACAATGTCGTTTAATTGAATTAAACGCAGGGTGAGCGGCGCTCGATTAGGGTGATGGCGGTTATTGTGGAGGTGACTGGTGGCATTCACACACCACTGTATGGGCGCTTGATGTGATTACGCGCCTGGAAGGTGACGCGCAACCAAGTGGTTGGGTTAGTTTGAGTGGGCAGCAATTAGATTACGTGCTCTAGATCAGTCATGTACTCCGAATTATGCACTACAAAAATGGTGCGTGATTGGCTTGAGCACCTGGAATTAAGCGCGCGATTCGACTGTTCCCTATAAATGGCTTAAAGTTTCTCATTTCTATTGCGCGAACCATTTTAGTCTTCGATTCTCTGGTTTTTCTTGTTTCTGTGAGCTCTAGTTTTCATGTTTTCGTGATATCTTCTGATCCGGTCGTCCGTTTCAGGCATCATTTCTTCCGTTCTCTTTAGTTTCTCGAGCTCTTTGTTCTACGATGGAGTCTAAGGGTGTTGGTGGGTGTAATCTTAACCATTCTAAGTTAGAGAGGATGTTAGAGGCAGAGATAGGTGGGACTTCCAAGGTCTGGACTGACATTGTCGGGGAGGCAGATGTTGGGGAGGTAGTTGGAGAGGAGGTATTGGAGGTTCACCAGTCAGGTGTCAAGGAGGAGGTGCTCGAGATTGAGCAGGGGGCATTGAGGGTGAGGGGGTTGAGGATGCGATTCCTGAGGGTGAGAAAGTTGAGGGTGCGGCTAAGGGAGCAGTTGAGGCGCATCATGATCGCAGACACTTCCCGCTGGAGGATTTCTTCGCTCAAGGCCGAGTAAGCACTCATGAGCAAGAGTTTTTCCACTTTCTTAGCGACTTAGGTCATGGCATAGGCTTATAAAGATTTGGAAACCCTTCTAATTTATGTCGAAGCTGCATTAGTGATTGATTGTGTGCTCACTCGTGCATCATGATGGCATAGTTTATGTTTATGTTCAGTTGTTCTCATCACTGTAGTACATGTTTGTTGTAAATTGTTATTGTGTGTGGGGCATATTTGGCTTGCTTTTATTTTCAAATTTGTTTGTCTTTCATCATAGGTATGTGCTCGCTTTATTATTATTGTTTGTGTTTCGCTTGATAGGAGCCCCCGCAACTAGCTATCAGCTTGGCATGGGCCAAGTCTCATACATGGTACCGTGCTTTGCCGGAGTTTCAGTTGGCGCGACGAGTATTTTTCAGTTTCAGATCGATCCAAGAGTTGGAGCCCTTTCAGGTCGATTATGGCCTGATCGCGATGATCTTGGAGAGGTGGAGGGAGGAGCATCAGACGCTTCTCTTTATAGTTGGGATGATGCTACCGACCCCAGAGGACTGGGTCCGTATCATCGATCTTCATTTCGAGGGTGAGCCGTTCATGGGGCGGATGGCATGACATTATTTAGAGGTGCGTGAGGAGATCTTGGGTGTGTCGTATAGGTCGAGCGGGCTCGGGGCCAGGTATAGTTCAAGTCACTTAGTTTTTTGATACGTTTGCGAGTAGCTTCATCCCTCCGAGGCGCCATTTGGAAGCAAAGGCGACCTATGAGGCGCGTTGTGCAATGTGGGTTAGGAGCCCATGGTGGAACCGGGATTGGCTGCGGATAGAGTGCTTCGAGCATTCTTGATGCACTCCCTTGGTGTTGTACTCTTTTCTTCTTCGACTCGGGGATGCGTCACCAAGTTATTTTTGATCGTTCTTGGGGATCTAGATTCAGTCCCTTCCTATGCGTAGGGTGCGGTAGCGTTGACGCATCTCTATGAGCAGCTTTACCGTCGAGGCTAGGGCATCACATCGATTGGAGGTTTCCTTCCATTCATCCAGGTGAGTTTAGATTAATTAGTGTCATGATGTCCTTAGTTTGGTTAATTTTAGGTCTTTTAATGGTAAACATTTTTCCTTGTGTGTTACTGTTGGTGTTGTTATTATTTTTCTTTCTGTTTTGGGCATATGATCATTTCACTTTTCTTCGTCCGGAAGTTCCACTGGAGGTGACATTCACATTTCTGCGGATGCACTTATGGAGGGAGGGATTGAAGGGTCACCGCTGGTCTTCGGATCTTCAAACAGCGAATGGCCTTTTTGAGGACATGCACGCAGGGCAGGTGTAGATCGTCATGCGTACATTGTTTTTTTTTTGTTTTGGTATTTTAGGATCTGGGTCTTCATTGAGAGGTTGATTCGTTTGTTTAGTTGTAGGTGATCTGGAGGCTATATGAGGATGAGGAGGATGCAGAGGTGTCAGTGATTCAGTCTGGCCGGCCCTTCTTTGATGTGGACATATGGGTTCACTATTTTGAGAGGGTGGAGAGGATCCACACTTCTCGCTTTGTACGACAACTGGGGCTCGCTCAGGGAGTCCCTCTAGAGATTCGACATAGAGTGGCAAAGAGGATGACGTGCCCTCCTGGCTAGAATTTTGTGGCCCGGATGGTGCTTCAAATAGAGGATTTTAGAGTCGGAGGGACCAAGGTTAGGGGGGCACGTGACGAGGTGGATGCTCGGGAGTATGTGCAGTGGTTTAGTGCATTGGGCGGTGGGCGCCTCTTCACACGTCCATTCCGTGGGAGTGGCTCCTTTGCGATTAGTGGGCCGGAATCGATGTCAGCTTGAGGGAGAGGTTAGCAGCATTGGAGCAGGGCCATCTCACCGCGGGCATGCGGGGGGCATTGGATGCTCTCCATAGGGCGATGGAGCAGATGGGGTGTGCTCCTCGTACGGATGAGGAGATGCTGCAGTCTTTAGCCTCCTCGGTTGCTCAGGCTAGCGCAGAGGAGGATGAGCTGGGGGTTAAGCTAGCGGAGACTCGACGGCTCCTGGTGAGTTAATTTATGTTTTTATTTTTTATGTATTATGTGGACTCAGTCTTCTGGTCGTTGTGACATAGTTGTGGTATCCTGTTTTATTTTGGACAGTCTAAGAAGGAGGGTGAGGTTGCTCGTTAGGCGGCCCTACTGAATGTCTATCACAGTTAGTAGCTGGCTGACCGGGAGGTAGCGGCCAATCTATGTTCTGAGATAGATCGATTGGTAAGTGTCATCATAATTATGGTTTTGTTTAATTGTTAACATTGTGATCTCATCACCTGATATGTTTATTGTCATTCGTAGAGAGACGAGCTCGCTACTGGAGGTCCCGTTCCGGTGTTTGATTCATCTTCAGTTGCTTCCTCTAGTCGGGAGGATCCGGCGATGGCTCAGCTTCGAGCCGCGCTAGATCATTGGGTAAGTTCCACTCAATCTCGTTTGTGTCATTGCATTAGCTTGTTGGATGTCATTGTTTTACTTTCTTAGTCGTTTACTAATATCATGCAGTATTTTAGTGTCGGGTTGCCGAGGATCTTCAGACAAGGGAGGCGACTGCTGTCTCTCTATGTCCGAAGAGTTAGGTAAAGTTTGTTTTGATGTGAGATAATTCTATTTATGTTATTCCATCTTTATTTTGTTCTGACATATCTTGTGTTGGATTATTCGGTTCTTTGTGCAGGCTGTTTTGAATTCTACTCCCGATGCTCCCCCTCAGGAGTCTCTTCTTATGCCTACTCAGGTATGTTTTAGTTATTATGTTTATAGTTATTATGTTTATAGTTTATCTGTCATTATAGTATTTTTAATGTATTTGACTGTTCTTATTACAGCCGCCAACGTTTGTTGTCCCTCCTCTACCTCTTGCTGATCCAGTGACCGCTAAGACCGTTGAGTGACTCCTGAGGGAGAGGCTGGATCTGGTATGGTTCTTTCTTTTTCCAAAGTTTCTTATTTTGTTCATGTGTATATTAGTTTTTGCTTGACTTGGTGTGGTTATGCAGGTCTGTCAGCTTGAGGAGGTGCATATAGAGGCGGCGCGAGTGCACGCCACTCCTGAGGCGAGACGAGTCCTTGGGGAGACGCAGAGTTGGGGGGACCTGGTCATTGAGATGATGGTTACACAGAGGACACTGTTAGTCTAGACTTCGAGACTCTTGCTACTATTTTATTAAGAACAGTGGAGAGAATAAATCAAGAGTGGGGAATTAGAGATGGGTCAGCACAGCAAGTCTAAAATACATACAGTCCTGCCAGATACAGGGTCTATTGTAGCAAGTTTTGATAAGTAAGAGTTTGTCCCACAGAGAAAATGATCAAGAACCTAAATTGGCCAATAATAGTAGGCCTCCAGATCTGGCTACAGATTTGACAATCCTAAAGGAAGGGAGTTGGGTCTCATGACTACACTAAATTAACACTAAAGAAGGGAAATAAAGTGCAGCCCTATCCTAAAGAAATGGTTAAACAGAAGATGGTGATAGAGTGTGTCAAAATAAAATACAAAAATTGGTGAGAAGTAAGCAGATTGAGCTAGAGTTAACGATGCAGTAATGTAACTCAGATTTAGTCTGTCTTTGCAGTGCTCCTTATTAAGACGCTATTGATATCCTCAACAAGGTATAAGCTCCCAGTTTAACCCATGCCATTTGGGGCGCTCTTAGGGCTATACTATGTCCACTATAATTCTCACAGGGTATCCGATAGAGTCTGTCAAATCCTATTAGTTAAACCAGAATTCGCTAGTCTAATCCAGAAGAGTGGACTGATCATTTCCCCAGCCACTAGACCAGCTCTAGCCATGAATACTATTGTAGCACTATGCAATGCCAGTGCTACAAGCTCCCCAGACCAGTGCATAGATTTGGCTGACATCCATAGGTATTCCAACCCATAAGCTCCTAAGTGTTTTGCCAAGCCCAGCGGTACTTGATGCCCACAAAAAGGACCATGCAATAGGTTGAATAAGGCTTTAGATTCAGCTGGTCATTGCTACAAAATGCCTGCAATGACTCAGCCTCAAACTGCAATTACTATAAAGAGACCAGATCTAACATCTGATGTCGATTAGGTAAGACAGAGGGGAGCAAGTTACTGTACACACCTCCTCACAAAGCTCTAGAAGTTCGTGCAGGGGAAAAGAATCCACCTCAATCATGTGACTGGACACAACCTTAAGGCTATACTCTGTCCACTACAATGGTCACAGGGTATCACATTGGTCTGTCCATACCTCGGAGGTCTAAGAAAGAACATGTAAAATGTTGTAACCACCATGGTCTGCAGGCCTCCGAGCTCCCCAGATCTCACTACAGATCTAGCATTGCTTTCCATGTGTCTATCAAACCAAGGGAAATCAGATGCTAAACAATAGATCTACTAGAAACTGAACGGGTAGTCCCAAATACATGGATCCTATAGACATCTAAAGAAATCATAAGATCTATAGATTTGATTAAGGATTAAAATAGCAGTTCATTGATAACAGTAAAACTTATAATGAACTGTCTCCTGGCTGCAACCTATACACAACTGCTCATCCACGATCCCAATGTATACAAAATCTATTACAAGACCGTAACAAAACTAAACCTAACTTCTTACAAGAGGATTAACCAACAAGTGTTGTGCTAAGAGAGAAGAAAAATAGGAAAAAGAGGTGATCAAACCCTAACCCTAGCCTGCTGGAGCTCTTAGCCGACAGAGGATGAAGGAAAGATGAAAATAATAAACTCTAAGTACAGCTTATATACTCTTTCGAAATGGCCTTGGCTCTAAAGACGTGGTACTATTACAACCCTTGGATGCCTGGAGATATGTGCCTCCAAATCTGTACCTCGAGAAGTGTGCCCTAGCCTTGGAAAATTCCCAAAAAGTCCTTCAGTTAAAACTGAGAAGTGGAGAGCCCATGCTTCGTGGGGATGGTATCAACTTTTAGCTCATTCGCGCAACTGCTTTGCCTTCGCAAAGTTGCCTTTGGCTGGTGGGAAGTGCTTGCTCATGCAGTGAATCTTCAGTTCGTCGTGCAATTCCTTTATGTCATAATGCTGTCGCGGAGATTATTTGGAGTGCCTAGACTTCTCGCACAGTAGAGCTTCAGAAGCTCTTTCTTGTTGAGTACTCGTGCAGTTATGCTCCTGCGCCCGTGTAGTCAATGGTAAGGCTTCAGAGTGTGCGAGATCTGCGTGAAGAGAATTCTGGGCGTCTCTCTCATTCAGAGCTATGCGAGGTGACATTCTGTTCAGTGTACATATGGACTCAGTGGGTTCTTCGCGCGATTGCTTTGAGGCTTGATCTCCGTGAGAGCTTCGTGAGAGCAAATTCTGACAGTTTTAACTTGCGAGATCTTCCCGAGGTCATTTCAGTTGTCTTCTTGACTGCATGGCATATCTGCACGAGGGGCTCTTCTACTGCATCCTTAGCTTTGCGAGGAAGCTCCTCAACTCTATGAGGTCTATGTTTTGCTACTCTGGTGCATTGCACTTGCTACTATCACAATCTCCTCCTTTCTCAATTAACTTCAATCATCTGCTAGACTTTGGTCAATGATGATCAGCAACAATGAGTCACGATGGTGAGCACTACCAAGGTGTTCCATCAGGCAATGTCTCAGCTATCATTTTTGAGTGCATTCTCTCTCTTTTAGGCTAAAAAGCAAGGAGTTTGTATTAAACTGCACATTTTATTGCTAACTATAAAAAACATTTAACAAATGGTTATTAGTCTGCTTTAAGGTCCAGTAAAGGCTAAGTTAAGAGGTGAAACGTGGTACTTTTCAGTGAATAACAAACACAGACCGAGTTCTTAGAGGCGGCACGTTAGATGACACATGTGGAGATGCATGTGATCTTGGATCGATTGCAGTATCGTTTGACGAGGAGTGAGCAAGGGAAAATCCAAAGGTGGGCAGCAAGTTAGATTTGGGTTAGGATACAAACCCATAGAAGACGAAGTATGAGAGGCTAAGGAGAAAGCCCGAACCGTTGCTACAGCAAGAGCCTGGGGAATCAATTTGGAAGAAGAACCTGTCCTAGGTCTCACATCCGAAACATCTTTGTGAGTGTCGAGATTATGAAGATTGATCATAATGGGGCAACACAATTAACCCCACACAAACCTTTAGCCCCTGTCCACCCCACCAATCCCCAAATTCTTCCTCCCCATCTAGAAATAGACTTAGCCGCCCCGTCCCTATTTGAAGAAGAGTTTGTCATACCTGCACAATCCCCCTTGTGGTAAACCACCATAGGACCTCACTGACGTTTGAGGATAAAATCTCAGATGAACCAATGGTCAACATAATGGAGGTTGACTCCAAAGAATCATATCAGCCACCCCCCTCCATCCAAATAGGTAAAGGAGCAGCACCGTAGGTACTGAATTAGGCGTCTATGCCCCAAACTCTAGAAGCGACAAGTGGCCTAAAATTTGGCACCCATTTCCTAAAAAAAAATAACCTATAAAAAATGAGATGAGCCCTTGGCAGGCAACATCGTGTATATATAGGGACTCACTTTGCCAAGAGCCCATTTCCGAAGAAAACAAAAATCCCAAAAACATAGAAAAGATACAAAATTCAAAAATATTATGTTTCAAAATTCTGAATAAAGTCAAAGAAAATGATGCCTTAATCGAAATCCCCGTCCCATGTGAAATCGACCCCTTTCCTGTAGAAGTACAAGAAGAGGTAGGAGTCACGAGGCTGGATGAGGAAATCCCTACTGAGGAGCTCCCAAATGAACTCCATGAGCGGTTTGCCGACTTTGAGCATTGTCCTACCCCTATTGTTGAAGAAACAGAGGACATCAATCTAGGGACCGAGGAGGTTCCCATAATCACTAAGATCGAAACATCGCTATCTCCCGAGGAAAGAAAAAGCATGATAAATTTCCTTCGATCATATCAAGATGTCTTCGCATGGTCATACGAGGACATGCCTCATTTGGACACCGATTTGGTCGAGCATGAGGCGCCACTCTACCCTGATATTAGGCAAGTCAAGCAGAAATTGAGGCAACTTTGACCTGAGTGGATGCTGAAAGTAAACGACGAGGTCATCAAGCAATATGATGCAGGGTTTCTCATGGTCTCTAAATACCCGCAGTGGTTAGCCAATATTATTCTAGTACCAAAGAAGGATGGGAAGGTCTGCATGTGCATTAACTTTTGAAACCTGAATAAGGCAAGCCCGAAGGACGACTTCCCATTACCGCACATCGACATCTTGGTCAACAACACTGCTAAGCACGGGATGCTTTCCTTCATGGATGGATTCTCTGGATAAAATTAGATCAGGATGGTAGAGGTAGATCGAGAGAAGACATCATTTATCACCCCCTGGGAAACTTTTTACAACCGAGTCATACGATTCAGGTTGAAAAATGTTGGTGCAATGTACCAGAGAGCGATGACAACACTTTTCCATGACATGAATCAAGAAATTGAGGTGTACATCGACAACATGATCGCAAAGTCACCGGAGCGAAGAGAGCATCTGATAAACCTCCAAAAGCTGTTTAAGAGGCTGAGAAAATATAGGTTACGTCTGAATTCTCAGAAATGCGAATTCGGTGCCATGTCAAAAAAGTTGCTAGGATTCATCGTCAGCAGGAGAGGTATCGAGGTTGACCCAGTCAAGGTAAAGTCCATCACAGAAATGCCACCACTGTCTACCAAAAAAGAGGTCAAAGGTTCCTTGGATAGGATACAGTACATTAGTCGGTTCATTACACAGCTCACTCTTATTTGCACACCGATCTTCAAGCTGTTAAGGAAAGATTCCCCCGTTGAATGGAACGACGACTGTCAAGCAGCATTCGATAAAATCAAGGGCTACCTTCTCAACCCTCTAGTATTAGTACCACCCAAGCCAGGGAGACCACTCTTAATGTATCACTCCACGACAGAAGTTTCTATGGGCTGTGTCCTAGGGCAGCATGATGAGACAGGATGAAGAGAGTAGGCCATCTACTACCTGAGTAAGAAGTTCACCGACTACGGGACGCGCTATTCTCATCTAGAGAAAGCATGCTTAGCTCTCGTGTGGGGCACACAGAGGCTCCACCACTACTTGCTATCCCAAGCCGTTCTACTCCTAGCATGCATGGATCCATTAAAGTACCTATTTGAAAGGCTAACCCTCCCTAGGCAAACTGCGCGCTGACAGTTCCTACTGTCCAAATTCGACATCACCTACATCACTCAGAAGTCCCTCAAGGGGCATGAACTCGCTAATCATCTTACTGATAATACCTTACCCGATTATGAACCTCTAAGGACCGAATTACCAGAGGAGGACATCTTGTTCATGACAGAGGATGATATAGTAGAGACAGAGGAGTCCAGGGTGATGCACTTCGACGAAACAGCAAATGCCAAAGGTCAAGGAGTTGGTGCTATCCTAATCTCACCAAAGGGGTCCTACGTGAAAATTTCTATCAAACTCAACTTCTCCTGCACTAACAACATGGCTGAATATGAGGCATGTGTAGCTGGCGTACAAGCAGCTCTGGACCTGAACATAACTCACCTCAGGGTGTTTGGCGACTCATAGTTGATCATATGCCAGGCAAATGGAGATTGGAAGATGAAGGATGAGAAGTTCATCCCATATCATGAACACCTAGAAGATCTAATAGCATGCTTCGATGATGCTACTTTCTCCTATGTCCCGCGAGCAAGAAATCGGTTCATCGATGCCCTAGCAATATTGGCATCAATGGTGGAAATTCCCTATGGTATTGTGATAAAGCCGATCATGATTGAACAAAGGAACAAGCCAACCTTCTGCCTCAAAATTGTGGAACTCCTAAGGTTAGATGATGAGCCACTATGGTTCTCAGATATCAAGAATTTCCTCAAAACTCGGGCATTCCCTGTGGGACATCCAAAGAGGACAGACGGACCATTCAACGTTTAGTAACAAACTACGTTATCTGCGGCAAATGTCTCTACAAGCGGTCACATAACAATATCTTACTCTGATGTTTAAATGAAAGCGAGGAGCGAGCATCATAAAAGAGATTCACGAGGGAGTATGTAAGGCCCACGTCAATGGGCACATGCCACCAAAAAGATCCTAAGGCAATGGTATTTTTGAACTACCATTGAAACTGACTGTTGCAAGCACGTTAGAAAGTGCTACAAATTCCAAGAACACTCTAGTCTGATCCACACTCCAGCTATAGATCTACATAGCATGACCACTCCATGGACATTTGCAACTTGGGGCCTCGATGTCATCGGGAAAGTCAATCCAAAAGCATCAAACGGACATCAATTCATCCTGATGCCATTGAATACTTCACCAAATGGGTAGAGGCAGCATCCTACACGAGCATCACGGCCCAGCATGTTGAGAAATTTATCAAAAGCAATGTTGTTTGCCAATTTAGTGTACCCAAGCATGTCATCATGGACAACGGCATGAATTTTGTGAAGAAGCGCATCAAGGCCTTCTGTGAGCAGTACAAGATCAAACATCATCGCTCGTCACCATATCGGCCACAAACCAATTGTTCTGTGGAAGCTCTTAACAAAATGATCATCCACATCCTTTAGAAGATGGTCGTCACCTATCGAGATTGGAGCGAAATGTTACCATTCGCTTTATGGGCCTAGTGAATATTGTTCTGCACTGCTACAGGGGCAACACTGTTCTTCATTGTATATGGAACTGAGGTCGTCCTACAGGTAGAAGTTGAAGTACCCTCGCTTCGTATACTCCTTGAGTCAAGCCTACTCGAAGCAAATAGGGAGAGATCCTGCTTTGAGCAGTTGAACCTGCTAGACAAGAAAAGGCTCCTACCCTTGTGTCATACCCAAGTGTACCAAGGGCGAATCGCAAGCGCTTAACACAAACTTGTTCACAGTTGAGATCTGAAGGTAGGAGACACCGTACTCAAGAAAATCTTCTCATCCCTCCAAGCCGATCCGAGAGGGAAATTTAGGCTTAACTGAGAAGGACCTTATGTCATCCGAGACGTGCTTCAGGGATATGCTATCCACCTCGCCACCATGGATGGAGATCACTTTCCTGAGCCCATCAACTGTGGGTATGTCCGACGTTTCTGCTCCTAGTCTCCACGGTGAGGTAAGTATTGACAAAAATGGATACATGACTATTTAAGGATACTTTAAAAAGAGGCCATCATTTCAAAGCTCAGTAGCCATAAAGTGTCCCTAAATACTCATACCCCTTGTTACACCAGTTGAGCTGTTAGTCTTTCTTTCATCAACCCTTCCAAAAAATAAATGTGTGTATATACCAAAAAAAAATTGAAAAAGAGTTACCATCAAATTCAAAAAAACTAAAAAGCAAAATCCCAAAAAGAGGATGTCTGAAAAAAAGAAGTGAAAAGAATAAAAAAAATTAGAAAAGAAAAAGTGGGGCATGTACAGTCAAAACCCCTAAGGAAGAAGTGTATTATGGCAACCGGAACCCAATCAAGGTAACCTTTTTGAAAACCCAGAATACCTTCAAAATTCCTAACCTATCCCATGGCCATGATACATTCCAAGAAAAAGCCCTCTTTAAGGTCTACAAGTAGTCACAGTATCCATTGAGTCAGCACAAGACAAGCTAAGAGATAACAAAAGAATTCCATCTAGCCGACTATGACAGAATCAACGTCATGTCATGGCTTTTGATAACATAAAAGAGAATAAAATAAAAATATACAAGCTCAAAGTAAAGAGGACGTGGTTAAAACCCAAAAAGGGCGCCATGAGTAAAAATAGCAAGCTTGTGCGGACTAGGTGAAAACCTGAAAAGGTGCCTGGGA
Source organism: Chloranthus sessilifolius (assembly GCA_021018995.1). NCBI lineage: Eukaryota > Viridiplantae > Streptophyta > Magnoliopsida > Chloranthales > Chloranthaceae > Chloranthus > Chloranthus sessilifolius. The sequence goes on from CM037594.1 coordinate 58,685,636, forward strand.
TAAAAATGCAAACCCATGGATGTAGTGAAAACCTAAAAGGGCGGTACAAGTAAAAAAGAGGGCAACAACAGGCATGACGAAAACCCACCTTGGGCATTGTGAGTAAGAAAGTTGAAAAGGAGAAATAAAAAAGAAAATAAATAAGATCCCCTTGATTCCCCTCCCACATTACCCGATTCTTGACAGGACCGCTCATGTTAGCTCAAATCTGGATACCGACCAAGAATGTTTTCGTAACTACACCGTCAAACGTATGACCCAGGGTAAAAAGAAAAAGGTCAATTCGATCTAGAGGAATAAATGTTTCGGCCTTGGTAAAAATTGCTAAACTTCACTCAGGACCAACCATGAAAGGGGGTTCGACCATGCTCCAAAGGGAACCCGTCTTCTCCCCAATAATTAAGGCATCAAAACAAAAAAAACAAAGAAAGAGAGCAAGGAGGCCATTTTTTTCAAAGATAATAGATTTCCCTTCTCCATTTTCACACCCCCACTGTGTGCACCACCACAGGACAAGGGGACCCTTTTTGCAAAAGATAATAGACTTTCTTTTCTATGCCCATACTATGCACTTTCCATCTCAAAAGAAGTTCATCAATCAAAGAAAAGAGAAATAACACTATTTTGTAAGATATAGATTTCCCTTTTCTCATGGAAAATCTATATACAGCTGACACAACATCCCAAAAAATAATATTTGAGATGTCTAGCTTCTTCCTTTCTTCCCAAAAGTACAAAAACAACAAAACATAAATAAAATATGTATACCAAAAAGATGTATCTAATTAGGGGTTTCTTATGCCCCTTTCTATGGTTTTGTTCTATGCAAAAAGGTATGTGCAGGATGGAATCAACGATCCAACTCGTGCTTTAGGGCACAGATCTCTGCACGTAAAGCGTCCTCCCGTACATCCCGCTTCGTCATCCAGCGGCAATGAAGGCTCCTATACTTCTTTCGTGAAGTATTAGTAGCACCAAGAGCGTCACTCAATGACCCTTCTAGACGAAGGACCTCACACTCAACTACATCAGCTCTGGCTTCTGCCACCTCTGCTCTAACCATCTGTTTCTCTAAATTCTCATACATGATTTGCTTCTCGTCTATCAATACCTCAATATGGCTCCGAAACATCGACTCCTTCCTTGGCTAAGGCCCTGCCGTATCACTGCTCTCTGCCTGATCCAAGTGACTAACAACAGACTACTCAGATAGTAGCCAAGCCTCGTACTCTGCGGAGGACAAAATTAAATTTCCCTGCTCTAAATTTTCCCTGAGCATCGACTGATGCATCTTTCAAAGAGCAGCTATCCTTTCCATGTCCCCAAAGGACCCTCGAGAAAAGATCAAATCACATAGAGGAGGTTTTGTCCCATAGGGCACCTGCTGAGAACAACCAAACTGGCACATCACCCTAAATGGGAAGTAATAAGTGTTGCTGGTCAAACCAAGGAGAGTGATGCCCTCTTAATCTCTGGAGCGGACCACCAGGAAGATCTGATCTAACCAAGGAAACCTCCACCCCAACTCGGCTTCGGCCAGCCAAAGCTTTAAACCCTACATGTCTCCCAGTGGAAGCATATGGCATCTGCCCAGAAAGTAGCGGGTCACCTCACCACGGGTAATATAAAAATGAGGTACGGGTCCCAAAACGACAAGGTGCTTCCCTAGCCAAACCTGAAATAGAAGCCGGCATCCCCTAAGGCACACCACCTTGCCCAAGGCAAAAGCATCGAGGCAATGATAAAGCTTCGCCAGGATCAGATGCATCACAGAGCGGCCTCCCTGTAATTCGGTCAAGACATCGCAGAGTGCAAACGAGAAACTTTCTCCCCCAGTGAAGAAAAGAACCTTAGAGATAAGACCAAGAGTAAAAGCCTTCATGTTATAAACATTTCTAACTAGAAATTTTCACATGCTCTCATCACCAAAAAGTTCTCTCAAGAATTGAACCTAACTCCTACTGGGCCCTCCATTGAGACTATTTCCATAATGTGATTTCTTCAAACCTAAAGTCCTGTGGACGGCTTTGGCGTAACCCGGCTTCAGCATCACTCTCGTAAGACCTCTGTGCAGCTTCAAAACTGACAGGCTAGAGACTTTTAGTGTGAGAGACAACTCACGGTTCCCAAAATGAAAGACATGGGTATCCAGTTCCCAAAAGGAGGCGCCGCATGAAGAAGGTCCCATAGTGGAGGAATGTCAAGAAAATATGAGAGGCGGGCAAACCCAAGCTCATTCAAACCCATGAGCTCACTCTCATTCAAACTCTCTAACCACTTCTTTAGGAAACTGGGCCCAATGCCCAATGAGGGAAGTATAGCGGTCCCAAGCCCCCCATGAGAGGCGGGGATGGAAAGTGGGTCCATTGACATACAAAGATGTTCCTAAGGATACAAATTCAATGTAGGACAATGGACCCACCCTTGAGAAAGCGAGGAAAGCAGCAGCAAAAAGTACCAAGCCTAAGTTAAGTGAGAAGGAAAAGAGTGCATTCTCAGGCTTAAAAGGACCCACTTTCCTCAGAAGCACTTGGCGTGTATATTACACACGTCAGATCATTTTTTCCAGATTTGGCCTGGAGCATGTATTACACGCGCCAGAGCATTTTTTCCCAGATTTGGCCTGGTGCATGTATTACACGCGCCAAGCTTTTCTTTTCCTAGGATATGCCTGGGTGTGTAATACACACGCTAGACTATTAATGCCCCTATAAGAAAGATAAGGTCTAGGGGGGGCTTTTTCTTGCTGGCCCCCTAGCTAGCCCACCTACATTTCTTGCCCTTTGTTAAAAAAAAAGAAGAGAGCATGCTAGACCACATGTAGGGATACAAATTTTTGTCACATTTAACTTATATACATTTCTTCATGCAGAAAAGGCTCGCACTGATAAGAAAATGGTGGCCAAGTGTTAACCGAGGGTATGGCTCCAAGGCCTTTTTCTTGCTATCAATTGAATCTGCCCTGCAAAAAAGAGAGCCGATATACCACAACAAAGATGGAGCAGGCAATAATGAGGGAAAGCAATAAACATTCATCCAAAGGAGTAAAACCATAAAAAAAATATATAGCATCACATGGTCCCTTACATATTTCCAAAATAAAAAAAAATGTATATGTCCCAAAAGTCTCAAAATTCAAAAATCCAAAAGCAGAGCCTAATCCTTATTGGCACCCTTGGACTTCTTGCGCTTGCCCGAAGAGCTCTGATATGTCCTGAAATCTCCCACTCTGGTCCATGTTGGGAAAGTCAGCTAAGTAGGGAGGGCGACTCCTTTTCACGAGCACACTGTAGGTCGGGCCCAAAGTCAACAATCACGATCCATCAAAAGATAAAAATAGCAAGGCAATGATGAGAACCAGTCAATATGATACTCACCACTTCCACGTCTCGAATATCGGCAATATTATGGTAATACTCAACCTGGTTCACACCCGACTCATAGTCCTACACAAAAAGGAAAGAGACATCAGCTACAGGAGCCACAGACGCTAGCACAGACATTTTCTTTAGAAACAAGCATGCAGAAAGAAGAAAACCTTGCTTACCCTAGGAACCAATTCCGGAGGGGGGATCCGGATTGCTTCAGCAGATATGCGGGCCCGCTCATCTACGGCTGCACATAAACTCGAAAGAAAGGCATCGTCAAGGCATCTAAAAGTCCCTTGGACCGCCGCAGTCGAACTACTAGAGGCACCCGTACCAGAGGGGCCTAAGGGACAAGCTCCCGTAGCCTCAGTAGTACCCACCACTGCCTCATACTCATCATCAAAGTCACCTCCCTAGTCGAACTATGAAAAGGAGCAAAGTTCAAGTCAGTAGAAGAAAAAAATGAAGCAGAACCACTAAAAATTTGTCGAAGGAAAAGGAGAACCACTTGAGCTCGTGGACTACCAAGGGCCAAGAAATTAGCACCAGGTATGAAATGTGGAAGAATGGACCGGTAGGGCAAGGACTCATACCATAGCTGATAACCCCAGGCATGAGGAAATCATTGACGGGGACCCCATGATGAAGAAACTAAGCAGAGAGCTCCTCAATAGTACCCTCAAGAGCCATAACATCCGCAAGAGGGGCCTATGGCACGGGAAAGTGGTCTTGGTACTGATGTACCACTCTCTCTCCTAGGTAATACGCCTTGGCCTAGGCCCCATAAAGAACAAGACACGGTAGTCAACAAAGAAGCAAGACGGACCCACAGCAGCTCGATTTCAAAAAGGAGAACCAATGTAGGGATCATAGATAACCTGCCCAGACAGAAAATCATCTTATCAGCCAAATAGCATAACAAAAGGAAACTCTGAGAAAAGGAGGGAGAAATAGCCATACCTGCTCCAGGATTAGCAGATCGAACTGGGACCGCAGGCCCATATCTAAGTTCTTTATACCAACATCCCTGCGGTGGTGTGTGTTCCAGTTGCTCATGAACGTATAATGGATATATCAGAGTGAAGGAGGGAGCGGCCAGGCTGGAAGTACAGATATCCCCAAACCTAAAAAGAGTGGCATACATAAAAGATGTGTCACAGGTAGGGAATAACTAACCAATAAACCAAGGAAAGCAAGGGAGCCAGGGGTTACCTCTACGGCCGGCCAAATGCCGACAGTAGACTTTGCATTCTCAACTGAGACTGGAGCTAAGCCAGACATTAGCACGGTGTATTCGGCCCCACCCCAGTCATATCAGTGCACATCGTCACAATTTTCCATCAGACTAAGCAAAGACAGTGAGACCCGCCCACCACTGGTGTTCGAAAAAAGAGTCTTGCTTAGCAGGAAAAGGAGCGAGATGCGAGCCAACATCACTGCACGCTCGGACTCAATCAAGATGTCCGCATCAGGCTGGCCCAAATCCACCAATTCATTCTCATCAAATAGATCAGACATCCATGACATTTTAACCTCGAAGCCATGCAGATTTGTGGAGGTGGGATAATGCCCGATTAGTTGAACCACCTCATCCTGACAGGGCACGCGAAGGTTAGTCACCGGTATAACTCCCATTCGAATCCCCGTAATCATCTACCAATTGATGGGGGTAAGAGTCATCTCCACCATGGCCATGTAAAATGTCAGTCTCAGGACAAAAGCACTCAATCAAGGCCCTCAGATAGGCCCCGTCAGCCTGCATGATAGGGCACAAGAGGAAATCCTCGAAACTAGCCTAGATAAGAAGGAACTTCACGACCGAAGGGAGCTTGAGGTCCAACCAGCATCCTGGGAAGGTGATGGAAGGCAAGTCCTACATCCAAATAAAGAGGTATCAGATCCTGAAGATATTGCAAGCTCGTATAAAGGACAACAACAAAGCTTTTTACCTTGCCGGCGATCCCAAAATTCGATATGAGCATATTGTTGATGAAGGAGACCAGTATGGGCAGCCTTGCCTTGCATTTCGAACCAGGTATCAGAAGAGTGTTGCACCATAAAAATTTGCTCCCCTCGGGAACCATAGATCACTTCCGGCCCCTCCTCTTGCCCATGCTCTTCCTCACTCAACATTCTGAGATGGACACAAGTAATGATATTAAGATATGTCAGTAATGAAACATAAGCAAGTAAGTATGCCCCTTTTATTTTTCCATCAATCTTAAACCATCATCATTGCAAAAAGAATAATACATCAAAAAAGGAGAGAGTGGGTGTGGCCCAAAACCCCCACATTTCAAAAAGAGAGCACAACAAAAGCGAAAAAAAAAAGAAAACAAACAAAAGAAAATATATATATATACACATACAAAATTCCAAAAAAGAAAAGAAAAAAGCAAAACATGGATAAAATATAAAAAAGAGTCTTTCTTTTCCAAACAAACAAAAATAAAAAAATATATATGCATACAGAATAAACATACAAAAAAAAAAAAGAGAAACAAAACAAGGATAAAATACAAAAAAAGAGTCTTTCTTTTTCCAAAAAACAAAAATAAAAAAATATATATGCATACACAATAAACATACAAAGATCCAAAAAAAAAAGAAAAGCAAAACATGGATAAAATACAAAAAAGAGTCTTTTTTCCAACAAACAAAAAAAATCATCACAATCATCTGGCATTGCAAAAAAAATAGCAAAACACCATCTAGATCCACACAAAAAAAAGAAGAAGAAAGAGAGGCCCCTAATCACATCAACAATTGAAGAAAAAGAGTGGGGCATCACTAAAAAAACATATTTTTGCTCAAAGTCGGGGCCAATGCACATGGAATAGATCAAGGAAGTGATGCATAATCATACTTGCAAGAGGAATCACTCATTCATCATTCAAAAAATCAAAAATCTTAACCACATTGCAAATTATTCAAGAAAAATTAAGAGAAAATGAGATTAAGCATAGATTACCTTCAAGAAAATTAATCCTTAATTTGGCATGGAGCTTGTGTTTGATCGGCACGAGCAAACTTTGATGATGAAACAAGGTTCAAGCAATCTAAGGGAACCCTAGAGGGAGGTTCTATTTTCGTTTGGAGAGAGGGGGAGAGAAAGATTTTTATAATAACCCTCTTTGGCTCAGGCTTGGCCATTTTAAAAGGCCCCCCAGTTTTGGCTTGGCGTGTGTAATACACACACCAAGCATTATTTGGCCCCATTTTGGCCTGACGCACATATTACACCCACAAGGCTATTCCTGCCCTTTTTTGGCTTCGCATGTGTGTTGCACACATCGAGCCTGATCTTCCTCAAACCCGAGAAGGTGCACACACCCCTAAATGACAAGAGGGGCCCACCTATGCTTCAGACATTGTAGCTATGCTTGGCATGTCTAATACACACGCCAGGCTTAGCTACAGTAACCATGGGTTTTTGCTCGAAATTCACTTTTGGGGTTTGACTTATTGACCATCTCGATGTTTAGGATGGGCTTCATTAGGACTGTTGCACCCCTAATTACCCTATTTTTAACCCTTTAGTCATTTGAAACCTCACCCTATCATCTAGCATTGAAGCCCATTGCCACCTTTCTAAGCTCTCAAAATCCTAGGAAGGCTTAGATTTGGAGATTACCTAATTGCTAACCCTAATTAGTACTTAAGCACCCTCCTAACCTCCATTTTTCCTGTAAATAGAGAGGTACCCCTCCCTTTACAAGGGCTTGAAAAATTTCCCAGAGAGAAAAAGATTAAGAAAGAAGCTCTTCCTCCCTTCAGTGCACCCATTCCATACCAATTCTAGAATTCGAAAGCCCCCCCTTAGACCCCATCTTCCACTAAGAAACCCTTGAGTTAGGAGAGAACCACCCCCTAGCCTTCTACCTCTACCCCTTAGCTATGAAGCCTTAGAGGTTAGAACCCATTCTCCAACCATTCAAGCTATTAGTAGCTCGTCAAGTGCACCTACGTGAAGGTCCACATGCGTGCTACAAGGGCCTAAGAGTTTCTGCTCTCCCCTCTATTCCTCTACCTTCTTAGCGTTTGCTCTACCCTTGAATTTATGTCGTTACGTCGTTGAAATCTCGATAGTGGCGGAGGGGCACAAATAGGGTCAAGGTGCCTTAGGGTAAGAGAAAATGCTCTTTTCTTTCTTATTTTTCTAGTTTATTTTGGCTATAAGAATAGACCACTTTTAAGTGGGTTGGTCGGGTGCCAAACACCTTCCCGATCGATAATCGAAGCCCCTACCCAAGAGCCTTTGGCGTAGACTGGTGAATCAGAGTCACATTTATGGCATTTCGGTGCTTATAAATTTGATTTAGGTTTCCTGGGACACCAAAAGCTCCGGGTGGTGACTCTATATATTTTTTTACAAGAGTGTGCATTGTCACGATGGGATCGTAAAAAATCCTACAGCTGTATAGTATATAAAATATACGCAAGGCAATTAAGGTCGCTGATGGGCCTATGAGGCCCGAGAATGTATCCTTTTTTCTTAATTTTAAGTTGGACTATGAATTTTACTCTGATTTTTTTTCTTTTTTTCGTGGGTGGGTCCATCATCCTACTTTAGATCATGATTTACTTTAAACGATTTTGTATGACCATGGATCCACTTCTCGACCCCACCCCTCCGCGGGGGGGGGGGGGGTCCGAAATTTTTATACTTCCTTCTTTGGGTACAGGGCCCAACTTTCTAAAATATTGATTTGATAGCTTCATTGAGAGCGAGCTTGCGAGTTTGGATCAACTTGGGTTTGCCCGTCTCTCCTCTTTCCTTGATGTTCTTCTGTTTTGGGATTTTATCCATGCGATAGTTTCTCATTGGGATGCGAAAACCCATGTGTTCCATTTTGGGTCCCATGAGCTGACTCCGACACTTGAGGAACTCCCTGTTTTGCCGAGTCTGAGGTTACACCGTGTTCTTGCTAAGGTGGTACCAAAACAAGGCTATGCCAAGATCGTCCACATGACTTTGGGCTTGAAGAAAAGTGGGTATGAGAAGAGCTTTGCTGGCGGGCCCACCAGGTGTTCGGTGAAATTCTTGAGAGAAATTTTTGGTGATGAAAATTTGTAAAAGTTGCCAATCAAAAATATTCATAATGTGAAGGCTTTCGGTCTTTGTCTTCCCTCGGAGGTTCTCTTTTACATGGGGGTTACAGTTTCTCTCTGGCACTCTGCGACGTCCTGGTGGAGCTTGAAAAGGGTAGCTCTGTGATGCATTTTATGTTGGCCGAGTTTTACTGTGGTCTTGATGCCTTTCTCTCGGGTAAGGTGGAGTGTTTTCGAGGATGCTATGTTCTTCTTCAGGTCTGTCTTGGGGAGCACCTTGCTATTTTGGGACTCGTACCCCACTTTTATGTGGTCTGGGGGGAGGTAGCTCGTTGCTTTTTAAGCCGATGTTCTAAGTTGCCTCAGGAGAATACATGTGAGATGCGTCTTTGGCTGACTAAGGCATAGCTAGTATGGAGGCTTCCATGGCTTGACAGGACCGCCCCGATAGTTCGATCTAGAGATTATGAGGGTGTCACCCTTCTCGGGTTGACTGGTAGTACCCATTATTTCCCATCTCGGGTGCCATGCCATTTTAGTTATGTTCAATATGTGCCTTGTATGGCGAGACCTCCCTTGTGTGATCTTAGTTTTACCAGAGGATCTTTAGGGGTTTTGGAGAAGATAGTAGCTTTTTGGGAAACAAGTCAATCGATGGATATATGTGGCTTAGAGTAGGGGACAACTTCTTTGACTTCCCCAAAGTATGAGACTTGGTTATCTTCCACAGTATTCACTATGAAGCAGCTTGTTCCGGCCAAGAATAGTAATTTTGAGGGACCCTGGCCTAAGAAGGAAGCGGCACTTTTGACCCAGATAGAGCTTCTTGTAGATGAAAAGTGGGTATTGTCTGAGCTCTTAGAGAAAGAGCAAGTGAGAGTCGATATTGGGGAAACGAGAGTTGATGCTACAGAACATGAAGTCTCTTGCTTGGAAGAAACATTGAATGACGTCCTTGGCCATATTGATGATTGCTGGAAGCGGTACAAAGACCTCCATGGTTGGTGGATGACTGAACAGAATGTCCATGAAGATGCCTTATGTGAGCAGGTTCGCAACCAGGAGCTCGAGCTGGGCCGATGATCAATTCTTGCACATACCCTTCTTGCACAGATTAGATACCACAGTGAGGGGGTATGCAAAAACCCCCTTGAAAAATATATTTTTTTGGTTCTTATGCATGTATCTTTTTTTTTTTTATGTTTTTTCTTCTATTTCAAATTTTATAAACGGAGAAATAGGGTGCCACACTGATTATCTTTTTGAGAAGTGGTGTAAGCAAAGTATAGAAATGAAAATGGAAAAGGGAAATCTATTATCTTATCTTCTTGTTTTCTTTATATGTATTTTTTGATGCCTTAATCATGAGGAGAGGTAATGGGTCCAATTTTGAGAATGGTCGAACCCGTTCACGCGGTCGGACCTGAGTGAGGTTTAGAACTTTTACTGAGGTTGAAACATCCATCCCTTTGGATTGAATCAACCTTTTATCCTTACCTCAAGTCATGCGTCAGACGGTGCGGTCTGGAGATAATCTTGGTCAGAACTCGATTTGAGCTAACATGAGCGACCCGGTTGGTGACCAGATAAGGGAGTAACCGATGACTTTCTATTTTTCTTTTTCAATCCCAAGTAATTCACGGTGCCCAAGATGGGTTTTCGTTATGCTCATTGTTTCCCTCTTTTTTACCCATAGCTCCAATTTGGGTTTTCACTATGTCCATGGGTGTGCATTTTTACCCCAGGTGCCTTTTCAGGTTTTCACCTGGTCCACACAAGCTCGCTCTTTTTACCCGTAGTGCCCTTGCTGGTTTTCACTACGTCCATTTTTCTTTGAGCTTGTATATTTTCTTTTTCTTTTCAATCATTTTCTCAAAGACTGCGACATGGATGTCGATTCCATCATAGCCGGTTGGATGGAGTTTTTATTATCTCCCTGCTTGGCTTGTGCTGACTCAACGGATACTGTGACTGCTTATGGACCTTAAAGAGGGCTTTCTTCAAGGATGTATCTTGGCCATGAGATAGGTTAGGATATTTGAAGGTATTCTCGGGTTTCAAAATGTTTCCTCGATTGGGTTCCAACTGTCACAATACACTTTTTCCTTTGGAATTTTGACTGTACATGCCCCACTTTTTCTTTTCTATATTTTTTTTTATTTTTGCTTTCTTTTCAGACATCCTATTTTCGGGATTTTGCTTTTCTGATTTTTTTGGATTTTGATGATGACTCTTATCTCTCTATTTTTTTGTGTATATACACACATTTTTCATTTTTCTGGGAGGGGTTAATGAAGGAAAGGCCACTGGCTAAAATGGGGTAGCAAAGGGTTAAAGTATGTAGGGATATATATATATATATATATATATATATATATTTTGGCGACTTGGCCTTGAAATTATGGGCTCTTTCTTTTTTTAAGTGGTCCTTAAGTAGTCACGTATCCATCTTATCACTACTTACCTTACTGCGGGAGACTCAGGAGTAAAATCTGCGTACGTTCCAACATTGATCAGCTCAGGAAAGGGCCATTCCCTGTTGGGCCCTTTCCCAGTTGGGCTTGAATTTCCCTCTCAGATCGGCGTAGAAAGAAGGGAATATTTTCTTAAATACAGTGTCACCCACCTTTAAATCTTGAACACGAACATGTTTGTTGTAAGCGCGTGCAATTCGCCCTTGATAGAATTAAGTATGACACAAAGCTGGAAGCCACTTTTTGTCGATCAGGTTTAATTGTTCAAAATGGGATCTCTCACTTTCAGCTTCTGGTAGATCTATTTCGATGAGGATGCGAAGGGAGGGTACTTCGACCTCAACTGGTAGCACGACCTCGGTTCCATACACAAGGTAAAATGGTGTAACCCCTCTAGCTGTACGGATAGACGTTCTATAGGCCCATAATGTGAATTGTAACATTTCACTCCAATCATGGTAGGTGACGATCATCTTCTCAAGGATACGTACAACTGGTTTTATTGGCTGCTTCAACGGGTCCGTTAGTTTGCAATCGATATGGTGACGAGCGATGATGTTTGATCTTGTACTGCTCGTATAAGGCTCTGATGCGCTTATTCATAAAATTGGTGTCATTATCCATGATGATATCCTTAGGAATGCCAAATCGACAAACAATGTTGTTCTTGATAAACTTCTCAACGTGAATGGCCGTGATGTTTCCATAGGATGCTAGTTCTACCCTTTTTGTGAAGTACTTGATAGCAACCAGGATGAACTGATGCTCACTAGAAGCTTTAGGATTGACCTTTCCGACAACGTCGGGGCCCCATATGGCAAATGGTCATGGGGTGGTCATACTGTGTAGATCTATGGTTGGAGTATGTATCAAACAAGAGTGTTCTTACATTTGTAGCTCTTTTTGAATGTTCTTCCAACAATCGGTTTCCATAGTGATCTAGAAATACCCTTGCTGAAGGATCTTTTTAGTGAGCATGTGTCCATTGACGTGTGCCCCGTATACTCCCTCGTGGATCTCTTTCTCGATGTTGGCTACCTTGCTCTCAGTTAGGTATCAGAGTAGGATATTGTTAAATGATCGCTTGTAGAGACATTCACCGCAGATAACATAATTTGTCGCTAAATGTTGGATGGTCTGCCTGTTCGTCTTGGACGTACCCTCAAGAAAAGCTCTATTTTTGAGGAAATTCTTGATATCTGAGAATGAAGGTGGCTCATCATCTGTCTTTGTGGATCTATGCAACTGTGGGAATCAGGGCGATCCCGTCGCGATGATGCGCTCCCTAACGAAAAATATAGAGTCGCCACCCGGAGCTTTCGGTGTCCCGGGATACCTAGTTCATTTTTATGAGCACCTAAGTGCTAAAAATATGACCCTGAATTCGGTCCACACCAAAGGCTCTTGGGTAGGGGCTTCGTTAGGCACCCAATCAACCCGCTTAACGCGGTCTCTACTAATGGCCAAAAATAAAATGAAGTAAAAAAAAAGAAAATAGCTTCCTCTTGCCCGAAAGGGCTTAGAATCCTATTTGTGCCCCTCCCTTCCTACCAAAAATTCAGCGGCGTAACGGCACAAATGGGAGGATGGAGGGAGCTAGAAAGAGATAGGAGAAGAAAGGGGAGAGTCGGAGCCCTCGGGCCCTTGTAGCACAGTAGAGGAGCCTTGTGTGGCTTGCTTTGATGAGCTTTTGAAGGCCTTGTATGGTGGAAAATGGGATTCTAACTCCTAAGGCTTGAAGCTAAGAAGTAGGGAAGGGAGGCTAGGGGATCACACACACCTAACCTAAGGGTTTTCTATGAAATGCTAAGGTCTAAAGGAGTGTTGTGAATTCTGGAATTTGTATAGGGGGTGTGCAACAAAGGGAGAAAGATCTTCTCACTTTAAGCTCTTTCTCTCTTAGGTAGAAATTCTCAACCCTTAAGCAAGAGGGGTGGCTCTCTAAGTATAGAGAAAGGGAGGATTAGAGGGTTACTTAAGAGCTAATTGGTTTAGACATTAGGTAATCCCCCATCTAAGGTTTTCTAGGTTTTTAGGGTTATAGGAGTTTGGGAAACCGGTTTCAATTGTAGATGATGGGGTGAGACCATAGGTGACTTAAGGGTTGCAAATAAGCTCAAAGGGGGTGCAACAAACCATAAGACACCCACCTCAACCAAGGAGATGGTCAAAGGGTCAAACCAGATGGAGTAAATTCGAGCATTTGATGATAGATACTGTAGCTAAGCTGGGCGTATATATTACATACGCCCAGCTTATGCACAATAAAATTCATGAAAACCAGGGGGAATCTGAGAAGATGGGTGCCCGTGTTGGTGGCCACCTATGCTGGGCGCATGTATTATATACGCCCGGCCAAATTTGGCCCAAAAATGCCAGGCATATATAATATATACGCCTGACCAAACTGGGGCCAAATTTGCCGGGCGTATGTAATACATACGCCTGACCAAAAGTCATGATTTTATGTGAGCTTTCTATCGGCCATAACTTTTGAACCATAACGCCAAATTGGGTGATCGTTAGCTCATTGGAAAGCTGGAGAAGTCCTCTTTCCAATGGTATATGATTTGATTTCAATAAAAGAACTCCGCTAGTCCTGGTGCACCATACTTTATCCATTGCCCGAGAAGGTTAGGTTTAGGGTTTGCAATGGGTTCTAAGGGTCGGGGCTGGTTTCTAAAGGTTTGGGATAGGTTCCTAAGGGATCTAGGGTGATTCCTAAGGGTTTAGGGTGATTCCTAAAGGTTCCATATATGCCATTAAAAGCTCAAAAATGCACCTCTCTGGAAATGTGTTTCGATCGGGCCTTGGGCCAAATTTGGGTGTCTACAGATGCCCCTCTTTGGTATCCGATCACTAGTGATCGTATGCCAAAGAAAAGAGACATCCGAAGAGGCCCAAGGCATTACTGACGGGCTCGCTGCATTCAGAATGAACTTCAAACATCAAGTGAGTAACATGGTGAGAAAATGAAAGCCCTGGAGTGCCAGGCTAATCATTCGTTTCTCGAGGTAATCGGTTTCCAAGCGCTTAGCGACATTACTGGGCATAACCGAAGTTGAATGAGTTGCAAAAGCCCATTAGTCGGGAAAAACATCTACTCCTCGAGATGATTTGAAGGTGATTGATATTTGAGATTTATTCTAAATACAACAGTTTCGTAAGAGGGGTGATCGACCCACATTCAAAGATAGGCGCGAAGTAAACATACGCAAGGCTCCACAGTTTACGTCCAATCCTACAAGGCATTTGACGACCTCATTGGATTATTCGTGGGTGCCCTTGCTGAAAGCAGGGTTCGAGATCTTTAGACGAACCCATTGATCCCAAAGTTTATTTAGCCTGACTACCCGAGCGAAGTGAATAGATGTCACAACACCTTTTGGGAGTACGTGCTATTTTTTTTGAAAATGTGACCTTGATCAACATGAGCTAGAGCATCCATCTTTAACTACCTTGAACAAATCCAACCAAACATTGGGTGTCTCCTAAAAAGGGGCATCCAATCTTAGCTTTCGCCGACAATGATCATAAACATCAATTAACTATGCATAACTATGCACCCATCAGGGGCAATAAGCAACAACAAAGGTGATGGAAGCCTCGACCAGGACCCTCCCGGGTACAATTTACGGGGACAAACGACCATCATACGGATACCTAGATGCATGGCGTACACTTTACAGGGATACCGCTGCCCATACAGGTTTTAAGCCTACAGAAAATAAAAGGGAAATGAACCCTTCTGAATGCATGGCTGCACATAGTTTGATTGACACATAATCTCATTCTCAACAGGTTGGTCTCAACCAACGATTGACCTTTTCCAACGGAGAATCTGAAGCTTAAGACAACTTAAGTTCACACAAATCCAAAACAGAACGCTCATCGCTCAAAAGATTTAGCAGTGGAATCAATCCGATCCAAGCATTGACTGTTTGACCAAAATTGACACTATCGCTCCTACTTTGAAGTAGGATCCAAGGATCCAAGGTGAACCTTAGACATAGGACATTAATTTTGCACAGCTGCATTGCCGGTAAAATATTGGCATTTTACCGCATCGAAAATACGCGAGTGCGTAGCATAAAAACATAGATTTCTTTTTTCTTTTCAAAATGATTTTTAATCTCTCCTTTTTTTAATAGACCTGACGTCGGTGGTGGGATGCTTCATCTGATTTTTCCATCGCTGAGAAGTTGCCAGCTTCGAGGCTTCAGACCGTTTGATGTTCCTGCACATCCTTGAGAAAATGTCAGTCCCTTTTTTGTTTATACATATAAAGAAAATACATCCTAAACAGCGGAAGAAAAAGTAGATTTCTACCTACACTTTTTCATTTTCAAGATATTTTTTGGATTTTTGTTTTTAAAGATTTTTTATTATTTTTCTTCATTTTTGAGATTGAAATATGATGCTGGAAATGAGTAGAAATATATACACATTTTTTTTTGTGTTTGGATTTTTCTTGATTTTTTTTATTTTTGGCTTTTCTTCTTTCTATATTTTTGATCCCTTGATAGTAAGACAGAGTAACGGGTCCCATTTTGAGCATAATCGAACTCTTTCATACAGTCGGTCCTGAGTGAGTTTTCTGATTTTACCAAGGCCGGAACGTTGATCCCTTTGGATTAAGTTAAACCTTTCTCCTTGCCTCGGGTCATACGTTTGACGGTGTGGGTTTCACAAGGAAAATTATGGTCGGGACCCAATTCGAACTAGCATGAGCGGCCCAGTCGGACAAGAGGGTACAGGAAAAGTAAAAAAAGGGTTCCTCAAACATCAATCTTCTCAATCAGTCCAAACCTTTCTTTTTTAATTTTTTTCTCCTTTTTTTTTTATCTCCCTTTTTTTTTTACTGGTGGCACCCTTTCGGGTTTTCACCACGTCCATGGGTTTAGCTCTCTTACCCCAAGCGCCCTTTCGGGTTTTTACCTGGTCTGCACAAGCTCGCTATTTTTACTCGTAATGCCCTTTCAGGTTTTCACCACGTCCATCTTGCTTTGAGCTCGTATTTTTATTTTATTTATTTTTTATTCTTTTTAATATTATATTTTTTTTTTCAAGAGCCACGACATAGACGTCGATTCCGTCATAGCCTGCTGGATGGGGTTCTGGTGTCGTCTCACGACTTGGCTCATGTTGACTTAACAGATATTATGACTGCTTGTGAACCTACAAAGAGGGCTTCCTTCAGGGTGTAGCTTGGCCATGGGTTAGGTTAGGATTTGAAGGTATGCTGGGCTAAAAAAGTGTTTCATTGATACGGCTTAAGTTTTCTCAACATACTTTCTTCCTTGGGGGTTTTAATATACATGCCCCATGATTCTTCTTTTTTTTTCTTTTCGCTTCATTTCAGGGAATCTCTTTTTGAGGTTTTACTTTTTTGATTTTTTTTGGATTTTGATAGTAACTCTACTTCATCTTTTCTCCCCCTTTTTTTTTGGTATATGTACACGTATATTTTTTAGGGGAATGGGTTTATTGAAAGAAAGGTCCAGGCTCAAATGGGGTGGCAAAGGATATCATCATTTTTAGGGATGCTTTCTGGCTAATGTATTTGGAATGATGGCCTCTTTTGGGTGGTTCTTAAGCAGTCACGTATCTGTTTCATCAATACTCACCTTATCGCGATAGACTAAGAGTAGAACCGTCGGATGTATCCAGCATTGATGGGCTCAGGAAGATGATCTCCGTCCATGGTGGAGAGGCGGATGGCGTATCTCGGCAATACTTCTCGAATGACGTATGGTCCTTCCCAGTTCAGCTTAAACTTTCCTCTCGGATCGGCATGGAAGGATGGGAAGATCTTCTTTAGCACAGTGTCTCCTATCATTAGATCTCGACTGCGGACATGTTTATTATAAGCGCGTGCGATCCTCCCCTGGTAAACTTGAGTGCGGCATAAGGCCAGGAGTCTCTTCTCATCCAATAAGTTCAACTGATCAAAGCGTGATCTCTCTTTCTCTACTTCGGGTAGGCCTGATTCGATGAGGATTCATAGTGAGGGTACTTCAACCTCCACCAGGAGGACGACCTCAGTTCCATACACAAGAGAGAATGGTGTTGCCCCTGTAGCGGTATGGATCGAAGTTCTATAGGCCCACAAAGCAAATGGCAGCATTTCGCTCCAGTCTCGATAAGTGATGACCATTTTCTCAAGGATGCGGACGACTGTCTTGTTCGCAGCTTCCACGGCTACATTAGTTTAAGGCCGATAAGGGGATGAGCGATGGTGCTTGATCTTGTATTGCTCGCAGAAGTCTCAGATGCGCTTATTCGCAAAGTTTGTGCTGTTGTCCGTGATGATATCTTTGGGTACTCCAAATCGGCACACAATATTATTCTTAAGAAACTTCTTGACGTGACTGGCAGTGATGTTGGCATGTGACGTCGCTTCTACCCACTTGGTGAAGTATTCAATGGTGACGAGGATGAACCGATGTCCATTTGATGCTTTCAGATTAATCATTCCGACATTGTCGAGGCCCCAGGTAGCAAATGGCCAAGGAGTGGTCATGCAGTGAAGATCAATGGTAGGAGCGTATATCAAACTAGAGTGTTCCTGACACTTGTAGCATTTTTGAACATGTTTGAAACAATCCGATTCCATGGTGGTCTAAAAGTATCCCTGTCGTAGGATTTTCTTAGCCAGCATGTGACCGCTGACGTGGGCTCCGCATACTCCTTCATGGACTTCCTTCATAATATTGACTGCTTCAGTTTCAATGAGGCACCTGAGTAAGATGTTATTGTATGATCGCTTGTAGGGGCATTCCCCACAAATGACATAACCTACCGCTAAACATTGAATGGTTCGTCGGTCGGTTTTGGATGTACCCTCTGGGAAAGTTAGGGTCTCGAGGAAATTCTTGATATCTGAGAACCAAGGTGGCTCATAATCAGGCTTTGTAAGTTCCTCAATTTGGAGGCAGAAGGCCAGCTCATTCCTCTGCTCGATCATGATCGGTTCATCTCAACACCATAGGAGATTTCAATCATTGACGCCAAAGTTTCTAAAGCGTCGGCAAAGCGATTCCTTATTCGGGGGACGTATGAGAAATTCACATGTTGGAATCAAGCGATTAGATCTTCAAGGTGTTCATGATAGGGGATCAGTTTCTCCTCTTTCATCTTCCAGTCACCATTCGTCTGACATATGATTAACTGTGAATCGGCAAATACTTGAAGGTGAGTTACATTCAGATCGAGAGCTGCCTGTAGACTGGCGGCGTAAGCTTCATACTCAGCCATATTGTTAGTGCAAGGGAAGTTGAGCTTGATAGAGATCGGTACATGGGATCCTTTTGGCAAAATTAGGATGGCGCCAACTCCTTGGCCTTCGACATGCGATGCCCCGTCAAAGTGCATTACCCATGATTCTTCTACTTCTTCTGTATCATCTTCCGTCATGAACAAGATATCTTCATCTGGGAATTCAATTCTTAATGGCTCATAGTCAGGTAAAGGGTTCTCAGCAAGATGATCGGCGAGTGCCTGCCCCTTGATCAATTTCTGAGTGACGTACGTGATGTAGAATTTAGATAATAATAGCTACCATCGCACAGTTTGGCTAGTGAGAGCAGGTTTCTCGAACAGGTACTTCAATGGGTCCATTCGTGCTAGAAGCAGGACGGCTTAGGATAACAGGTAGTGTCGAAGTCTTTGAGTAGCCCACACGAGCGCTAGGCATGCCTTCTCCAAATGAGAGTAGCGCATCTCGTAATCAGTAAACTTCTTGCTCAGATAGTAAATGGCCTGCTCTCTTCTTCGTGTTTCATCATGCTGCCCCAAAACACATCCCATCGAAAACTCAGTCATGGATAGGTACATTATCAGGAGTCTACCAGGTACAGGTGGTACCAAAAATGGAGGATTTAAGAGGTAACCCTTGATCTTGTAAAATGCAACTTGGCAGTCATCATTCCACTCAACTGGTGAATCCTTTCTTAGTAGTTTGAAGATCGGTGCACATATCGGAATTAACTGTGCAATGAACCGACTGATGTACTGGATTCTGTCTAAAAAGCCTCTGACCTCTTTCTCTATAGACGATGGTGGTATTTCAGTGATGGCCTTGATCTTGGTCGGATCGACCTCGATGCCTCTCCTACTGACGATAAAACCTAATAGCTTTCCTGACATAGCCCCGAATGCTCACTTCTGGGGATTCAATCGCAACCTGTACTTTCACAACCTCTCGAACATCTTCTGAAGGTTTACCAAGTGGTCGTCCCTTTCTGGCGATTTGGCGATCATATCATAGACATACACTTCGATCTCTCGGTGCCTCATGTCATAGAATAGGGCTGTCATTGCTCTTTGGTAGGTTGCCCCAGCGTTGAGCCCGAATGGCATCACCTTGTAGCAGAAGGTTCCCCAGGGAGTGATGAACGCGGTCTTCTCTCGGTCAGCCTCTGCCATCTTAATCTGATTGTAGCCCGAGAACCCGTCCATAAAAGAAAGCATCCCGTGCTTAGCAGTGTTATCGACCAAGATATCGATGTGGGGTAATGGAAAGTCATCCTTAGGGCTTGCCTTGTTGAGATTCTAGAAATCAATGCACATTCGAACCTTCCCATCTTTCTTTGGTACAGGGACGATATTGGCCAGCCACTGCGGGTACTTGGATACCATGAGGAAATCCGCATCATACTGCTTAATGACCTCGTCCTTGACTTTCAACATCCATTCAGGTCTAAGACATCTCAGCTTCTATTTAATCGGCTTGCAATCAGGGTAGAGTGGCAACTCATGCTCAAGCAGATCGGTATCCAGACCAGGCATGTCTTCATATGACCATGCGATGACGTCTTGGTATGACCGGAGGTAGTCTATCATACCCTTTCTCTCAGCAGGGGACAGTGACTTTCAAATTTTGGTGATTCTAGGGACCCCTTCGGTGCCCAAATTGACATCCTCTGTCTCTTCGACAATCGGGGTAGGGCCATGCTCAAAATCGGCGAATTGTTAAAGGAGCTCATTGGGGAGCTCATCGACTTGACCTTTCTCGTTTAGACTCGTGACTCCTACCTCTTCTCGTATTTCTACAGGGAAGGGGTCAGCTTCGCATGGGACGGGTATCACCACATCATTTTCATTTTTATTAGGAATAAGGACAATATTTTTGGAATTGGTATTTTTTCTATTTTTATGGTTTTTTGTAATTTTTCAAAAGTTAGCCCCTGGCGTGGTGGATCTCTATATATGCAGGTAGAGTGTCCGAGAGGCTAACCTCACTTCTTGCAGGTTGTTTTTTTTTTGGGGAAACAGGTGCCAAACTTTAGGCCACTTCCTGCTTCCAGGGTTTGGGGCAAAGATGCCCAGTTGCGTACCTGAGGGGCCGCTTCTTTACCTATTGGGATGGAGGGTGTTGACTGATATGGCTCATTGGAGTCAGCTTCCATCATATTGATCCCCATTTCGTCTGAGATCATGTCCTCAAACGATAGCTCGATTTTGTGGTGATTCACCATAGGAGGGATTTGTTCAGGGATTGACCGTCGTTCCTCGAAAAGGGACAATGCGGCCAAATCTATCTCCAAGCTGGGAAGGGAGATCTAGGGATTGGTGGGATGGACTGGGGCTATGGGTTTGTGTGGGGTCAAATGGGTTGCCCCATTTCGATTGATCTTTACAACTCCTGGACTGACAAAGGAATCCCTAATGTGCGGCCTAGGGCGAGGTTTCTCTTCTCTGTTGATTCCTCGGGCTCTTACCGCTGCGGCAACCCTGGCTTTCTCTTTGGCTTCTCGGACCTCTTACTCTGTGGGCTTGTATCCTAGCTCGAATCTTACTTTCTGCCCCTTAGCCACAACTGGCTCTCTTCTGCCTTATAATTTGGGTCCCATACCCCTTTCTTTCTGATAGCCCCACTTTTGGAGCATTGCCACTGCCGCTATCATACCGCCTCTTATTTTTGACATGATACCCTCGATGGGTTCTAGGAGTATAGCCGACACCTCATACTCGAAACAGTGGAGGTCGACATCCTCGACGGTGTGTGGTACATCCAGCATATTGGGTTTTTCAACACTATTGGCAGCCTTTTCTTTCTCACTGTGCCCCTCTCCAATGATTGTGATAATCTTATGCCCAAATGCAAGTTTGAGTTTCTGGTGCAATGTGGAAGGTATGGCTCCGACTTCATGTAGCCACGGGCACCCCAATAACAGGTTAAATGAGGATTTGATATCCATGACTTGAAACAAGATGGAAAAGGTCATTGGCCCTACCAACAGCTCAAGATCAACTTCTCCCATTATTTCTCTCCTGGTATTGTCAACCCTCTAGAGCTGGTTCTGGTGGCCCTTAACATGCACGGATCAACCCCGATCTTGGTGGCAGTTCTTAATGGGCATATATTTAATGCAGACCCGTTATCAATTTGAACTAAGGGGATAATAATATTTCCATACTCAACGGTTATATTCAAAGATTTTGAGTGACTACCTCCTTCCTCAGGTAAATCGGCATCAAAAAATGAAATGGCATTTGGAGCCATTACTTGACCAATTATCTACCCGACTTCGTCTGGGCTAACTTGGAGTGATACATGCACATTTTTTAACGCCCCCATTAATGCTTAGAAATGGAGTGGGGACGTCATCAACAGATCCCATACAGTGATATGGGTAGGCATTCTTCTCAGCTGAGTCTCTAGTATATGTTTTCGACTCATCTTCTCGAAGGGGTTCACCGCACTGTCTTTCTTTCGTTCGGGCTGGGCCTGTGCTGCTGTTGGTGCTTCTGGCTGCTTTGATATCCTCCCTGACCTGGTAATAAAATCTACTGCTACTGCTTCTGGCATTGACATCCGTTTGCTCGTAGCTTAGCGGGACTTGATGAGGATCATATGTGGGTCCCGAGAGCTGGAGAGGTATGGTTGTTGGTTCTTGAGGTACTTGTACTGTCATCTCAGGAGGCGTGGGAAATACTTGATTCATCCCTGTGGCAGTGGGTTGGGTGGAAAGATTGGGCCAAATGGGGGTGGTGAAGTTTGAGGGTGGTGGCATTGAAGGGAAGGAGGTAAAAGTAGGCCCTTGATATTTAGTCGGTGCGGGCAGCTGATGGGCCGTCAGGTAATTGACCTGGGTGGCGGAACTTGCCGGTGGTTGAGCTGGGGGTGATGGAGTGGGCGCAAGCCATTGATAACTAATGGGCGTGGGTGCTGGATTGGGGGCTTGGTGGCTTATTGGGTAATTGATGCGGGTTGTGCTATACGGTGGTAGTTGGAATGGGGCGGGCGTAGGCCACTGATGACTGGCGGGTGCGGGTGTAGGATTAGGGACCTGTTGGCTCATTGGAAATTGATGGGGGTTGTGGTGTATGGTTGGTATGCATTGATATTCACGTAATTGACCGGTGTGGGCGATGAAAAGTATGCCCTGAGATCCAAGGGTTCTATTTGTGGAGTCGGGTTGGGGAAATAATCTAACAAGTTTAGAGGTTCAACTACCCCTATATTCCTTTCTTCAACGTTTCTTAACAGCGGTGCTACATAACTCTCCAGATCACTGATATAATCGGATGGGTCAAATTCGAATTCCTCCTCATCTTCTATCATTCCGATGGTAGGTCTGGGACCTGCTCCTCCGGTAGGATGTGGGGGTAGTGGTACTTGATGAATATTAGTATGCTGAGAAGGTGCAGGGGGAATGATTTTCCCGACATCAATCAAATCTTAGATGGCGTGCTTCAATGGGAAGCAGAGATCAGTAGGGTGACCCGAACCCTGATGAAAATTGTAGTGGGTATTTGCGTCATAGTTCTTTGGGATCGGGTGAGGAGGAGGTTGCGGTTGGCGGATAGCCACTAATCCCTTTTCTACTAACAGGGGAAAAAGTACACTCAAAGATTGCCCCAGAGGTGTGAAGACTCAATCGTAGCGGGCTCTCCTCCCCATTCTTTGCATTTGCTCAGGCCTAACAGGTGCTTGTGGGGCTGTCTGAAATTAAAACGGGGTAGTATTATTATTGGTCCTGGTATTGACTATGTTCTGGACATCGCCCCCTGTTCTCTTCTCGTTCCTCTATTATGAAAATCTTCTAACCCCACTGGGTCCACTTGGCACGTTCTTATTCAGACGCCCCTCCCTGATGGCATCCTCACATCAATTAGCGTTCCTTACTAGATCAGCAAAGCTGGTTTCCTGTTGATATACCAAAAAGTCTGAAATCACTGGCAGAGTGTTCCTCGAAATCATCTCTATCTGTTCATCATCAGGTATTCTGTTCCTGACTTGAGCTGTCAATGCTCTCCATCGCCCAAAGAAGTCGCTGAAGGTCTCATTCTAGTTCTGCTTTAAACGGGCCAAATTAGACTTGCGCGGTTCAATATCAATATTATAGACATACTTTCTTGGAACAAATGTGTCAAATCCTTCCATGTCTTCATCATAGATGGTTCAAGAGATGTGAACCACCTTAGGGCTGGTCCAGTCAAACTTTTTTGAAAGATTTTTATTAGCAGTCTCTCGTCCCCCCCATACTGGCATGTCCCCACAATAGGATTTGAGGCGTGCAATCGGGTTGCCAGTGCCATTATATTTGTCGAAGGCTGGCATTTTGAATTTGGGGGGCAGGGGAACCTCAGCGAACAGGCATATGTCTGTGAAGTCCGTGGCATGGATTTCAGTACAACCCATTTTCATTAACTGCTTCTGTATTTTGTCCAACTGTTCTTTTAGCTGCTCTGATTCTTTGGACACAGGAGCTGCTTTCTCGGCAGTTGGTTGGACTTCGCTTTGGGCCACCAGGGGATGGGCAATTATGGGAGGAGGGTTGAGGCTGGTCAAAGCCCCAGCATAGTCCCCGCTATTCCTAATCTCGTCCTCTTCATACTGTTGGTCGGCATAATGTGCAGTGAGGACGGGATTCTCCTGTGGTTGTGGCATGGGTTGGATGGGAATGACATCAGTAGGGGTTGGGTGAGCCCATTGGGGGTGAGGAAAGGTTTGTTGGGTGATGGGAATTTGGTTTTGGGGTGGGGCCTGATAGGGCCATTAGGTATGGGGGAAGGTTTGGAGATGGCCTTGGGGTGTGGGGCCATGGGAGACTTGGGTTTGAGGTATGGCATGGGTTTGACCCGGCTGTGAAGGTTGAGTTAAATGTTGGGGGTATTGTGGAAGGTATGAATGTGGGGTTTGGGTTTAGGCCATGAACCCTTGGCCATTTTGGGCTACGGGCCATTGATAGGTTTGGGCCATGGCCCTTGGTAGGTGTGGGCCAGTGGGCCTGGGTAGGTATGGGCCAAGGGCCCTTGATGGGTCTGGGCCATGAACCCTTGATAGGTTTGGCCCAATGGGCCCTGATGGGTCTAGGCCATGGGCCCTGGGTAGGTTTGGGAGGTGGGGTATTAGGCCATGGGGTCCTGGGATATGTGGAAAAAGGGGGTTTGGGCCAATGGGCCTTGGGGTATGTGGGAGTTTGGAGATTGGGCCATGGGGCCTTGGGGGAAGTGGGTAACGGGGGTTTGAGTGGTGTGGATTATGGGGGGTTGATTGGGGTCATGAGGGAGTGAGGCATGGAGATTGGCTAGGGTATGAGATGGGTTCATGGGCATGGGGTGTGAAGGAGAGGGGGTGTTTTGAGAAGCCTTCCATAAGGAGTAGGCTTGGAATATCTCCTCCATCATGGTCATCGAGGGAGGGTTGGATGGAGATGGGAGATTTAAGGGATGATGGGGTATAGATGGGATGGAGGTGGCGGAAAAATTGGGCATGGCCCGGGTATAATCGCATGGCATGGGAGGGAGGGGGGGGAGGAGGGGATGTATTGGGTATGTTTTGGGATGATGGGGGGCATGATGAGGAGGGATGAGGAAAGTTGGGCATGGCCCCGGTAAAAATGGGCATGACCCGGATGGATGGGGGATTTTGCAGGGGGTTGGATAGGGCGGAAGTGGTGTATGTGAATGTGGGTGGATCAGGTCTATAGGGGGATGATGGGAATTGGGGCATGGATGTGGATTAGGAAAATGGGTTTGGCATGGAAGTGGATGGACTATGGGGTAGGTTTAGCATGGGTATGGGATGGAAAACGGGCATTGTTTGGGCAAAGGATGGGCAGTTGGGGATTGGATTTTGGATATTTTTGGGGAGTAATGGTTGGGAATATGGGGGCGCCGAATGGGCCGGTGACGATAAAGGGCGGTTGGGTGAGGGGGATGGTAGAAAAAACTTCTCCCGAATGGGAGTGGGTTGGAGAATGTGGCGGGGATGAGTCAGGATCGGCGTAAGCCGGGTCCACTACCCATGACATTCTTCGAGAGTGGGTCGGGTAAGGATGCCTTGGATGAGGCCCAAAATATTTCCTCCTTCCCCTACGGGATGGCGGAGGGTAAGAAGATGCCGTTGTGCCAGCACCACAAACTATCTATTTTTCGGGTTTTGATCATATATATTTTTTGAATTTTATAATTTTTCTTTTTAAAACAAAGGTTCTGAGGCCCTGAAATTCCCTTTTTGGGTGGCTCTCATACCTTAATTCAAGACCCACGGTGACGGTTTCGATGCACTTCGAAAGAATCAAAGGAGACCCTTAATCTATTAAAGCCACAAAAATCGAGGCAAATAACTCGATCCCCCGAAATGAGCCAAAAAGAAGTTGCCCTCTTTTGACTGGCAGGGGCATATTGGGTGTCGGAGATGACGGAGCCCAAACAAGGCACTAAGCACACTAATCGGGGAACTTGGGAGATGAAGAAGGCCACTGATTCGGGCTGCTTAAACCCAGTTTATACTGGGCGTATGTATTATATACGCCTGACCAAAACTAAGCAGATTTGGCTGGGCGTCTATATTATATACGCCTGAGTATTTCTGAGGATTTTTTAGCTAAGCGTATTTAATATATACGCCTGGCAAAACTGTTCTTTTAGCTTGGTTTGATAGTGTGCACAGCAAGCCCAAAATTAGTCTCTTTTTTTGGTTTTTGTGAAAGCTAGGCTTCCGGGAACTGAGCAGTTTTTTTTTTTATCGATTCTCTCCTCACCGCACCTAAGGGGTTTGAGTCTGGTATAACTCGCTAGCGCACTCCCCAAGGGTTTTAAGCTTTTTGGGAATGGGAACCCACCCGATATACCTCCGGCGTGAGCGCCTTCTCAGATACTAGGTAGGCTGGGACTTTTCTGGATCATCACCACTAGGGCTGCCACCATACTAAGACCCGGGTGTTTGTATGTGTGCCTAAATCCAACCCTTTGAAAATCTATCCCGTAAAAAAATAAATTAATTAAGCTCCCTAACTTGATTCAATTTTAATTTTTTTTAAAGCTTTTTCTTTTTTTGGAAGTTTTCTTTAGTTCAAAGACCGAGGGTGATGATCCCGTGCCGCCACTACGGGCCGGCGTCCACTGGCGGAATATGAGTGCTCAAGTAGGCCCGCCAATCGGCTAAGGCACTTTAAATGATGAAAATTTAAAGGAATTAAAAGACAATATTCAAGTAGGCCCGCCAATCGGCTAAGGCACTTAAAATGACGAAAAAGTAAAGAAATTAAGAGATGATGCGCATGTAGGCACGCCAATCGGCTAAGGCATGTAAATGACGGAAAAGTAGGGGTGAGAAAAATGACTTAATCGGAGGGGTGAGTTAAAAAAAAATAGCAAAAATAAGACAAAAAAAAAAAGCAATAAATGTTAGGAAAAATAAAAAAATAAAAAGGGCTAGTTCAAGGGGAAGCTCTACTAGCTAGTCCCCAGCAGAGTCGCCATCTGTGCAACCGTGGGAATCGGAGTGATCCCGTCGAGACGATGCGCTCTCTAACGAAAAATATAGAGTCGCCACCCGGAGATTTCGATGTCCCGGGATACCTAGTTCATTTTTATGAGCACCTAAGTGCTAAAAATACGACTCTGAATCCGGTCCACACCAAAGGCTCTTGGGTAGGGGCTTCGGTTATCGATCAGGAAGGTGTTAGGTACCTGATCAATCGGCTTAACGCGGTCTCTACTAATGGCCAAAAATAAAATGAAGTAAAAGAAAAGAAAATAGCTTCCTCTTGCCCGAAAGGGCTTAGAATACTATTTGTGCCCCTCCGTTCCTACCAAAAATTCGGCGGCATAACGGCACAAATGGGAGGATGGAGGGAGCTAGAAAGACATAGGAGAAGAAAGGGGAGAGCCGGAGCCCTCGGGCTCTTATAGCACCGTAGAGGAGCCTTGCGTGACTTGGTTTGATGAGCTTTTGAAGGCCTTGTATGGTGGAAAATGGGATTCTAACTCCTAAGGCTTGAAGCTAAGAGGTAGGGAAGGGAGGCAAGGGGATCACACACACCTAACCTAAGGGTTTTCTATAAAATGCTAAGGTCTAAAGGAGTGTTGTGAATTCTGGAATTTGTATGGGGGTGTGCACCAAAGGGAGAAAGATCTTCTCACTTTAAGCTCTTTCTCTCTTAGGTAGAAATTCTCAACCCTTAAGCAAGAGGGGTTGCTCTCTATTTATAGAGAAAGGGAGGATTAGAGGATTACTTAAGAGCTAATTGGTTTAGACATTAGGTAATCCCCCATCTAAGGTTTTCTAGGTTTTTAGGGTTCTAGGAGTTTGGGAAACCGGTTTCAATGGTAAATGAAGGGGTGAGACCATAGGTGACTTAAGTGTTCTGAATAAGCTCAAAGGGGGTGCAACCAACCTTAAGACACCCACCTCAACTAAGGGGATAGTCAAAGGGTCAAACCAGATGGAAGAAATTCAAGCATTTGATGACAGATACTGTAGCTAAGTTGGGCGTATATATTATATACACCCAGCTTATGTACAGTAAAATTCATGAAAACCAGGGAGAATCTGAGAAGATGGGTGCCCGTGTTGATGGCCACCTATGTTGGACGTATGTATTATATACGCCAGCCAAATTTGGCCCAAAAATGTCGGGCGTATATAATATATATGCCTGACCAAACTGGGGCCAAATTTGTCGGGCGTATGTAATACATACGCCTGACAAAAAGTCATGATTTTATGTGAACTTTCAATTGGCCATAACTTTTGAACCATAACTCCAAATTGGGTGATCTTTCGCTCGTTGGATAGTTGGAGAAGTCTTCTTTCCAATGGTATATGATTTGATATCAGTAGAAGAACTCAACTAGTCCGGGTGCACCATTCCTTATCCATTGCCCGGGAAGGTTAGGTTTAGGGTTTGGAATGGGTTCTAAGGGTCGGGGCTGGTTTCTAAAGGTTTGGGATAGATTTCTAAGGGTTCTAGGGTGATTCCTAAGGGTTTAAGGTGATTCCTAAAGGTTCCATACATGCCATTAAAAGCTTAAAAATGTGCCTCTCTCGAAATGTGTTTCGATCGGGCCTTGGGCCAAATTTGGGTATCTACAGGATCCTTCGATCTAGAGGTAGAAGGCAAGCTCGTTCCTCTATCCAATCATGATTGGTTTCACTTCCACACCATAGGGAATTTCAAACATTGATACTAAGGTTGCTAGAGCGTCAGCAAATTGATTTCTTGCTCTCGTGATATAGGAGAAGGTAACATCATCAAAGCATGCTATTAGATCTTCGAGGTGTTAATGGTATGGGATAAACTTCTCATCCCATATCTTCAAGTCTCCGTTGGTTTGGCATATGATTAGCTATTAGTCGTCAGACACCCTGAGATGAATTATGTTCGGGTCGAGAACTAGTTGTAGGACGGCTATGTAGGCTTCATACTCGGCCATGTTGTTAATGCAAGGGAAGTTAAGTTTGATGGAAACTTGTATGTTGGATTCCTTTGGAGAGATTAAATAGTGCCAACTCCTTGACCTTTGGCATTTGTTGCCCCGTCAAAGTGCGTTACGCAGGACTCTTTTGTCTCTGTTGCATCATCCTCTGCCATGAAGAAGATGTCCTCATCTAGGAATTCAGTTCTCAAAGGCTTGTAGTCAAGTAAGGGGTTCTCGGCAGGATGAACCACAAGTGCTTGCCCCTTGTTCGATTTTTGAGTGACATATGTGATGTCAAATTCTGATAAGAGGAGTTGTCAGTGTGCAGTTCACCCAATAAGAGCAGACTTTTCTAATAAGTACTTCAACGGATCCATTCGTGCTAAAAGGAGAATGGCTTGTGATAACAAGTAGTGTCAGAGTCTCTGTGTAGCCCAAATAAGAGCCATGCATGCTTTCTCCAAAAGTGAATAGTGTGTCTCGTAATTAGTGAATTTCTTACTCAGATAGTAGATGGCCTGCTCTCTTCTTTCAATCTTATCATGCTGCCCTAGGACACATACCATCAAAAATTTTGTTGCAGAGAGGTACATTAGGAGTGGTCTCCCTGGTACTAGTTGTACCAAAACTAGAAGATTAAGGAGGTAACCCTTGATTTTATCGAATGCTGCCTGACAATGGTCGTTCCACTTGACAGGTAAATCTTTCCTTAATAGCTTGAAGATCGGTGTACATATAGGAGTAAACTGTGAAATGAACTGACTGATGTACTATATTATGCTTAGGAATCCTCTGGCTTCTTTTTCGGTAGATAGCGATGGTGTTCCGATGATGGCTTTTACCTTGATCGGGTCAACCTCGATGCCTCTCCTGTTGATGATAAAGCCCGATAATTTTCCAGAAATGGCATCGAATGCACATTTCTGAGGGTTTAGACGCAACCTATATTTTCTTAGCCTCTCAAAACTTTTGGACGTTGATCAGATGGTCACTCTTTTTCGGTGACTTGGCAATCATGCGTCAACGTATACCTCAATTTCTCGATGTATCATGTCAGAGAATAGTGCTGTCATCGCTCTTTGGTACGGTGCTCTGGCATTTTTCAAACCGAACGACATGATGGGGTAATAGAAATTTCCCCATAGAGTGATGTACGATGTCTTTTCTCGGTCTACCTTTGTCATTTTGATCTGATTATAACTGGAAAATCCATCCAAGAAAGAGAGCATTCCATGCCTAGCAGTGTTATCGACGAAGATGTCAATATGTGACAAAGAGAAGTCATCTTTCGGGCTCAGCTTGTTAAGATTTCTGAAGTCGATGCACTTGTAAACCTTTCCATCTTTCTACGAGCATCGGTACAATGTTGGACAACCACTGCGGGTATTTAGAGACCATGAGAAAACCTGCGTCGTACTGCTTGATGACTTCATCCTTCACTTTCAACATCCATTATGGTCGAAGACACCTCAATTTCTGCTTGACAGGCTTGACATCAAGATATAGCGGCAACTCATGCTCGACCCAATCGATGTCCAAGCTAGGCATGTCCTCGTATGACCATGCGAAGACGCCTTGTTATGACCGAAGGAAATCAATCATGCTTTTTCTTTCCTCAGGAGATTGGGACATTCCAATCTTAGTGATTCTGGGATCCTCCTCGCTACCTAGATTGACATCTTCAGTCTCTTCATTGATCGGGGTAGGGTCATACTCAAAATCGGCGTACCACTCAATGAGCTCATTGGGAAGCTCCTCGATTAAGTCCTCTCCATCCAGATCTATGACTCCCACCTCTCCTTGTATTTTTACAGGAAAGAGGTCGACTTCACATTTGGTGAGCTCTTTAATTAAGGCATCATCTTTCTTGATTATATCGAGATTTTGAAAAGATAATATTTTTGGAGTGTGTATTTTTTCTATTTTTTTATGGTTTTCCTTTTCTTCGGAGATGGGTCATTGGCAAGGCGAGTCTCTATACACACATGGTATTGCCTGCCAAGGGCCCACCTCACTTTTCATAAGTAATTTTTTTTTGGGATGCAGGTGACAAATTTCAGGCCACTCGAAGCTTCCAGAGTTAGGGGAATTGATGCTCAATTTCCTACCAAAGATGTCACACCTTTACCTGGTTGAGTGAAGGAGGCTGATTGAGATGGCTTTTTAGGGTCGGCCTCCATCATATTTATCATTGGTTCATTTAGGATCCGGTCCTCAAACGTTAACATGGGTTTGTGGTGGTTTATGACAAGGGTTTGTATTGCTAGGGGAACCTCCTCCTTAAAAAGGACAAGGATGTTAGGTCTATTTCCATATTGGGAAGGTTGATTTGGGGATTGCCTAGGTGGACAGAGGCTGTCAGTTTGCATAGGGTCAACTATATTGCCCAATTCTGGTCTATGTTGATGACCCCTGCTCTCATGAAAGGGCGTTGGATGTGAGGTCACAATCGGGGTTCATCCTTCAAGTCTATCCCCCTGGCTTTGGCTATCGCGATGGTCCAGAACTTCTCTTTGGCTTCCAAAACTTCTTCTTCAGTGGGCTTGTAACCTAACTTGAACTTAATCTGTTGTCTGCCTCTGGCCCTAACGGGGTCTTTCCTGCCTTGCAGGCGAGGACCCAAACTCTTTTCTTTCAGGTAGCCCCATTTATGGAGCATGGCTACCACTGCTCTCATCCCTCATCCCTTCCTTAAGGTGACTCTCATGAGGGTTTGAGCATCACCGCCAACAAGTGATACTGAAATCTATGGAGATCTATGTCTTCATCTATGTATGGCACATCCAACACCTTAAGATTCTCGATGTTGTGTGTGACCTTCTCTTCTCCTTCCTGTCCTTTGCCTAATGGAGATGACCTTATACTCTGATATGAATAAGAGTTTTTTATACAAAGTCAAAGGTATTTCCCTGATTTCGTGTAGCCATGGACGCCCCAACAATAGGTTAAAGGTGGATTTAATGTCCATGACTTGAAATGGGATGGAGAAGGTCATTGGCCCAACGGTGAGCTCAAGATCGACTTCTCCAATTATTTCTCTCCTTATGTTGTTGAATCCTCTCGCGCTTGTTCTAGCCGGCCTCAATGTGGAGGGAATCTTGGTCACAGTTCTTAGAGGGCATACATTTAATGCTGACCCATTGTCTATCATCACTAATGGATCACCAAGTGCCCTGCTTCTACCGTGATGTTGAGGGGTTTAGAATGATTGCTTCCCTCATTTGGAAGATCGACGCTCAAAAATGTGATGGCATTTGGAGCCAACACCTACCCAATTAGCTGCCCTACTTCATCTGGGGGCACTTAACTAGATACATGCGCATCTTTCTGGGCACCCATAAGAGCTTGGAAGTAGAGCAGGGATGTCATTAATAGGTCCCAGACAGTGATGTGGGTTGGCATTCTTTTTACTTATGCTTCCAACACGTGCTCTCTAATCATTTTTTCCATGGGGTGTATTGCAGGAGGTTCCCTTCTCTTTTGGTTGGGCTTGTACTGGTATTGCCGGTTGCTTAGAGACCCTCCATGATCAGGTAATGAATTCAACTACCCCTCGCTGCTATCGCCTGCATTGATGTTAGTCTGATTCTAACTAAGCGGGACTTGGTGGGGGTCATAGGTCGACCCTAGGATCTGAAATGGATTGGGTGAGGGTATCGAGGGTGCCTGGATTGATGGAGCAGGATAATTAGATAAAAAATGGTTAAATTTTTCAAGAGGTGGATAGGTTGGAGGAGCGGTGAAAATGGGCCAAATGTGGTCTACGGGACTGGTGGATGGCCATACTAGGAATGATGCGGCTGAGCTAGGCTAGTGATTACTGATCAGTGTCAAAGGAAATTGGTAAGTGTTATTGTTAAGACCTAAAAAGTACCACTTTTCACCCCTTAACTTACTCTTTGTTAGACCCTAAGTCATTTAATAAGTGTGTGTTAAGCCCATTTTGTAGGTAATAAGCAGCAGCTACAGATACGGCCCTAACCATGCCAAGAAGCCTACTGTTGCCCCAGAAGTTCCTCAGAAGAAAGGAGGTTGGACCTAGACAGAGAATTGGTTGCAGCATAGGCACAACAAAGCAGCAACAAGCTAAGAAATGAGCCTCGCGTAGATGTCACAAGATTCAAATTGAATAAAAAAGAATGCTTCGCGAAGCTGTCGAGGGTTTCTGAAGGCAGCACGCCAACTGCTCGAGCCGTTCTCACGCAAATGAATGACAGAAGAGCCCAGAAAGTAGACTTCGCACTATTCTCGCGAGGCTCAGTCATAAGCTCTCGCGTAGTCTCGTGCAGCTCAAGAAAGGAGCCTTTAATCTTTGCACGATTCACTGAGAAGAGAGAGCTCTAGGCATTCCTGCGCGCAGCTATCGCGCAGTGGCCGTGGGATACAGACCTTCAGGGAACTACTCGCGTGATCCAGAAGCCCATGCACCTTGCTTCTTCACGAGGATCCCCGCGGGATTCACCAAGGAACGAATCGCGCGCACAATTCCCGTGCCATTCAAATGGAAAGAGCAATCCCGCGATGACCAGAGCATCCCCGCAATGACCAAAGTATCAATCTCACGACTGCAAGAGCTTCAAGTTAATTCAATCTCACGAAGCCAATTCTATCATCTGACAAGACCTAGAAATCCTTTCTACCTAGCGAGGCTCAGGATCTTAACTTCTCCCCACTTCTGTAGGGGCAATCTGGGAGCTTTCAGCAACTAGGGCATGCACTCCAATGCTCTAATCTCCGTGCACATGCCTCAAGGCATCCAAGGAACAGAAATGGGCCATGATTGCAATGATAAAATTAGGGTTTTCCTAATCTTAATGCTCCCATAGCTGACTGCTATATAAGCCTAAGCCTAGTTTAGGTTTAGGGGACTTCTGTACTCCTTCTTGAATCAACTGTAGAATTACAGTAGGCTAAGGTTAGGGTTTAGGTAGTTCCCTTTCTCTTCTCTCTATAGTCCAGCACTTGCTGGCTATACCTTTGTATGTTTATTTGGAACAATTTTGATGGTGTTTTATAATAGGATGCTATATTTATATGGGATTGGTGTTTTGAGAGTTGTTCTGTACAAGGCTGCTGCCTTGAGATCCTTCATTGCTATGTTGCATTGTAAGCAATGGAGGATTGTTTTTAAGGATTTATTTAGATCTATGTGACTTGTGTGTCCAGGCTAGGCACATTGCAGGCCTATGCCCCACCACAGGAACCACTAAATCTGAATCTCCATGGGAGCCTGTGCTGGTAGCCTTGTGAGCATGGTGGTGGCAGCAATGTTCTTATTCTGTCTCAGACCTCTGTGAGGAGGATAGCCTCTGTGGATAATCTGTGACCATTCAAGTGGACAGGTTATAGCCTTTGGGTGAGGCCAATCCATAGATCTAAGACAGATTCTTCTTCTCTGCACTTGTGCTTGTAGCCTTGTGAGAGATTGTGCAGAGACAGACTCCCCTGTATTTGTATAGACCCACCATCAGATGGCAGATCTGATCTGGCTGTAGAGATTGCAGGCTTGTGACTGGATCACTACTGTTTTTCTAAATCAATGAACAGCGAGGCCTAAAAGCTAGTACTCAAACTCTTGCTAATCCTGTGTGTCCAGGCTAGTGCACATTGCAGGCCTAGCCCTACACACAGAACTTTAGAGGTTGAGGTTCCTATAGATTCTTGAGCTAGTAGCCTGGATGAAGTAGTGCCTACAATGATAAACTTGTTCTGACCCATCTCTGGACTGTGGTTCCCTTATTGGATAGTGTGTGACCATTTAAGTGGACAGGTTATAGCCATAAGGGATTGGATCATGGCACAGGGGTGAGTTGGATCCTTTCTCCTCTTTGGTGTTAATGTAGCCATTGAACAGGATTTCTATAGCAGCAGATCTATGTCTGAGTTATAAGATGTATCAGATCTGTACCTAATAGCTTACTTCTCACCCTCTTATATTTATTTTCTCACACACCATCATTCTTCTCAACCCTTTATATAGTTTAGGCATTAGGATACCTTAGGATTTAGACAATAGTGACCTTAAATCCCCTTCCACTTAGGATTGCCAGATTTGTAGCCAGATCTGGAGGGCCTACTAAAGATAGCTCCCTTGGAGCTTTAGATCAACTTTCCCTGTGGGACAAACTCTTACTTATTAAAACTTGCTTACAGTCTCCGTATCTTGCAGTGTCTGTATTTTAGCCTTTGATTTTTTTTCACTAACCCCATTCTTATCACTGTCTCCAATAAAGTTAGCAGCAAGTACATAAAATATCCAAACAAGTTTTTGGCGCCACTGCCGGGGAATCTTGATCTATAGTAGACCTTAGATTTTTGTATTCTTTATTCTTTGGTAGCTGTGCTTGTGAATAATTGATACTGCTGATTTACATTTGGAATTTTTCTTGCAGATCTGGACAGTAGTAGAGAAGGAAAGTTGAATTGCATTGGGAGTCTAGGTACCTCTGTTTGTACTTCTCTAACCCTCAAAACCTCAGTCTATTTCTCCTTTGAAAATTCCATAGCAGTTGATTAGGATAGTTGTAGTTTTGTTAATTGCAATGTCTGCAAGTAGTCTTCCCTGTTGTTGGTGTGTTTGCATGTTAGGAAGGAGATCCCTTAATCCCACATTAGAGCCTCCTAACCCTGAGATAGAAAGGGGCAGAAGACCAAGAAGGCCCAGACACACCACAGTTGAGCCCCCTACTGAAACTAAGAAAGCAGTCATGGGTGAATAGCAACCCAAAACATTGAAGGAATTGAATGCTCCTGATGATTATAATTCCCCATTCAGCATTCAATTCCTAGATGTTTAGGCAAACTATGAGATTAAAACTTCAACCAACCAAATGCTTCCCTCTTTCCATGGGCTCAGCAAGGAAGACCCCTACAAACACATTGACCAATTGTTGGCCCTGTGCACAACATTCTCCATTGCGGGTTTGCGACCAGAAGCCACCAGATTAAGGCTCTTTCCTTTCTCCT
The DNA here is from genome assembly GCA_021018995.1 of Chloranthus sessilifolius. NCBI lineage: Eukaryota > Viridiplantae > Streptophyta > Magnoliopsida > Chloranthales > Chloranthaceae > Chloranthus > Chloranthus sessilifolius. The sequence continues at coordinate 58,721,154 of CM037594.1, forward strand.
TAAAGGATAGAGCCAACACCTGGTTAGATACTCTCCCAAACAACAGTATCACTTCTTAGAAAGAGCTCCAGACAAGATTTTTGATCAAATTCTTTCCAGAGACAATAACTAGCCAGTTGAGGAAAACAATACTTGCTTTTGCCCAATCCCCAATTAAGGATTTTAATCAAGCTTGGGACAGATTTAAGGAGATGCTCAAACAATGTCCCCACCACAAGATCCCTGCCTGACAGCTTGTCCAGAGCTTCTATAATGGGATTGATGAGAAAATCAGAGACATGGTAGATGCCTCTTGTGGTGGAACTTACATGCACAAAATAGCTGATGAGGCATAACAGTTGTTCGAGGTCATCAGTGAAAATGCTTTCCAAAAAATATCTTTATCAAGAACTGTTCAAGAGCCTTCTCCTAAAATGGGACTTGCTGAAACTTCCAAAGGAAAGATGTATGAAGTAACTAGGAATAATGACCTGAAAATGCAGATGGCCAATCTTTCTGATATGTTTGATAAACTATTATCTATGGTGCAACCCAGATTGGCTGCACAGGTGATGGAGGCATGTCTAATATGCCAATCTCCACAATACACAGTGGAAGAGTGCCCATCTGTAGGGCAATATCCTGAATATGTGATAGAACAGGCTGCTGCCGCCCAATCATTTGGTCAGCAACAATCTGTTAGCTACAACAAATATCCATTTGGATACCAGCACCAAAATGCTGGTTACCAGTGGAGAGACCACCCAAATTTGAGGTGGAGACAAGACAATTATATGAAGCCACAACAGATGTTGGCCTTACCTCAAAGGCCACATCAGCAATTTAGCCAGGGATATGCCCCAAGGTCAAATTTCCAGCATCAGCAGCAGCCCCAGCAGCAAAATCAGTTGGTAGTTCCCCCACCTCAACCCTGAAATGCTTCTTTCGAGGACCAGGTTTTGACCTCATTGCAAAGCCTTGGAGTCCTGACTCAGACTGTGACTTCTCGCAGTCAAAGCATAAAGAAAATGGAAGAACAGCTCGGCCAAATATCCAATGCCTAAGCCAAAAGAGAAGAGGGCAGGTTGCCAAGCCAGCCAGTGGCCAACCCTAAGGCCTAATATTCGATTGGAGAAGGTTTCTCAAGTTTTTAGGGAGCTAATGCCATCACAACCCTGAGGTCTGGCAGGCTGGTAGACAACCAGGTCGGGAAGGAACAAGGAGAGGTCATTTCCAAAGACTTTTTGAATGAAAATGAAAAAGAATTTGTTAAACTACAAAGCCAAGAATTGCCTGAAACCCTACAACAATGGAAAAATAAAGAGGCTGTAGTTGAGCCTCAGCAGGAGATAAAAGATGAAAAAAGAAAAAAACAAAAGTTCATTCATAGGCTTGCAGCTGAGGAACCAGTAGTACCTCAGTTACCATTTCCTCAAGCTTTGAGTGGCCCTGCCCCTTTTGATAAGGGGAATGCACAGATAGATGAAATGATGGAGACCTTTAAGTAGGCAAAAATAAATTTACTCCTGCTTGATGCAATTAGACAGGTCCCAGCCTATGCCAAATTTCTGAAAGACCTTCGTACCCAGAAAAGGAAGGCTAGAGGCCATTTGTCCAAAAAGGTCTTTACAACTGATACAGTTAATAATTCTATATTAAACATGACAATACCAGAGAAGTTGCAAGACCCAAGGATACCCACTATTCCCTGCATAATTGTAGACCACACAATTGGAAGGGCCGTTCTAGACCTTGGAGCCAGTGTATACCTGCTGCCATACAGTGTGTATCGACAGCTAGGTTTGGGAGAGCTAAAACCCACCCCCATTGTGTTGTTAATGGCTGATAGGTCTGAAAGGAGACCTATGGGAGTGGTTGAGGAGGTCTTAGTGGGGGTGGACAAGTTTTTTTACCCTGCAGACTTCCTTATTTTGGACATAGGCTGCAACAAGAGTACATTCCCTATACCTGTTATTTTAGGCAGGCCATTCTTGGCCAATGCCAATGCATGCATTCAATGCAGATCAGGGATCATGGAGGTAACTTTCAAAAAGGTTGAACTTAATATGTAGAACAGTGCAAAGTACCTTCAGCTAGACAATGAGGAAAGCTTTGCAGTGGATGTATTAGAGGAAGTTGTTGAAGAAGAATTGCCCACTCAGCTGGAGTGGGGCAATATTGTCATAAGTTTAACTGAAGTTTGGGACATGGTAGAGGAAGAAAGCCCAACTGTTATGCCAGAAGACATGACCACATTGAAGTCTTCTGTGGGCTTAGTGCAGTATTCCATTTGGAAACCTACATTGCTGCCTCTTCCTCAAACCAACAAAGCACCAATCCTGCCATCCACCCAACAAGCCCCTGATCTGGATCTCAAGAAGCTTTCAGAAATATTGAAATATGCTTTCCTTGAGAAAAATAAAAAACTTTCTGTAATTATCTCCTCCTCTCTTACCAATGAGCAAGAGGAAGAATTACGAACAATCTTGAGGAAGAGCAAAAAGGCAATTGGCTGGACCATTATAGATCTAGAAGGGATAGATGCATCAATTTGTATGCACAGGATCCATTTAGAGGAGGGCTCAACACCCTCTAGGGAAATGCAGAGAAAATTGAATCCTCACATGCAGGAAGTGGTCCTCAAAGAAATCATTAAATTGCTAGATGCTGGGGTAATTTACCCCATTTCTGATTCTGAATGGGTGGCACCTATCCAAGTGGTGCCCAAGAAATCTGGCCTAACAGTCATCACAATTGAGTCTGGAGAGCTGAGACCAGCCAGGGAGACCACTGGCTGGAGAGTTTGCATAGATTATCGGAAGCTCAACTCTAAGACCAGAAAAGACCACTTCCCTCTCCCATTCATTGATCAAATTCTAGATAAGTTAGCTGGTAAAGCTTTTTACTGTTTCCTTGATGGGTACTCAGGGTACAACCAGATTCCTGTGCACCCTCATGTCCAAGAGAAAACTACATTTACTTGCTCTTTTGGCACCTTTGCTTACTGAAGGATGCCTTTTAGGCTGTGTAATGCCCCAGCCACCTTTTAGAGGTGTATGTATGTCATATTCTCTGATATGATTGACAAATTTTTAGAAATTTTTATGGATGATTTCTCAGTATATGGGACAGTTTTGGCCAATGTCTGCAACACCTCCATCTGGTCTTGCAAAGATGTGAGGAGACCAATCTGGTCTTAAGTTGGGAAAAGAGCCACTTCATGATAACACAAGGTATTGTGTTGGGCCATGTAGTCTCTAAAGATGGGATTGAGGTAGATAAGGCCAAAGTTGACCTCATTATAAATTTGCCCCCTCCAAGAATAGTCAAACAAATCAGATCTTTCCTTGGACATGCTGGATTCTATAGGAGGTTCATTAAAGACTTCAGTAAAATTGCTAAACCATTGTGCCACCTGCTCTACCAGGATGTGCCCTTTGACTTTTTTGCTGAATGTCTTGAGGCTTTTAAAACTTTGAAGATTTGCCTCACCTCTGCCCCTGTACTCCAAACACCTGACTATGCACTGCCCTTTGAGTTGATGTGTGATGCATCCGACTTGGCAATAGGTGTTGTTTTGGGCCAAAGGAAAGATAAGCTGTCAGTCATCATTGCCTATCTCAGCAAATCACTTGCTGAAAGTCAGCTGAATTACACAACAACTGAGAAAGAGCTCGGGTGGTTTTCTTTGTTGACAAATTTAGAACCTACTTGGGTCTAAAAGCGTAATCTTCATGCACCACTCGATTGAAGTACCTATTGTGCAAGAAGGATGCTAAGCCCAGGCTGATTAGATGGATACTCCTGTTGCAGGAGTTTGACATTGAAATCAAGGACAAAAAGGGTGTGGAAAATGTGATGGCTGACCACTTGTCCAAAATTGTGTTGGAAAAATGTATTGATGATCCTACAAATGATGTTTTCTCGGATGAGCAATTGTTTGCCATCCAATCGTTGGTTCCTTGGTATGCACACATTGTCAATTATCTAGTTATAGGCAAGATTCCTGTCCATTGGACCAAAATGGACAAAGACCTATTTTTCTCATTGGTCAAATTCTTTTTCTGGGAGGAACCTTGCTTATACAAGTATTGTGCAGACCAAATCATCCTAAAATGTGTCCCAGGAAGTGATGTCCCCAGTATTCTGGCCATGTGCCATGAAAATGCTTGTGGAGGCCACTTTAGTGGAAGAAAAACAGCTGATAAAATCTTGCAGTGTGGGTTCTATTGGCCTTCTTTATTCAAAGATGCCAACACACACTGCAGGACCTGTGAAAGATATCAGAAATTAAGAGGGCTATCCAAAAGAAACTCAATGCCTTTGCAGCCCATCCTTGTTATGGAACTGTTTGATGTCTGGGGTATTGACTTTATGGGCCCCTTTCCTCCTTCTAATGGTTATCATTTCATCTTAGTGGCAGTGGATTATATTTCAAAATGGGTAGAAGCTATTGCCACAAGAACTAATGATAATCAGATTGTCCTCAAGTTTATAAAGCAGAATATCTTCTCAAGATTTGGCACCCTTAGAGCCATTATCAGTGATGGGGGTAGCCATTTCTGCAACAGAATTTTGAGAGCTTGCTCAAGAAATATTCTGTCACCCATAGGATTGCTACTCCCTACCACCCACAAACCAGTGGGCAAGTTAAAATTTCTAATAGGGAGATCAAGCACATCCTTGAGAAGACTGTGAGGATTGACAGGAAGGACTGGGCTGACAAGCTAAATGATGCATTGTGGGCTTATAGGACTGCCTATAAGACTCCCATTGGTATGTCCCCATTCAGACTGGTTTATGGCAAGGCCTGTCATCTCCCAGTAGAGTTAGAACACAGGGCCTATTGGGCCATTAAAAATTTTAATCTAGACCTAACTTCTTCTGGTAATCACAGGTTGTTGTAGCTATCAGAACTGGATGAGCTGAGGATGGATGCCTATGCCAATGCCTGGATCTACAAGGAAAGGTCCAAAGCTTTCTTTGATAAGGGTCTATTGAGAAAGAGCTTCATAACTGGTGACAAGGTTTGGTTGTTTAACTCAAAACTTAATTTTTTTCCTGGCAAACTGAAATCCAGATGGGAAGGTCCCTACATTGTCATGAGTGTTTCTCCATCTGGTGCTGTGGAAATCAAGAATCCCAAGTCTGGGAAAACCTTGAAGGTAAATGGTCAGAGGCTTAAGCCTTGTTTTGAAAAACCTGCTGAACCTATGAACACCATTCACTTTCAAGGGGATCCTTCATTAAACTAATCCACAGGTGTGTCAATACTGTATCATATGTCCTTTGGTTTTGTTAGATTTGTCTTGCTTTCTTTTGTTCAAATTCTCTAGGAAATTTTAGTGACCCCACTTGAATCTGGACCTGTCTGGTCTGATTTCTTTATGCTTGGTTTGATGATTACTGCTCTTGAATTGATGGTTTTTGCTTGAATGCACAATGTTGGATGGTGATTTTTACTGTCTATGCTTTAATGTTTGATCTTAATGTGTCTGGGGGTACCTATGGTGGTCAGTCATGCCTAGAATCCAGCCACAACACAAATGGAAAGGGCAGAATAAAGAGCACATGCTCTCTGTTTACTACTTTCTTGTCGCTGGGTTCAAAAGGAGGCCTCAAAGATTCTCGCACAGTTCACATAGAACACTTCATTAGCTGTCATGAGATTCAAGTCAAGCTGGGAACCTCTCGCTCGATCCAAATAGAGCATTTCACTAGCTGTCGCGAGGTTTAGTAGGAATCTTGGGAGACTCTCGCCAAATTCAAATAGAATACTTCATTAGCTGTCCTGAGATTCAAAGGTTGTCGTGAGATTCAGAGTGAACCTCAAAGCCTTTCGCGTAATCCAAAAGGAAGCCTGGGAGCCTCTCGCGCAATTCACATGGAATTCTTCACAATCTGACGCACGCTCCAAGGTAAACCTGGAAGATTATCGCGCAATCCAAGTTGAATGGCACCTTCGCTAGGTTTCATTTCCAATCCCGCGACCTGATATTTCCCAAGTGCGCCAAGCTTAGCGACAAGTATTTTAATCCCGCGCTTGTCTCCATTTCCACTACTCTCTCTTCCTTCTCCATCCAGCGAAACCCTAGCTTCCGGTGCTCTTCTCTCTCTCTCCTCCAATGTCCATCCTACAACCCATCATTCACATCAAGAATCTATAGATTTGTTCCTAACGTCATCCCCATCAATTACCCTCTGCTCAGAGATCTCGTGGTGCATTGTGCGTCAGATCGAACCAAACCCTATAATGCACTCAGATCTTAGTCGCCCATTTTTATTTTAGAAAGAAGAGTTTGGAATGGCCCCTAAGAGTGCACCAAAGAGAAGGGGCAAGGATAAGGCCCCTGTTGAGCCCGCTGCTAAGAAGGTCAAAACTTCAAAGGCACCGAAAAAAGGGAAGGAAGTGTTTAAAGAGGTGGAGGAGCCAACCCTTGAGTTTTTTACACCCTCTGAGCTCATGGCTTCAATCCCCTTAGAGTCTGAGACAGCTTTCGACCTGCCCTTCTTCGAGAAGGAGCCTCTCTCTGCATTGCCATTCAATTTATGAGCAAGGCTGGCCTGACACCATTGATGAGAGGAATACCAACACTAGCCCACCCTAGGCTAGTGCAACTCTTTTATCAGCACATCAAGATCACCAAGGACAAAGATGGACAAGCAGGTCTCCTTGTGTTGATTGATGATTTTGAAATGTTAGTTGGCCCCAAGGTGCTTGCTGAGGTATTGGGCATCCTAGCCGCATTTGACACTAGCTGTGGATATGGTCCCCCTGAGTGCCTCAATTGATACAATTGCAAGGGCTCTGACTAGAGGATTAAAGGCCTTAGGGGATTCTATCAGAAGAAGAGAGTTGGAGCCTGGACTCCTTTTCATTGACCTGGTCCTGAGAAAGAACATCTATTGCTCAGGCCACTAGCAGGAGAGGAGAGCTCTTACTGCTGATGTTGTGTACTCTTTTTCTCTAGGCCATGGCTTCCATGTAGCCTGGTTAATCATTGAGGCAATGAAGGACCTGGTGGAGAAATTAGGGCAGAATAAGAAGCCCCACACACTCCCCTATGCCAAAGTCATCACCAAGTTGCTTCTAAAGGTGGGGTACAAGATAACAAAAACTGAGGAGACTACCACCCTTGCCCCGACAACTTTTGCCAAGAGGCAATGGGGAATCAGTAGGAGCCTGATGGAAGCACAGAAGAAGAAGAAGGCTGAGACTCAGGCCCATCCCAAGCAATCTGAAGAGGCAACTGTTACAAGGCCCACCCCTGTCACTACAGTGGAGATTCCAGAGCCTGTCACCACCACTACTGCAGCAGCACCCACTTCCCCCCCACCTTTTACTCCAGCATCCCCTACCCCTATTCCATCTCTCTCTCACCCTCCTCTATCTTCATTATCCATACTGTTGTCGCTCCAAGTGTGCCATAATTGTGTGCATTATGAATCAAAAATTAAAGAATTAAAGAATGCTAGGTTATATGGATGTTAATTTATGAAAGGGATATCAGCACATTGGGGCTAACACTGGCCTGTAAGATCAGGGCCAATTGTAGCAAGTTTTAAATGTAAGTGAGTAAAAGATCGTCCACAGGGAATTGATTTAAAATTTAAGATAAACCTCCAGATCTGAGCTACCAGATCTGGCCTCTGATCCTATCTACAAAGCACATAAGATGGGAGGTTGAATTTGTCACGTTTAACTATAAGCAAATAAAGAAAAGAACTAACTACATGATCCAGATCCGAGTTGGGGAGATGTTTAAAATAAGACAAATGCAGAAATAATAGCTTCATGTACTTTAGCCTCTGAATTTTAATGGAGAATCTGTAGTTCAACAGAGCAGATTCAATCTTCATCTGGCTACCAGCACAGATGTAAGAGAAATAAATCCGAATTAAGGAATAGGTTTAGACTTATGGCACAGGGGTGATGAATTAAGGGAAGTTGCATGCGGATGAGTGAATCTAAAGAAGTCTAATGCACTAAGGTGAACATTCGTAACCTCGACATGACTCCAATGGAGAAGACACAAATTACAAAGAACCTTTAAAATCCAAAATTACAATTACAGAGCACGCTTTAGAGAGCCCTCGACTTACTCGAGCTTCTTAGAGAGCCCTCGACTTACCCTTGAATCCGAACTTGGAAGTACAAATCACTCACAATGGCTCTCAAAGGTAATCTACAAGAAGGATTACAGGGTTCGATAAGCTATCCGACCGAATGAGGGAAACAGAGATGAAAACTCTAAAACTGGATGCCCAATTTGGTAATGGCTTCTATTTATAGTTTTCCTACCAAATGTGTATCAACCAATCGTAATTGGATAGATCTCAGATCAACCAATAGGAGTCGAGCACCGTGATCCAGATCTGCTCGCCAATCGTAATCTCGCTTGATCCGTTCACCAATCGTGAAACAAGGCATCAATTATATGCATTTTGAAATTCTGTTTGAGCTCGGAAGTTCCCGTGTAATTTAACTTTGGGCGCCACATGGGGTGGAATATGCCTTCGATCTTGATTGGAACCTTCCGGAATGTTCCCCGGTCTTTGATTGCATTGGGGCTGCAAAGTTTCAAATACCTTTCTGACGAGCAAATCCTCGTAATGCCATTTCGCATAGTTTAAGGGCTTTTTCGCAAAGTAGTTAGAGTTTCTAGAAGTTCCCGCCAAGTAATTTCATCTTTGGGTGTTCACATGGGGTGGAATATGCCATTGGTTCGTGCTCAGAATCTTCCGGAATGTCTCTCGGCTTTTCAATGCATTGGGGCTGGTAGCAGACATCGAATTGCCCTTGTTAAAGCCGCGAATCTCTAGAATACCTTTTCGCAGAAGTTCAGGGCCTTTTCAAAGTTCAATGACTTCAAGCTCGCTCGCAAAGTTCAATCTTCTTTCGAGGAGTGTTTTCTTCTTTCGCAAAGTTCAAGGTTCTTTACGAAAAGTGCAAGTTCTTGTAATAGTAGAAGTTCTTTTAATTGAACTCTAGGCTCCCATTCTTCTTGCTAATAGTAGAAGTTCTATGCGAATTGAACTCTAGGCTCCCATTCTTCTTCTAATAGTAGGAGTTCTTTGCTAATGGCTCTCTCTCTTGCTTCGTGTCTTTGTTCCGCTTCTTTAGACCCTCTTTAGCCATTGTCGAGGTGTTTCTTCACTCCTTCTTTAAACTTGACATGAGTCACTTTTGATCTTTTGGGATGCTTTTCTGATTTGGACCGTCGATTGGTTAGTGTAAAATGCACACTAAAGCACTTATTTAGTCTTCTCAAGGGTCTTTCAAGGCTCATGTTTAGGGGTGAAAATGGTATTTTCACTACTTAACACACCAAACCTAAGCTTTGCTAGTCCCTAAGCAAAGAAACGTAAAGCAAAATAAAGAGCCACTTTTGTAGGAAGCACAGTGCATTTAGCATATGCAACAAGCCTTTTAAACCCCTAGGTGATCCCTAGAGGAGGAGTGAAGTCTCCCGAGGGTTTTCAGTGAAGGTACCCACAAACTTCTCCATGGGACAGCTTGGCATTAGTGCAATCGTCATCCCATGAGCAATCAAAGATCAAAATTAGTTACTCTTGAATCAATGTTTAAACAGAAATTTAGGTTTATTGTTTGCAAGGATTTCAACATTTATAAACCTTATGAATGTTTCACTCTTTCCAATCTGTGAGCACCATAGAAATCATGCAAATGTGTCGCCAGAGTTCATCATTTGAATAAAATTAGGTTATAAGTCATACTTAATGTGCTCAAGTTCCAACCCAAACACTTACTGGTGTACTCTCATCAAGATTTTTGTTGAAGGGTTCATTTTCACTCAAGCTCAAGAGCATTTACATCTCCCAAATGGATTTGTAAGCATGAGCATAGGCATGATTCTCGTGTCGCATCCTTGACATCTCCTCACCATAGATTGGGAAACCGCTTATCTCCACATGACAGATTCACTCAACTTTGGATCACAAGGACTTTAGGCTGGGTTTGTTGTATGGCTCGTGGAGTGAGGTTTCGTGGATAGGAAGGTTGAACAGTGTTTGGATTTTTTGAGAAGTCAGAATTGAAGGAGGTGGTTCATGACTCCACCTTCTTGAGTTTAGCTTCTTTGAGATTCTCGTTCAAAGTACTCAGCTTCTTCTTCCTTTGATCTTGAATTTTCAACATAAAGTTCTCTTTTTTTTTTGCTTGCTTCTTTTTCACATTGTTTTCTTTTTACTTTCACCACCATATCGCCCATTTTTGAGGTATTTCTTCTTCATTTATTTTGATATTTGCCCAAAAATGTTCCATCTTTACTTCTTTCTCCTTTAACTCCTGAATACTCAAGGTGAGGGAAGGTTGAATTGGTTCCATTGGTTCAGGTGCAAGAAAAATGGGTGTTTTGATGAAGCATTGTAGGATTTATAGCTCAATTGGGGTACAAACAAGGGTAGATCTTTCTTGGTTGGCTCTGTTAAGCTCAAGCTGTCCAAAGAAGGCCTTGATCTTTTCCTCAGTTTCATGAATGCTGTTGCTTGTTTTGATTTGGAGTTTCCTAATTTCTAGTGGATCTAATGCCTCAGCCAGTCCTTTGAATCAGAAAAAGGGTTGCCTCAGTCACTCTGAGATGTAAAACATATAGGCTCAATTCTCACTGGTTATGGTTTTTCCTTGAGCTTTTAAGTATATCTTTACCTTTTTCTCTTCCTGTGGACTTGCTATGTGCTAATACAAGTGTATTTTCCTGGTGTTAACATCATGGAAATGTGGAATATTGTAGGGTTTAGAATGTCTAAATTCTTGCAAAGAAAATTTTAAAATTTCCACATTGTCATGATTCTTAAGTAAATTGATTCATTTCCTGATTACTTTGGTGATTGTGATGCCCTTATGCTAATTATCCCATGGGCAGGACCTGTTTGCCATACCCCCAAACCTAAGATGAACATTGTCCTCAATGTTCTAGACAAGGAGAGACTAGGGGCAGCAGGGTAAAAGAAGAAAGAAAAACTAAGAACAGAAAAAATCTAAACTATATGCAGCAGAAAAAATAAAAATGTAAAACTGAAGATATGAGCAAGGAAATGGAAAACATGATATACAAATGCAAGAAAAATCAACAAAACAATGCTAGAACTGCTAAATAAAATCTAACAAATAGAAGGATTACTATGCAAATGAAAGGAAACTAATGCTAATAAAAGAGAAACAGTAAAAGCAAGGTAAGGGACTGAATACAAAGTTAAAAAAAGAAAAAGAAAAGTGTTGATACAAAAAAAACAGAATTTGTGCTCCAGAAAGATCTTTTCGCAAAGGACTTCTCCCCAGATTTTCTATTCGAAAAGGAAATTTTAACTATTCGAACAGAACATGGTTCTTTTCGAGTAGTTCATTACTACCTCGTAATCAATTCGAATAGAACTTTGAACTTTTCGAAAAGTACTTTTTACTTTGCGATTTGAACTTTGAAGTGTATTTACACTATGCGTGCAAGAAAAATAGACAGAAACAGCAAAAATCAGAAAAACAATGTTGTACAAACATATTATACACTTTTCTACCATCAGATTTTTGGAGATTCATGATGATAGGTGGTGCAAGGGCTCTGGGTGTTTTCAATGCATGGTTTGAGCCGCTGACCATTTACCTTGAGTATTCTTCCATCCTTGGGATCTGAAATATCCACAGACTCCCGAGGGGAGGCCTTGATGAATGATGTATGGCCCTTCCCATCTGGATCTCAATTTGCGGAAAGAATTTAAGTTTAGAGTTGAATAACCATACCTTGGACCCCTATGAACTCTCTTCTCATGAGGCTCCTATCATGGAATGATTTGACCTTTTCTTTGTACAACTGGAGCTAGTGTAGGCATCCATCCTCGGTTCTTCCATTCGGTGAGTTGAAGCTTCTGTGGTTACGCAATGATTAGATCCATATTAAAAGTTTTGATTGCCCACAAGGCCTTATATTCTAATTCTCGGTAGATGGCATGCCTTGCCATAAATGAGTCCGAAGGGACATCCTATAGGAGTCTTGTAGGCGCTCAGTATGCCCACAAAGCATCATTAAGCTTAAAGGACCAAATTCCTTTCTCGTCTTCTTCACGCTTTTTTCCAAAATGTGTTTGATCTCTATTTGAAATCTCCACCGCCCACCGGTTTGTGGATGATAGGGAGTGGCTACTCGTGAGTGATGTGAGTACTTTTTAATAGAGAGTCAAACCGCTCAAGGTAAAAGTGTTTTCCCCATCACTAATGATGGCCTGGGAATCCAAATCTGGAAAAATGTGGTCTTTGAGGAATCTTAAAACCACTTTGTGATCATTGATTTGGTAGCTATGGCCTCAATCCACTTGGAGACATAATCCACTACCAAGATGAAATTGTTTCCATTAGAAGGGGAAAGGGCCCATAAAATCTATGCCCCAAACATCAAACAACTCAACTACTGTGATTGGTCATAGGGCATTGAGTTTCTTTTGGAAATATCGCCCAGCTTTTGGCGCTCGCAAGATTTACTGAGGTCATTGTAAGGCATCTTTAAAGATTGTGGGCCAATAGAAACCACACCGCAGAATTTTTGCTGTTTTATTGTTAATCGAAATGGCCTCCACAGCTCGTTTCATGACACATTGACAATATGCCGTGAATTCATGGTCCGGACACACTTTCCGATCACTTGGTCGCACAATTCTTGAATAGATAAGGATCTTCCCAAATGAAATGTTTAACTTGTGAGAAGAAAAGATCTTTATCCATTCTATTCCAATGTTGAGGAATCATCCAATAGCCAAGAAGTTGACTATGTTTGCAAACCACGATGGGTATTGATGGCAAAAGTTGCTCATCGTGAAATGATTCATTAATGGGTAAGCTATCATCCTCGATTGAGAATTCGGATAAGTGATCACCACCACATTCTCCACTCCTTTCTTATCCTTAATCTGTAGATCAAACTCCTATAATAGGAGGATCCACCATTAATCTGGGCTTGGTATCCTTCTTAGATGTAAGGTACTTTTAGGGCGAGTGGTCAAGAACACCACAATTAGAACCTAAAACATAAGGCTGAATTTTTCCAATGCAAACACAATGGCCAGCCTCTTTCTCGCTTGTTGTGTAATTGAGCTGGGCATCTATCATGGATCTCGGCATAAGCTATGACATGGGGAAGCTTATCTTTCTCCGCCCTAGGACAGCTCCTAGGCATAGTCCGATGCATCACACATCACTCAAAGGGCAGAATAGTCGGGGATCAAAGATGGGGAGCTGAAATCGACATTTCTTAAGGACCTCAAAGGCTGTCATGCATTCATTAGTAAACACAAAAGGAACATCTTGACACAAGAAATGACAGAGTGGCTTGGAAATTTTATCAAATCTTTGATGAACCTCCTATAAAATCCTCGCATGCCCTAAGAAACTTCGATTTGCTTAATGCCTGGGAGGAGGCAAATGTGCAATTAGATCAATTTTTGCTTGGTCCACCTCTATGCCTTTATGGGAGACCACATGTCCTAGGACAATGCCTTGGTGACCATAAATGACTCTTTTCCCAAATTAGAACCAAATTGGTTTCTTCACATCTTTGCAACACCAACTTGAGGTGGTGTAAGCATTGGGAAAAGTCGCTCCATAAATTGAAAAGTCATCCATGAAGATCTCCATGAATTGATCAATCATGTAAAAGATGGCATACATGCATCTTTGAAAAGTAGCAGGGGGCATTGCAAAGACCAAAGGGCATCCTCCTCAGAGGCAAAAGTGCCAAAGGCAGGTGAAGGTGGTCTTTCTTGGTCCTGGGTACATGTGGATCCGTTGTAACCAGAGTACCCATCAAGGAAGCGTAGTAAGCTTTGCTGCAAGCTTATCAAGGATTTGGTCAATGAAGGGAGGGGAAATGGTCTTTCCTTGTCATGGTATTTAATTTTCTGTAGTCTATGGACCCTCCATCCAGCTTGTTTGTCCGGTGGACATAAGTTTACTAGATTCAAATGCTACAACAAGTGATGCCAGATTTCTTAGGCACCACCTGTGGGTGCTACCCAAGCAGAATCAAATGGGGTAAATGACCCAAAGATCTAGCAATTGACAACTTCCTTCATTACCACTTCTTGCATGTGAGGATTCAACCTTCTTTGCATTTCTCTAGAAGGCTTGGCATCCTCTTCCAGTGGATCTTATGCATGCATACAAATTGGGTTTATTCCTCCTAAATCGAATGGTCCAAATTGCTTTCTTGTCTTCATTTTAGAACTACCAATGCTCCTCTTCTTGCTCCTTTGTAAGGGAGGAAGAAATAATCACAGTGTAGTGTTTGATGATCTCCCAAAACACATATTTCAGATTTTTGGGAGCTGCTTTGAGTTCCAATGCGGTGGTGAGAAAGAGGGCACAAAGGTACCTTGGTAACTTGTGGAAGAGGGAGAGGAGCAGTCTCCAAGAGAGAGAACTTGATGATCAGAGTGCCTTGCACAAAGCAGACTCCGTTGAATTTGATCTCCTTTTCCTTCTTTCTCGGTGGATCCCTAATCATTTTAAATTGTGGTGGAGTCTTTACCTTGCAGAAATGTTTGTAAAGACTCCTCCACCTCATCAATGATGTCAACATGGAAACATTCCTCGCCAGAGAATTGAGGTTGAGTAACAAAGATTATACATATTCAATTTAACTTTCATATTTCCAAAAGACACCTCCATGATGCCGCACTGCATTGAATGCATGCATTAGTGTAGCTGTGAATGGTCTTCCTGAATGATGGGATGGCAAGGGTACTTTTGGTTGGTTCCATGTCCAACACCAAAAAAGTCACAGGTAGAAAAACTTGTCTACTCCTACCAAAACATCTTCAATCAACCCCATAGGTTTCCTTTCGATCTGTCATTAGAACAGCACCACTTGAGTGGGTTTCAATTCTCCCAAACCTAGCTTCTCATAGCGAGTAATAGGGAAGCAGTTGACACTAGCACCAGATCTAGCAAGGCTTTCTCAATGGTGTGCTCCCCAATGATGCAGGGGATTGTGGGGATTCTGTGGTCTTGCATCTTAGGTGGTGTTGCAATTGATAGCACTTGGTTGATTTTCTCCACAAAGAAAGGCCTTCTTGGATAAATGTATCCTAGATTGCCTTTTGTGGGTGCACACCTCTTTGAGAAATTTTGCATAAGGGGGACCTGCTTGATTGCATCAAGCTGAGGTAGATTAATTTTAACTTGCTTGAATGTCTCCATCATTTCCTCAATTTTTGTGTTTCCTTTGTCAAAAGGAGAAACCGACTTCATTGCATGGGGAAATGGGAGGTGAGGAACAAATTTCTCCTCCTCATCTTTTCAACAATTTTGTTATTTTTTACTTTTTCATTTTTTGGATTTTCGATGTAAATCAATGACCATATTGCTATCCAAATTGTTGTTCACTTGTTCTTCATCTTTTTCCTCTTCACTACCCACCGTGTTGTTTATTATTCTTCCACTTCTCAAAGTAGTCACAGCTTTGATTTCCTCATGGCCATTTGAGGATTCTCCAACCATGAACATCCCTTAGGATTGTTCACAGTTGGTCGGGTAGTTTACCCTCTTCTCTTAGCCAATGAATTTGAGAGTTGGCCCGAGTTACTTCAATTTTTTAATGCTCGACCGTGAAGGTTCTGAGGAGATGTAGTTCCAAGATTTTGAAGTGAACTCAAGACCGCTTTCTTCAAAGGTCGTGGATCTAGGAAGGGCAGGGGCTGGTGCATCGCATGGCTTGTTGTTGGTTAGGTTCTGAAAATTTGATTTATTATAAAAATTCTCATTGATATGGTCGAAAGGTGTTTGAAAGGTAATTGATTTTGGTCTTTCTTTTGTAGGTAATTTGATTCCACGAGATTAGGATGAGATCTCCATGGGTAGTCATTATTGCATCTGTCCATAAGACTGAGTGCATGAGCTTGTTCCAAAGCATGAGTTCGGAAATTGTGATGCGAAGGACATTGATCAATGGAATGAGTGGGGACCGCATATCGACATGCCTCCTCTACTCTTGACCCATTTGGAGCTTTAAATGAGTCCATCATATCAAATTTTGTGGTCAAATTATCCACTTTCCTTTCCAGCTCATTGACTTCATAAACTTTCCTCTTGTGAATTGGGGATTATTCATCCTAGCCGGATTCTCAATTGTCCCAAGATTCTCTGGGTTGAATTTTCTCCAATCACCTCAAAGAGGTCCCAAACCTCTTCAATCAAGCTTTTCTGCAAGTAGGTACCTCCACAAGAGGCATCCACCATGTTCTTGCCCTTACGATCGGTTCCTTGATAGAAGCTTTGAACCACCGCCATTTAGGAATTTGATGGTGAGGGCATTGCCTTATCAGCTTCTTTAAACCTTTCCCATGCTTCATGGAAAGTTTCAGCTTGAGTTTTGGGAGAAAGAGATGATGCTTTGTCTCAGCTATTGGTTTTAGTCATTGGGAAATATTTTGACAAAATTGACATTGCAAATCATTCCATGATGTGATGTCTGTTTGGTGTTAACATAGATAACCATGCTCTAGCTTTGTCCTTTAATGAAAAAGGAAAGAGCCTAAGTTGGTTGCCTCTCGACCCCAAATGGCTATGTTAAATGTTGTGCATAAAGCCAGAAATTCATCAATGTGTTTGTAAGGGTCTTCCTTACTCAATCCATGGAATGAAGGCAACATTTGGATGGTGGAGGACTTAATTTCATAATTTCCTCCACGTGGAAATTGAATGCAAATGGGGAATTATAAGCACCAGGCAAAAGTAGTCTCTTAACAATCTCGTTTCTTCACCCATTTCAAAGCAGATGTCCTGATGTATGTCGGTTTCTTAGGAGTCTTTCAACTTCAATTTAACGGGAGAATCTCAGGATTGAGGGTTCTCCTGCCAAACATACAACTCAGAGAGAGTTTGGTACAGCAAACCTGTCTATTTAAGAACTTTCCTTTCCTTTTACACAGTTGTACGCTGCATAAAAATAACAACAAAATTAATAAATGACTGATAAATAAATGAAAATAAACATAGGTCTATCTATTTTAGAACAAAGTTCCCCGGCAACGGCGCCAAAAACTTGTTGTTGCTCCAAGTGTGCCATAAATGTGTGCATTATGAATCAAAAATTAAAGAATTAAAGAATGCTAAGTTATATGGATGTTAACTTATGAAAGGGATATCAGCACATTGGGGCTAACACTGGCCTGCAAGATCAGGGCCAATTGTAGCAAGTTTTAAAAGTAAGTATTTCAAGATCGTCCACAGAGAATTTTGTCTAAACTGAGAGATAAACCTCTAGATCTGTGCTACCAGATCTGGCTCTATAATTATCTAAAAACAAGAATAGATAAAAGAGAGTGTTGGATTGTGTCACATTTAACTATAAGCAAATAAAGAAAAGAACTAACTACATGATCCAGATCCGAGTTGGGGAGATGTTTAAAATAAGACAAATGCAGAAATAATAGCTTCATGTACTTTAGCCTCAATTTTAATGGAGAATCAGAGTTCAACAGAAGCAGATTCAATCTTCATCCCTACCAAAGATGTATGTAAGAGAAATAAATCCGAATTAAGGAATAGGTTTAGACTTATGGCCAATAGTTGTGGGCTATTCTTTAGTTCAGAACATGAACATCACTGTAAATGCTGCTAGAATTAGGTTACCAACGCTAATTCGCACAGGGGTGATGAATTAAGGGAAGTTGCATGCGGATGAGTGAATCTAAAGAAGTCTAATGCACTAAGGTGAACATTCGAACCCTCGACATGACTCCAATGGAGAAGACACAAATTACAAAGAACCTTTTAAAATCCAAAATTACAATTACA
The DNA here is from genome assembly GCA_021018995.1 of Chloranthus sessilifolius. Classification (NCBI taxonomy): domain Eukaryota; kingdom Viridiplantae; phylum Streptophyta; class Magnoliopsida; order Chloranthales; family Chloranthaceae; genus Chloranthus; species Chloranthus sessilifolius. The sequence continues at coordinate 58,738,936 of CM037594.1, forward strand.
GAGCACGGCTTTAGAGAGCCCTCAGACTTACACCGAGCTTCTTAGAGAGCCCTCGACTTACTCTTGAATCCGAACTTGGAAGTACAAATCACTCACAATGGCTCTCAAAGGTAAACTACAAGAAGGATTACAGGGGTTCGGATAAGCTATCCTGACCGAATGAGGGAAACAGAGATGAAAACTCTAAAACTGGATGCCCAATTTGGGCGTAATGGCTTCTCTATTTATAGTTTTCCTAAGCCATCAAATGTGTATCAACCAATCGAATTGGATAGATCTCAGATCAACCAATAGGAGTCGAGCACCGTGATCCAGACTGTTTCCGCCAATCGTAATCGCTGATCTGGTTCACCAATCGTGAAACAGAGGCATCAATTCGTTATGCATTTTGAAATTTCGCTTTGAGCTCGAAGTTCCCGCCAAGTAATTTAACTTTGGGCGCCATATGGGTGGAATATGCCTTCGGATCTTGATTGAACCTTCCTAATGTTCTGGTCTTTGATTGCATTAGCGTGCAAAGTTTCGAAATACCTTCTGACGAACAGAATCCCGTAATGCCATTTCGATATAGTTTAAGGGCTTTTTTCGAAAGTAGTTAGAGTTTCAGAAGTTCCCACCAAGTAATTTCATCTTTGGGTGTTCACATGGGGTGGAATATGCCTTTGGTTTGTGCTCGAATCTTCCTAATGTCTCTCGGCTTTTCAATGCATTGGGGCGGCTGTGGACATTACTAATTGCCTTGTTAAAGCTGCGAATCTCCGTAATACCTTTTCACAGAGTTCGTGGGCCTTTTCGCAAAGTTCAATGACTTCAAGCTCGCTCGCAAAGTTCAATCTTCTTTTCGAGGAGTGTTTTCTTCTTTTCGCAAAGTTCAAGGTTCTTTACGAAAAGTGCAAGTTCTTTGCGAATAGTAGAAGTTCTTTGCGAATTGAACTCTAGGCTCCCATTCTTCTTTGTGAATAGTAGGAGTTCTTTGCGAATGGCTCTCTCTCTCTTGCTTCAGGTCTTTGTCTGCTCTTTGAGACCCTCTTTAGCCATTGCTGAGGCTATTTCTTCACTCCTTTAAACTTGACATGAGCTGTCAGCTTTTTGATCTTTTTGGGATGTTTTTCGGATTTGGACCTGTCTGATTGGTTAGCTGTAAAATGCACACTAAAGCACTTATTTAGTCTTCTCAAGGGTCTTTCAAGGCTCATGTTTAGGGGTGAAAAATGGTATTTTTCACTACTTAACACATACCCCCACCCATTTCTCTTGTGATTGGTACCTGGGAGGACACCACCCCCCATGTCAGCCCCTCACCATCCCTACCCTACCTTAATACACAGCCCCAATACCCCCAACATTTTCATATAAACCTGACATCCCTCCACTCATTTCCTACAAGAAAAGGAAAACCACTGAGACAACCCCCACCATCTCACAGACACCACCCACAATCCCTTTTATCCCCACTGACACACCTCACATTGAAGACGACACCACCCCTACCACGTCTACTACATCCCCATTCACAGACATAGACTTAAACCTTAACTCAACCATAGGATTCCAAGCCTTCATTGCTAGTTTCCTTGACACTATGCCCACCCACTACACCCCCCTCCCGGACTCCCCAATTACCTCTCCACACCACTCACCCGAACCCTAATCTCCCCCTCCTTTCACTTTCCATCATGCACCTTCCTCACGTTTTCAACCTGTGCCATCTTCTACACAAACTAAACCTCCCAGCCCAGACACACTGAAACCCATCCTCTCCCTCACCCAAGACATCCAATCCCAACTATCCACCACTACACACACCCAGGACCTGATGCAAACAGAACTCACATCCATTAAATCCACACTTCACACTTTGACAAACCCACCCATCCCTCAACAAACCACTCCAACCCCCCTGGTCCTTTCACCACCCAACCCTATCCCCACAATCCAACCATTCTCTTTCATACCTTTCACCATTCCCTTTTTCCCTCCCCCATCACCCCCTATTCCTAGTCAGCCCACCTCATTTTCTTTCTCCCCCATGGCTTCCATCCCACCTCTTATCCTACCCCCTCCAACATTCACTGACAAATAGACACAAACAGACCCAGAACCTGTTACCCTCCCCCAACAACTAGACCTACCCACTGATAAATCTACTTCCCCCACCCAGGACCAATCACATTTTGCTCCTTCCACTTCCTCTCTTCCCATCGCACCCAAACACTCTTTTTACATCCCTCCCTACTGTTGAGAACTGGAAAATACCATTTTTCACCCCTTAATCTGGGCCTTGATAGACCCTTGAGAGAACTAAATAAGTATTTTAAGTGCCTATGTTGCAGCTAACAATAAAGACACGCTTAACCATAAAAGCAGCTCAAAAGTGCCAAAAAGATGACAATTCATGTTAGTCCAAAGGAAGGAAGTGAAGAAACAACCTCATCAGCTGTGGAAAGGTCTAAATAGAAGAGGCAAAGACCTGTAAGAGAAGCAGGGAACATTTCAAACAGAGAAATGCACTACAGAGTTCTTTTCGCAAAGAACTTGCACTTTTCGTAAAGAACCTTGAACTTTGCGAAAAGAAGAAAACACTCCTCGAAAAGAAGATTGAACTTTGCGAATAGAGCTTCAAAAGTCATTGAACTTTGCGAAAAGGCCCCTAAACTCTGCGAAAAGGTATTCTGGAGATTCGCAGCTTTAACAAGGGCAATTCAAGACACGCGTCGTCGCAATGCGTTTTAAAACCCAAGGACATTCCGGAAGATTCTAAGCACGAACCAAAGGCATATTCCACCCCATGTGAACACCCAAAGATGAAATTACTTGGCGGGAACTTCTAGAAGCTCAAACAGATTTTTGAATTACATAATGGAATTGATGCCTCTGCTTCCCGATTGGTGAACCAGATCAAGCATTTCGATTGGCCAAAACAGATCTGGATCCCGGTGCTCGACTCTATTGGTTGATACAGATCTATCCAATTCGATTGGTTGATACACATCCGAAATGGCTTAGGAAAACTATAAATAGACGATTTAACCATTTGCCCAATTTGGGTATCCAGATTTTAGAGTTTTCATCTCTGCTTTCCCTCATTCGGTCCGATAGCTTATATGAACCCCTGTAATCCCTTCTTGTAGTTTACCTTTGAGAGCCATTGTGAGTGATTTGTACTTCCAAGTTCGGATTCAAGATCAGTAACTCGAGGGCTCTCTAAGAAGCCGTTCGGCTCAGAATTGTAATTTTGGATTTTAAAAGGTTGCAGTAATTTGTGTCTTCTCCATTGGAGTTATGTCGAGGGTTCTGAATCTTCACCTTAGTGCATTAGACTTCTTTAGATTCACTCATCCGCATGCAACTTCCCTTAATTCATCACCCCTATGCGAATTAGCGTTGGTAACCTAATTCTAGCAGCATTTACAGTGATGTTCATGTTCTGAACTAAAGAATAGGCCACAACTATTGGCCATAAGTCTAAACCTATTCCTTAATTCGGATTTATTTCTCTTACATCTGTGCTGGTAGCCAGATGAAGATTGAATCTGCTCTGTTGAACTACAGATTCTCCATTAAAATTCAGAGGCTAAAGTACATGAAGCTATTATTTCTGCATTTGTCTTATTTTAAACATCTCCCCAACTCGGATCTGGATCATGTAGTTAGTTCTTTTCTTTATTTGCTTATAGTTAAATGTGACACAATCCAACACTCTCTTTTATCTATTCTTTTTTTTAGATAATTATAGAGCCAGATCTGGTAGCACAGATCTGGAGGTTTATCTCTCAGTTTAGACAAACTTCTCAGTGGACGATCTTGAAATACTTACTTTTAAAACTTGCTACAATTGGCCCTGATCTTGCAGGCCAGTGTTAGCCCCAATGTGCTGATATCCCTTTCATAAGTTAACATCCATATAACCTAGCATTCTTTAATTCTTTAATTTTGATTCATAATGCACACAATTATGGCACACTTGGAGCGACAACAAGTCTTTGGCGCCTTGGGAAGTTTGTTCTAAAATAGATAGACCTATGTTTATTTTCATTTATTTATCACATTTATTAATTTTGTTGTTAGACATGTAAAAGGAAAGGAAAGTTCTTAAATAGACAGTTTGTTGTACCAAACTCTCTCGAAGTTGTATGTTTGGTGAGAACCCTCAATCGAGATTCTCCCGTTAAATTCGTGGTTGAAAGACTCCTAAGAAACCGACATACATCATGTACATCTCTGAAATGGGTGAAGAATGAGATTATTAAGAGACTACTTTGCCTCGGTGCTTATAATTCCCATTTTGCATTCAATTTCCCATGGAGGGAAATTATGAAATTAAGTCCTCCACCATCCAAATGTTGCCTTCATTCCATGGATTGAGTAAGGAAGACCCTTACAAACACATTGATGAATTTCGGCTTTATGCACAACATTTAACATAGCCGGACTGGTCCGAGGCAACCAAGCTTAGGCTCTTTCCTTTTCATTAAAGGACAAAGCTAGAGCATGGTTATCTATGTTAGCACCAAACAAAGATCACATCATGGAATGATTTGCAATGTCAATTTTGTCAAAATATTTCCCAATGACTAAAACCAGCCAACCGAGACAAAGCATCATCTCTTTCTCCCAAAACTCAACTGAAACTTTCCATGAAGCATGGGAAAGGTTTAAAGAATCAAGGCAATGCCCTCACCATAAAATTCCTAAATGGCCGGTTCAAAGCTTCTATCAAGGAACCGATCAAGGGCAAGAACATGGTGGATGCCTCTTGTGGAGGTACCTACTTGCGTAAAACTTGAAGAGGTTTGGGACCTCTTTGAGGTGATTGGAGAAAATTCAACCCAAAGCAGGAATCTCTCGCCAAGGGACACCGAGAATCCATTTTAGGATGAATAATCCCCAATTCACAAGAGGAAAGTTTATGAAGTCAATGAGTGGAAAGGAAAGTGGATAATTTGACCACAAAATTTGATAGGTGATGGACTCATTTAAAGCTCCAAATGGGTCAAGAGTAGAGGAGGCATGTATACGATATGCGGTCCCCACTCATTCCATTGATCAATGTCATACGCATCACAATTTCCGAACTCATGATGGAACAAGCTCATGCAGCTCAGTCTTATGGGCGATGCAATCGAATGACTACCCATGGAGATCTCATCCTAATCTCGAGGTGGAATCGGAAATTACCATTAGCAAGCTGACAAAAAATCAATTACCTTTCAAACCTCGCTTCACCATATCAGCAGAATTTTATAATAAATCAAATTTTCAGCCTAACCAACAACAAGCCATGCAAAGAGTCAGACCAGCCTCGCCTCCTAGATCCTCGACCTTTGAAGAGCAGGTCTTGAGTTCACTTCAAAATCTTGAACTGCCTCGTCGTGAACCTTCACAATGAGCATTAAAAAATTGAAGAAACTTTGGGGCCAACTCTCAAATTCATTGGCTAAGAGAGAAGAGGGTAACTACCAACCAACTGTGAACAATCCTAAGGGATGTTCATGGTTGGAGAATCCTCAAATGGCCATGAGGAAATCAAAGTCGTGACTACTTTGAGAAGTGGAAGAATAATAAACAACACAAAGGTAGTGAAGAGGAAAAGATGAAGAACAAGTGCAGAACAACAAATGGATAGCAATATGGTCATGATTTACATCTAAAATTAAAAAATGAAAATGTAAAAATAACAAAATTGTTGAAAAGATGAGGAGGAGAAATTTGTTCCTCACCTCCCATTTCCCCATGCAATGAAGTCGATTTCTCCTTTTGACAAAGGAAACACAAAATTGAGGAAATGATGGAGACATTCAAGCAAGTTAAAATTAATCTACCGCTTGATGCAATCAAACAGTCCCTCGCTATGCAAAATTTCTCAAAGAGGTGTGCACCCACAAAAGACAATCTAGGATACATTTATCCAAGAAGGCCTTTGTGGAGAAAATCAACCAAGTGCTATCAATTGCAACACCACCTAAGATGCAAGACCTGGAATCCCCACAATCCCTGCATCATTGGGGAGCACACCATTGAGAAAGCCTTGCTAGATCTGGTGCTAGTGTCAACTGCTTCCCTATTACATCTATGAGAAGCTAGGTTTGGGAGAATTGAAACCCACTCAAGTGGTGTTACAAATGAATGACAGATCCGAAAGGAAACCTATGGGGTTGATTGAAGATGTTTTGGTAGGAGTAGACAAGTTTTTCTACCTCACCGATTTCTTTTTGGTGTTGGACATGGAACCAACCAAAAGTACCACTTGCCATCCCTCATCATTCGGGAAGACCATTCCGGCTCTACTAATGCATGCATTCAATGCAGTCCTGCATCATGGAGGTGTCTTTGGAAATATGAAAGTTAAATTGAATGTGTATAATGTCATACTCAACCTCAATTCTCTTGAGGAATGTTTCCATGTTGACATCATTGATGAATGGTGGAGGAGTCTTTACAAACATTTCGCAAGGTAAAGACTCCACCAGAATTTAAAAATGATTGGGGATCCACCGAAAGAAGGAAAAGGAGATCAAATTCAACGGAGTCCGCTTTGTGCAAGGCACTCACCAACAGCCATCAAGTTCTCTCTCTTGGAGATCTGCTCCTCTCCCTCTTCCACAAGTTATCAAGGTACCTTTGCTGCCCTCTTTTCTCAGCACACCTGAATTGGAACTCAAACAGCTCCCCAAAAATCTGAAATATGTGTTTTTGGGAGATCATCAAACACTACCTGTGATTATTTCTTCCTCCCTTACAAAGGAGCAAGAAGAGGAGTGTAGTTCTAAATAAGACAAGAAAGCAATTGGTCGGACCATTGCTAATTTAGGAGGAATAAACCTGTATGCATGCATAAGATCCACCGAAGAGGATGCCAAGCCTTCTAGAGAAATGCAAAGAAGGTTGAATCCTCACATGCAAGAAGTGGTAATGAAGGAAGTTGTCAAGTCTAGATGTCATTTACCCCATTTCAGATTCTGCTTGGTAGCACCCACACGTGTGGTGCCTAAGAAATCTGGCATCATCAAGTAGCAAATTAATCGTAAACTTATGTCCACGGACAAACAACTGGATGGAGGGTCCGCATAGACTACAGGAAATTGAATACCATGACAAGGAAAGACCATTTCCCCTCCCTTCATTGACCAAATCCTTGATAAGCTTGCAGCAAAGCTTACTATCGCTTCCTTGATGGGTACTCGTTACAACCAGATCCTGTGTACCCATGGACCAAGAAAAGACCACCTTCACCGCCCTTTGGCACTTTTGCCTATAGGAGGATGCCCTTTGGTCTTTGCAATGCCCTGCTACTTTTTTCAAAGATGCATGTATGCCATCTTTTCGACATGATTGATCAATTCATGGAGATCTTCATGGATGACTTTTCAATTTATGGAGACATTTTTCCCAATGCTTACACCACCTCAAGTTGGTGTTGCAAAGATGTGAAGAAACCAATTTGGTTCTAAGTCGAAAAGAGTCATTTTATGGTCACCCAAGGCATTGTCCTAGGACATGTGGTCTCCCATAAAGGCATAGAGGTGGACCAAGCAAAATTGATCTAATTGCACATTTGCCTCCTCCCGTAATCTAAGCAAAATCGAGGTTTCTTAGGGCATGCAGGATTTTATAGGAGGTTCATCAAAGATTTCAAAATTTCCAAGCCACTGTCATTTCTTGTGTCAAGATGTTCCTTTTGTGTTTACTAATGAATGCATGACAGCCTTTGAGGTCCTTAAGAAATGTCTCGATTTCGGCTCCCATCTTGCAGTCCCCGACTATTCGGTGCCCTTTGAGTGATGTGTGATGCATCAGACTATGCCCTAGGAGCTGTCCTAGGGCAGAAAAGGATAAGCTTCCCATGTCATAGCTTATGCCACAGATCCATGATAGATGCCCAGCTCAACTACACAACAAGCGAGAAAGAGCCGCCATTGTGTTTGCATTGGAAAAATTCAGCCTTATGTTTTAGGTTCACAAATTGTGGTGTTTATCGACCACTCGCCCTAAAGTACCTTACGCTAAGAAGGATACCAAGCCAGTTAATCGGTGGATCTTCCTATTACAGTGAGTTTGATCTACGATTAAGGATAAGAAAGGAGTGGAGAATGTGGTGATCACTTATCCGAATTCTCAATACCGAGGATGATAGCTTACCCATTAATGAATCATTTCGATGAGCAACTTTTGCCATCAATACCCACATCCTTGGTTTGCAAACATAGTCAACTTGTTGGCTATTGGATGATTCTCAACATTGGAATAGAATGGATAAAGATCTTTTCTTCTCACAAGTTAAACATTTCATTTGGGAAGATCCTTATCTATTCAAGAATTGTGCACTAAGTGATCGAAAGTGTGTCCCGGACCATGAATTCCTCGGCATATTGTCAATGTGTCATGAACAGTTCTGTGGAGGCCATTTCAACAATAAAACATACAAAAATTCTGCGTGTGGTTTCTATTGGCCTACAATCTTTAAAGATGCCTTACAAGATCAGAATCTTGCGAGAATCGCCAAAAATCGGGCAAGGTATTTCCAAAAGAAACTCAATGCCCTGCAACACCAATCCCGGTAGTTGAGTTGTTTGATGTTTGGGGCATAGATTTTATGGGCCCTTTCCCTTCTAATGGAAACAATTTCATCTTGGTAATGTGGATTATGTCTCCAAGTGGATTGAGGCCATAGCTACCAAATCCAATGATCACAAAGTGGTTTTAAGATTCCTCAAAGACCACATTTTTCTAGATTTGGATTCCCTGAGCCATCATTAGTGATGGGGAAGCCACTTTTTGTGCGCTTTGACTCTCTATTAAAAAGTACTGTCACTCACAGAGTAGCCACTCCCTATCATCCACAAACCGGATGTGTGGAGATTTCAAATAGAGATCAAACACATTTTGAAAAATCTGTGAAGAAGGATGAAAGGATGGTCCTTGCTTAATGATGCTTTGTGGGCATACAGAATCGCCACAAGACTCCTATAGGGATGTCCTTTCAGACTGGTTTATGGCAAGGCATGCCATCTACCAAGAGAATTAGAATATAAGGCCTTGTGGGCAATCAAAACTTTTAATATGGATCTAATCTCGGTAACCACAGAAGCTTCAACTCACGAATCGGAAGAATCGAGGATGGATGCCTACACTAGCTCCAGTTGTACAAAGAAAAGGTTAAATCATTCCATGATAGGAGCCTCATGAGAAAAGAGTTCATACCGGGGTCCAAGGTATGGTTATTCAACTCTAAACTTAAATTCTTTCCTCGGTAAATTGAGATCCAGATGGGAAGGGCCATACATCATCAAGGCCTCCCTCAGTCGTGGATATTTCAGATCCCAAGGATGGAAGAATACTCAAGGTAAATGGTCGAGGCTCAAACCATGCATTGAAAACACCTGTGAGCCCTTGCTGCCACCTATCATCATGAATCTCCAAAAATGATGGTAGAAAAGTGTATAATATGTTTGTACAACATTGTTTTTCTGATTTTTGCTGTTTCTGTCTATTTTTCTTGTACGCATAGTGTAAATACACTTCAAAGTTCAAATCGCAAAGTAAAAAGTACTTTTCGAAAAGTCCAAAGTTCTATTCGAATTGATTCTGGAGCTGTAATGAACTACTCGAAAAGAACCATGTTCTGTTCGAATAGTTAAAATTTCCTTTTCGAATAGAAAATCTGGGGAGAAGTCCTTATGCAAAAGATCTTTCGGAGCCAAATCCATTTCAATAGACATATCAAGCTCAGCTTCTTTAACTACACTTTCTCAAGATTTTTTACCTTTCGAAAGACACTTTTGGCATTAGATTTTCTGTTTTAGGAATTTTAGTTTCAAATTCTATTTTTAGATCGCTGATTTTTTTCTTTCTTCGGTTAATGTGTCCTCGTTTTACTAATTTTTGTCATTTTTCTGTGAGTACAGTTAGTTTCTAACTTTGTTTCCCTATTTTGCATTCACAAATTCTGTTTTTGTATCAACACTTTTCTATTTTTTTTAACTTTATATTCAGTCCCTTACCTTGTTTTTACTGTTTCTCTGTTATTAGCATTAGTTTCCTTCCATTTGCATAGTAATCCTTCTATTTTTTAGATTTTATTTAGCAGTTCTAGCGTTGGTTTGTTGATTTTTCTTGCATTTGTATATCATGTTTTCCATTTCCTTGCTCATATCTTCAGTTTTACATTTTTATTTTCACGCATATAGTTTAGATTTTTCGTCTTAGTTTTTCTTTCTTCTTTTACCCTCGCGCTAGTCTCTCATTGTCTAGAACATTGAGGACAATGTTCATCTTAGGTTTGGGGGTATGGCAGGTATGCCAATAAAATAAGTTAATGCTTGATGCAGCTTATGATCAGCAGAATTTTTGAAAATGAAGTAATCTCACACCTGTTTTTTTTTTTTTTAAATGAGGAAGTTAAAACTTTTTAAAATTAATTTCTAGTATAATTCTAATACTTTCATGAAGTGAAAATTTCCAAAATAAAATTGATGTTTTAGTAAACCTAAAAGAGAGAAAAGGATGATATACCTCAAGAATTTGATAGAAAACCACACCCAAAGTGAGATTTGGGCTCTTTGAAATGTATTCTTTGGAGGTATGAATTGGCAATTTTTTCTGCTCTAGGGACTGTTTGAACCTTCTTGTTTTCACTAGAAGTTACACATATCCAAGTTAAAATATCTTGACAGCAATCATGATACTAAAGACATGATGTAAGGCCTCCTTTTGGACAGTTTGAACTTCAAAAAGCCCAACCTTTTGAAACTGCCCTTGATACACACCAATTGAGCTTTATAAATCCAAGATTTCTTTGAAACCTCACCAACCTCATGTAGCCTAACCCTCACTCTGAGAATTCGTAAGGTAAAGGAAAGAAAGTCAAGAAAGGTGAGTTGGGTAACAGTTTGGTAAAAGAAAAGAAAATAATTGAAGGCAATGATGTATCAAGAAGAAATGTGGCATTCCAAATCAATGTTGATTTGAAAAAAAAAAAACAAAAGAAAAGAAAAGGAGAAGGCATTTCATTGGAAGTTTGAAAAGAAAGAGAAAAGATGGCCACTTTGGCTCAAAATTCAAAGAAGAAGATGAAATTGTGTCAATTGAAGAAGGTGTGTCTATCACCTCCTTACCTTGACCGACTTCTCAATTTTGAACTCCATTCCACCCTTTATTCTTGATAAATTTCACCCATAAGCCACATTACAACCCAAGTTAAAGTCCCATCGATCGGTGATGGATTGAGTCACATGGAGATAAGGATTTGTGTAATCTATGGTGAAAAAAGTAGTAAATTCAGATCTGAAAAGCAATGCCTATGCTCCTGCTTACTTTCCCATATGAGTACTATAATTGAACTTGAGATGTGTGAAATAGTGCAACCCTCATATTTACATGGTGAGTGAAAACCCTGGTGAGAGTTGAGTTTGAAATCAAATTATTTGGGCTAACATCAAAACTGAATTCTCAAATAGAAGGCAAGCTTTTCATTAATTTTTCTTGTAAAAACTTTTTGACACCAACTGAGAGAATGGTAAAGGAATAACAGCAGAATTTTAGTTTTGAACCGATGTTTTCTTAAAAACTTCTTACAACTTTGATCGATGCGTATGTGAATAATCTGATTGGATAAAAGTTTGCTTTAATGTAATCGCATTGATCTTAACTGATTTATTGGAGAAGTTTGTGGGTACCTTCACTGAAAACCCTTAGGAGACTTCACTCCTCCACTAAGGATCACCTAGGGGTTTAAAAGGCTTGTTGCATATGCTAAATGCAACTGTGCTCCCTACAAAAATGGCTTTTCATTCTATTTTTAAATTTTGTCTTTGCTCAGGGACTAGCAAAGCTTAGGTTTGGGGGTGTGTTGAGAACTGGAAAATACCATTTTTCACCCCTTAATCTGGGCCTTGATAGACCCTTGAGAGAACTAAATAAGTATTTTAAGTGCCTATGTTGCAGCTAACAATAAAGACACGCTTAACCATAAAAGTAGCTCAAAAGTGCCAAAAAGATGACAATTCATGTTAGTCCAAAGGAAGGAAGTGAAGAAACAACCTCATCAGCTATGGAAAGGTCTAAATAGAAGAGGCAAAGACCTGTAAGAGAAGCAGGGAACATTTCGAACAGAGAAATGCACTCTACGTAGTTCTTTTCAAGAAGAACTTGCACTTTCAGAAAGAACCTTGAACTTTGCGAAAAGAAGAAAACACTCCTCGAAAAGAAGATTGAACTTTGCGAATAGAGCTTCAAAAGTCATTGAACTTTGCGAAAAGGCCCCTGAACTCTGTGAAAAGGTATTCTGGAGATTCACAGCTTTAACAAGGGCAATTCAGTAATCTGTTGCACGCGTCCCAATGCGTTTTAAAACCCAAGGACATTCCGGAAGATTCTAAGCACGAACCAAAGGCATATTCCACCCCATATGAACACCCAAAGATGAAATTACTTGGCGGGAACTTCTAGAAGCTCAAACAGATTTTTGAATTACATAACAGAATTGATGCCTCTGCTTCACGATTGGTGAACAACCGGATCAAGCATTTCGATTGGCCAAACAGATCTGGATCCCGGTGCTCGACTCCTATTGGTTGATACTGATCTATCCAATTGATTGGTTGATACACATCTGGCTTAGGAAAACTATAAATAGACGAACCATTTGCCCAATTTGGGTATCCAGATTTTAGAGTTTTCATCTCTGTTTCTCATTCGGTCCGGATAGCATATCTGAACCCCCTATAATCCCTTCTTGTACTTTACCTCTGAGAGCCATTGTGAGTGATTTGTACTTCCAAGTTCGGGTTCAAGACCGTAAGTCTGACGGATCTCAAAGATGCAGGGCTCTGTAATTGTAATTTTGGATTTTAAAAGGTTGTAATTTGTGTCTTCTCCATTGGAGTCATGTCGAGGGTTACGAATGTTCACCTTAGTGCATTAGACTTCTTTAGATTCACTCATCCGCATGCAACTTCCCTTAATTCATCACTCTGTAATTAAGCGTTGGTAACCTAATTCTAGCGCATTTACGGATGTTCATGTTCGAACTAAAGAATAGGCCACAACTATTGGATGATCTCGTGACCATTTAAGTGGATGATCATAGCCATAAGTCTAAACCTATTCCTTAATTCGGATTTATTTCTCTTACATCATCTTTGGTAGCAGGATGAAGATTGAATCTGCTCGTTGAACTCTGATTCTCCATTAAAATTCAGAGGCTAAAGTACATGAAGCTATTATTTCTGCATTTGTCTTATTTTAAACATCTCCCCAACTCGGATCTGGATCATGTAGTTAGTTCTTTTCTTTATTTGCTTATAGTTAAATGTGACACAATCCAACATTCTCTTTTATCTATTCTTTTTTTTAGATAATTATAGAGCCAGATCTGGTAGCACAGATCTGGAGGTTTATCTCTCAGTTTAGACAAAATTCTCTGTGGACGATCTTGAAATACTTACTTTTAAAACTTGCTACAATTGGCCCTGATCTTGCAGGCCAGTGTTAGCCCCAATGTGCTGATATCCCTTTCATAAGTTAACATCCATATAACCTAGCATTCTTTAATTCTTTAATTTTTGATTCATAATGCACACAATTATGGCACACTTGGAGCGACAACACCTACCTCACCATCCTCCATGCCATGAGGGACAATCCCTACCTTAGGAAGGATGTCCTGAGGGGCATGGCCCAACTTAGGCAGTCCATTTGAGACCACCCTGCTGCAGCAGATTGCTGAACTGGAGGAAGCCCACAGAAAGTAATTACTGGGTATCTCCCTGGGGTGGACTAACATCTTGGAGGCCTATGAGAAGGCCAAATCTATGGCTGCTTATCATCAGCTGAATCTGGAGCTGGAGAAAACCAATACTATTACAGAGAGGATGAAAGCAAGACTGTTCGAAAAGAGGCTCAACAATGCCCAGGAAATCTTCAAACTCTAAAAGGAAATCCATGAAATTGACCTCCTCAAAGCCAAAATTCAGATAGCCTCATTGGAAGCTGCATTGGCTGCTGCAAGAACTACATCTCAGCAGCCCACCCTACTCTCTGTACTCATGCCCGAACCTGAGCCTAAACCTTCTCCAACCCCAGCTGCCCAGTCTGAGGAGGCCCAACCACTTGCCTAGCCAGATAAAGGGAAGTCCCCTGCTGCACCCCTGACTGAGCAGCCTCCACCTACCCACACCCCTTCTGCACCTACTACTGAGGAAACTTATCCTAAATATAGGAAAGTCACTGCTAAGAGGACTGCTTCCACAGTAGCCTCTATCAAAATTTGTAAAGAGCCAGCTGCCCAGTCTGAGGAGGCATAACCAAAAAGCCAGCAAGCAAAAGGGAAGTCCCTAGTAGCCCCCACTGAGCAAGACAAAGGTAAATCCCCTATGGTCCCTCCTGAACCCAAGACCAGAAAAATGAGGCTGAGGGCACCAAAAGCTCCACCGCCAAGAAACTACCAGCTCAACCTAAGAAACCAAGGCAGCCTAAGAAAAAGACTCCAGCTAAGAGCAAAGCTAAGAAGAAAAAGAGTCTAATTGAAAAGCAAGCACGGAAGAAAGAGGACAAAGCTGCACTTAGGAAACATGTCGAAAAGATGGTCTAGGACTGGTTCACAGATTCAGAATCAGATTCCTCCTCCTCTTAAACCTAGATTGTAGATTAGGCTTTTCTTACCTTTGCACTTCTTTTCTTGTTATTATAATTACAATTGTACTTGTTTTTCTAAGTTAATAGAATTTTTGTTTTTGTATATTGATTTGTGTGCATTATCTGTGTGTTTACTTTTTCGTTCCTGACTATTACCTTGCACTTTCTCACCTTTGAACCAGTGAGGACACTGCTCCTCATGGTTTGGGGGTATGGTAGCGTAGGTCTGCCAATAGAATAGTTAATTTTAGTGCAGTAATGGTGGTGTAACTGGGATGAATAAAGTCAATTTCCACCTAACTTGTTGCAATGAGGAAATTTGTAAAAAATAAAATATTTTTTCAGATATTTCAAAACTGAAAATATTAAAATATGGACACCACTATGAATCTAACATTAGAAATGCCAAATTAGTACCTAGTAAACCTAAGAGGAGAGAGAAAATGGTGAAAATACACCCCATGGGTTAATTTGAGGACCATACCTAGTGAGATTTGGGCCCATCATTTTCTTTTGAAAAGTGTTTTTAGCATTATTTATGCTCTAAGGACTGATTGAATCAAGACATTTTCACTACAAGTTAGGCACCTCCAAATCAAAACTGATTGACAGCACTCATGATACTTAGGAAATGATCCAAGGCCTTCATTTGGACAGTTTGAGCCTGAAAATCCAACCTTTTAAAAACTGCCCTTTTGCATACATGAGTTGAACCTTAAAAATCCTACTTTTCTTTGACAAACACCAGAGTACTTGCACCTTAACCTCATGACCTGATTCAACCTCAACCTCACTCTGAGAATTCAGAAGGTAAAGGAGAAGGAGTTAAAGATAGTGAGAGTGGTCCAATATTCTGTGGAAGGTGAAGAAAAGCAACTTATGAACAATAGTGTATCAATGGTATTTGTGTGGCAGTTCATCATAAAAATCATAAAAATGATTAAATAAAAATAAAAAGAGAAAAAGAAAGAGAAGTCTAGAGAAGAACATCATCTGAAAATTGAAAAAGAGGAGAAGCTGGCCACTTTGATTCTGGAATATATCAAGTAAGATGAAGTTTTGCTGAAATGAAGGTTGTGAAGTCATGAATCACTCCTTACCTTGCTGATTTTTTAATTTTGATTCCCTTTTTACCCCTTGATTCTTTACATCCCTCACCCATAAGCCACATTATAACCCATTCAAAAAGACCTTGTAGATTCAAAGTAAAATGAGCTATCATGTGGAGATGAGGAGTTGTCCAATCTATGGTGAAAAGTCATGAGGATGTCAGAAATTAGAACCTTTGCCTATGCTCAGGCTTGCAGGCCCATTTGGGGTCTGTAACTACTCTTGAGCTGTTTTGAATGTGAACACCCTCAGATTGTCAATGTTGAGAGATAGCCCTAGTGAGAATTGGGTCTGAATTTAAACCTCATTGGGGTTGCATCCAACCTGATTTTTGAATTTAAGGCAAGCTGGGTACTGATTTTTACACATTGAATTTCTAATGTAAAATGAATGGTGGTGATGCAAACACATGCGAATTTTGAGTTTTAAATGGCCTGCATTACTGCTGCAGTTCCCTCTAAATGTGAAAGAATGGGTGTGGAATGAAGCTTTATACATTAAAATCTATGTTGTCATTAACTGCACTATACTTAATTGTTCTAATGGTGAAGTTTGTGGGTATCTTCACTGGAAACCCTCAAGAGACGTCACTCCTCCACTAGGGGTTTAAAATGCTTGGTACATATGCTAAATGTACCCGTGATCCCTATGAAAGTGACATTTAATTAGTTAAAGTTTTGCTAAGGGACTAGCAAAGATTAGGTTTGGGGGTGTCTTAAGACCTGAAAAGTACCACTTTTCACCCCTTAACTTACTCTCTGTTAGACCCTTAGTCATTTAATAAGTGTGTGTTAAGCCCATTTTATAGGTAATAAGCAGCAACTGCAGATAAGACCCTAACCATGCCAAGAAGCCTACTGTTGCCCCAGAAGTTTCTCAGAAGAAAGGAGGTTGGACCCAGACAGAGAATTGGCTATAATATAGGCACAACAAAGTAGAAACAAGCTAAGAAATGAGCCTCGCATAGATGTCGCAAGGTTCAAATTGAATCGGAAAGAATGCTTCGCACAGCTGTCGCGGGTTTCTGAAGGCAGCACGCCAATTGCTCGCACTGTTCTGTCATAGATGAATGACAGAAGAGCCCAGAAAGTAGACTTCGCGCAGTTCTCACGAGGCTCAGTCATAAGCTCTCGCTTAGTATCGCACAGCTTAAGAAAGGAGCCTTTAATCTTCGTGCAATTCACTGAGGAGAGAGAGCTCAAGTCATTCCTGCGCACAGCTGTCGCCCAGTGGCCGCGGGATACAAACCTTCAGGGAACTACTTGTGCGATCCAGAAGCCCATGCACCTTGCTTCTTCGCGAGGATCCCCGCGGAATTCACCAAGGAATGAACCGCTCGCGCAATTCCCGCACCATTCAAATGGAAGGAGCAATCCTGTGACGACGAGAGCATCCCCACGATGACCAAAGTATCAATCCCGCGACTACAAGAGCTTCAAGTCAATTCAATCTCGCGACGCCAATTCTATCATGCGATAAGACCTGGAAATCCTTTCTACCAAGCGAGGCTCGGGATCTTAACTTCTCCCCACTTCTGCAGGGGCAATCTGGGAACTTTCATCAACTAGGGCACGCACTCTAATGCTCCAATCTCTGTGCACACGCCCCAAGGCATCCAAGGAACAGAAATGGGCCATGATTGCATTGAAAAAATTAGGGTTTTCCTAACCCTAATGCTTCCACAGCTGACTACTATATAAGCCTAAGCCTAGTTTAGGTTTAGGGGACTTTTGTACTCCTTCTTGAATCAACTGTAGAATTGCAGTAGGCTAAAGTTAGGGTTTAGGCAGCTTCTTTTTCCCTTTCTCTTCTCTCTATAGTCCAGCACTTACTGGCTATACCTTTGTCTATTTATTTGGAACAATTTTGATGGTGTTTTATAATAGGATGTTATATTTATATGGGATTGGTGTTTTAAGAGTTGTTCTGTACAAGGTTACTGCCTTGAGATCCTCCATTGCCATGTTACATTGTAAGCAATGGAGGATTGTTTTTAAGGATTTATTTAGATCTAAGTGACCTGTGTGTCCAAGCTAGGCACATTGCAGCCCTATGCTCCACCACAGGAACCACTAAATCTGAATCCCCTTGGGAGCCTGTGCTGGTAGCCTTGTGAACATGGTGGTGGAGCAATGTTCTTATTCTGTCTTAGACCTCTGTGAGGAGGATAGCCTCTGTGGATAATCTGTGACCATTCAAGTGGACAGGTTATAGCCCTAGGGTGAGGCCAATCCACAGATCTAAGACAGATTCTTCTTCTCTACATTTGTGCTTGTAGCCTTGTGAGAGATTGTGCAGAGACAGACTCCCCTGTATTTGTATAGACCCACCATCAGATGGCAGATCTGATCTGGCGGTAGAGATTGTAGGCTTGTGACTGGATCACTGCTGCCTTTCTAGAGCAGTGAACAGCTAGGCTTAAAATCTAATACTCAAACTCTTGCTAGTCCTGTGTGTCCAGGCTAGTGCACATTGCAGGCCTAGCCCCACACACAAAACTTTAGAGGTTGAGGTTCCTATAGATTCTTGAGCTAGTAGCCTGGATGAAGTAGTGCCTACAATGATAAACTTGTTCTGACCCATCTCTGGATTGTAGTTCTCCTATTGGATAGTCTGTGACCATTTAAGTGGACAGGTTATAGCCATAAGGGATTGGATCATGGCATAGGTGTGAGTTGGATCCTTTCTCCTCTTTGGTGATAATGTAGCCATTGGACAAGATTTCTATAGCAGCAAATATAAGACCCATCATATATGTACCTAATAGCTTACTTCTCACCCTCTTATATTTATTTTCTCACACTCCATCATTCTTCTCAACCCTTTCTGTAGTTTAGGCATTAGGCTACCTTAGAATTTAGACAATAGTGACCTTAAATCCCCTTCCATTTAGGATTGTCAGATCTGTAGCCAGATCTAGAGGGCCTACTAAAGATAGCTCCCTTGGAGCTTTAGATCAACTTTCCCTATGGGATAAACTCTTACTTATTAAAACTTATTACAACATGCCCTGTATCTTGCAGGTCTGTGTATTTTTAGGCTTGCTGCTCTGTAGTTTTCAATCCACCTTTGATTTATTTTCACTAATACCATTCTTATCACTGTCTCCAATAAAGTTAGCAGCAAGAACATAAAATATCCTAACAGTTACTGTAGCATATGACAGGTATGGAATTAGACCGGTTTGAGCATAATCACTGGAGGCTGGCGCTAGAAAGTACATCCTCAGATCTAAGGGCTTTGCTTGAGGTGCCAAATTGGGGAAATAAGCATCCAAGTTCAAAAGCTCGATTACTCATATGCTTCTGTCTTTGTGATCCCCCTGTTTCGGTGCTGTGAAGTTTCCTTGGGTGTTGATGTATTTTGAAGGATCAAAATCCTCTCCATCTGTTTCTACCATGTTGACGGTGGGCCTCGAGCCTACTCCCCCTGGAGGGTGTGGTGGCAATGGAACTTGATGGATGTTGGTGTGTTGATTCACTTGGGGAAGTGTCAGGGGGATAGTATTTCCTGCTTCTATTAAATTTTGTATCACATGCTTCAGAGGAAAGCATCAATCAGTTGGGTGACCCGGCCCTTGTTGGAAATTGCAATGGGTGTTAGGATCGAAATTTTTTGGGAGTGGATTTAGTGGTGGTCACGACTGGAATGGTGTGACAAGACATTTTTCAACCAAAAATGGTAAATCAATATTCAAGGCTTCCCCCAAAGGTTTGAACACTTAGTTCAATCGAGCCCTCCTCTATTCTGGGGTCATCAGTGGGCCTTGTCCATTGCCTTGCCCATTGCAGGTCCTCTGTGATGGTTTGATTAGTGAGGGGACCGGCTGTGTTGCCCTGACTTGGAACGGTGTTACGCATGTATTGGGTTTTGTGTTCACTATTGTCTGAACATCTGTCTCGGCTCTTCTTTGCTCGAAAAATATCTGAACCCCACTGGCCCCACTAGTCATGCTTTTGTTCAGCCGTCCTTCTCTCAATGCATTTTTCCAGCGGTTGGCTTTCCTTACCAAGTCAACAAAACTTGATTATTGTTGGTATATTAGGAAATCAAAGATAACATGTAAGGATGTCTTCTAGATCATCTCGATTTGCTCCTCATCGAGGATGCGATTTCTTACTTGGGCAGCGACGACCCTCAAGTTTCCCAGGTATTTGCTAAACAATTCATTGGGCTTTTGTTTCAGTCGAGCCAAATCAGATTTGCGCGGCTCGATATCCATGTTGTAGATGTACTGCTCTTAGAAAAGGTGGGTGAGATCCTTCCAGGTTTTTAACATGGATGGTTCGAGAGAAGTGAACCATCTTAATGTTGGTCCCGTGAGACTCTTTTGAAAATCTTTGATGAGGAGTCGTTCATCTCCGCCGTATCAGCACATGTCCCCATAATCACATTTTAGATCGACAATCGAAAGTCAGCATTTTAAATTTGTGGGGAAGTAGCACCTCGATAAACAAGCACAAATCAGAAAAGTCAGTGGCATGGATTTTGGCCCCTCCCATCTTCATCAACTATTTTTTTATCTTTCCCATCTATTCTCTTAGCAGCTCTAATTCTTGAGATGGTAGTGCTGTGGTTGTTCCTCCCATGGGATGTCCCCATTCATGCTGGGCTGCCTGTAGATTGGTAAATGCGGGTGGTGGGGGTTGAAATTGGCAAATGCCCCTTTGTAGGCCCCACTATTTCTTACCTCATTCTTTTCATATTGATGACCTACATCAACAAAGGATGGAGGGATGAGATTATCGGGTGGATTCTGAGTGGATTGAGCGGGTTCTTGAGGAGGCCTTCGTGGTTGATGGGCTGGGTTAAGATTTTGATGACTTAGTTGAGGGGTAAGGGGGTGTACAAATTGGGGGTTTTGGATGGTTTGAGTGGGTGTCGGATGGGGCCATTGCATTTGGGGGAAGCCTTGATGATGGGTTTGTGGGGTGACGGGATGAGTGAATGGTGGATTTTGGGGGGTGGTAGATGGCCCCCTTGTATATTTTGGGGATTTGGTTGGGAAGGAATGGATGGGTAAGTGGGGGATGGTTGATGGTTTGGGATGAATTCCCATATTGGGCTGGGTGTGAGGAATGTGGATGAATGGGGCTCATGCCGGTTTGTGGAGCTAGGTGGAGTGGATTGTCCATTTGAGGGGGGATGGGGGCTTATTGGGTGTAAGTGATGGTGGAGAATTGTGGAGGGTTCGATAATAGGGCCCTTGAAATTGGATCCTGATTGGCTTGGGGTTGGTAATGGGTCTTTGAGGCCCACTTGGGTGGCCCCAAGGTTGATGTTGGGTGGTGTGAATTATGGGTGGTTGGGTAGGATTGGTATTTTTGACAAATGGGGTGTGGAGGTTTTGGAGAGTTTGTTGTGGATTGGGCATTTGGGGTGGATGAGGAAGGCTTTGGGAGGCCTTCCAGGCTAAGTAGACCCTCATCATGTCCTCCATCATGGACATGGGGTCGGGTATGGGGTTAGATGTGGAAGGCCCTTCCAATGAGGGGGATGGTTTGGAGAAATTGGGCATGACTTGGGTGGATTGGGAAAAATTGGGTGCATTTGGAGAGGATGTCAGCAAATTGGGTATGACATGGATGGATTTGAAAAATATGGCATGACTTGGGTGGATTGGGGAAGATTAGGTGTGTGTTGGGAAAATGGGAAATTGGGCATGGCTTGGGTAATGGTGGGAAAATTGGGCATGGGAGATGGGGGAAAATGTGGTGTAGGTTGGGTTAATGTCGAGGGAGGATGGGACAAATTTTGGGTGGATGTTGAGGGAAAATGGGGTAAGGAGGTGGGGGAAAAATGGGATGGATTTTGGGTGGTTTGGGAAAAATGGGGGAGATTTGGAGTAGAGGCGGAAGATAAAGGGGGTGAATTTTGAGTGGTAGTGAAGGAAAAATATTGTGGGAAATGGGATGGATTTTGAGTGGTGGTGGATGGAAAGATAGGTGCACTGAAGGGACCGGTGACATGGAATCGGGATCGGGGGGAATCAGAGATGGGTATCTCCTCCATATGTGAATGTGTTGGGGAGTGTGGTAGGGGTGAATCGGGATCGGCGTAAGCCAGATCGACTGCCCAAGAAATGGTTTGGCAATGGGTCGGGTATGGATTCCTCGGGCGAGGCTCAAACACTTTCTTCCTCCTTCCCCTATGGGATGATGGAGGGTAAGGCGATGCCGTTGTTCCGGCACCACAAAGTCTCTTTTTTTTTGGATTTTTGATTATATATAAATTATTTTTTGTATTTTGGATGATAAAAATTTGAGCTCCCTTCTCTTCAATTTTTTTATGGTGCTTTTCCAGGGCCTTGGAACTACCTTTTTGGGTGGCGTTCACACCCCTAATACCTCCCACGGTGGGATCCCGATGTGCTTTGGAAGAAACAAAGGAAATCTTTTGTTTTATATAAAGGCACAGGAATCCTCGCGATAACCCGATCCCTCGGAAAAGTCAACAAGAGGGCAACCTCTCTTGACCGGCGATGGCATTTTGGTTGTCGAAGTGTGGGATTTAACGGGAGTATAAAAACTACCTAAGCAGGGGGTCCGGGAATAGTGAAAGAGGCTTCAGATTCAGGCTGCTAGGCCAGAACAAGCTAAGCGTATACTTTATATACGCAAGGCTAAAATTCTGGAGATTTGGTCCTACGTATACTTTATATATGAAAGACAAAATATCTGGAATTTTGGCTTAGCGTATATTTTATATATGCAAGGCTGTTTCTGGCGAATTTTAGCCTAGCGTATACTTTATATACACAAGGCTAAAAGTTGTACATATTTATATTTTGACACTCGCAGCAGACCCAAATTTTGGCTATATCTTTTTGGTCTTTGGAAGCAAGGCTTCCAGGGACACTTATCTTTTCCTTAACGGGTCCCTCCTTACCGCACCTAAAGGATACAAGGTTAATTCGGTTCTGCTAAAGCACTCCCCAATGGTTGTAAGGCTTTGAAAATTTCAGTCACCCACCGATATACCATCGGCACGAGTGGCTTCTCAAATACTGAATGGGGTGGTTCCTTTTGAGATCATCCCCACTAGGGCTGCTGCTCTACCGGGAATCGAGACGGGTGTATCATAACCTATTTTCCCTCCCTTTGAAAAATCTACCCACGAGAATGAAATTGATAAAGTCCCCTCCTGGTTCAATTTTAGAGTTCAATTTTAGGGAGTTTTCTTTAAGTTCAAAAATGGGCGGTGAGAATCCCGTGGTGCCTCTACGGGCCGATGTCCACTATTGGTATATGTTCATGGAGTAAGAAAAATATAGGGCCAATCAAGCGACTAGGCAAGAAATGTAAATTACATCAAGTAGGCCAGCCAATCGGCTAAGGTGTATAAATGACAAAATCATAGGGGTGAGTAAAAAGTGCTCAAATAGGCCTGCCAATCAGCTAAGGCGGTAAATGACCGAATCGTAGGGGTAAGTATGCAAAAAAGTTAGTAAAAAAGAAAGAAAAATAAAGAACACATACAAAATAAAGGCCAAAACTTCAAGGAGAAGCTCTACAAGCTATCCCCAATGGAGTCACCATTAGTGGAACTGTGGACTTTGCTAGTCCTTCGCGACGATGCGCACTCCTTCAAAGATGATGGAGTCGCCACCCGAAGCGTTTGGTGACCTCAAAATCAATACATAAGCATCGAAGTGCAAAAATATGACTCCGATTTATCAGTCTTTGCCAAAGGCTCTTGGGTAGGGGCTTCGGTTATCGATCGAGAAGGTGTTAGGCACTCAATCAACCCACTTTTAAGCAGTCTCTACTTATGGCCAAAGTATAAAAAAAGAAAAAAAGAACGGAACTCCTCCTTACCCAAAGGCACTAAGATCTATTTGAGCCCCTCTCAATCACCGGAATTTCAACGGCGTAACGGCTCAAATTCTAGGATTGAAGGAAAGCAAAAGAAGGTAGCGAAGTAGAGGGGAGAGCCGGAGCTCCCGGGACCTTGTAGCACTGCTGAGGACCTTTGTGTGAGGGTGCTTTCTGTGAGCTTCCGATAGCAAATGGGTTGAGGAAATAGTCTTGGCTTCTAAGGTTTGAAGACTAGAAGGTAGGGGAGGTAGACTAGGGCCTAGTTCTTGCTAAAGCTTGGAGATTAATGAGGGAAAATAAGCTGTAAAGGGTGAACAAAAGTTCTGAAATTTTTGGAGTTTCAATGCTAAAATGGGAGGAAAAATTCTCTAAAGGTTTCTTGTTTATGGAAGTTTTTTCAAGCCCCTAAGCAATGGGGGGGGGGGTGGCTCTCTATTTAGAGAGGTGAGGGTGGTTGGGGGGGTAATTAAGAGCTAATGGGATTAGCAATTAGGTAATAGAAAATCTAAGGATTTTAGGTTTTTGGGAGATTGGATAGGTGGGAAATGGGTTTTAATGGTAGATGATATGGTGGTGGGTTTCAAATGGAAAAAGTGTGAAAAAGAAGGCTAGTGGGGGTGCAAAAGTCTTAACGAAACTCACCCCAAACTTTGGGTTGGTCAATAAGTCAAACCCAAAATTCAGAATCTGGACATTTTCCCAAAAGGCACTGTTCCTAAGCCTTGCGTATATAAAGTATACGTTAGGCATAGGAACAGTAACTTTCAGGAAAACTTGGAAGTTCAGAGCCCGCAGCTGAAGGTTGAATCAAAATGTGCCTTGTGTATATAAAATATACGCAAGGCCAATTTCTAGGAAATTTAACTTTGCGTATATTTTATGTACACAAGGTCCAATTTTATATGGGGCAAGCCCACTAAGGCCCTGGGGGTTCAGTTTATGGGTTCTAAGTATTTGGCTAGGCCTTTTAAGGGTTCGGAAAGAGTGCCTAATGATTTGGGCGGTTCTAAGGGTCCGGGAAGGGTTTAAAGGTTCAGATTGATCTCTAAGGGTTCGAGAAATGCTCTCGAAAGCTTGGAGGGTTAGCCTTTCTCAAACTATAAGTTAATCGGGCCTTGGGCCGAATTTGGGTGTCTACAGTGCACAAAGCTAAAATTTTAGAATTTTAAACCTTACGTATATAATATGCATGCTTAGCTTGTTCTAGCTTAGCAGCCCAAATTTGGGGCCTTTTTTACTGTTCCCAAATCCCCCGCTTAGTGGCATCTAGCCCCCGATAAATCCCACACCCTTGACACCCAAAATGCCCTCGTCTGTCAAGAGTGACCACCCAGTTATTGACTCTTCCGACGGATCGGGTTATTGCATGGATTTTCGTACCTTTATATAGATCAAAGGATTTCATTTGATTCCTTAAAAGTGCATCAGGATTCTACTATGAGAGGCATTACAGGTGTGAACGCCACCAAAAAGGGAGTTCGAAGGCCCCAAGAAGCACCATCGGAATCAAAGGAGAAGAAGTTAAAAAAAAAAATTCATTTACAAAACCTTCAAACTCATCAAAAAATATATATATATATATATATATACAAAAAGCCAAAAAAGAGAGCTCGTGGTGCCGTAACAATGGCATCGCCTCACCCGCCATCATCCCATAGGGGAAGGAGAAGGAAAGTCTTTGGGCCCTACCCAAGAAATCCATACCGTACCCGCCAACAAACCTTGTCTTGGGTGGTCGATCCAACCGTCTTTGACCCGAATTCATCACCACCACATTCCCCATCACATTCCTATGTCAAGGAGATCCCCCTTTCCAAACCTTCCACCTAACCCCCATTTAATGTCACCAGACCTTGCAGAAAATAAATCTATTCTAAGAATTCAAAATATTGTTACGTTAAATCTAGAGTCCTACAGAGTTTAGTTGTCAATTAAAACCTAGATTTCTATCGATATCCTATGAATGTAAAAATCGTGTGCAACCATGGACTTTACGGGTCCATCACGAGGATGCACTAACAAAAAAAAATGGAGGCGCCACCCGAAGCTTTGGTGTCCAGGGATTCCAAAAATCAATATCTTAAACACCGTAGTGCACGATATGACTCAAAGTCACCGGTCTATGCGAAAGCCTCTAAGTAGGGACTCCAGTTACCAATTGGGAAGGTGTTAGGCACCCAATTAGCCAGCTCATAATCGGTCTCTACTATGGCCAAGTTAAAAAAAAAAATAGCACTTGGCGGCGTAAAAGCCCAACGCCTCGGATGGGGAAAAAAAAAAAAGAGAAGGTAGAGGAAAAAAAGAGAGGAGAGTCAGAGCTCTTGGGCCCTTGTAACACCAGCACCGGATCTTCGTGTGGATACTAACCCCGATGAACATCCGATAACACCAGGGGTTAGAAACAAGTTCTTAACTTCAAAGGCTTGGAAGAGGGACGGTATGGAGGATGAGCTAAGATTTCCTAACCGGCTAGGGCTTGAAAATGGTATTAAGGGAAGTATGGCAGTATGTGATGAACTTGGGATTCAAAACTCAGAAGGTTTAAGCTTGGAGACAGGGGGGAAGAATTTGCTAGTGTTTTCTCTTTTTTTGGAAATTTCTCCAGGTTCTCTCTTTTTTAGAATTTTTTCTCTAGGTCTCTCTCTCTGTCTTTCTTTTTTTAGAAAATTTTTTCTTCCGTCCTCAAGTGAAGGGTGGGGGCCTCTATTTATAGAGTTGGGGTGATTAAGGGAGTTTCTTAAACTCTACTGGAGGTTAAGAATTAGGTAATGTTTGATCTAAGGTTTTTGATGGTTTCTAGGGCTTGGAAAAGGTGAAAAATGGATTTTAATGTTGGTTGATGGGGGTAGCCACTTAAATGGCACAAAGGTGGTTCTAAAGGCTTATATGGGTATAAGGGCCCTAAAGAAACACTCCCCAAAGTCTGGGAAAGTCCACAAGTCAAACCCCAAAATTAAATCAGTCTTTAGGGAAGAAAGAAATCTCAGATATTAGTTGAAAATCTTGAACTATGCCTGAAAATCTAACCACGATTGTTCGAAATAGCCATTTCTATCAGTTACGATTTGAATCCTATTTACGATGCATCCTGATTATGATTTGAATCCTGTTTACGATGCATCCTGATTGTGATGAATCCTGATTACGATGCATCTTGATTACGATTTAAATCCTGATTGTGATTTGAATCGTGTTTATGCTGCATCCTGATTACGATTTGAATCCTGCTTACAATGCATCTTGATTACGATTTGAATCCTATTTATAATGCATCTTGATTACAATTTGAGTCCTGATTATGATGAATCCTCATTACGATGCATCCTGATTTCTTGCATTTCTACATATTCTTTATTTCGCCATTATAAACACCCCATTTTTGCCCTCTCAGAGTATACGAACATATATAGTCAACCTTAGACCTCACCCACGACTCTCGGAAAGAGACCGAACCTCTTCGGAAGCATTAAAACCTTGAACATGGGGACTATATACTGAAATAATAGTATATGGTTGAGACTTAGACTGAAATCTTAAATCACGAACTTGACCCCGACTTAGCCCGGGAAGATCTCGAATTACACGTTTGAACATAGGCGCGCAATTTGATTGCACACAAACTTGTAGTGCGCAATTGGTCCCACATGGACCAGGTTCACCCTTCTTGGGAACTGCCCTAAGACCCAAATTATGTGTTAGAGCCTAACCGCACAATTCGATTACACACATCACTTGTGGCGCGCAATTGGTCCCACTTGGACTAGGCTTCGTCCTCCCTAAGACCGCCTTAGGACCCGATTACACCCCTGATACAGGGCATGCAATCGATTGCACGCTCCCCCATAGGCACACAATTGGTCCCCAGTTGGACCAGGCCTCTGAAGCCCAAGACTGCCCTAACTCCTCAATTATGTGCACTGATTAACGCGCATAATTTAATTACATGCTCCCCACAGGGCGTACAATTGGTTCAATGGCATATTGGAACTAGGACACCTGACTGATCCAGTTATTCGGCCATTCGCCAGTCAGTGACCGACTTTCAGCGGATTACGAGCCCTAGACAGGGCACATAATTCAATTCTGCCCCAGTGATCATGCGCGCAATTCACCAATTGCCCACTTGTCCCCGGGTGCATAATTAACCCGTTACCTATAAATAGACCCCCTTACCTCACCAATTTCAAACCAATTCAATAGTTCTTTCTTCTCTCTCTCGAGCTTAGTCCTTTAAGAAAATTTGACATTCTCTCTAGGGCTCCCAAAGAAAGGAGTTGAGTTGCCTTCTAGACTTCTAGAATTGCATACTCTTCTCTAGGAACCCCAGGCAGTTAGGCTAGTGGTACTGGCTAGCTAGCCCTGACTCTCACAGGAGTATAGAGGGATAAGTACCCTTAGCCTTAGACCTTTAGGAAACCGCTGCCCCAATCCTTAACCTTGAGCCAATTAGGTCCCTAACCTTTTCTAGTTTTTTTAACCTTAGCCACCTGATTTGCCTAATGGAGCTTATGGAGGGTACCTGGGAATAGGATCATTCTGCCTTAGCATAGGGGGCCACAACCCCCCTTTTTTGATAGATTAGGAGAACAAAACTAGATAGACGATAGGCAATCCATAGCTACTGAAGTCAACCGGTCAACGCTCAGTAAAGGAGCCAACCAGCATCTCAGAGCATGTTCAGTGATGTGTTGCAGCATTGATAAATATCTACAGCTGGCAATCACATCAATCCAGGTATTCTCTGTTTAGAATTTGTCTCTTCTCTTTCAGCATTTAATATTTCTTAGTTTATTATTTTATTGCCTTCTGCCAGAGTCCACGTGGACTGAATTGGGCCACTTCTTTCGGGGACCAAAAGGGACCTAGAAAAAGTGGGAACCAACAGACTGGCGATCGCGATGGGACTCTTTTCGCTAGGTTGCCCCACTTTAATTAGTTTGGTGTTTATTTTTCCACTTTATTTTTCACTTTTTACACACTTACATGCATACTAGGCATCTAGCAACCATTATTTACTATCGGATTTTCAAAAACAATAAAAAAATGTCAGGCATCAGAAGATTGAACTTTAATGATATGAACCCACTGTCACGAGCCTCCCATTGAGATCCCATGTATAACGCCAGGTCGTCTCCATGGATAGTCCAGCGTTGTGCCTAGGTAAATATGGTTAGTGAAGGTGAAAAAAACCCCTTTGCTCCACAAAATACAAATTGCAGCGACAACAATCGAGATGACAGCATGCGAAGATACACAACCAGCCAAATTTTAGACCTCGTTGCCGATAAGCTAATGGAGGGAGGAGAAGAAGTCAATGCCCTACGAAAATCCCTGGGCAAGTTATACAAAGCCGCAAAGCTGATAAACGAACAACAAGTTACTTCGAGGAATAGGCAAGAACAAAAGGCGCCGACTCCTCCACATGCCATGACACCCCCAGAATCACCTGACACACATACCATTCACACCTCCTATAAAAACAACCACCGAAGATAACTCGTGACACCTAAAAGGGACACCACCATAACCATGAAAGTCCTCCATCGATTTTTAGACAATTACATGGCTAATAGAGAATGTTTGAAACCATCTTTTGGGTTCGACGACTTTTGTCGAGACATGGACTTCATTGTATCCCGCCGGGTTCAAAGCACCCAAATTCAACAAATATGACGGTATGGGAAACCCAAATCACCACTTGGCCCTATTCTGTAATGATTGTCGACTAATCCGCAAGAATCACGGGCTCCTCATCCATTACTTCCAAAGATCTCTAGAAGAAGCCCTCGACTGGTTTGCCACCCTACCGTTGACTAAAATTGAGACATTCGAAGACCTAGCCGACAGATTCCTGAACCAATACCAACATATGATTCACAAGCAAATCAGCCTCCATTACTTGATGAATACAAAACAAGAAAACAATGAAGACTTCATGACCTTTGCTAGTTGTTGGAGGAGACTCACTGCCTAAATGGGGAATCAAATAAAAGAAAGCGATGTGATGGACATCATAATCAACAACACTTGGGAACCTCTTCGGAGCGCTCTCATATTGAGGGACTACCTTGACTTCGCTAGCCTCTATCAACGTGCTTTGCGCATACAACGCCACATGAAGGAGGGGAACCTTAATCTCTCCACACTAACATCCGGAGGACCCTCTTCCAATAACCCTAGCACAAACAACCCAAACAAAACTCAATGCCCCGAACAAATCAACACGAACAAAGAATCACACCCAATAAACTCCAACCCAAACAATTGATATAGTCAAACTCAACACACCGACCAATACCAGCCACTATACCCTAACCATAACCAAACTCTATACCCTAGCTAGAATCAAGGCCATGAAAACCAACATCACCTTTTATAACCCGTTATTTGAGCAAACTCCATCAAGCCCTCAACTCCCATGCAATAATACTATACACTCATTCACTCCCATCCCAGTCCACCCAGCTAGCCTGATCTGTAGGATTGAACCCTCCTCCAACAACATCCAGACCCTTGACTCGCACCAACTAACCCTCTCCCACGTACCAATAAGCATGAAGTCACCTTTTACCCTGAACCGGTCACCAAGATCACTAAAATTCGGCCCATTACCGAGCTCATCCCGACTCAGCTCATCACCAAAGTCAACACACTCTCCCCTAAACTAACCCGACCTGTCACTAAAATCCCCGAATTAACCCAACCAATCCATAAAGTCATCATCCATGAACCAACTCAACCTGTCTTTAAACCCAATAGTCTACCCACCAATAAATCTATCACCATGCTCCCTGAACTCACACCTAAACCGACCTTACAATCAACCCCTAAACAAACTCACATACCAGTTCTAGAAGTAATTCCCGAACCATTCCATCAACATTCTCCAACACCATTTATACCTAAACCGATCACGAAACTAAACATTGAACCAATTGATCCCAAAATCAAATTTATCCTAGAAATCACTAGCCCTCTTGATCGTGCTATTTATGTATATTAAAATTATGTTAAATTCAAGTCTTAACCTATTTCAAACACACAATGGAAATTATAGCACTAGCATAAGATCGTTCCCACGAGGAAGTTTATCTTATATATATATCTATTTTAAAGTTATATTTATCTTTAAAGGTTCTAAACTAGTTGAGAAATATGAATAAAAGAATGGTTTATTAATCTAAAGTGCAGAAAATAAATCCTAATCCTCCTTCTGATTGAGGTCATCAATCCCAATCTTCAGCTATCGAATATTTATAAAATAAACAGTACCATTACACTATATCTCTAGTTTTTTAGCATTGGTTTTCAATCAAGTCTAAGATCCTATCAATACAGATTTAATCTAATCAACAACTTCCTAAAATTTGGGCGTCAATCAAACCTTAGAAAACTGATGATGGAAAAGTAAAAATCGTTACACTAATCTGCAAATTCTAACCTGAGTCATCGGTTCAGATTAAAACATGGAGATGTTTTCAAAGCTATAAATAAAGTAAATAAATATATCTTTCACCCCTCAGCCGCAGTCTTCAATTGCTTCCGAAAAATTAAGATATCTACACTAATCTTCAGCACCCAATAACAGCCATCAATTGCTCCTGAGAAACATGATATCTAATCTACTCTAACTATTTTACACTACTTTGATCGGAAGAAAATCCAACCTTAGGTGTCAATTGACGCTGAAATTCTTCGGTGATTATTCCTACACCAAGCTCTCTTATTTATAGATCATAAGGAGTCGGTTTACAAAGATTTCAAATTCTAATAAAAGAAACTACTAAAAAAAAAGCTTCCTAATATAACTCTAATTCTTAATTTTATCTTTCCTTGCTTCAGACGGTGGATATGCTTCTGGATTGTTCTTTAGTAATGGTAACAAAGATCTTCGCAGTGTATCTTCATCAATCTTCTTAGATCCGTGATTCACCAGTCTTCTAGAGATCTTCTAATTTGGTGTGTGGCAGTGTAATATGCACGTGATCAACAGCAGTGAACTAAGTTTTCTGTATAATCATTGATACTGATTCTCTTATGACTTACCAGGCTTAGCGGACGATTCTCTGGAAAATCATAAAATATGATTATATACTTTTCTCCTTTGAGTGAGTTTTTTTGGAGAATCATAAATTACGATTCTTTGGCATTCATTGTCTATTACTCTTGGAAAATCGT
The DNA here is from genome assembly GCA_021018995.1 of Chloranthus sessilifolius. Taxonomy (NCBI): domain Eukaryota; kingdom Viridiplantae; phylum Streptophyta; class Magnoliopsida; order Chloranthales; family Chloranthaceae; genus Chloranthus; species Chloranthus sessilifolius. The sequence continues at coordinate 58,770,675 of CM037594.1, forward strand.
AAATAGAGATTTTTCATTCTGTTCATTATGCAGAGCTTCGTCTTTCAATTCTATTGTAATTCTTTACTGATTTTTGAGTTTCTTTTGACGAATATTAATACTTTGGCTCTCTTATACTGTTTTTCCTTAACATCTGCATATTAATAACTTACTAGTACCAAACTATGGCCTAGCATCACTAAGTTAAGTGTGATAAATTGGTAAATTATGTGACTGATCACACCCCCAAACTTAAGTTTTGCTAGTCCCTAGCAAACAAGAAAATATAAAATATCTAAACAATAAATTTTTTGTAGGGAGCACAATTACATTTGGCGAATGCAACAAGCCTTTAAACCCCTAGGTGATCTCTAGTGGAGGAGTTGTAGTCTCCTAGAGGTTTTCAGGGCACTTACCTATAAACTTAAAATATTTCTGGATTTTTAAAAAAATATTTTTTTCTTTAAACATAAAATAAAAATTTAACTAATCTACTTAATTGGTCAATAGATAGTCTATTATGATTTTCTAAAATTACCAATTCTTTATCCTCATTTTCCATTACAGTAGTTATCCTTGATTAGAACTCCAACAATTTCAATTCATAATAAGCATAGAGTGCATATGCACTAGTGAACAGTTTATTCTTCATAAATTTTTCTAAATTAGAGATTTAGAAACTATTTTTATTTAAAAACTCATTATTGACATACTCTCAAAAAGATATTGAAACTTTTGGGTTGCTCAATATATTTTTCAGAAGAATTCAGTCAAAGATAATTGCAAAAATAAATCTCATAGTAAAGATAATTTTATCCTATTCTCATGATTCCCTGTACAATCCATAGTATCCATTATCCTTATCTCTGCTAGGCTTATGCTTTTGTAAATCGTAAATCCGAAAGGTCTTTGCTTCAGCTTCTAATGGGGTTTTGGGTTTCAGAAGCTATAAAGGAAAGGTAGAAAAAGATTCAAAATTTTTCTGAGAATTTAGCTCTTCTTCCTCCTATCTTCCTCTACTAGTTTATTTCAGTAAGTATCCAATATTGGATAACTTCTTCCCTACTTCTCTTCTTTTTATATATATATCCCAGTTCTTTAGCTATAAAATCATTTCTTTATAATTTATTTATTTATTTATTTATTTATTATTCCTTTTTCACAACTTTTTGCTAAAGAGTCGTTCTTCTTTTTCACTCCTTCCCCATATTTTCTTTTTTTTCTGTACCTCTTTTTGTAACATTCCTTCTCTGTTTCCTTCTTACTCCTTTCACTCCCTCTTCTTCCCTTCTTTACGTTCTAAACTCTTAGAAATTGTAAGGATTAAAGGTAGAAAGCTTTGGGTAGTACATATAGTTAAAGGTTTATAAAATTTTGGTATAAAGAAATTCGGTTTTAAGCTTCTAATATGGGTACAAAGGATAAAATGTTTTGGGATTTTGGCTTTTTGGCTCTGGTTTAAACAAAAGATGGCCTTTGATCATTTTTACGATTTCCTAGTATAGATGCATTATTGCTTTGATATTTCTAATAGATAGTTCTAGACAAAAAAATTAGCTTATCATATTCATAGAATAATTCGATTCTAAATTCAATAATATGAGATTTCATATCAATATAGAAATTCAAGGAAATTTTCACGATTTTCAGTAGAAACAGTCTCTCTCAGTATAAAAGAGGTAATAAGGCTCAAAATCTCACTGGTTTATAATTTTGAAACTATAGCCTAAATTTTTACAGTTTATATCAATCTACTGTTTCAAACATTCATTCTAATAGAGTGTTTCAATGAGCTAAATATGAATTCTAACTATTCTAAATACTAATTATTAAACTCTATTATAATGAATCATAAGTTTTCAGGATTTGAAATTTTTTCTATCATAATTCCTATGTATTGATCAAAAATAAAAAATAATTTAAAAAAAAAAACTCAAATAAAATTACTAAGCACAGAAATTGTGTAAGCCCCAAAACTTAAATCGGACAATGCCCTTATTGGTACAAAAATAGGAGACTCAAATTAATAAAAAAAATATAATATATTAATTATTTACTAAAAAAATATGTTACCAGACACATACTCTCTCCCAAATTTGAGAGAAAATAGCCATGGCATATTCTCGAAGTATCAATAAAAATTATTAGTAAGAAAGAAAAAAAATGTTAGTAATGTTAGTAACACACACTGTTAGTAAAAAAAATTGCAGAGTTAGAAAGAAAAGATTTTATATATATTACTGAATATTTACAATGATCTAAAAGGGCTAGTAAAATCTATAATCTATTCTAAGAACTAATTACAAAAAGGAGTATAAACCTTGGAAACATCTAGACACACACTAAACTAAGACCCTGGCAGCAACGACCGAAAAGGGGTCTTCAATGAAGATTGGTCCTCGACTTCTAACCACCTTCAATCAATGTCTCTCATTCCTTCCTACCAAAGGAGTATCCACTCCTTTGTAGGTCGCCCCCCCAAGAGCAGTAGAACACTCCTCTGTACCCTTCTTTATCTTGCATCCCCAAAAAGGAGCACCTCACATTCCTTCCTTGGAAGAAATACAATGCCATACAGGGAGTGCTTCGAAGGGTGAGGAAGTTAATACATCTGCAGATCACCCGTCACCTATACTGCTCCCTTACGAAAACTATATGAAGAGAATGTAGCGCAAGTGAAGGGAAAGTATAAGCAATGGAGAGGGGTGTTGAGGAGATCAAGGATGGGATGGGCAATGACACTGAAAAATATAACCCATCCTTATTATAATGGAATACGTATTCAGGGTGTGTTGTGATGGTGTAAAGGTTAGGAAGTGAAGGAAAATGGGTTCCTTGTATATGGTTTCAGATTTGGGTTAGGTTTAGGGTCAAGGGAGTTTTAGTAGCGATTAAGCATCTCGAGTAAGTCGCTGGCAGTTCAGGTTTTCTATATTCTTTTGGGCAGCTAGGAGCTCAGCTCTATATATTGCGAGAATTTTATTAAGTTGTTTACAGAAATCATTCTTATTATGCTCTTTCGTCATGTGGTTTTTAGGTATACAAGATGGAAGATGAAAGAGATGAGTTGGTTTATTGATGGGTATGGATTATGACCTAAAAGAGACTTTTACAATTGTCTGGACTTGTACATACCGTAGATCGTAGAATACTCTTTTTAATATTATATATATATACCTATATATTAAAAATGTTTTGCTACGGGCGAGTCGATAGCTCGGTGGGTTCTAAAGGGAATTAGTTAAAAATAGAGGGAGTTGATGTGCCTCCCATAGATATACATCCTCTAGACGTACTAACTGCATGTGAAGGAGATACGTTACTCTCTCCTCCCATAAGGGCTTGCTGCTCAATTTGAGCTTCCATCCTTACAGTAGATTGTTGTAGGTGATTGAGTAACTTTGTCTGGATGTGGCTATGTTGCACCCAGCTGTCTGCTATTTCCAATAGGGCCTCCTCAGTATCAGTGTGGTGTTGGGCCCATGTGGGGTAAAAAGGAGCAGTAGGACACTTTGCAACTACTTGAGTTGGGCTAAGGTTAGGACCACAGGCTTCACCTTGTCCAGATGTTGGGTGTGATTTTATACCCACCGGAGATTGAATTTTTTCCTTCCAATGCTTCAGCTTCAGAAGACCTTTCGTCATTGACTTTCATTTATATAATCCTCCTTACATAGGGGGTATATTCCTACAAGTCTCTGAATCAATCTCACCCGGTAAATGGTGTTGCACCGTTTCCTTGCTTAGGGTCTCAAGGAGTTCCCAAGCATCCACAGTTGTTAAATTATGAAACATACCACCACAGGCAACATCAATCATATGCCTAGTTTGGTCATTTAATCCTTCATAGAAAGTGAGCATTATTTGTCATTTCGCAACCCCATGATGAGGGCACATATAGAGAAGATCTTCGAGGCGACTCCAACACTCTTGAAGAGGTTCATCCGGAAATTGATGGAGCGTTTAAATAAGATGTTGGATTCTATTCGTTTTGCACATTGGAAAGTACTTCATAAGGAATTTGTGTTTCAATCCCTCCCAATCAGCAATCGAATCTTGGGGTAAAGAGTATAACCACTTCTTTGCCTCCTCTCTAAGAGAATAAGAGAATAGCCATAAACGAGCAGATACTCCTTTCAGTTCTTTGATTCGAATAATGTTACACATTTCTATAAATTTATTTAAATTTCATTGGGGGTCTTCCTTAATCAGCCCGCGAAAAGTAGGAAGTATTTAAAGCATATTTGGCGTGATTTCGAAAGCCTCATAACCGGAAATAGGGGTTCGAATACATGAGGGTAGTGTAAGAGGCGTCAATACATAGTATTTTCCCATCATTTTAGCCTTACTTTGATTTACTCCTGCCATATTGAGATCACAGTAGGGTGGCTAAAAAAAATACTTATTATAAATATCTATTTGAATTTTAATTTTATCTAATTTTTATTATAGAAAGCAGGGAGGGAAACAAATTTGAGCTTCTAAATTTCATGGCTGTCAGAAGTTGGAAACTTTTAATATACTGCTCTGAATAAACCTACGAGAGATTAAGAAGTGATCAAAGAAAGTTAGAAATATAAAGAAAAATAAAAAAAGAGAAAGATAAATATTTATTTTTAAAATGGAAATATATAAAAAGATAAAGACTTCCTTGGCAGCAGGGCCAAAAACTTGATCGTGCTTTTTATGTATATTAAAATTATGTTCAATTCAACTCTTAACCTATTGCAAGCGTACAATGGAAATTATAGTAATAGCGTAGGATCATTCCCACGAGGAAGTTTATCTTATATATTTCTATTTTAAAGTTATATTTATCTTTTAAGGTTTTAAACTACTTGAAAAATATGAATAAAAGAATGGTTTATTAATCTAAAGTGCAAAAAATAAATCCTAGTCCTTCTTCTTCTGATTGAGGTTGTCAATCCCAATCTTCAGCTATCGAATATTTATAAAATAAATAATACCATTTTACTATATCTCTAGTTTCTTAGCATTGGTCCTCAATCAAGTCTAAGATCCTATCAATACAGATTTAATCTAATCAACAACTTCCTAAATTTTGGGCGTCAATCAAACCTTAGAAAACTGAAGATGGAAATGTAAAAACCCAATCTACAAATTTTAACCTGAATCGTCAATTTAGATTAAAACTTGGAGATATTTACAAAGCTGTAAATAAAGAAAATAAAATCTAAACTAGAAAGCAAATAAATATATCTTTCACCCCTCAACCGTATTTTTCAATTGCTTCCGAGAAACTATGATATCTACACTAATGTTCAACACCCACTTGAGAAACCTCTGATATCTAATCTACTCTAACTATTTTACATTGCTTTGATTGGAAGAAAATCCAACCTCAGGCGTCAATTAATGTTGAAATTGTTCGATGATTATTCCTACACCAAGATCTCTTAGTTATAGATCATAAGGAGTCGATTTACGAAGATTTTTAATTTTAATAAAAGAAACTACTAAAACCATAATATTCCTAATATAACTCTAATTCCTAATTTTATCTTTCCTTGCTTCAGACTGCGGATATGCTTCTGGATTGTTCTTTAGTAATGACAGCAAAGATCTTCGCAGTGTATCTTCATCAATCTTCTCAGATCCGTGATTCACCAGTCTTCTAGAGATCTTCTAATTTGGTGTATGGCAGTGTAATATGCATGTTATCAGCAGCAGTAAACTAAGCTTTCTGTAAAATCGTTGATACTGATTCTCTTATGACTTAGCAGACTTGGCGGATGAATCTCTGAAAAATCATTAAATACAATTATTTATGTTTATCCATTGAGTGGCTTTTTTTGGAGAATCATAAATTATGATTCTTTGGCTTTCATAGTCTCTCAATCTTGGAAAATCGTAAATTGCGATTTTTCATTATGTTTAGTATGCGGAGCTTCGTCTTTCAATTCTGTTATAATTCTTTATAGCCTTTTGAGTTTCTTTTGATAAATATTAACACTTTGGCTCTCTTTTACTATTTTTCCTTAATATCTACATATCAAAAACTTATTAGTTGCAAACTATGGCCTAGCATCACTAAGTTAAGAATGATAAAATGGTAAATTATGTGACTGATCACACCCCCAAATTTAAGTTTTGCTAGTCCCTAGCAAACAAGGAAACAGAAAATATCTAAACTATAAATTTAAATGCCACTTTCATAGGGTGCACGATTGCATTTAGCGAATGCAACAAGCCTTTAAACCCCTAGGTGATCCCTAGTGGAGGAGTTGTAGTCTCCTAGAGGTTTTCAGGGCAGTTACCTAGAAACTTCAAATATTTCTGGATTTTTTTAAAAATATATTTTTCTTTAAACGTAAAATAAAATTTTAACTAATTTACTTAATTGGTCAATGGATAGTTTATTACGATTTCTAAAATTACCAATTCTTTATCCTCATTTTCTATTACAGTAGTTTTCCTTGATTAGAACTGCAACAATTTCAATTCATAATAAGCACAGAGTGCATATGCACTAGTGAACAGTTTATTCTTCATAAATTTATTTAAACTGCAGATTTAGGAAATATTTTTATTTAAAAACTCATTATTGACATACTCTCAAAAAGATATTGAAATTTTAAGGTTCGCTCAATATATTTTTTAGCAGAATTCAGTCAAAGATAATTGCAAAAATAAATATCATAGAAAAGATAATTTTATCCTATTCTTATGATTCCCTGTACAATCCATAGTATCCATTATCCTTATCTCTACTAGGCTTATGCTTTTGGAAATCGTAAATCCGAAAGGTCTTTGCTTCAACTTGTAATCGGGTTTTGGGTTTCCGAAGGTATAAAGGAAAGGTAGAAAAGGATTCATAATTTTTCTGAGAATTTAGCTCTTCTTCCTCGTATCTTCCTCTACTATTTTATTTTAGTAAGTATCCATTATTGGATAACTTCTTCCCATACACTTCTCTTCTTTTTAAATATATATATCCTAGTTCTTCAGCTATAAACTCATTTTTTTAACGATTATTTTCTTTTTTTTTCACAACTTTTTGCTAAAGAATCGTTCTTCTTTTTCACTCTTTTCCCATATTTTCTTTTTTTCTTCTTTACCTCTTTTTCTAACATTCCTTCTCTGTTTCATTCTTACTCCTTTCACTCCCTCTTCTTCCCTTCTTTGCGTTCTAAACTCTTCGAAATTTGAAGGGTTAAAGGTAGAAAGCTTTGGATAGTACATATGGTTAAAGGTTTATAAAATTTTGGTACACAGAAATTCGGTTTTAAGTTTCTAATATGGGCTCAAAGGATAAAATGTTTTGGGATTTTGGCTTTTACTTCTGGTTTAAATAAAAGATGGACTTTGATCATTTTCACGATTTACTAGCCTAGATGCCTTATTGCTTTGATATTTCTAATAGATAGTTCTAGACAAAAAATTCAGCTCATCATATTCATAGAATAATTTGATTCTAAATTCAACAATATGATATTTCATATCAGTATAGAAGTTCAAGGAAATTTTCACGATTTTCAATAGAAAAGTCTCTCTCAATATAAAAGTGGAAATATGGCTCAAAATCTCACTGATTTATAATTTTGAAACTTTAGTTTAAATTTTTGCAATTTAGATCAATCTATTATTTCAAACATTCATTCTAATAAAGTGTTTCAATGAACTAAACATAAATTATAACTGTTCTAAAATCTAATTATTAAATTTCTATTATAATGAATCGTAAGTTTTCAAGATTTGTAATTTTTTCTATCCTAATTCCTATGTATTGATTAAAAATAAAAAAGAATTAAAAAAAAAAAATTCAAATAAAATTACTAAATACAGAAATTGTGTATCCCCCAAAACTTAAATCGGACAATGCTTTCATTGGTACAAAAATAGGGGACTCAAATTAATAAAAAAAATTATTAATATACTAATTATTTACCAAAAATATTTGTTACCAGATATATACTCTCCCACAAACTTGAGAGAAAATACCCGCAACATATTCTTGGAGTATCAATAAAAAATGTTAGTAAGAAAGAAAAAAAATGTTAGTAATGTTAGTAACACACACTGTTAGTAAAAAAAATTGTAAAGTTAGAAAGAATAGATTTTATATATATTACTAAATATTTACAAAGATTTGAAAGGGCAAGTAAAATCTAAAATTTATTCTAAGAACTAATTACACAAAGGAGTATAAACCTAGGAAAAATCTAGACACACACTAAACTAAGACACTGGCAGCAATGTCCAAAAAGGGGTCTTTAATAAAAGTCATTTCTCGGCTTCTAACTACCCTCAATCAAAGTCTCTCATTCCTTCCTACCAAAGGAGTATGCACTCCTTTGTAGGTCGCTCCCCCCAAGAGCTGCAGAACACTCCTCTGTGCCCTTCTTTATCTTGCATCCCCAAAAAGGAGCACCTCACATTCTTTTCTTGGAAGAAATGTAATGCCATACAGGGAGTGCTTCGAAGGGTGAGGAAGTTAATACATCTCCAGATTACCCGTCACCTATACTGCTCCCTTACGAAAACTATGTGAAGGGAGTGTAACGCAAACAAAGTGAAAGTATAAGCAATGGAGAGGGGTGGTGAGGAGATGAAGGATGGGATGGGTAATGACACTGGAAAATACGACCCATCCTTATTATAAGGAACACACATTCAGGGTGGGCTGTGATGGTGTAAATGTTAGAAAGTGGGAGAAAATGGGTTCCTTGTATATGGTTTCGGATTTGGGTTAGGTTTAGGGTCAAGGATGGTTTTAGTGGACGATTCAACATCTTGAGTAAGTCATTGGCATTTCAGATTTTCTACTTTCTTTCTGCAGCTACGAGCTCAGCTTTATGTATTGCGAGAATTTTATTAAGTTTTATTCTGAAATTGTTCTGACTATGCTCTTCCATCATGGGGTTTTTAGGAATGAAAGATGGAAGATGAAAGAGATGGGTTGGTTTATGGATGGGTATGGATTTATAAGGAAGAAGCTCTGTTTTGAACCATTACTTCAAAATAAATGTCGATGGTTTCTAGGTTAGGATAGTTGGGAAGTGGTAGTCTTGAATGCAAAATTTGCTTGTTTCATTTATGAATTTAATGGATCTGAATTTCAAAGCAACTGATAAGACATACCACTGGAATCGCTTGTTTCCTAGAATTGTCGTTTACAATTATTTAGAATGAAAGTGAGAGTTATTGAAACTTCAAATCGTACTCGCTACAACTTGAGTCTACGAATCACCTACAATCATAACTCCATACATCTTTTAAGTGATTATGACCAAAAAGAGACTTTTACAATTGTCTAGAATTTTACATACCGCAGATCGTAGAATACTCTTTTTCTATTATTATATATATATATATATATATATATATATATTCCAAATGTTTTCTATGGGTGAGTCGATAGCTCGACGGGCTCTAGAGGGAATTAGTTAAAAATAGAGAGAGTTGATGTGCCTCCCATAGATATACATCCTCTAGATGTACCAACAGCATGGGTAGGTGATACGGTACTCACTCCTCCCATAAGGGCTCACTGCTCAATTTGAGCTTCCAACCTTACGATAGATTGTTGTAGGTGATTGAGTAACTTTGTCTGGATGTGGCTATGTTGCACCCTATTATCTGCTATTTGGAACAGGGCATCCTCATTAGCAGTGTAGTATTGGGCCTCTGTGGGGTAAAAAGGAGCAGTAGGATACTTTGGAGCTACATGAGTTGGGCTATGGTTAGGACCACAAGCTTCACCTTGTCCAGATGTTGGGTACGATTTTATATCCACCCGAGATTGAATTTTTCCCTTTCAAAGCTTCAGCTTCGGATGACCTTTTGTCATTGACTTTAATTTATATAATCCTCCTTGCATAGGGGGTATATTCCTAGAAGTCTCTGAATCAATCTCACCCGGTGCATGGTGTTGCACTGTTTCCTTGTTAAGGGTCTCAAAGAGTTCCCAAGCATCCACTACTATTACATTACGAAACATACCACCACAAGCAATATCAATCATATGCCTAGTTTGGTCATTTAATCCTTCATAGAAAGTGAGCACTAGTTTCCATTTTGCAACCCCATGATGAGGGCACATATAGAGAAGATCCTCAAGGCTACTCCAACTCTCTTGAAGAAGTTCCTCCAGAAATTGATAGAATGTTAAAATAAGATGTCGAATTCTATTCATTTTTCACATTGGGAAGTACTTCATCAGGAATTCACGTTTCAATCCCTCCCAATCGGCAATCGAATCTCGGGGTAAAGAGTGCAACCACTTCTTTGCCTCGTCTCTAAGAGAATATGAGAATAGCCTTAAACGAACGGATACTCCTGTCAGTTCTTTGATTCGAATAATGTTACACATTTCTATAAAATTATTTAAATGCCATTGGGGGTTTTCTTCAATTAGCCCACAAAAAGTAGGAAGTATTTGAAGCATATTTGGCGTGATTTCGAAAGCCTCATAACTGAAAATAAGGGTTCAAATACATGGGGCTACTGTAAGAGGTGTTAATGCATAGTATTCCCCCATCGGTTTAGCCTTACTTTGATTTACTTCTGCCATACTGAGTTCATAGCAGTGTGGCTAAAACAAATAGTTATTATAAATATCTATTTGAATTTGAATTTTATCTAATTTTTATTACAGAAAGTAGGGAGAGAAACAAATTCGAACTTCTAAATTCTATGACCAGCAGAAGTTGGAAACTTCTCATATACTGCTCCGAATAAACCTACAAGAGATTAGAAGTGATCAAAGAAAGTTAAAAACATAAAGAAATATAAAAAAAGTGAAAGATAAATATTTATTTTTAAAACAAAAATATATAAAAAGAAAAAGACTTCCCTGACAGTGGTGCCAAAAACTTGATCGTTCTTTTTATGTATATTAAAATTATGTTAAATTCAAGGCTTAACCTATTGCAGGCGCACAATAGAAATTATAGTACTAGCATAGGATCGTTCTCACGAGGAAGTTTATCTTATATCTATATATATATATATATATATATATATTTCTATTTTAAAGTTATATTTATCATTTAAGGTTCTAAACTACTTGAGAAATATGAATAAAATAATAGTTTATTAATCTAAAGTGCAGAAAATAAATCCTAATCCTCCTTCTGATTGAGGTCGTCAATCCAAATCTTCAGCTATCGGATATTTATAAAATAAACAGTACCGTTACACTATATCTCTAGTTTTTTAGCATTAGTCCTCAATCAAGTCTAAGATCCTATTAATACAGATTTAATCTAATCAACAACTTCCTAAAATCTGGGCGTCAATCAAACCTTAGAAAACTGAAGATGGAAAAGTAAAAACCGTTATACTAATCTGCAAATTCTAACCCGAGTCGTCAATTCAAATAAAAACTTGGAGATGTTTACAAAGCTATAAATAAAGCAAATAAAATCTAAACATGAAAGCAAATAAATATATCTTTCACCCCTCATCCACAGTTGTCAATTGCTTCCAAGAAACTAAGATATCTACACTAATCTTTAGCACCCAATAGCAGTCGTCAATTGCTCTTGAGAAACCTCTGATATCTAATCTACTCTAACTATTTTACATTACCTTGATCAGAAGAAAATCCAACCTCATGTGTTAATTGATGCTGAAACTTTTCGATGATTATTCCTACACCAAGCTCTCCTATTTATAGATCATAAGAAGTTAGTTTACAAAGACTTCTAATTCTAATAAAATAAGCTACTAAAAAGAAAAGATTCCTAATATAACTCTAATTCATAATTTTATCTTTCCTTGCTTTATGTGCAACCGTGGGATTTGTGACGATCCCGTCGAGACGATGTGCTCTCTAATAAAATATTTAGAGTCACCACCCAGAGCTTTTGGTGTCTCGAGAAATCCTAGATAATTTTTATAAGTACCAAAGTATCACAAATATGACTTTGAATCAGGTCTATGCCAAAGGTTCTTGGGTATGGGCTTCAGTTATCAATTGGGAAGGTGTTAGGCACCTAATCAACCCGTTTAACGCGGTCTCTACTTATGGGCAAAAAAAAATTAATATAAAAGAAATGAAAAAGGCTTCCTCTTGCCCAAATGGATCTTAAAATCCTATTTGTTCCCTTCCGTTTCTTCCAAAAATTTGACGGTGTAACGGCACAAATGGGAGGATGGAGGAATAAACGAGAAGGGAGAGGAATAGAGGGGAGAGCTGGAGCTCTCGGGCTCTTGTTGCACTGCTGTGGTGCCTTGCATTGGCTTGCTTCGGTGAGCTCTTGAAGGCTTGTATGATGAGAAATGAGGTTCTAACTCCTATGGCTTACTAGCTATGAGGTAGAGAGGGAAGACAAGAGGGTAACACACCTCTAACCTAGAGCTTATGGGTGAAAAGCTAAGGTCTAAATGAACTTTTAAAGTTTTAAAATTTGAATGGAAATGGTGCACTAGAGGAGAGAGAGAGAAGAGATTCCTTAATCTCTTAATTGCAAATTTTTTCAAGCCATTTGCAAGGGGGTGCCTCTCCATTTATAGGAAAAAGAGAGGTTAAGAGGGTGCTTAGAGGCTAATTGGGATTAGTAATTAGGTAATGGGCCATCTAAGGTTTTCTAAGGTTTTTAGAGCCTTGAAAAATGTGAAGAGGTGCTCCAATGGTGGATGATAGGGTGATGCTTTAAACCACTTAAGGAGTTGCACATAGAGAGTAAATGGGTGCAACAGAACTAGCAAAATACACCTCAAAGGTAAAGATGGTCAATAAGTCAAACTCCAATCTCAAAATTTGAGGTAAAAACTAGGAGTTACTGTTCATATGCCTGGCGTAACTATTAGTTGCGCCAAGCATATACACAATAAAACACTTCTTGAATTGTGTCTAGAAGTTGGCAGCCCGCAGGTGGGGTCCACTTAAAACTAGTGCAACTATTAGTTACGCTAAATTTAACTATAGCTGGCCCAACTATTAGTTGCACCAAGCCATTTTTGGGGAGAAACGGCTTGGCGCAACTATTAGTTACACCAAATCCCTAAGGGGGGTTGCATGAATTTACCATTCTACCCTTTGGGTTCGGAACGTAATATCATTGCGTATACAACTATGATTGGGGTGATTCCTGACTCGTTGGAAAGCTGAAGACTTCTAATTTTTAATGGTATAAGATTCGAATATAATAAAAGGTCATAGCTAGTCTCAGTGTACCACTCTTTATCCATTGCTCGGGAAAGCTAGGTTTAGGTCCGGAATGGGTTCTAAGGGTCGGGATGGGTTCCTAAAGGTTCCTAGGAGATCTAGGGTGATTCCTAAGGGTTGGGGATGGCTCCTAAGGTTTCAGAAAGGTTCATATGGGTTCCATACATGCTATCAAAAGCTCGGAGGTATGTCTCCCTCGAAATGTGTTTTGATCGGGCCTTGGGCCAAATTTGGGTGTCTACAGATGCCCCTCTTTGGTATCTAATGAATAATGATCGAATACAAAAGAAAAGAGGCATACAAAGAGGCCCAGGCATTACTAACGGGTCCGTTGCATTCAGGATGATCATCAAACATCAGATGAGTAACATGGTGAGAAAATGAAAGCCTTGTATGTCAGAAAAAATGGTCGTTTCTCAAGGTAATCGGTCCCCAAGCGCTTAGCGATATTATTGGGCATAACCGAGGTAGAAAATGAGTTGCGAAAGCCTAATAGCTTAGAAAAATGATCGCTTCTCAAGATGTTTTGAAGGAGTTTGATGTTCAAGATTCATTTTGAGTATAACAGCTTCATAAGGAGGGTGATCGACCCACATTCAAAGATAGGCACAATGCAAGTACGCAAAGCTCCACAGTTTGTGTCCAATTATATGAGGTATTGACCGCCCCATCTGACTGATCATAGGTGCCCCTGCTTGAAGTAGGGTTCGAGGGCTTTGGGTGAACCCACTGATCTTGAAGTTTATTTAGCACGACTACCCGAGTGGAGCGAATAGAGGTCATAACGCTTTTTGGGAGTGTGCACTATTTTTCCAACGTGCCCCAGATCATCATGACCTAGAGTATCTAACCTTTAATCATACAGAACAAATTCGGCCAAAATTGGGTGCCCAACAAAGGAGACATCCAATCCTGGTCTCTACTGATAATGATCTTAAAAATCCGTTAACTATGAATAAACATGCACCCATTAGGGGCGATAAGCAATAAAGGCAATGGAAGTCTTGACCCAGATCCCATCTGGGTATAATTTATAAGAACAAACAACTATCCTACGGATATCGAGACGCAAGGCATACACTTCACATGGATACCATGCTAATACAGGTTTTAACCCTTCTGTATGCATGTTTATACATAATTTGATTGACATGTAGTTTCATTTTCAGTAGGTTGGTTTCAACCAACGATTGATCTTTTTCATAATGGAGTTACCCGGACCGCAAGCCTTGTAGGGGGCATGCCCGAATAGTGCAAACTAAGAGTCCACACCTCCGAAATAGCTCATGATGAATCTCAAGTTAGACATTCACGTTCATATGAATCTGCCAACTGAGCGCTTGTCGCAAAGAATTGGCAGTGGAGTCGACTTGATCGAAACTTTGACCGTTTGATCAAGATTGACACCGTTGCTCCTACTTCGAAGTAGGATCCGAAAATCCAAGGTGCACCTTTAGACCTAAGTCATTGATATAGCACAGCTGCATTACCAATAAAATATTGAAATTTTAATACTTTGGAACACGCGTGTGCGTCCAATTGTATGAGGCATAGTCCGCCTCATTTGACCGGTCGCGGGAGTCCCTGCTTGAAGAAGGGTTCGAGGTCTTTGGGTGAACCCACTGATCCTGAAGTTTATTTAGCACGACTACCCGAGTGGAGTGAATGGATGTCACAACACTTTTTGGGAGTGCGTGCTGTCTTTTCAAAACATATATCTTTGTATTTTATGTGGGGAATTTTTAACATTTTTTATTTTTATCATTTTAAGTGATTTTTAGTTTTCTGAGTTTATCATTTTATGTGATTTTTTTATGATTTTTTATTTATTTTTAGGGTATCATTTCATGTGATTTTATTACTTTATTACTTCTATTATTTTATGCAAATTATTTTTGGGATTTTCTTTATCTTTTTTGTTCATTTTTAGATTTACGAGTTTTTATTTTATGGGATTTTTTTAGTTTTTTAAAGCAATTATTTTATGGGATTTTCTAGTTTTTTAGAACTATTATTTTATGTAGATTATTCTATCATTTTATGTGAGTTATTCTATTATTTTTGGCTTTTTATAAGGAGATTTTTTCGTCATCAATTTTTAGAATTTTTCATATTTTTCTATGTAGGATCAGGATGCCTATTGCTCTCGGTCCATTTTATTCCTAGCACGACTACCCAGGTAAGTTGTGACAGCCCGACTTTTCCCCTTCTCGTAAATGGGAAAGGTTGTGCCGTCGAATCACCTAAGATGACCCTGTCATACAAGGGCATCATGTACAAAGTGTTACATATGAGGAAACGAATTGAATTAACTCTGATACGTAGAAATATGGCAACAACTGATATTCATTCATTTATTTAAAGCAGTAAATTGAACAGGAATATAAATAGAAACCTATACATGAAGTAGTAAACTATCTTAAACCACACTGCTGTTTATACATGTTTAATGTTTATAAAAAATCTCTCACTCAAACCTCTCAAGGAAAGAAGTCCTCCGCAAAATCTTCCTCCTTGTCTCCCTTGTCCTCCTCATGATGGTAGGTAGGAATAGCCTCGTGCTCAGGGTCTTGAGTAATATCTGCAGCTAAGATATAAAGTCGTAGGATGAGCTATCATTGAAGCTCAGTACGGATAATTACGCAACTAATTTATATGTTAGCCTTTTCATTCATGTCTAGAAGCAAATAAAATAAAACACATGTCATCTTATCTTAGGTTTAGTCTAGCATTAATCTATTCTAGCAGCACTTAACAGAACAAACACTAAAAGATGCAATTATTGTATCATGCAACCCTATGCATGCTGGCATATTCATCTTGACAAGGAATCAGATGAGATCAAGGAATCATGCTGAAATAAGACATGTACAGGAACAAGAAACAAGAAAATCAAGCTCCCGAGTTAGTGGGATCACTTGGACTAAGATAATCAAGCCCCTGGGTGAGGTTAACAGGGTCACATGACTCAAGAAGTCAAGCCCTTGAGCTATGTTAGCAATGTCACTTGACACGAGACTGGTTAAGCTCCTGAGCTAAGTTAGCAGGGTCACTTGGTTCAATAAGTGAAGCCCTTGAGCTTTGTTAGCAAGGTCACTTGACACGAGATTGGTCAAGCCCCTAAGCTAAGTTAGCAGGGTCGCTTGGCTTAACATGAAGCAAACGAGTATAAAGAAGTGACCATGTACAAGATCAAGCATGCGAGAATATGATGAACATATTGTTTTCCATGTATGCGACATCATGCGCATATATCTTAAAATCATATGAAAAACTTGTCTAGCATAACTGAACTTGACAGGCTTATTTATCATGAAAACTAACATACTGACGTAGCATGCTCATATTTATTTCGTTAGCATGCTCATATGTATCAAAACTGGGCTAATAGTTTAACAAAACTGAGTTATCAAAGCTAGAATAGCAAAGTTGAGCTCTTCACGACTGAAGTTTCAAGGCTGAACTCAAAAACAGAACTGCTACCTCTTACTTACACCAAACTTATCATCCTCAAGTCAGGCTAAATCATTCTTAAACACCAAACTTATCATTCTTGGTTTATTGAACTTAATCTAGCATATCTATATATAAAACTCAGATATCACATTGGCATTGGTAACCTCAAAACTGATTGAAACATAGGCATGCAAAACATACGTGGCATATCTCAAAACTTAGGCATGCAAAACTTCATAACTGCTATAAATCATCCTTACACTAGTTAAACATATGTGCCATATTCATGTTTCTGAAGGTACTAACATATGCATCCTGAATTACTTATGAAACTGAACTGATCTTCGAGTAACTTCAGTATCACATGGCTAAAACTAAACTAATATGTGTATCAATTTTGTACTTATTACACATGACTTGCTTATCTAAATAAAAATCAGAAAATGTAATATAAATGAGTATGGTACTTTCCCTACCTTTGATACCAGGTTTTCACGTAACTGAATTCCCATGCACGCATGTCTTTACGCAAAACTCGTCATGTGCTCCAAATACCTAGAATTTACGTTTATCGTTTTAGTATTTTTAATAGTTTATTACATCATTATAGACTCCAAATATGGACCATTTATGGTCACGAATCTTATGGTCAAACTCAGCAATTCAACCTAGCACAAACCCCTGATAGAGATGTCACCAAGTGCATTAGATGTAGGGTTGCTGCGGCAAGCAACATAGCTTGTCGCGGCATGATTTGCAATTGAGCAAGTTGCCGTGACTTGTCGCCAATTGTTCACCCTATAAAAATTGGATTCATAAATTGGTTCCATAATGAACATTGTAAGGCCCGTTATCCTCTTTCCAACGCATCAAGAATCGTGCCAATCAGAGTTCGGCATCAAACGTTATGATAAAAATACCACACAGTGGTCTGAGCATAATATTGCCGCGACCAGCCTGAGTACCTTGCCGCATCTTGTCACTAATTTGTGACCCTTTATACGTCCGATTTAGAACTTGGTCACTTCATGAAAGTTGTAGTGCTCGCTGTCTCCTTTCCAACGCATTACGAATCGTGCCATTTAGAGTTTTTGAGTCAAACATTATGACCAAAATACCAAACAGTGGTCAGTGCACAATGTTGACGCGGCAAGAACATTGCTTGCCGAGGCAAGCCCTTCAGCTTGCACCTTGCCGTGGCAAGCATGTGGGGTTGCCGCGGCAAGCCTTGCCTTCGTGATTGGTATGCCTTTATGTGCCTTTATGGTTTTGCTTCTCTCTCTATATATATATATATATATCAATATATTCAATTTAGTATTCAGTTTGGCATGAGATATCCATGTTCATTCAATTTGGAAGATCTGGAGTGCATTTGTCGAAAAGTTTGACTATAAGACTTCACACCGATTTTATTTGTTTTGTTGAGTTGATCATATGAGATCGACAGTAATGACATAGCTTCTAGTGTTTCTTTGTGACATATATTCTACTAAATGAAATCTAGTCTAGTTGTTCTAGCATACCTTTTTAGTGCATCTGTGGTTATAATGATGTCGAGCATGGGTCGGTGTCGGGTTTGCCGAGTTCGTGACCTGTATGTCGAAGCTAACGCATCGATTGAATTTCTCGCGACCGACTCAGATGATCGATTTGCGATTCACGATTTCAAATTGAAGTGAAGGTGTGCAGACATTCATGGAGTCATGGGTTTAAATACTAGAGATCTACTTACTGGCTGCAGGTAAATGCGGTACATATATCTATAGGAATTTTGGTTTCTATGCGGATAGCATAGAGGTGCTATGCAGATTTCTTTGAAGGTGGGAGCATGAAGATCAAAGGAGCAGCTTCGTTTAAGTTTATAGCATATGGGTTGTACTTTGCGTGCATGAGAGTCGAAGATGACTCATGCAGCCGTGTCACTCAGAGGTGCTGCAAGCAGCTTATAATCTACAACGGGTTAGGATCCCCTATACAGCGTTCACATGCCTCTTAAAATATCAGCAGATGAGCCAAAATAGGCTCTTTGTGACTTAGTCTATTATACGCTTGGTACTTGTAAGCACTTAGTGGCTATGCTGCTATACAAAGCTTGCATTGGCTATTGGGTGTATACCCATATAATCCAAAACAGGATAAGCTATATAATTTGGTTACAATAGATGCAGGTATATATAATTGGGTTATTGTGTATGGCTGGCTTTTCTTCAAATGTAAGTCTTTAACACTTTAGGACATGTATTAGTGACTTTTCATCTTTAGTGTAAAACATGTACACGTACACATATATATATGCTATTTGCTTCAAGTATCTAATGAACTAGAAGTACTTTAAGTTCAAGTGTGGTTTACATACACAATTCTTACATCCATGATGGACTACAGTTACTGCGTCACTACGAACTGCACACTTTACTATAAATGAACACTTTGTGTCCCGTGTTAGGCACACGCTTGACCCTACTCGAGTTCATTCCCGATATTGTTAGGATAAAAAATGTGACAGCTGTTACACTCTCCCCTACTTAAGGGATTTTCGTCCTCGAAAATAAAAGAAGGCGGGACGTGAATTCAGGTCATGGTGGATACATTTAAAATCACTACTCAAGATGGAATATACTATGGTTTAACAATGGTGCGTAAAACAAATAATTAGGAAAAGCAATGGAAATAAAAATCAAGATATGTGTGTCACATGTAGAAACAATGTACATATCGATAAATAGAAAACAAACACAGTACAATACAAATGATATCACAAGACTGATATACCAGTGAGTTGGATACTCACCAGGTAAGCTTAGGGTTGGACATAGTTTAACTGTGTTCAGTTCAATCAATGTCATCGATATATATAGGAGGAGATCATCGATGATGTCCATCGAATTCTTTAAATGTCCTTCGAATTCGTTAAATTTAAACATTAACTTTATATATCAATACTATCAATGTAGATAAATATCCTTATATCATATACATTTATGTATTCGAACAAATCCTATACATGGCGTACCTTGGGTGAATAAGTGGGGATACTGAGCGCGAATATCAGCTTCGCGTTCTCAAGTAGCCTCATGGGAACCGTGATTTTTCCATTGCACCAATACGAGTGGAATACATTTTGTTTTCAAAATTTGGTCGCTGTGATCCAAAATCTGAGTTGCTCCTGGAGATCCAGTGGCTGATAATCCAACACATGGGTTGGATCTCTGATATACTCTCTCATCATAGACACATGGAATACGTTGTATATGTTGGGTAAGTGTGGAGGTAACGCAACTAGATATGCCACCTCACGAACTCTGCCCAAGACTTGAAATGGTCTGACGTAGCGAGGACTTAACCTGCCTCATTTCCTAAATCGCACATGCCCTTTGTCAGAGATATGTTAATAAGTACGTGATCACCAATCTATCATACAAAAGTTAGAAATATAATATACATAATTTAATTCATATATCAATTATAAATATAGGTGTGTTTCATTACCTAATAATCAATATGAATTCGTTTAAGATCGGCATAACTCTTCTGTCGACTCTGGGCACTCTTCAGTTGCTCATGAATGACGTGTACCACCGCATTAGTACTTTCTATCAAGTCAGGGCCCAAAAAAACTGACTTGATTTGACCAGAAGTCACTTTTACTGACCTTGACATATAACTGCGAATCGCGTAATGTCTGTAAAGCAAACCACACCTGACGAGAAACACGTAATGATGTTATCATGTCCGGAGGGCTGTCTTTGCACTATCGTTGGCTATGACTTCATCTGGTGATATCCCGATCGTAAACCAATCTTTGAAAATTACCTTGCTCCTGGTAACTGATCGAAGCAGGTAACGATTCTTGATTATCAACTTATTTAATTAATGATAGTCAATGCAAAGATGCATTGACCCATCTTTCTTCTTCATGAATACTACCGGTGCTCCCCACGGAGACACACTCGGTATGATAAACCTTTATCAAGAAGCTCTTGTAACTGCTCCTTGAGTTCTTTCAACTCTCTACTGTTGCCATTCGATAAGGCACCTTTGATACTAGCTCGGTACTCGAAACTAATTCGATAGCGAATTCCACTTCCCTGTCAGGTGATAATCTTGGCAACTCATTAGGGAAATCATCTTTGAATTTACAGGCAATCGGCGCATCAGAAAGTGAAACTTTCTTCTCCTCCTATTCGTGATGTCATTCATGACTCTGAATGAAAGCCAGATACCCTTAAGCACCATCATCAAGTAATCGACGTGCTCTGAGCACTGAATCGAAAGGGAGTATATTTGACTGTACCCTGAAAAATCGAGCTGATTCCCTTCCTTGTGGGCAAAAAGTGACAATATTTCTTCTACAATCAATCCTCGCATGATGATTGGATAGCCAATCCATTCCAAGGATTATGTCGAATCCTTGCATATCGAGTAAGATCAATTGGCTAGTGCTTCATAGTCGTCGTGTCCTTGGATTATGACGATGATTAATCGACGTACCATGTCAGTAGTGATCGACTATCTAGTCAGGACTGACACGTCTACAAGCAAGTCGAGAGGTTCTGGGGTAGCTCCCAACTTTCCCAACTTTTCAGTAATCTGAGGCATGACAAATGAATGGGTAGATCCAGGATCTACCAAAACTTGTGCCTCATAAAACAAGTAGGCATCCTCTAAATACAATTACAAAAAAGTATTGACCTAGATGCACTTTTCTCATAATGAACTTATAACTACATAGTTCACATGCCTTAGATAATATCGTTGCTAGTTTGGGCATCTTGTGTCATCTTTGATGTCGTTCCCACCATCTCTAGGCAATCTTTAATCCGATGTCCCATCATATCACAACGAAAACATGCCCCAGACGCTCTATGGCATTCATCCATCTTATGTTCCTTCCTTCATTTTCCACAGAATGCTAATGGAATGGATGAAGAGGTGCGTGAAGTTTGTGGAACTCCGAACGCTCCTATTCTAGTAGGGTTCGAGTGACAGAATGACCCTGAAGGTGTAGATATAGTCAGTTTCGGATAAACACCTTGAGCAGGTTGCTGAAATTCGTGTGTCGTCTTTTTCATTTTCGCCGTAGGGCAATATTTTATCAGATGTCCTAGTCTGCCACATCTAAAACACTCACCTGTGGCCCACCTACATTTCCCCGTCTTGTGTTGTATTCCGCACTGTGAGCATGACCTAATGAGTGCGGGCGAAGAAGTGCGTGCAGTGGGCTGCACTAGTGTCGTCAGTAACTCAGTCTGCTGAGCCATGGTTCTGACCATTGTCTCCAGTAGTTGCCGAGTTTATTCATGATCATCCCTCCCAGCATGCGCGGTCCTATCTCTTTTGCGATTGGCCATATTGATCTCCTGACTTGAAAAAATCATGCATTAATAATGATCATGATGATCATGAGCCCATGACTTGACAACATTTGCATCCTAACTTGGATCCTAACGGCATACTTCGATCCCTATTGACCGAGTACTTCAGTCAAATGTGGTTGTAAAGATTCACAACTTATGCTCTAAACAGAACCTACTACCATAGCCTTCAGTCCCTAGAAGACCAACCTACTGCCATAGCCTTGAGTCCCTCGAAGACCTAAAGCCTAGGCGCTAACATAGAAGGAACATCAGAAGTCTTGCCATATATCAGTGCTAGAGTTAAGTCTCCAAAGACTTAACGCCGAGCTCTGATACCACCTGTGACAACCCAACTTTTCCCCTTCTCATAAATGAGAAAGGTCGCACCGTCGGATCACCTAACATGATCCTATCATACAAGGGCATCGTGTACAAAGTATTACATATGCGAAAGCGAATAAAATTAACTCTAATACGTAGAAATATGATGACAACTAATATTCATTCATTTATCTAAAGCAGTAAACTGAACAGGAATATAAACAGAAACCTATACATGAAGTAGTAAACTATCTTAAACCACACAGCTATTTATACATGTTTAATGTTTATAAAAAATCTCTCTCTCAAACCTCTCAAGGAAATAAGTACTCCGCAGAATCTTCCTCCTTGTCTCCCTCGTCCTCCTCCTAATGGTAGGTAGGAACAACCTCGTGCTCAGGGTCTTGAGTAATATCTGTAGCTAAGACATAAAGTCGTAGGATGAGCTATCATCGAAGATCAGTAGGGATAATTACTCAACTAATTTTTATGTTAGCTTTTCATTCATGTCTAGAAGCAAATAAAATAAAACACATGTCATCTTATCTTAGGTTTAGTCTAGCATTAATCTATTCTAGCAGCACTTAACAGAACAAACACTAAAACATGCAATTATTGTATCATGCTACCCTATGCATGCTGGCATATTCATGCTGACATATTCATGTTGATAAGGAATCAGGCGAGATCAAGGAATTATACTGAAATAAGATATGTATAAAAACAAGAAACAAGAAAATCAAGCTCCCAAGTTAGCAGGATCACGTGGACAAAGATAATCAAGCCCCTGGGTGAGGTTAACAGGGTCACATGACTCAAGAAGTCAAGCCCTTGAGCTATGTTAGCAAGGTCACTTGACACGAGACTGGTTAAGCTCCTGAGCTAAGTTAGCAGGGTCACTTGGTTCAATAAGTAAGCCCTTGAGCTTTATTAGCAAGGTCACTTGACACGAGATTGGTCAAGCCCCTAAGCTAAGTTAGCAGGGTCGCTTGGCTTAACATGAAGCAAACAAGTATAAAGAAGTGACCATGTACAAGATCAAGCATGTGAGAATATGATGAACATATTGTTTTCCATGTATGCGACATCATGCGCATATATCTTAAAATCATATGAAAAACTTGTCTAGCATAACTGAACTTGACAGGCTTATTTATCATGAAAACTAACATACTGACATAGCATGTTCATATTTATTTTGTTAGCATGTTCATATGTATCAAAATTGGGCTAATAGTTTAACAAAACTGAGTTATCAAAGCTAGAATAGCAAAGTTGATCTCTTCACGACTGAAGTTTCAAGGTTGAACTCAAAAACAAAACCGCTACCTCTTACTTACACCAAGCTTATCATCCTCAAGTCAGGCTAAATCATTCTTAAACACCAAACTTATCATTCTTGGTTTATTGAACTTAATCTAGCATATCTATATATAAAACTCATATATCACATTGGCATTGGTAACATCAAAACTGACTGAAAGATACGCATGCAAAACATATGTGGCATATCTCAAAACTTAGGCATGCAAAACTTCATAACTGCTATAAATCTTCCTTACGCTAGTTAAACATACATGGCATATTCATGTTTCTGAAGGTACTAACATATGCATCATGAATTACTTATGAAACTGAACTGATCTTCGAGTAACTTCTGTATCACATGGCTAAAACTAAACTAATATGTGTATCAATTATATACTTATTACACATGGCTTGCTTATCTAAATAAAAATCAGAAAACGCAATATAAATGAGTATGATACTTTTCCTACCTTTGATACCAGGTTTTCACGTAACTGATATCCCGTGCATGCATGTCTTTACGCAAAACTCGTCATGTGCTCCAAATACCTAGAATTTACGCTTATCATTTTAGTATTTTTAATAGTTTATTGGGTCATTATAGATTCCAAATATGGACCATTTTTGGTCACGAATCTTATGATCAAACTCAGTAATTCAACCTAGCACAAACCCCTGACAGAGATGTCACCAAGTGCGTCAAATGCAGGGTTGCCGCGGCAAGATTTACAGCTGAGCATGTTGCTGTGACTTGTCACATATTTGTGACCCCATAAACATTGGATTTAAAAACTTGTTCCTTCATAAGCGTTGTAGGGCCTGTTATCCCCTTTCCAATGCATCAGGAATCGTACCAATCAGAGTTTGGCATCAAATGTTATGATGAAAATACCACACAGTGGACTGAGCATAATATTGCCGCGACAAGCCTGAGTACCTTGCCGCATCTTGTCACTAATTTGTGACCCTTTAAACGTTCAATTTAGACTTGGTTACTTCATGAAAGTTGTAGGGCTCATTGTCCCCTTTCTAACGCATTAAGAATCTTGCCATTTAGAGTTTTTGAGTCAAACATTATGACCAAATTATCAAACAGTGGTCAGTGCACAATGTTGCAGCGGCAAGAACATTGCTTGCCGAGGCAAGCCCTTCAACTTGCACCTTGCCGCGGCAAGCCTTGCCTTCGTGATTGGTATGCCTTTGTGTTCCTTTGTGGTTTTGCTTCTCTCTCTCTATATATATATATATTCAATTTAGTATTCAGTTTGGCATTAGATATCCATGTTCATTGAATTTGAAAAATCTGGAGTGCATTTGTCGAAAAGTTTGACTACAAGTCTTCACACCGATTTTGTTTATTTTTTTGAGTTGATCATATGAGATCGATAATAATGACATAGCTTCTAGTGTTTCTTTGTGACATATACTCTTCTAAATGAAATCTAGTCTAGTCATTCCAGCATACCCTTTTAGTTCATCAGTGGTTATAATGATGCTGAGCATGGGTCGGTGTCAGGTTTGCCGAGTTTGTGACCTGTATGTCGAAGCTAACGCATTGATTGAATTTCTCGCGACCGACTCAGATGATCGATTTGCGATTCATGACTTCAAATTGAAGTGAAGGTGCGCAAACATGGATGGAGTCATGGATTTAAATACTAGATATCTACTTATTGGCTGCAGTTAAATGTGGTACATATATCTATAGGATTTTTCGTTTCTGTGCGGATAGCATATAGGTGCTATGCAGATTTCTTTGAAGATGGGAGCATGATGATCAAAGGAGTAGCTTCGTTTAAGTTTATATCAAATGGGTTGTTCTTTGCGTGCATGAGAGTCGAAGATGACTCATGCAGCCGTGTCACTCAATGGTGCTGCAAGCAGCTTATAATCTACAACGGGTTAGGATCCCCTATACAGCATTCACATGCCTCTTAAAATATCAACAGATGAGCCAAAATAGTCTATTTGTGACTCAGCCTATTATACGCTTGGTACTTGTAAGCTCTTTGTGGCTATGTTGCTATACAAAGCTTGCATTTGCTATTGGGTGTATACCCAGATAATCTAAAACAGGATAAGCTATATAATTTGGTTACAATAGATGCAGGTATATATAATTGGGGTTATTGTGTATGGTAGGCTTTTCTTCAAATGTAAGTCTTTAACACTTTAGGACATGTATTAGGTACTTTTCGTCTTTAGTGTAAAACCTGTACACGTACACATATATATATGCTATCTGCTTCAATTATCTAATGAACTAGAAGTACTTTAAGTTCAAACGTGGTTTACATACCCAATTCTTACATCCATGATGGACTATAGTTATTGGGTCACTACGGACCACACACATTACTAGAAATGAACACTTTGTGTCCCGTGTTAGGCACACACTTGACCCTACTCGAGTTCATTCCCGGTATTGTTAGGATAAAAAATGTGGCAGCTGTTACATAAGTCGAATGAGGATCATTACACCGTTTGGGGGAGCATGCATCTGCTGGGGGAAACAAAACAGAGAGAGGATATAGGGTTATGTTTCTGACCCGCACCAGGCCCAAAGACCTGGCCCGCGAGTGTCTGGCGCAACTATTAGTTGCTCCAAGCCAAAAGAGGCCCCAAAATTGCCTGGCGCAACTATTAGTTATGCCAAGCGTGACTAGAGTGCCAATTGAAACAGCCCGAGTTCGGGCAGCAAGGCATATTTTCAAAAAAAAATTCTCTCTCTTCAAAACCAAAAATTGGCCTCCTTAGGGTTCCTTTATATTGCTTCTACGCGTGCCCCATTGCTTCACAAGGTAACCATTAAAAACCCATCTTTCTTAATTTTTCTTGCTTTGTTCTTATAAATATTGCTATGATCTTGCATTCTTTGATGAATAATGGTTTATCTTCATTGTATGCTTGTTAATTGATGGTATGTTGGCAATTTTTCATGTATGGTGCCCTATTTTTGTTATTTTATGGAATTTATTGGTGCCTAATGTATATATTTTTTGTTGTTTTTAATTGTGTATGTAGAATGGACTTTATTTTTGTTCTTTTTAGTTTGTTTTTTATTTTTATTTTGCATATAAAGTATTGGATATTTGGTCTTTTATTTTTTGAACACTAGATTAGAAAGAAAAGGGAATTTTGGTTTCTTTTTTGAAATTTAATTAAGGAAAATGATTTTTAACTTCTCTTGAAATTAAGAAAACAAGAGATTTTATTTGTTTTGAAAACCAACTAAGGCATTTTTATTATTTTTGTGTTGGTTTTTTTTTTATTCTATCGGCATAAACTAAGGGTTTTTTTTTTTCATTGTTGTTTTTGTTTTTTTTTTTTATAAAAGAAAGGCTCTTCTTTTTTGGTTTTTGATTTTTAGGAACGTAAAAGAAAGGGCTTTTTGGGTGTTGATTTTAGGGGCATAAGGAAGTGATTCTTTCTTTTTTATTAAAGGACCTAAAAAGATGAGGTTTCTCTTCATTTTTTTTTGTTTTCTTTGTTTTTAGAAACATAAAGCAAGGATTCTTTATTTTTGCTTTCCTAATCATAAAAGAAGGACTTTTTCTTTGGTTTTGATTTTTGAAGCATAAAGAAATGATGATATATTTTTTTGGTTTGTTTTATCTTGCTTTATTTTTAAACATAGTAAAAGGGACATTTGTCTTAGTTTTATTTACTTTTGAAGATGAAAAAGGCGAGATTTTTTTTTGTATTTCCAATCTAAAAGGGATTTTTTTGCTTGTGTATGTGTGTATCTTTATTTTCTGAAAATGAACAGAAAGAGGGTGAGCACACTTACCTTCCCTTGGCGTGTAGCATAAAAATAGTTCTTTATCACTGATCTGCACTGATGCGATTGTTTCCTGTTGCCCCAGAATGTTCGGCAACGAAGAATATGTGCCTGAGGAGGATCAAGAGGGGGGGCCTGAGGTAGTTTATTGCCCGCGGGGGGAGTTCTTTACGGTAGATCACAAGGCAGATCCCTGGCTCGAGATGCAAGGTGAGGCCACCCGAATTGGCCTTCTCCACCAATAGTACATTCACATTTCAAATTTCAGTATAGCGGGTAAGGTAAAAGATAGGTTCAATTCTTCCTTTCATTGTGCAGGTTTTCTTTATTTCTAAGATCTGATGCATTTTTCTTTTTTTGATGCAGGACCTGCCCCCTATTGTATTCCGCGGGGGGTGGTTGGATTTTCATGATTTCTTCAACTATGTTCCCCCTGTGGTGAAGTTTCTGCTGGGGCAGGTGGGCTTTCGGGAGTTCCTGTCTTGCCCCTCTATGAGTGCCGATGTCACATACCTGAAGGCATTGATAGAGCGATTGGCATTGATAGAGCGATTCTGCCCTGAGACTATGACCTTCCACATGCCCTATGCCGAGATGGCGTTGATGCCCATAGATTGGGCTATGATTACTGGCATCAGGGTGGGGGGCATAGCGATAGCCAGTCTTACTGTGCCAAGAAAGGAGGACATCATCCGATTGATAGGGGCGTATCTCCCTCATGGGCAGATGCATGGCACCGAGGTTAAGATGGGGTGGCTATCTGCGCTCTATGCAGCTGATGAGTTGGTGGACCTGGGCCAGCTAGATAGGGTGCTTTACATTATGCCTGAGCGGGCGATCATCCTGGCCTGCATCACTCTCCTGCTCCTGCTGCGTAAAACCCTCTTTACCAATGCGAGCAGTGGTTGAGTAACCCTGGCGTTGCTGAGTATTATGGATAACTGGTTCGACGTCCATAGGTACGACTGGGGCGAGGCCGGGTGCACGTGGTTGATGTATGGCGTGGCCCGAGCATCCATCAGGGAGGCCAAATCTGTTGTCAGCTTTTGGGCGGCATTGGAGGTAATCCCTAACTCTTTTGCTTTCGTCAGTTTTACTTGAATGGTCTTTTATGCTACTGATTTGTTCTTTTATGCACTGCTCTTCTCAGGTTTGGGGGTACCATCACTTTCATCCTAGGCGCCCACTTCTCCATTCCAATGCATATACTTACCCCCTCCTTAGCAACTAGAACCAAGCCTGACACCGTGACATGGGCATGAAGCACCTAGAGATGGGCCTGAGGTCCCAACTTGACCTGATGGTCCCTGAGCCATCATGCTTATTCAATAATTGCCGCATTGTTTTCTTCTATGTGGCGTGGACCAGGGCCTACTATCTAGCGGAGTGGGTGGTGAACTAGTACCAGGGCTATTATGCCATACCCATGGACCCACCCGTAGATGTTTTGGATCCTGCCGATAGCATTGAGGAGCTCACTGCAGCCTTCCTCCATAATGGGTTCCCTATCAATGCCCTTCTTGTGCCCAGGGATTCTCATATATGGAACGAGTGCCTGCCATATCGGTTCATCCTATCACACTTCGTCCCTAATGCCAAATTCCTTGCTTTTGGCAGCCTACGTGCTCAAGTAATCCTCCTTTCCCCCTTTTTTAGATTAGTCTCTTTTCTGTTTTAATTCGACCTTTGTTCCTACTATGCGGATTTCTATTTTGTTCACAGTTTGGTCAAGGGGATGACTCGGATAATGAAGGTGGGGCAGCCGTAGGCACTGCTGAAACTTTTGGTGCAGGTCCTTTAGGTGCGGGTCTCTCGAGTGAGGGTTCTTCAGGAGCTGGTCTGTCGAGTACCTCTCATGTGGGTGCTCTTGGTGGTGGTCTAACTATGGTCTATGGGACTTTCCGACACCTTGACGATAGCTTTCTCTCAGACTTGCGTGCTGATGTGGATAAGCAGGCGAGCGTCTCCGCTGAGGTGGCACGGGTCCCTCCTCCTGAGATGATTGCCCTGGTAAGTGACATCCTATCCCTCTGAATGCATAACTTTGACTCGGCTATGGAGTATGTGGCATATCACTGTAACATCGCAGAGCTCTGGGACGTGGAGGCGGTGAGTATTCTGCTGCTCTGCTTTTATCATCATCCTTCATTCCTCAATTGATCCTGATTTCCAATTTTGATTTTGACTTACAATGCACACGTGCCAAGGAGTCATGATCTTTGCTCAGTAGGAGTTTGCAAGTGTGGTCCCGTGTAGAAGACATGTAGACCTTCCAAAGCTCCTCACGTCGGTAGAAGAAGTCAAAGGGTGCCAACAAGGATTAGGCCCTAGTTTCTATATTTTGAACAATTCAAACATTTAGCACATTTTTGGGATAATTTTGGGATGTTTAAACAGATTATGATGGATGACTGTATGCTTGGTTGGATGATTTTTTTGCTTGGGAACATTTGGCGCTATTGCTTTGATTGCATGTTATCCCTTCCTTGCATACACCTAACTACCTACAGGATGGTTTTGACAATTGCTCATAAACATGGCCCTCAAGGTCACATGCCTTGGTGGGGGGTCCTTCGTCTAAAAGGATCTTTGAGTGTTGCCCTTGGAGCTACTGATGCTTCTCGGAAGATGTACACGAGTTTGCATGGTCGTTGGTTGACCAAGCGGAATGCCCGGGAGGATCATTTTTGCACTGAGATTAGTGCCTTGAAGTGCGAGCTGGGCCGCTGATTCCTTCCTGCATATATAACTTTTTGCACAGATCAGATGCACAGAAAAGGAGCAAAAGAAATCCCTTTACAGATACACACATTTTAGTATACATATTTTTGTTTATTTTTTTATTTTTGTAAAAAGAAAGAAAGAAAGAAAGAAAGCTAAACATCACACCGACTATTTTTTTGGATGTGGTGTAAGCGGTGCAGTTATAAATGGGAAAGGAAAATCTATTATATTTATAAGGACTTCTCTCTTTTTTTGTTGTCCATTTTGATTAATGGGTCCCTTTAACAAAGAGGGCTTTTCGCCCTATTCTTTATTCTCTTTTTGTTTGGTTTGATGCCTTCATTACAAGGTGAGATCTTGGGTCCACTTTGGAGCATGGTCGAACCCCCCCTTTTAAGTGGTCAGATCTTAAGTTGGTTTTAGTAGTTTTATCAAGACTGGAACGTCAATCTCTTTGGGCTGTGCCAAACCTTTCTCCTTACCTTGAGTCATATGTTTGATGAGGTAGTTTCATGAAGATAATTCTGGTCGGGGCTCAATTTGAACTAACATGAGCGGCCCAACCGGAAAAGGGGATCATGGGGAGTAACCAAGACGGTTCCTCCAACATCAAAATTATCAATCAATTCAAACCTTTCTCTTAATTTTTTCTTTTAAAACTCTTTTACTCACAACGCCCAAGGTGGGTTCGTCGTGCCCGTTTTTGCCCTCTTTTTATCCGTGGCGCCCTTTCAGGTTTTAACCACGTCCATGGGTTTAGCTCTCTTACCCCAAGAGCCCTTTCAGGTTTTCACCTAGTCCGCACAAACTAGCTATTTTTACCCATAGTGCCCTTTCGGGTTTTCACCACGTCCATCTTGCTTTTGAGCTTATATTTTTATTTTATTTTTCTTTCTTTTAACTTTCTCCAAAAGCCACGAGTGGACGTCGATTCCGTCATGGCCAGCAAGATGGGATTCTGGTGCCGTCTCACAACTCGGCTCGTGTTGACTTAACAAATACTATGACCGCTTGTGAATCTATAAAGAGGGCTTTCTTCAGGGTGTAGCTTGGCCATGGGTTAGGTTAGGATTTGAAGGTATGCTGCGCTAAAAAGGGTTTTCTTGATATGGCTCAATTTTTCACAACATACTTCTTCCTTGGGGGATTTTACTGCACATGCCCCATATATTTTTTTCTTTTTCCTTTATTTTATCTCTCTCTTTTTTTTTTTTTTTGAGGTTTGGCTTTTTCGATTTTTTTATATTTTCTTATAGCGATTCTACTTCCTCTCTTTTTTTGTATTTGTACACGCTTTTTCTTTTTCAAGGAAGGGGTTTATTGAAAGAAAGGCCCAGGTTCAAAATAGGGTCGCAAAGGATATTATCATTTTTAGGGATGCTTTTTGGCTACTGTGCTTGAAATGATGGCCTATTTTTGGTGGTTCTTAAGCAGTCACGTATCTGTTTCAGTAACACTTACCTTATCGCGATAGACTAAGAGTAGAGCCGCCAGATGTATCCAGTGTTAATGGACTCAAGAAGATGATCTCCGTCCATGGTGGCGAGGCGGATGATGTATCTCAGTAGCACTTCTCGAATGACGTAAGGTCCCTCCCAGTTCGACTTGAATTTTCCTCTTAGATCGGCGTGAAGGGATGGGAAGATCTTCTTCAGTATAGTGTCTCCTACCTTTAGATCTCGACTACAAACACGTTTATTAAAGTGCGTGTGATTCACCCTTGGTAAACTTGAGTATGACACAAGGCTTGGAGTCTCTTCTGGTCTAATAAATTCAATTATTCAAAGCAAGATCTCTCTCTCTCAGCTTCAGGTAAGCCTAATTCCATACACAAGGGAGAATGGTGTTGCCCTTGTAGCAGTACGGATCGATGTTCTGTAGGCTCATAAAGCAAATGGCAGCATTTTGCTCCAATCTCGGTACATGACGACCATTTTCTCAAGGATGCGAATGATCGTCTTATTCGCAGCTTCCACAACTCCATTAGTTTGAGGCCGATAGGGTGACGAGCGATGGTGCTTGATTTGGTATTACTCGCAGAATGCTCGGATGCACTTATTCGCAAAGTTTATGCCATTGTCCGTGATGATATCCTTGGGTACTCCAAATCGACACACAATATTACTCTTGAGGAACTTCTCGACGTGACTGGCCATGATGTTGGCGTATGACGTCGCTTCTACCCACTTGGTAAAGTATTCAATGGCAACAAGGATGAACCGATTTCCGTTGGATGCTTTCGGATTAATCATTCCGACGATGTCAAAACCCTAGGGAGCAAATGGCCAAGGAGTGGTCATGTAGTGCAGATCGATGGCAGGAGCGTGTATCAGACTGGAGTGTTCCTAACACTTGTAGCATTTGTAAACATGTTTATAGCAATTCGATTCCATAGTGGTTCAAAAGTACCCTTGTCATAGAATTTTCTTAGCGAGCATGTGATCGCTGACATGGGCACTGCATACTCCCTCGTGGATCTCTCTCATGATGTTGATCGCTTCACTTTCTGGAAGGCACCTGAGCAAGATGTTATTGTATAATCACTTGTAAAGGCATTCCCCACAAATGACGTAGCCTGCTACTAAACATTGAATGGTTTATCGGTCGGTCTTAGATGAACCCTTAGGGAAAGTTAGTGTCTCGAGGAAATTCTTGATATCTGAGAACCAAGGTGGCTCATCATCAGGCTTTGTAGGTTCCTTAACCTTAAGGCAGAAGGCTAGCTCATTCCTTCTCTAGATCATAATCGGCTTCATCTCAGAACCATAAGAGATTTCTATCATTGATGCCAAAGTGGATAATGCATCGAAAAAGCGATTCCTTATCCGAGGGACGTATGAGAATGTCACATCTTTGAAACAAAATATCAGATCCTCGAGGTGTTCATGGTAGGGGATCAATTTCTCATCTTTTATCTTCCAATCTCCATTCGTCTGGCATATGATCAACTGTGAATCGCCGAACACTTGGAGGTGAGTTATATTCAGATCGAGAGCTGCCTACAAACCAGCGGCACAAGCCTCGTACTTGTCCATATTGTTAGTGCAAGGAAAGTTGAGCTTAATAGAGACTAGTATATGTGATCCTTTTGGTGAAATCAGAATGGCGCCAACTCCCTAACCCTCGGCATTGGCTACCTCGTCAAAGTGCATTACCCAAGGTTCCTCTACTTCCTCAGTATCGTCCTCCATCATGAAAGGATGTCCTCATCGGGAAACTTTGAATCTGAAATATATTAAGTAAGATGAAGTTGTGCTAAAATAAAGGTAGTGAAGTCATGAATCACTCCTTACCTTGCTGATTTCTCAATTTTGATTCCCTTTTTACCCCTTAATTCTTTATATCCCTCACCCATAAGCCACAATACAACCCATTCAAAAAGACGTTGTAGATTCAAAGTGAAATGAGCTATCATGTGGAGATGAGGGAGTGTCCAATCTATGGTGAAAAGTCATGAGGATGTCAGAAATTAGAAGCTTTGCCTATGCTCATGCTTGCAGGCCCATTTGGGGTCTGTAATTGCTCTTGAACTACTTTGAATATGAGCACCCTTAGATTTTCAATGTTGAGAGATAGCCCTGTTTAGGATTGGGTCAGAATTTTAATTTCATTGGGGTTGTATCCAACCTGATATTTTGAATTTAAGGCAAGCTTGGTACCGATTTTTGCACATTGAATTTCAGATGTAAAATGATTGGTGATGATGCACATGCATGTTGATTTTGACTTATAAATGGCTGCTTTACTATTATAATTTTCTCTGAATTTTGAAGAAAGGGTGTGGGAGGAAACTTTATTCATTAAAAATCTGTTTTGACATTGACTGCACTATCTTTAACTATTTTATTGGTGAAGTTTGTGGGTGTCTTCACTGAAAACCCTCAGGAGACTTCACTCCTCTACTAGGGATCACCTAGGGGTTTAAAAGGCTTGGTGCATATGCTAAATGCATCAGTGCTCCCTACAAAAGTGGCATTTTCTGTTATTTTTTTATTCTGCCTTTGCTCAAGGACAAGCGAAGATTAGGTTTGGGGGTGTGTTGAGCACTGAAAAATTCTATTTTTCACCCCTCAACCTAGCATTTCATAGACCTTTGAGCATATTAATAATGTGTTTTTAGTTGTGTTTTTGTAGAAAATAGGAAATAAGAACTTAATACTGCAATCCATCTTTTTAAGCCAAGAAGAGTGAATTTGATGCCAATCTGTGGAGCTAAGGCAAAACTAGAGAATGCACCATGGTGGTACACACCATGATGACCATAATTTATGCCAAAGTGGACCCTAGAAGTCCAAAAGATAAAAGGTTGGTGGACCCAAGAGAAGGGGGCTGCTGCAGCAAAAGGTGCACAGCAGCAGAGAGCCATAAAGTTACCTCGTGTAGCTGTTGTACTGTTCAATTTACTCAGAAGATGCCTCGCACAGCTATCGCAAGGTCCAAACCTGCAGTAGTATAGCTGGTCATGCAGTTCTCGCAAGGATGCAGGCTTCAGAAGGCACGTCACGTAGCTCTCATGTAATCCAGAAGCAGTCCCCGCACGCTTTAATTCAACCTTGCGAGGTCGTCCTCAACTTCTAATCCAGCTGCGTGAGATTCTAGTTGAGCTTAGAGAACACATTAAAGCTACACACTATCAACCTCGCGAGCTTCTAAGTGGTCTCAGCGAGCTCTCACTTCAGCCTAGCGAGAACCCAGCGAGGATTTAGCCTGAAGCCATCTGCGCGAGCTGTATTAAGCTGCACACAAAAAGGAACTTCGTGAGATGAGGCTTCAACCCAGCAAGCTACAAATGAAGCACATTCTAGCCCAGCGAGAGCCTAGTGAGTTGTAACTCCTGAACTATTTTAGCCTCGTGGAGCTCGAGATTCCAACTTCTCACCCACATGTTTCCAATTCTCACGGACTGTTTGGGCATTTCACATTTCTAGGGCACACCTTCCGAAGTGCCCATCTATTCCATGCCACCCAGGCAACAAAGGGCCACAGGTGAGCCACTTAATCAACTCCACACATCCTCACCCTTGCTTCTAGGGCACACCAAAGTTCAAGGATTGCTTATAAATAGAACATCTTCATGTTTTGTAAAACTTATCCAGGAATAGCCTAAGATCTGATCCTGGGTTAGCCAGTGTTCATTTAGGGTTAGGGTTTTGATCACCTCTTCTTTCATTTTTTTCTTCTCTCTTAGCTTAGCAGTTGCGGGCTAAACCTTTGGTAAGCATTTATGTTTAATTCTATTTCAGTTTTGTAATAGTTCAATAAACATTGGGATTTGGTGTTGAGCTATTGTGCACAAGGCTGCTGCCTTGAGGGATTTCATTGTTAGTAAACACCAGATCAATGGAATCTATGTTTGAATGCTTACTCAATCTATTATTTTTCTATTTGTCCGTAGTTCTATTCAGGCTATAGCATACATTTGGGATTTGAGCTTATTGAAAGGCCCATGGATAGCAAGCCGGATCTGTAGCCAGATCTGGAGAGCTCATAGCCCTGGGCCTCTATGGTGGCAGCAGTAGTTTATATGTTTTCTCTCAGATCTCTGTGGTATGGACAGACCTATCGGATACCCTGTGACTATTTGAGTGGACAGAGTATAACCCTAAGGTGGTCTCCAACCATATGTCTGAGAAGGATTCTTCTCCTCTACACATGAGCTTCTAGAGCCTTGTGAGGAGGTTTGTGTAGGAACTGGCTCCCCTCTATTTTACTTGACCAATATCAGATGTTAGATCTAATTTCTCTGTAGTAATTGCAGCTTGAGGCTGAGTCATTACTGGCCTTTTATAGTAATGATTAGCTGAATCTAAATCCTTATTCAACCTATTGTTGGTCCTTTGTGTGGGCACATTGAGTCGTTGGCCTGGCAAAGCACATAGGATTTTATGGGTTGGAATACCTATGGATGTCAGCCAGATCTATGCGCAGATCTTGGGAGCCTGTAGCACTGGCATTACATAGTGTCTGTAATAATATTCATGGCCTGATCTGGTCCATTGGTTGGGGAAATGATCAGTCCACTCCTTTGGATTAGGTTAGCATTTTTAGTTTAATCAATGGGATTTGATAGACTTAATCAGAGGCTTTATGACCATTTGAGTGGACAGAGTATAGCCCTAAGAGCACCCCAAATGGCATTGGTTAAATTGGATTCTTCTACCTTGTTGAGGTTATTGATAGCATCTCAGCAAGAACCACTGCAGAGATTTTAAATCTGAGTTACATTACTGCATTAACTCTAGCTTAGCCTACTTACTTCTCATCCTTTTATTTTTATTTTAACACACATCATCATCCTTCTTTATCCCTTTCTTTAGCTGTAGTTTTATTTCTGCATTTATGTTTATAATATAGCTTAGTGACACTTAAACACCCTTCCTTTTGGACAACCAGATCTGTAACAAGATCTGGAGACTACTATACGACCCTAGTGGTTCTGATCATTACTCCCTGTGGGACAAACTCTTACTTATCAAAACTTGCTACAATTGGCCCTCTATCTGGCAGGTCTGTGTGTATTTTAGACTTGCTATTTTGTATTTTTTTCAATTCACCTTTGATTTATTTTCACTAACACATTCTTATCACAGTTTTAAAATAAAGTTAGCAACAAGCATCTAAAATACCCTAACACTCTGCCATCTTAATCTAATTGTATCCTGAGAATCTGCCCATAAAACAAAGCATCCCGGGCTTCACAGTGTTATCGACCAAGATGTCGATGCGTGGGAATGGAAAGTTGTCTTTCTGGCTTGCCTTATTCAAGTTTCTAAAATCAATGCACATGCGGACTTTTCCATCCTTCTTCGATACAGACAAAATATTAGCTAGCCACTACGGGTATTTGGATACCATGAGAAACCTCGCGTCATACTGCTTGATGACCTCATCTTTAACTTTCAATATCCGCTCGGGTCGGAGACGTCCCAGCTTCTGCTTAACTGGCTTCATATCAGGGTAGAGAAGCAACTTGTGCTCAACCAAATCAGTGTCTAGACCATGCATGTCCTTGTACGACCAGTCAAAAATGTCTTGGTATGACCAAAAGAAATCGATGATGCTTTTTCTTTCTTGGAGAGAAAGCGACATTCCGATCTTTGTAATTCGGAGAATCTCGGTCCCCAGATTAATGTCCTCAGTTTCTTCGACAATGGGGGTAGTGCCATGCTCAAATTTGGCAAATCGATCAAGGAGCTCATTGGGGAGCTCCTCCGAAGGAATATCCTTGTCCAAACTCGTAATACCTACCTCTTCTTATATTTATACAGAAAGGGGTCGATTTTGCGTAGGACGGGTATTTCAATTAAGGCATATTTTTGTGGGATTTTATTTAGAATTTTAAATGACAATATTTTTGGACTTTATATTTTTTCAATGTTTTTGGGATTTTCATTTTCTTCAGAGACGGACCCTTGGCAGTGCGAGTCTGTGTATATATAAGGTATTACCTGCCAAGGTCTTATCTAACCTTTTATACGTTTTTTTTTTAGGAAAGGGGTGCCAAATGTTAGGCCACTCCCAGCTTCCAGGGTTTGGGGAAAAGATGCCCAGTTGTATACCTGAGAGGCTGCTCCTTTACCTGTTTGGATGAAGGATTCTAACTGAAAAGGCTCTTCAGAGTCAACCTCCATCATGTTGATCCCCATTTCATCTGAGATGATGTCCTCAAATGTTAATACAGTTTTGTGGTGATTCACCACTGGGGGAGTTTGTTCAGGTACGGACAGTCATTCCTCAAGGAGGGATAACGCGGCCAAGTCTATCTCGAGGGTGGGAAGCATGATGTGGGGATTGGTGGCGTGAACCGATGTGGTAGGCTTGTGTGGGGTTAATCGAGTTACCTCATTCCGGTATGTGGCCTGAGATGGGGCTTCTCCTCTATGTGGATCCCCCTAACTTTTGCTGCTTCCATTGTGCGAGCCTTTTCTTTAGCCTCTCGGACCTCTTCTTCCGTTGGGTTGTACCCTAGCCCAAATCTGACTTTTTGTTCGCCCTTAGCTGTGACAGGCTCCTTCGTACCTTGCAGTCGAGGCCCAAGCCCTCTTCCTTTTTGATAGCCCAACTTTTGGAGCATGACCACGGCTGCTACCATTCCACTATGATTCTTGTAATGATACCCTCGATGGGCTCTGGGAGTATTGTCGACACCTCGTATTCGAAATTATGGAGGTCGACGTCCTCTGCGGTGTGTGGCACATCCAACATGTTGGGCTTTTCGATGTTATTGGTGGTTTTTTCTTTATCACTGTCCCCTTCACACATAATGGTGATAATCTTATGCCCTGACACGAACTTGGGCTTTTGGTGTAGTGTCGAGGGTATGGCTTCGACTTCATGTAGCCACGAGTGCCCCAATAATAGATTAAGCAAGGATTTAATGTCCATTACCTGAAATAATATGGAGAAGGTCATTGGCCCAATCAATCGCTCAAGGTCAACTTCTCCCATTATCTCTCTTCGTGTGTTATCAAAAGCTCAGGCGCTAGTTCTCGTGGGTCTAAGTGTGCAAGGATCTACCCCAATCATTGTGGCAGTTCTTAGTGGGCATATATTTAATACAGACCCATTATCGATCAAAACCAAGGGGATAATCATATTTTTGGACTCAACGGTTATGTTCAAAGATTTTAAGTGACTACCTCCTTCCTCAGGTAAATTGGCATCAGAAAATGAAATGGCATTTGGAGCCATCACTTGACCAATTATTTGCCCGACTTCATCCGGGCTAACCTGATGTGACACATGCACATTCTTTAACGCCCCCATCAATGCTTGGAAATAGAGTGGGGACGTCATTAACAGATCCCACACAGTGATGTAAGCTGGTATCCTTCATAGCTGAGTTTCTAGTATGTGTTCTCGACTCATTTTCTTAAAAGGATTCACAAGGCTACCTTTCTTTCCCTCTGGTTGGGATTATGCTACTGCGCTGGTGCTTTGAGCTGCTTCAAAATCTTCTCAGATCAGGTAACAAACTCTACTGCCCCTTCTCTATTGCTGCTAGTGTTGACATATGTTTGCTCATAACTCAGAGGGACCTGATGTGAGCTATAAGTTGATCCCAGAATCTGAAATGGCATGGCTACTGGTATCGAATGCACTTGTACTGTGGGCTTTGGAGGTGTGGGTAACATTTGGTTTACTTCGGTGATAGCTGGTTGGGTGGCAAAATTGGGCCAGACGGGGGTGGTGAAACTGGTGAGTGGTTGCACTAGGGGAAAAGGGAAAGGAGTAGGCCATTGGTAGCTAATAGGCGCTGGCGGGGGATTGGGGGTATGATGGGCTATCGGGTAATTGACGGGGGTGGTGGTATATAGTTGATATGCATTTATATGCACATAA
This sequence comes from Chloranthus sessilifolius, assembly GCA_021018995.1. NCBI lineage: Eukaryota > Viridiplantae > Streptophyta > Magnoliopsida > Chloranthales > Chloranthaceae > Chloranthus > Chloranthus sessilifolius. Next base: position 58,810,081 of record CM037594.1, read on the forward strand.
TTGATAAGAGTGGGTGATGAAAAATAAACCCCAAGATCTATGGGCTCAACTCGTGATGCTAGGCTGGGAAAATAATTTGACAAGTTCAGGGGTTCAATCACCCCGATATTCCTTTCTTCACAATTTCTCAGCACTGGTGCTACATTGCTCTCCCGATCACTGATGTAGTCCAATGGGTCAAACTCGAACTCCTCCTCACATTCTATTATGCCGATGGTGGGTCTAGGACCTACTCCTCTGGTAGGAAGTCGGGGTAATGACACCTGGTGGATATTTGCATGCTGGTTCACTTGAGAAGGTGTCAGTGGAATAATTTTCCTTGCATCGATTAAATCATGGATCGAGTGCTTCAATGGAAAGTAGTGATCAGTTTGGTGACCCGGACCCTGATGAAAGTTATAGTGAGTATTAGGGTCATAATTCTTCGGGATCGGGTGAGGAGGAGGTTGCAGTTGATGAATAGTGACTAATCCATTTTCTATTACTAAAGGTCGAAGTACACTTAATCATTTCCCCAAGGGTGTGAACACTCGGTCATAGTGGGCTCTCCTCTACTCCGGAGTCATCTGCATTCCTTACCCATTCTCTGCTCTCTGTATCTTCTTAGTTCTGACTGACACTGGCTATGCTGCTTGAAATTTGAATGGGGTTATGTTATTATTGGGCCTAGAATTGGCAACGTTCTAGACGTCGACCCCGGTTCTCTTATCGTTCCTTTGTTTTGAAAACCTCCTAACCCCACTGGCTCCACATGGTACATTTTTATTTAGGTTGCCTTCCCTAATAGCGTCTTCACATAGATTAGCATTCCTTACCAGATCAGCGAAGCTGGACTGCTACTGGTACACCAAAAAGTTTGAAACTGCTGGCAGGGTATTCTTGGAAATCATTTTGATGTATTCATCATTCAATATCTTATTTCGGATCTGAACTGCTAGTGATCTCCATCGCTCTAAGTAGTCGCTGAAGGTCTCATTCAGGTTCTGCCTCAAACGGGCCAAGTCAGACTTATGCGGTTCGATGCCAATATTATAGACAGATTGTTCCTGAAACAAGTGCATTAAGTCCTTCCATGTTTTCATCATAGATGGTTCCAAAGACATGAACCATCTTATGGCTGGACCGATCAAAATCTTTTAAAAGACCTTTATCAACAGTCTTTCGTCCCCTCTATATTGTCACATGTCCTAATAGTAGGACTTGAGGTGTGCAATAGGATTGTCGGTGTCCTTGTACTTGTTAAAAGCCGGCATTTTGAATTTGGGAGGCAAGGGGACCTCAGCAAACAAACACAAATCTGTGAAATCAGTGGCATGGATTTCATCACCACCCATTCTCAATAATTGCTTCTGAATTTTGTCCAGTTGTTCTTTCAGCTACTCTGACTCCTTGGATATGGGGGCCACTTTCTCAGCAATCGGTTGGACTTCACTCTGGGCTACCAGGGGGTGGGAAATGATAGGAGGAGGGTTAAGGCTGGTCAAAGCCTCAACATAGGCTCCACTATTTCTTATCTCGTCCTCTTCATACTGTTGGTCTATGTAGAGTGCAGTGAGGGCGAGATTCTCTTGCTGGTGCTGCATGGACTGGATGGGAATGGTAGGAGTGGGGATTGGGTGAGTCCACTGGGGATGAGGGAAGGTTTGTTGGAAGATGGGATGAGTGGAAGTTAGATTTTGGAGTGGGGCCTGATGAGGCCATTGGGTTTGGCGGAAGGCTTGAAACTAACTTTGGGATGTTGGGATATGGGTGAATTTGGATTGATGTAAGGCATGGGTTTGAGCTGGGTATGAGGGTTGCGAATGGGTGAAACTTTGGAGAAATTGTGGAGGGTATGGGTGTGAGGCTCCAGGGTTTTGCTGAGTTTGGGTTTGGGCCATGAAGCCCTAAGAGGGTTTGGCCATGAAGCCCTAAGAGGGTTGGGCCACAAAGCCTTGGTCATTATAGGTTTGGGCCATGGGCCATTGATGGATTTGCGCCATGGGCCCTTGGTGGGTCTGGCCCTATGGGCCCAGCTGGGTCTGAGCCATAGGCCCTTGGTGGGTCTGACCCATGGACCTTTGTGGGTCTGGCCCATGGTCCTTGGTGGGTCTGGCCCATTAGGCCTTGGTGGATCTGCACCATGGGCCCTTAGTGGGTTTGGCCCATTGGACCTTAGTGGGTTTGGCCCATGGGCCCTTGGTGGGTTTGGCCCATGGGGCCTTGGTGGGTATGGCCCATGGGCCCTTGGGACATGTGGGGGATGGGGGTTTGGGCCATGGGGCCATGAGATATGAGGGTAGTGGGGGTTTAAATGGTATGGATGATGGGGGGTTGATGGGGGTCATGGGAGAATGAGGCATGGAGGCTTACTAGAGTATGGGAAGGATCCATGGGTGTGTGGTGTGGATGAGAGGGGATGTGTTGGGAGGCCTTCCATTTGTTATATGTTTGGAACATTTCCTTCATCATGGCCATGGTAGGGGAATCGGATGGAGATGGGCTATTTGATGGTTGGAGGGGTATGGTGGGGTGTGGGAAGAAAAAAAATTGGGCATGGCCCCAGTAGAATTGGGCATGACTCGGGTAAGAGGCGGGATATGTGGTGGAATGGAGTAATGAGATGGGGCATGGGTGGATGGATTTGGCATGTATGGGGTATGGAAGCAGAGAATGAGGGAGGAAAATTGGTCATGGCTTCGAAAAAGATGGGCAAGACTTGTCTAAATGGAGGGAGGTGTGGGGGATTGGATGTGGTATAGATGGATGTGGGTGGATTAGATTAGGCGAATGAGAGATAGGGCATGTTGGTTAGGGTAGTGGATGGGTTTTGAGCGGGTGTGGAAGGGAGGTGAGATGGGTTGGAGATGGCCATGGATGAAGGCATGGTTTGGGAAAATGATGGGAAATTTATATTTTGGGTAATTTGGGAAGTGGTGGAAGGGGAAATAGGGGCACCGAAAGGGCCGGTTATGGTGAGGGTCGATTGGGCAAAGGGGGTGGAAGTGAAGGTTTCTTTGGTGTGAGAGTGGGTTGGAAATGTGGCGGGGATGAGTCTGGATCGGCATAAGTCGGGTCCATGGCCCACGACATATCTTAGTATCGGGATGGGTACGGGAGCCTCGAATGAGGCCTGTAAAGCTTCCTCCTTCTTCCCCTACGGAATGACGGAGGGTACAATGATGCCATTGTGCCGGCACCAATCAAGATTCTATTTTTAATTTTTAACTTTAATTATATATATATATTTTTTTTTAGGTTTCTATAAGTGAAAATAAATGAGGATTTTAGGGCCTTTGAATTCCCTTCTCGGGTGGCTCTCGTACCCTAAATAGGTTCCACGACAAAGGTTTCGAAACACTTCGAAAGAATAAAAGGAAAACCCTTTGATCTATTAAAGGCATGGAAGCCAATGTAAATAACCCAATCCCCCAAAACGAATAAAAAAGAAGTCACCTTCTTTTGATCGGGGAGGGCGTATTGGGTGTTGGAAATTGTGGGGCCTAAACAGAGGAACTAAACACACAGATCGGGGAGTTTGGGGGTGAAATAGGCCACAGATTCGGACTGAGGCTGCTCAGAACCACACTAGCACAACTATTAGTGGCGCCAGAGCAAAAGTTCTAGATTTAAAGCTGGCTCTTTTCGAACATTTTGCATTGGCGCAACTATTACTTGTGCTAGACTAAAATGGTTCTCCAATTAACCCGCTTAGTGCGGTCTCTACTTATCGCCAAAACAAAAACAATATAAAAGAAATGAAAAAGGCTTCCTCTTGCCCAAATAGTTCTTAAAATCCTATTTGTGTCCCTCCATTCTCACCTAAAATTCGGCGGCGTAACGGCACAAATTGGAGGATGGAGGAATAACGGAGAAGGTAGATGAATAGAGGGGATAGCCGAAGCTCTCGGGCCCTTGATGCTCCGTTGTGGACCCTTTCGTTGGCATACTTTGGTGAGCTCTTGAAGGCTTGTATGCTGAGAAATTGGGTTCTAACTCATATGACTTACTAGTTAAGAGGTAGAGAGGGAAGGCTAGGGGTAACTCACTTCTAAACTAGAGCTTATGGGTGAAAAGCTATGGTCTAAAGGGACTTTTAATGTTTTTGAATTTGTATGGGAATGGTGCACTAGAGGAGAGAGAGGGAAGGGATTCCTTAATCTCTTAATTGTAAATTTTTTCAACCATTTGCAAGGGGGGGTGCCTCTTTATTTACAAGAAAAAGAGAGGTTAGGAGGGTGCTTAGAGGCTAATTGGGATTAGCAATTAAGTAATGGGCCATATAAGATTTCCTAGGGTTTTTGGAGCCTTGAAAAATGTGAAGAGGTGCTCTAATGGTGGATGAGAGGGTGAAGCTTTAAACCACTTAAGGAGTTGCACATAGATAATAAATGGGTGCAATAGAACTAGCAAAACACACCCCAAAGGTCAAGATGGTCAATAACTCAAACCCCAATATTGAAATTCAAGGCAAAAACTAGGGGTTACTGTTGATATGCCTAGCACAACTATTAGTTGCGCCAAGCATATGCACAGTAAAATAATGCTTGAATAGTGCCTGAAAGTTGGCTGCCCGCGAGTGGGATCCACTTATAGCTAGCGCTACTATTAGTTGCGCCCAATTCACCTATAGCTGGCACAACTATCAGTTGCGCCAAGCCATTTCTGGGGAGAAATTGCTTGGCGTAACTATTAGTTGCACCAAATCCCTAAGGGTGGTCGCATGAATTTACCATTCTGCCCTTCGAATTTGGAACATGACATTTTTGCATATATAGCTCTGATTGGGGTGATTCCGGGCCCGTTGGAAAGCTGGAGACTTTTACGTTTCAATGGTATAAGATTCGATCAGAGTAGAAGGTCACATCTAGTTTTGGTGCATCACTCTTTATCTTTAGGTCGAGAATGCTAGGTTTAGGTCCGGAATGGGTTCTAAGGGTCGGGATGGGTTCCTAAAGGTTCGAGAAGGTTCCTAAGGGATCTAGGGTGATTCCTAAGGGTTTAGGATGGCTCCTAAGGTTTCGAAAGGTTTCCATACATGCCATCAAAAGCTCAGAGGTATGCCTCCCTCGAAATGTGTTTTGATCCGGCCTTGGGCAAATTTGGGTGTCTACACTTTAGACGATGAATATGCTTTTGGATTGTTCTTTAGTAATAATAGGAAAGATCTTCACAGTGTATCTTCAGCAATCTTCTCAGATCCGTGATTCACCAGTCTTCTAGAGATCTTCTAATTTGGTGTATGGCAGTGTAATATGCATGTGATCAGCAACAGTGAACTAAACTTTCTGTAAAATTGTTGATACTGATTCTCTTATGACTTAGCAGAGTTGGCGGACGATTCTCTGGAAAATTGTAAAATATGATTATTTAATTTTCTCCTTTGAGTGGCTTCTTTTAGAAAATCATAAATTATGATTCTTTGGCTTTCATAGTCTCTCACTCTTGAATAATCGTAAATAGCGATTTTCATTCTATTCAGTATGTGGAGCTTCATCTTTCAATTCTATTGGCATTCATTACTGCTTTTTGAGTCCCTTTTGATGAATATTAACACTTTGGCTCTTTTTTACTGTTTTTACTTAATATTTGCATATTAACAATTTATTAGTAGCAAACTATGGCCTAGCATCACTAAGTTAAGGGTGATAAATTGGTAAATTATGTGACTGATCATCTCTTGTTTCCGAACCAACTTTGTAATTAATACCCAAACCTAAACACATTGCCGAACACAATGCCCCACAAATCCCAAAACCTACCCCTGAATCAATTCCTTCAACTATTTTAAAATATGAACTCAATAACGAATACATCACCCCACCAACCTTAAAATTAGCTCTCGAACCAAAACCCACTCCGAAATCTGAACTGACTACTGAACTTATACTCTCTCCTACGATTATAAGTTCCAATCTTACGATCAAACCTATCATCAAACCCAAAACTTAGCATCAAACCTAAACCAGTCATCAAAACTAAACCAATCCTTAAACCTAAACCGATCACCAAATACAAACCTATCATCAAACCTAAAACTATCGTCGAATTTAAACCTATCATTATACCCAAATCTATTATCAAACCCGAACCTATCATCGAATCTACCTCTACAACATCAATATCAACCTATCGATCAACCAATCAAAAAATCCTTCACTCCTCCCACTCTCAGAACTTAACCAAGCTTAAATCTTACAAACCCGACCAACATCCAAATCAAAATGTCACCAAATCCTCAAATCTCACCACAACATGAAATCAACATCAAAACTAAAATTGCTTTTGATCACCAGGTCCAGATCTCCATAGACCTCATGATCAAAACCCACAAGGAGCCCCAACCAGCAACAACACCATTACATCAAACTCTCAACACTAAATTTCCCTGAAAAATTATAAACAAAACTCTAAAGCAACCTCACGATAAGCCTAAAGTACGCATCAAACAAAACTAAATCTCCCCACGTCAAGGAAGGGCCCTCCATGGTCCACACTTCCTTATCTTCTCTTTTTGTTCTACCTTTGTCTCACCCTATCACTCTCTTTGCAAAATTAATATCACACACCCCTTCAACTGACTTCTTTCATCAAATCAAAACAACATAACCCAAAAATATTCCCAAAAAATCTCCAACTAAACCCCAAATTAAAAATACACAAAACCTCATGGGAAGGACCCTGTCTCATGTCCCAACTTTACAATATACTCCACTCCATTGAGAGAATAAAGAATATCCCACCTGACAAGGAATCAGAGACTTCACACCTTATTTGATAAATATCATACCATCTAAATAAAAAACATAAACATAATTTCTCTCTCATCCCTGGTCAATCAGATCAAGCATGATCGAGGACCTAAAGACAAGAGCATCAAATCAAATGGTCACTCTAACCATTCAACATGTCCCACTATGCGGACTTCCTGAATCAGTCCTTACTGAAAGAACTGATGCTCCATCCTAAAAAAATAACAAAAAAATAATAAATGTGCAAAATAAAAATATTGAAAAATCAAACACTTGAGAAAAAAAACTACACATATATACATAAAAACATAAAAAATATTTTACCCAGCAATGTCTCTGACCGCCATATTTTATGCCCAAAATTTTCGAACATGTACTTTTACCTGACTATAAACTCGGAGTTAGGGAGCTAGAGCAAAAGAAACAATGTCTACACAACCGCCTCACCTAAAAGAAATCAAAAACCCACAAGGGAAGTACTCACATTATTTTGTCAACATTCTCTGAAAACAGCTGTAGGGGAAGGACTTCCTAAACCTTAAAGCGATTTTCATAACTCAATGATCATCATGTCTCGTAGCCTAAGCAGGCGTACTTATGTACTGATCATCCTCGTAGTCATCACAAGGCATTCGCCAGTCGAAGGTCATTATTTTTTAAACCATTTTGAGCATCATTTGACTCATTGACCACCCTCCTTTTCAGGCAAGTTGATCGAAAGGCCTAGTAGATCATGAAACCCTCTTTTGAAATATAGAAAACTCTGGATTCTCATACACTAGTATCCAACCATTGGAGTTAATGTTAGAGCACAAAATATGAAAATACAAGGTTTCATCAAGTCTCATAATTCTTACGTTAGTAGGTTGTTTAAAAAAATATACACAACCAAGCGAGAGCATGCGACAAATGAACTAGTCAATGAGCCTCGGGAAGCATAAGCAAATTGTGAGGACATTATGAGTAATCTGATTAGGGAAGTACAAGCAAGCCACGAGGGCATCCCTTGTGTCTTCATACTATTAGATATCCTCGTACTGTGGCGGGAGGAGGGAAAAACTCCTGCTAACTAGAGAATTTGATGATTTGATGGTGTTGGACCATGACAAAGAGCTCAATTATGGCACTATATTATCCATTCGAGAAGAAAGCAATTGACTACTATTTCAAAAATTGGTTGAATAAGAAGCTATCCCCAGATCAATAAACCTTACCTCCTCTTCACCCTTAATTTTTCTTTTCTTTTCGGACAATGAGTCAAATAACTTCTAAAATCTTCTTCAGAATAAAACCAAAAACTTTTGAATGACAAGTGATGCAATTACTCATTATCTACCATTCACCTCATCCTTGTTAAAAGCTATGATACAGGAGGACCATTTCGTACTTACAAAATCAAGCCCGACATTTGACCGAAATAATTGAACTACTTCCCAACATGGGACCATTACAAACGTACTTTAGGATATCTGCGAGGATGATAAAAGTCCCACCGTCACTTGATGCTGGGGCATTTTTTTAACACTAGCACCTCGGTAATGATGACCGGGTCACGAGACCGACACCTCAAATTGGGGCATTTTTTATTATTTCTTGCTTTTTGGATATCCTACCATAGAACCTAAACAAAAAAATATACACCTGGAACATGACAGTAAAGACATGTTTGACATAAATCAAAGAAAACAAACACAAAATTTTATTCACAACTAAAAATTTGTACAACTGTCATCGGAGGCATACTTCCTGAACATACAACCCAAAACGAAAACATGAAACCTAACGTACAACCTAAAATGAAAACATAGAACCCAAAACGAACATAAAGCCCAAAACACGACACGCGGGAGATCCAATCAGAAGCAACAGAAAAGTTGGAGGGATGGTTGGGTAACACCCTTTCCATCCATTTGTAGACCTTCCCTCCCGCCGTCCTTGCCTCCTAACAACATGGACAGATGTATACTTCCCCACTAGCCGGCCGTCTTGACCAATCTGGCACCTCTAACAACGAACATCTTCGACCACAGTGACACCTCCAAATCACACAGTCATCGGGAATCATCTCTGGACGAAGAGCGAGCGAGAGGATGAAGAATGGGAGAAAAGACATCAAAATTGACCTTCGGATAACCAAATAGAAAAAAATGAAGAAAATCGGAAGGCCCCATGAATATATAGACATCGGGCCATTTGCGCACTGAGAAGCTGACGCGTAATTGGATTGCACGCCTGCGCCAAAGCCCGTATTCTCAGTTCCGTGCCATGTTCTATGCGTGTAATTTGCTCCCCATCAAATTGGAGAAGCGACAAATCAATCCCACACACACTGAGCGATGCATATTTCTAAATAAGCGATACACCCACCGTGCGAAATCCTAATCGACACTCGGTCACCCAATGCAATAACTAGGTGACATTTCAATAATGCGTCCTAAACTGTGCATGCAATTCGATTACATGCCACACATCATGCTCGTAATTCCCGAAACAGCACCTAACACGCCCACTTGACTTCCATCCAAACTCACACAAGCCTCATCCCAACCAAACAAAAGACTAAGACAAAAATTCATACCTTAAACAAAACAAAGGCATTAACATCCCTCTTTACCTTAACAAAAGTTCCCAAAATAATGGCAAAACCCAATTACCTCTAGACACAACCGACCACTTCCACACCACGATGCCCATCCCAACCTGCAAATGAAAGTAAAAATAATAAAAGCAAAATAAAATTAAACATCCCCCCCGCAGTCCCATCGTAACTCAAAATTTTGAATCACTCCTTGATACCCACCACTCGCACCATTCTAACAAACAAACCAACAAAATAAAGTAACAAAATGGGCCATCAAAGCCCAGGAATAAAAATAAACAAGAAAAATAGAAAATGGGTAGCATATCAAAATAACAAAAATCTTATCACAATAAAGACGCAAAAAAGGACAACAAGGACAAGTCATACATACCGTCCCACCGCGATCAAAAAATTAAATGTCTCTATATTGTCCCATCACATGACCTGCATACCGACCGAAAAAAGGACTGCCAAGGTTCCACAACACACCTTCACAATAACATGTCCCATCGCGACTAAAGACACCCCGACTCCTGAACCCAAATCAATTAAACCCATAGTCCCATCGTGATAATACAACCCAAAATTCAGGGCATCTCCCGATACCCTACCATCAAAGGAATAATTACAATGAAAATTAGCCCACTAGAACCTTGAAAAGCAATAAAATAATAAAATAAAAATAATAAAACTCCCGTCATAATGAAGGCACAAAAAATCACAACAACATCTGAAGTAACGAATCACACAACGAAAATAACCCACTGTGATCAAACCAGTTTCCACAACCCCATCACGACATAATCAAACCAACTCATCCCATCATATAACCTATGATCTGCCAAAGGATAAAGTGCCACTGCCCCATCATGACATCAAACCAACCGTTCCATCGCATAACCAGCCAGTCCCATCATAACCTACTGCAGCAAAGAGGGAGGCCCACCAATGTCCCATCGCGAAGAAGCAGGCAACATGCCTGGACCTCCCGAGCGTCCCATCACGCCAACAATCATCAGGCCCCGCCACTGCAGAAACAAAAGAGGAGAGAAACTCTCTGACGTCCCATCGCGAAAAGCCAACTTGAACCTCTCAAAATATCCCATCATACAATCATCACAACCCATCGTGAGCAATACAAGGGCTTTCCGACAATAAATCATGTAAGTATCACCCCCTCTACTCAATGTTCTTGCACAAATATATTTAACTAATATCAAGTCAAGCTTTTTCAAAGCCTGACTCTCCTGATTCGTGAATTACTGTTGTCCTCCCATAAGAGACAATCATCTGTATTCGTGAGAAGGTTAGACGGAGTACCCGACATATAGAGCATCGTCTTGACAACCAAACAAAGGTTGGGTCCCTAAATCCCGTACCGATGGATTTGCTTAGCGATGTCTCGAAAGCCACGTTTTCCACCTTTTCACCAAATGGATCTTAAGTTAAAAAACCCCAATTTTCAAAACTCCTATCGATCAAACTTTCCCTCTCTCATCACCCCAATCTATTCTTTCCCTTAGGAAATCGAACGCCGAGCATACTCAACTTTGAGAAAGGCTTTGCCACTATATTACATCATACTATTTGGCCACTTGACATTATTTCTAGACATTTGTAGGACACCACCCTATTGGTGTGTGCTTTTCTAAGTTCCTTTCAGTCCTCGTGAATCAGTAGCCCAATTCTATCCTGAGGGGCCACTGATAATGCGGTGTTTTGGAAAGTTACAAAATAAAGAGGAGATTTCTAGGAAGGCTCCTAGTTTGTTGCGATCGCCAGTTGCAGATATTTAACGACGCCGTAATACATCAGTGATCATGCTTTAGAGTGGGTGTGAGATACTTCTTTACTAAATCGTCGGCCTGCCAATGTCAACAGCATTGGCTCTTCTTTATAACTTAGATAGTTTAGTTTTTCTTTCCTTATTATTGCTATAATTCGAATTGGCTTAAGTTTCCAAATTCTACTACGAGTCTAACTATATGAATCTGTTGTGGTGAATTGATCTATTATTCTAGCATCCTAATCCTAGTGTGAGTCTACTTGGTTTGGGTATTCTAATCTTGTTGGAAATCTAATTAGTTTAGGTGTCCTAATTCTACTGTGATTTTAATGGTCTCCTAATACTGTTAGATGTCTAATTGATTTTAGTACTTTATTCTTATTAAAAGTCTAATTAATTAAGTTTCCTAATTTTACTAGAAGTCTAATTAATATTAGTACTTTAATCTTATTAAAGTTCTAATTAATCAAGTTTCCTAATTTGACTGGAAGTCTAATTAATATTAGTCTCCTAATTGTACTAGGAATGCAAATATGTTAATTCCGGTGAAACTTTAATTAAATCAAGCATACTAATTATACTGAAATTCTAAGTAAAGCAACTATACTAATTGTATTAAAATTCTAATTAAAGCAAATATACTAATTGCATTAAAATTCTATTTAATGAACTAATTTTATTAAAATTATAATTAAAGCAATGAATTAATTTTACTAAAATTCCAATTAAAGCAATGAATTAATTGTACTAAACATCTAATTAAAATAAAGGAACTAATTATACTAAACTTCTAGGAAAAGGGGTTTTGGGCCCACTATGCTAAGGAGGATTGGCCTTATTCTAAAGTACCCTCCGTAACCTCCCTTGGGCAAATCAGGTGGCTGAGATTAAAGCAAATAAAATTTTGAATTATAAGATAGTATTTTTTTGGATTTTTAAAATTGATAATTTTATATTATAATTATGAATTAAATTATGAAATTAGAAATTAAGAACTAAATTATAAATTAGGATTTTAAATAGCTTAAATTGAGTAATTAAACTAAAATTTAAAATCTAAGGGCTGAATTTGAAACCAAAATCAAAAAATCAGACCGTATGATTAAGGACTGGTTCTAGAAACTAAGAACTAGAACCAGAGATTAATAATAAGATTGGAAATTAAGATTTTAGAACACAATTAAAGTTTAAGGTCGGTGATTAGGCCGTCTAATTAAGGACTGGTTCTTGATTTTGAGAATTGGAGCCAGATATTAAAATTACGGTCTAAAAAAAAAGGGTGCTACGTTCTAAGATTGAAAGTTTAATAGCTATAATTAAAACTAAGGAAAACTTAAATTTAAGAACTAAAAAAACTAGGGTTGGAAACTAAAGACTAGATTCTTACCTAAGGTGGCGGTTGCAGAGAGGAATCTCAAAATTCGATGATCGGATGCGAAGGAGTTGAAGTTTGAATCTCGAAATCATTATTCTGTATTCGCTCTATTCTCTCTGTGTTTTTCCGTTCTATAAATTTCCCCGCCTCTCATTTTTTCATCCTCTCTTTTTTTCGTCCTCCCTTTGGGGTCAAAATTAAAAAATCTTTTATAGGGTTTTTGCTAATTAAACGCCCTATTTTAGGCATTTAATTGAATTACTTGTTGGTCACCCGGTGCTTAATCGTTTTGAGTCAGTCACCGACTCAGTGAGCGACCGGGTGACCTAGTAAGCCGAGTTTCTTATTTCTAATCATGTTAGGACTAATCGCACGCTTGGTTTAGGATGCGCAATTTGATTAAACATTTCACCTGAAATGCTTAATTATAGAATCTTGGGGGTCAAGGATGAGATACTAGGTCGGGCGTGGGCCAATTGCGCGTCGGTGGTGGGGTGCTCAATCAGATCGCTCGTGCCACTTGAAACGCATGATCGAGTCTTGAGGTGGTTTGGGGAAAGGAAGTTTGGTCTAAGAGGGGACTAATTGCATGCTTGTGGGTTGGTGTGTAATCGAATTACACGCATGTTTTTAAGCGTGTAATTCGGGGTTGTCCGGGTCTAGGTCAGGTCTGAAATGCCAGACTATTATTTCATCTTGCATTTCGACTATATACTATTATTGCAGTATACAGTCTCCCTACATTGGGATCTGAGCCATAGAGCTATTATTTCAGCCTGTGTTTAACCATGTATTATTATTTCAGTGCATGGTCCCCATGTTAGGGTTAGGGGGCCTGAGCCACAGAGCCAATTTTTCAGCCTGTGTTTAGTCATATACTATTGTTTTAGCATATGGTCCCCACATTAGGGTTTAGGGGCCTGAAATGACAGACTATTATTTTAGTCTGCATTTTGACTATATATTTTTGTTTCAACATATTGTCTCCCTATGTCAAGATTTGAGCCACAGAGCTATTATTTTAGCCTGTGTTCTACCATGTACTATTGATTCAGTGAATGGTTCCCACATTAGGGTTGTGAAACTTCCAGAGAAGGCAAGTCCTTTCTGAAAAGTCATGGGCAAGGTCAAGGGTTGACCAAACAAGTTTGTATACTCTGAGAGGGCAAAATGGGGGTGTCTACAAATGCCCCTCTTCAGCGCGCTCTTGTGAAGCAAGAACACGTCGAAGAACTAGACACCCCTCATTCGAGTTGTCTTCTCGTTTCTCTTGGGAAATCACAAATGTGAACTGGGTATGCTGACATGACATATTTTACTTTCTTAACTATCACTGCAAGCTAAAATGGAGCATTCGGGAACCCAGTGGTAGCTATCGAAAGGCATATTCCATGCCGTGGATGCCAGTGATCCCGTCACGTATCGTGACCTACTGTCATAGACAACCGACGGGGGAAGTCAGCGTATCCTAATCCGTGGGTGTAAGGGGCATCCTGTCGCGTTGCGTGACCTACTGTGAGTGACAGTCAAACAAAAAGGAGAATCGCCATATCCTAATCTGTGGGTGCAAGGGGCTCCCATCGCATGTCACAACCTGTTGCAAGGGATAGTCAAACTGAGGGATATGACATAGTAGAGGTACCGGGGGGCGTTATACAAATGTCCATAAATAATGTCCAAGGACTGATAATAAAATGTAATATAATGTCGAAGGCTTTCACAAGTCATGTCAGACCGGGCGTGTCATTGCTCACACTAATTGTGCGTTAGGTGTTCCTTTTCCAATAGGCATTTATATGTTCTTAGATTAAATATACTCATTGCTCAGTTTCCCAGGAGAATGGCTAGTTTGGGCTAGTAATCAAGGTGAATTTTGGTAGGTAAAAGCTCTCTTTTTTTATTTTGGTTTCTTTTTTTTTTTTTTTTGTTTTAGAAGTTTCTTGTTTGGGAGTAAGGGGTTTTATAAATTTGAGAATTTAACTTAAGATCAATTCGACAGTTAATCTTCAGAAAATGTGGCTTCCGAGATGTCGCTGAGCTGATCCATCGGTACAAGATTTGTTGACTTGACGGTTTATGTGGTCGTCAAGACGAAACTTGGCATGCCGAATACTCCGTCTAACCTTGATGAATACTATGATTGTCTCTTATGAGAGGATTACAGTGTTTTGCGAGTCGAGAGAGATGGGTTTTGAAAACATTTGGCTTAATCATAACTAACTATATATATTAGAAGCAATATCAAGTAATTGAAAGGGTAGTACTTACCTGTGTATCCGGCGGTGGGATTGATTGGTTGTTATGGTTATAATCGCACTGGGACATTCGAGGAGTTTTCTTTCTTCTCTTCATTTCATGTTTGCTACAGGGAGTTGGTGGATGGTTGCCAGTTTGATGAACTGTCTTGGGGAAGTGACTATTGTGATGGGATATGGCACTCTTTCCTGTTACGGTTGTGTGCTAGGGTGAGTCTCAGTGGTTGCAAGTGCGAGATGAGATGCGAGAAAGTCCTCTCTCGTGCATCCTGTCATAGCAGATCATAGATGTGATGGGACATCAGGGGTCTATGTTAAGATGTTGGGGGATTACTAGTCGTAGGTCTAATAGAGGCATTTAGATCTTGGTGGGTTTTTTTTTTTTTTCTTTTTTTTTTGAGATGCAATGGGGCTTGGGAGGAGTGCCTCTTCTTCTGTTGGAGTCTAGCGAATGCTGCGTAGCTAGAGATTTGGGAGGTAGGCTCTGTACTTCTGTGATGGGACATTGGTTGAGCATAGTTAGCGATGGGATTTTTAGAAGGTTTGGCTTTAATAGTTTTATGATGAGGATTTTGGGGAGGTGTGATTGGTGTCGAGCCTGTTAGACGAGATGAAGTTTCTATGTCGCGATGGGACATGTGTGATGAGATCGAATCATAGTTGCATCGCGAGGGGACATATTCATCGATGTGTGGTGGGATTGTGTCTGGATGTTTCAAGTAGTGATGTTTGTGATGGGATGTTGATGGGTGTAATTGCTATGTTTTTTTCTGTGGCTGATCTTGGGTTATATGAGATCACATTGTGGTTGCGTCATGACTGCGCTTGTCTTTGGCTTTTGTCATGTGCATGAGTTTTAGGGAGGTTTGCTTTTGGCTTTTCACATTGGGATGTGGTGGCATAGCTGATTTAGGTCAGTGAGCTTAGATATTGGGATGGCATTGTATGTGAGCATCTTATCGCGATGGGTTGTGCGCGACGAGGTCATGCGATGGGATTCTCCCTTTCCGGTCGGATCATGACTAGATGAGGGAAGGTGAGGACATCACGATATGCCATCTATGTCTTGTTGCTATAAGACTAGGGGAGCGGTCAGTGTCTCTTATAAGGTTACACGGTGGGAGAAGAATCTTGACCGAGATGGGATCAAAGGTGTGAGGATATGAATTTGGGTATTGCGCGCCTGGTAGCAGGCGCTTAATCTAATTACACACCTGTTTAAGGGCGTGCAATCGAAAGCATGAAGGGAGCATTTGCGCCTTTGGATGTCTGCATGTGAGTGGATTACCCGCGGTTTCATATGCGCATAATTCAAGCATCACCAAGTCACTATGCGGGCGACCTTTCGGATTGTGCGGTCTAAGTGGGTCATGTAATAGGATTGTGCCATCTATAGTCGGTGCGTGACTGGAGCGTCGTGCCACCTGCACAGGTGATGGTTTTATTGCACGCTCTGTTCAGAGCGGTGATTCCACTTGTGCGTGGTATGCTCTGCTGGTGACTGAGTTGCATGCATGTGTCCTGGCGCGTGATTGAAGCTGTACTCTATATAAGCAAGAGAGTCGTCATTTGTTTCACATCTCTCAATTTAGTCTCGAGTTTTACCCTTTCTGAATCCTTTATGCTCTGAAATCCGTGTTTTGGTGATATTAGATGATCTAACCGTGTGATTGAGATGTCGTTTCTTTCTATGTTCATGATTTCGCATGATCTTCACTCTGAGGTGATGCTTGGGGACGTCATTATTTTGGGAATGAGTAGTATTGGGAAAGAGAAGATCGGTCTTCACATTGTTCCCTTTTAGGGAGCAGTGAAGGCAGCGTTGAGCAGGCGGCGACGGAGGAGGTGAAGATGGCGAAAGAGAAGGTGTTATGAGTGGAGAGATGTATTACCAAACCAATCCTCCACCTCTCTTTCTGAAGCCTCCGATTGCACGCTCCGAGTCGGGTATGCTCCTCACTTTTTGTCCATTTCAGATTTGATCTTCATTTTAGATTGTAGGTTAGAGTTTTAGGTTTTCATTTTGGGTTGTAAATTGAGGAGGTAAGTCTCCGGTGATATTGTATAAAAATATTTATTAAATGAATAAAAGGTGTTTCGTATGTGTTTAATTGGACTTTTGTAGACTTTTAATCAAAAAATTTCTTCTTTCTTTTGACTTATTTAGTTTGTTAAGATTCTTGTCTAGTTGAGTTTTAATTTTGAATTTCAAATGCGTTCATTTTTCAGAATTGATTTAGAATAATTTGTAATATTTATCTTAAGTTTGCTCAGGATTTTACTTGGGTTTGGAGTTTATTTATTAAAGTTGTTGGGACATTTTTTTTAGACAATTATTCTAAATCCATTTTTGGTCTGGAGGAGTCAGAGTTTATTTTTAGGGGATTCCTAAGGTGAGTCTTTATTTGTTTTCCTCAAGGTATGGGTGTAAGTCTTGTGTTTGGGGTTTTGTGTATTTGTTTTAGTTTGGGTTTTGGGGGTGACACTTGTTGGCATTGTGTGAACTTGGAGTTTAACTCAAAGCTTCTAGATGGGTGTTAGGTGCTTCAATCCTATTGGTTCATCTATTTTGGGAGGATTTATATTTTGGAGGGGTAAGTGTTGTACTTTAGTTGGTTGACCTAGGCTTCTATGGATTATGGTTCTTTTCTAGGGGGTATGTGTTTGATTTTGATTTAATCAGATTGAAAGGGTTTTAAAATGTGACACTTGTCACTTTGTGGTTTAGGAGGTGTAGTTTATTTCAAGTATAGGATTGAAAGTTTTGGGTATTATTTTTTTTTATGATCTAAGGCATTTTTTTGTTCATTTTTTAATTAATGTCATTTCTTCCCTTTTGTTTTGTATCCCGGGTATTAAACCAGAAGAATTATGATTATTAAGTGAATTATTGGGAGTGGACGGGACTAGGAATTCAGGGTGGCGCTAGGGTTGGAGCTATCAATCCAACTAAAAGTGTCACCCCATTGGGAGAAGAGATGGAGGAGAAAAAGGTGGTAGAAAGGAAACCCAAGGATAAGGCATGGTCAGAGTTCTCGTGACCTACACCTATTTTTCCTAGGTAGCCTCTGCGGATTCGGTGTTAGTTGCTCCTCCTTATGCTTTCCATGGTGAGTTTCCATAGGTGGATCCCGCAGTTCTTGGGTGACTTTTCGTGAACCACTCATTCTTTTCTGCCGGCTCGGGGCGGGGCAGGGAAAGGTTGTCATTGTCAGAATTCATTCAGGCTGCGTTCCTCTTTCTTCGAGCTTCTCCGCAATTTCTTGTTTCCCAAATAAATCCGGATTCGGGCATTGCCTAAACGTGCTGGTTTTAAATTTTCTTGTTTTAAGTCGTATATTCAAAGGATATGCCCTTGGTGTATTTTGTAATTATTTTATCTATTCATGAAGTGATTGCGTTTTCAATTCTATTTGTGGTTACTTATATTTAGTAAATTTTTTGTCTGGTTTACTTTATGGCTTACTTTATTTATTTTGAGTGTAATGTTTATTTATTATATATATTTCTTTGAGTTTGGTTTGATTCGGTTTACTCATTATTTTGTTTTGGGGTGTGTTGGGGGCTTTTTTTTGGTTTTGTTTAGTTTGGTCCAAGTTCAAGTGCACAAGTGATAGGGGGCATTTTTTCTGCTTTTGAGGTGTATATCTTCTAAGTTAGGAGTGTTTTTTTATTGGTTTTAGCAAGAGTGTAATTTGGTTTGGTAATTAGTGTCAAAAATCTCCTAAGTTTAGGCCTGTAAATCTACTGTTCTGGGCATATATTTTTGTGTTTCACCTGGGGAATTACGTGCTTAATACCGACGCATAACCAAACTGTGCGCCGGCATGAATGCGCACGTTTGAGGGGCTCGAAGGGTTATTACGTGTCACTACCTCGTCGTTTAACCAAATAAAATGGATTGTATAGGACGCGGGATTGGGGCTGTGCCTGGTCACTGTACGGGTGGCCATTGGCATTCACGCGCTGCGGCGCAGGCGCTCGGGAAGATTATGCGTCTGGCAACCAGGGCATCATGTTAATTTGAGCAGGTGACGATCTGTTGATGCATTCCAAACTAGGCGTATAATCGAGAATAAGCGCGGGGAGTTTGGTGCGTGATTATATTGAGTGCGTCAGCGCACGCGTGAAATTTGGCCACACTCTAGATATACCATAAAAATTCATCATTCTTCCCATGCTATCCATTTTTATCTTTGATTCTCTGTTTCCTTGTTTCCTTGTGCTTCAATTTTCGTGTTTTCGCAATATCTTACGATCTGATTGTCTGTTTCAGGCGCTATTTCTTCTGTTCTTTCTAGTTTTTCAAGCTTTTTCTTTTAGGATGGAGTCTGGGGACAGTGATCAGTTCTATTCATCTATATCAGAGGGCGAGCAAATGCTAGCAGCAGAGATTAGTGAGTCTTTCGAGGCTTGGACCGGTGCTGTTGTTGTGGAGGAGGATGTTTGGGTGATGGCTAGAGAGGGGGTACCGGAGGGTGACCAGGGAGGAGGTACCCGAGATTGGTTAGGGTGCTGTTGAGGATGAGGGCGAGAGAGCTAAGGATGAGGAGTGTCAGGGTGAGGAGCGTCAGGCCCGCACACACTTCCCGCTGGAGGATTTCTTCACTTGATGCCAGGTAGGTACCAGTGAGCAAGAGTTCCTTCACTTTTCTAGGAATTTAGGTTGTGACATAGACTTATTAGGATCTAGAAACCCTTTTAATTTATGTCGAACCTGCATCAATTATTGATTGTGTGTTCATTCATGACTGCATTTAGTGATAGGTCACGTTTCTATTTTTTATCGTTCTTATCATGTTTTTGTGTGCTTGTTAAAGACTGTTATTGCATGTCTTACTGTATGTTGTTTGTTTTTATCTGTAAGTCTATTTGTCTCTTGTTGTAAGTATGTGTGTCAATCTTATTATATTTTGCTTATTTTTCGTTCGGTAAGAGCCTCCGCAGCAGGCTATCAGCTCGCCATGGACTGAGTCTCACACATGGTATTATGCCTTGCCAGAGTTTCAGTAGGCACAGTTGGCGTATTTTAGCTTTGGGCCAATCTTGGAGTTTGAGCCTTTTCAGGTCGATTGTGGTCTGATTGCGATAATTCTGGAGAGGTGGAGGGAGAGGCATCAGGTGCTTCTCTTTTCAGTTGGTATGTTGCTACCGACTCCAGAGGATTGGGTCCGCATCCCTGGTCTTTATTTTGAGGGTGAGCCGATCACGAGGCGAATGGCGGGAGACTATTTGGGGGTGTATGAGGAGATTTTAGGTGTCCCGTATATATCTAGTGGATCGGGGTCGGGGGTAGTGTGGGTCACTTGGTTCTTCGACATGTTTGCGAGTGGCTTCGTCCCTCCGACGCGTCATTTGGAATCGAGGGTGTCTTTCGAGGCTTGTTGCGTGGTTATGGCAGGTCGGGAGCCCATGGTCGAGCCAGGGTTGGCTGCTGATAAGGTACTTCGAGCATTTTTTATGCATTTTCTTGGTGCGGTACTCTTCTTGTCTTCGACTCGGGGATGCGTCACCGGGTTGTTTTTAATGCTTCTCGGGGATCTGGATCAAGTCCCCACCTATGCTTGGGGTTCGGCCACATTGGTGCATCTCTATGAGCAGCTTTATCATTGGGGGCGAGGTGTCATGACGATCGAAGGTTTCCTTCCCTTCCTCCAGGTGAGTTTTAGTTAATTGGCATCATAGTGTCTTCAATTTTCCCTTCTTTTGGCGTAGTAGCTATTTAGTGTTTCTTTTTTCTTTTTTTTTGTTTTCTAGTTTTTGGCATATGATCACTTTGCCTTTCTCCGTCCATGGGTTCCGGTGGAGATTACATTCATGTTTCTGTGGATGTATGTGTGGAGGATAACGTTAAGGGGTTATCGTTGGTCTTCTGATCTTCAGACCACGTGAGGCCTTTTTGAGGATATGCATGAGGGGCAGGTATATATTATCATGTACACATTTTATTTTGTTTTGCTTTAGGGCTTTTAGAATCTATGACCTTATTAATGGGTTTGCTTGCTTACTTGGTTGTAGGTGATTTGGAGGCCATATGCGGCCGAGGAGGATGCCGGTGTGCCAGTGATTTAGTCTGGCCAGACCTTCTTCGATGTGGACATATGGGTCCATTGTTTTGAGAATGTGGAGAGGATCAACCTATCTCGAGTGGTTTGGCAGTTGGGGCTCTGACAGGGAGTGCCACCGGAGATTTGTCGCGGAGTGGCAAAGGGGATGATCGGTCCCCCCGGTTGGGACTTTGCAAAGAAGATGGTCCTTCAGATGGAGGATTTCAAAGCTGGGGGGACCAGGGTGACAAGGGCGCATGACGAGGCGGATGTCCGAGAGTTTGTGAGATGGTTCGGGGCATTAGGTGGTGAGCGCCTCTTCACACGTCCCTTCTATGGCAGTGGTTCTTTTGCAGTCGGCGGGCCTGACTCGACATCGACATTGAGGGAGAGATTGGTCCCGTTGGAGCAAGGCCACCTCACGACGTGTGTCCGAGGAGCATTGGATGCCCTTCATAGGGAAATGGAGCAGATAGGGTGCGCTCCTCGTCCTGATGAGGGGATGTTGCGCTCTCTCGTCTCCTCGATTGGTCAGGCTAGGGGAGTGGAGGATTAGATGAGGGCTCGGCTAGCAGAGACTCGACGACTCCTGGTGAGTTGGTTCCTTGGTCTGGTTGTTTATATATCATATTGACTCCAGTTTTCTATCATTCTGATATAGTTGTTATGTCTCATTTTCTTTTGGCCAGTCCAAGAGGGAGGCCGAGGTTGCCAATCTTGCGGTGATGGTTGAGTTGTTACGCGGTCAGCAGCAGGCTGGCCGAGAGGTGGAGGCCAATCTATGATCTGAGATTGATCGATTGGTATGTGACTTCCTTGGTTTATTGATTGTTAGTATTCTGTGGATTCTAATTAGTTCTGGGGCATTTTTCGATGTTTGTAGAGGGCAAATCTTTCCACCACGGGGGTGTTCCTGCTCAGGCATTCGAACCTTCCTCAGTTGGTTCTTCTAGTCGAGAGAATCCGGCGGTGGCTCAGTTACGAGCTGAGCTAGAGCACTAGGTGAGTTTCTTCAATCTTTTGACCTGTCTGTATGATTATAGTAGTTCATTGGGTGCTATTATCTCGCCTTCCTTAATAGTTTACTAACATCATGTGGTATTTCAATGTCAGGTCGTTGAGGATCTTCAGACGAGGGAGGTCACCGCTGCCTCTTTACGCCCTAAGAGTCAAGTATAGCTTGTAGTTTGGTGTAATTCAGTTCAAGTTATTTCATTTCATTTTGTTTTGACATATCTTATTGTGGTTGGTTTAGTTCTTTATGCAGGTTGTTCCGAACTCTGCTCCTGAGGCTCCCCCTCAGGGGTCTGCCCCTATTCTTTCTCAGGTATGTTTCAGTTATTGTGTTTATAGTTTGTTCGTTATCGTAGTGTTATATGATGTATATTTGTTTGTTCTCGTTGTAGCTGACCACGTTTGCTGATTCTTCTGTGTCGCTTGCTGATCCAGTGACCGCTGCAATGGTTGAGAACCTCCTTGGAGAGAGGGTGGATATGGTATAATTCTCTTCTTTTCAAAGTTTTTCCTTACAAATAATCATATATATATATATATATTAGCTTTCTTTGACTCGGTGCGATGACGCAGGTACATGAGCTGAAGGAGGCGCGCCTAGAGGCCGCGCGAGCACGTGCCACTCAGGAGGCAAGACAGATCCTTGGGGACATACAGAGTCGCGAGGACTTGTTCATTTAGATGACGGTTGCATAGAGGACTCAGACTGAGGCATTGGAGGTGGCACATCAGACGATGGGGGCAGAGATGCAGGTGACCCTAGATCGGTTGCAGTATCGTCTGATGAGGAGTGAGCAGGGAGTGCATGGGAAGGTTGGTCAGCTTGATGGATCGGAGTCGAGGACTATGGGTTTGTCGGCCGGGCAGCCCCATCGTACGACACGGGATCATGTAAGGGATTATGTTCATGAGGATTCGGTCATTCAGGGGTTTCTTGTTGAGTATCCTCCTCATTCTCGATCGAGGCGGTTTGCTAGTCAGGCGAGTGAGGGGGTTCCGTAGCGGGGCCTTGTCGTCTGGAGGTTCTGCGGACTCCAGGTGTATGGATTGTGTTTTCAGAGGATCAGTCTACGAATTTTGGGCTTATGATATTGGGGATAGTAGTGATCAACCATCCCAACAACAGCGTAGGGAGTAAGGGTGTATGTGTTTTTATTTTGTATCGATTGTGCGTGTTCATTGTATATGCAGGGGGTATGCCTCCAGTGACAAATGTAAAAAGAGATAATTTTGACATATATATGTAACTGTTTTTCAGTTCAAATGTACCTGTGTTGGCTCCTTTTCTTTTCGTTATCTCTTGCATTTGCCTTTCGCTTTTAACGCCGTCAGTTGTCATCAGGACTTTTATGCTTCTTGAGTTGGTTGGTGATGGTTGAAGGTTGCTTTGTATCTGCACATATAAAGGCAAGGCTATCAATAATTTTATTCTTTTTCTTGCTAGTTGTCAAGGGGGGCGAGTATCTCAAATCGGGGCCTGGTAGTAAAGATGGATATATGCTCTTTTTTTTTCTTCCTTTTTTTCTTTTTTTCTTTTTCTTTTGGGAAATGAAAATAATGCAATAGGAAAAGTAAATAACGAAAATAACTAAATTAACTACTAAAAAGAATGCCCCAGTGTAGGAGCATAGTATGATTGGCAGTATAGTATCTTCGGTAACATTCTCTGGGCGGTGACTTCATTATTCTGCTCTTCTTTGGGGACAAGTCGGTGCTTCTAAGGTGATTCTCCTTCTAACTAAAAAAATGCCCGAGTGTCTAGATGTAATGGAGCTTTTCTGGGCTTTAGATGGGCACTTTGGGTCTATAAGAAGCCATGGATTTCTGGTGAGTTAGTTTTGAAGAAAAGTTTATCGATACTGTCATCGAACCAGGGGGGGTCATTTTTATTATGTCGGTTGTATACCCGGGGTCTACCTTTGGGTAGTGGTCATCCTATCCCATGGTTATTATCAGGGAGAAGTATGGTATGTATAGTAGGTGCTTGCATCAATCGTCATTCATCGATTTTTGGTTTCATTCCTAGGAGTATCCTGTTAGGCTTTCGATTTATCATCAAAAATAAAAAAAAGTGGAAGAGGGGAAAGGCTCAGTTTGTACCTAACGCTTTCCAAAAGGGATGAGTAACAATCTTTTTGAGCTCTTCATCATATTTGGGTACCATCAAAATCTCATATTCTATGGCTATTAGGAGTTTGTCCTCCTCCAAACGCCTTACAATGACATCTAGTAGTATGGGGACATCAAGGATGCCCTCACAACTTGCTTATACATTTCTAGTAAAGTTACCAGAGATGTCCCCACAACATGCTTATGCTTCCCTGAGCTGATTGGCTTGTTCATTCGTCGTATTGCTCCCTCTCGATTTTTTTTGGATATATGTATATATATTTTTTTGAAAGCATCCTGCTAATGCAAGAATAATGAGTTTCGATTGAACCTGACATCTTCATTATTTTTGCTCTAATGTCTCCTGCAATGGCCAGAGAAGGGAAATAAGGATGGGGTGTTACTTATGCTTTCGAAAGAGATTAGGTATATCACTAGTCCTTTGATCAGATTGCCCGAATAAGAAAGTGGGCTATAAATTGGAGGTCTTAAGGATATTCTGAAAATTGATGACGTACAACCAGTGAATGGGTCATGACAACTATGGGGGTGATAAGTATAAGTATTTAACCATGAGATGCGATGATCACAGGGCTAAGGGTAGTATTTTCTAAGGTACATGGCATTCCAAGGGCTAAGGAGTTCTTCCCCATCTTGGCTCGCTAGTTTATATGCATTCCTATAGTATGCGGCTGTTATGACATAAGGGCCTTCCCAGTTTGGTTTCAGTTTTCCTTTCGGATGGGCGTGCTTGGAAGGCATAATTTTCTTCAAGACTAATTCTCCAGTCTTAAAGGTTCGTTCGAGGACTTTCTTATTATAAGCCCTAGCCATTCTCCTCTGATATACCTGAGCGTGATCAGCTGCCCTTAGGCATGCCTCATCAAGTTGCTCTAGCTGTGTGAGTAGGGAAATTCTCCTCTCACCTAAAGATAGCTCATCATCGAGTTAAATCCATAAGGATGGTACTTGTATTACATATGGTAGGACTGCCTCCATCCCGTAGATAAGGAGGTAAGGAGTTTAGCCAGTGGCCGTACGAATAGAGGTCCTATAGGCCTAGATTGCTTTTGGTAATCGTTCAGGCCAGTCAGCTCCATTGCTTGTCTCTACTGTACGCTTTAGAAATTGAATCAGTGTTTTATTTGTAGCTTCTGCTTGTACATTTCCCTGAGGGTAGAACGGTGATGAGTGGCGTAGATCGATGCTGAACATCTTGCATAACTTCTTCGTCCTCTCTGCGATGAACTGCGGTCTATTGTCAATGGAAAACAATTTGGGCACTCCAAATTTGGTGATGATATTTCGAACGATGAACCTCATGAGTGTTGAAGCAGTGATTCTGACATAATTTTCAACTTCTGCCCATTTAGTGTAGTATTCGGTTGCCATAAGAATGAACGCGTGCCTGTGAGTGTTCCCAACTGTGTCTGTAAAACGTTCGATGATGTCAAAGGCCCACATCGAAAATGGCCACGGGGAGGTCATAGTGTTCAATGCAACTGATGGAGCTTTGATGAGTGCGGCTGTAGACGCCCAAATTCGGCCCAAGGCCAGATCAATCTGTACGTCGGGAGAGATGTACCCCTGTGCTTCCGATGACACCCCAGAACCCTTAAGAATCACCCTAAACTCTTAGGGATCAACCCAAACCTTTAGGAATCACCCTAAACCTGTTAGAACCATTCCCCAACCCTTAGGGATCACCTCTAAACCCTAGAATCCCTTCCTAGACCCAACTTGAACCCTTCTTAGCAGTTGATGGGATGAGAGACACAAAATTTCACACAGACCATTACCATAGATGAGCTATATACCATTGGAAAGAGGACTTCTCTAGCTTTCCAACAAGTCAAAGATCACCAAATTTGGAACTACGGTTCAAACGTTATGGCCGTTTTAAGTTTCACATAAAATCATGGATTTTAGGCAGGCGTATATATTACATACGCCCAATTTATTGATTGGTCGTGCATATATAGTATATATCCGCCTTTTTGAAATTTGGCGACATATATAATATATACGCCCAGCATAGGTGGGACCCACCACGGGCTTCATCTTCTCAAAACTCCCCTGTGTCTTGGTGAAATTTACTGTTCCTAAACTGGCGATATAATATATCGCCCGGCTCTTAGCTGATGGCCATCATCGATAATTTCCTCCATCTAGTTTGACCCTTTGACCATCCCCTTGGTTGAGGTGGGTGTCTTGAGATTGGTTGCACCCCCTTTGAGCTTATTGGCAACCCTTAAGTCACCCATGGTCTCACCCCATCATCCGCCATTGAAACCAGTTTCCCAAAACCCTAGGACCTTGAAAACCCAAAAAACCTTAGATAGGGGATTACCTAATTGCTAAACCAATTAGCTCTTAAGTAAGCCCCTAACCCATATCTTCTCTATAAATAGAGAGGCCTCCCTCTTCCTTAAGGGTTGAAGAAATTGGAGGTTAAGGATTTGGAGCCCAAGAGAGACTAGTGAGAGAAAGTGCACTCATTTTCCAGAATTTCAGCAAGCTTAGTTCATCTTTTCCAATCCATTTCCACTATTAGATAACTCCCTTTAGCTAAAACCTAGCCTCTAGCTTCACTCTACACCCCCTACTTTATTGAATCCTAGCATTAGAACCCATTTTCACACCATTTAAGCCATCGGAAGCACGCCAAAGCGAAGATCTTCCACAGTGCAACAAGGGCCCGTGAGCTCCGGCTCACCCCTCTCTTCCTCTACCTTCTTGGTGTCTCCTCCGTCCAAGGATTCAAGCCGTTATGCCGCCGAAATTTCGGTTTGGCTCAAAGCTTGATAGGACCGTATTGCCTTCGGGCAAGGGGAAACTCTGCCCTTTTTATTTTTATTTTGGCCATAGATAGAGACCGCTACGTGCGGGTTGATCGGGTGCCTAAACCCTTCCCGATCGATAACTGAAGCCCCTACCCTAGAGCCTATGGCAAAGACCGGTAAATCAGAGTCATATTTAGCACTTCGGTGCTCAAAATATCGATTTGAAGGTTTCCAGGGTCACCAAAAGCTCCGGGTGGAGACTCTACATTTTCATTTAAAAGGCGAGCGCATCGCTGCGACGGGTTCGAGAGGATCCACGGTCGCACAGCGGCGTGTTCTTACCATTATTTGCAAAATTAGACATAAAGGTGGTAGTCTCTTATCATTGTCGGCCAGAAGTAGCCTCATCTTATGATTTGATCAGCGAGTCTCTGTTTACCAGTGTGCATGCCGCAGGCATTGGTGTGTGCTTCTTAGATGATGTATTGTCCTTCGATGATTGTGACACATCGCAGCAGTATTCCTTTGGTGAAGGCTTCTTTGTATAACATTTCGTCGAGTATGTAGAATCGGGCACATCGGTTCCTTATAGTCTTCCATTCGATCTTCGTGGCATATGGGGGAACATGTTGATGCTTCAAAAAGATCCAGATGTCAAAATACCATGGTTGTCTATCATCGGTTGGTGATTTTTTGAAACCTAAACGTACTGACTTTGACTTTTGCCTTGATGTGATTTTCTGGAGTGATTGCTTGATTTGGTCCCGTGCATGTGGGGAGGACTGGTAATTCTCTTTTAATTGTCTATGCTACCTCGTGGGCGGGTATTGTCAGCTTTTCGACGAAAAAAGTTTTGGTACTTTGTCTGATTGGTATTTAGATGACCGAGGCTAACGTGGCAAGGAAGTCTGCGAGCTCATTTTCTAATCTAGGGATGTATGTAAAAGTGATCCTTTCAAACATCTTTATCAAATATTAAGCGGTTTCTAGATACGCCATCAGTTTCCTTTCCTTAGTTTTCCATTCTCCTATAACTTGTGAGATTACGAGCTTGGAATCACTGATGGTTTTAAACTGCTTAACGCCTAATTGTAGTGTTGCTAGTAGTCAAGCTATGAAATCTTCATATTTCATGACATTATTAATGATAGGGAAGTCTAGTTTTAAAGCCCTAGGTATGACAACTCCTTCGGGGTTAGTAGGACTATCCCGATGCCTTTTCCTTTGTGGTTTAGAGCACCGTCGAAATAAAGTGTCCACAAGGTCTTATTAGGCTCTTCATTATGAATTGTGAGTAGGTCTTCATCGAGGAAATCTGCATGTATGGCCTGATTGCTTGGGAGTGGGAGATCTATGAGATAATCGGCGATTACTTGTCCCTTGATCGACTTCTGCATGACGTAAGTGATGTCATATTCTTGCAATAGCATATGGCATCAAGCGATCTTTCCTGATGTTGTGAGCTTTTTGAATACATACTTCAGCGGGTCTGTTAAGTAGTGAAAAATACCATTTTTTACCTCCTAACCTAACCTTTGTTGGACCCTTGAGCTGACTAATAACGTATTTTAAGTATGTTTTGTAGATAAGCAATAAAATCCAACCTTAGTGCAGATATCTACTTAAAAAGGCCAAAGAAGCAATCAGCTCCTCATTATGTGTTCACAACAGCCCAAAGGCCTATCAGTCACGCAATCAGAGCTATATAAATTCATGAGAAGGTCATGGGATCAACAAGGCATGCTTGAGACCAAGCACAGTAGCAAAGAAGACAGATTGAACCCACCAAGAGGTTGGTGAGTGCTAACGGATGGAAGACAGCACACCAAAGATAGGTGCCAGTTGAAGAAACTCAAGACAGAAGCTGTCAAGAAGTTCTAAAGCTCAAATGTCAATCTGCTGAGAGGATCCATCAAGCCATCGCAAGGTTCTAGTTGCTTGTCGATAGGTTGTGCTTGTAGTAAAAGAATCCTGTCAACACCTTACCTAACGTTGTAAGGGAAGTCGCGAGGTTCAACTGAACCTATCGAGCAGATCGAGAGAAGCTTTCGACAGGACCTTTCAGAACCTATCGAGATGATCCCTAACCTGTCAAACTCTTCACCAAGTCGACAGGTTGATTGTAACTTGTCGGCAGGATTAACGAAGAATTGAACAGAAGGTATCGAGAGCCACTTCAAGCCTGTCGAGATATGCCAATTCTATCGACTTGTGTACTTCAACTAAGCGATAAATTTTCCAAACCTATCAAAATATAGAGCAAGCAGACTAAGAACCTATCAAGAAGATCCCTAAACCTCTCGACATTCATTTTGGGAACTTATCATGGCCCTTCTTCAGCAGCTACAATTTTTAGATTTCACACACACGATCCAAGGCATGACAGCTACCCCTGGGGGGTCTTTTTGGTATTTAACTGAGCACGAGCGGGAACTCTAACTACCTCATATATAGTGGTCAATTGTGAACCAATAGGAGAAAAGCTACTGAAAGAGGGATCAACCACATCAGCATAACTACATTATTCTTTTGAGTTTTGATTGGCTGAAACAGATCTGAGAAAAGGTATAAATAAAGGAGCAATCACATTGAAGATCATCGAAAAATTGAGAGAGCCAGAGAGCCAAGTTCGAATTCATTTTTCCTCTAATTTTTCCCTCTCTTTTCCCTCTTCTTCTTCCTCGCTTTTAGCCAATTATGGTTTGCTAAAACTTCTCTAGTAGCTAGGGTGAGGTTATGAGTAGTAATTAAGAGTTTCAGAGGCTTTATAAGGGATTAGATGTTGCACAGATTGTAGATCTAAGCACAACATTGTAAGTAGTGACATTGCAATGGAATTATGGGGTTTAGAGTTGATTTTGAGCTATACTTCAATTATTCGTATTTGATTTCCCTAGTTTGGATTCTCCTGTGGGCCAGCCAGAAATGGAGAGCTTATAGCCTGGCATTCACAGCATCTGCAATAGTTAACCTGTTCTAATCAAGACCATTAGCTAAAGACAATCACTAGGATGATCTGTGACTATTCAAGTGGATAGGTCATAGCCTTAGGATTGCTCTGATTCTCTGGTTAAGATCAGATTCTTATACCATACATATGCCGGGGTCAAACCTGAGGAACTTGTAGCCAGATGAAGGATTATTGCAGATCTAATCTAAGCATTGCCTTTGATTCATTTAACTTTCAGTGAAAGATCAAATCCCTTGTTGCTGCTCTCCATCCTTTGATTTTAAATACATTTTCCTTCACTTCTGTGTTTTCTTAAAATCTGGATCAATTGGATATAATTTATGTAGTTTGTAGTGACAAAACCCAAAACCTCTCCTCTTTTCTATTTTAGTGTAGCTCAAATTAGGATAGAGTACCAGATCTATTGCAGATCTGGAGATTTACCATAGTTTATTCATATTTATCTATTGACATACCCTTACTTACCTATCAAAACTTGCTACAACAGCCATGTATCTTGCAGGTCTAGGAGATTGTAGTTGTGTTGAATCTACCCTCTATTTTAATTTGATTATTTTTCTCTTATCATTACATAATAAATCAACACACTCGATCTACCCAACAAGTTTTTGGCGCCGCAATCGGGGATCTGTGATCTAAACTTGGTAGATCTAAGTTTTTTCTAATTTTTAGATTCATAATTTTGATTGCCTATTAAGTGCTTGACTAATTGCTCCTGTAGTATTTTGTAGCTTATTTTTCTTTTCAGATCTGGATTTGTGGTGCTCCGATGTGCTTTGTGCTAGAGGTTGTGCTAAAGTCTATATCCCTCTACTCCTTTTGTTTAACCTAATATGTGATTTGTCGCTTTATTAGATGTTTGTGCTTGTTCCTGTTTATTCTGTTTGTTGTGAGCTGTATTTTGTGTACTTTGTGCATTGAGATTGTGAGTGGTGTATGTTTGGAAGAAGAACTCTCAACTCTCAGATTGTGTCAATTAATCAAGAGGTTGAAAGGATTCTTAGACCCATACAAACCCCACCTACATCTGCTGCAACTAAATATGTTGAAATGGATGAGCAACCAAGGTTGTTGTGGAAGGATTACTATGCACCTGGTGCATATAATTCTCCTTTTTGCATACAGTTTCCTTTTGTGGAAACTAATTATGAAATTAAGTCTTCAACCATTCAGATGTTACCTTCTTTCCATGGTTTGAGTAAAGAGGACCCATACAAGCATATTGATGACTTATTTGCCTTGTGTACTACCTATAACATTATAGGTCTAGGGCCATAAGCCACCAAGCTTAGGCTATTTCCTTTTTCATTAAAGGACAAAGCCAGGGCGTAGTTATCCGTGCTACCCTCTAATAGTATCAACTCTTGGGATGACATGCAAAGCCAATTCCTAGCTAAATTCTTTCCCATGTCTAGAATCAGTCAGTTGAGGAAGAGTATCCTCTCATTTTCACAACTCCCAACTGAAGGGTTCCATGAGGCATGGGAGAGATTCAAGGAGCTGTTGAGGCAGTGTCTCCACCATAAAGTTCCTGAATGACAACTTATCCAAAGTTTATATCAAGGAATTGAATCCAAGAGTAGAAATATGGTGGATACTTCTTGTGGAGGCACATACCTACATAAAATAGCTAAGGAAGCATGGGAATTGTTTGATGTCATTGGTAAAAACTCATTACAGCAAGAGTCTCTTGCTAGGGATGTGGACACCCCATGAAGAATGTTGAAGGAGAATACAACAACAGGTAAAATGTATAAGATTGGTGGGTATAATGATTTGGAAAGAAAGGTAGCCCGCTTCTTGGAGAAAATGATGGAAGAAAGGCAGTCTCCAATGGTTGCTAATGTGGGAGAGGCATGTCCCATCTGTCAATCTCCCACTCATCCCATTCAGGATTGCCCCTCTGCTGAGCAATTTCTAGAACTAGCGATGAAACATGTGAATGCTGCCCAATCCTTTGGTTAGCAGTCAACTGCTGATTATTCTTAGAGAAACCACCCTCACTTGGGGTGAAAGCAAGACAATGCTCAAAATCAAAACCAGCAGCAGCAGTTCTGTGCATGCATGGATTCTCTCGAACCCGTCGCGGCGATGCACACGC
This sequence comes from Chloranthus sessilifolius, assembly GCA_021018995.1. Classification (NCBI taxonomy): domain Eukaryota; kingdom Viridiplantae; phylum Streptophyta; class Magnoliopsida; order Chloranthales; family Chloranthaceae; genus Chloranthus; species Chloranthus sessilifolius. The sequence goes on from CM037594.1 coordinate 58,841,834, forward strand.
GATGGGATAAAAATGTAGAGTTGCCACCCAGAGCTTTTGGTGACCCGGGAAACCATTAAATCAATATTTTGAGCATCGAAGTGCTAAATATGACTCTGATTTACCGGTCTTTCCCAAAGGCTCTAGGGTAGGGGCTTCGGTTATCGATCAGGAAGGGTTTAAGCACCCGATCAACCCGCACGTAGCGGTCTCTATCTATGGCCAAAATAAAAACAAATGGGCGGAGCTTCCCCTTGCCCGAAGGCAATACGGTCCTATCAAGCTTTGAGCCAAACCGAAATTTTGGCAGCATAACGACTTGAATCCTTGGACGGAGGAAACACTAAGAAGGTAGAGGAAGAGAGGGGAGAGCTGAAGCTCACGGGCCCTTGTTGCACAGTGGAAGACCTTCGCTTCGGCTTGCTCCCGATGACTTTAAATGGCTTAAACGGTAGATAAATAGGTTCTAATGCTAGGATTCGATAGATAGGGAAGGTAGGATGGAGCTAGGGACTAAGCTTAACTAAAGAGGGGTGATCTAATGGTTGAAAAGGATTGCAAAGGATGAACTAAGCATGCAAGAATTCTGGTTGAAGAATGCAAAATAATATATATTTTTCTATCACTAGGGCTCTCTCTCTTAAGCTTAACTCTCAACCTTAATTTTTTCAACCCCTTTGGGAAGGGGGGGGCCTCTCTATTTATAGAGAAGAGGTGGGTTAGAGGTTTACTTAAGAGCTAATTGATTTAGCAATTAGGTAATCCTCCATCTAAAGTTTTCTAGGCGTTTAGGGTCCTACGAGTTTGGGAAACTGGTTTCAATGGCAGATGATGGGGTGAGACCATGGGTGACTTAAGGGTTGCCAATAAGCTCAATGGGGGGGCAACCAACCTTAAGACACCCACCTCAACCAAGGGGATGTTTAAAAAGTCAAACCAGATGGAGGAAATTCGAACATTTGATGACAGTTACTGAAGCTAAGCTGGGCGTATATATTACATACGCCCAGTTTATACACAGTGACTTTCATGAAAACCAAAGGAGATATGAGAAGGTGAGTGTCCGTGGTGGGCCCTACCTATGCTAGGCGTATGCATTATATACACCCGGCCAAATTTGGCCCAAAAATGCCAGCGTATATAATATATACGCCTGACCAAAATGGGGCCAAATTTGCTGGGTTTATGTAATACATACGCCTGAGCAAAAGTGATGATTTTATGTGAAACTTTAATCGGCCATAACTTTCAAACCACAACTCCAAATTGGGTGATCTTTGGCTTGTAAGAAAGCTAGAGAAGTCCTCCTTCCATTGGTATGGGGATCCTCCTTAGTAATGGTCTGTGTAAAATTTTGTAGCTCTCCTCCCATCAACTCCTCAGAAGGGTTTCAGCCGAGTCCGGGAAGGGATCCTATGGTTTAGGGGTGATCTCTAAGGGTTAGGGGAATGGTTCTAATGAGTTTAGGGTGACTCCTAAAGGTCTAGGTTGGTTCCTAAGGGTTCAAGGGTGCCATCGGAAGCACAGGGGTACATCTCCCTCAGAGTACAGATTGATCGGGCCTTGGGCCGAATTTGGGTGTCTACAGATGCCCCTCTTTGGTATTCGGTCACTAATGATCGAAAGCCAAAGACAAGAGACATCCGAAGAGGTCCAAGGCACATTTGATGGGTCCGCCTGGTTCAACTCAATTCTCAAACATCCATGGTGATGGTGAGTGTACATAAGCCCTCTCATTTCGTGATATCGTCCGTACCTCAAAGCTAACAGTCCCCCAAGCGCATTAAGTACATTACCGGGCATAATCATGATGATCACAGAAAGTGTAAGCCCGCTAGCTGGGATATCGTCCACTTCCTAAGGAAAATTATAGATTTGTGATGTTGAATATTAATCTGAACCAGACAGCTCTATGAAACGGGGTGATCGATCTATGCTTCAGAATCGACGCGAATTACACAAGGCGAAGGCTTAAACAATGTGTCCAATCCTATAGGGTATTGATAGCTCCATTGGATCAGCCGCGGGTGCCCTTTCCTAGGTAAGGCTCGGAGTTTCTGGGTGAACCCATCAACCTCGAGGTTGCTTTAGCATGATTTACCCGAGTGGAGCGAATATTGATGTCGCAACACTTCTTGGGAATGCATGCTCATTTTCAGAGTAATTTTTTGTATTTTTTTTTCTGAATTTTCTTTTTTTTCGAGGCCTCTAAGCAAAGCTCAAGAATCTCTGGCAATTTTATTCTTGCACAACTCTTTAAGTCGATCAAATGCCAGTTGATGCGCTTTTAAGAGTGCGTGCGCTCTGCTGGGGATGGGTGCACCTTGGGGATGTGCCCGTTCCAGTGGCGAGGTGCTCCAGATTCACATGAACCGGAGTGCCTTAATTCGAGACAAAGCTAAAAAAGATTGGGCTAGGACCAAACATCCATCGAAATAGATGGTCAATTCTAGCCTCCGTCCCTAATGAAATCACATCTTACTAACTATGCACAGACAGACACCCATCAGGGGCGATAAGCAGCAAATAGGCGCGAACGAAAGCCTCGACCCTAAGGTACAATTTTTTGAGGACAAACGACCATTCTGCGGATACCCAGACGCAAGTGCGTACATTCAACAAGGGCACTGTGCCTATACAGGTTTTAAGCCTGTGTAAAAGGAAATAAAAGGGAATGAGCCCTTTGGTCTGTATGTTTGCACATAGTTTGGTTGGTTGTAATTTAATTTTGGAATGTTCAGTTTCGACTGACAATAGACTTTTCGAATGGTCTGAAGTCGGGTACACTCTTGGTCAACATAGATCCGAAGATGGATGATCAGAACCAACGCTTGGAAGGTGGGGTCAACCTACTCAGGATTTTTACTTCATAACAAAAGGGTTGTTATTCCTTCTCCTTCTTTTTCTTTTTCTTTTTCTTCTTCTTTTTTTTTTTACTTTCTTTCTTTTTTTCTTTTTTTTTCATGTCAGTTCGAGACTTTGAGCATGCTAAAACTATTTCTATATGTGCATGCATCTTTAGGCGAATCAACATGTCATGTTGATACTCCTTGAGGACGTGCGCATTCCGGTGATAAGTCCTCGGTGTGCTTGCCGGGTTAGGTATTGCCTCCTGGGGCATGTCTAGGGAACAGGGACCAGGGATGGGTGAAATTATCTGCCTGCAGGATCAGGTACTGGGTGTCCCTGTGTAAAACAGGGTCGAGAATTTTCAGGTGAACCCGATCATTCTGAATTGATTTAACACGGTTCTCGGAGTAGCGCAAACAGGCATTGCGACGCTCTTTTGAGAACTAGTGTTGTCTTTCAACATTTTTCCTTTTTCTCTTTTTTCATTATTTTATGTGAATCTTTTTTTTCTTTTTTTGTGCAAATTTCTTTTCATGATTTTATGATTTTATGGGAGAACTTGGTGGGCGCTTACAGATCTAGATCCGCTTATTGTAGCACGGTCCCTTTGGGATAATTGAAGGGAGTTCGAAGGGCCATTTGGGGATGCATGCACCATCGCCCGATGGTACCTGGGCTTCTAAGAGGGACCGGGCCTTGATCTAGAGCATACAAAGGGCCTGTCGGGCCATCAAAGCCAAAAATTGGCTGGGCGTATATAATATATACGCCTAGCCAATCTGCAACAAAAATGGTCGGGCATATATATTATATACGCCTGCCAAATCTGCGAATAAAATGGCCGGGCATATATATTATATAGTCCTGACCAAAATCTGGCAGTTTTAAAACTGCTCGAGCTCGAGCACAAAAGGGGCCCCCTTTTTCAAATTCTATCTTCCTCCCTCCTTCTTTCTCAAGTCCGGGACAGCCCCCCTAGGTTTTTTGCGTTTGATTTCACTTGAGTTCTATCACCGGGGTTCGTGTGTGTGGATCAGAAACGTTTGTCCTCCGCCTGTCTTTTGATCTATTTCCTCTCCCCTTGAAGGTAATCATCAACCCCTCTTTCATCTCCTTTTTGAATTTTGACAATGCTTGATGTTCCTCCTTTTTGTGGTGACAAATTAATGCATTTTTTTTCAAGTATATGTGATTGCTTGTGCTCATGCTCTTCTCTTTCCTTTTTTTTTTCATTCATCATCATCCTTTTTCCCCCTTTTTTATCATCATTCATCATTCATCATATTATTATTATATATCATCACCGTTCTTCAACTTTATTCTTATTTGTTTGTTGTTTTTATTTGTTTTGTTGTTGTTTTGTTTTTTTTTTAATGATGGATTAGTGCACATATATCTTTTTTGCATTTTTGGTTACCTTTCTCTTTCTCTCTTTTTTTGGTTTGAAATGCCTGATGTTCTTCCTTTTTGTAGTGCATTTTTTTTTTTTTTCTTTTCAGGTATATGTGATTTCTTACGCCTATGCTCCTATCTTTTTTTCATTTTCATCATTATTCATCACCATTCATTTTTCATTCATTTTTTTGATGGATTAGTGCATTTTTTTTTCATCTTTGTTATTCTCTTTTTTTTTTTTTTTTTTTTTTTTTTTTTAGCAGCCCTTTCTTATACCAATGTGTCCCATATTTTCAGATGTCTGGCGTCGAAGGGTAGGATCCACAGGAGGGGCCAGAGATGGCCTATGGTCCTCATGGGGAGCAGTTCATCGTTTCACAGCGCTCCTCTCAACCTTGGTATGAAATGCAAGGTGAAGCCGCCCGTACTGGCCTCCTTCACTGTCAGCATACCCATAGGTGGCGATGTAAACAGATGAGCCCTTTTTCTTTTCCTTTGATGCCTTCATTATACCACTTTGCTCCTATTTGACCGATGCCTTTTGTTTGCAGCCTTTGCCACACATTATGTTCCAGGGTGGCTGGTTTGACCTCCAGTGCGTCGTACTTTATCTCCCCTAGGTGGTGAAGGACCTGCTTGCCCAAGCTGGTTTTGGGGATTTCATTTCATGCCATGTCGTGAGTGCCGATACGGCCTATCTGAAGGCCCTGATAGAGTGCTTTCATCCCGAGACCATGATGTTTCATATGGCCATGGTTGAGATGACCCTTACGCCCGCAGACTGGTCCATGATTACTGGGGTTTACATTGGAGGGGTGCCAGTGACACCTGCCCGCACGATTGATAGGGAGGAGGTGACTCGGTTGATAGGGGTCTACCCAACCTCCAGGAACGTTCGTGGTTCTGAAGTCAAGTTATCTTGGCTGGTTGGTCTGTTTGAGCCCCATGAATTAGTGGATTTGGGCTAGCCTGATGCGGCCATCTATCTCGAGATAGAGCATGCACAGATGTTGGCCCGTATTTCTTTGCTGTTCCTCCTGGGAAAGACTCTCCTTTCAAATATTAGCGGAGGGTGGGTCTCACTGTCCCTTCTCAGTTTTATGGTGAACTGGGACATTTTACATTGGTTTGATTGGGGAGGTGCTGGTTACGTTGTGCTCATGTCCAGCCTGGTGCGGGCCGTTCTTGGGGATTCTAGCTCCGTTGTGGGCTTCTGGCCCGCACTTGAGGTAGTTTATCCTCTGGTCTCAATTCTTCTGACTTTCCCCCTTTTTTTGTGGCATATCTATTTTTATCTGCTTGCTTTCTTAGGTTTGGGGGTATCTGCATTTTCAACCTGGTCGCCCTCTGCTTCTCTTTGAAGTTCCTACGTTCCCCCTTATAAGCAATTGGCATGCAAACCGCCGCCGGGATGCAGGTATGAAGCCCCTGGAGTTAGGGTTGCACTCTCAGTTTGATCTGCTAATCCCTGAGCAGGTATAACAATTTCTCTCTTTGCAAATTTGATAGCTCTTTTAGGCTGTGGGTTCTGACCAAATGTATAAATCCCTCCTCCTTTTTATTGAGCAGGTCATCCTTGATCCCTACGTCGGATCCCCCTTCTGGAACCTGGCTGTAGTGGGACGTTCTCGCCTTTTGTTAAATCGACGCATTAATTTCTTCTATGGGTCCTGGGCTAGGGCCTATTACTTAGGAGAGAGGGTGATTCATCAGTATCGACCTCTTTTTGCTGTGCCCCAAGCTCCTCCAGCTAATGTATTGGCTCCCGAAGGTTCTATTGAAGTGCTTACTACTCGCTTTCTCCACCACGGGGTCCCCATTGATGACCTTCTCTTTCCTGAGGGATATCAAATGTTGTATGAGTCTCTGCCCTATCATTCTCTGCTGCCCCGATTCGTGCCCGGTGCCAACTTTTTTGCTTTTGGTGGTCCGCGATCTCAGGTAATGTTCTTTCCTCTTTCTATTAGCAGCCTTCCATACTATTACCTTAATTGCCCTGCTATTTGAACAAAGACTGCTTCTCTCTATAGTTTGGATAGGATGATGATTCAGATGAGGGGGATGAGGCATTTCGATGAGGCTACGGTCGGACCTTCCGACCCTTCCGTGTCAGGCGCTTCCGAAGCCAACTAAGGTCCAGGGGACTTTTAAGTGCTTGGATGATGCCTTTCTGTTACGTATGTGTGCCGATGTGGCTGAGAAGTCGTGCATATCCGCTGAAGCTATTCGGGTCCCACCCCCTGAGCTTATCCCTGGGGTAATCTCTCCCTTGTTACCTTGCTCTTCCATTTTCTTAGATCATGCCGATGGCCTGTGTGACTGATACCTCTCTCTTTATTTTATTTTTCTTTGCTGTAGGATTATGAGTCGGCCGTAAACCAAGCCAAATACTACCGCAACATTGTCGAACTTAGGGAGGCTGAGGTGGTGAGTGAATATTGACCGTATCTAATCATCTTCTTATTTACTTTCTGCTTGTTTCCCTAACTAATGGCCCTTCATGTGCTTATGCAGCGTGCTCGTGAAAAGGAGTCGCGCTCTCTGCTCGGCCGCATCTCTCAAGCATGGACTCGGGTGGGGGAGACCCGTACTTTTCAGAGCGCGACCCGTCACCGGAAGAAGTCAAAGGGGGCTGCCCAGGACTACTTTTTTTTTTTGAAAATTTGAAACAGTGAAACAGTTTAGACTTTGATTTATTGGGGGATATGTAATATTTTTTGAATCAATACTTTTTGGATGGTTTTATAGTTTTTATGGTTTATATGAATGTTTCGTTTGGTTATCTCTCTGCCTTTATGGGATTTATTTTGCATGAAGCGGGCCAGAGCCCCTCCAATGATGGGGTTGAGCCCGCATGTGATTACCCGCATATGACCCACGGATACCGCATCATCCGAGGGTTTCCCATGCGTGCGTGAGCGTGCCCGATCGGGGGCTGCCCCGGGAGAAAAAGTAGACTAAGCGAAATCCGTACCTCCCTTGGGGAAATAGGAAAGAATGGGCTAATTTGAGGGGAGCCACACTTCCCTGCCCTTTTTCAATGGGCGTATATATTATATACGCCAGGCAAAATTTTTGAAATTTTGCCTTGGAGTATATAATATATACGCCTGGCAAAAATATCTGCTGTATTGTTTTGGCGTATATAATATATACGCCTGACAAAATATTTTAAAATTTTGCCTTGGCGTATATATTATATACGCCTCATATAACTGGGCTCGACGGGTTCTTTATAACCCGATCCTGTCCCTCTTTGCTCCCCTTTTCACCCGGACTTGGCCTTTTTGCCCCTCTTTTTTCCTTCTTTTCTCTCTTCTTTTTTTTTTCGAGCGGGTTCATCACCCTACATGGGCTGATTTCCGTAAAGACCAACTCTGTACGTCCATGGACCCACTTCCCAAGAAAGGCCCAAATTCTCATATGGAGGCTGGGGCTAATATACTTCCTTGTTTGGACCCGGGGCCCAGTTTTTTGCAAAAATGGTATGATAGCTTGGCCGAGGGTGAGCTCGCTATTCTGGATCGCCTCGGGTTATCCTGCCTTTCCTCCCTCCTTGTTATTCCTCTGTTTCCCAATCTCTTGCAAGCGGCTTTGGCGTCGTGGGACCATAGGGCCCACGTCTTAAGATTTGGGTCTCGGGAGCTTACCCCAACCTTGGAAGAGCTAGCCTCTATTACTGGCCTGAGGATGCATCGCGGACTTGCCAAAGTGGTACCCAAACCGGGGTATGCAAAGGCGGTCCACGCGGTTCTTGGTTTGAAAAGGGGTGACTATGAGAAGGGCTTCGCCGGGGTGCCCACCAGGTGCTCGGTGAAATTCCTGAGAGAAATTTTTGGCGACTCGAGTCTCTAAAAGTTGCCTACCCGAGATCCTTTCAACGTAAAGGCCTTTGCCCTTTATTTGATGTCAGAAGTTCTCTTCTTTACTGGGGGCGAGTCATTTTCCCTCGGACTGTGAGATGTCTTGACGGAATTGGAGGGAGGTCGTTCATTGGTGCACCTGGTCCTGGCTGAGATGTATCAGGGCCTGGATGCCTAGGCCTCAGGCTGCGTTGGGATCCTTAGAGGGAGTCCACTCCTTATTTAGATTTGGCTAGGAGAACATTTGGCTGTCTGGGGCCTGTGCCAAGATTTTGCTTCGTAAGAGGGGAAGTGGCTCGAGGCTTTCTAATCTGGTGCTCGAGACTGCCCTATGGGAGCATCGAGGAACTGAGCTTGTGGCTATCTGATGTGTAGTTGATCTGGCAACTTCCCTAGCTGGACGACACCTTTTCGATTGTCCGCTCTCGGGATTGTGAGGGTATCATGCTTTTGGGGTTTACTGGTAACACCTACTATTTCCCATCTCGCGTGCTCCGTCAATTCGGATATACCAAACATGTGTCGTGCACTGTGAGGCCGCCCTTGTGCTCTCTGATATTCTCTCGGGGTTCTCTCAGTGACCTAGATCGCATAGTAGCCCTCTTGGAGACCCGCCAATCGGCGCACATGTGTAGCTTGGTTCAGGAGTGCGTCTTCTCTTCTGATTACGAGGTTTGGCTAGCATCTGAGGGCTTACCTGTCCCTAACCCAGTTTCGATAGATGCGATAGAGACAGGACCCTGGCCATACAAAGTAACGATGCTTCGGACTAGGATTGAGTCTCTTTCTATAAAGAAGCTGACTTTGATTGAGGCTTTGGGGTAGGAGAGGGCCAGAGCCGAGATGGCAGAGGTGAGAGCTGCTACGGCCGAGAGTGAGGTTCTTCGGTTGACCGGGCTTTTAACTGAGTCTCGCAGTGCAGCTGACGCTTCGCGGAAGCGGCAGAAGAGTCATCATGGTGGGTGGTTGACTGATCAAAATGCCCGTGAGGACTCTCTTCTCGTAGAGATCAGTGCCTTGAAGCATGGTTCCTGCCCCTGACCTGTTCCTGCACATACCATAGATCATATACACAGAGGGGGGACTGATGCCCCTTAACAGAGATTCCCCCCTCTTCTCTCTTTTTTTTTTTGTGTTTTTTTTTTTTATAATTGTACAGAAGGCAAAATATAGAAAGGGTATCCTGTTATTATCTTTTTAGGACGTGACACTTCATACGTGATGCTTGTAAGAAAAGAAATGAAATCTGCTATATACACATATACATATTTTTTTTGGTGTTTGAATTTTCTTCCATACGTCTTGCAACGTAAGGTTTTTTTTTTTGAAAAAGGAAAATCTATTATCTTTTTTTTCAAATTTTTCTCCTACACAGAGTGAGGCTTTTTATGGGAAAGGAAAATCTATTATCTTTTTTGAAATTTTCTTCTACACAGTGTGAGGCTTTTTATGGGAAAGGAAAATTCATTATCTTTTTTTGAAATTTTCTCCTTCACAGTGTAAGGCTTTTTATGGGAAAGGAAAATCTATCATCTTTTTTGAAATTTTACTCTTTTTTTTTATGTCGGTATTTTCAAGGCCAACTGGTGGGTCCTTTTTTAAGCATGGTCGAACCTTGTTATGAGGCTCCAATTTTTTCTTTTTAAACATGGATGGGCCAGCTTCTCCGAGATTGATTGGTCTTCTGCCTTTACCTTTGGTCATGTGTCAGACAACGCGGTAGAGACGACATCCTTGATCAGGATCCAATCCGAATTATGACATGAGCGGCCTAGCAAAGGGGAGAAGAGGCTGAAGGGGTCTAGATTAAAATAGGTGGGCCAGAACAGATCCTCTCCTAATCTCTCTTTCTTGACATTTTTGCTCATAGCGCCCAAGACGGGTTTTCGCCATGCCTGTCATCCTTGTTTTTACCCCTAGCGCCCTTTCGGGTTTTCACTACGTCCATGGGTCCGCTCTCTTACCCCAAGTGCCTTTTTAGGTTTTCACCTGGTCCGCGTGAGTTCGCTGTTTTTACCCGCGGTGCCCTTACGGGTTTTCACCACATCCATCATGCTTTGAACTCAAATTAATTTTCTTTCTTTCTTCTTTTCTTTTCTCTTTTTTTTTTCTTCTTTTTTTTTTTTTTTAGAACCAGAAAGCCACGACATGGACAAAGATTTCGTCATAACTGGCTGGATGGGGTTCTGGTGTCGTCTCACGACTTGGCTCATGTTTACTTAACAGATAATATGACTGCTTACGAACCTACAAAGAGGGCTTCCTTCAGGGTGTAGCTTGGCCATGGGTAGGGTTAGGATTTGAAGGTCTGTTGGGTTAAAAGGGTTTCCTTGATATGGCTTCAGTTTTCCCAAAATACTTTCTTCCTTGGGGGTTTCTACTGTACATGCCCCGTGATTCTTCTACATACACATTTTTTGTTATTCTTTTTCCTCCATTTAAGACAATTTCTTTTTGAGATTTTGCTTTTCTCAATTTTTTTGGATTTGATAATAACTCTATACTATGTATTTTTCCTCTCTCCCTCTTTTTGTGGTATATGTACACACACACACACACATATATATATATATATATATATATATATATATATATATATATATATATATATATATTTTGGGGAAAGGGTTTATTGAAAGAAAGGCCCAGGCTCAAATGGGGTAGCAAAGGATATCATCATTTTTAGGGATGCTTTTGGGCTACTATGCTTGGAACGATGGCCTCTTTTGGATGATTCTTAAGCAGTCACGTATCTGTTTCATCAATACTTACCTTATCATGATAGACAATGAGTAGAACCGTCGGACGTATCCAGCATTGATGGGCTCAGGGAGATGATCTCCGTCCATGGTGGCGAGGCGTATGGCATATCTCGGCAGCACCTCTTGAATGACATAAGGTCCTTCCCAGTTTGGCTTAAACTTTCCACTTGGATCGTCATGGAGGGAAGGGAAGATTTTCTTCAGCACAGTGTCTCCTACCTTCAAATCTCGACCGCGGACACATTTATTGTAAGCGCGTACGATTCTTCCCTGGTAAACTTGAGTGTGACATAAGGCTAGGAGTCTCTTCTCGTCCAATAAGTTTAATTGTTCAAAGCAAGATCTCTCTCTCTCTGCTTTGGGTAAGCCTGAGTCCATGAGGATTCAGAGCGAGGGTACTTCAACCTCCATCGGGAGGACGGCCTCGGTTCCATACACAAGGGAGAATGGTGTTGCCCCTGTAGCGATATGAATCGACGTTCTATAGGCCCAAAGCGCGAAGGGTAATTGCTCTCTCCAATCTCGATAAGTGACGACCATTTTCTCAAGGATGCAGACAACTGCCTTGTTCGCGGCTTCCACGGCTCCATTAGTTTGAGGCCGATAAGGGGATGAGCGATGGTGCTTAATCTTGTACTACTCGCAGAAGTCTCGGATGCGCTTATTCACAAAGTTTGTGTCGTTGTCCATGATGATATCTTTGAGTACTCCAAATCGGCACACGATATTGTTTTTGAGAAACTTCTCAGCGTGACTGGCCGTGATATTGGCATAGGATGCTGCTTCTACCCGCTTGGTGAAGTATTCAATGGTGATGAGGATGAACCGATGTCTGTTTAATGCTTTCGGATTAATCATTCTGACAACGTCAAGGCCCCAGGTAGCAAATGGCCAAGGAGTGGTCATGCAGTGAAGATCAATGGCAGGAGCGTGTATCATATTGGAGTGTACTTGACACTTGTAGCATTTTTTAACATGTTTGTAATAATTTGATTCCATGGTGGTCCAAAAGTATCCCTGCCGTAGGATTTTCTTAGCGAGCATGTGACCGCTGACGTGGGCTCCGCATACTCCCTCATGGATTTCTTTCATAATACTGACTGCTTCAGTTTTTGTGAGGCACCTGAGTAAGATGTTATTGTATGATCGCTTGTAGAGGCATTCCCCACAAATGACGTAACATGCCGCTAAACGTTGAATGGTTCGTCGGTCTGTCTTGGATGTACCCTATGGGAAAGTTAGTGTCTTGAGGAAATTCTTAATATCTGAGAACCAAGGTGGCTCATCATCAGGCTTTGTAGGTTCCTCAATCTGGAGGCAGAAGGCCGGCTCATTCCTCTGCTCGTTCATGATCGGCTTCATCTCAACACCATAGGCGATTTCAATCATTAACGCCAAAGTTGCTAATGCGTCGGCAAAGCGATTCCTTTTCGGGGGACGTATGAGAAAGTCACATCTTGGAAGCAAGCTATTAGATCCTCGAGGTGTTCATGATAGGGGATCAGTTTCTCATCTTTTGTCTTCCAGTCACCATTCGTCTGACATATGATTAACTATGAATCGCCAAAAACTCGAAGGTGAGTTACATTCAGATCGAGAGCTACCTATAGACCGGCGGCGTAAGCTTCATACTCAGCCATATTGTTAGTGCAGGAGAAGTTGAGCTTGATAGAGATCGGTACATGGGATCCTTTTGGTGAAATTAGGATGGCGCCAACTCCTTGGCCTTCGACCTGTGATGCTCCGTCAAAGTGCATTACCCATGATTCTTTTGCTTCTTCTGTATCATCTTCTGTTATGAACAGGATGTCCTCATCAGGGAATTTAGTCTTTAGAGGCTCGTAGTCAGGCAGAGGGTTCTCAGCGAGATGATCGGCGAGCTCCTACCCCATGATCGATTTCTGAGTGACGTATGTGATGTCGAATTCAGATAATAAAAGCTGCCATGGTGCAGTTCGACCAGTGAGAGCAGGTTTCTCGAATAGGTACTTCAACGGATCCATCCGCGCTAGAAGTAGAACGGCTTGCGATAAGAGGTAATGTCAAAACCTGTGAGTAGCCCACACTAACGCTAGGCATGCCTTCTCCAGATGAGAGTAACGCGTCTCATAATCAGTGAACTTCTTGCTCAGGTAGTAGATGGCCTGCTCTCTTCTTCCTGTCTCATCGTGTTTCCCTAACACACGGCCCATGGAAAACTCTGTCATGGATAGGTACATTATCAGGGGTCTACCAGGTACAGGTGGTACCAATACTGGAGGATTTAGGAGGTAACCCTTGATCTTGTCAAATGCAGCTTGGCAGTCATCATTCCACTCAACTGGTGAATCCTTTCTTAGTAGTTTGAAGATCAGTGCGCATATCGGAGTTAGCTGTGCGATGAACCGACTGATGTATTGGATTCGGCCTAAAAAGCCTCTAACCACTTTCTCTGTAGATGGTGGTGGTATTTCAGAGATGGCCTTGATCTTGGTCGGATTAACCTCGATGCCTCTCCTACTGACAATAAAACCTAATAGTTTTCCTGACATAGCGCCGAATGCGCACTTCAGGGGATTCAACCGCGGCCTGTACTTTCTCAACCTCTCGAACAACTTCTAAAGGTTTACCAAGTGGTCGTCCCTTTCTAGCAATTTGGCAATCATATCATTGACATACACTTCGGTCTCTCAGTGAGGGCCGTCATTGCTCTCTGATAGGCTGCCCCAGCATTCTTGAGCCTGAATGGCATCACCTTGTAGTAGAAGGTTCCCCAGGGAGTGATGAACGCGGTCTTCTCTCGGTCGACCTCTGCCATCTTAATTTGATTGTAGCCCGAGAACCCATCCATGAATGAGAGCATTCCGTGCATAGCAGTGTTATCGACCAGGATATCGATATGGGGTAATGGAAAGTCATCCTTAGGGCTTGCCTTGTTGAGGTTCCAAAAATCAATGCACATTCTAACCTTTCCATCTTTCTTTGGTACGGGGACGATATTGGCCAGCCACTACGAGTACTTGGATACCATGAGGAAACCCGCATCATACTGCTTGATGACCTCGTCTTTGATTTTCAACATCAACTTAGGTTGGAGACGTCTCAGCTTCTGTTTAACCGGCTTGCAATCAGGGTAGAGTGGCAACTCATGCTCAACCAGATCGATATCCAGACCAGGCATGTCTTCATACGACCATGCGAAGATGTTTTGGTATGACTGGAGGAAGTCTATCATACCCTTTCTCTCTACAGCGGACAACGATGCTCTGATTTTGGTGATTCTAGGGACCTCTTCGGTGCCCAAATTGACGTCCTCTGTCTCTTCGACGATCGGGGTAGGGCCATGCTCAAAATCGGCAAATTGCTTGAGGAGCTCATTGGGGAGCTCATTGACTTGACCTTCCTCGTCCAGACTTGTGACTCCTACCTCTTCTCGTATTTCTACAGGGAATGGGTCGGCTTCATGAGGAACGGGTATCACGACATCATTTTTAATTTTATTTGGAATTTTAAAGGACAATATTTTTGGAATTGGTATTTTTCTATTTTTATGGTTTTTTACAATTTTTTCGAGGTTAGCCCCTAGCGAGGTGGATCTCTATATATACAGGGTAGAGTGTCCCAGAGGCTAACCTCACTTCTTACAGGTTGTTTTTTTTTTTAGAGTCGGTGTTGTATTCACAACATTTGGAGGTTCCCAGTAGTTGGGGCAAAGATGCCCAGTTACTTACTTGCGAGGCTCGACCTTTACCCTTTTGGTTGGAAACGGCATCGGTAGGCTCTCGCAGTTCCCCCCTTAGCATGTTTATGGAGGGATCCTCTGGGACCCTGTCCTCTATGATTAGGATGGGCCCAAAGTGGCCAGTGCTAGAGTGACAGGTGAACCGGGGGACTTCTTCCTCAAATAAGGAGAGGGCAGCTAAGTCCACCTCGAGGTCTGGGGGGTGATGTAAGGGTTGGTAGGATGAGCGAAAACATGCTTGTGTGAGGTTACCCTTGTCTCCCCATTCAGATCAATCTTTACCACCCCGGTGATCATAAAGGTTTGACAGATGTGGGGTCGGGCGGGAGTTTCTTCTTCTAGGTTGATTCCTCTGGCCCTGGCGGCTGCTGCGGCTCTTATCCTTTCTTTGGCCTCTCTGATGTCTTCTTCGAAGGGCCTATAGCCCAAGCCAAATTTGGTTTCCAGCCCCTTAGCCCTGACGGGGTCTCTTCTTCCTTGAAGGTGTGGGCCCGACCCTTTCCCTTTTTGGTGGCCCCATTTGGGGAGCATGAACACTGCTGCATCCATTCCTACCCCAGTGTTGGCAGGGGTTTTTTCAAGTGACTCAAGGGTAACGACTGAAAAGTCATACTCAAATCGATGGAGATCGGTGTCATCTGATGTATGCGGCATGTCAAGCACATTCGAATTCTCAATATGCAGAGCGCTCCACTCCCTGTGTTCTCTACTCCCACCTATAATGGTGACGATTCTTCCGCTTGAGATGAATAAGAGTTTTTGGTGTAGAGTTGATGGTATTGCCCCGGCCTCAAGTAGCCACAGTCGGCCCAATAGTAAATTAAATGTAGACTTGATGTCCATCACCTGGAAGGGAACAATGAAGGTTTGCGGCCCGATGATCAGGTCGAGGTCTACTTCTCCTATGATTTCTCTGCAGGTGTTGTTGAATCCCCTGGCCCTTGTTATTGATGGCCGGAAGGTGTTGGGGTTCGCACCGATTTTGATAGCCGTCCTTAGAGGGCATACGTTCAATGCCGACCCGTTGTCTATTAAGACCAACGGCACCACCAGGTTCCCTACTTCCACTGTTATATTCAGGGGCTTAAAGTGGTTGTTTCCCTCGAGCGATAGATTCACATCAGTGAATGAGATGGCATTTGGGGCCAATACCTGCCCAATTATTTCTCCCACCTCATCTGGGGTTACGTGGGCGGAAACATGTGCGTCTTTGAGTGCTCCCATTAAGGCTTGAAAGGGGAGCGGGGACCTGATTAACAAATCCTCGACAGTAATATATGCGGGTGTCCTCTTGAGCTATGTCTCCAACACATGCTCTCTGTCCATTTTCTCAAAGGGGTTCCCTGCAACCTGCTCTTTCTTCTTCTCTTCTCCTCTAACGACCCCTGATGCTTCTGGCAGTGTAGAAATCTTGCCTGACCGAGTGATAAATTCGACCGTCTCTTCTCGGTTGCGACCAACATTCATGTCCGTCTGCTCGTAACTTAACGGCACTTGATGCGGGTCATAGGCAGGTTTTGGGATGAGGAAGGGAGTGCATGGTGATTTTGGGGTGGATTGGGCTGGGTATGTCAGATTCTCGGGCCCATCCAAGTTGACTCCGATAGGGGGCAAAATGGTATTGGCAGGAATTAGCAAAGTTGGATTTGAGGGTGCAGAGTGGGTTTGTGTAGGTGTTACCAGGGCATGGTAAGACCAGTGGGGATTGGGGGCGGGTGATAAGGGGAGTGGGTGAGGGGTAGAATATTTTGGTGGGGGTGGAGTTGGACTGGGGGCGAAAGGGCGAAGGGTTAGTGGGGGTGTGACTGGGATGGGGTGACTGAGAAACGTCGGAGGTGCAGGTGGAGCGAGGTGATAGGGGTATGAAGGGGAAGCGGATGGAGTAGGGGGTTACTGATATGAAGGGTTTGTAACTGGGATGGCATGGTGGGACGATGATGGGTTTATGGATGAAATGGGGTAAATCGGGGATGATGGAGTTGTGCATCGGGTGGGGTGACTGGGATATGATGGGGTAGTGGATGGAGTAGGGGGTATGGGTACGAAGGGTTTGTATATGGGGTGGTATGGTGGGGCGATGATGGGTTCATGGATGAAACGAGATAGATTGGGGATGATGGAGTTGTGCATGGAGCGGGGGAATTTGGGGATGGTGGAGTTGTGTATTGGGCCAGATAATTTGGGGATGGTAGGGTGGTATACTGGGTATTGGGATTTGGGGGTGTGTATGGGGTAGGATAGTATGGGGATGGTGGAGTTATGTATGGCATGGGGTGATTTGGGTGTGACGAAGAGGTATATGGGGTGAATTGGGAGTGAGGTGGATATGTGTATGATTGTGGTGAGGCTGTGCCCATTTGGATTTGATAGGTGAGAGCGGGAGTGGAAAAACACTGCCCTAAATCTAAGGGCTCCTCCTTGTATACCGGGGTGGGGAAGTAATCAGCTAAGTACAGCGGCTCGATCACCCCCACAAATGGTTCGTCCTTATTTATCTTGGGAAATGAGAACTCCTCTTATTACTGATGTAATCCAAGGGGTCAAACTCTTCTTCTTCCTCTTATACCCAATGGATGTTAGGCCTGGGGCCTCCTGGGTGCGGGGGTAGAGGGGCTTGATGGATGTTCTGGTTCTGTCCTTGAGGAAGCGGTGGGGGAATAATTTTTCCTACCTTAATTAGATCTTGGACAGCGTGCTTTAATGGGAAGCACCGATCCGTAGGGTGACTCGGCCCCTGGTGGAAGTTACAATGCAAGTTCGGGTCATAGTTTCTCGAGATTGGATTGGGTGGTGGGCGAGGCTGGAGTAAATTGACCAGACCCTTTTGTAGCAACACTGGCAATAAGACACTTAAAGATTGTCCTAACGGCGTGAACACCGTGGGTAAATGGGGCTCTCGGTCTGTTGTTTGGGCTGGGGGTGGTTGCATGGCCTTGAGCTGTATCGAGAGGGGATTGGTGTTGGCCTGAGGGTAAACGATATTCTGTACCTCGGCCCCTGGTCTTCTTTTGATTCTTGGTTTGGCAGCCTTTCGAACCCTAGTGGCCCCGTTGGCCACACTCTTTCCCAACTTGCACTCTCTAACGGCGTCATCGCAATGGTTGGCATTTCGGACCAAATCTGCAAAACTGGACTGTTGCTGATATACCAAAAAATCTGCGATGACTGGGAGAGCTCCCTTGGTTATTAATTCAATCTGCTCATCATCAGGAATCTGATGGGTCACCTGGGCAGCCAATGCCCTCCACCTTCCTCAGTAGGCACTGAAAGTTTCATCATGCCTTTGCTTCAAACGGGCCAGATCCGACTTCCTTGGCTCTATGTCCATGTTACAGACATACTGTTCTTGGAATAAGTGTGTCAGATCTTTCCAAGTTTTTATCATGGATGGTTCTAGGGACGTGAACCATCTCAGTGTTGGGCTCGTTAGACTCTTTTGGAACACTTTGATGAGGAGTCGTTCATTCCCACCGTACTGGCACATATCCCCACAATAAGATTTTAAGTGGGCGATGGGGTTGCCAGTGCCATTATATTTATCAAATGATGGCATCTTAAATTTTATGATAGGGGGACATCCGAGAATAGACATAAGTCTGAAAAGTCTGTCGAATGTAATTCCAGCCCTCACATCTTCATCATTGCTTACGTATACAGCTATCTCTGTTCTTTCGTTGCTCTGATTCTTTTGAGGTCAGAGTCTGAGACCTCCCCGATTTTGTTCGACCACAGGTGTGATGATGATGGGCACGGGGGGTCGAAGCTAGCACTCCTCATTGTATGGATCTCCTCCTCGTCGTTTGTCATTGTACTGGTGAGGGGCGAGGTCCGCTATTTGGACCTGAGGGGTGATTGGTTGGATGACCTGGTGGGGCCACAATGCTTGTAGGGGATGGGAAGGAGTGAATGGATGAGTGGTTTGTGGATGAATGATGTGCTGTGTTGGGTGCACATTCTGAGGATGATGGGGGTGTGGTTGATGTGGCGGAATGCTGTAGGCGTGATTTTGAGGAAAGGGGTGGATCTAATTTTTGGTTGGAGGCGGGATGGGGGCATAAGGGGTATAGGTGAATGAAGGGTACTAGTGAAGGGGTAAGGGGTTTGTTAACGATCCTTGATGAGGGTGGGTGAATGGGCCTTGGGTTTGGGCTTAATGGTTTTGGAAAGCTTGGGTTGATGGGCCTGGGGCCTGGGTGCGGGGGTTGGTATGATTTTGGGCCACTGGGCCCTGTTGGGTTTGGGCTAATGGGCCATGTGGGTATTGGGTGTGGGATGATGGGCCTTGGGCTGGGGTTTGATAGGTCTGGGTCCAAGGGCCCTGGGGAGCTTGGAACTGGGCCTGAGTCTAATGGGCTTGGGCCTGGGCCTGAGTATGGTGGGTTTGGGCTAGGGCCCATGGGCCTTGAAAGTTTTTGGCCTGGGTCTGATGGGTTTGGGCTTTGGCCCATGGGCTTTGAGGATTCAGGGTCTGGTGGGTTTGGTGGGCTTGAGCTTGAGATGAGTGGGCTTGGGTTTGGGAGTGGGCTTGGGCCCATGGTTCTAAACATAGTTGGGCTTGGGCCCATGGATTTGTGTGGGTTTGGGCCTGTAATGAGTGGGCTTGGGCCTAGGTATGATGGGTTTGGGCCCATGGGCCTCGATGATTCTGGGTCTGGTGGGTTTGGTGGGCTTGGGCCTGAGATGAGTGGGTTTAGGTCTGGGAGTGGTCTTGGGCCCATGGTTCTAAAGATATTTGGGCTTGGGCCATGGATTTATGTGGGTTTGGGCCTGAGATGAGTGGGTTTGGGCCTGAGGTGGGGGATCTTGAATGGTATGGATAATGGGTGGTTGGGCATGGTCATGGGGGAATGGGGTATGGAGGTTTTGGAGCCTAGATGTGGGGTTTGAAATGTAGGAATCCGAGAGGTAGCCCACATGGCATACATCATTCTCATGTCCTCCATCGAGGGCATGGATTCAGGTGTGAGATTGGAGGGTGATGGCCCATTCAAGGACGGAGGGGGTTGGGTGAAATTGGGCATGACCCGGGTATGGGGGGTATGAATGATTGTGCTTAGAGGGTGTGGATTTATGGTTATGGAAGACGGTGGGTTACTGGTCACACCTTGGAAAAAGTTGGGCATGACCTGGGTAAATAGGGGGGTATGTTGGGATGTGGATGGGCCATGTGATGTCGAAGGCATGTGAGATGAGGTAAATGGGATATAGGATGTAGGTGGCATGGATGATGAGGTGGATGGGATGTGGGAGGTAGGCGGGGCATGGGGCTCCCGATGGGGTCTTTTGGAGTAGGGGGGTGCGCTAAGGCTGTATGGATGGGAAATGGGGATGTATGGGTAGGTTGGGAAATGAGGCGTTTCAGTAGAGGATGAGATGGGGGTATGTTGGGAAAATGTAAGGGCGGGGGATGGGGTGGATGCGAACACGAGTGCCCCAAATGGACCCGTGACATCGAACCGGGGTTGGGTGAAGGTGTTGGAGATTGGGTCTTCTCATATACGAGAATGGGATGGGGATGATTGTGGGGATGTATCGGTGCTCGGTATGATCCGCTGACGAGTGTTGTGTCAATGCCTTGGGTAGGGGCCGAACACTTTCCTAG
The DNA here is from genome assembly GCA_021018995.1 of Chloranthus sessilifolius. Classification (NCBI taxonomy): domain Eukaryota; kingdom Viridiplantae; phylum Streptophyta; class Magnoliopsida; order Chloranthales; family Chloranthaceae; genus Chloranthus; species Chloranthus sessilifolius. Next base: position 58,862,006 of record CM037594.1, read on the forward strand.
TTCATTTTCTACGGGTTGGGTTTGAGGTCGCCGTAGTGACGGTCGCACCGAAAGTGCGCGTATATACGGATTTTTTATTTTTCTATATATTTATTTTTTTGGATTTTTCAAATGAAAATTATCTCCCCTATTTAAATGAATGATGATCTGGTGCCCTAGAAAAATTCCCGTCTCGGGTGATATATGCACCTTTAGTAGGTCCCATGGCGGGATCCGACACACTTCGGAAGAGGCGAAAGGGAACCCTTTCGTTCTATTGAAGGTGAGGGAATCCACGCAAACGACCCGATCCCCCGAAGCAAATCAATGAGAAGTTCCCTTCTTTTGACTGGGCAGGAGCATATTGGGCGTTACAGAATGCGGGGGGCTACTTTGGGCACTAATACAGCTAATCGGGGAACTTGTGTGGTGGATTGGGCCTCCGATCGGGCTGCTTGAACCTAGTATATACTGGGCGTCTGTATTATATACGCCTGACCAAAATAAATCAGATTTGGCTGGGCGTATTTATTATATACGCCTGGCTTAAATCTGGGGATTTTGGCTGGGCGTGTATATTATATACGCCTGAGTATTTCTGGGGATTTTTGGCTGGGCATATATATTATATACGCCTGGCAAAGACAATTCTGTCAGCTTGTTTTGACAGTGAACAGCAAGCCCACTATGAGTCGTTTAAACTGGTTTGCTGGGAGGGATGTTCCCGGGGACTGTTGTGTGTGTTATCGGGTCACTCCTTTCTGCTTCCTAGGGATACACAGCTGAATTCGGGCTATCTACGCTCTCACCATTACGGGTTTTACGGCTTGATTGGAATTGGCAACCCAACCGATATACCTCTAGAGCAAGCGTCTTCTCAGGTACTAGAAGGGGTGGTTCTTTTCAGAATCATCACCACTAGGGCTGCCGCCTTACTGGGAATCGGGTAAGTTATATCTGTGCCTAAACCCCTCGAAAACTACCCAAAACACGCAAAAACAGATTTGATTATGTCCCTAAACTGTTGGTTCACTTTTAATTATAGATTTTAAAAGGGGAGTGAATTTAAGTCCAAAATCGAGTCGGGGATGACAAGCCCGTGCCGCCTCAACGGGTCAGCGTCCACTGTTAGGATATGACCAGAAGTAAGAAAAAAGACGGGGCCAGTCAAGTGACTAGACGGGAAAAATAAATTGCTGAAAATTAAAACTGAATCGTAAAAGCAAGTAAGAAAGGTGCTAATCAAGCAACTAGGCAAAAATTGTTGAAATTTAGAGCCAAAACGTAAGGGTGAGTAAAAAAAGGTGCTAGTCAAGTGACTAGGCAAAAATTGCTGAAATTTAAAGCCAAAACGTAGGGGTAAGTAAAAAACGTGCCAGTCTAGTGACTAGGCAAAAATACTGAAATTTAAAGCCGAAACATAGGGGTATGTAAAAAAGGTGCCAGTCAAGTGACTAGGCAAAAATACTGAAATTTAAAGCCAAAACGTAGGGGTAAGTATGTTAGTAAAAATAACAAAAATGAAGGAAAACGCAGAAAATTAGAAAAAAAACAGCAATGGTTATTAAAGATAAAAAAAAAAGGCCAACAAGAGGGGAAGCGCTAGGGTGAAATCCGCAGCAGAGTCGCCATCTGTGCGTGCATGGATTCTCTCAAACCCGTCGCGGCGATGCACACGCGATGGGATAAAAATGTAGAGTAGCCACCCGGAGCTTTTGGTGACCCGGGAAACCTTTAAATAAATATTTTGAGCACCGAAGTGCTAAATATGACTCTGATTTACCGGTCTTTGCCAAAGACTCTAGGGTAGGGGCTTCGGTTATCGATCGGGAAGGGTTTAGGCACCCGATCAATCCGCACGTAGCGGTCTCTATCTATGGCCAAAATAAAAACAAATGGGCGGAGCTTCCCCTTGCCCCAAGGCAATACGATTCTATCAAGCTTTGAGCCAAACCAAAATTTCGGCGGCGTAACAGCTTGAATCCTTGGATGAAGGAAACACCAAGAAGGTAGAGGAAGAGAGGGGAGAGCCGAAGTTCACGGGCCCTTGTTGCACCGTGGAAGACCTTCGCTTCGGCGTGCTCCCGATGGCTTTAAATGGCTTAAACGGTAGAGGAATAGGTTCTAATGCTAGGATTCGGTAGATAGGGAGGGTAGGATGGAGCTATGGACTAAGCTTGACTAAAGAGGGGTGATCTAATGGTTGAAAAGGATTGCAAACGATGAACTAAGCATGCTAGAATTCTGGTTGAAAAATGCAAAATAATATATATTTTTCTCTCACTAGAGCTCTCTCTCTTAAGCTTAACTCTCAACCATAACTTTTTCAACCCCTTTGGGAAGAGGGGGGCCTCTCTATTTATAGAGAAGAGGTGGGTTAGAGGGTTACTTAAGAGCTAATTGGTTTAGCAATTAGGTAATTCTCCATCTAAGGTTTTCTAGGTTTTTAGGGTCCTAGGGGTTTGGGAAACTGGTTTCAATGGCAGATGACGGGGTGAGACCATGGGTGACTTAAGGGTTGCCAATAAGCTCAAAGGGGGGGCAACCAACCTTAAGACACCCACCTCAACCAAGGGGATGTTCAAAAGGTCAAACCAGATGGAGGAAATTTGAGCATTTGATGATAGTTACTATAGCTAAGCTGGGCGTATATATTACATACGCCTAGTTTATGCACAGTGAATTTCATGAAAACCAGAGGAGATCTGAGAAGGTGAGTGTCCGTGGTGGCCCCTACCTATGCTGGGTGTATGTATTATATACGTGTGGCCAAATTTGGCCCAAAAATGCTTGGCGTATGTAATATATACGCCTGACCAAAATGGGGCAAAATTTGTTGGGCGTATGTAATACATACGTCTGAGCAAAAGTTATGATTTTATGTGAAACTTCAATCGGCAATAACTTTCGAACCACAACTCCAAATTGGGTGATCTTTGGCTTGCTAGAAAGCTGGAGAAGTCCTCCTTCCAATGGTTTAGGGATCCTCCTTAGCAAGGGTCTGTGTAAAGTTTTGTAGCTCTCCTCCCATCAACTGCTCAAAAGGGTATCAGCCAAGTCAGGGAAGGGATCCTAGGGTTTAGGGGTGATCTCTAAGGGTTAGGGGAATGGTTCTAATGAGTTCAACTGCTCAGAAGGGTTTCAGCCGAGTTCGAGAAGGGATCCTAGGGTTTAGGGGTGATCTCTAAGGGTTAGGGGAATGGTTTTAATGAGTTCAGGGTATTTCCTAAATGTCTGGGTTGGTTCCTAAGGGTTCAAGGTGCCATCGGAAGCACAGGGGTACATCTCTCTCGGAGTACAGATTGATCGGGCCTTGGACCGAATTTGGGTGTCTACAAGTTCCAACCTCAGTTCTGTCAACAACCACAACAAATGCCTTTTAAAACTTTTCCCCAGACCTATCAACAGAATTTTGTTCCAAGGACCCAATAACAAAAACCTATGGCTCAGCCTATGGTTCACCCTGTGCAACAAAATGCCCCAACTCCAGCTTCTAGAACACCCTCTTTTGAAGAACAAGTTTTGGCCTCATTGTAGAACTTGGGTTCTTTGTCCCAAACAGTCCACTCTCATAGTCAAAGAAATAAAAAGATAGAAGACCATCTTGGTCGACTATCTAATGCATTGACAAAGAAAGAGGAAGGTGGGCTGCCTAGTCGGCCCATGGACAATCCGAAGAGATAATATGTGGTAGGTGAAGTTTCTTCTTCCCATGAGGAAGCCAAATTTGTCACCACATTAAAAAGTGGAAGGTTGGTGGGCAATCAAGTAGGCTCTAGGCCCTTGAAAATGAAGCAGTTCCAAAGAATGTACAGCAGGAGCAGCCCAGTTTGAATAAGGGAGATGTTAATGTTCTCCAACAGAAAATTGAAAAAAATGAAAAAATTGAAAATTAAAAAATTAAAAAAATTGATGAATTGGCTAAGGCTGCAAATGGGAGGCCAGCTCTCCATTTGCCATTTCCCAATGCTTTAAAAGCAGCTTCTCCTTTTGATAAAGGGAATGCCAAAGTAGAGGAAATGATAAAAACCTTTAAGCAAGTAAAGATCAACTTATCTTTACTTGATGCAATCAAGCAAGTGCCGGCCTATGCCAAATTTTAAAAGACCTTTGCACCTACAAATGACAATCAAGGATACATCTATCCAAGAAAGTCTTTTCAGCAGAAAAAGTGAACCAAGTCTTAACTATAGCAACTCCAACAAAGCTCCAAGACCCTGGAGTCCCCACTATCCCCTGCAACATTGGGGATCATACCATTGAAAAAGCCTTATTAGATCTGGGAGCTAGTGTGAATTTGCTTCCATACTCAGTTTATGAGAAGCTGGGCTTAGGTGAGTTGAACCCCACACATGTGGTTTTACAGCTAGCTGACAGATCAGAGAGAAAGCCTGTGGGAATCATAGAAGACGTCTTGGTTGGGGTTGACAAATTCTTTTATCCTACTGGTTTTCAGGTGTTGGATATGGACCCAAGCAAGTGTGCTACTGTTAGTCACTGATTTTTGGCACTTTCTAGACCTTTAAACCTGATTTTTGCTAGGACCTAGAGTGTTTAATAAATGCTTTTAGTGTTGTTTTGCAGCAAGAAGGTCATTGTGTCCTTAGTGCATTTTGCAGTTAAAAAATGTCAATAAGGAGAATTTTGAATTAGTCCACAGCTGAGAAAGAGAGATAAATGGAGCAGTGCTAAAGGACACATCAGCAGTTCAGCAAATGCAACACTTCAGCAGACCCTCATTCAAACCATGCAACATTTCCACTAGCAGCAACACACTCTCTAAACTACTCCCGAATACTTCAGCAAGAGCACACCAGCTGAACATTAGAACTCAGCAATGGTGGAAGGTGTAGAGGTTGTAGAATTACAGAACTGCATATATATATATATATATATATATATATATATATATATATATATATATATACATGTATGTGCCCACTTGGATCTGAAGATGTATACAGGCAGCTGATAGTAGTGAAGAATGATGTTGAATAGTGCAGCAGCATAGTCATTGGTGTAGCAGCCCACCTACCAAGCACTTGTAGCTCCCAAGCTCAGCCTGAGAAATGAAGCTTAAATGGCAGTAGCTGAACCTGCCGATACCCTGCAACTGCAAGCTCACCTTCTCGAGCAGAAGAAACCCCCATGTAGCAACCTGTCGAGAGGAATGCTGAGTTGTGCCACATTGAAGAACCTCTCAAGCTTTTGGCTGCTGGATTTAAACCTCTCAAGAACCCCAGCTGTAGGCTCTTCCATCCTATCGACTTGTTCAAGATTGAAGGAGGGCCTATCAAGCTGCACTTATAATTGGAATCCAAACCTGTCAAACTGCAGTGCACTCAATCTTGTCGACTTCCCAGCACTTTAACTTGTAGACTGGTGCAACATTAAGCCTCTCGACCAACAGCTTCAACCACCCCTTGAACCACTTGAGATCCCATTGTACCAGTCGACCTCCACCTCCCAACCTCACGACAACGTACCTAAAGCTGACATTTAAACTCCCATCCACAACAGCAACCTCCCATCCACAACAGCAAACCTCACGAAAAGGACCCTTGTAGCTTCAACAAACATGTCGGCACCTTTAGCCCTTCAGCATCCTCTCGACCAGCTGCTGCACTCTAACTCCCATCCTCTTGAGCAGATCTATCTTAGCTTCAGAACTTGTCAAGTTTTCCATCCAAACCTGTCATGCAAGCTTTAGCTCCCAACCATCTATCCTCCCGAGCATTTAAGTTGCAGCTTCAACATCCTGTCGAGTTCAGCCTCACCTACCACCCAACCTCTCGATCTGCAGCCAGCCCATCCTCACGATAGCTTCACCATGCAGCCCGCCAACCTCACGTCTTGTATTCCTCATCAAACCTGTCGAAGAGTAGCTGCTCCAACCTTCCCTTGAAACTTTCGAAAGCTGCAGCCCCACCTTGAACCTATCAAAGTGCAGCAGCCTAATCCTATCGAGCAGTCCTCCTCTCGCCAGCTTGAACCTATCGAGCAGTCCTCCTCTCATCAGCTTGAACTCGCTCAGCCGCAGCCCCACCTTGAACCTATCGAATGCCTTGCAGCTCCATCCTATAGAAAGGATCCTTCACAGCTCCTACAACCTATCGAGTGGTTGAATGTACAATAGCAGCAGCCTCCTAGCTTCCCTGCATACAAGTTTCAGCTGCAATCCAACCCACAGCACCCATTGACCGCCTAGATTTCTCAATTTGTTGCGATGCCCAACCTCTGGCTTTCTCCAATCAGCCGATGTGCCGTCGAGATCCTATCCAACGGTCGATTTCTCAGAAAGCCCCTCAAATTTGGCGTCTTATGTGTAGCTGCATATGCATTTATATATATACGCTTCTTGCTTCAGCTGAAAAACCAGACCATAGCAGCCTTTGACTGCTTAAATATCTCAACCTGTCAAGAAGCCCAACCTCCAGCTTGCCCCAAATCTGTCAAGATGCAGTCAAGATCCTATCCAACCATTGAATTCTAAGAAAACCACACAAACCAGGCGCCTTAACTGCAGCTGTAGTTACGCAACCTGTCGAAGGGTTCTTTGGAATGCAAATTAGAACCCATTGAATGGTTCATGTGGCTACAGCTCCACCTATCGAAATGCTTCAAGCCTATTCTTTCAAGCTACATCCATGTGATCTAACATCAGCAGTTTAATAAACATGGCCCATTTGGGCCTGTTTTTGAAAATAATTATAGCAGAGGCATTTTGGGGCAGCCAAGAATAATTTGTGGGCAATGACTTGAGGTGTGCAACTGGAAAAAGGGGTAGCTTGGGTCTATTTTGCAGAAAACAAGTATAAAAATGAGTAGCTGAATAATTATGGTAAGCAAGGGCAATTTTGGGAACTCCAATGCACAGGAAACCTTGCACATGGGTATGAGCTAATTTTTGGGGGGAATACAAGTTACCTTCAGCTGGGCCCAAACAAAACCGGATCCTTATCTCTTCTCTGATTGGTTGAAACTCTTAAACAGGGATTAAGCTTAAAATGAAATCCTCTCCTTTGATTGGCTGCAATCTAAAGCATAAGGATCAATGCAAATGTATAAATAGAACTCCTTGCTATTTTTCTTCAGCAAGGAAAGTAGGAACAAAGGAATAACTTGAGTTCTCCTTAGCTCATGTAGGTTTAGTTTAGATTTTTATTTTCTTTTTTCTCTTCCCCCTTCTCTCTCTAATCCAGCATGTTGGATTAGATCTAGATAGTAGCTCAGATCTAGTTTGTAATTGTAATTTCGGCATGAAGAAAAGTGGATCGATGCACAGACTACAGATTTGAGAACAAGTTTATTGTAAGTTGTTTTGTTTGAAGCAATAAATTATTGATTTTAAAGCTTAGTTAGATCTAAAGATCTTATGGTCCCATTAGATTCTCGATTGGATTTGTGTAGAGGAGTTTGTTAATCAGCTCACCCAGTTAACTGGTAGATCTCTTGATGACCATCTGATTTCCCTGGCCTGTGGGTGTCTGTGCCTGTGGCCTTGCATCCACAGCATCTGTAGTGATTATTTTATTCTGATCAAAGCCATTGGAATGGAGGAAATCTATTGGATGATTTGTGACCATTTAAGTGGACAAATCATAGCCATAAGATCAATCCAAACCGGGGATGGAGGAAATCTATTGGATGTTCTGTGACCATTGAAGTGGAAAGATCATAGCCATAAGATCAATCCAAACCACCGGTCTAAATCAGATTCTTATACCTTGCATTTGTGCTTATAGCCAAATGAAGGATGGCTGCATATCCTCAGATCTTGGTCTGTTTTGCAATGAAAACCATGCCCTAGATGTCTATTTCTCATCATTTTATATTTTATTTTTCCAACCATCTTCCTCCGTCTTTTAGTTTAGTTTTATTTCAAATTTGTAGAATTAGATCTAGTGACACCCGAAAAGCTCTCTTTCTCCTTAGAATTACCAGATCTGTAGTCAGATCTGGAGGTCTACTATACACCTCTTAGGTTTAGATCAGTACTCCCTATGGGACAAACTCTTATTAAAACTTGCTATAAAGGACCCTGTATCTTGTAGGTCTAGGATATTTTAGATGTGCTGAACCCATCCTCTATTTTTACTTTACTTTTATTTTGCTTTTATCATTATACAATAAATTAGCACACTGAAAATCCCCAACAAGTTTTTGGCGCTGCTGCCGGGGAATTTTGATCTAGATAGTAGATCTGAGTTTTTCAATTTTGTAGATTTGATTTTCATTTTAATATTTACTTTAAACCCGAACTTTACATTCCAAGTGCTTGATTAAATGTCTACTGCAGTTTTGTATAGAAAACTAGTTTACTGTAGCAGAATTTTTTTATTTTTCTGAGTTTTTATTCTTTGCCTTCTAGCTATTTGGAATAAATGTTGTCACTCTTTTGTCCTTTGGCAAAAATGAGGCAGTGGCCTGAGTTTTTCCTTTTAATTTTTGTCAATATGCTTGAATAAAGTACTGCTACAGTTGTTGGATTTTTGTAGATCAGGAGCAATGGCCACAAGAGGGGTCGATGGGTTGCAGCAGGAGCAGATCTGCCTGAATTTGCATCCCCATCTCCATTACATTCATTTTCTATTTTTAAATTCTTTTTGACCAGCAGTTTTGTTGTGTTTGCTGTCATTCTAATTTTTGTATAAGCCAACAAAACCAAATAATAAAAAAATAATAATAGAAGAAAATGAAAATACAAATTAAAATTTCTTATTATTTTTCAGCAATAGTAAATAAGGGCTCTTGCTGAGCCCAGGCTGATCCAAAACAAATAAAAAAATAGAAAATTATAAAAACATAAAAAAATATCTTCTAGATGGGTTGTTTTTCTTTGTTTGTATCCAATTTTCCCATCTGGACCTGCTGAGATCTTATTTTTTTTCATTTTTAGGAATCATGTAGGATAATGAGCAGTGGCTCATAGGCTGTTTTGAATATTCAATGGACCCACTGATTTTATTTTCCTTCGAGATTTCTTCATCATAAATGGGTCTCAGCTGTGTATGAATCCTGCTTTTAATGTGTGCTCCCATGCTTAATTATTTAGAAATTCTTTTGGATTCATACACATCATCAACATAGGGGTCAGTCTTATGAATCTTGCTTTTCACTATATGTTATTCATGCTGATCATTTTTATAATCACTTAGATTCATAAGTAGCTGATTGGCTCAGGCTTTTGGGTTTTCTTTGGGCGTAGGGGATTTATGATTTTCTCTTACGATCCTCTGTTTTAGGAATTTTAGTTTAAATTTTGTTTTTAGATTGCTGAATTCTCTTTCTTAGGTTAATGTGTCTTAGTTTTAATGATTTTTTTTGCATTTTTCAATGATTGTTGTCAGTTTCTAACCTTCTTTTCCTGATTTTGTGTTTAGAATTGTATTTTTATATCTGCATTTCTCTATTTTTTTAGCTTTGTATTTAGTCCCTTACTTTGTTTTTACTGTTTTTCTATTTTTGGTAGTAGTTTCCTTTCATTTACATAATAGTTCTTTTATTTTTTTTTATCATATATTCAATTTTTAGATTTAATTTTGTAGCAGTTTTAGCTTTGTTTTATTGTTTTTCTGTTTTACCAGTAATTTCCTTCACTTGTATATCATTTTTTCCATTTTGCTGCTCATATATTCAGTTTTGTTTTTCTTTATTTTCTGCTGCACATAGCTATAATTTTTCTGCTTAGTTTTTCTTTCTTCCTTTACCCTGCTGCCCCTAATATCTTATTGTGTAGAACATTGAGGACAATGTTTATCTTAGGTTTGGGGGTATGGCAGGTGTGCCAATGAAATAAGTTAATGCTTTATGAAGCTATGTTGAAAAAGTTTTTGAAAAGAAAGTGATTTCCCACCTGATTTTTTGGAAACGAGGAAATTAAAAACTTTTTAAAATTGAAATGAGCTGTAGTTTTAACATTTCTCATGAAGCAAATGTCAAGAATTTTCAAAAATTGATGTTTAGTGAACCTGAAGTTAGAGAAAATTGTAAGGATATCACCCAAAAATTTGATGGAAGGCCATACCCAGTGAGATTTGGGCAAGAAAAAAAAAAAAAATCTTTGAAGAGTGTCTTGGCAATTTTTTCTGCTCTAAGGACTGATTGGACCTAATTCTGCTCACTAGAAGTTAGGCAAATTCAAATTGAAACAGCTTGACAGCACTCATGATAGTGAGGACATGAAGTAAGGCCATCCTTTGGACAGCTTGAGCCTAAATGTAATGACCCGAAAAATCTGAACCCGAACCCGACTGAAATAGTGTGCGTATCCGGCACGGAAAACAAGGTCACCTTAAAAATATTAAATAAATAATGTAAGCATGTCTAAGATACTGTGTGTGTAAAAGAATCAAGTTAAAAGATTTAATTTAGGCCTTTAGTAGATGAGTCGTGCACCGACGCATCGTGTGCCACTCAACACCGAAACCAAACTCTATTTCAAGTGGATAAGCCTAACACACTTTTGCAGTGTTATCGCTTTGCACCGAAACCAAACCCTTTAGCTAATTAAAAGGCAAAGCTTCTCAAAGAAGCTTCAAGTTTCAAGCCTTGCAAATTTGAAAGCTAGAGAGAGAGAGAGAGCTCACAACCTTCAAACCCCTTCTCGTGAGATTTCGATCACGAGATCGCCATCGCTACAGAGGACTCCGCACTCGCAGAAGGCTCGTGGACGCTTGTATCAATGGTGTTCCGCCGCTTATAAATCTGGACCGTTCAAGCCCTTTTGTTAGAAACCCTATTCCTTTTAAGGAAAAGAACCCCATTTTCAAAGAGCCGATCATCGTGGAATCGCCTCCGTGCTTGGAAGAGGTTAAGATCGACGTAAGGATGAACGACATCATCTTCAAGTCCTTGTGATCGATCTCGTGGATTCATCGTGGAAATCGAAAGTTTCGTTTCGAAACCCCTTTTGGACAACGATCCTTAAAGGCGCGAAATCGATCAAAGAAAGGTTAGTTTTCTTTGATTTTAATGGTTTAGATTACAGAACAAATCCTTGTTTTGGTTTAGTGTGTATTTATGAAGTATTAATGGTGATTGAACAACCATTAGTGGAAGGAGATCAAAAAATGGAAGGAGGTGAACTCCATTAATGACAAACTTTTACATCATTGGTGATCGATCACCAAGGTGGTGATCGATCTACAGGAGGGTTGGTGATCGATCACCAAGGTGGTGATCGATCAATCAGTATAAGCCTTATGGGGAACAGTGACCCCAGAAGCTAGAAGTTCATGCTCGAGGTGGTGATCGATCTACAGGAGGGTTGGTGATCGATCACCAAGGTGGTGATCGATCTACAATGAGGTTGGTGATCGATCACCAAGGTGGTGATCGATCTACAAGGGAGTTGGTGATCGATCACCAAGGTGGTGATCGATCAACCTAGACTGTGCCGATACTGCTTCAGTGTTTTGGTGATAACTTTTTACTCCGAACTCCGATTGATGCGATTCTTGCGGCATTGGAAAGAGGACAACTAAATCTACAACTTTCATGAATTAAATAACTAATTAATAAATTGTTTTGATGATCAAAATTGAGCTTGAAGTTTGGCCAAGTTCTAAGTTAGCACGTGTTAACTGAAGTATCGGTATAGCTTCGGTATTTTGGCCATAACTCCTTGTCCTGAACTCCGATTGACGCGATTCTTGATGCGTTGGAAAGATTATGACAAGATCTAACTCTTTCATGAATTAGCCAAATCTTAAATCAAATGTTTTAATTGTCAAAACGAAGTGGGAAGTTGGGTTAAGTTTGGAATCAACATGAAATTACCCATTTCCGTCTCTGTTTTGAGAAAATACTTAAATACGTCAATATTATTAATATTTAGGATCAATTTTTATACATCATCATGTGTGTGATGTAGACAAAAGAGTGGAGGCCGTAGATAATAACTTTTGGACTGCTTTAGAACGGCGTTGGATTTGCTTAGAAAGAGGTCTGACCTGAGGTAGGAGAAAACCAACTTAAACTGCTTTTGAGTATGATTTTATGTTCATTTCATGTTCATGCCCTGATTTCTGTTTTTACCAAGCATGTATGCATAGCACGATCCTTGTCGTTTTGATTTCTGTTTCCGATCTGTATATCTGAAAAATCTGTTTTCTGAATTCCTGCTATCTGATCTGTGAGGTATATAAGTATGTGATTTGATGATTTAATCCAGATGATCCCCACCGGCCCGGCGGTATATCCGGAGTCCAGGCACACTTGTGCATTTGCTTTCAAATCCTCGGCACAATAGCGCTCCATAGATGAGGCATTGTTGCACTTTCAAAATTGTTCATGTGAACGACGATTTGGTTGGGGTTTCCTATCGGTCATTCCTGTTTACTCCGTGCTATACAGTCACGGGAGTTTCTTAAGTTAAATAGACACACTTTAAGTATTCTGATAATATATCTGCATAACATCTGACATCTTGCATAAGGTTTCCAGCTTTTAACTGATTTGCTTTGAGTACATGATCTGGATTTGTTTTCTGATATGAGATAGCATGATCTGCATATTCAATTCATTTAGATGGTTTTTCTTCTATTGAGCTATGATGTAGCTCACCCTGCTTTCTGAAATCTTTTAGGTTCTGAGGCTGCAGTGCCCGGCACCGAGAGTGACCCGGATTATCAGCCGGATCCCGAGGCCGAGGCAGAGGACGAGAGGCCGACGTCGGACGAGTTTTATCCTTAGTCCGGTATCACGAATCGCTATTTTGGGATTTTGTGTAAACCTTTGATTATTGTGCTTTGGTGGCCACATACGTATTTACTTTCTGTAGATATTTTCTTCCTTTTATAGTATTACTATACATTCTATTGGAACCATTATTAGGAACCATTGTTTTGGGTGATGGATGTCTATCACCATTGGTTCTTCCTGGTTCTATTTTGGGAATGTATATTTTTACATATTTAGATACATGTATATTTTATTACTTCTTTCTATTTTAGATGCCTTGTGATAACTCATGCTACCACTGCTGGACAGTGTCTGCTTGGTTTCCGCTATACGAGCAGACACTTCGTGATTTGTCCTGGGGATCATCCAGAGTATGATCCTGATGGCACGGATTTCTTGGAGACGGAAATCCGGGCTGTTACAGTTGGTATCAGAGCCTAGGCTTTAGGTCGTGTTAGGACTTCAGACTAGGCTATGGATGTAGGTATGATTGGGAAGTGAATTTTCTATAACTCAATTAGGACTTTAGCAAAGTTAGTGGAGTTTTGGTTTTAGCTTCTATAGGGAACTCGCAGCTATGGCTGGAGATTTAGAACTTGGGATTCGATTTAAGACTTAAATGGTGGATCTCATAATCACTTTTAAGGGAAATATTAGATGATTTGATAAATGTACGGCTATTAGATAAAATATGTTTTAAGATGTTGTTGGAACTTTGGGCCATTGTGACTATGACAATTATTGATGGGAATTTTGTGTCATGCTAATAGATCGAAATGGCACCACGAAAGAAGGCTAAGGTTGTACACACGGGAGGAGGTGAGCCGGATAGGAAGTTGCTTGAAGCGATGCTTAGCACTATGACTCAGCAGGCTGCACTACTTACGGCAATGTTGAGAAGGACGACTCACACCTCTCCATCGACGTTAAATGGATTATGTTCTAGGTGTGACGGGCGACACCTAGCGAGAGACTGTAGAAGATCTACTGGGGCTTGTTTTAGGTGTGGACGAATGGGACACTTGATAAGACATTGTCCTGCCTTGAAAAAGGAAGCGGTGGCCTCGACAACCACTCAAGGTAGTTCTCGCTCTTTACATCCGGCGACGACTAGAGTTACTTCGGTACGGCAGGCCTTACCTGTTTCCTCATCTACACCATTTGTAACATGTGCGTGGTGTGGGAAATCTCATAGAACGGAGGCTTGTAGGTTTCTCTCGGGTGCTTGTTTTAGATGTGGTCAGCAAGGACACCGAGTTAAGAACTGCCCAGATAAGCGACAGAAGTAGGAGACCTCGACGTCTACTTCTAAGCCGATTCTTCCTGCGACTCAAGATGCCCAAGGTATAAGTTCAATATCAATTGTCAAGATTTTATTTTAATGTTCAGATGATTTAGAAATTTTATTGGTTTTGACACGTGCGAAATATCATAGCATTATCACTTGTGTATTGACTTAAATCACTTGCATGACATAAACGAATTCTAAATTTAGAAGATTAACTATGTAAGTGATAGTTATATTGGCAGACTTAATAAATCTTGATAGTTACAATAAATATTTTTTTAGGAGAATTGTTTAGTGAATTTGAAATTTCCTTAATACTTATGAGAAATGAAGTTGAATTAGCAGACTTAATCCTAGTATTCTTCTTCCAAACTAATGAGTCATGATTATGGTGTAATTAAATGCGTTCCTTCTAAACGTGAGTTCAGTTGTTAATCGCTGTAGTTTACTCGGGAAGTTTTCTGAGAATTGGAAAAGTCTAAGACAATCATGTCGGTAATTGATAGAGGATAAGAAAAATTTAATTATGGATATCATGAGAGAGCATAATTGGATGTCGCTATGGTGGATTACATTGTTTCACCTAGCCATGATGAGCATTGTAGATTTTTAAGGAATATATGGAGATTTAGTTAGTATAGGGAGTGTGTTGAGAGTTGTGCACATGAAAGGTCGATTAATCATGCCTAAGTATTTATGTATGACATTGAGAGCAATCATTTGCAATCATCTCCTTGATTTGAAAGGCTAGATGTGTCACACTCTTTTGCCCTTCCTGTATGATCGAAATTCTATTCGCGTATCATAAGATTGGTTAAGGGTATAAAGTTTGAAGATTTTACGATCGTTGTGGTAAATTTTAGAGGTTCTCATATTGGTGATAGCTTTATCTCATTTTGCTGATGGCTTTATCTCATGTTGGCGATGGCTTTATCTCATTTTGCTGATGGCTTTACCTCATTTTGGTAATGGCTTTATCTCATTTTGGTGATGGCTGTACCTCATGTTGGTGATGGCTTTATCTCATCTTGGTGATGGCTTTATATCATTTTGGTGATATCTCTTACCACCGTTGCGTATCAGAAAGTGGGTGAGTGTGAACATTTGTTCGTAGACAGATGAGACCTATTTCAAGTCATGAGTTGATTTATTCTGATAACGATAGCATCAATGTGGTGAATCGGATTTTCGGATGGATGGTATGTTTCAAAATTGGTCTACTGTGCTCCATGAGTATTTTTACAATCGTAAGGGGTCACTGTGATTAGTACAATGGAAATGATACATGATCACTAATGATCAACATCGTTGAAGTGAAGATCTGCTGAATGGACAACACATTATATTTCTTTCAAGGTTTGGTTGATCTTATTTATAGATACATTCTGGTTAAGTAGTCTTAATCTCATGATCAATATACAATTCTTTGTGGAATGAACACCAGTCAAGTAAATAAGGGGGACATCCTTAATAAAAAGCCCAACAACTAGTTTTTGCCTATGTATGAATTTTGTGGGTATTATAGTCATTTTCTTTTGACTAATGGTTAACGTGATGGTGACATACTACTGTATATAATTGCTTATGGAGGTGTGATATGAGATACCTGGTGCATGAGAAAACTGTCACACTTTTTCAGTAGATTTGGGGTGAGTCTAGCGACTAGTACATTAACTTGACAATTTCACCTATAGGGGTCGTGTGGATACACTGATTTTGGGGGAAACTATTTCGACTCTGGATGCGTGTGAGTCCATTGTGGACGTGTGGACTCAGAGAGAGGGGTTGTGCATATATGACTGGCGACTGTATGGTTGTGACTATTTCACACGTAATACCTCTGCGTGTGTACATTGACGCTACAAACAATTGAGTTTTACTCGGGATATCTTTAGGATATTTTCGAGGAGGAAAATTCTTCCCAGATGGAGAGATTATGATAACCCTAATTTGGAGGACGTTGAAATTATGATGGGGACTTCTAAATTATATGGCTTCCTGCAGGTAGATTGCTAATCTACGGATTATAGATGTGCGTACGTGTGGATGGTGGAAGGACTCTTGATGTGTCTTCTTTACCCACATGTTGCTACTTAGGGAGAGATGCCCGTCTGGTCACTGGTTCGGCTATGTGGAAGTCAAATGTAATGAGGTGCGTTAGATTACGTATGGGTACGGGACACATGTGTGTACGGTGTGGACAATTGATGTGATCTTGCACACCTATGGGGGGTGTGTATGCTTTACATACTAGCGGTTAGAAGTATAAAGGCTTGACTAGGAATGGAGATTATTCCTTTTGGCTTTAACTCTTGCAATTATGTTAAGTGGTGGAATTTAAGACGAAGAGAGAGATTTGGTGAGGGCGTTATTGCTCATGAATGTGGAGCATGGACGCCATGCGATTGTGTCGAAGCTAGCAAGGATCGCCACTAGTTTTTTTTGAGATTGTTAAACCATTGGAACCCTAGAGCTTGTCGAGCTGGGGGCTGCGAAATCGGCCGACCCAAGGTACGATACTTTAGCAGTATGTTCTTTATGTTATTGGTGTTCAATGGTGTGAAAGTCATGGGGCGGGATGGAGGATAGAACCCTAAACCATTGAATTCGCCAGTAAATCACTCAGCTACTGAGGCAAAATGGGAGCGTGAAACCAAAATTCGTGAGTCATACCTGCTTTTGTTCACCTAATGCGAGAGGAAATTTTTGCGATTTTTAATTCTAACCCATTATTGCTTTATGTACGTGGCAATTACAATTCCATACAGTTGGAGTTGTCTAGATAGCATATACTGATACCCTATATGTAGTGAAATAGCGACTGGATAATGCCTCAATTAATGAGGTGTGTTTAAAGAAATAGTTTGACTGTAATGATTGATCAATCAATTTTGTGAATTGATCGATCAACTGCGCATTTGATCGATCAAATAAGTGATTGATCGATCAAACCAGTTTATACTATGTCCTGTGAAAAAAAAAAAGGACTGTCTGATCGATCAAATTGAGCATTGATCGGTCAATTTTATCGATGCAAGTTATATTGTGGGTTTTTATTTTTTTCACTTGCTATCGGAGCTTCTTGCTTTGATTCATTGGATCGCATTTTGCTCGGCTATTAGGATAAACTCTAATCTTTTCCTTGTTTAGGGGGTTTTTGTGCATTTTTGTACATTTTAGACTATGGGACCGCGAACGAAGACTTCGTCGTATAAAATCCCTACATCTCGGGCTCGTACATCGGTGCCAATCGTGAAATCGGTCGCACAACCCTTGTGCAACCCGTGACACCAATCGAACAAGATGTGCCACCCGTTCAAAACCCACAGCCACCACTAATTCAACAAGAACTTCCAAAAGAGTGGTGGGCTTCTAAAACATTATTGCCTGAATGTGCTTTCGACTCTAAACTATTCGAGGATTGGCTCGAAATGGAATGGGCGATCGACTATGTTGCTAAGCTAGGGTTGAGAACATTGCATGAGTCATTTTACGTCCATTTTTGTCCTCATATAGTGAGGCTCTTTTATCACCATCTTTATCGGGGTGACACTCATCACAAATTGGTCACCAACATTGACGGCTGTGACTATAAATTTAACCAATTTGATGTCGCCGTAGCTTTACTATGTTCCTCACGGTATGTGGAGACTTGTTGTTGCCACCATATGTCCAAGAAGTCCCATACCATGATAGACTTGTGGTCAGTATAGTTCAGGTCAAGCCCTTATTGAGCCCAACTCCCTGATAGACTATGGGTGGTTGATACTTTTATCCAGTGTGCCATAACCCCATTTTTGCACAAGTCCGCGAGATCAATGATAGAGATTTACTGTTTGAGAAGCAGAAGACTGCTTCAAAGAAAGAGCTGTCAGAAGCTCAATTGATAACACGAATGGTCGAGCAGTATGTCGCATTGACAGAGGAGTATAGCCTGGCTCCTGGCGAGCCTCGCTTGACCAAGAACATTAAAGTTTTCAAGCTTAAGGATTAGACCAAGAGCTATAATCTATTGGTCAAGAGTTTACCTGAGGAGGGGGTTATACCACTCCGATTGAGGAGGTGCCTGATGGGCAGGCACTAGATGATGGGGGGCATAACCTTACGTCGCACTTGAGGGGGATGCATCTGCTGTCCCTGTAACCAAATATTCATTTTGAGGTTCTGTGCACGTTTGCTAGGGTTAAAACTGTTAGTATCTGTTAGACATTTTCGGGGACGAAAATTTCTATGGGGGGGATAATGTAATGACCCTAAAATTCTAAACAGAACTCGACTGCCTTGATATACGTGCCTGGCACGAAAATCAAAATAAATTAAAAATTTATGAAAATATTATTGGCAAAAATAATTTAGAACTTAGTTATTCTATCTTAATCTATTACTATAATATAATGAAATTTTGTGACATAATTATCAACGCTTTGGTTAAACTTGTGGGCATAGTAGACACATTTAGGTATGCTTTTTTAAATGAAAATTCCTTGAGGAAGGGTAAATATCATGACCCTAATTTTTGGGCATATTGAATTATACTCATACCTTTTTGAAACTGGCATGTCGATTTTCGAGGACGAAAATTCTTTAAGGTGGGAAGAATGTAATGACCGAAAATCGAACCGAACTAACCCGATCGAAATAGTGTGCGTGATCCCAAGACGGAAAACAAGGTCACCTTAAAAAAAATATTTAATAAATAATGTAAGCATGTCTGAGATACTGTGTGTGTAAAAGAATCAAGTTAAAAGATTTAATTTAGGCCTTTAGTAGATGAGTCGCACGGCGCGTGTGCCACTCAACACCGAAACCAAACTCTATTTCAAGTGGATAAGCCTAACACACTTTTGCAGTGTTATCGCTTTGCACCGAAACCAAACCCTTTAGCTAATTAAAAGGCAAAGCTTCTCAAAGAAGCTTCACCCGGTTGCAAGCCTTGCAAATTTGAAAGCTAGAGAGAGAGAGAGAGAGCTCCCGTCAACCTTCAAACCCCTTCTCGTGAGATTTCGATCGCGAGATCGCCATCGCGCAGAGGACTCCGCACTCGTCGCAAGGCTCGTGACGTCGGTATCGATGGTGTTCCGCCGTTTATAAATCTGGACCGTTCAAGCCCTTTCGTTAGAAACCCCTATTCCTTTTAAGGAAAAAAGAACCCCATTTTCAAAGAGCCGATCACTGTGGAATCGTCTCCCGTGCTTGGAAGAGGTTAAGATCGACGCGTAAGGATGAACGGCATCATCTTCAAGTCCTTGTGATCGATCTCTGTGGATTCATCGTGGAAATCCGAAAGTTTCGTTTCGAAACCCCTTTTGGACAACGATCCTTAAAGGCGCGAAATCGATCAAAGAAAGGTTAGTTTTCTTTGATTTTAATGGTTTAGATTATAGAACAAATCCTTGTTTTGGTTTAGTGTGTATTTATGAAGTATTAATGGTGATTGAACAACCATTAGTGGAAGGAGATCAAAAAAAAATGGAAGGGAGGTGAACTCCATTAATGACAGCTTTTCTGTCATTGGTGATCGATCACCAAGGTGGTGATCGATCTACAGGAGGGTTGGTGATCGATCACCAAGGTGGTGATCGATCAATCAGTATAAGCCTTATGGGGAACAGTGACCCCAGAAGCTAGAAGTTCATGCCCGAGGTGGTGATCGATCTACAGGAGGGTTGGTGATCGATCACCAAGGTGGTGATCGATCTACAATGAGGTTGGTGATCGATCACCAAGGTGGTGATCGATCTACAAGGGAGTTGGTGATCGATCACCAAGGTGGTGATCGATCAACCTAGACTGTGCCGATACTGCTTCAGTGTTTTGGTCATAACTTTTTACTCCGAACTCCGATTGATGCGATTCTTGCGGCATTGGAAAGAGGACAACTAAATCTACAACTTTCATGAATTAAATAACTAATGAATAAATTGTTTTGATGATCAAAATTGAGCTTGAAGTTTGGCCAAGTTCTAAGTTAGCACGTGTTAACTGAAGTATCGGTATAGCTTCGGTATTTTGGCCATAACTCCTTGTCCCGAACTCCGATTGACACGATTCTTGATGCGTTGGAAAGAGTACGACGAGATATAACTCTTTCATGAATTAGCCAAATCTTAAATCAAATGTTTTAATAGTCAAAACGAAGTGGGAAGTTGGGTTAAGTTTGGAATCAACATGAAATTACCCATTTCCGTCTCTGTTTTGAGAAAATACTTAAATACGTCAATATTATTAATATTTAGGATCAATTTTTATACATCATCATGTGTGTGATGTAGACAAAAGAGTGGAGGCCGTAGATAATAACTTTTGGATTGCTTTAGAACGGCGTTGGATTTGCTTAGAAAGAGGTCTGACCTGAGGTAGGAGAAAACCAACTTAAACTGCTTTTGAGTATGATTTTATGTTCATTTCATGTTCATGCCCTGATTTCTGTTTTTACCAAGCATGTATGCATAGCACGATCCTTGTCGTTTTGATTTCTGTTTCCGATCTGTATATCTGAAAAATCTGTTTTCTGAATTCCTGCTATCTGATCTGTGAGGTATATAAGTATGTGATTTGATGATTTAATCCAGATGATCCCCACCGGCCCGCGTATATCCGAGTCCGAGCACACTTGTGCATTTGCTTTCAAATCCTCGGCACAATAGCTCAATAGTTGAGGCATTGTTGCACTTTCAAAATTGTTCATGTGAACGACGATTTGGTTGGGGTTTCCTATCGGTCATTCCTGTTTACTCCGTGCTATACAGTCACGGGAGTTTCTTAAGTTAAATAGACACACTTTAAGTATTCTGATAATATATCTGCATAACATCTGACATCTTGCATAAGGTTTCCAGCTTTTAACTGATTTGCTTTGAGTACATGATCTGGATTTGTTTTCTGATATGAGATAGCATGATCTGCATATTCAATTCATTTAGATGGTTTTTCTTCTATTGAGCTATGATGTAGCTCACCCTGCTTTCTGAAATCTTTTAGGTTCTGAGGTGCGTTCTAACGCAGAGTGACCCGGATTATCAGCCGGATCCCGAGGCCGAGGCAGAGGACGAGGAGACGGACGTCCAGGCGGACGAGTTTTATCCTTAGTTTGGGTATACGAGTCTGCTATTTTTGGGATTTTGTGTAAACCTTTGGATTATTGTGCGCCTGGTGGCCACTTCTGTATTTACTTTCTGTAGATATTTTCTTCCTTTTATAGTATTACTATACATTCTATTGGAACCATTATTAGGAACCATTGTTTTGGGTGATGGATGTCTATCACCATTGGTTCTTCCTGGTTCTATTTTGGGAATGTATATTTTTACATATTTAGATACATGTATATTTTATTACTTCTTTCTATTTTAGATGCCTTGTGATAACTCATGCTACCACTGCTGGACAGTGTCTGCTTGGTTTCCGCTATACGAGCAGACACTTCGTGATTTGTCCTGGGGATCATCCAGAGTATGATCCTGATGGCACGGATTTCTTGGAGACGGAAATCCGGGCTGTTACACTAAAGATCCTACCCTTTGAACTGCCTTTGATACACACCATTTGTGCCTTTACAATCACAGTTTTTCTTTGATGGAAACTAGAAATTTTGAACCCAAAACCTTTGTGACCAGTTTCAGTTCACCCTCAACCTGAGAAATTAGAAAATAAGAGGAGAAGTGAGGTCAGAGGAGCAAGGATTCAAGTTTAGTCCAGCAAAAGGAGAACTCATTTAGTGGTGTTGTGGAATCCCAGCCAGAAAAAAAAAAGAAAAAAAGAAAAAAAAAAAAAAAAAGAGAAAAATATAAAAAAAAAAAAAAACAGAATAAAAGGTTGAGAAAGAGAAGTCATTTCATTGAAAGACTGAAAAGAAGATTAGAAACTTATCACTTCAAATCTAAAAATTCAAGAAGTAGATGAAAGTGTGTTGAAATGAAGAAGGTGTTATCTGAATCACCTTACCTTTACTGATTTCTCAATTTGAATCCTTGTTATCCCTTTTGTTTTTTCACAAACCTCATCCCTAAGCCACATTACAACCCAATAAAAAGACCTTACTGATCTGAAATGGATTGAGCAGTCATGTGGAGATAAGGATTTGTTCAATCTATGGTATAAGGAACTGGAGAAGTCAGAAATCAGAGCGATGCCTATGCTCATGCTTGCAGTCCTATTTGAGGTCTGTAACTGCTCTTGAGCTGTGTGAAATGAAGCACCCTTCTATTTTTGTTGTGAGTGGCAGCCCCGGTAAAAGTTGGGTTTGAAATCTGATTTGTTTGGGGCATTATCAAAACAAAATTCTTAAATTAAAGGTGAACTCTGAATCAATTTTCGGGAACAATGCCTTGACATGAACTGATTGAGAATGAAGGAATTACAGCAGAATTTCAGCTTTTGAATTGGTGATTTTTCTGCTGAAAATCCTCTAAAACTGAATGGACATGGTGTGGAATTTATTTTATTTCCCTCAAACTCTGTTTTAACATGATTGCATGAGTATTAGCTAATTTTATCGGAGAAGTTTAGGGGTACCTTCACTGAAAACCCTCAGGAGACTCCAGTCCTCCACTAGGGATCACCTAGGGGTTTAAAAGGCTTGTTGCATATCCTAAATGCACCTGTGTTCCCTATGAAAGTGGCATTTTATTTCATAGGTTAGTTGTTTTAAAATTCTACTTTGCTCGAGGACTAGGAAAGGTTAGGTTTGGGGGTGTGTTAGTCACTGATTTTTGCCACTTTCTACACCTTTAAACCTGATTTTTGCTAGGACCTAGAGTGTTTAATAAATACTTTTATTGTTGTTTAACAGGAAGAAGGTCATTGTGTCCTTAGTGCAGTTTTGCAGTAAAAAAATGCTAATAAGGAGAATTTTGAATTAGTCCACAACTGAGAGAGAGAGATAAATGGAGCAGTGCTAAAGGACACATCAGTAGTTCAGCAGATGCAACACTTCAGCAGCCCCTCATCCAAACCATGCAACATTTCCACTGGCAACAACACACTCTCTAAACTACTCCTGAATACTTCAGCAAGAGCACACCAGCTGCACATTAGAACTCATCAATGGTGGAAGGTGTAGCGGCTGTAGAATTATAGAACTGCATATAAATATATATATATATATATATATATATATATATATATATACATATATGTGCCCACTTGGATCTGAAGATGATTACAGGCAGCTGATAGTAGTGGAGAATGATGTCGAATGGTGCAACAACATAGTCATGGGAGTAGCAGCCCAACAACAAGCTCAACCTGAGAAATGAAGCTTAAATGGCAGCAGCTGAACCTGTCGATACCCTACAACTGCAAGCTCACCCTCTCGAGCAGAAGAAACCCCCAAGCAGCAACCTGCTGAGAGGATTGTTGAGCTGTGCCACATTAAAGAACCTCTCGAGCTTTTGGCTGCTGGATTTAAACCTCTCAAGAACCCCAGCTGTAGCCTCTTCCATCCTATCGACTTGTTCAAGATTGAAGGAGGACCTATCGAGCTGCACTTATAATTGGAATCCAAACCTGTCGAACTGCTGTGCACTCAAACCTGTCGACTTCCCAGCCCTTCAACTTGTAGACAGGTGCAACATTAAATCTCTCGACCAGCAGCTTCAACCACCCCTTGAACCTCTTGAGATCCCATTGTACCTGTCGACCTCCACCTCCCACCCTCACGACAAGGTACCTAAAGCTGACATTTAAACTCCCATCCACAACAGCAACCTCCCATCCACAATAGCAAACCTCACGAAAAGGACCCTTGTAGCTTCAGCAAACATGTCGGCACCATCAGCCCTTCCGCATCCTCTCGACCTGCTTCTGCACTCTAACTCCCATCCTCTCGAGCAGATCTATCTTAGCTTCAGAACTTGTCAAGTTTTCCATCCAAACCTGTCATGCGAGCTTCAGCTCCCAACCATCTATCCTCTGGAGCATTTAAGTTGCAGCTTCAACATCCTACCACCCAACCTCTCGAACTGCAGCCAGCCCATCCTCACGATAGTTTCACCATGCAGCCAGCCAACCTCACGACTTGTATTCCTCATCAAACCTGTCAAAGAGTAGCTGCTCCAACCTTCCCTTGAACCTTTTGACAGCTACAGCCCCACCTTGAACCTATCGAAGTGTAGCAGCCTGATCCTATTGGTTGGTGAACTCGCTCAACCGCAGCCCCACCTTTAACCTACCGAATGCCTTGCAGCTCCATCCTATCCAAAGGATCCTTCACAGCTCCTACAACCTATCGAGTGGTTCAATGTACAGCAACAAAAACCTCCTAGCTCCCCTGCATGCATGTTTTAGTTGCAATCCAGCCCACAACACCCGTTGACCACCAAGATTTCTCAATCCGTTGAGATGTCCAACCTCCGGCTTTCTCCAATCGGCGGATGTACGGTCGAGATCCTATCCAACGGTCGATTTCTCAGAAAGCCCCTCAAATCTGGCGTCTTATGTGCAGCTGCATATGCATTTATATATATATATATATATATATGCTTCTTGTTTCAGCTGAAAAACCAGACCATAGCAGCTTTTGACTGCTTAAAGATCTCAACCTGTCCAGAAGCCCAACCTCCAGCTTGCCCCAAATCTGTCAAGATGTAGTCAAGATCCTATCCAACCATTGAATTCTCGTAAAACCCCTCAAACCAGGTGTCTTACGTGCAGCTATAGTTATATATATATATATATATATATATATATATATATATATATATATATATATATATATATATATATATATATATATGTACTTATTGTTTCAGCCTCCCATTGCAACCTGCCGAAGGATTCTTTGGACTGCAAATTAGAACCAATCGAAAGGTTCATGTGGCTGCAGCTCCACCTATCGAAATGCTTCAAGCCTATTCTTTCAAGCTACAACCATGAAATCTAACATCAGCAGTTTAGTAAGCAGGGCCCATTTGGGGCTGTTTTTGAAAATAATTACAGCAGGGGCATTTTAGGGCAGCCAAGAATAATTTGTGGGCAATCACTTGAGGTGTGCAACTAGAAAAAGGGGCAGCTTGGGTCTATTTTGCAGACAACAAGTATAAAGATGAGTAGCTGAATATTTTTGGTAAGAAAGGGCAATTTTGGAAACTCCAATGCACAGGAAACCTTGCACATGGGTATGAGCTAATTTTTGGCCGGAATACAAGTTAGCTTCCGCTGGGCACAAACAAAACTAGATCCTTATCTCTTCTCTGATTCGTTGAAACTCATAAAGAGGGATTAAGCTTAAACTGAAATCCTCTCCTCTGATTGGCTGCAATCTAAAGCACAAGGATCAATACAAATGTATAAATAGAACTCCTTTCTGTTGTTTTTCTTCAGCAAGGAAAGTAGGAACAAAAGAATAGCCCGAGTTCTCCTTAGCTCATTTAGGTTTAGTTTAGGTTTTTATTTTATTTTTTCTCTTCCCCCTTCTCTCTCTAATCCAGCATGTTGGATTAGATCTAGATAGTAGCTCACATCTGGTTTGTAATTATAATTTCGGCATGAAGAAATGTGGATCGATGCACAGACTACAGATCTGGGAACAAGTTTATTATAAGTTGTTTTGTTTGAAGCAATAAATTGTTGATTTTAAAGCTTAGTTAGATCTAAAGATCTTATGGTCCCATTAGATTCTCGATCGGATTTGTGTAGAGGAGTTCGTTAATCAGCTCACCCACTTAACTGGTAGATCTCTTGATGACCATCGGATTTCCCTGGGTTTGACATGCCTGTGGGTGTCTATGCCTGTGGCCTTGCATCCACAGCATCTGTAGTGATTATCTTATTCTGATCAAAGCCATCGAAATGGAGGAAATCTATTGGATGATCTGTGACTATTTAAGTGGACAGATCATAGCCATAAGATCAATCCAAACCGGGGATGGAGGAAATCTATTGGATGGACTGTGACCATTGAAGTGGACAGATCATAGCTATAAGATCAATCATAACCACCAGTCTAAATCAGATTCTTATACCTTGCATTTGTGCTTATAGCCAAATGAAGGATGGCTGCATATCCTCAGATCTTGATCTGTTTTGCAATGAAAACCAGGCTCTGGCTGTCTATTTCTCATCATTTTATATTTTATTTTTCCATCCATCTTCCTCCATCTTTTAGTTTAGTTTTGTTTCAATTTTGTAGAATTAGATCTAGTGACACTCGAAAAGCTCTCTTTCTCCTTAGAATTACCAGATCTGTAGTTAGATCTGGAGGTCTACTATACACCTCTTAGGTTTAGATTACTACTCCATGTGGGACAAACTCTTACTTATTAAAACTTGCTACAAAGGACCCTGTATCTTACAGGTCTAGGATATTTTAGATGTGTTGAACCCATCCTCTCTTTTTACTTTATTTTTATTTTGCTTTTATCATTACACAACAAATCAACACATTGAAAATCCCCAATAGCTACTTCCATCCCTGTGAATTTGGGCAGGCCTTTTTTGCCACTGCTAATGCATGCATACAATGTAGATCAGGGCATGGAAGTAATTTTTTGTAATATAAAAGTCAAATTGAATGTGTACAATACAACTCATCAGCCTCATTTAGATAATGAGGACTAGTTTTTCATTGAGTTGTTCGATGAGTTGGTGGAAGAAACTCTGCCCCACCTGCTGCATAGTAATGATTTGTTTGATATTTTTGATAAAGTTTGGAATGAAACAGTGGAAGAGAAATCCTCCACATCTTAACTTGAGCTAGTGCAAACTGTAAATTCTGAAGTGGGGTCAGCAATGCATCACCCAGGGAAACCAGCTTCGTTATCTCTTCCACCACCTTCTAAGGCACCCCTATTGCCTTCACTCATCAGTCCCCCAGATGTGGAGCTAAAGCAGCTCCTAAAATCTTTAAAATATACCTTCCTAGCAGCTAATAAGAAATTATCAGTCATAATTTCTTCTTCCCTCACCCTTGAGCAAGAGGAAGAGTTTCTTTGTGTGCTAAGAAAGCATAAGAGAGCAATAGGGTGGACTATCACAGATCTTGGAGGCATAAATCCTATTGTGTGCATGCAGAAGGTTCATCTTGAAAAGGGCTCCAAACCCTCCAGAGAGATGCAAAGGAAATTGAACCCACGCATGCAGGACGTTGTCATGAAAGAAGTTGTCAAGCTGTTAGATGTTGGGGTCATTTACCCCATCTTGGATTCTCAATGGGTGGCACCTACCCAGGTGGTGCCTAAGAAATCCAAGATTACCATAGTTCAAGCAGACCTAGGAGAGCTGATCCCAATCAGACAGACCACTGGTTGGAGGGTGTTTATAGATTACAGGAAGATCAATGAGAAAACCAGCAAAGACTATTTCCCATTGCCCTTCATTGATCAAATCTTAGATAAGCTGGCAGGCAAGGCATTTTACTATTTTCTTGATGGTTATTTAGGGTACAGTCAGATCCCTGTATACCCATAAGATCAAGAGAAAACCACCTTTACATGCCCCTTTTGAACCTTTGCATAGAGAAGGATGCCATTTGGGCTATGTAATGCACCTGCCACCTTTCAAAGATGTATGTATGTTGTTTTCTTTGACATGATTGATCAGTTCTTAGAGATTTTTATGGATGATTTTTCCATTTATGAGGATGATTTTAGCTAATGCTTACAACACCTTAGCCTGGTGTTGCAAAGATGTGAAGAAACCAACCTAGTCTTGAGTTGGGAGACTCAAGGAACTGTCTTAGGACATGTTATCTCCCACAAAGGGATAGAGGTTGATCAAGCTAAAATCAATTTAATTGCACATCTATCCCCACCCAAAACTGTCAAGCAAGTCAGGTCATTCTTGGAACATACTGGTTTCTATCTAAGGTTCATCAATGATTTTAGCAAAATCTCCAAACCTCTTTGCCACCTATTGTGCCAAGAGGTTCCATTTGAATTGCTGAAGACATTTTTGACTACTGCTCCCATTTTATAAGCTCCTGATTTCTCCTTGCCATTCGAGCTGATGTGTGATGCATCAGACTTTGCTATTGGTGCAGTCTTGGGACAAAGAAAAGACAAAGCACCAAGTATAGTGGCTTATGTAAGCAAGTCAATGGCTGATGCCCAACTGAATTACGCAACAACTGAAAAGGAACTATTGGCCATTGTATTTGCTCTAGAGAAATTTAGATCATATGTGCTGGGATCTAAAATCATTGTGTTTACTGACCATTCAGCCCTAAAATATCTCTTGTCCAAAAAGGATGCTAAAGCTAGACTGATAAGATGGGTTTTGCTTTTGCAGGAATTTGATTTAGAGATCAAGGACAAGAAGGGGGTTGCGAATGTGGTAGCAGACCACCTATCTAAGATCCTAGCTACTGAACAAGAGAGCTTGCCCATCAATGATTCCTTCCCAGACGAGCAACTCTTTGTTGTAGAGATGAGTGTGCCCTAGTTTGCCAACATAGTAAACTATCTAGCTGCAGGTACAATCCCCCCACATATGAATAAGGATGATAGGAATTTATTTTTCTCACAGATTCGATATTACATGTGGGAGGACCCTTACCTTTTTAAGTACTGAGCAGACCAGGTGGTAAGAAGATGTGTGCCTGAAACTGAATTTAAAAACATTCTGACTATGTGCCATGAACAGGCTTGCGGAGGCTATTTCAGTGGTAATAAAACTGCTGCAAAGGTGCTTCAAAGTGGCTTCTATTGGCCCACTCTTTTCAAGGATGCCTTTCAGCATTGCAAAGCCTGTACTAAATGTCAGCAAATGGGGAGTATCTCCACAGGAAACTCTATGCCTCTGCAGCCCATTCTTGTGGTTAAGCTCTTTTGATATTTGGGGGATACACATTATGGGCCCTTTCCCTCCTTCCCATGGTTATAATTATATTCTTGTGGTTGTGGACTATGTGTCCAAATGGGTTGAGGCCATAGCCACCAGAACTAATGATCACAAGGTTGTCCTCAATTTTTTGAAGGACAATATTTTCTCTAGATTTGGCACCCCCAGAGCCATCATCAGTGATGGGGGGAGCCATTTCTACAACAAGCAGTTTGAGAACCTCCTTAGAAAGAACTCTGTGACACACAAAGTTGCCACCCCATACCACCCAATAACTAGTGGGTAGGTGGAGATTTCTAACAGAGAGATCAAACATATTTTGGAGAATACAGTGAGAGTGGATCAGAAGGGTTGGTTTCTGAAGCTATCTGATGCCCTGTGGGCTTATAGAACTGCCTATAAGACTCCCAGTGGGATGTCTTCATTCAGGCTGGTATATGGCAAGGCATGCCATTTAACAGTGGAGCTTGAGCACAGGGCATATTGGGCTATTAAAGCATTAAATACTGACTTAACTTCTGCTGGCATTCATAGGAAACTGCAGCTATCTGAGTTAGAAGAGTTGAGGTTGGATGCTTATTCTAATGCGAGAATCTACAAGGAAAAAACCAAGGCCTTCTTTGACAAGCAGTTTTTAAGAAAAGAGTTCATTGTTGGCAGTAAGGTATGGCTTTTCAACTCTAAGCTGAAATTTTTCTCAAGAAAATTGAGATCTAGATGCGAGGGACCCTACATAGTTGAGGATGTATCCCCATCTGGAGTAGTTGAAATCAAGGATCCTAATGATGGCAGGATCATGAAAGTAAATGGTCAAAGGCTCAAAACTGTTATTGAAAATATGGAGCCCATGATGACCACTTCCCTTCAAGAACCTCCATTACTTGATTGATTCTCAACAACATATAGTATGTACCATAGTTGTTGTTATTACTATTTAGTAGAGTCATTAGGGTTTAATATGTGCATGTACATATCATGTGTCCTTCATAGGTTAACTTGAGGCAGGATTTGTTTACTTTGACTGAGGATTTGCCAAATGGATGTGTAGCATGGTAGTGGGGAAGGATATAAGCCTATTTGAACTGAATTATATAGGTTCTACTGGTTTATTGTTGCCTGTCGATAGGATCGTTGAACTTGTCAATAGCTTCTAAGGGTCTTTTGGTTGTAATTTTTGATAGGTTCACAATACTTGTCGAGAAGTTTACTGAACCTCTCGAAAAGATTTTTGCGGGAACAAAGAACCTTTCGAGGGGATGAATGGTGAATTCAAGGAACCTGGCAAAGGATTGGTGAACTTCTCAAAATGACTCAGTTGGCAACCTAGACCCATCGACAGGATTGTGTGAACCTCTCGAGAGGTTCAGCAGTGTTTCACTCCCTAACGGGTTTTACCAACTTGTCGATGCCCTGCCCGCCCAATCCTGTCGAAGCTCTTTTTCCTCCGTGTCTGAACATCAATCCATCTTATCTCCCTGTCTTAACTCCCATTGCTATAAATAAACCACCATGCACTCCGCACTACCTATCCCCATATTATCGCATGACGTTCCATAGTTTTCGCAACCGACTTGCCACTTACCACCAATACCATTTTAGTAAGTATGACTTGGGAATATGAAAAAATTTAATACGACGATATGCATCCCACCTCCTACATTTTAAATACCGGCCTGATTCACCTCCTTTGCAGTTGTTCACATTTAACCTCCTCAGTTCATCCCTATCCACAATTATGGTGGACGACAAACCCATTGAGCTTCCAATAAAATTTGAACCAGTTTGGGGGACTCCACAGCCACAACCGGAACTAGACCCTTTACAGTTCCTATGGGACGAATATGAGGAAGTCCAAAGGAGTTTGGCCAAGGAGGAGAAGAAAAAGAATAAAAGAAAGAAAAAGAAAAGGAAGATAGAACCATCGGCACCTTCCTCCCCATCCTCCTCCTTCCCACCACCAACTGCTTAGCTTTCGTCCCCCTAAGCCCTCTCATCCCCACTCCTGGCTTGTAGTTCCTCTTCCAGCAGCAGCAGGTTGAGGATGTCCCTGAGCCAGGGGCACAATTTTTTGTGGACAGGGTATTTTGTTCAAGGTCGTGGAAGTTGCTGCCAAAGTCATGTCTAAGTTAGAATGTGTGTAGGTTTTCTCCATTGTACATATTCTTTGGGTTTAAATGCAATTTCTTTTTGTTTTGATTCATTTAGTTGATATGAATGTACAATGTCTGCTTTCTTTCTTTTGTGTATCTCTATTTTTACCCTGCTGCACACCCACATTTATCTTTGACACAGTGAGGACACTGCTCC
Source organism: Chloranthus sessilifolius (assembly GCA_021018995.1). Classification (NCBI taxonomy): domain Eukaryota; kingdom Viridiplantae; phylum Streptophyta; class Magnoliopsida; order Chloranthales; family Chloranthaceae; genus Chloranthus; species Chloranthus sessilifolius. Next base: position 58,893,042 of record CM037594.1, read on the forward strand.
TCATAGGTTTGGGGGTGTGGCAAGGTATGCCATGAGATAGTTAATAGTAGTGTAGCAAGGTTCAATAGAAATGGAGAAAATAAAGTAAATTCCCACTTGAATTTCTTTTAAGAAAAATAAAAATCCTTTTAATATTGGAATATGCTGTAGTTCTAACAAGATAATGAAGCAAATGTCAGAAATTTTTATTAAAAAATTAGCACTTAGTGAACTTGAAAGGAGAGAAGATCTGTGAGGATACTCCCCAGAAAATTTGATGGAAGACCATACCCAGTGAGATTTGGGCTTCAGAATTTTTTTTCTTAAAGTGTGTCTTGGCAAATTTTTTCTGCTCTAAGGGCTGATTAGATCTAGCTTTGATCACTAGAAGTTAGGCCAATCAAAGTTGAAACAACTTGACAACATTCTTGACATTAAGGAAATGAAGTAAGGCCATTCCTTGGTCAGTTTGAGCTTAAAATATCCTTACCCTTTGAACTGCCCTTGATACACACCATTTGAGCCTTAAAATTCAAGCTTTTCTTTGACAAAAACCAAAAGATTTGAAACCAAAACCTCAATGACCTGATGCAGCCTGACCCTCACTCTGAGATTTCATAAGGTAAAGGAGAAGGAATTGAAGAGGTTAGAGGAGCAAGGTTTGACAATTTGGTAAAAGAAGAAGAAAATACATATGAAAGCAAGTGTGATGTGTAGTTGTCGCATTCCAGTGCATAAAACAAAATAATAAAAAATAATAAAAATTTGAAAAGAAATGATAGAAAAGCAAAATAAAATAATAAGAAAGAGAAGTCATTTCATTGAAAAATTGAAAAGAAGATTGGAAACTGATCACTTCAAATATGAAAATTCAAGAAGTAGATGGAACTATGCTGAAATGAAGAAGGTGTATGTGTCACCTCCTTACCTTGTTGATTTCTCAATTTTGAATCCCATTCCACCCTTTTATTCTTTATAAACTTCACCCATAAGCCACATTACAACCCAATAAAAATTCCTTATTGATCTGAAATTAATTGAGATGTCATGTGGAGACAAAGATTTGTCTGAACTATGGTGAAAAGAGTTAGAAAATTTCAGAAATTAGAGCAATGCCTATGCTCATGCTTGCAGTCCTATTTGAGGGCTATAATTACTCTTGAGCTATGTGAACTGATGCACCCTTCTAGTTTCATTCTGAGTGACGACCTTGGTGAGCTTTGGATCTGAAATTAAGTTTGTTGGGTGTTGTATCATAACAAAAATTCTCAATTTAATAGTTAGCTATGTATTAAATTTTGAATAAAATGCCTTGACATGAGTTGATTGGTTTTGAAGGAATTACAGCAGAATTTTCGTTTAAAAAAAAAAAATGCTATGTTTTTTATGAGAACCTTCTGAACTTAAAGGAATAAGGTATGGAATGAATTTTATTTTGGCTTGATTTCTGTTCTCAACATGCTACATTAACATTAATTGAACCATTGGGGAAGTTTGTGGGTAACTTCACTAAAAACCCTCAGAAGACTTCACTCCTCCACTAGGGATCACCTAGGGGTTTAAAAGGCTTGATGCATATGCTAAATGCATCTGTGTTCCCTACAAAAGTGGCATTTTTATTTTCAATAATTATTTTTACTTTCTCCTTTGCTCAGGGACTAGCAAAGCTTAGGTTTGGGGGTGTGTTAAGCAGTGAAAAATATCATTTTTTACCTCCTAACCTGACCTCTGTTGGACCCTTGACCTGACTAACAAGGTGTTTTAAGTATGTTTTATAGATAAGCAATAAAATCCAGCCTTAGTGCAGATATCCACTTAAAAAGTCCAAATAGGTAATCTGCTCCACATTATGTGTTCACAACAGCCCAAAGGCCTGTCAGTCACGCAATCAGAGCTATATAAATTTATGAGAAGGTCATGGGATCAACAAGGCATGCTTGAGACCAAACACAATTGCAGAGTAGACAGATTGAACCCACCAAGAGATTTCTGAGTGCTAACTGATGGCAGACAACACACCAAGGATAGGTGCCAACTAAAGAAACTCAAGGCAGAAGCTGTCGAGAAGTTCTGAAGCTCAAATGCCGATCTGCAGAGAGGATCCATCAAGCTATTGCAAGGTTCCAGTTGCTTGTTGATAGGTTGTGCTTGCAGTAAAAGAATCCTGTCGACACCTTACCTAAAGGTGCAGGGGAAGTCACGAGGTTCAACTGAACCTGTCGAGTAGATCGAGAGAATCTTTCGACAGGACCTTCCAGAACCTGTCGAGATGATCCCCAACCTATGAAACACTTCACCAAGTCGATAGGTTGATTGTAACGTGTCGACAGGATTAACGAAGAACTGAATAGAAGGTATCTAGAGCCACTTCAATCCTGTCGAGATATGCCAATCCTATCGACTTGTGCACTTCAACTCGGCAAGAGGTTTTCCAAACCTATCAAAATATAGAGCAAGCTGACTAAGAACCTGTCGAGAAGTTTCCTGAACCTCTCGACATTCATTTTGGGAACTTCTCATGGCCCTTCTTCAGCAACTACAACTTTCAGGTTTCACGCACACGATCCAAGGGATGACAGCGACCCCTGGGGGGTATTTTTGGTATTCAACTGAGCATGAGCGGGAACTCTTACTACCTCACATGTACTTGTCAGTTGTGAACTAATAGGAGAAAATTTTCTAGAAGAGGGATCAGCCACATCAGCATAATTGCATTACTCTTTTTAGTTCTGATTGGCTGAAACAGATATGAGAAAAAGGTATAAATAGAGGAGCAATCACATTGAAGATCATCGAGAAATTGAGAGAGCCAGAGAGCCAAGTTTAAATTCATTTTCCCTCCAATTTTTCCCTCTCTTTTTCCTCTTCTTCTTCCTCGCTTTTAGCTAATTATGGTTGGCTAAAACTTCTCCAGTAGCTAGGGTGAGGTTATGAGTTGTAATTAAGAGTTTCAGAGGCTTTGAAAGGGATTCGATGTTGCACAAATTGTTGATCTGAGCACAACATTGTAAGTAGTGACATTGCAATGGAACTATGGGATTTAGAGTTGATTTTGAGCTATACTTCATTTATTCATATTTGATTTCCCTAGTTTGGATACTCCTGTGGGCCAGCCAAAAATGGGGAGCTTGTAGCCTGGCATTCGCAGTATCTATAATGGTTAAACTGTTCTAATCAAGACCATTGGCTAAAGACAATCAATAGGATGATCTGTGACCATTCAAATGGACAGGTCATAGCCTTAGGATTGCTCTGATTCTCTGGTTAAGATCATATTCTTATACCATGCATTTGTCGGGGTCAAACCTGGGGAGCTTGTAGCCAGATGAAGGATTGTTGAAGATCTAATCTTAGCATTGCCTTTGATTCATTTAATTTTCAGTGAAAGACCAAATCCGTAGATGTTGCTCTCCATCCTTTGATTTTTAATCCATTTTCCTTCACTTTTGTATTTTCTAAAAATCTGGATCAACTGCATTTAATATTTGTAGTTTGTAGTGACAAAAACTGAAAACCTCTCCTCTTTCCTATTTTAGTGTAGCTCAAATTAGGATAGAGTGCCAGATCTATTGTAGATATGGAGATTTACCATAGTTTATTCACATTTCCCTGTGGGCATACCCTTATTACCTATCAAAACTTGCTACAACAGCCCTGTATCTGGCAGGTCTAGTAGATTGTAGTTGTGCTGAATCCGCCCTCTGTTTTAATTTGATTTTATTTTGCTCTAATCATTACACAATAAATCAACACACTCGATCTACCCAATGGAGTCCATTTGGGCTAGCACTAGTATCTTATGTGCTCTGAAGTAGTGTCGTAATTTGGTTGAGGTCCACACCTATGTGAGGTAAGTCTTCTCCATTGACGTGTATTTTTGCTCTTACTCGACCATCGTCCTACTAATGTAGTAGATAGCCTTCTCTCTCTTGCTGCCTTCTTCATATTATCCCAAAATTACTCCCATTGCTTTGTCATTTGCTAAGAGGTAGAGGATTAGTTGTTTCCCAAGACTTGGTGGTGATAGTATTGGCGGGTTAAGGAGGTACTTCTTGATGTTGTCGAAGGCTTGCTGACACTGGTCATCCCATTTGTACTCGGCTCCTCCTTTAAGTAGCTTGTAGAAAGGATCGCATCTGTCTGAATGTTGGGAGATAAATCTCTTGATGAATTGCAATCTTCCTATCAGGCCTCGTAATTCTTTGATATTACTGGGAGGTGGCATCTCGATGATGGCTATGACTTTTTTAGGGTCGACTTCGATCCCTTGCTTGTTGATTATGAAATCGAGTAATTTTCCGAAGGTGACTCCGAATACACATTTTTTTAGATTCATTTTTAGCTGATACTTCTTAACTCTTTGTAACACCAGCCGGAGTGCTTCAACATGTCCTGCCCACATTTAGGACTTCACTAATATGTCATCGACGTAAACTTCTATACATTTATGCATCATGTCATGAAAAATAGCCATCATGGCTCATTGATACGTGGCTCCTGCGTTCTTAAGCCCAAAAGGCATGACGAAGTAACAGTAAGTTCCCCATGGTGTGATGAAAGAAGTCTTCTCTTGGTCAGACTCAGCTAATTTGATCTGATTATACCTCGAGAAACCATCCATAAAGGATACCATCTTATGTCCAGCAGTGTTGTCGACCAGAGTGTCAATATGCGAAAGTGAGAAATCGTCTTTTAGACATGCCTAGTTGAGGTTTTGAAAGTCAATGCAAACCCGTACTCTGCCATCTTTCTTAGCGACAGGTACTATACTGGCGACCCATTTGGGGTAGAGGATGACTCAGATGAATTTGGCTTTGTGTAATTTGTCGACTTCCTCTTTAACTTGAAGGGCAGTTTGTGGGTGCATCATTCAGAGTTTCTACTTAACAGGCTTGACATCGGGTTCTAAGACAAGGCGATGTTCTACTAAACTTGGATCTAGACCAGGCATATCCTCTTAGGACCGTGCAAAGGAGTTAAGGTGTTCTTGTAGGACTTGTATGATTTGTTGACGTTCCTTGGTGTTGAGCGTTGCGCTAACTAGTAGCTTCTTGGGTTTCTCTTCAGTGCCAAAGTTGATTTCATCTGTAGGTTCCGCAGCAGCTTGAGTTTGCTCATTGAAATGCTTGATGACTCGTTGGAAGTCCTACACCTCCTCGGTGATTGGTGTTCCTTCTTCATCCTCAGTAAGCTCATATACTGTCAAATTGCTACACTGGGGATTCAATTTTGTGAAAGGTAATCCTTCATCGGCACAATTTATGACTGAGACATCTTTTGTAAGATGAAGGTTAAGGCTATTGATCCTTTTCTCAAAGTTGCGAAGTATCTCATCAAGTATGATCACCGGTTTGTTGTTTTGCCAAGATGCCCCGCGTCTTCGTGCGGGAGGGGGGATAGAAGTCTTAGGAGAAAAGTCTCCTTGTTGGTTGCAAAATTGATTCAGGATGAAGGGTTCCCTTTCTTTTATGAGGTTTTCTGAATTTTTTGGATTTTGTATTTATGAATTTTTAAGGTTTTCCGCTTTTTTTATTTTTTTGATTTTCGATAGTAGATATGGAACAAAGTCGGTCGCCTTAAGAAGCGTCGGGGGAGCTGCTTCCTCTAACTGAGGGAGCGAGATGGCTGTCAGAGCCGTTCGAGTGATTCTTCGAGAAATATGGACTTGTTCTGAATTTAGCATTTTTCTTTTAGAGTTCTCATCTAGTGAGATCTTTCGAATAAGTGACGTCGGTGACAGTTGTACTGATGCTCAGATTTCTTCTATCACATTGATTGCCTCATCTTCGAAGAAGCTCTGAAGGTCATAATCGGTCAAACTATCATCCTCTGCATTATAATATAATTACTCCTCCTGTCGAGGGTGACCTCCTAAGGGAGCTTCAAGGATAGTGAAATCTCTCCCATGAACTTCATTGTATGTTAAGATGGACATGCATGTTTGACAGCGAGGTTGATAATGGTGAGAAATGTAGGGAGACTCCCAAGGGCATTCCCATCCTTCTGAGCCAGTGTCAGAGCTGGAAACAAACTTGTCTTCTTGATCTGACAATGCCTGAAGTCCTTGGTTGTCCTATTCTGCTAACTCGAGTGCAGGGAGGTCTCGCCAGTAGTCATCGTCATCATTCGAAGGAGGTTGCCACTCTTCCTCGAGAGATTTCTAGAATATTTGGAGTTGTGGTGTGTCTGAGGATGGAGGAGTGTCTAGTTTGAATTCTTTCTCGACCTCAATAAGAGAGACATGAGTATTTTCTTTGGGGTCGACCAGATGGCTATTGGAATTTTCTTCTTCCTGCGGCGATAGCTAAGCTGGTAGGTCATTACTTGCTTTTATCATTACGAGGTTGAAATCATTCGATCCTACTATTGCGGATTGTTGGATCCAACTAGTGAAACATTCTAATATGCTGGTGCATGCCCTGTAGTGGGGTTAATATGGGTGAGTGATACAAGGGGAGTCCCACTGGCATTCCTATCCTTCAAGGCCGAGGCCGAGGCGAATGCTATGCAAGCCAAAATCTTCTTGTGGGGTGTCATCGCCTTCCTAAGTTGAGTGTAAGCACTCTTCACCATCTTGTAAGGCTGCTATGTAAAAATCTTTGTCATCAGTGGATTCCCACTCTCCTACTCGCGGCTTTAGTTCTAGAGGTTCTTCCCTTTTCTCTTATGTAGGCTCCTTAGTGTCAAACAAAGGTTTGACTCCCTCGAGTGGTTTGTCGATATCGTCATTTAGGTTTGTCAAATCATTGAATGCTTTAGTCATTCATTCAATCTCTACTTCTTGGGATGTAGTAAAAGACACTTCCTTCTGCCTTGGTATATCGGCTTTCTCAGTAGTCTCATAGACGAAGTGGTCATATAGGGACCATTTCGGTGAGGTAGGGAACAAATCAGCTTGTGGGTCGTCTGATTGGTAACCTAACCCTACGTGTTTGTGTATTTTCCCTGGGACGACAAGCCCTATACAACCTTGCTTGTTTTTATCGAGTTCGGTGTGGGGAATGTACCCGAGCTAATACATAAGGTCCCAACCTTTTGTCGCGGTTGGGTTGATGTTATAGAGTTTGGCGAGGTCTGAGCCAACCTCTCTTCTCATCAATTTTTGTTGACGCATTGGGGGAGAACTAAGAGGGGTAGGGGGATGGATTTTTACAATGGTTACCTCATCGGGGATTTGGGTCTTCTGAATATGGCTCGTGTTCAACACAGAATCATGGGCTGTCGGGATGCTTGCTGCATAATCAGTGTCCATCTCCTAGAGGGGTGCATCAGCATATATACGGACGATGGAGTCCTCATAGGGGAATTTGACCCATTGGTGGTATGTGGATGCAATGACCTTCATAGACACTAACCACTTTCTTCCTAAAATAAGATTGTAAGTACTGAAAGAATCAGAAACATGGAAAGTAACATATTTTGTTATAAGCCTGAGGCGAACCTAGAGTTTGATGGTTCCTTTGATGAAATGACGTGATCCGTCATAAGCTATAAGAGACAGTGCGGAGGCCCTGACATCCTGTTTCGTGTATTCGAGCATTTTTAACATTGTGATAGGGCAGATATTGAGTCATGCTCCTGTATCAACCAACACATGGGGTACGGAGAATCCTCTAATTGTGATCGTAAGGTATATGGGAGATAAGCTTGCGCAGAGTGACTCCTTAGGCATGTCTGCGTCCGTGAAAGTGAGTGTCGGAGGTTGCGCCATGACCGAGGCGATTTGGTGTAGCTCATCTAATATTGTATCCTCATCCACTTGTGTGTCTTTAAGTGTCCTTATCAGCAGTCGATGATGATCAGGTGATTTCTTGATGAGTTTTAGTATTGATATCTGGGCCGAGATCCCTTGGAGATGTCTCAGAAGGTCATATTCTTATCCTGGCTTAAGTGCAATTTCTTTTCCTGGTCAATGAGCCTTCAGTGCCTGTGGTTGGAATGGTTAAGGTGTAGGGATTGGTGGAGGGATAATGTGATGTGGGGGAGACAAGTTAACTTCTCTTTCTCTCACATTCCCCTTTGGTGATTGTACATTTGTGGAATCCTTATTTTAAGGAAAATGTTGAGGTGGATAATTGGTTCCTAACTTAAGGATCGAGAAAGTTGATTGTTGACCGAGCTCGGTGTTGCTCGACGTTGATGTATCTGTGAAGTGAGTGAAATTCGAGGATGGAGCGTGTACTTGCACTATGCCGCTCCAAGGTGGGAGGTATTGTGTGTAATCCTCTTCTTCTAGGAAATCAGAGACCAGTGTCTCGCACTGGTCAGGATGTTCTTCTTGTTCGCTCTCTTATGTGTTAGGCAAATACTCAGTCCTTGTCTCGCCTTCTTAGCTTGGGGCCTTTCGAGTGACACTGGCTACTCATGCGGTGATTTGAGCTGCGATTTGAAGAACATGATCTCCATACTTGGTCTATGAATCTGATGAGGGGAGCAGTGACGGTGTTGGTTCAAGAGTTGGAGGGGTTGAAGGTTCCAGTGAGTGACTACGGAGAAACGGTCTTCGGGCCTGGAAGGAGTGAACTCGTATATGAGTGAATTTTGGGTAAGGAGGTGAGCTCGACGGGGGAATTTAAGTGATCAAGGCCTAAGGGTGCAGGGTGAAAGAGCTCTCAATGGGGTGGCAAAAGTGTTGGAGGGTTGAATGCGAGTGATTAGGGTGGAGGGCTGGAAAGAGAATTGGCCGGGAAGGTCCATGGTGGTGACCTGGGCTGGTGTTGCTTGGTTGTGGTCGGGCATGGGGTTATTAATGATTCCTAAGTTCTATTTGGGTTGATTATTGTTAGGGTTAAGATTCTGAAGCACTTCTCAATCAATTTGGTTCTGGTCATTCATATCATAGATTACATCCCGGAGGATCCAACAGTCTTCTAGATCATGTCCTGCATATCGATGGAATGCACAATATTTGTTATAGTCTAGATTTGCCGGCCCTGTTCGGGATCTTTCTTGCAGAAATCGAAGGAGGTTCTGAGTGTTAAGGAGGCGGAAGATATTGGAAATTGTGTTAGGTAAAGGGGGATAGTGTTTCCGCCTCAACTGGTAGGGCCTCTAGTTGGGTTGAAGTTTTGTGGTGGGGGTACATTATTGTAGCTTTGCGTGTGGGCTGGTCAATTCCATGTTGTATTCTAGTTCTGGTAAGCATTGGGATATTGGTTTCCATTCAGATATTGGCCCTGATTCTGGCTTTGGCCTTGGTTCTGGTTCGCGTATCTTTTTTGATTTGCACCTTGGTTTTAGTCTGCGTACCATTGTTGGTTTTGATTCTGCTCAAAATTTCTTGATTGGAAGTTTCCATTCTCGGAGTTCTGTCCTTGGTTGACAACGGTGTTAACTTGCTTGGTTCCTGAGGCCTTCTTGCTATTTTTTGACTTTGATTCATTGGAAGAGCCTACTTTCAATGTGACTATGGATAGGGCGAGGTTTCCACCTTTGATGTGTTGCGCTAGTCGGGATGCCTGAGAGTGGAGTGCACTGAAGTCGACCGAGTCTTTAATGGTTTCCTAGTGTTATCGATGATAATGTCAACTGAGTTTTTCTCTTTCATCGAGATGTCGATCCTAGAAGCGAGTTTCCTCCATCTGGTAATGAAGTCTGGGAACTCTTCATCGGGTCCTTATTTTGTCACCATTAGATCGCAAAGACTGACTGTCTCTTGGATCAAATGCTTATATTGGTCCCGGAATTGACCGACTAAATCATCGAATGTATCTATCTTATACAGCGGGAGTCCCGTAAACCAATCTAGAGTCTGTCCTTCTCATGAGCACTGGAAATAATGGATGAGAAGTCCTTGATTATCGCATATGGGTCGGCAATCATTACAAAAGAGGGCTAAGTGATGGTTTGGATTTCCTGTACCGTTGTATTTGGTAAATTTTGGCAGTTTGAACATCGTCGATAGGTTAAATTTGACATCTCAGCAAAATTTATCGAATCCGAATGAGTGACCAAGGCATTCCCTCTTAGCCATGTATTCATCGAGAATCTTGGGGAGATCTTCGATCTTGATGATGTCGTCTTTTAGAGCAACCCGCGAGAAAACCTTGTCTAGAGAATCATCATTGAAGAATATGTGAGTAGGTTGTCTCAATGGTGAGGCGCAGGCTGACACCGTGCTCAAGGTAGGAGGCGGCCTCTCTTGTTGTTCTTGTTCTTCTGAATATTGTCGTGCCCTAATGGTCTCATACGCGGCAGCCAATCCTCGAAGCAATTTCTCAGCGTCATCATCTCCTCTTTGTATTCTTTGGATATTGAGTTCTACTATTTGTTGGGTAATGAGGTTTTATCCAGTGTTATTATCTCTCCCATTATGGTTATTACTAGTGTGTAGGGTAGAGAAGGGATTTTCTTGATTGCCAACCATGTTCATCTCAGGTTGTCGAGCTGGAATTGTAAGGTGATTCTCCCTCGTATACGGGGTTATCGTGATATCCCCACAATGGAGGGTCTCCTAAACTCACTCTTCATATATTGGACATCTTGAGTCTTTGACGAAGACTCATATATTTAAGGGGATTCGAAATGATGCAATGAAAAGAGAAAAAGAAAGAGAGATAAAAACTGACTATCTAAAAAAGAAAAGTTTGGCAAAAGAGTCCTATTACTATTGCCAGTCTGTTGGTGCATGCCTTTTTGGGTTCCTTTCGGCTCCCATGAATCAGTGGCCCAATTCTGTCCTGAGCGAACTCTGGCAATGCAGTGTTTTGGAAGGTTACAAAATAAAGAGGGGATTTCTACGAAGGTTCCTAGTTTGTCGCGATCGCCAGCTATAGATATTTAACGATGCTGCAATATGTCAGTGATCACACTTTAGAGCGAGTATGAGTTACTTCTCTACTGAATCGTCGGCCTGCCGATGTCAACAGCACTGACTCTTCTTTATAACTTAGATAGTTTAGTTTTTCTTTCCTTATTATTGCTATAATTAGAATTGGCTTAAGTTTCCTAATTCTACTACAAGTCTAACTATATGAATCCGTTGTGGTGAATTGATCAATTATTTTAGCATCCTAATCCTAGTGCAAGTGTACTTGGTTTGGGTATTCTAATCTTGTTGGAAATCTAATTAGTTTAGGTGTCCTAATTCTACTGTGATTTTAATGATCTCCTAATGCTATTAGAAGTCTAATTGATTTTAGTACTTTAGTCTTATTAAAAGTCTACTTAATTAAGTTTCCTAATTTTACTAGAAGTCTAATTAATATTAGTACTTTAATCTTATTAAAAGTCTAATTAATTAAGTTTCCTAATTTTACTAGAAGTCTAATTAATATTAGTCTCCTAATTGTACTAGGAATGCAAATATGTTAATTCTGGTGAAACTCTAATTAAATCAAGCATACTAATTATACTGAAATTCTAAGTAAAGCAATTATACTAATTATATTAAAATTCTAATTAAAGCAAGTATACTAATTGCTTTAAAATTCTAATTAAAATGATGAACTAATTTTATTCAAATTCTAATTAAAGCAATGAATTAATTTTACTAAAATTCTAATTAAAGCAATGAATTAATTGTACTAAACATCTAATTAAAATAAAGGAACTAATTTTACCAAACTTCTAGGAAAAGGTGTTTTGGACCCGCTATACTAAGGAGGATTGGCCTCATTCCCGAGTACCCTTCGTAAGCTCCCTTGGGCAAATCGGGTGGCTGAGATTAAAGAAAATTGAAATTTGAATTATAAGATAGTAATTTTTTAGATTTTTAAAATCAATAATTTTAGATTATAATTATGAATTAAATTATGAAATTTGAAATTAAGAACTGAATTACAAATTGGGATTTTAAATATCTTAAATTGAGGAATTAAACTAAATTTTAAAATCTAAGGGCTGAATTTGAAACCGAAATACGAAAATCGAACCGTATGATTAAGGGCTGGTTCTAGAAACTAAGAATTAGAACCAGAGATTAATAATAGGACTGAAAATTAAGATTTCAGAGCATAATTAAAGTTTAAGGTCGGTGATTAGGCCATCTGATTAAGGACTAGTTCTAGATTTTGAGAACTTGAGCCAGATATTAAAATTACGTCTAAAAAAAAAGGGTGCTACGATCTAAGACTGAAAGTTTAATAGTTATAATTAAAACTAAGGAAAACCTAAATTTAAGAACTAACAAAAACTAGGGTCGGAAACTAAAGACTAGATTCTTACCTAAGGCCGGGGCTACAGAGAGGAATCTCGAAATTCGAAGCTTGGATGCAGAGGACTTGAAGTTTGAATCTCAAAATCATTGTTCCATTCTCGAAATTTCCCCGCCTCTCTTTTTTTCGTCCTCCCTTTGGGGCCGAAATAAAAAAGTCTTTTATAGGGTTTGTGCTAATTAAATGCCCTATTTTAGGCATTTAAATAAATTACGCATTGGTCGCTCGGTGCTTAATCACTTTGAGTCGGTCACCGACTCAGTGAGCGACCAGCTGACCCAATCAGCCGAGTTTCCTAGTTCTAATCACGTTAGGACTAATCAAACGCCTGGCTTAGGATGCGCAATCCGATTAAGCATTTCGCCTGAAAGGCTTAATTGTGGAATCTTGGGGGTCAAGGACTGTGAGACTAGGTTGGGTGTAGGCCAATTGCACACCGGTGGTAGGGCGCTCAATCCGATCACGCGTGCCACGGGGAATGCGTGATCGAGTCTCGAGGTGGTTTGGGGAAAGGAAGTCTTCTCTGAGAAGGGGACTGATTAAACACTTGTGGGTGTTGGCGTGTTTGCCTTCCCTCAAATGAGGGTCTAAAATCATCAATAACTAGGCAGAACACACAGAAACCTGCAAGTACTCAGGGTCTGTTATAGCAAGTTTTACAAAAATGGTGAATTAGGGAATGCCCACAGAGAGGTTAGTTCAAAAATATTATAAATCTCCAGATCTGTATTAGATATGGCACCCTAACTATTACTAATTTAGCTAAAAGATAGGGGAGAGGTTTGAAATGGATTGTCACTTAAGCTAAGCTAAAATTAAACATAAACTAACTTAGATCGAGTTTAGGATCTTAGATCTTGCAGGGGAAAGAGGTAAAAAGAACAAAAAATGGAGAAGAGTAGCTTGGAGGTTAGTTTTCACTGAAATCAGACTCGATTAATCGTGCTACAGAGGTTCAGAGCACACAATTCCCTCAACTGGCTATAAGCACAGCTGTAGGGTATAAATTCCACTCCAAATCACAGGATCCACCTGGTCTTAAGGCTATGATCTGTCCACTTTAATGGTCACAGACCATCCTATAGACTTTATCGAATCCATGGATTGCAGCAGATGAATCCAATTGGAGCTTGAGCTTAGATTCATCTTAAGGTTATGATCTATCCACTTTAATGGTCACAGACCATCCTAGGGATCTCCTCCAAAGCTAAGATCGCAATTAGAACAATTAACACCACTACAGATGCTGCAATTCCCAGGGCACAAACTCAAGAAATCACAGGAGTATTTGATCCAGGGAGATCAGATGGTATCCAAGAGGCCTACTAGTTAAGTGGGTGAGCTGATTCATAGGCTCCTTTACATAAATCAGATCGATCACCAAATGGAACCAACCAAACTTTAAATCTAATTAAAGCAGTAAAAACAACATTAATATTGCAAACAAGGTCACTCTACAATGGAAATACTCTCAGATCTGTAGTCTGTGCAGCTAGGAACCTATAATAGCACTCTTAACCTTACCCAATTACAGATCTAACTTCGCTCCTCGCTACCCCAAGGGACTTAGCCAACCATGGTTGGGCTAAAGGAGTGAAATGGAATTTCTCTACAAGCTCTAATCTCCAAAATTTGGCTCAGATCTCGATCCCCCCCCAATTGCAATTGGGGGTCACTATATATAGCTTTCTCCTCTGTTTTTCCTACCAAAAATACCTTCTAGAAGGTCCTTAGAGTTTGTTAGAGTTCTGTTAGAGCACATGGGTCGATTAAGGCTTCCTAGGGCATCTTCTGGAACGGTCGTGCCGATCACAAAGTGCCTCAGGTTGCGTGCAACAGGTCACCAAATCACAACGTATGCACAGCTGAATTTCTGAGAAGTTCTGCGCACGATTTTGACAGGTTCAGGAAGCTTTCAACAGGTCCCAATCGAGCTTTTTGGTCCTTTTTCTAGGTCCTCAGACTTGTTCGATAGGTTCCGATAGGATGAGTCTTCGCTTAGAGTTCCAGCATTCTCAGTCCTTTGTCTAGAGTATTCGACAGGTTGGAGGGACTGTTCGACAGGTTGGAGACCCATTTTGACAAGTTCCACTTTACATGCCATCATTTCGATAGGGTTGTTTTCACTCCTATCGAAAGGCTCAAGTACCCTTTGATAGGTTCTGTTCCAGTGTCTTCATCTCGATAGGTTCTGGAAACCATTCGACAGGTTCCCTTGACACCTGATCGATTTTAAATTAACCCTTGCAAGTGTACAAGATCTGTTCTAGTAAGGCAAGAACAAGGGTGTCGAACCCACAGGGAAATCTGAAATTTTAATCAATTCTTCCTAGAGGTTTAGAAAATATCCCCGAGGAAGTACCAAGGGGCAGATTTAATTTTTACCAAAAATTAACACTTTTTCTAATTGCAAGAAAGAAAATAAATTAATCTAAAAATTTTGTAATGAGAAATTTAAGAACAAATTTTAAGACGAGATCAAGGAATATGCTACCCCAGATTTGCATCCCTTTCTATTATTAAACCCATAGTTTTATTAATCATCAAACACACCATCATTCCAAAAGATCAAATGACTAGTAATTAAGCATGATCATTAACCCGGCATAACCTATCTAAAAACGATGACTCAAATTTAACATTGCCGTATGAATCATGCTAAAAGCATAGCGTGTCACATGATGTGTAGACCAAAACAACATAAACATCAGCGCAAACTTTGAGGAAAACGATCTGATGATGACAATATTATACTATGGCATTAAACATAAAATATGGGTACTTATCTGGGGATCGCATCTTCCCCGATCTACAGCTTTTAGCCACTCATCCTTGGTGCAAGATCTTCAATTTCATTCAAGTCCATTCCCAAGAGAAAAGAAAACTAAAAATAAAAATATGTTCTAAGCAAGTCTCTTTACAAAAAAAATCTAAACTAAAAACTAAACTAAAATTAAAAACTAAAAGCTCTCGGAAGATAATCCTACACTAAAAACTCTATATTCCAAAAAGCTCCCCCCCTTTTACAAAGCCGTGGGCCTCTTATTTATAATAGCCGATTCAAACTAACCCTAGTTGCCTCAATCGATTGAGGCTTAGATCTCAATCGATTGAACTTTGAATTTGACCTCCTTTAAGACACTTTTGCCTTTTTGTCTCAATCGATTGAAATTCATGTCTCAATCGATTGACACTAGTTGGAAGTAGATGCCCTATTTGGTGGAAATCTCCAATATGCCCTCAGCAAAAACAGTCGCCAGGTTGAAATGCACAGACTTTCGCTAGGTTAGATTTCTCCTCGCTGGGTTGGATAGTGCTCTTCGCGTGGTTGAATTGTGTGGCGCGGGAACCGCGCGACGGCCATTTCTTCCAACTGCGCGAAGGCTTATTTACACTTTGTTCCTCGCGGCAACTTCAATATCTTCCCCTTCTTGATGGAGTTTGATTCCCTTCACGGATGACATAGCTTCTTTGGACCCTTTTTGTCCATAGCTCTTTTGTAGCCTTTAATTTCTTTCTTTTATACACTTGGAAGATCCAAAGGTCAGAAACACCTGTTATCATCAAAACCTCACAACAACCATCAAATACTTTCATCGAACGGCTAAGTGTAGGATTTAAGGTATGAAATATAGTCATATTTCAGCACCGATCACACCCCCAAACCTACACTTTGCTAGTCCTCGAGCAAAGAGAATGATAAATATAAAAATAAAACTAACATCCTAAAATTTAAATGCCACTTTCGTAGGGAACACGATTGCACTTAGCATGTGCAACAAGCCTTTAAACCCCTAGGTGATCCCTAGTGGAGGAGTTGTGTCTCCTGAGGGTTTACAGTGAAGTTACCCACAAACTTCCAAACCATCGGCAAAATTGAGTTTTCAAAACATGATTTTTTTTTTTATAACATATATACCATTCAAAAACAAAAACATCATTAATTGGTTCAACATGTGAATCATCAATCTTAAATACCAATGTCATGTCAATCATGCTAGTATCCATTCAAATTAATCTAATGCTCAAATTGTTAGATAACTCATTCATTCATGCTTAAACGTGAAGTGTGTGCATACCAAAACCAAGATTCATCCATCTTAGAACTAGTCCAAACGGAAAATCATCGGATCTCATGTCTCAACTCAATCCTCACTTTAGGTATACTCTCGAAATAAAATCACTCCGATGATGGGTAAGTTTTCGCACACATGTGAGAGATCAATACAAAACAAATAAAAAGGTCTCACATGATAAATGAAACACGATGTAATCAATGAACAAAAAAAACAGATCTCATAAGAACAGATACTTGAATATCCTAAGCATGTCATATCAAGTGTCATAGGTATCACATATTTACTCTCCACAAGGCAGTTACCAATGCAAGATCAGATCATGAAGGTCTTTTGTAGGGTTGTAATGGGGCTCAGGAAAGGGTAAGAAAGAAAGGGAATTTAGATTCAAAATTTCTGAGAAATCAGAAAAGGTACTAACTTTTTTTTTTTTTTTTCTATTGCTCTTCTTTTTCTTTTCTAATTTCTCACCATTTTTTTTTCAATATTTTTCTTTTCTCACTCTTTCTTCTTCTTTTGAATTTCTTTTCTTAATGGTACCTCACATTTTTCATTCTTTGTCAAATTTCTCTTTTTTTTCTTTTTTTTTTTTTTTTTTTATATTTTTGCCATACACTCTCAGTAAACACCACAACTCGGTATCCCTCCACTTACTCTCTTTTCACTCATTTTCATCCCTCGTTCCCAACGTCTCAGAAATAAGAAGGGTAAAGCTGAATTTTCAGAAATGGTAAAGGGTTAAAGGTTAATGTGGCTTATCAAAGAATGTATAAAGGTAAATTTTTCAATAGGCTCAAAGGGGTACTAGAAGGATAAATTTATATGAGGTGGGACATTTTAAGCACAAACGAGCCAAAGATGGCCTTCAATCATATCCTTAAAAGATGGTAATCTTGCCTATTTGTCTTGAGTAGATATACAGTCCGCTCTAACACAATAATATGAATTTGATTTCATGCAAAAGTCGAAGCCAAAAAATAAAATGTATGAGATTATGCAAAATAATTCAGATTCAAAGAAAACTCCGAGTTTATGTATTCACTCATCAATGACGGAAATTAGCTCTAAAGCTCAGGTTTAGTCTCCACTAAGAACCTCGATCCAACGTTTAAAATAATTCATCGATTTCTAAATCTTAGCTTGGTATAAGTGCACAAATTCTAAGCATGAATTTCAAAGTCATCCACAAATTATCACATTAAGCTTCATTATCCTAGATACAAGTAATCAAAATATGCCATCAATATTCTCAAAATTAAATTCTCATGCATCATCAACTAAAGTTTGAAAACTACTGCAAAGTAAATCATGTATGATGGTTAAAATTGTTTATTTATTATTATTATTATTATTTTATTTTTTTTAAATACATAACACAAGATAGATAACCATACCCCCAAACCTAAGAATGACAATGTCCTCATTGTTTGAAATAAGTAGGCACCCCCAAACCTGTTGAAAAGTACCTCACACAAAGATCAGGTGCAGAGAATATATGCATCAAATTAGAACATGACCAAAAATAGATTGAAGGTAATGTGGCTATATGTATTTGGAAAGTAAAAACAACCTAAACTAAACTAAAAACTAAATTCTAGAACTAACAAAAACAAAAAGGAAAACAAAAATAAGTAAAACACACTGGGTTGCCTCCCAGGAAGCGCTGAGTTTAAGTGTCGACAGCTCGACCTCTTCATTGCTCAAATACCGGGATCAAATACCTGGATCAACTGTTTCAATTTCACAGTTGATGGCTGCTCGGTTGATGAAGACGACCTTTACTTTAACAGGTAGTGATTCTACCTCAGGCACACTGTTAGCATCTTGACATGGTGAACACCAAATTTTCTCTTCTAACTGCCTCCTTTTAGATCCCTTTTTCTCAGAGAAGGCCAACAAAGCCGTTTCAACTTCTTCTTTGATGAGCATTGATGGTAATGCTTCATCCATTACTTTGTCCATGCGATCGATGTAAAAACAATCGACCTCATCCTCGTCAGGGAAATGGTTCATCGTATGGAAAATATTCAATCGAACCTTCATGTTTCCAAAAGAAACGTCCATGACACTGCTCGACAATTTATGCAGCGTTGGCGATGGCGAGAAACGGACGTCCAAGGATGATGGGGACTTGATTAATTGATTTAACAGATGATTCCATGTCCAAAATAACAAAATCCACTGGAAAGACAAACTTATCTATTCCAACCAAGACATCCTCAATAACGCCTCCTTGCCTTTCTTTCCGATCTATCTGCCAGTTGCGTGTGACCGCTAGGGTCTCAATTCACCCAGTCCGAGTTTCTTGTACAATAAATATGGGATTAAATTAACACTGGCTCCCAAATCCAATAACGCTTTCCCAACTGGTTGCCCACCAATGACACATGGAACAAGAGGAACTCGAGGTCTTTTAGTTTTTGTGGGGTTTCCAATTGCAATATGGGCCGACTTGATTAGTCAAGAACACTTTTCTTGAAACATGATTACGTGCCTTTCTCTTCCGAGTGCATAAATCTTTGAAAAACTTTGCATACTCAGGCACTTGCTTGATCGTTTCAAGCAATGGAAGGTTTATCTTTACTTGCTTAAATGTTTCGAAAATATCTTCCATTTTTGTTGGTCCCTTTCCCATTCTTGATGGAGGAGTTAGGCATTGAGGAAATGGTGCCTTTGGGACAAAAGGTGCGGATTCCATTTCTAATTCTTGTTCATGCCCTTGTTGGCCAAGTGAAGGAGGCTCGTCTTCCACTACTTTGTCTTTTCCCTTCTCTCTTCTTTTCTCCTCCTCTTTCTCTTTCCTTTTCTCTTTCTCTGTTCTTTTCTCGGACTCTTTCTCTTCTTCTCTTTCTTGTGACTCTTTCTCTTTTTCCATTTCTCTTGCTTCTTCTTGCTCTGCTTCTCCTTCTTCCTCTTCCGCTGATTCTCTTGCTTCTGTAGGCATTTCCACTTGATTATCAACTTCACGCCCACTTCTCAGCACTGTAACAGCTTTTAATTAGTGATAGTTGGATGGTCCCTCACTAGATGATGTTTGACCCCGAGGATTGTTGACGGGTTGGCTGGGAAGCCTACCTTCCGTTAGCTCGATTGATTAGTCAATTGACTAAATTGATCTAACATCATCATTGAAAAGCTTGCATGCTTCGCATCATCTTTTCCTCGGATCGAGAATCTTTTGAATTGTTGGCATGAGATTGATTTAGATTCGATTGAAATTCTGGTTATTACGGTATTCAAGATATGGATGATCATACGGAGCATTCTGTTGGAAATTAGAATTCTGTTGGAAATAAGAATTCTGCTCGAAATTCTGTGGTGGGCGGAAACTTGGCTGAAATTTTTGTGGAAAAACTTGTTGTCCACCCATTGGATTGGCTTTGTATGGCTGGTGTACTTTGGTTTGGTTCAATCCACCCCATCCTAAGTTGGGGTGATTTTTCCATTCGGATTGTAGGTATTGGAGTACATGTTACTACCACCGATAAGATTGAGTCTCATTGACCTGCTCTTGTGAGTAGGTCCATCAAGGAAGAATGACAAGGTAGTGGGGCACTCATTAGCCATATGACACAGGTGGTCACAAATTGAGCACACAATGGGGTGACAGAACTTTAGCTTGCTTGGTCGCATGACTAACAACATGTTCATCTGTTTGGACAACATATCAACCTTGGTTGATAGATCGAGGTATTGTTGTTGACCTCATACAATCCGTTTTTGGTCAACATATGAGATTTAGGCGCCAAGTCCAACGTGGTTCATTGTCTCACTTTGTATCGAAGTTTGATACAACTTCTCAAACAATGCCCAATTCATAACATCTTTTGTGGCACAAGATCCACCACAAGATGCATCAACCATGCGTCTTTCTTCGTGAATTAGTCCATTGTAAAAGCTTTGGACTTGTTGCCACCTTGGAAATTGATGATTAGGGCAACTTCGATTAATTCCTTAAGCGTTCCCAACATTCATGGAATGTTTGATGAGTTGTTGGGAAAAGAATTGAATCTTTTGGCGCAACTCAATGGCCTTCGTCATGGGAAAGTACTTCTTGAGGAGCGGCGATGTAGCTCGCCCAACTCGAATAGATTGTGGTTCTAAGGAATAGAACCACGTTTTTGCCTATCTCGTAAAGAGAACGGAAAGAGTTTGAGCTTAGCTATCTCGTAAGAATGTTGTGGACTCGAACATTTTGCATACCCGGTGAATTCATTTAAATGAGCGTGTGGATTTTCATTTGCCAAACCATGGAAAATTGGTAGCATATGAATCATCGATTTGAATTCATAGTGGTTCCTCGGATGGGAGCATGCATGATGCATTCCTGATTCTCGTAAAAACCAGGATCATTATAATATTCAAGTGTTCTAGGTCCCTCATAGTAATTATTGTTCCCATTATGTCCATTATTTGCATTGTTGCCAATGTGGTTGTTGTTTCCATTCATTTCTTGCTCTTGATCAGCCATGGTATCAGTATGATGATACTGATTCCTTTGGATTCTACGATTGTCTCGCAAAGATCGTTCGATCTCCGGATTAAACGGTAGTAAGTGTGGGTGATGAGAACGAGTAAAGTTCATACACCACACTCCCAATCAAGGGTTTGAAGAATCCAAAATAAATCCACACACAATCTCAATCAATTGAGACAAGGTCTCAATAGATTGAATGACACACAAATTTGCATAACATAGCCTTAATCAGCCAATCGATTGAAGGGCTGCTCTCAATCGATTGAGGTTCCAAGAGTAAAAAAAAACACACAGAATTTCACACCAAGACTTTGTCAGTCAATCGATTGAGAGGCTGCTCTCAATCGATTGAGGTTCCAAGATTAAAGCACACAAGAGTTGTGTCAATTGATTGACATAGGAATGCCAATCGATTGAACAAAGAGTAGAGAGCACACAAAAAGTTTGTCAGTCAATCTATTGAGGAGCTACTCTCAATAGATTGAGGTTCAAGGGTCACAAAGCACACAGAACTACACACTAATGACTTTGCTAGTCAATCTATTGAGGGGCTGCTCTCAATCGATTGAGAGAAGGCAAGAACTTCACAAAAGTTTAAAATCCAGTGTCAATCGATTGACATAGACTGGTCAATCGATTGAGAGAAAAGTGCACAGTGACCAAAGTAAGGAGAAAGAGGAAAGAAAAACAATCAGAAATTTTTTTTTAATTTTTTGTTGTTTTTTTTTTTTTTTTTTTTTTTTTTTTTTTTTTTTTTTAAAACTTTCCTAAAATAAAAACTTCTAAACTAAGAATATAAACTAAGAATATAAAATCCTTCCTAAAAAAAAAAAAAAAAAAGAAAAAAATTCTAAACAAGAATATAAACCTTCCTAAAAATATAAACTTCCTAAAATAAAAACTTCCTAAAAGAATTAAAAAAATATATATAAACTTCCTAAAAACTATTTTTAGAAAATCCTATAAAATCTAAAAGAGGAAAATAAAAAAAAAATAAAAAAAAAAAGAATCCTACTAAACTAAGAACTTCTAAAAACCTAAACTTCCTAAAAGAAGATTGCAAAATCTAATCTAAGAGAGAAGAATTAAGGAAAGAAATTTGTTTTTGATTTTTTTTTTTTCTCTCTTTTTTTTTTTCTATTTTCAATCTATTGCGAGTTGTGTCAATAGATTGAGACACAATTATTGCTAAAACACACACGTCAATCGATTGAGAACAAGGCTCAACACACAAAATAGAGTCAATCGATTGAGGGGTTATTCTCAATCGATTGACTGCTATAAAAACAAAAATCTCTAATCGGAATTAACCAAAATTTCACCGATTTTCCCGGCAACGGCGCCAAAAACTTGATCGATTTTAAATTAACCCTTGCAAGTGTACAAGATCTGTTCTAGTAAGGCAAGAACAAGGGTGTCGAACCCACAGGAAAATCTGAAATTTTAATCAATTCTTCCTAGAGGTTTAGAAAATATCCCCGAGGAAGTACCAAGGGGCAGATTTAATTTTTACCAAAAATTAACACTTTTTCTAATTGCAAGAAAGAAAATAAATTAATCTAAAAATTTTGTAATGAGAAATTTAAGAACAAATTTTAAGACGAGATCAAGGAATATGCTACCCCAGATTTGCATCCCTTTCTATTATTAAACCCACAGTTTTATTAATCATCAAACACACCATCATTCCAAAAGATCAAATGACTAGTAATTAAGCATGATCATTAACCCGGCATACCCTATCTAAAAACGATGACTCAGCCTAACATTGCGGTATGAATCATGCTAAAAGCATAGCGTATCTCATGATGTTTAGATCAAAACAACATAAACATAATCACAAACTTTGAGAAAAATGATTTGATGATGACAATATTATACTATGGCATTAAACATAAAATATGGGTACTTATCTGGGGATCGCATCTTCCCCGATCTACAGCTTTTAGCCACTCATCCTTGGTGCAAGATCTTCAATTTCATTCAAGTCCATTCCCAAGAGAAAAGAAAACTAAAAATAAAAATATGTTCTAAGCAAGTCTCTTTACAAAAAAATCTAAACTAAAAACTAAACTAAAATTAAAAACTAAAAGCTCTCGGAAGATAATCCTACACTAAAAACTCTATATTCCAAAAAGCTCCCCCCCTTTTACAAAGCCGTGGGCCTCTTATTTATAATAGCCGATTCAAACTAACCCTAGTTGCCTCAATCGATTGAGGCTTAGATCTCAATCGATTGAACTTTGAATTTGACCTCCTTTAAGACACTTTTGCCTTTTTGTCTCAATCGATTGAAATTCATGTCTCAATCGATTGACACTAGTTGGAAGTAGATGCCCTATTTGGTGGAAATCTCCAATATGCCCTCAAAAAAATAAATGCCAGGTTGAAATGCACAGACTTTCGCTAGGTTAGATTTCTCCTCGCTGGGTTGGATAGTGCTCTTCGCGTGGTTGAATTGTGTGGCGCGGGAACCGCGCGACGGCCATTTCTTCCAACTGCGCGAAGGCTTATTTACACTTTGTTCCTCGCGGCAACTTCAATATCTTCCCCTTCTTGATGGAGTTTGATTCCCTTCACGGATTTCAGCGCTTCTTTGGACCCTTTTTGTCCATAGCTCTTTTGTAGCCTTTAATTTATTTCTTTTATACACTTGGAAGATCCAAAGGTCAGAAACACCTGTTATCATCAAAACCTCACAACAACCATCAAATACTTTCATCAAACGGCTAAGTGTAAGATTTAAGGTATGAAATATAGTCATATTTCAGCACCGATCAACACCTCAGGTAGGCTTTCGATAGGATGGTTTCTTCTTTCCTTTCAGCTGCTCAATAGGTTCTGAGCTCCTATCGAACTCCTCAATCCACACGAATTCATCCTTCTTTTGCCTTCAGACCCTATCGAAACTTCTTCAACTGCACGAATTCTCCTTTTCATTGCTTTCAGCTCCTATTGAAGTCTTTAGGTGACCAATTGATAGGATATTTTAAGCCTATTTTCACGTCCTTCGCCTTACCCTGCTATAGCCACACACTCCAAGGGTTCATTGATGTGCTACCCTCTGGTGTGCTGTTGCTGGTTTTATCCTGTGCTGAGAGATAGCTCCTTTTTGGGCATTCTTGAGTGGTTTTCTGCATTAATGTCCTCTTTTATTGCTGTTCACAAAATGCACTTGACAGAGACTTATTAGTGTGCTCACAGGTCTATCAATGGTTAGGTTAAAGGTTGAAAAGTGGCATTTTTCACCACTTAACACACCCCTAAACCTAAGCTTTGCAAATCCCTGAGCAAAGGAGAATTAAAAGAAAATAAAAATGCCACTTTCGTAGGGAGCACGAATGCATTTACCATATGCACAAGCCTTTTAAACCCCTAGGTGATCCCTAGTGGAGGAGTGAAGTCTTCTGAGGGTTTTCAGTGAAGGTACCCACAAACTTCCCCAATAAAGTTAGTTAATAATAGTACATCCTGCTAAACATAATTTCAATAAACTAGAATACATTCTCATCATGTCTTTTCAGTTCTAGAGGGTTTTCAGCAGAAAAGTCGCCAACTTAAAACATGAAATTTTGCAGTAATTCCTTCATCATCAATCAGTTCATGTCAAGGAATTATGTCTGAAGATTGATGCATGGCTCCCCATTCATTTGAGAATTCTGTTTTGATACTACCCCCATCAAATTAGATTTCAGGCCCAAGTCTCACGAGGGTTGTTAACTCACAATAATAATGAAGGGTGTAGAATTTCACATAGCTCAAGAGCAGTTACAGTCCTCAAATAGGGTTGTAAGCATGAGCATAGGCATTGCTCTAATTTCTGAAATTTTCTAACTCTTTTCACCAAAGATTAGACGGATCATTATCTCCACATGACAGCTCAATCCATTCCCAGATCAATAAGGCCTTTTTATTTGGTTGTAATGTGGCTTAGGGATGGGGTGTAAAAGAATGAAAGGGTAAAAGGGATTCAAATTGAGAAATCAGTGATGGTAAGGAGGTGGCCTAGACAACACCTTCTTCATTTCAGCACCTTTTCACTTTCTTTTTGAATTTTCAGACTTGAAGTGATCAGCTTATTATCTTCTTGTAGATTTTCGCATGAGGTGACTTCTCTTTCTCATCCTCTTTGCTCTGTTTTTTTTTTTTTTTTCCTTTTTTCTATAAAAAAACTGGAATACCACAACACCACAAAATGTGTTTTCCTTTCTTTCAACCAGATTTAACACCTTGCTCCTCTAACCTTTCTTCTCCTTCCTCTTCTTGATTTCTCAGATTTGGGGTGAACTGAAATAGGTCAAAAAGGTTTTGGGTTTAAAATTTCTGGTTTTCATCAAAGAAAATTGGGACTTTTAAGGCTCAAGTGGTGTGCATTAATGGCAGTTCAAAGGTGGGAAGTTTTTAAGCTAAACTGACCAAGGGATGGCCTTACTTCATGTCCACAATTTCATGAATGCTATCAAGCTGTTTCAACTTGGATTTGCCTAACTTCTAGTGATTAACATTAGATCCAATCAGTCCATAGAGCAGAAAAATTGTCAAAACACTCTTCAAAGAAACTTTTTCAGGCCCAAATCTCACTGGGTATGACCTTCCATCAAATTTTCAGGGGTGTATCTTCACAATCTTCTCTTATTTTAGGTTTACTGCACATCAAAATTATTTTTCCCAACTTGTCATTTGCCTCATGAAGTTTGTTGGATTACGGCTTATTTCAGTTTCAAATAGTTGTTTTCTTAATTTCCTCTTTTTACACAAATTCTATTGAGAAATTACTCTAATTAATTCCAAACACTTCTCGTTAGCCTAGCTGTACTAAAATTAACTAATTTATTGGCATACATTCCATACCCCCAAACCTAAACGAAACAATGTCCTCACTGTTAACAACATGAAATTAGGGGAGACGCAAGGGGGGAAAAGAGAGGTACAAAAAATCTACATGAAGACAAAATGTATTAAAATGCCAAATATATACATGAAAAAAATGAGGAAGAAACTAAAATAACAAGCTACCATAGCCATTTGCAGGTATCATTGGGCCAATCGTAGAGGTCAGCTAGGTTTTTCAGCTCATCCTTGGATAAGGGAGATTTGCCTTTAGATTTAGCCCCCGGTTGCGGCTTCTTCACTACCTCCTCAAACTGGGCAGCGGGCTGTTTTCCTTTGGGGTCAATGGCAGCAACAGAATAGGAATCTGAATCGGACGGGAAAAGGGCAGTGGGGTCCAATCCGAGAGCTGCAGTAGCCTTCTTCCTTTCTTCCATTGATAGGAAGGTGAAAGAGGTATCAGGTTGGGGTGGGGGCTGGGTGGGAGGGGTGGCTGTAGACTGGGCAACAGGCCTCTTTCTTTTCTTGGCAGGGGCCGCATAGGGAGCAGATCTTTTTACAGTTACTTTCTTCTTTGGGGGAGCCCTTTTTGGTTTTGGAGGGGCAGGTTGAGTGGGGGGAGGGTCCTGGGTTGGAGGAGGGTGCCCATCCACAGGGGGGTGGAAGGAGGTTATGTTGTAGGGAAGGGACAAGATTAAGTGGCGGGAGATGCAGGAGGAGGTGCGGTGGCAAGAGGGGTAGGTTCAAATGGCTGAGAGGTAAGGGAAGCAACCTTTTTCTCCAATATGTCAACCTGTTTGGCAGCATAGAGCAGGTTGTATGGTGGCCTTGAGTATCTCTTGAGCATTGGCTAATTTTTTCTTAAGAAGCTCAGAATTCTTCTTCTCATATTTGGCAATGAGACTCACAACCGCTGCCACTTGTTTTGCTGACTCATAACGAGTTAAGATTTCATACCACCCTTGAGAGATATCGCAGAGTTTAATTCAGTGTTCCAATTCGATTTTGGGAATCCTCTCCTAATAAGGGGCCTCAATGGAAGCTCGGAGTGTAGCCATACCTCTCAGGACATCCCTGTGGATGTAAGGGTTGTCCCTCATGGCATACAGCAGGGTGAGGTAAGGGGGGTATGGACATGGATTGCCTAAGGACAATGGGAAAGGATAAGGGTGTAGTGGATGAAGAGGAGGGGGTGGAAAGAAACAAATCCTCCCATGGATCTGTTTGGATAGAGGCATCCTGGAAAACAGGTGGGGGGGTGGTGAGTGGTAGAGGGGAGATTGCGAAAGCTTGTAAATCTGGGGATGAGGGTAAAGTGGGCTATGGTGATGAACGTATGGGGAGAGCTGGTGCGGCTATTATCTCAGGCTGGGCAGCAGCAAGGAGTGGGGTAAGTATAGGTGAAGCAGGAGGGGATATGTGAGGAGCGGAAAAGGATGGGGTAAGGGTGGAATGAATTGATTGGAGACATGAGCTCATGAGGGTCTGGTTGTCGGTGTTGATGGTTAATTGGGACTGAATGGTTTGGAGGAGGGATAGAATTTGAGTGGGGGTGTTAGGCATGGTGGGGGTAGAAGGGGCCAGTGTTTGGACATGATGGAAGGGGGAAGAGGGTGCATGGTTAAAATGATGTGGAGTGGGGCATGGGGAATCAGGAAGTGGAGTGTACTCATGAGCAACATCCTCCACAATTGAGGTCATGAGGGATGTGAACCCAGTAGTGGTGAACAGGGGAGTTGGGGTAATGTGGGGAGAAGAAGTGGTAGGCTCGTAGAATGAGGGAGGTTCCAGTATGTCAGGTTGGAAAACCTGAGAGGTGGTTGAAGTGAAAATGGTGGGTGGAGAGAGGTCTGTTTGAAGAGGGACTGATACAAACGGAAAAAGCAAAGTGGGTGGAGAAGTGGGTAATGGGACAGGTATGGTAGGGGGAGGGATGGATAAGGTATCTCTACAGGAGTCTCTGTTGCCACGGTCGTGGGTGCCTTCTCAGCCGCCTCCCTTCCAACTGGCTGACTCTTCTTAATGAAGGTGAGGCTGGTTGACTATTCCCGCTTTCCATACAATTTAAAGGTCAGCTTCTCCATTGGTTCATTTTGCTTGATCACAGAGCAGACATGTGATGAGTCTACAAAAAGGCAGACCTCCTCCTTTAGCGAAAGCTTGCCTCTTCAGCACCTTGTCATTGATGTCCACCATTATTTCAACAATCAGCTTAGGTGCATTTACAAATTGCCCCTTTGAACAGAAGTATAGTGCATCCACTAAAGGGGTCCTTCTTTCTTGCAAATGGCCAGAGACAGACATTTTTCCTCAGAATGGTATCAATGAGTCTGAGGGTAGGATGGAGGTCTCTTCTCATCAAGGATTCACCAGAGGCCACGATTCCATTAGTAAGCTGCTTAGCTATTTCCCGAAATGTAGCCCCTGTAGGGGCTCCCTCAGCTCTAGTGGAGTCAAATTGATATGGGACTCCCAAAGCCATCCCAATATCTCTGTAGTCGACAGCCAGCTGCCAGTCATCAATAAAGAATTCTAGTATATCCTCAGCCCCAAGTACCACTCTCTTTGTCAGGTTTTGGTACACAATTTGACCAACCTATGGTAGACATTTTCCTTTAAGGGTGAAAGCAGGGGTAGTAGACCTTCTTTCTTCAAATATTCCAATGTCCCCTGACAC
The DNA here is from genome assembly GCA_021018995.1 of Chloranthus sessilifolius. Taxonomy (NCBI): domain Eukaryota; kingdom Viridiplantae; phylum Streptophyta; class Magnoliopsida; order Chloranthales; family Chloranthaceae; genus Chloranthus; species Chloranthus sessilifolius. The sequence goes on from CM037594.1 coordinate 58,921,236, forward strand.
TCCCCAATGTTAGCAAAATATGCCAAATCAAAATCCGTCTCAGAAACAAGACTCAATTTTTCTACAAACTCAGTGGGGGTAGTTAACCCAGCTGGTAGCTCTACTGTAGGAGTAGCTCTCGCTAAGGGTTCTTCCACCACAGGCTCCTGGTTCTCAACAGCTTTGGCTTTCATAGCTTTAGGAGTCTTTTTGGGTGTCATCTCAGTGAGCTTCGGCTTGACAGGTGGTTTATCAACTAGCTTCGACTTCTTGGAGGATTTGGGGGTGGAAGCAGTTGTTCTCCGGCGTATGTTTGCTAGAGTTTCCTCCGGCTCATCCATTTTACTCTCAGAGATTAGTCACTCACCAACTTGGAGTGGAGCTTGAAGGTTAAGAATTAGAGGAACGACAGATTGATTGTGGGAAGGTAACTGACCTCGAAATCCCTAGGGTTTAACAAAAATCGCAATACACAGCTTCAATTTTTCCAACATCAGGGGCAAAATGCTCCTCTGTGCAAGCTGAATGTACTGACAAAATGACAAATTGAATAGCTGAAGGTTCTGGAGGATTTAGTGGAAAAAGAGGGAGGTGAAAGAGAGAGGAAAAAGTGCTAGGGTTTGGCAGAAGGTATGGAATGAGGCACAAAATACCTATCGACAGGTATATAACGGGTGAAATACGATTTCGATAGGATGAAATGGATGGTTTCGATAGGTTCATGCATCCTATCGAAAACGTAGCATATGAAACTTTAAAAAGGGAAAATTCGATAGGTTCCCAATTGGTATCTAGGACTTATCGAAATCTCCGTTTTGCTCTTTTTAATCGATCGAAAAGTTAATTTCACCTATCGAGAAGTTCAATGCCTATCGAAACCCTCAAACATCCTGCCAAAATCACCATGTGGCCTATCGAAAGGTGATCTTGACCTGTCAAAAACTTCTAAAATCCAAATAAGGCTGCCTTTCGGGGTACTTTTAGTTTCAGCACTCAGTAGGATCGTCTGCAGTGCTGCTCTACAGTTTGTTTTTCCTGTGGCCAAGCTCCCATTATCTTAAGATGAGCTGATAATACTAAAATGACGGCCTAGTATTAATCATGGCAATTTTATTCCTCGTAATTTAAATTTTTTTTTTTTTTTTCTTTTCATATTGTAAGAAAGAATAAAAAAAAATGATTAACAATAAAGTAAACAAAAGCAAAGTATGGTACATATGATACATACTGACTGCAGGGGCTAATCTGGAGGGTCTGGAAGGTCCATAGTCTCCTTAGGTACATCAAACTTGGCACTTTTCATAGATCTTTTCCTCAGCCAGTGTCCATTCCCTGAGTGCAGTTTTTCATCTGTGAACCAAGCATGGTCCTGCACTAGCCAATGTGAATTATCATGCATCACCTTTTGGGCATTAATGGAAAACCAAGCCTCTTCAGGAGAGGGTTGATAGCCAGTGTTATACACATTCAACTTAACCTTCATGTTCCCAAATAATACTTCCATGATTCCATACCTGCATTGTATGTGGGCATTGGCAGTGGCCAAAAAGGGCCTGCCTAGAATCACATGTATGGAAGAAGCATATTTGCTTGGTTCCATGTCCAATACCAAAAAGTCAGCAGGATAGAAGAATTTATTAACTCCAACCAAAACATCCTCAATTATCCCCACAGGTTTCCTTTCAGATCTGTCAGCCAGTTGGAGGACCACATGTGTGGGCTTCAATTTGCCTAAGCCTAACTTCTCATATACTGAATATGGAAGCAAATTTATGCTGGCTCCCAGATCTAATAAGGCTTTGTCAATGATGCAGGGGATTATGGGGGTTTCAGGGTCTTCAAATTTGGTTGGGGTTGCAATCGACAAAATTTATTTCACTCTCTCTACTGAAAATACTTTCTTGGATATGTGTATCCTGGATTGTCTTTTATGGGTGCATAGTTCTTTTAAAAACTTGGCATAGGCTAGGACTTGTTTAATGACATCAAGTAAAGGCAAATTGATCTTTAATTGCTTGAAAGCCTCCATCATTTCCTCAATTTTTCCTTGCCCTTTATCAAAAGGGGAAGGTGCTTATAGTGCCTTAGGAAATGGCAGATGTGGGATTGCTCCCTCACCTGCAGCCTTAGCCAATAGGGTCTCTTTCTTTTTTATTTTTTTCTTTTCTTGAGGATCGTCATTATCCTCTTTATTCATAGCTGATTGTTCCTTCAAGTCTACCATTGGTTGGCTTTGTTGTGTGCTGGTAGAAATCACTTCATTTTCTTCTTCCAAGTTCCTCATAGGCTCATAGCCCACTTGGTTGTCTACTAGCTTACCACTTTTCAAAGTTATAACAGATTTGGCTTCCTCATAGGTGGAGGGTACCTTACAAAGTGGGGCATCACCTTGTGGTTGGTAGGGAGCCTTCCTCCCTCTCTCCTAGTCAGAGCATCAGACAGCTGACCAAGTTGGTCCTCTATCTTTTTGATGCTCTGGTTGTGAGAGTGCACAGTTTGGGTTAAGGTGTTCAAGCTTTGCAGTGAAGATAGAACTTGTTCCTCAAAGGATGGTGTTCTCATAGTTGGAGGAGGTGCAGCTGGCTGCATAGGAGGAGCTATAGGTTGGGCCATGGGTTGCTGATATTGAGGCCTTGGGACATAATTTTCTCTATAGGGCTGAGCACTTCTGTAGGGCATGGGCTGCTGGGGCTGCTGCTGTTGCTTGCTGGGGTATGCATCTTGTCTCCACCTCAGATTGGGGTGGTTTCTCCATTGATACCTAGCAGCAAGCTGCTGCCCATAAGACTGAGCTGCAGCCACATGCTCTGTTATAAAATCAGGAAATTGGTCAGCAGATGGGCATTCTTCCAGGGGGTGAGCAGGGGACTGGCATATGGCACATGCCTCCTCCACTGTAGCAGCCACAGGTGACTGCACTGCTCCCATCATCCTATCAAATTTCAGGGTTAAGCTGGCCACTTTCCTTTCCAACTCACTTGGCACACTCACTTCATATATCTTCCCTCTTAAGGTATTCTCTTTCATCAATTTAGGAGGCTCTAGATTTCTTGCTAAGGTTTCCCTTTGCATAGAGTTCTCACTAATAATGTCAAAGAGCTCCCATGCCTCCTCAACAGTTTTATGGAGATAGGTGCCACCACAGGAGGCATCTATCATATCTCTACTTTTAGCATCAATTCCCTAATAAAAGCTTTGAACCAATTGCCATTCAGGGATTTGATGGTGGGGGCATTTCTTGAGGAGTTCCTTAAATCTCTCCTAGGATTGATGAAAATCTTCAGTTGGATCTTGGGTAAAAGAGATGATACCCTTCCTCAACTGGCTGGTCTTTGACATAGGAAAGAATTTGGCCAGAAATTAACATTGGAGATCACTCCATGACAGCATGCTGTTAGGTGGAAGCAAGGACAACCAGGTCCTGGCTTTGTCCTTCAATGAAAAAGGAAACAGTCTCATCCTGGTGGCCTCCTCCCCCAAACCTGTGATATTGAATGTAGTGCACAGTCCCAAGAACTCATCAATGTGCTTGTAGGAGTCTTCTTTGGTCAGGCCATGAAATGAGGGCAACATTTGAATGATGGATGATTTTATCTCATAGTTTCCCTGAGCAACTGGGAATTGAATGCAGAAGGGGGAATTGTAGACCCCTGGTGCATTAAACTCCTTAAGGGTTCTTGGCTGCTGTTGCTCACCCATTTCTACAGAATCAAATGCAACAGATGTAGGTGTAGTTAGTCTAGATTTGAGAAGTCTTTTAACCTCTGGATTTAGTGGAATAATCTGAGGTTTGAGGGTTCTCCTACCAAACATACAACACTCAAAATCTGAATGCAAAATAGATCCTCAACACAACAAGCAGAATCAACCAAATTTGTCTAACTATTTTAACGAAAATTATCAACAGATCTAAAAAATAACAGGGGAGTAGAGGGATGCAAACTACAGAGCAAACTCCAGCATGATTCACCTCTCACTAGTAGCCTTAGATCTGATGAAATGCACACAAACTACTGAAAAACAACAAAATTTATAAATGTAGTTAGTAAAAATCAAATAAAAACTACAGATCTAATATTAGAACTTAGATCTATCAATTTCTAAACATGTCTCCTCGGCAGCGGCGCCAAAAACTTGTTGGCGTGTTTGCCTTCCCTCAAATGAGGGTCTAAAATCATCAATAACTAGGCAGAACATACACACAGAGACCTGCAAGTACTCAAGATCTGTTATAGCATGTTTTACAAAAATGGTGAATAAGGGAATGTCCACAGGGAGGTTAGTTCAAAAATATGATAAATCTCCAGATCTGTATTAGATCTGGCACCCCTAACTATTACTAATTTAGGTAAAAGACAGGGGAGAGATTTAAAATGGATTGTCACTTAAGCTAAGCTAAAATTAAACATAAACTAACTTGGATCAAGTTTAGGATCGTAGATCTTGTAGGGGAAAGAGGTAAAAAGAACAAAAATTGGAGAAGAGTAGCTTGGAGGTTGGTTTTCACTGAAATCAGACTCGATTAATCGTGCTATAGAGGTTCTGAGCACACAATTTCCTCAACTGGCTATAAGCACAGCTGCAGGGTATAAATTCCACTCCAAATCATAGGATCCACCTGGTCTTAAGGCTATGATCTGTCCACTTTAATGGTCACAGACCATCTTATGGACTTTATCGAATCCATGGATTGCAGCAGATAAATTCAATTGGAGCTTGAGCTTAGATTCATCTTAATGTTATGATCTCTCCACTTTAATGGTCACAGACAATCCTAGGGATCTCTTCCAAATCTAAGATCTCAATTAGAACAATTAACACCACTACAGATGCTGTAATTCTCAGGTCACAGACTCAAGGAATCACAGGAGTATTAGATCCAGGGAGATCGGGTCATATCCAAGAGGCCTACCAGTTAAGTGGGTGAGCTGATTCACAGTCTCCTTTACACAAATTCGATCGATCACCAAATGGACGCAAAGGAACTTTAAATCTAATGAAAGCAGTAAAAACAGCATTAACATTGCAAACAAGGTCACTCTACAATGGAAATACTCTCAGATCTGTAGTTTGTGCAGCTAGGAACCTATAATAGCATTCTTAACCTTACCCAATTATAGATCTAACTTCGCTCCTCGCTACCCCAAGGGACTTAGCCAACCATGGTTGGGCTAAAGGAGGGAAATGGAATTTCTCTGCAAGCTCTAATCTCCAGAATTTGGCTCAGATCTCAATCCCCCCTCCCAATTGCAATTGGGGGTCTCTATATATAGCTTTCTCCTCTATTTTTCCTGCCAAAAATCCCTTCTAGAAGGTCTTTAGAGTTTGTTAGAGTTCTGTTAGAGCACGTTGGACAGTTAGGGTTTCCTAGGGCATCCTTTGGAACTGTTGTGCTGATCACCAAGTGCTTCGGGTTGCGTGCAACAGGTCACCAAATCACAACATATGCACAACTAAATTTCTGAGAAGTTTTACACATGATATCGACAGGTTCAGGAAGCTTTCAACAGGTCTCAATAGAGCTTTTTGGTCCTTTCGCTAGGTCCTCAGACCTGTTCGATAGGTTCCGATAGGATGAATCTTTGTTTAGAGTTCCAGCATTCTCAGTCCTTTGTCTGGAGTATTCGACAGGTTGGAGGGACTCTTCGACAGGTTGGAGACCCATTTCGACAAGTTTCGCTTTACATGTCATCATTTCGATAGGGTTGTTTTCACTCCTATCGAAAGGCTCAGGTACCCTTCGATAGGTTCTGTTCCAGCTACAATCTGGATCGCGAATGCTCCCTTTAGCTTCCACTAATAGATAAGAAAATCAAGCACTTCATGACAGCTCCGCGATCCACACTTGTGAGCTCTCGATGAAATGAGAAGGCACCCTGAAAAGGGGGGTGTCTACTTCTTCGACATATTCTTGTTCCACAAGAACCCGTTGAAGAGAGGCATTTGTAGACACCCCATTTTCACCCTCTCGGATTATGCGAACATCTAAGGTCAACCTTAGACCTCACCCACGACACTCGAAAAGGGACTGACCCTCTCCAGAAGCCCTAAAACCTTAAACACATGGACTATATACTCAATTAATAGTATATGGTTGAGACCTAGACTGAAATCTAAGCTCACGGACTCGAACCCGACTTAGCTCGGGAAGATCCTAAATTACACACCTAAACATAGGCACGCAATTCCATTGTGCACAACACTTGCAGCATGCAATTGGTCCCACTTGAACCAGATTACCCCTTCCTGTGGACCACCCTAAGACCTGAATTACTCATTGGAGCCTAAGCGCGCAATTCGATTGCGCACATCACTTATGGCACATAATTGGTCCCACTTGGACTAGGTTTCCTCCTCCCCAAGATTGCCTTAGGACCCAATTACACACCTGAATTAGGGTGCTTAATCGATTGCATGCTCCCCCATAAGAGCACAATTGGTCCCCAGTTAGACCAGGCCTCTAAAATTTAAGACCGACCTAACTCCTCAATTATGCACACTGATTCATGTGAATAATTGGATTACACGCTCCCCACAGGGCATGAAATTGGTTCCATGGCATATTGGAAGTAGGACATCCGACTAAGCCAATCAGTCTGTCATTTGCCAGTCAGTGACCAACTTCCTATGGATTATGCGGCCTGGACAGGGCGCGCAATTCAATTCCGCGCCAGTGATCATGCGTGCAATTCACCAATTGCGCACCTATCCTCGGGCGTGTAATTAACTCGTTACCTATGAAAAAAACTCCCTACCTCACCAATTTCACACCAATTTAATAGTTCTTTCTTCTCTCTCTTGAGCTTAGTCCCTTTAGAAAATTCGAGGTTCTCTCTGGGGATCCCAAAGAAAGGAGTTGAGTTGCCATCTAGACTTTTAGAATTATACTCTTCTCTAGGAGGGATAAGCGCCCTTAGCCTTAGACCTTTAGGAAATCCCTGCCCAAATCCTTATCCTAGAGCCAATTAGGTCCCTAACCTTTTCTAATTTTTTTAACCTTAGCCACCCGATTTGCCCCAAGGAGCTTACGGAGGGTACCCAGGAGCGGAGTCGATCCTCCTTAGCATAGCGGGCCACAACCCCCCTTTTTTAATAGATTAGGAAAACCAAACTAGATATACCATAGGCAATCCATAGCTGTTGAAGTCAGCGAGCCGATGCTCAGTAAAGTAGTCAACCCGCAACTCAGAGCATGATCAGTGACGTGTTGCAGTGTTAATAAATATCTATAGCTAGCGATCACATCAATCCAAGTATTCTCTATTTTTAATTTACCGCTTTCCTTTCAATATTTAATATTTCTTAGTTTATTATTCTATCATCTTCCGCTAGAGTCCACATAGACCGAAAGGGACCTAGAAAGAGCGTGTACCAATAGTTATAACATTTGATGTACAACTCAAAATTAGGCGATCCTTGGCTCATTGGAAATTTGGGAACCTCTACTTTCCAATGGTATAGGCCTCAAATTCTGTAGATATCTATATAAACTTTGGCATTCCTCTTTCTATCCGCTATTTTGGTTGGTTCTCTAAGGGTTCAGGAAGTGTTTTTGGAAGCTTGGGAGTACATCATTCTCGAAGTATGTATCGATCGATCCTTGGGCTAGATTTGGGTGTCTATAAATGCCATTCTTTGGCATCTGATCACTAATGATAATATGCTAAAGAAAGAGGCATCCGAAGAGGCCCAAGGCAAAAGTTCTTAGGTCCACTATTTTTAAAGCAAAACTCAAACATTAGATGGTAAAAGAAAAAAATATGGAGAGTAGTGAAAGCCCATATAATTGGGAAAATGTCCATTCATAAAGACTATCGGTCCCCAATCACTTAGCAACATTACTGGGCATAACCATAATGTTGTGATTGATGATGTATGATATTCGAGTTTCATTTTGAACAAAACAGCCCTGCGAGCGGGAGGGTGATTGACCCATACTTAAAGATTGGCGTGAAGTAACAACGCAAAGATCCAACGGTTGCGCCCAATCTCATGAGGCATTGATTTCCCGACTTTGATTGGCACTGGTGTCCCAACGTGAGGTAGGGTTCAAAATCTTTGAGCGAACTCATCGACCCCAATGTTAATTTAGGACGACTACCCGAGCTGAATGAATATTGATGTCGCAACGCTTTTTGGGAGTGTGTGCCACTTTTTAAGTTGATCTTATAAAAAGATCAACTATGTAAAAACATGGACCCATTAGGAAAATAAATAACAAGGCGATGGAAGTCCTAACCCATGACTGGATACAATTTACAGAACAAACGACCACCCAATTGATACCATGCTAATTTTAAGCCGCATGGCGTACACTTTACAAGGATACCGTGCCGGTTTTAAGCCAAGAGAACAGACGCATGGCGTACACTTTATAGGGATACCGTGCTGGTTTTAAGCCTGTGACCAAGAATAATCATAGGAAAAGATCCCTTCTACATCCATGTTTGAACATAGTTGTTCGATATATAATTTCAATTTTGATAGGTTAGTCTTAACTAACGATCAATCCTTTCGATAAGGGAGGTACCCGAACCTCAAACCCCATAGGGCGCACGCCTGGATAGTGTAGACCAAGAGTCTACTCTTTCGAAATAGCTAGTGAGAAATCTGAAGTTAAGACACTCAAGTTCAAAAAATGTTAGAGTGACCAGAGCAAACAAATGACGGCTTGTGCAAAATCTCATGAGGCATTGATAGCCCCACTTTGAGCGTACTCATCGACCCCAAAATTAGAAGCTTTTGGATTGACCTTTCTAACCATGTCGAGGCCCCACATAGAAAATGGCCATGGAGTGGTCAAGCTGTGTAAATCTATGGCTGGAGCATGTAGCAGACTGGAGTATTCCAAGCATTTGTAGCACTTTTGAATGTGCTTGCAACAATTGGTCTCCATGGTGGTCCAGAAGTACCCTTGGCGTAGGATCCTTTTGACTAGCATATGACCGTTGACGTGGGCCCTGCATATTCCTTTTTGGATCTCTCTCATGATATTTTTTGCCTCACTTTCAATTAGGCATCTGAGCAAGATGTTGTTATATGATCGTTTGTAGAGGCCCTCACCACAAATGACATAATTTACTACTAAATGTTGGATGGTTCGCCTGTCCGCCTTAGACGTGCCCTTAGGGAATGCTCATGTTTTGAGGAAGTTCTTGATATCTGAGAACCATGGAGGCTCATAATTTGTCTTTATGGATCCCTCAATTTGGAGGTAGAAGGCTGACTCATTTCTCTGTCCAATCATGATTGGTTCCATTTTGATGCCATAGAAAATTTTGACTATTAATGCCAGAGTCACCAGTGCATCTGTAAAACGATTCCTTGCTCACGGGACATAAGAGAAAGTAACATTGTCGAAGCATGCTATCAGATCTTTGAGGTGCTCATGGTATGGGATTAGCTTCTCATACTTTATCTTCCAGTCTTTGTTGGTCTGGTATATGATCAGTTGTGAGTTGCCAAACACCCTGAGATGATTTACATTCAGGTCGAGAGCTGCTTGTAGGCCAGCTACGCAGGCTTCATATTCAATGATGCTCTTCGTGTAGGGGAAATTGAGCTTGATGGAGAGTGGTGTGTGGGACCCTTTCGATGAGATCAGAATAACACTGACTCCTTGACCTTCTGCATTTGATGCCCCATCGAAATGCATTTCCCATGAATCTTCTACCTCTTCCGTGCCATCTTCTATCATTAATAGGATGTCTTCATCAAGGAATTCAATTCTCAGAAGCTCATAATCAAGTAGGGGTTCTCGGCGAGATGATCGGCTAGTGTTTACCCCTTGATTGATTTTTGAGTGACATACATGATGTCAAATTCTGATAAGAGAAGCTGCTAGCATGTGATCCAGCCAGTGAGACCAGCTTTTCAAACAAGTACTTCAATGGGTCCATTTGTTATAGAAGGAGAATTGCCTGAGATAGCAAGTAGTGACGAAGCCTCTGCATAGCCCAAATGAGATCTAGGCATACTTTCTCCATATGAGAATAGCGTGTTTCATAATCAGTGAACTTCTTGCTAAGATAGTAAATTGCTTGCTCTTTTCTCGTAGTTTCATCGTGTTATCCCAGGACACAACCCATAGAGAATTCCGTCATAGAGATGTACATTATGAGTGGTCTTTCAGCAATTGGTGGTACTAAGACTGGAGGGTTGAGGAGATAGCTTTTGATCTTGTTGAATGTTGCCTGACAATCATCGTTCCATTTGACAGGGGAATATTTCCTTAGTAGTTTGAAAATCGGTGTGCACATAGGAGTTGGTTGTGCGATGAACCGACTGATTACTGTATTCTGCCTAAGAAGCCTCTGACCTCTTTCTTGGTAGAGGGCAGAGCATTTCTACGGTAGCTTTTACTTTCACCAAATCGACCTCGATGCCCCTTCTGCTGACGTTGAAGCCAAATAGCTTCGCTGACATGACACCAAATGCGTATTTATGAGGCTTCAGTAGTAGTCTGTACTTTCTCAATCTTTCAAACAACTTTTAGAGGTTCACCAGATAATCATCTCTCTCCTGTGACTTGGTGATCATGTCGTCGACATACACCTCAATCTCTTGATGCATCATATCGTGGAACAGTGCTGTCATCGCCCTTTGATATGTTGCCCCGACATTCTTCAACCTGAATGGCATGACTCGGTAGCAAAAGGTTCCCCATGGAGTGATAAATGCTGTCTTTTCTCGGTTCACCTCTGCCATTTGATTTTATTGTAACAGGAGAAACCATCTGTTAATGAGAGCATCCCATGCTGGCAATATTATCAACCAAGATATAGATGTGTGGCAAATGAATGTCGTCCTTCGGGCTCGCTTTATTAAGATTTTTAAAATCGATGCACATGCAAACCTTTCCATCTTTCTTCGACACCGGTACGATGTTGGCTAGCCATTGTGGATATTTGGAGATGATGAGAAATCTGGCATTGTACTGCTTGATGACTTCATTTTCACTTCTCACATCCATTTGGCTTGGAGATGCCTCAATTTCTACTTGACAGGCCTGACATTGAGATACAGCGGCAACTCTTGGTCGACCAAATCGGTGTCCAAGCCTGGCATATCCTCGTATGACGAAGTGAAGACGTCTTAGTATGACAAGAGGAAATCGATCATGCCTTTCCCTTCGTGATGACCCATCTTTGTCCACACGGATTTTTGGGAACATTGACTCATCAGGTACTTGGTACATCCACACACATGCGAAAATCAAAGTTGATATAGTATATGATAGCAATAAAAGATTCCATTATAATGTCGAACATAAAAACCAAAACCCAAAATAAACCATCGGTGACGGTCGTACGTCATGCAAACAGTGGTGTACAAAATGTAAGTAGACAATACTTATTCAATTACCCTACAAATCACTAAAATGTACCAAGTCCAAAATGTACAAAAGTTCAAATATACCAAGTCTAAAATCAATGATCTATGGGTAATAATCCTCTGACGGAAGTTCCTCTTCTTCCTCTGACACAAAATCAGGATTGTTCTGAAGTTCAGGATCATGGTCAATGTTTGCACCTGTGACACAAGGTGTCGGAGTGAGCTAATAGTCTAACCTCAGTAGGAAAGGTTCAAATACCAACATACATTTTATCAAACAATGCATAGATTAAATGACTAAAGTTCAAAGGCATTCTTCATATCAAAAGAGAATTTGAAACATCTTGAATACGAAAAATCACATGATCTAAGAAGAAATTTCATATTGGACTTAACAGTATCATTTATGATGATTCACATGAGTGTGTGCTCGATTTATTCGTTTCACATTTTATATGCAACCTCTTAGTTCATGCATGACTTAAATTCATAACTTAAATATCTCCAACACAAATATAGCGTTGGGAGTCTATAATCGATGGGAATCCCCTCCTAACCATCGTCGTTCAATTTAACGATTTTTAAAAATCATTCAATTTAACAATTTTTAAAGTTCAAATATCATCGAAATGGTCCAAAAGTGCTAAAGCACAGGATTCGTTCATATGAACCTCAAATCAACATGCAAGTTCTAATACGTACTAAAGTGTTATTAAATCATAACTAATTATCATTTCTATTCCGAATTCAAAGTTCAAAGTTCAAAGTTCACATCAGTATTTGATCCAAAGATTCGATATTCCAAAGGATTCATATGTAATTCAATAAAGATTCCAAAGGGGTTCGATATTTCAAAGGACTCATGTGCAATTCACTAATTCAAAGATTTCAAAGGGGTTAGATATTTCAAAGGATTCATATGCAATTCAATAATTCAAAGATTTCAAATATTCAATGCGGTCGGATTTAACAAACTCTAATTCATTTTCTCATGATCACAATTCAGTTCAACTATATCATTAAGATCTATGAATCAAAGTCTAAAATGTAGTTATATAGTGAAAACCTCGGTTCTAATTTCGTGAGAAGGAAATGAGGTGGTCTTCATTGATGACTTTCAGTTCTTCTTCTACCTTACATTCACAAATGAATGTGTTAGTGACTGACTATGATTATGATGGTTCAAGTTTCTTAACTTGTACCAAAGCATCAGTTGGGATAGCCAATTTGAGCTAATTCGCTCGAGCATGCAAGTTTTACCAGAGCAATATTGGCTAGTTTCTGAGGGGATCTCTCTCGAGCGAGATGGTGTGATAATGCACTTGCTTCTTTCTTTCTCTTGAATTCAAAATCTAAATTTTCTAGAAGATCTAATCCTTATTAGCTTAAACTAAGCCTGAAACTAATTCCATACTACTAAATCATAAATTTTACCTTCCTAAATCGTGCATGCAGAGTCTACGATGGCCGATAGCGAGGAAGATCAACGCTAAAACTTATCGTTCGTTCGATGCTTCGATCACTTTCTCTCATGCTTCGATCACTTTCTCTCTTAGATCATAATGCCATCGAATATTGAAGCTTTCTTGGGGTCAAATTAGACAACGGGTTTCTTGAGTGAACAGAGGGATTTGAGAGATCTGATGGTGATTAAGGTCTTTCAGAAAATGGAAAGTTGAAGAGGATGGAGGTCTCTTTCTCTCTCGGCTCTTTTCTTCTCAAACAAAACTCTCGAGAGTTTTAATTCTGTGTATGTTTTCTTTCTTCATAACCCTTGGAGCTGATTCGGTGTTAAGCCGGCGCACCGAGAATCAGTGTATAGGCCTTTATCATAGGGTCCAAAATAGAGTCTAAAATTCAATCAGCCAGGCTTGATCCCTGGACGTCTCGCTCACAAACCAAGATTTTAACTATTCACACAAATATATATATATATATATATATATATATATATATATATATATGGGTCCTTTCACACCAAAATGTGTAGTTTTAAAAATAGAATGTTCGAACTTCCAGGGCGTGTGGCGTATACCTTACTAGGCACGCACAGTTCGTCGAGAGTATTAGTGTTCGAAAATTCAGGATGTTACATCCTCCCCCCATTAAAAGAATTTTTGTCCTCGAAAATTCACTATGTGACTTTTGGTATGCCTGACATAATAGATGTTTGACATCGAAGTCAAACATGTTGAAGAGGAAAATGAATGTCTATTGGTTCATTTTTTGAAAACACAACCTTCGCTTCATTTAACATTAAAATGTAACGATCATTCAAAAGTTTGACTACAAACATCCACAATTAATTAGTGAAACATATACCCAACTAAATAGCTCACCATTTCAGAATTTCTAACAACCACCATTAATAAATTGAACCCATTGACTAGCACAATTGACCATTGATGAACAATATACTGCCATCACAACAAAATCTAAACCATCAACTAATAATCTTAACCATTGATCCAAAATAAGCCATCTCCATAAGAGAATTTTTTATTTTTTACCATCAACTCACAAAAGTTACCCATAATCCGATTAACCGTCACCACAACAAAACTTAAACCATTGATTAATAAAAGTTAACTATTGCTCAAAGTATCCCATCACCGTAAACCAGAAATTCAAACCATTAACTAATTAGTAAAGACATATCCAAAAATTGGTCAGTAATTTTGATACTATCAAAGCATAACTACAAGAATGGTAATAACCATTCAAAAGTAACAACAGAAATACTAATCACCATCCAAATATAACAGCAAGGATGCTGATAACAATCCAAATACCCAAACCAAAAAGTCACCCAAACCAAAAATTTACTCAGAGTCCTTAAATCCACACCGAAACTTTCACCAAACAAGATCCTTCACTAACCCGCCTCCTCCCCTGTGCGATCAATCTCCACTTGGACACTCTCACCGGCCCGTGAGCTAGAAGTACCGGCGGTATAATTTTGAGCCCTGGTGATGCACAGTGCAGAGTCAACAGGGAAAATGTCCTGCATCATATATACTAGCATGCCCTCATGGAATTCTATTCTCCACTCAAAAGCATCCATCCTTTGATCGAACTCTGCCCGGGTAACTACATCGCCCTGTGAGGCGGGTGGTGGCTAAGATGGAAACTGTTGACACGGAGGCATCGGGGGTGCGGCAGCTGGCTCGAGTTGTGCCTGTTCATCTTGGGCACTCTCTACGATACGTTGATAGTGTCGATCTTGCACACTTTTGATCAATTTTTGATAATTTAAACTCCAATTGTATAAGTCGGGATATCAGGCGGGTACACGACATTGCACTTAACGGTTTCTTCTCCGATTCAAACATTTGGTCGTGGGCGTAAATCAGCCCATCCCAAACCACCTCAGGGGCACTGAACCAACGGTCTTCAAAAACTGAGTACAAGGCTTGGAGGAGTACCTCCACCCTTCCTTGTTCATGTCTTAAAGGATACAGATTTCTCCTGAGGACGATGTCTAGCAGCCACATGTCCGCTGGCAGTTATGACCTTCTCACTGATCATCCATACCTGTATTCCCCGTGCATCATTCTCGCAAGGATGCGGTGAAATGGTACCGGTTCAGGGTTTGGTGGTAGTAGACCCTTATTCTCTTTAAATATCGAGGGGCTACCCATCGTTGCGGCAATGTGACTCACATATTTTGCCATATATTTTCATATACAGCTTTCCGTCATCCTTACCCAATTCAAGGTTCTGGTAAAATAGTTTTACCAATCGTGGGTAGTAGTGGGTGTAGAAAGGTGAGAGCAACATTTTCAAATTGGCTCGGGTGAGGTAATTGAACGACCATTGCGTCGTTTCTTGGTTTTGAAAAAATTCTTGGTCGAAAGACCATTCTGTTTCAAAAGCTTTTAGATCCCACCATGGAGTGGGCTGGTCCTTCCTTAGTGGAGGATCAATTTTGGTCGCTTAGAAGACATGGCTTTTGAAGTCGGGGTTTTTAAAGGCGTGCTTTTCTTGGGTGCCATCTAAAGAAATTCGAATATTTCAAATATAACAGTAGATGTTACCTTTGGCGCGAAGTAGAAATCAAAACGAGTTTTCATGGAAGGAGGAGCACGTTCGTGTTTTTGAAGAAGACTGGAATTTATCGCGAGAGAAGGAGCTAGAAGGACTTTTTCGAATTGAAATCATGAGAAAATGAAGGGAAAATGGGCATTTAGTCCATATATAGTGTAAAGATCCCTTGACCGGATATTGGTTATCGCTCGAGCAAACTCCAAAATACAAAGGGCCAATCTATGAATCGCTCGAGCGAACACCGAAAGTCGCTCCAGTGAATTGTAACCAAACTTTTCACTCACGGTTTCTAAGGGTATTGCTCAAGCAAATTTGAGGTCGCCTGAGCAGATTTTGTTTAGTTCAACTTTCTATGCTGAATCTTCCTAAGTTGTTCTATGGTTTTAAAGTTTCCTCTTTCCATCCGTACCTACACTCAATTTGCACAGCTACATATACACAGAAAAAAATGGATCAGGTGTCATGCAGGAAAACAAAAAGAAGTTTATTGCAACTCACAACAAGGATTCTACAGTCTACAATTTCATGCATTAAATCATTCTCATTATACTACAACATCACTTTGATTATAGAGGTAACTCCATGAATTCTATATACTCAGCTGCCATATCAATTTCCTAAATGCAGTGTCGATTAGTCACATGCTTCCGATCAAATCTCATCTACAAACATACTTAATTAACAATAAAAGCTTAGATTGCCATTTAACAATGATATTAAAGGGATTAACTCACAATTCACCCGATATATGCGACAAGCTTGCTTGCATCTAAGGATTTACATGGCTTTCACTTACAAGTAGCATCTAGGATATGAAATGGATCATAACTTGCCAAGGAAATATGTGAAGTCCTTGTAATTGTTGGGCAGTGTATGTGATGGGTTCATAGGGACTCCATTCAATAAATGGGAAAATGGTGTTGTGTGTCAAATTTGATTACTTGGATAATCCAGTAGCAAGCTTTTTATAACAAGCTAGGTGCCACATGATAGATTAGGTGTCATGTGCTAGTCTGGATGAAACAATCATTTTGTAGTGCTACAGTTAAGGTTTATGGAAATGAAGAAAACGCTTTGTTTTCTACATTTAACATATCCATTGAAAAGTTTCGCTAAATATCCTTTCTCCAACATTTTGTACCTCATTCAAAGAGATGCATATACACATCACGTATATCAGATTCACATTCCCAGGTGGCCTCCTTTGATGAGTGGTTTTGCCACCTCACAAGTACCAATGGGATCCGCTGGGATCCGCTTGGTTCGCAACACTTGTTCCTTTGGATCAAGGATCTGCACTAGTTCTTCCGTGATGGTTAGATCTTGTTGGAGTTAGATGGGCTGATAGTACAAGATATGAATAAGGTACTTTACATACTTCCTCAACATGGATACATGAAATACATCATGCATATTTAAAAGTTATGGCGATAAAGCAATCTGATATCCAACTTCGCAGACCCGACCCAATATCTTGAAAGGTCCAACGTAGCGTGGGATTGGTTTCCCATGTTTCTCGAAGTGCATGATGCCTTTTGTAGGTGAAATCTTGACAAAAATTGTCCCAGTTCTAAAAAGGGATGTGTGGTGTCAGTATTGTATATAGATATTAGGGGAGTAAAAGTAAGTAATTATATTAAGTTTATCTAAAACTCAGCATTCGTCCTTTTGAGGTCGGCATAGCTCTTTTGTTAGCTCTGTCCGACCCTTAATCTCTCACGGATTAATCAAATTGTTTTGGTCTTGCTTTCGACAATCTCTGGGCCCAATACGAATTTCTCTCCGACTTCTTCCCAATTGAGCAATGACTTGCACCTCAAACCATATAATGCTTCAAATGGGGTTATCCCAATGCTTGCCGAATAGATATTGTTATGGGCGAATTCGATCAGGGGCAGGTGCTTGTCCCATCACCCTTAGAAGTCTAGCAGGAAAGCGTGGAGTATATCTTCGATGATCTAATTCACCCTTTCTATTTGCCCATCTGTTTGAGGGTGAAATGTCAAACTAAAATCTAACTACAAACACATTCCTTCTTGGAATCGTTACTAAAATTTTGACGTATGTAGTGGGTCTCTATCTGAGACGATGCTAGTGTTGGTTTTAGATTGGTTGTGCTCTTTTTATTACACAATTATGACAGAAATAAAGAATGGAAAGGGTAGAAATAGAGGGGAATAAGAATATACGATAGAACACAAAAACCAAAATAAACACACAGTCCTGCAAGATCCAAGGCTGTTGTTAGAAGTTTTGATAAGTAAGAGTTTGCCCCATAGGGAAATTTTATCTAAAAACACAGGGTTGAATGGTAAACCTCTAAGTTTGGCTACAGATCTGACAGCCCTAACCTATACTATGAAAGCAAAGGTGAAGAAAGGGAGTTTTGGGGTGTCACAAAACTAAAATAAAATCGAAGATAAAATTACAGATCTACTTTACAAGAAAGGGTTTTAGAAAACGATGGAAATGGATTTGGAAAAATAAATGGAAAATGGGTGAGAAGTAATAAGATAGGGATTATTTTTCACTGAAAAAAGGCTGGTCAAGTATGGCAAGGATTGGATCTACAACTATTCTTCATTTGGCTACAAGCTCAAATGCAAGGAAGAAGAATCCAATCCAACCCTGAGATATGGACTAGTCTTAGGGATATAACCTGTCCACTTGAGTTGTCACAGATTATCCCAGAGATATACTCCAGTCATGGGGTCAAAATCTGAACATAGAAATTACTGCATCCACTATGTCTGCAAAGCTACAAGCTCATGCATCCATAGGTGTAGAAAACCTATAAACTATATGAAAGCAGAGATTATAGATTCAATAGATCAAGAAAAATGGCTTTCATTGCATAAAAAGTACTTACAATGGTCAACCCTCAAGACTGCAGTCCTGCAGAACTCCAAGACCCTTTACAAACATACACACAATCCCTTTTACAACATGAAATCAGTCCTAACTATTACCAAAGAACTTAGTCAGCAAATGTTGAGCTAAGGAAGGAAGAAAAAGGAAAAAGATGACCTAAGCACAGACTATCCTCCTAGCTTAGCTCAGATTAGGTTAAGTTAGATGCCTATTTTTGGTTATTTTTATAGCTTATATACAATCCACACAAAATATATCTGTGCCTTGGCTAATCAGAAAAAAGAAGAATCAAGTAAGTTAGGATCCTACTGATGTAGCCCAATTACAGCCAAGTGTTGCCTCGGTTAGTGAGAACAACTCAGCACATTGGAGAATGGGCCTCAAAGGCTGTGGAATCCAAAAAGTGTTCCTGAAGTTTAAATACAACAGTTGAAACCCGAGCCTCGAGTAGATGGGCTTCAAAATTTTCATCATGAGAAGTTCTCGAGTGGTTGGAGCTTCAAATTATGACTCTGAAGAGGTTCTCGAGTGGCTGGAGCTTCAGATTATGACTCTCAAGAGGTTCTCGAGTGGCTGGATTAGTTCCTGAAGCTTGCTCGATGGGCTAGGCTTCAGCTGCTCGACAGGATAAATTATAGCTTGACAGACTGGTTCTTCCTCATTTGCAGCGTGACAGGTTGAATTTCAGATATTCTCAACTACTCGAGAACTTCTCGAGATCCTCTCGACTATAGATTTTTGAAGTTGTTCTTCTCGAGAACTGCTTGAGAAGATATTTTCTGATTCTTGTAACTGCTCGATAGCTGTTCGAGCCTACACTTATGGAGGTTTAATATGCTCGAGAGCTTCTCGAGCTATATTTGCTGAAAATTTAACTGCTCGAGAACTGCCCGAGCGTTCATTTATGAATGTCTGTAGTTGTGCACAGTCTATTGTAGCACTTCTCACTACTTAGGTCCACCTTTCTTTTCACTGCTAGATTTCTAGGGCCCCCAGGCATGACAAATGGCCCCTATGGTGTGGACCACCATCATGTACTCTGTTATCCCATCAGCTTCAAGACTTGACTTCTAAATTCTCTCATCTTGGCATCCATTATGTGAATTGTTGCACTATGCTGTGATTTATTTCTTACTACAAATACATACTCAAATGACAATTATTAAATGGCTCAAAGGTATAGTAAAGGCTAGGTTAGAAAGTAAAAAGTGGCATATTTCAGTGATTAACACACTCCCAAACCTACTCTTTGCTAGTCCTCGAGTAAAGGAAGAATTAAATAATTACTCTAAATTTTAATGCCACTTTCGTAGGGAGCATGGATGCATTTAGGTTATGCATCAAACATTTTAAACCCCTAGGTGACCCCTAGTGAAGGAGTGAAGTCTCCTGAGGGTTTTTAGTGAAGGTACCCACAAACTTCTCAATAAAAATAGTTAAACCAAGTGCACACAGTGACTAGTCAAATTTCACATGTAAAGCTTCATTCTACACCTTGATCTTTCAAATTAGAGGAGTTTAAAATAGTGGATAAAAATAATTTAAAACCTAAATCATCATGTATGCTCATCACAACCAATCAGTTTACATCAAGAGTGTACTGTGTGCAAATCAATATTAAGCTTACCATTAATTCAAAAATAAGGTTCAAGCAGTGCCTCAATAAATTCAATCTCAAACTCAATCCTCAATAGGGTTGTCTTTCTCACAAATGAATTGAAGGGTGTTCTATTTCACTCCAGCTCAAGATCAGTTACAGACCTCAGATAGGCTTGCAACATGAGCATAGGCATCCATTTCTATTTTCTGACTCCTCATTTTCTCTTCACCAGAGATCAGACATCTACTCATCTCCACATGACAGCTCATTTCACTTTGGATCAACAAGGTCTTTTAAATGGGCTGTAATGTGACTTATGGTTGAGGATTAAAAAGAATAAAAGGGGTAGAATGGATTCAAAAATGAGAAATCAGCAAGGGGAGGAGGTGACTCATGACTTCACCTTGTTCATTTCAACACATCTCCATCTTTTATTTTTTTCAGATCTGAAGTGGCCAGCTTCTTCTCTTCTTTTCATTTTTTTAGATAAAGTACTTCTCTTGACTTCTCTTTCTCTTATTTTTTTTATTTTTTTATTTTTTTCTATTTTTTTTATGAAATGCCACAACTATACAACTGATACACTACTGTTTATAGCATTCTTCCTTTCTCCTTCCACCAAATGTTGAACCCAACCCACCTATCTTCAACTTCTTCTCCTTTACCTTCTAAAATCTCAGAGTGAGGGTAAGCTTGAATCAAGTCATGAGGTTTTGGTACAAATACTCTTATGTTTGTCAAAGAAAAAAAAAAGATTTTTGGAGGCTCAAAGAGTGTATGCAAAGGGCAGTTTCAAAGGGTAGGAATTTTAGGCTCAAACTATCCAGATGATGGCCTTATATCATCTCCCTAATGTCATGAGTTCGGCCAAAGAGTTTTAATTTAGAGATGCCTTACTTCTAGTGAAAATATTTGAATCAATCAGTCCTTAGAGCACAAAAAATTGCCAGACACTCTTCAAAAGAAAAAATTATGTATGGGCCTAAATATCAATGGGTATGGTCTTCAATTAAACTCATGGGGCATGTCCTCACCTTTTTTTCTCCTTACCGGTTCACTATGTACTGATTGTGAAAATTTTTCTTGATGATCACTTCATGGAAGTGTTGAATTTTTAAAAGATTTCAGTATTAAACAGTCTACTATACATTTTAATTCTCCTTTTTCCAAATTGCCTAGATGGAACTTCACTTTATTTGTTTCAATCTCGATTAATAGTGCTGCACTTAGCTTAACCATCTCATTGGTCTACCCTACCATACCCCTAAACCTAAGATAAATATTGTCCTCAGTATTTCAATAGACATGTATAAGGGTAGCAGGGTCTTGAAAGACAAATTAAACTACAACAGAAAATTAAGAGAAAATTGACTAACAATAGTTTGCAGGAAAGGAAGAGACAATAATGCTAATTAATCTGAAATTTTTTTGCACCGATATAGATTAGATTACAAAAGATTGTATAAACTAACAAGTAATTACATCATGCTACTAGAAAAAAAAACAACACAAAATAGGAAAATTCGTAAGCACACTCCTAGAAAAAAAATAAATCTACAAATGTAACTAGTCTGAATCTGAATCTAAATCTAGAGCTATGGTGTCTCGTGCAGCTTTGTCTTTCCCTTTCTTCACAGTATCAGCTTGTGCATCACCAGCCTTGGTTCTTGTTGCAGCTGATTTCTTGGGCATAGTGCTACTAATCTCTTAGGAAGGATCCTTTATTGGCACTCCCTTGGGCAAAGTTGGGTTCATTACTGCAATGGTGGAGGTTAGGTTCTCCAGCAGCTGTGCAATGTGGGCTGCCCTCTGCTCATAGACTTTATACAAGGACAATGCATTGTCCAATTACTGCTGCATTAACTTCTTTTCTTTTTGATAATCCAGCAAGGCTTTCTCCATCAGCTTCCAATAATCAGACTTCATCAAGGAAATCTGGATTTCATTTGCCTGCTGGACCAATTCATTGACAGACTCCACAACTATGTGTACATCCCTTTGCACATATGGGTCGGCATTCATAGACTTGCTGAGGGTGTAAAACTTGGGTATGGGGATGGCTTCAACAAGTACAATGGCCCAGTTAGAAGGGTTATCTAGAGGCTCAGAGATAATAGGTAGCTCAGTACCTGTGTTTGGAGATGATGGTGGGCTAGATGGAAGGATAAGTGCAAGCTCCTCCTCAGGGGGTTCAGTCTGGGTGAAGGGTGAGGTGGAGGTAAATGGGATTAGGGCAAGCTCTTCATTTTAAAAATTAGTCTGTGTGGCAGCATCAGCTGTTGCCACTAACGTTGAAGGCTGATGTGTAGGAGGAGGAGTAGGTATAGGTGTAGGTGGTTGTGGTGTTGGGATAAAGGTTTGAAGGGTAGTCTGAATGGATTGTAGGTTATTTTGTATAGTGGCCTGGTTTTCAGTATTGGTATGGACATGGGTGTGGGGAGAGGTAAGGAGGGAAATTATTTGGGATAAGGGGTCTGGTATGGCTGGGGTGATAGGATGGGTGGGTGGGATTGGTAGGAAAGGATAAGTAGGGGCATGGTTGAAATGGTAAGGCTGTGGGGAGTCTGGGAGGGGTGTGTACTCATGCCTGATATCCTCCACAATGGAGTTTATCATGGCTGAGTACCCCTCAGTGGTGAACTGTTCTTGGTTATGGGTAGGTGTAGGTGGGAGGGAATGGGTAGGAGAGGTAATTGGGTCAATGGGATCACAGGTGTCAGTGGGGATGGGTGGTACAATGTCAGTGACCATTGGTTCACTGACATCATAGGTGAATGATGCTGGTGCATCTGGTGTGGGGCTTGATATAGTAGTGGGTTCTGGGCTTGGAATGGGTGTAGGTATGGTAATGGATGGTCTAGGTTCAGTGGGTGTTGTTGTTGGTTGATGGGCTTTCTTTTGGTATTTTCTTTTGATGGTGGGAGTGGGTAGGTTAAATGGGAAGCTTGTTTGAGTTGGAGCTGGCACTTGGATGGTAGTGGTGATGGTGGGTGGTGAGGATGGAATGGTAGGTATGGTAGTAGGAAGTGGAGATGGTGGTATTGAGGCTCTTGTTATAACAGTTGTGGGTAATGTAGCGGAGCTGTCAGCAAAGGGAGCTATAGGGATGGAAGCTGTTGAGTCTTTCTTAGGGAGGACTGCTAGTGGCTCCTTAGATACCTTCTTCTTCTTATTCCCCATCAAAGTCATGTTGATGGTCCATAGCTTCTTCCCAAACATTACTGGGGGCAATATCTTAGTTGGCTCCCCCATCTTCCATACATAACCTCCTTGTTTGAGCAAGGCTATGATCAGCCTGCTGTAGGGGAGTCCATGAGCTTCTGCTTCTTTTGGACTTTAATGTGGGTGTCCTTCATCCCCTCAAAAATTAATTGGGCAGTATTGAAGCAATACCCTTGGGAGAAGGAATATAGGGCACCTGCTATGGGGTGCCTCATTTCCTATTCGTGCCCAGCTACAAATATGTTCTTCCTGAGAACACTATTCATGAAGAGCAAGTTGGGGATGGAGTCACTCCTCAAGAGTGAGTCCTCAGAGGCTTTCTTTCGATTGGTCACTCTCTCTGCAATCTTTAAAATGAAGGCATTAAGTGGTGCTCCCAAATTCCAAGCTGGGTCATAGGTAGCTGGAACGCTCAGAGCCTTTGCAATATCAGTTATGTCTACAACTATTGCAAAATCATCTAGTAGAATGACCAGCGCAGGGTCTTCTTTGTTAGGTCGACCCTCAGACTCCTTGAGTCTAATGTTTTGGTACCAAAGCTTGACTAGCCTAGGGTACACCAACTCCTCTAAAGGTATCAATAGGGTATTCAGGGAAGCCTTGGTCAAAAATTTCATGGCTTCAACAACCAATGCTTCCTTTGTAAAAAATGCCTTATCAAAGGCAGTTTCAGGCTCCAAACCCAGGGCAGCCATAAATTCATTGAGTGTGGTTAGTGGATTAGATTCTAGGGTGGCTTCCTCCTGTCGTTTCTGCTTCTTGGGCTTGATAGATTTTGGGTCTTTGGTGGCAATCCTTGCCCTTTTCTTAGGAGCAACCCTCTTCTTAGGTTTTTCCTGTGGAGGTTCTATGGCTTCTAGGGTGGAGGATGTAGCAATCCTCTGGGATTTTCTGGTGGGAGTGGGAGGGTTTGTTTGGGCAGGGCTCAACAGCCCCGGTAGAGTTTCTCCAAATTCTGGATTATCAGCCATTAAAACCCTAAATTTGATCTCTCAAACTTCAAACCCTAGATTGCCTACAACTTCAATGGATGGACCCAGTAAATACTCCTCAACTAAATCAACCTAGTACATGTGTCTTGACAACTAACAGCTGAGAAGAGTTTGGAAACTTACCACCAAAAGCTAGGGTTCGGCAACAGAAAATGCAAAGTGGACAAAATAGCACTTTGCTAGGTGAAAAATACTCGGTTGTGTTACTTAGAAAAGTAGCAAAAGCAAGGTGTGAATGAGGGAGCCAAAAGATCAGTGATTAAAGTGGAAGAAAAATCCAGCTGAGACTGTCCTCTGAGTGTTTTATTAGGAAATGAAGATGCGAGAATTGCTGGTCGAGAATTGCTAGTCGAGAGGTTGATATCTCAGAATATTGAACTCGAGAGGGTCTTGAGTAGATGAGTTAGCTGGAAATCAGCCTGTCGAGCAGTGAATTTGAACTGCTCGACAGGTATACTTGTTCAATGTCCAAGCCTCGATAGGGTGAGCTTTAGGTGTTTCTGCTCGAGAGGATCTGGAGCAAATGCTTTTTATACATCAGATCCTGTCGAGGGCTCTATTCTCCTCAAGTAATGGGGCTCAAGAGGCTCTTATGTAGTGCCTTAGCCTGTCAAGCAAGGAAAATATGTATTAACAATGGCTTGAGAGGGTGCCTGATCCTCTCGAGCAGGCTAAAAATAGTGCATTTTCACACATGTTCTGTTAGGCCCACTGCCTCGCTACACATGCACACTCTCATTCCTAAAAACAATGTATTCCTATGTCAAACATAACCTCACACCATAGTAGACCAAGATTCATACACATAGATCAAGATTAACACACATAGATCATACAAAACACGGTAGATGATAGAATTTAAAACAACAAAAACAGATATCTTACACAATGTACAAGGCTGGAGAATGATCAGTTACATAATTTACCATTTTATCACCCTTAACTTAGTGGTGCTAGGACTTAGTTTGCTAATAAAAAGATATTGATGTGTAGATATTAAAGATAAGCAGTAAATCAGAGCCTAAATGTTAATCTTTGTCAAAATGAACTCAAAAGCAATAAGAAAAATGATTGGGCGAAAAAGACGATTTGCCACTATTGAAAGTCAGAAAAATCATAATTTACGAATCTTCAAATGAGATAAAAAGAGAAAAGAGATAAAATGTAATCCAGAGAATCGTCAACTATGAGGAAGCCTACTGAAAATGGAAATTGTGATTAACGATTTTCCAGTGAAGAAGCTATGAAAGAAGAAATCGCTATTTACAATTTCTTAAGAATAGAAGCTTTCCTACTATTGTTGATGTTGCTCATCATGTGAGAATTATCACCGCTATATTCAGAATTAGAAGACTCCTACAATTAGAAGTCTGATGAACCACGAATCTGAGAAGAGTGATAAAGATCTAATTCAAAGGACTCTGCTACTGCTCGATAAAGAACACTCTAGAAGTGCATCAACTAAAGGAAGCAAGGAAAGATGAAATTAGTAATTAGAGTTATATTAGGATACTTTTATTTTTAGTAGTTTCTTTTATTAGAACTAGATCTCTGTAAATCGACCCCTTATAATCTATAAATAAGAGGGCTCGACATAGGTATAATCATCGAAGAATTTCTGCATCAATTGACGCCTGAGGTTGGATTTTCTTTCGATCATTACTGTATATTAGTTAGTTAGATTAGATATTAGAGGTTTCTTAAGAGCAATTGACGACTGCAATTGACTGCTGAAGAGTAGTGTAAATATCTATAATTTCTCAGGAGCAATTGACAACTACGGCTGAGGGGTGAAGGATATATTTTACTTTGCTTTCTAGATTAGATTTTCTTTGCTTTGCAAACATCTCCAAGTTTGAATTTGAATTGACGACTCAAGTTAGGATTTGCAGATTAGTGTAACGGTTTTTACTTTTCCATCTTCAGTTTGCTAGAGTTTGATTGACGCCCAAATTTCTGGTTAATTGTTGATTAGATTACATCTGTGTTAATAGGATCTTAGACTTGATTGACGACCAATGCTAGGAGACTAGAACTATAGTGTAATGGTACTATTTATTTTCATAAATATCCGAAAGCTGAAGATTGAGATTGACGACCTTAATCTGAAGAAGGAAGATTAGGATTTATTTTTATACATAATAGTTTAGAAAACCATTCTTTTATTCATATTTCTCCAGTAGATTAGGAAATCTTACTGATAAATAAAAGTTTTTAAGATAGGGATTTAGATAGAAGATAGAAATAGGAATTAATAAAATAATGAACTTCCTCATGGGAACGATCCTATGCTATGCTATAATTTCCATTGTGTGCTTGCAACAGGTTAAGATTTGAATTTAATATAATTATAATACATAATAACAACCAAGCCAAGTTTTTGGCGCCGCTGCCGGGGAAGCAGATTTATCTAATTATTTCAAATTCTTATCTAATATTTTGATCCTTTTATAAACCAATATTTATCATTCTCTTTTTATATTTCTTAATATTTTTATTTTTCTTTGATCACTTCTTAAGCTTTTGCAGGTTTATTCAGAGTAGCAGATCAGAACTTCAACACTTTTTCTAGCCACAAAGACAAGAGGCTCAGATTCGTTTCTCTCCCTGCTTTAAAAAATAATAATAATAATAATAATAATATTTTTTATAACCAATTTTTTTTGTAGGCATGCAAGGCCATAAGTATCCATTCTAGCCAAGCTACTAGTCACCTTATGCTCTAGAGGAATACTCGATTACCCCCTTTTATCCTACGACGACTGAGCAGATCTTTGCTGCTCAATGGGGAAGTTCCAAGAATTCCTACAATTCTCATTGGGGAAACCATTATGATTTTCCAAGGATAACCCAGCAAGACTACCCTTATGCATATCAGCAATATTTCTATAATTCCCAGCCAATATATGCCATAGATTAATTTTCTGACCAACAATCTGTCACAGACAATAATTCCTCTGTTGTTCAGATTCTTCGAGATCTGCAACAACACTCTCACCAATGCTCTAAAGAATTATCTCAACTTTTCCAAATTTCCTAAGATTTATATTCCTGTTCTCAGACTATTGCAAACTTAGGAACTAAAATTAAACAGATTGCTACACAATGGGAGGAAACATGGAATAATGAAGGATCGTCACCACCAGCGATCAACTTAGGGGGAAACATGGGTGATGAGATGGTAAACAATGCTACACCCCATGCCCATGCTGTTCAAACTTTATGAAGTGGTAAGGTTGTGGATAACAAAGTAGATATGCCTAAACCAATAGACAACCCTGAACCTTAGAAAAAGGAAAATGATGTTACAAAAGATAACCCACTGCCAAAAAATAAAGAAAAATTAGAAAATAAAAAAGGGAATGATGACGCGCCTACACCTGTAACTGAAGCACCCTATATACCAAAGTTACCATTCTTTATAGTAAAAATCTAAAAAAACTAGAACTCACAGAAATCTTCAAGGAAGTGAAGATTAATCTACCTCTATTAGAAGCAATTAAACAAGTCCCTGC
The DNA here is from genome assembly GCA_021018995.1 of Chloranthus sessilifolius. NCBI lineage: Eukaryota > Viridiplantae > Streptophyta > Magnoliopsida > Chloranthales > Chloranthaceae > Chloranthus > Chloranthus sessilifolius. The sequence continues at coordinate 58,948,796 of CM037594.1, forward strand.
CTATGCATGATTTTTGACCGAGATGTGTACGTAGAAAAGAAAATGGTAAAATGACATCACGCAAAAAGTTTTCTTAACCGAGCAAGTGAGATCAATCTTACAATCTAGGACCCCTCCCAAGCCTAAAGATCCTGGAGTTCCTACGATCCCATGTATTATAGGAAACCACGCTATCAACAAAGCACTCCTGGATCTAGGAGCAAGCATAAATTTACTACCATACTATATCTATGAAAAACTAGGACTAGGAAAAATGAGACCTACCTCGATAACTCTTCAGTTAGCCGATCGATCAGAAAGAAAGCCAGTAGGACTAATTGAAGATGTTATGGTTGGAGTTGATAAATTTAGTTTTCTTCTTGACTTCCTGCTGTTAGATATGGAACCAAGTTCAAAATTTCACACAAATTCCGGTTATACTCGGTAGGCCAATCTTGGCTACAACCAATGCTTGCATAAATTGTAAAATCAGGGTAATGAAAGTTTCTTTCAGTGATATGCGGATCTAGTTGAATGTCTTCTCAGCAGCCAACCATATGGCCTCAATAGATGACGAGGAATGCTTCCGTATTGATAAAATAGAAGAACTGATAGAAGAAGCATTGCCTCTCGCCCTATCTAAAGAGGTTCTATGAGCCTCATCATGGTATGCGGATTCAGAAGAATTAGACTTTCAAATAGAAGAAGTAACCTCTGTGTTGGACACATCTATCTGTGAACTCCAGTCCAAAATATGGAAACCATGGATAGAACCTTTGCCTACTACTTCCAATGAACCCTTACAACCATCCATTGAGAAAGCTCCATCTTTAGACCTGAAATTAGTTTCCAATACCCTTAAGTACACTTTCCTTAGACCTAATGAAACTCTACCAGTAATCATTTCATTTGCTCTTAGTAGGGAACAGGAGAACAAGTTGCTGGTCATACTAAAGAAATTAAAACGTGCAATCGGGTGGACCGTTGCCGATCTCAAAGGGCTTGATCCATCAATTTGTATGCACCGGATTCATTTGGAGGATAATGCCAAAACCTCATGAGAAAGTCAACGATGGTTGAATCCAAACATGAGGGAGGTAGTACAAAAGGAGATCATAAAGTTGTTAGATGCAGGTATTATCTTTCCAATCTCTGATAGCCAATGGGTAAGCCCCATTCAGGTAGATTTAAAGAAATCTGGGATTACTATAAAAGAAAATGCATCCGACAAATTAGTGCTATTATGCGAAACCATGGGGTGGTGTGTATGTATAGACTACCGAAAGCTTAACTCCATGACACGCAAGGACCACTTTCCATTGCCTTTCATTGACCAAATCTTAGAAAAAGTTATAGGTCAAGAATACTTTTGCTTTCTAGATGGATATTCTAGGTACAATTAAGTACCTGTATATCCAGAGGACCAGGAAAAGACCACCTACACATATCCTTTTGGAACGTTTGCTTACCGATGCATGCCCTTCGGGCTGTGCAATGCACCAGCAACCTTCCAAAGATACATGATGGCTATCTTTTTTAACCTGATAGATAGGTTTCTGGAAGTATTTATGGATGATTTTCGGTATTTGGCCGAACCTTCAACTCCTACCTGGATCACCAGGCCCTTGTTCTAGAAAGATGTGAAGAGACCAACCTAGTGTTGAGCTAAGAGAAGAGCAACTTTATGGTTCAAGAAGGCATTGTCTTAAGACATATCATCTCCAAAAGAGGAATAGAAGTTGGCAGGGATAAAATTGATGTGATAGCTAATCTACCTCCCCCTACCTTTGTGCGGCAGATTCGATATTTCCATGGCCATGTCGGCTTCTACTGCCGCTTTATTAAAGATTTTTCAAAAATCTCGAGACCCTTATGTCACCTTTTAGAAAATGACGTACCTTTCAACTTTGATGAGGCCTGTCTTGATGCGTTTAATAAGCTCAAAGCCCTTCTCTCGTCTGCAACAATCATACAATCCCCTAATTATTCCCTACCTTTCATAATAATGTGCGATGCATTCGACTATGCAATCGGCGCTGCCTTAGGACAATGGAAAGATAAGATTACCCATGTAGTTTATTATGCGTGTCGTACCTTAATTGAAGTAGAAGTTAACTACACTACTAATGAGAAGGAACTTCTCGCTGTCGTATTTGCATTAGACAAATTTTGACCATATCTATTGGGATCTAAAACTATCATTTTATCGGATCACTATGCACTCAAATATTTATTGGCAAAAACGGATGCCAAGCCAAGACTAATCCGGTGGATCCTACTGTTGCAGGAATTTGACTTTGAAATAAAGGACAAGAAGGGAGTTGAAAACATAGTGGCAGATCATCTATCAAGAATCGAGATGCCTAAGGTCACTAGTAAAGAACCTCTCCTTGATACCTTTCCAGATGAACAGCTTTTTGCCATCCAAGTAATAGTTCCATGGTATGCCAATATTGTAAACTATTTGGCAATAGGTAAGATTCCCTCAAACTGGTCTAATCAAGATAAATATATTCTCTTTACTAACGTCAAATATTATATTTGGGAAGACCTAGACCTATTTAAAATATGCTTAGACTAAATAATATGAAAATGTGTGCCCTACAGTGACACCCACAATATCCTACAATTTTAGAACACTTATGCCTGTGGGGGCCACTTCGGTAGTAAGAAAACTGCTGCCAAGGTACTACAATCAAGATTTTATTGGCCATCATTATTCATGGATGCTCAGCAATTCTGTCAGGCCTGCGATCGATGCCAGAAATTAGGAGCCATATCCCAAAGGAATATGATGCCCCTTCAACCGATTTTGGTTGTGAAACCCTTTGATGTATTGGGCATAGACTTTATGGGTCCATTTCTACCCTCGTACGAATATATGTATATTCCTGTAGCAGTTGACAACGTATCCAAATTGGTCGAAGCATCAACTACTATTACTAATGATCATAAGGTGGTAGTCTCTTTTATGAAGGAAAATATTTTTGTACGGTTTGGAACCCCACGGGCTATTATAAGTGATGGGGGTAGTCATTTTTATGACCGGTATTCCAAAAGTTTAGGTGGAAGTTTTTAACCATAAAATAAAGAAAATCTTAGAAAGAATCGTTAGACCTGATAGAAAAGACTGGTCCCTAAGACTGCATGATGCTCTATGGGCGTATAGAATAGCCTACAAAACCCCTATTGGCATGTCTCACTCCCGTCTGGTATAAGGAAAGGCTAGCCATTTACCTGTCAAATTAGAGCATAGAGCTTTCTGGGCAATTAAGAAACTTAATTTTGAACTAATTGCCTCCGGTGAGCAACAGAAAAACGAACTTAATGAGTTAGAGGAGATTCGAAATGATGCCTATCAGAATGCTCAAATTTATAAGGCCAAAACTAAAGCATTTCACGATAAACATATTTTGAGAAAGAATTTTGAGCTAGGCCAACAAGTATGGTTTTACAATTCAAGGTTAAAACTGTTCCTTGGAAAACTATGAAGCCGCTGAGACGGACCTTATAATGTCATAGAAACATTTCCTCATGGGGCTGTCACTATTCAAGATCCTAGGGATAATTGTACATTTAAGGGTAATGGACAGAGACTTAAACTGATGGTGACATTATAAGAAAAAGAAACAGTGATCACAATGTCACTAAAGGACTCGAAGTATGTCTGATATACTCTTGAACGATTGTCGTGCTACCGAGTCATCAATAGCAATTTTGCAGGTATACCATAGGAATTTTTAGTAAGAAGATACAAGAAACGTAGTGATTATGATTTCTCATACCTATTTTACAATCATAGCGAATACGATTAATTAATGCAAGCGTGAGTTTAACTGAGTACTTAGCTATCACATGGACACAACTTCCGATAACAAAGTGTCGCCTCAATTCATGCTGCACAGACACGTCTTTTACCATTAATAGATATACCAACTAGTTACACTCCTCAACGCCAACCATAACTTCAATTAATAGCGACTGCTCACAGTTCAAATTGCCTATAAATGAAAACTTACCATTATTCCATTCCATCTTCAACATATTGACAATGGCGAACCCATCAAGCTGGTTTAAATTAATCGAAGCATTCACTCGCCTCCTCCTACGCCACAAGGAGGAACTCTAGAAGATCCTCAAGGAAAGAAGGCAAATAATTAATGAAATAGTCAGCCTCTTCTCCTCCCTACCACCTCCTCCCCCCACTTCATCTTCATATCCCCCACCGCAACCTCCTAAATCCACTTAACCTTCCTTTTCCCTTTTCTATTGGATGCACCTACTTCTTGGGTGTGTTCTTATCTTTTGTTACGGGCGACAACATTTTGAAGCCGAGGACCGATCTTTATCGAAGAATCCTTCTCTTAGACGTTGCCGCCAGTGTCAGTTTAGTATGTCTCTAGATTTTTTCTTGGTTTATACTTTTCTATGTAATTAGTTCTTATATTTTAGTTTTTTTTCTTTTTTGTTCATTGAAAATATTCTGATATATATATACATAATTTTCTTTTTACTAACTGGGCATTTTTTTTCTAACAGCGTGTGTTACTAACATTACTAACAATTTTTTTTTTTCTAATTTTCTTTTAGCTCCATAAAATCGGAAGTATTTTTCTCCTAAGTTTGAGTGAAAGATTTTTTATTATTTTTGCAGATTGTATACCCGATTACTAATATAGCAATAAAATAGGTATTTTTCTGTTTGTCCCCTGTTTTACATAATGAGGACATTGTCCCATTTAAGTTTGGGGGGGATACAAACTTTTGTTAGTTTAGTTTACTTTTTTTTAGTTTAGTTTTCATTGAAAATTTCTTACTTCACAAAAGATAAAAGAATAAAATAATTTAATTTTTTTCAGTAAATCATTATATGCAATTTATGAAAAAAATAAAAAATCCAAATTTCTTAGCAAACCATCATAGTAGTAGTTCAAAAATCAAAATAAAAATAGTTACAATTCAAAGTAAAGTATCTCTAGAATACTATCAGAAGAATGTTTAAAACTTTACGATTGATCTGAATTGCATATAAGTTAGATTATAGTTTCAAGATCATATAACGAGTGAGCTATAGAGCCTATTTCCTCTTTATTTTGAGAGAAAGAGAGATTGTTTTTATTCATGCTTAATTTCTTTGAACTTCTCTACAATCTGAAATCTCATAATGTTGAACTTAGAATCAATATATTCTATGATTATGATAATTTATTTTTTTAGAATTGTCCAATAAATATATCAAAGCAATAAGACATCCATATTAGTAAATCATGAAAATGATCGAAGGCCATCTTTTTTCTAACCAAAGCTAAAAAGTCAAAATCTCAGAATATTTTACCATTTGAACCTATATTAGAAGCCTAAAGACTAAATTTCTTTATACCAAAATTTTATGAACCCTTAATCATATGTACTGCCCAAAACTTTCTATCCTTAACCCTTACAATTTCTGAGAGTTTAGAATATAAACGAAGGAAAGAAAAGGCAGTGAAAGGAGTTTGAGTTAACAGATAAGAGATCTACTGAAAAGGGTATAACTGGAAAAGAAATATAAATGTATGAAAATATGGGAAAATAAAAGAAAATGAATGAAAAATCGTATAAAAAAAACAATTTTGTGAAAAGAGAAGCAAAAAGCTTCCAAACTGAAAAGAAGAAAAATGGGATTTACAAAAGAAAAAGAAATGGGTAGAAGTTATAAAAAATAAGGATACTTATTGAAGCTGAAAAATAGAAGAAAAAGAGAAGGAAGAGCTAAACTCTTGAAAATTATTTTGAATCCTCTTTACCTTTTTCTTTGAAACCTTTTCATAACCCAAAGCCCCATTACAAGCCGAAGGAAAGACCTTTGTGATTTACGATTTGCAAAAATATGAGTCTGGTAAAGATATATAAGATAGATACTATGAATAAATAAAGAAATTATATAAAATGAATTGATTATCCTTTCCATAAGATTTATCTTTTTAGCTGATTGTCCTTTGAATTTTACGAATATATCATATTATTAGAACCTAAAATTTTGATTATTTATGAGAGTATGCAAATAAGTGAGAGTTTGGATGAAAATATTTTCTAAAAACTACAGTTTAAAAATATCTATAATGAATAAACTTTTCACTGATATGCACACACTCCACGCTATACAAGAATTGAAATTATTGAGTTCTGATCAAGGACAATTGCGATGATAGAAAGCCAAGGATAAAAGATTTGAAATATTTTGAAATAATGAATATATAATGACTAATTGAATAATTAGTAGTATAAAAAAAAATATTTAGTTTTGAAAAAAAAAATATTTTGAAAAATCCAAAAATATATGAAGTTTATAGGTAATTTTATTGAAAACCTTCAGGAGACTACAACTCCTCCACTAGGGATCACCTAGGAGTTTAAAGGCTAGTTACATCTACTAAATGCAATTATGCTCCCTACGAAAGTGGCATTTAAATTAATAGTTTTAAATATTTTATGTTTCCTTATTTACTAGGGACTAGGAAAACTTATGTTTGGGGGTGTGATGAGTCACATAATTTACCATTTTATCACCCTTAACTTAGTGGTGCTAGGACTTAATTTGCTACAAATGAGATATTAATATGCAGATATTAAAGATAAGTAGTAAATCATAGCTTAAATGTTAATCTTTGTCAAAATAAACTCAAAAAGTAATCAGAAAAACGATTAAGCGAAAAAGATGATTAGCCGCTATTGAAAGTCTGAAAAATCATAATTTACATTTCTTCAAAAGAGAAAAAAGAGAAAAGCAATAAAACATAATCTAGAGAATCATCAACTATGAGGAAGCCTACTGAAATCATGAGAAGAAGCTATGAAAGAAGAAATCCCTATTTATGATTTCCTAAGAATAGAAGCTTTCCTACTATTGTTGTTGTTGCTGATCTAGTTAGAACTATCACTGCTATATTAAGAATTAAAATACTCCTGCAATTAGAAGTCTGATGAACCACGAATCTGAGAAGATTGATAGAAATCTATTTCGAAGGACTCTGCTGTTGCTCGATAAAGGAAAGATGAAATTAGTAATTAGAGTTATATTAGAATACTTTTGTTTCTAGTAGTTTCTTTTATTAGAACTAGATGTCTGTAAACTAACCCCTTATGATCTATAAATAAGAGGGCTCGGCATAGGAATAATCATCGAAGATTTTCAGCATCAATTGACACCTGAGGTTGGATTTTTTTTCGATCATTAGTGTATACTAGTTGGAGTAGATTAGATATCAGAGGTTTCTCAAGAGCAATTGATGACAGCAATTGAGTGTTGAAGATTGGTGTAGATATCTATAATTTCCCAAGAGCAATTGATGACTGTAACTGAGGGGTGAAGGATATATTTTACTTTGCTTTCTAGATTAGATTTTCTTTGCTTTGTAAACATCTCCAAGTTTTCATTTGAATTGATGACTTAGGTTAGGATTTGCAGATTAGTGTAACGGTTTTTACTTTTTCATCTTCAGTTTGCTCGAGTTTGATTGATGCCCAAATTTTTGGTTAATTGTTGATTAGATTAAATCTGTGTTGATAGGATCTTAGACTTGATTGACGACCAATGCTAGGAGACTAGAAATATGGTATAATGGTACTGTTTATTTTCATAAATATCCGAAAGCTGAAGATTGAGATCGACGACCTTAATCTGAAGAAGGAGGATTAGGATTCATTTTTATGCACTATAGTTTAGAAAACCATTCTTTTATTCATATTTCTCCAATAGATTAGGAAAACTTAAAGACAAATAGAAATTTTCAAGATAGGGATTTAAATAAAAGCTAGAAAAAGGAATTAATAAGATAATAAACTTCCTCGTGGGAACGATCCTATGCTATACTACATTTTCCATTGTGCGCTTGCAATAGGTTAAGATTTGAATTTAATATAATTATAATACACAATAACAACCAAGCCAGAGATCACTAAGCATTGGGAGGTTCCTAGAAGTGTATGATTTCAGAGGACTCCACAGTATTTTCCACACAAGGTTTGAGCCTCTGACCATTTACTTTCATGACCATTCCAGAAGTGGTGTCCATGTTCTCCACAACCCCAGATGGGAATGCATGGAGTACAGTGAAGGTTCCATCCCATCTAGATCTTAATTTGCATGAAAAGAACTTAAGTTTTGAGTTGAAAAGTCATACCTTGGCTCCATTAGCAAAGTCCTTCCCTAGAAGGTTCTTGTCAAAGAAGGCTTTGGCTTTCTCCTTGTAAATTATGAAATTTGGATAGGCATCCAGCCTAAGTTCTTCCAACTCAGACAACTGTAATTTCCTATTTACACCAGCAAAAGTTAGATCCATGTTTAAATTTTTAATGGCCTAAAAGGCCTTGTGCTCTAATGGTGTGCTGCCTACCTTGTAATTATTAAGAGGTTAAAATCAGCAAATTAACAGACAAATCACAGACAAATGGGGCCAAGGTAAGCTGCCAGGCCTGCAAAAACAAAGGCTATTGCAGCAAGCTTTAGAAGGGTTAAGTAGTGGTATGTCCACAGGGAAATGTGCTTCAAAATATGTTAAATCTCCTGATCTATAACAGATCTAGCACTGTATCTTAATTTAAACTAAAGCAAGAAAGGAAAGAGGAGAGGTTTAAGGAATTGTTACTTTACTAAAACTATAGAAAATTAAATGTAAAAGCAAATGATCCAGAGGAGAGTAAAACACATATTTAAAGGGATGGAGAAAAAGACTTAAAATCAACAGGGGGAGAATAGCAGTTGGAGATTTTGGTCTTCATTGAAAATTGATTGGTTCAGAGGCAATGCAAGAGATTGATTTGCAACAATCATTCATCTAGCTACAAGCTCAGATGCCAGGTATAAGAATCCAATCTAAACCAGAGAATTGGATTGATCTTAAGGCTATGATCTTCCAATCCTAATGTTTTAATTAGAATAATTAGATTATTATAGATGTTGTGGATGCAAGGCTACAAGCTCAGGCATCCACAGGGATATCAAATCTAGGGAAATCAAGTGGCAATCAAGAGATCTATAGATCCAAATTAGCTTTACAATCAACAAATTACTTATTCAATACAAACTTGCAATACATTGTTTTCAGCTATGCAATCTGTGCAACATCTAATCCCCATACATAGCCCTGAACCTCTAAATTTATAGCTCTCACCTCACCCTAGTTACTCAAAGTGTTTAGCTAACCATGGTTGGACTAAAGAGAGAATGGGGAAGAAGGAAGAGGGAGGAAATTTTGGAGGGAAGAGGGAACTTTGAATTTGGTCTGAGCTCTCTCAATTTTTGGACAGTTCTTCAGGGAAACTTCACTTCCATTTATAGTCTTCCCCACTGTCCTCAGATCTATTTCAGCCAATTAGAGCTCAAGGGAATATTCTATTATTTTGAGTTGTTGATGTGGCTGATTTTGCTTCTAGAAACAGCCCCCAATTGGTTTGAATTCGACAAGTCCATGTGAGGTGGTTAGAGAGTTCCCATTCGTGCACATTTGCATTCTAAAAATACCCTCATGGGCTATTAACATGCCTCGGGATGTATGCACAGAGCACTGGAGTGAAATGCATTCTTAGGTAGAACTGAGAAGTTCCCAATTCGTGCCTCGAGTGGTTCAGAGAACCTTCTGACAGGTTCTACGTCTCATTGGTGCTCCATTCGACAGGCTAGATGTAGCCTTCGATAGGATTTTTTTACTACCCGACAAGATGAAATTTAGGAATTTGTGTAATTGTTTTTTTTCTTAGTTGTCATTTTGTATTAATTCTCTTTTTCTCAGTTTTAGTCTAATTGGCGTTAATCTTTTGGTTTACTTTCTCTTCCATTTTCTGCTGTACTTTTGTTATTTTTTTTAACAAACCCTGCTGCCCCTATACATTTCTGTTGAAACAGTGAGGACACTATTTATCTTAGGTTTGGGGTTATGTAGGGTAGGTAGGCCAGTAGAATAGTTAATTTTATTGCAACAATGTTACGTAAACTGAGATAAATAAAGTCAATTCCCACCTAATCTTGTTACAGAGAGGAAATTAAAAAAAAAATTGTAGACATTTAAAACTAAAAATCTTTGAAAAATCAACACCTCCATGAAGCTAACATCAAGAATTATTTTTTAATTAGTACTTAGTGAACTAGAGAGGAGAGAAAATGGTGAAAATACACCCCATGGGTTAAATTGAAGACCATACCCAGTGAGATTTGGGGCCTATCAAATCTCTTTTGAAGAGTGTTTGTGGCAATTTTTCTACTCTAAGGAATGACTGACTCAACATCTTCTCACTAGAAGTTAGGCACCCCCAAATTTAAACTGATTGGCAGCACTCATGACACTAAGGAGATGATCTAAGGCCCTCATTTGTACAGTTTGAGCTTAAAATTTCCCACCTATTCAACTGCCCTTTGCATGCACTCTTTGAGCCTTTAAAATCCTATTTTTCTTTGACAAACACCGGAGTACTTGCACCTAAACCTCATTGACCTGATTCAACCTTACCCTCACTCTGAGATTTCAGAAGGTAAAGGAGAAGAAGTTGAAGATAGGTGAGTTGGGTTCAACATTTGGTGGAAGGAGAAGGAGAAGGAGAAGGGAGAAAATCTAAATAAAGCAATGTATCAGTTGTATGGTTGTAGCAACCATCATAAATATATATATATATATAATAAAAATGAAAAAAATTTAAGAAAAAGAAAGAGAAGTCAAAAGAAGTATTTCATCTAAAAATTAGAAATAGGAGAAGAAGCTGGCCACTTTAGATCTGAAAAACATCAAGGAAAATGAAGTTGTGCTTTAATGAAGGTTGCGAAGTTATGAATCGCCTCCTCCCCTTACCGATTTCTCAATTTTAAATCCATTCTACCCCCTTTTATTCTTTATAAACCTCACCCATAAGCCACATTACAACCGAATAAAAGTTCTTATTGATCCAAAGTGAAATGAGTTGTCATGTGGAGATGAGGAGATGTCTAATCTATAGTGAAAGTACTTGAGGATGTCAAGAATTAGTAGTTATGCCTATGTTAATGCTTGCAGGCCTATTTGGGGTCTGTGACTGATCTTGGGCTGATGAGAATATGAACACCCTTGAATTTTTATTGTGAGAGATGCCCTGGTGAGGATTGAGTCTAAAATTGAACTTCATTGGGGTAGTATCTACACCTGGTTTTTTAATTGAAGGGAAGCTTAGTACTAATTTTTACCCATCTATTCCTGATGAAAACTGAATGGTGGTGATGAAAACACATGCAGATTTGAGTTTTAAATTGTTTGCATTACTACTGTAATTTCCTTTGATTTTTAAAGAATAGGTGTGGAATGATTCTTTATTTATTAAAATCTATTTTGTCATTGGCTACACTATACTTAATTATTTTAATGGTGAAGTTTGTGGGTATCTTCACTAAAAACCCTCAGGAGACTCCACTCCTCCACTAGGGCTAGGGGTTTAAAAGGCTTGATGCATAAGCTAAATGCATCCGTGCTCCCTACAAAAGTGGCATCTAAATTGTTAGAGTAGTGTTTAATATTTTCTTTGCTCGAGGACTAGCAAAGATTAGGTTTGGGGGTGGGTTAATCACTAAAAAATACCATTTTTACCTCCTAACCTAGCCACTACTAGACCTTAGAGCTGTTTAATAATTGCTTTTTGAGTGTTGTTTCGTAGTTAGCAATTATCTGCAGTGAAGTGAAGAAATCCATGTAGCAAAAGCCAAAAGGAGGGAAATTTGAGTCAACAATTGACTGATGAGAAGACTCATGCATGACAGAGTGCTGTAACAGACTATCCACAAGCAGTAGGGGTTCAAAAAATGAAGCTTGAGCAATTCGCGAGCACATCAGACCTGTAGAAAAGGAGTGCTCGAGTAGTTAAAGCAGATGTCGAGTAGTTAAAAAATACTTGTCGAGCTGCACACTTAAACTACTCGAGTGGTTCCTTGCACGTATGAAGCATCCTTTTGAATTGCTGATTCATCCTGTCGAATTGCTCTGAGCTGAAACAAAGACCTGTTGAAGTGTAGTGCTAGAATAAGCTTCAATTCATCTTATCGAGCAACAACTCGAGAACCTTTCAAGTTTGATAACCTGAAGCTACCATCCTATCGAGGGGTTTGTACCTGAAGCAAAAGCACTCTCGAGCACTTCAATGCTGAAACCTAGCCACTCAAGTAGTCTGAAGTGAACCTATTGAGTTGTAAAGAACCTGTCGAGCGGCTGTTGAAACTTATCGAGTCTGATGTTCTGAAGCCTCTATCCTGTCGAGAACCTATCGAGGTTGATATTCTGAGGCTCAAACCACTCGAGGCACGGGTTCAAGCATGTATCTATCAACTTTAAAGGACATTTTCGAAAATCCATCAGCATAGAGGACACCTGAACTAACTGCCCCACGAGTGCACAACTGTTTTAATGAATTTGGGGCAATACTTGGATGAAATTTAGCCATGTCATCAGGTCTTATAACTAATTTGATTCTCCTCTTCTCTGATTGGCAAAGGCAAGTGAAGTTCACTTAGGAATTGTATAAATAGGGAGGAATAAAACAGATCTAGAGAGATCCAGAGATTTAGGAATTTTTTGAACTCTTCCTGCCTTTCCTTCTTATTCTTCTTCTTCTCTCCTTAGCACAGCCATGGCTGGCTAAATCTCTATAACATCTAGAGTTAGCTCGATATGTAATTTGAATTGTAAAAGCTTTGTAAGAAGTGTGGACATTGTAGAGACTGCAAATCTGATGGTGATTTGTTGTAAGTTTTGTTTAGATCAATGAATTACTGGTTTTAATGTTCATTTAATCTGTAGATCTAGTGATTTTCATTGAATTTTTATAGATTTTATGCACCTATGGATGCATGAGCTTGTAGCCTTGCATCCATAGCATTTGTAGTGGTTTTCCTATTTCATTTCTTTCCCCCGTGAGTGGATTATACCATTTGAGTGAACAGAGTATAGCCCTAGGACTAGTCCATATCTCAGGGTTGATTAGGATCCATTTACCTTACATTTGTGCCTGTAGCCAAATGAAGGTTTGCTGTAGATTCAGCTTCTACTCTGTCTCTACAAATCAATTTTATAGTGAAAAACTATTCCCTGGCTATTTACTTCTCCATATTTTAGTTTTATTTTACCAAGACATCTGCTATCTTCTTCAATTCTCTCTTCCTTTATCCCCGAGTTGGCTTTTGATTCTGTTTTTAATTAGATCTATTGCATTTCTTTTTTAAGTGTAGTGACAACCAAAAAACTACATCTCTGTCTCCTATTTTCTTAGTTTAAGTTAGAGTGGGATTAGATTTGTCAGATCTGTAGCAGATTTGAAGATTTACTACCTTAGATCACAATTCTTTGTGGGACAAACTCTTATTCATAAAAACTTGCTACAACAACCCTGATCTTGCAGGACTGTGTCTAATTGTTGTTGTTTGTTTTTTTTATTGTTACATTCTATTTTTGTGCACAACAATTATACATCAACAACTTTGCCTTCAGAAGTCACCCACTCGAGATGTCTTTAGAAGCAGTCTAACTTGTCGAGCAGTTCTGGACATCAGTACTTCAACCACTCGAGAATCCTTTAGAAAGAACCCTGTCTGCTCTAGCTATACATTGTGAAGCCTTCAGAAGACTTCACCCTCTCGAGGTTTGGGACCCAACAGATATTTATGTACTTCGGGGGCATTCTTGGAACTTCGGCAACACATGGGACACCTGTCCAAGTGTGTACTGCGTTCTGAATAGAATGGGGGGATACTTGGCTGCAATTGAGTTACGTCAGTAGATTCTAACTGTTTTGATTCTCCTTCCCTTTGATTCGCGATAGAAAAATGTAACTTTTTGGGATTGTGTCTATATACCATGTAAAGAATGCAGAAAAGAAGGGGGATCAGGCAAGACAACACACAAGAGCTTAGCTCATTTTTAGGGTTTAGGTCATCTTCCTTTTTATTCTTCTTCTCATCTTAGCTCAGCATTGCTGGATAAACCTTTGAAGCAGTTGGGGCTAGTTTTTACTGTACATTGCTTTGTAAGAACATTATGAAGAGCTTAGAGTCGTGTAGAGACTGTAGACTTGAGAGCCATATCATTGTAAGTTTCCTTTTGGCAATGAATAATTGGTTATAGTGTTTCATTGAATCTGTATTCTCTTATGATTTTCATAAGATCTTTATGGATTTTATGCACCTATGGATGCATGTGCTTGTAGCCTTGCAGACATAGTGTTTGCAGTGGTTTTATTGTTTCATCTTTAACCCCCATGACTAGATTATATCCATGGGATATCCTGTGACCATTTGTGTGAATAGGATATAGGCCTAAGACTAGTTCATATCTCAGGGTTGAGTTGGATTTTTCTTCCTTGCATTTGTGTTTGTAGCCAAATGAAGGATTGATGCAGATCCAACTCTTGCTCAATTTTACATTATTTTTTACAATAAAAATTAGCCCCTAACTGTTTACCTCTCCATTTTCTGTCTATTTTACCAAACCACATTCATTCTTCTTTAAACCCCTTTCTTTTATTTCTTATTTTTGCATTCATTTCTATCTTAGTTAGTGATAAACCCCAACACACCTTCTCTTTAGCCTATTTTATTAGATTAAGATAGATTAGGTTCAGGGTTACCAGATCTATAGTAGATCTGGAGATTTACTATCTTTAGATCCATAACTCCCTGTGCGACAACCCTTACTTCATTTAAAACTTGCTGCAACAGCCCTATATCTTGTAGGTGGTGTTTATGTTCTAATCCCATTTTTATCCCTCGCGTTGTGTTTCTGCGCTTGTTTATTTTTATCATATTTTGGTCACCTTTGTAATAAAGAACACAAGCAAATAGAACCAACAAGTGTTTGGCACTACTGCCGGGGATTTTTTTATCTAAGTAGTAGATCTGAGTTTTTCATTATGTTGTGATTTAGATATGTTTATTGTCTTTGTGGTGTCTGAATAAATTATTGCTATAGAGTTTGAATTTTCTGCAGATTTGGAGCAGTAGCAAATAGGGGAGAAAATAAGTTGCAGCTAGATCAGACTTTGCATTAGTTTACATCTCTTTCTCCCTTTTTATAGTTTCATTTCTAAAATCTTTAAAATTTAGTAGTAGTGTTTAGTGTTTTCTTTTATTTGCTATAATTTGTCTTTGCTATGTTGTAAGATGGGAAGAAGGTCCCTCCATCCTGAAATCGTACCATTGAATCATGAAATTGAGAGTCCTTAGATCTAAGACAGCAGAGCACATCCCTACTGAACATTTAGAGACATTTGAGATGGGTGAGCAACCTAAACCCTTAGGGATTATTATGCACCAGGGGCATATTTATCCCCTTTCTGCATTCAATTCCCTACAACTAAGGGTGACTATAAAAGCAAACCTCAGACCATCTAGATGTTGCCATCTTTTTATGGGTTGAGTAAGGAAGACCCTTATAAGATTTGATCAGATTGGTTATCAAATTTGATTCATATGGTTTGATCATCTCTATTGGATAGCCTGTGACCATTGAAGTGGACAGGTTGTAGCCTTAAGAGACCAGGTCAAATCATAGGAATTGATTTAGATACCTCTTCCTTGCAGATGTGCTTGTAGCCTTCTGAGGGATTGCTACAGAGACAAACCTAAGTCTGAGTTACATAGCAGCATTAATCTTAGTCTAATTACCTACTTCCCATCATTTTATCTTTCTTGTTTGGCACACATCATCACCATCTTCTTCATAACTCTTTCTTTAGTATAAGACAACACTTTGTTTCTCTTCTTTCAGTAGGTAATTTAGTGTAGTTGTGACACCCAATTCCCTTTCTTTGGAATTGTCAGATCTGTAGCTAGTTCTGGAGGTCTACTATTTTAGCATATTTTGGGTTCTAGATCAACGCCTTTGTGGGACAAACTCTTACTTAAAGCTTGCTACAATAGCCCTGTATCTTGCAGGCTGAGAGTGTTTCAAATTTACTGTTTTAACCAATTTTTATTTATATTTCTTCCACTATTTTCCCACCAATAACAAGACAATAATCCGAAATAGAACCAACAAGTTTTTGGCACCGCTGTCGGGGATATTAATCTTTTCAGTAGACCTGAGTTATAATATAAGTTAGAATAGAAAATTCTTTGTAGTTGTTCCTTAAATAGAATAAAAAGTACTACTGACTTTTGTTAGAATTTTTGCAGACTTGGACAACAGCAGCAGGAAAAAGCCGGAGCAGTAGCTAGAGTTTAGCTAGCTCTGTTTGCACTTCTTTTACCCTAAAACTAAGTCCATTTGTGTAGAATTTCCTGTTAATAGTTTAGTTGTAAATCAGTTTCGTTGTGATTTTTGTTTACAAATTTTTTTTGTGATGTGAGCATCTTCTTTACCTGCCGATTCTGTGAGTGTATGCTTGGTAGAAGGTCCTTAAACCCTAAGTTGAAACCTCCAAACCCTGTGGTTGAAAGAGTTCTTAGACTGAGAAATAACACACCAGCCCCTACTGTTGAAACTAAGTCAGCTGTAATGGCTGAGAGGCAAAGAACTTAGAAGGAATACAATGCACCTGGGGATTACACATCTCCCTTTTGCATACAATTCCCTTCAGTTGGGGGAAATTATGAAATCAAGTCCTCCACCATTAAAATGCTACATCTTTTTATGGGCTCAGTAAGGAAGATCCTTACAAGCACATTGACCAATTTTTTATACTTTGCACCACATTTAATATTGCTGGCCTGGGCCTTGAAGCCACCAAACTAAGGCTATTTTCTTTTTCCCTAAAGGACAAAGCATCACCTGGCTCTCTCAGCTCCCAGCCAAAAGCATTCAGACATGGAGTGACCTCCAAATCCAATTTCTAGCTAAATTCTTTCCTATGATTAAAACCAGCCAGATGAGGACAAACATATTGTCATTTACTCAGTCCTCAACTGAAGATTTTTATGAGGCATGGGAGAGATTTCAAGAAATGTTAAAACTATGTCCCACCACCAAATTCCACAGTGGCAACTTATGCAAGTCTTTTACCAAGAAATTAATCCCTAGAGTAGGGATATGGTGGATACCTCATGTGGTGGTGGTTCCCTCTACAAGATAGCTGATGACTCTTGAAAGTTGCTTGACATTATAGGAGAGAATTCCATGTAGCAGGAGTCACTGTCTTGCAATGACAGCCAAACCCCAGCTAAATTGGTGAAAGAGTCCACCCCTAGAGGTGGAATGTATGAGGTTAAGGGGCAAAGTGAATTAAAAAGGAAGGTGGATAATCTGAGTTTAAAATTTGATAAATTGATGAATGTGATGCAACCTAGGATGGTTGCACAAGTGAAAGACACATGTCTGATATACCAATCTCCCACACATTCACTTCAAGATTGTCCATCAGCCAACCAATTCCCTGATTTAGTTATGGAGCATGCCAATGCTGCCCAAGCATATGGGCAACAACCTACAAGGTACACATGGAGAAACCACCCAAATTTAAGGTAGAGACAAGATGCATACGCTCAGCCCCAGCGGCAGCAGTTGGCAGCTCCATACAGACCCTAGCACTAATTTAACCAAGGCTATCCACCAAGGCAAAATTTCAGTTGCCTGCCTCACAGTAGCCCAGATCCTCTTCCTTTGAAGAGCAAATGCTGGCATCTAGGTAGAATTTGGAGAACTTGGTCCAAACTGTGAACTCTCATGGATAAAGCATTAAAAAAATAGAAGACCAGCTGGGTCAAATCTATAATGCTTTGAACAAGAGAGAGGAGGGAAAATGATCTAGTCAACCCTTGGCCAGCCCTAAATGCTAGTACATGATTGGAGAAGCATCCCCTACTCATGAGGAGGCTAATGCAATCACTACCCTAAGGAGTGGCAGTGTGGTTGACAACTTAGTAGGCAGGGTAGCTAAGGTGGTCATGGAGACTGAAAATAAAAGAAATGTGAGTGTTGAAGAGCCAAGGAATTCATCTCCTGCTATGGATCAACAAGGGAAAAATAAAGGGGTTGATGTTGAACCCCAACAACAAAGAATAAATGAAAAAAAAAAAAAGAAAAAAACAAAAATTTGACCATGATGTGGTTAGGTATGTAGCTGTGGCACCAGCAGTGCCACAGCTGTCATTTCCACATGCATTAGCTGACCCATCTCCTTTTGATAAGAGAAATGTTTAGATGGAGAAAATGATGGAGACCTTCAAGTAGGTCAAGATCAATTTGCCCTTTCTTGATGCTATAAAATAGGTCCCTGCCTATGCTAAATTATTGAAGGATCGTTGCACACAGAAAAAAAAGGCATGGGTGCAATTGTCCAAAAAGGTTTTTACTCTTGGGCATGTTGAGTCAGTTCTATCTATTGCCACACCTAAGAAATTACAGAACCCAAGGGTACCTACTATCCCCTGCATAATCGAAAATCATACTATTGGTAGAGCCCTCTTGAACTTAGGGGCCAGTGTGAACATGCTCCCATATTCTGTGTATGAGGAGCTAGGTTTGGGGGAGCTAAAATTCACATCAGTTGTACTCCAATTGGCTAATAGGTCTGAGAGGAGATCTGTGGGTGTGGTGGAGGATGTGTTGGTGGGGGTGAATAAGTTCTAATCCTGCTGATTTCCTAGTTTTGGACATGGACCCTTGCAAAAGTAAAACTCCAACCCTTGTCATCCTTGGCCACTACAAATGCTTGCATTCAATGTTGATTAGGGGTGATGGAGGTGACCTTTGGGAATATGAAGGCCCAATTAAATATGTACAATGCTGCTAGGCAACCTCAAATGGATATTGAGGACTGTTGTGCAATAGATGTACAAGATGGCCTTGTGGAAGAAGAACTATCTGATCTGCTTGATTGGGATAATGTTGCTGATGGCCTAGAAAATATTTGGAGTTTGGTTGAGAAGGAAGTCCAAGTTCTCATGACATAAGACAACACCAAAGTAGAGTCTTCTGTGGGCCTAGTGTAGCATTCCAGCTAGAAACCTACATTATTGCCCCTTTCTCAAATCACAAAGGCACCTTTACTGCCTTCCATTAAAAGTCCCCCTGAGCTAGAGCTGAAATAGCACCCAGACATATTAAAGTATGTCTTCTTGGGGCAAAATAAAAAGCTTTTACTAATTATCTCTTCCTCTCTCACTAGTGAGCAGGAAGAGGAATTATTGAGTATTCTCACGAAGCACACAAAGGCAATGGGGTGGACAATAGCTGATCTTGGAGGCATTGATGCCTCAGTTTGCATGCACAAAATTCACTTCGAAGAGGATACAAAACCCTCTAGGGAGATGCAGAGGAAGCTTAATCCTCACATACAAGAAGCGGTCTTGAAGGAGATAGTAAAACTGTTGGATGCAGTGGTAATTTACCCCATTTCAGATTCAGAGTGGGTGTCTCCCATCCAGGTGGCACCCAAAAAGTCAGGCATAATAGTTGTTACTTCTGATTCTGGGGTGTTAATGCCAGCCAGGGAGACTACTGGCTAGAGAGTCTGCATTGATTATAGGAAACTCAACTCCACGACCAGGAAAGACCACTTCCCTCTCCCTTTCATTGACCAAATTCTAGATAAGCTGGCTGGGAAGGCATTTTACTGGTTTCTTGATGGATACTCAGGGTATAACCAAATCCCTGTATATCCTCAAGATCAAGAAAAAGCCACTTTCACATGTCCCTTTAGCACCTTTGCTTACAGGAGGATGCCTTTTGGACCGTGCAATGCCCCAGCCACATTTCAGAGGTGCATGTATGCTATTTTTTCTAATATGATTGACAAGTTCTTAGAAATCTTCATGGATGATTTCTTAGTTTATGGGGGCAATTTTAGCTAGTGCTTGAGTCACCTTGACCTGGTTTTGTAAAGATGTGAACAGACCAATTTGGTCTTGACCTGGGAAAAGGGCCACTTTATGGTAACACAAGGAATTGTGTTAGGCCATGTGGTCACCCAAAGAGGAATAGAGGTTGACAAGGCTAAAGTGGACTTGATTTCACACCTACCCTCTCCTAAGACTGTCAAATAAATCGGATCATTTTTGGGATATGCTGGTTTTTACAGGAGGTTCATTAAGGACTTCACCGAAATTGCAAAGCCATTGTGCCACCTGCTGTGTCAGGATGTGTCATTTGAATTTTCTGCTGAGTGCCTTGAGGCCTTTGAGGTCTTAAAAAAGTGCTTTACCACTGCTCCTATAATCCGGGCCCCAGATTACTTACTCTCCTTTGAGCTGATGTGTGATGCATCAAACTTGGCCATAGGTGCTGTCTTAGGACAGAGGAAAGATAAGCTACCTGCAGTGATCTATTATGCCAGTAAAATACTAGCTGAAGCTCGGCTCAACTACACCACTACTAAGAAGGAGCTGCTAGCTGTTGTGTTTGCTATGGATAAGTTTAGACCCTACTTGCTTCGGTCTAAAATTATTATGTTTACTGATCACTCAGCCCTAAAATACCTGTTGGCCAAGAAGGATTCCAAAGCAAAGTTCATCTGATGGATTCTCCTATTATAGGAGTTTGATCTTGAGACCAAAAATAAAAAAGGAGTTGAGAATGTGGTGGCAAGTTACCTCTCTAGAATTGTTTTAGAGGAATGTGCTGCAGCACCTGTTAATGAGGTCTTCCCTAATGAGCAGTTATTTGTTATCCAGTCTAGTGTGCCCTAGTTTGCACACATTATGAATTTTCTTACTATTGGTAGGATCCCCCCTCACTGGTTCAATATGGACAAGGACTTGTTTTTCTCTCAGGTTAAACATTTTCTGTGGGAGGATCCATACCTTTACAAGCATTGTGCAGATCAAGTTGTTAGGAGATGTGTGCCTGAAAGTGAGTTTCACAACATTCTTTCTATGTGCCATGAGCAAGCTTGTGGAGGTCACTTTAGTGACAAAAAGACAACTGCAAAAGTATTAGAATGTGGGTTTTATTGGCCCTCTTTGTTCAAAGATGTATATATACATTGCAAAGCCTGTGAGAGATGTTAAAGGATGTGAGGCATTTCCAAGAAAGATTCAATGCAATTGCAGCCCATCCTTGTGGTAGAACTTTTTGACATCTGGGGCATTGATTTTTTGGGACCCTTTCCTCTTTCTATGGGTTTCAACTTCATACTTGTAGCAGTAGACTATGTGTCCAAATGGGTGGAAGCCATTGCCACAAGGACAAATGACCACACAGTTGTCCTGAAGTTTTTAAAGAACAATATCTTTTCCAGATTTGGCACCCAAGAGCTATTATTAGTGATGGGGGGAGTCATTTCTATAACAAGCCTTTTGACAATGTCCTTAAAAAGTATGTTAGACACAGAATTGCAACTCCCTATCACCCACAAACCAGTGGGTAAGTTGAAATTTCCAATAGGGAGATCAAGCATATCTTGGAGAAGACTGTGAGGACAGATAGAAATGATTGGGCATAAAAGCTGAATGATTCTTTGTGGGCTTATAGGATAAGAAGCTAATGAGGAAGGACTTCAATGTTGGTACTAAGGTTTGGCTTTTCAACTCCAAATTAAAATTCTTTCCAGGGAAGCTAAAATTTATATGGGATGGACCTTACACTGTCGTCCATGCCTCCCCATCTTGTCCTATGGAGATCTTTGATCCTATGTCTGGAAAGATCATGAAAGTAAATGGTCAAAGGCTAAAAATTTGTGTAGAAAATTCAGTGGAGCCTCCTCAGACCATTCACCTACATGAACCTCCCACTGCTTAGTGATCCACAGCCTTGTAAAATGTGTATCATATCTATTGAATTTGTGTTAAGTTTTGCTTTGCTCTGCTTAAAAATATGTAATGTAGTATTTTCATTGTGTGTTGATTTGCAAGTTTTATTCTATCGTTTGTTTTAAAGTTGTGTGTTGTGATGTCATGTGCATGTTTGTCATCTAAATTGAATGTGCATAGACCTGATGTTGGTGTGCATGACTATTATTGCTGTATGGTTGAGGTACTGTCATTATAAAGGTCATCAATTTGATTTAAATGAATATCTTGAGCATTCTGAGTATGTGATGTACATATGTTGGTGATGGGAATACAATTAGCATGATGAAATGGAGTACATGTGAAGGGGTTGGTGCTAATGCACAATGGATAGGTGCATGACATTATGGATGCACATATCAGGGCGCCAGCCTTGAAAAGGCTATATTGTGCTTTCTCGCGAGGCTCTACGGCCTCATTTTCATACTTGCAAACCACTTGAAGCTTTCTCATGAAGTTCTGATGGAAGTTTTGTTCCTCGCGAGAGCCTCATGACCAGACGTGCCTGCTGAAGCCTAATATTGATCCTCGCGAGGCTTTAAGTGGTTAGCAACAAGGAGCTACGCGAAGAATGAAATTCACACATTCTCAACCTTGCGAGAGCCTCGCGAGCATAATTTTGAAGGTCGCACCATTAATTGGCTCGCGAGGTACCTGTTGGGATCCTGCCTTGTGTCTAAAAAGGGGTTTAAAATCAACCAGTAAAAGGGTCTATGGTTAGCACACACCAAGGAAGGCTCACACACAGTCCTGCAAGTATTCAGGGCCAGTTGTAGCAAGTTTTGAAAAAAAGTAAGGGAATGTCCATAGGGAAATGTGTGTCAAAATTAGGCAAATCACCAGATCTGTGGTAGATCTGGCACCCTTCCTAAAGCTAAAATAGTAAAAGAAAGAGGAGAGGTTTAAGGGGTTGTCACTTCTAAATTAAACTACAAAAATAAGTAAGATTGTAGAAATGGATGTTAGGATTAAATCCAGAGTACAGATCTTGTAGTGAGGGGGAATTAAACACATAAAATGGGGAGAAGCAACTTGGAGATTGGTCTTGCTGCAATTAGGTTGAGTTGCTTGGGTTATAGAGAGTTTAGAGTACACCAATCCCTCATCTGGCCATAGGCACAGCTGCAGGGTAGAAGAATCTACTTTAAACCAAAGGCTTGAACTGATCTTAAGGATATGATCTGTCCAGTTCAATGGTTACAGATCATCCTATAGACTTCCTCCAAATCAAAGGATTAAAGTAGAAGAATCCAATTTAGACCAAAGGTTTAAATTGATCTTAAGGGTATGATCTGTCCACTTTAATGGTCACAGATCATCCTAGGGATTTCCTTCAAATCAAAGGTTTCAATTAGAGCCTTATAACCACTACAAATGTTGCAATTACCAGGCCACAGACACAAGAAATTGTAGGAGCATTAGATCTAGGGAGATCAAATGGCATCCAAGAGGTCTACCAGTTAAGTGGGTAGCTATTCTCATCTACACAAAGCCGATCGAGTACCAAATGAAACCAGATGAACTATAGATCTAATTACAATAATTAAACCAACATTATATTGAATTAAACTAACCATATAATGAAATATCCTCAGAATTGCAGTTTGTGCATCATCTAACCCTCAATAACACTCTTAGCTCTCCCTAATTATAGATTCGACCTCACCCTTTACTGCTCTCAAGAAATTAGCCAAATATAGTTTCGCTAAAGAAAAGAATTAGAGAATTTCGCTGCAAGCTCTAGATTCCAAAATTGATCCCCGCTTTTTCTGGCCGCTTCCCTTCCTTTTATAGCTTTCCTCCTCTGCCTCAGATCCATTTTTCTTTCCAATTATAGCTTCCAAAATAATCCTATTATTCCCTCCTTTATTCCCCTTCTAGAAGGCTCTTTAGTTCATTAGAGTTGGGGGAGAGCACGTGGGTCGGTTAGGGTTTCCCAGGGTACTCTAGAAGCCTCGTGCCGATCACCAAGGTGTCTCGGTTTACGTGTAGTAGGTCAGCAACTCGCAGCGTGTGCACAACAGCTTTTTGGAGAAGTGTGTAGATCAATTTCGATAGGTTGAAGAGGCTTTCGATAGGTTGAAATCAAGTACTTTGGTCCTTTCACTAGGATTCAGGATCTTATTGAAAGGTTTCGATATGTTGAATCCTGTAATTAGGGCTTCAACATCTGCAACCTTCATTTGATGCTTTCGATAGGTTGAAGGACCCTTTTGAAAGGTTGAGCTCTTGTGCAATTGATTTCGATAGGTTGTTAGACTTTTCGATAGGTTCTGTTCAAGCTCAGGCAACCATTCGATAGGATGCTCCCTTGTTGTTTCTGATTGCACGATAGGTTCTAGATCCTGTCGAATTCTCCTCATCTTCACGATTTCTTCCTTTTTCAGCCTCCAGATCCTATCGACAGGTTGCAATAACCTATCGACAGGTTGCTTTTAGCCTGCCTTTCATTTTTTCAACACTGCTTTGTTGTTGCTGCCTGCCCCATGTGGGCATTGGTGTGGGGCCCTTCTATGTGCCATAGTTGGGTCAATGCTATGGTGGGAGATGGACCTTCTTGTGAGGCACTTTTGGGTGGATTTCTGCACTATGACTGTTTTTCATTGCTATCTACAAAACATGCTCAACAAGCACTTATTAGTCTATTCACAGGTCTATCAAAGGTTAGGTTAAAGGGTGCAAATAACATTTTTCACTGATTAACACACCCCCAAACCTAAGCTTTGCTAGTCCCTGAGCAAAGGAAAGATAAGAAAACTAAAATGCCACTTTTGTAGGGAGCATAGATGCATTTAGCATATGCATCAAGCCTTTTAAATGTTAATACTCAGGCAGCATGCTAAAACAGAGTTTAAGTAAATAAAATAAATTCCACACCATTTCCATTCAATTTTAGGGGGCTTTCAGCAGAAAAGCACCAGTGCAAAACATGAAATTCTGCTATAGTTCCTTTATTATCAGTCAGTTCATGTCAAGGCATTGTGTCAGAAAATTGATGCAGAGCTCACTTTTAATTTGAGAATTCTATTTTGATAATACCCCAAACAACTTTGATTTTAAACCCAAATCTTACCAGGGCTGTTTACTCACAACAAGAATAGAAGGGTGCATCATTTAACATAGCTCAAGAGCAGTTACAACCCTCAAATAGGACTGCAAGCATGAGCAAAGGCATTGCTCTAACTTCTGAAATTTTCTAAATCTTTTCACCATAGATTAAACAAATTCTCATTTCCACATGACAGCTCAATCTATTTTAGATCAGTAAGGTCTTTTTATTGGGCTGTAATGTGGCTTATGGGTGAGGTTTATAAAGAATAAAAGGGTGGAATGGGATTCAAAATTGGGAAATCAACAAGGTAAGGAGGTGACATGTACACCTTCTTCATCAGTAAATCTTCATTTTCTTTTTGAATTTGCAGACTTGAAGTGATCAGCTTCATCAACTTCTTATCTTCTTGTAGATTTTCAAATGAAGTGACTTCTCATTTCTTTTTTTTTTCTTTTTCTTTTTTTTTAAATTTTTACGGGCTGGAATGCCACAACACCACCAAATGTGCTTTCCTCTTGCTCAACAAAATTTTAAACCTTGCTCCTCCAACCTCACTTCTCCTTCTCTTTCCTGGTTTCTCAGATTGAGGGTGAAGTAAAATAGGTCAAAAGGTTTTGGGGTTTCCATTCTTCTGGTTTTCATGAAGGAAAACTAGGATTTTTAAGGCTTAAAAGGTGCGTATCGAGGGCAGTTCAAAGGTGGGGCCTTTTAGCTCAAACTGTCCAAGGAATGGCCTTACTTCATGTCCTCAATGTCATGAATGCTGTCAAGCTATTTTAACTTGGATTTGCCTAACTTTTATTGAGCAGAACTAGATCCAATCAGTCCATAGAGCAGAGAAATTGCCAAGACACTCTTCAAAGAAAATTTTTCAGGCCAAAATCTCAGTGGGTATGGCCTTCCATCAAATTTTTTGGGGGGTATCCTCACAGTTTTCTCTCACTTTAGGTTCACTTAACATCAATTTCTGAAAATTATTGACATTTGCTTCATGAAAAATTTTAAAACTACAGCTCATTTCAGTTTTAAAATGTTTTTAATTTACTCAAAAAATCAGGTGGGAAATCGCTTTATTTTCAAAAACTTTTTCACAACATAACTGTACTAGCATTAACTCATTTTATTGGCACACCTTCCATATCCCCAAACCTAAACTAAACAGTGTCCTCACTGTTGAGAGAGCATGGTAGCAAGGAAAAAATATAAAAAATATGCAGACTAGAAGGGAAAATAAGCAAAAAGAAAGGTATAATACAAAAAGAAATTACTATTTAATCAGTAAAAATATATACAAGGGACAAAACAGTAAAAGAAATAAAAACCTAAACTATATTTAATAACAAGCATCATCAGGAACCGCCAGCCAGAGAGGTGGGGGAAAGTGCTAAGGGAGAGGGGGCTGGCTAGGGGGTGAAGGGGGAGGGGCGGTCGGTGGTTCTAGCTTTTGTTTTTTCTTCTTTCTCTTATTCTTTTTCTTCTCCTCCTTTGCCAAAATCCGTTGCACTTATTCGTACTCATCCCATAAAAATTGCAAGGGATTAGGCTCGACTGGTGGTGGCGGTGGTGGCCAGACCGAGTAGAACTTGGTCGGCAAGTCTTTGGGTTTGTCGTCTACCATGATTGGGGTTATGGAAGGGATGAAGAGGTCAGGAGGGAATGGATGTGAAAGGACAGGACGAGGCGGATATTTAAAGTGCATGGCCGGTGGAATATGAATAGGTATAATAAATTGTTCGCATTCTTCCAGGGTTAATTATTGAAAATGAAAGTGGGAATAAATGAAGCGATGGTTGTTGTATGGGAAATAGAGCGTGGACTGCATGCAGGGCTATTCTTAGCAATGGTAGTTAAGTCAAGGAAGTATGCGCAATGAATGCTAAGACCCCGATTTGTGGATAAGGATGAAAATGCGCTCTGACAGGGTTGGCTCCATAACAGCGACAAATGAGGAAGAGGGAACTAGGGTTTGCAGTAGGTGTTGAATGGAGGAGACTGACCTAACGATAGGTTTATAAAGGATGAAAAATGATTTCGATAGTATTAGCTGAATGATTTCGATAGGTTGAATTAAATGATTTCGATAGGTCAAAGCGTTCTTTCGAACACTATAGAAGTACAACATGTAGATGGAATACTTTGTTAGGTCAATCCTTCCTATCAATAGGTTCATGAAGTGCCTCATTCATCCTTTCGATAGGTTTCTGATAAGTATCCAGATCCTATCGAAAGCGTCTGTCTGACCTTTTGAAGCTATCAAAAAGTTATTTTCACCTATCGACAAGTCTCAATGCCTATCGAAATCCTCAAATGACCTATCGAAATCCTTAAATGACTTATCGACATCTCCCAATTGTCCATTAAAACTACATTTTCGTGTAGTGCTAGCTGTTGAGAACTGGAAAATACCATTTTTCACCCCTTAATCTGGGCCTTGATAGACACTTGAGAGAACTAAATAAGTGTTTTAAGTGCCTATGTTGCAGCTAACAATAAAGACAGGCTTAACCATAAAAGCAGCTTAAAAGTGCCAAAAAGATGACAATCCATGTCAGTCCAAAGAAAGGAAGTGAAGAAACAACCTCATCAGCTGTTGAAAGGTCTAAAGTAAAGAGGCAAAGACCTGTAGGCGAAGCAGGGAACAATTCAAACAGAGAAATGCACTACAGAGTTCTTTTCGCAAAGAACCTGCACTTTTCGTAAAGAACCTTGAACTCTGCGAAAAGGACTAAAACTCCAGGCATAGCTTTCAAAGAGCATCTGAACTCCTCGAAGAGAAGATTGAACTTTGCGAAAAGGTCCCCAAGCTTTGCGAATAGATCTCCAGAAGTTACAGTTCTTTTTGAAAAGGTCTCCAATCTGTGCGAAAAGAGCTTCAGAAGTCACAGCACTTTGCGAAAAGACCCTTAAGCTCTGCGAAAAGGTATTCTGGATATTCGCCGCTTTAACAAGGGCAATTCAGTAATCTATTGCACGCATCCCAATGCGTTTTAAATCCCAAGGACATTTCGAAAGATTCTGAGCACGAACCAAAGGCATATTCCACCCCATGTGAACACCCAAAGATGAAATTACTTGGTGGGAACTTCTAGAAGCTCAAACAGATTTTTGAATTACATAACGGAATTGATGCCTCTGTTTCCTGATTGGCTGAACCAGATAAAGCATTTCTGATTGGCCAGAACGGATCTGGATCCTGGTGCTCGACTCCTATTGGTTGATACAGATCTATCCAATTCTGATTGGTTGATACACATCTGAGCTGGCTTAGGAAAAACTATAAATAGACGAACCATTTGCCCAATTTGGGTATCCAGATTTTGAGTTTCATTCCTATTCCCCCATTTCCAAACCAGATAGTTTGTCTGAAATCCCTGTAATAGCTTCACTTTGACTTGCAATTGAGAGTCGGAGACATTTAATTCAAAAGAGAGTTGTATTCAAGACTACAAATCGAGTCGCATTTAGTTTAAGCTCAGTAATTGTTGGATTTGAAAAGGTTCTTCTCAATTGGACTCATGTTAAGGGTTCCCTCTGATCTCCTTATTGCATTAGACTCCTTTAGATTTACTGTTTTTCATGTAATTTCCCTTGATTCATTAATCCTGTGAGAATTAGTGTTGGTAACCTAATCTCTCACGGCATTTGTAGTAATGCTTCTTGTTCTAAATTAAGGATTTGGATTAAAGACTATTGGATGGTTTGGGGCCATTAAAGTGGACAGACCATAGCCATAAGTGTAAGCCTAATCCTTGAATTAGATTTATCTCCCTTACATCTGTGCTTGTAGCCAGATGAAGATTGGATCACCTCCTATTTGAAATGCTTTTTCTCATTAGATTTCAAGGACCAAATCAAAGTTAGATATTACTTCTCCATTTTTTGTATAAGTTTACCTCAAACGTTTCCCCAACTCAGATCTGGATCACTTAGTTTAATTTTTTATCATTTAGTTAACGTGACAAATTCAACCTCCCATCTTATGTGCTTTGTAGATAGGATCAGAGGCCAGATCTGGTAGCTCAGATCTGGAGGTTTATCTTAAATTTTAAATCAATTCCCTGTGGACGATCTTTTACTCACTTACATTTAAAACTTGCTACAATTGGCCCTGATCTTGCAGGCTAATTCTCTTCTAACTGTGCTGATATTTCTTTACTCTTTTTAATATTCTAGATTCATTATAACTTAGCGATTTAAACCGTTTCAAAACACAAATAAATCAAGCACACTAAGAAGCAACAACAAGTTTTTGGCGCCGCTGCAGGGGAATAGACTTTAAAATTGGTAGACCTAAGTTTTTCAATTTTGTAGATTTGATTTTCATTTAAATTTTTGCTTTAAACCTGTACTTTGCATACCAAGTGCTTGATTAAATGTCTACTGCAGTTTTGTATAGGAAACCTGTTTTACTGCAGCCGAATTTTTTTTTTTTTTTTTCTGAGTTTTTATTCTTTGCCTTCTAGTTATTTGAATAAATGCTGCTGCCACTCTTTTGTCTTTTTGTCAAATTTGGGCGTGCTTTGAGTTTTTCTTTTTTTTTTGTCAATATAATTGAATAAGGTATCACGCAATTTTTGGATTTTTGCAGATCCGAGCAGCATCAACAAGGAGCATCTGGACTAAAGCTGGAGCAGATCTGCTTGAGTTTGCATCCCCTTCTCCTTTGCATTCATTTTCTCTTTTTAAATTCTTGAGAACCAGCAGTTCTGTTGTGTTTAATGTTTGTTTTGATTATAATTTCTGATGTCTTTTAGGCATGCTGATTTTTTTTGTTTTTTACAAAATAAAAGAAAATGAAAACACAAATAGAAAATCTCTTAGTTGTTTCTCATTATTTTCAGCAGTAGTAAATGCGGGCTCTTGTTGAGCCCGGGCTGATCCAAAACAAGTAAAATATATATATATATAGAAAATTATAAAAACAAAAAAAATATATATATATAGATATCTTTCGGATGGACTGTTTTTCTCCATTTGCATCCACTTTTCCCATCTGGACCTGCTGAGATCATTTTTTCTTTTTTAGGAATCATGTAGGATAATTAGTGAATCATAGGCTGTTTTGAATATTCAATGGACCCATTGATTTTATTTTCCTTCGAGATTTCTTCATCATAAATGGGTCTCAGCTATGTGTGAACCCTGTTTTTAATATGCGCTCCCATGCTTCATTATTTTTTTTATTCATACACATCATCAACAAAGTGGTCAGTCGTATGAATCTTGCTTTTCACTGTATTCCTGCTAATCATTTTTATAATCACTTAGATTCATAAGTATCCCAGGCTTTTGTTTTTTTTTCTTTGGGCTTAGGATGTATCATTTGGCATTAGATTTTCTGTTTTAGGAATTTTAGTTTCAAATTCTGTTTTTAGATCGCTGATTTTTTTCTTTCTTCGGTTAATGTGTCCTCGTTTTACTAATTTTCATCATTTTTCTGTGAGTACAGTTAGTTTCTAACTTTGTTTCCCTATTTTGCATTCACAAATTTTGTTTTTGTATCAACACTTTTCTATTTTTTTTTTTAACTTTATATTCAGTCCCTTACCTTGTTTTTACTGTTTCTCTGTTATTAGCATTAGTTTCCTTCCATTTGCATAGCAATCCTTCTATTTTTTAGATTTTATTTTTTTTAGCAGTTCTAGCATTGTTTTGTTGATTTTTCTTGCATTTGTATATCATGTTTTCCATTTCCTTGCTCATATCTTCAGTTTTACATTTTTATTTTCTGCTACATATAGTTTAGATTTTTTCTGTTCTTAGTTTTTCTTTCTTCTTTTACCCTGCTGCCCCTAGTCTCTCATTGTCTAGAACATTGAGGACAATGTTCATCTTAGGTTTGGGGGTATGACAGGTATGCCAACAAAATAAGTTAATGCTTGATGCAGCTTATGATCAGCAAAATTTTTGAAAATGAAGTAATCTCACACCTGTTTTTTTAAAAAAATGAGGAAGTTAAAACTTTTTAAAATTAATTTCTAGTGTAATTCTAATACTTTCATGAAGTGAATGTCAGAAAATTTCCAAAATAAAAATTGATGTTTTAGTAAACCTAAAAAGAGAGAAAACAGTGATGATATACCTCAAGAATTTGATAGAAAACCACACCCAGTGAGATTTGGGCCTGCTGAAATGTATTCTTTGGAGGTATGAATTGGCAGTTTTTTCTGCTCTAGGGACTGTTTGAACCGGCTTGTTTTCACTGGAAGTTACACATATCCAAGTTAAAATATCTTGACAGCAATCATGATATTAAAGACATGATGTAAGGCCTCCTTTTGGACAAGTTTGAACTTCAAAAAGCCCAACCTTTTGAAACTACCCTTGATACACACCAATTGAGCTTTATAAATCCAAGATTTCTTTGAAACCTCATCAACCTCATTTAGTCTAACCCTCACTCTAAGAATTCAGAAGGTAAAGGAAAGAAAGCTGAAGAAAGGTGAGTTGGGTAACAGTTTGGTAAAAGAAAAAGAAAAATAATTGAAGGCAATGATGTATCAGCAGAAGGAATGTGGCATTCCAGTCAATGTTGCTTTGAAAAAAAAAAAAAAAAAAAAAAAAAAGAAAAGGAGAAGGCATTTCATTGGAAGTTTGAAAAAGAAAGAGAAAAAGATGGCCACTTTGGCTCTGAAAATTCAAAGAAGAAGATGAAATTGTGCTGAATTGAAGAAGGTGTGTCTATCACCTCCTTACCTTCACTGACTTCTCAATTTTGAACTCCATTCCACCCCTTTATTCTTGATAAATTTCACCCATAAGCCACATTACAACCCAAGTTAAAGTCCTTACTGATCAATGATGGATTGAGCTGTCACATGGAGATAAGGATTTGTGTAATCTATGGTGAAAAGTAGTAAATTCGTAATCTGAAAAGCAATGCCTATGCTCCCTTACATATCCTATTTGAGGGTCAGAATCGCTCTTGAGTCAGTGAAATAGTGCAACCCTCATATTTGCATGGTGAGTGAAAACCCTGGTGAGAGTTGAGTTTGAAATCAAATTATTTGGGGTAACATCAAAACTAAATTTTCAAATAGAAGGCAAGCTTTTCATTAATTTTTCTTGTAAAAACTTTTTGACACCAACTGAGTGAATGGTAAAGGAATTACAGCAGAATTTTAGTTTTGAACTGATGTTTTCTTGAAAATCTTCTTACAACCTGACTGATGTAGGTGTGAATAATCTGATTTGATGAAAGTTTGCTTTAACAGAACTGCATTGATCTTAACTGATTTATTGGAGAAGTTTGTGGGTACCTTCACTGAAAACCCTCAGGAGACTTCACTCCTCAACTACGGATCACCTAGGGGTTTAAATGGCTTGTTGCATATGCTAAATGCAACTGTGCTCCCTACAAAAATGGCTTTTCATTCTATTTTTAAATTTTGTCTTTGCTCAGGGACTAGCAAAGCTTAGGTTTGGGGGTGTGTTGAGAATTGGAAAATACCATTTTTCACCCCTTAATCTGGGCCTTGATAGACACTTGAGAGAACTAAATAAGTGTTTTAAGTGCCTATGTTGCAGCTAACAATAAAGACAGGCTTAACCATAAAAGCAGCTTAAAAGTGCCAAAAAGATGACAATCCATGTCAGTCCAAAGAAAGGAAGTGAAGAAACAACCTCATCAGCTGTTGAAAGGTCTAAAGTAAAGAGGCAAAGACCTGTAGGCGAAGCAGGGAACAATTCGAACAGAGAAATGCACTACAGAGTTCTTTTCGCAAAGAACCTGCACTTTTCGTAAAGAACCTTGAACTCTGCGAAAAGGATTAAAACTCCAGGCATAGCTTTCGAAGAGCATCTGAACTCCTCGAAGAGAAGATTGAACTTTGCGAAAAGGTCCCCAAGCTTTACGAATAGATCTCCAGAAGTTACAGTTCTTTTCGAAAAGGTCTCCAATCTGTGCGAAAAGAGCTTCAGAAGTCACAGCACTTTGCGAAAAGACCCTTAAGCTCTGCGAAAAGGTATTCTAGAGATTCGCCGCTTTAACAAGGGCAATTCAGTAATCTGTTGCACGCATCCCAATGCGTTTTAAAACCCAAGGACATTTCGGAAGATTCTGAGCACGAACCAAAGGCATATTCCACCCCATGTGAACACCCAAAGATGAAATTACTTGGTGGGAACTTCTAGAAGCTCAAACAGATTTTTGAATTACATAACAGAATTGATGCCTCTGTTTCTTGATTGGCTGAACCAGATCAAGCATTTTTGACTGGCCAGAACAGATCTGAATCCTGGTGCTCGACTCCTATTGGTTGATACAGATCTATCCAATTCTGATTGGTTGATACACATCTGAGCTGGCTTAGGAAAAACTATAAATAGACGAACCATTTGCCCAATTTGGGTATCCAAATTTTGAGTTTCATTCCTATTCCCCCATTTCCAAACCAGATAGTTTGTCTGAAATCCCTGTAATAGCTTCACTTTTACTTGCAATTGAGAGCTGTGAGACATTTCTGTAAGTCAAAAGAGAGTTGTATTCAAGACTACAAATCTGAGAGCTGTTTAAGCTGCGCTCTGTAATTGTAACGGTGGATTTGAAAAGGTTGCTGTAAACCGTATTTTCTCAATTGGACTCATGTTAAGGGTTCCCTCGATCTCCTTATTGCATTAGACTCCTTTAGATTTACTGTTTTTCATGCAATTTCCCTTGATTCATTAATCCTGTGAGAATTAGTGTTGGTAACCTAATCTCTCACGGCATTTGTAGTAATGCTTCTTGTTCTAAATTAAGGATTTGGATTAAAGACTATTGGATGGTTTGGGGCCATTAAAGTGGACAGACCATATCCATAAGTGTAAGCCTAATCCTTGAATTAGATTTATCTCTCTTACATTTGTGCTTGTAGCCAGATGAAGATTTGATCACCTCTGTTGAGCTGCAGTTTTTCTCATTAGATTTCAAGGACCAAATCAAAGTTAGATATTACTTCTCCATTTTTTGTATAAGTTTACCTCAAACGTTTCCCCAACTCAGATCTGGATCACTTAGTTTTCTTGGCCACGACCATTGTTTGTATAAATTATAAAATCGAGGTAATGGAAGTTTTTTTTGGAGATATGTGAATCCAATTAAATGTCTTCACTGCAGCCAACCAAATGGCTTCAATAGACGACGAGGAATGCTTCAGCATAGATGAAATTAAAGAATTAGTAGAGGAAGCATTACCTTTAGTTTTATCAAAGGATGCACTTCAGACTGCATTATGGTATACGGACTTAGAAAAACCAGGCCACCAATTAGAGGAGGCAATTTATCTGATGGACACTTCTATTTGTGAACTCCAATCCAAGACTTGGAAACCATAGATAGAACCTCTACCCGTTATTTCCAATAAATCGTTACAACCATCTATCCGAAAAGCACCTTCCTTGGATTTGAAACTACTTCCTAATACTCTTAAATACGTTTTTCTTGGGCCTAACGAAACACTCTCAGTAATTATTTCATCCGCTCTTAACAAGGAACAAGAGAGTAGGTTACTGGCCACACTCAAAAATTATAAGAGTGCAATAAGATGGACTGTCGCTGACCATAAAGGGCTTGACCCCTTGATATATATGCATCGTATACATTTGGATGAGAATGCCAAACCTTCCCGAGAAAGCCAGTAACGGTTAAATCCAAATATGAGGGAAGTTGTTCAAAAGAAAATCGTGAAACTATTAAACGTAAGTATTATTTACCTGATTTTCGACAGTGAGTGGGTGACTCCCATCCAAGTAGTCCCAAAGAAATCTAGGATTACTGTAAAAGAAAATGCAGCCGGAGAGTTGGTACCATTATGTGAAACCACGGGGTGGCGTGTATGCATTGACAACCGGAAGCTCAATTCAATGACTCGCAAGGATCTTTTTCCACTACCCTTCATTAATCAAATTTTGGAAAAACTTACAAGTCAAGAATATTTTCACTTTCTAGACAGATATTCAGGGTATAATTAAGTTCCGATCTACCTGAAAGATCAAGAAAAGACTACCTTCACGTGTCCTTTTGGAACGTTTGCTTATCGTCGCATGCCCTTTAGGTTATGCAATGCACCTGCAACATTCCAAAGATGCATGATGGCATTCTTTTTTGACATGATACACAAGTTTCTTGAAGTATTCATGGATGACTTTTCGGTATTTGGCCGAACTTTCGATTCTTGTCTTGATCACCTTACCCTCATCTTAGAAAGATGCGAAGAAACTAATCTAGTGCTAAGTTGAGAGAAAAGTCATTTTATGGTTCAAGAAGGCATAGTCTTAGGGCATATTGTCTCTAAAAGAAGCAAAAAAAATTGACAGGGCTAAAATCGATGTAATAGCAAATCTACCTCCACCAAATTTGGTATGATAGATTGGATCTTTCCTTGACCATGTTGGCTTCTATCGCCATTTTATCAAAGATTTGTCAAAAATATCGAGACCATTGTGTCACTTATTAGAAAATGATGTACCCTTTAATTTCGATGATGCCTGTCTTGACTCATTGAACAAACTTAAGGCACTTCTCTCATCCGCACAAATCATTCAACCTCCCGACTATTCCCTACCTTTTGGAGTAATGTGTGACGCTTCTGATTATGCAATAGGTGCCGTCTTAGGACAGCGGAAAGACAATGTCCCTCATGTAATTTACTATGCAAGTCGAACCTTGATCGAAGCTCAGGTTAACTGTACCACCACTGAGAAGGAGCTTCTCGCTATAGTCTTTGCTTTGGATAAACTCTGACCGTACCTATTGGGATCTAAGATCGTTATCTTTTCTGATCATTCTGCACTAAAATACCTGCTATCCAATAAGGATGCCAAGCCAAGACTAATCAGGTGGATCCTACTTTTGTAGGAATTCAACTTTGAGATTAAGGACAAGAAGAGAGTTGAGAACGTGGTGGCTGATCATCTGTCCATAATAGAGCTACCTAAGACAGTCAGTAAAGAATTTATGCACGATACTTTTTCGGACGAGCAACTTTTTTCCATTCAAAAAATAGTACCATGGTATGCCAATATTGAAAATTATTTGAAAACAGGTAAGATTCTCCCAACTTGGTCCAATCAGGATAGATATATTTTCTTTTCTAATATAAAATACTATATTGGGAGGATCCTGACCTATTTAAAATATGCTCAAACCAAATAATTTGGAAATATGTGTCTGATAGTGACACCCACAATATTCTACAATTTTGTCACACATATGCTTTTGGGGGCCACTTCGTCGGAAAGAAAATTGCTGCCAAGGTGCTACAATCAGGATTTTATTGGCCATCACTATTCAAGGATGCCCAAAATTTTTGTTAGGCCAATGACCGGTGCTAAAAGTCAGGAGCCATGTCCCGAAGGAACATGATGCCCCTTCAACTTGTAGCCGTTGACTATGTACCAAAATGGGTAGAAGCAACGGCCACATGAATAAATGGCCCTAAGGTGGTAGTTTCTTTCATTAGGGAAAATATATTCGCACGATTTGAAACTCCATGAGCTATTATATATGATGGAGGAAGCAATTTTTATAATAGGTATTTTGAGAGCTTGCTCAAAAAATATGGTGTTACGCATAAAATTGTAACCCCCTACCACCCGTAAACTAGTAGACAAGTTGAGGTTTCCATCCGAGAAATAAAGAAGATATTGGAAAGAATAGTTCGACCTGAAAGAAAAGACTGTCCATAAGATTGGATGATGCTCTATGGGCATACATAATGGCTTATAAAACTCTCATTGGCATGTCTCCTTTCCGATTGGTGTGTGGTAAGGCTTGCTACCTACTTGTTGAATTAGAACATAGAGCTCTATGGGCGATCAAATCATTGAATTTTGAGTTGGATGCATCTGGTGAGCAACGAAAACTTGAACTCAATGAGCTTGAGGAAATTCAAAATGATGCATATCAAAATGCTCAAATCTGTAAGGCCAAAACCAAGGCATTCCATGATAAACATATTTTGAGAAAGAGTTTTGAGTCGAGCCAACAAGTTTGGCTATAAAATTCGAGGTTGAAGGTATTCCCAGGAAAATTACAAAGTCATTGGGATGATCCCTACACTATTATAGAACACTCCCTCACAGGGCTGTCACCATTAGAGATCCTATGGAAGGCCGTTCTTTCAAATTTAACGGACAAAGACTCAAACTGACAGTTTCATTAAATGAAAAAGGGGCAGTAACCACAATATCATTAAAAGACCCTGTATATAACTGATAAACTTCCAGGAACAGTTGAGCTACTGACTCATCTATACCAAATTTGTGTATATTATTTGTACAATAGTAGGTATGTTGATGACTTTTTGTGATACAACGAATCGTAGCGATTATGTTTCGCAGTATCTACGACTTTGCCGACGGATTTCTTTTAGCTTTAGTATTTCCCCACAGCCAATCGTAGTGACTATGATTGGTAAGAGAACGTTTCGTCTAGACATGCATTTGTTATCAGAAAGGCACAACTTCTGATATCAAAGGCATCGCCTGGATTTACTAGCATTTATTAGGATTACCAACTGATTGGCATGATTCAACGCCAACCCATAATGACCATATATGGCAACTCTTCGAATTCCTCGAATGATTATAAATATGCAAGTACTGATTGTCCAGTTCATTCCATTCCTTCTACTCTCTTCCACAAACACAACTCTTACCATGAGGAAACCACTGAGTTGGTTCAAAATTTTTGAGGCGTTTGAAAGGCTCCTCTGTCGAGAATCCGACGAAATCTCTGCACTCTTGGAAGAAAGGAGGCAACTGATTCAAGAACTTCTATCTCTTCTCTCCAACTCAGAAACCACTGACGAAACACCACCCCCATCCCCCAAACGTCATAAATCTTCCCCATCATCACCTCCCCCATCTTCATGAGTCTTTTTCTTTCCTCTTCTATTGGAAACACCCATCCAAAGGAGAGGTTAAGCATCCCTTTAGGGGCAGCACAATTTTGGGTTATAAGCTAAGTACCGATCTTTATCGAAGACATTCTCTCAAACATTGCTGCCGATATCTAAGATAATGTGTGTCTAGATTTTTCCTAGGTTTATATTTTTATTTTAGTTTTTCCTTTTACTGTAATACTTCTATTTTGTTTTGACTGACTTTCTTATACATATTCAATTAATATATAATATTTTCTTTTGACTAACTTTCTTTTTCACTATGTAATGGTTACTAACTTTTCTTTTATTTTTGTTATTGATGTCTCTGAGAATAAAACCCCTATGTTTTCCTCAAGTTTGGGGGAACATTCTTTCTAGAATTGTTTTTCAGATCCGGAAAACAATCAGTGATATCAATAATTTTTAGGTAAATAATATTTAAGTGTCCCCTGATTTTTTTGTACCCATGAGGGCATTGTCCAAATTAAATTTGGGGGGATACACATCTTCTGTAACAACTCGACTTTTCTCTTTATCGTATATAGGAAAGGTCACGTCGTCAGATCACCTAACATGATCCTGTCACACAAGTGCATAGTGTACAAAGTTTTACAATTGCGAAAGTGTAATATTAACTCTGACAAAGAGAACATATGGCACATACCTGATATTCATTTACTGTCTAAAGCAGAAAAATAAACAACAAAATATAAAGAAAAGCTATGTATAACTTTCCACCGATAACGGCTACCTGTCATCTAAACAGTGGAGAGAAGACCTATACATGAAGTACTGAATATCTCAAATATACTACTACTGTTATAATACCACTGTTATACATGTTTCAAAACAAAACTCTCTCTCTTAAACCTATTTAGGAAAAAGGTCTTTAGCAGAATCTTCCTTCGTGTCCTCCTCGTCCTCCTTCTCCTCTTCAGGTTGGTAGGTGAGATTAGCCTCGTACTCAGGGTCTTGAGCAATATCTACAGCTAAGACATGAAGTTGTAGGATGAACTATCATCGAAGTTCAGCAGAGAAATTTAAAGTGCTACTTTATATGTTAGATTTTCAATTCACTTCTAGATGCATAAATTACAAAACTAAACACATTATATCTTACCTTGTATCTATTCTAGCAACATTTTGCATTTATTCTAACAACATATAGCATAAACAAGCAATAAATCATGTGAATCATTGATCATGCTAACAGATTCATGTTGAACAAATACGAGGAATCATGTTTCATGTGGAACAATACAAGGAATCATGTTGATAAGGAATCCTGGTGAAATAAGACATCAAACTGAACAAAGAATCAAGCTTTCGAGATCAAATGTCTAGCCCCTGAGCTATGTTAACATGGTCACAAGCACCGAGAAATCAAGCCCTTGAGCTATGTTCTCTAGGTCACTTGATACAAGACGAGTCAAGCCCCTAAGCTAAGTTAGCAAGGTCACTTGGTACAAGACCATCAAGCTCCCGAGTTAGCGGAATCACTTGTCAAGCTCCTGAGTTAGCGGATCACTTGCTTTAAAGACTTACACGGTCAAGCTCCCGAGCTAGCCGGATCACTTGGCTCAAAATGAAGCAAAGACATATACATGACATCAAGGATAACATGACATGAACATGAATAATGCATGGTATCATGTATGCACGACCATCATGAACAGATATCATAGAATCATATAACAAAACTGATTTGAATAACTGAACTTACATGCTCATACATAACTGAAACTAGCATCATTATTTATCGAAACTAACTGATCATAATCATGCAAAACCATACATCGAGTTTGAATCTCTTATCATCATTATACATTATTATAAATTGTCTTACACTAGCAGTCATAGTCATATACCAAAACTGAGCTAGCATTCTTATACTTAACTATTCATTAAAACTGTCAAGACTGAGCTAGCATGTTCATACATTATTATACGTTGTATTATAAACTTTCATCTAAATTGATCTAGCATCATCATGCATAATCATGTAGCTACTAATCTAGCATCATCCTTACATCTAAACTAGTATGACATATTCGTAGAATAATCTCATATTTCGAGTTGATCTTATCATAATCATACATCAAATCAAATTGAACTAGTATACTCACTTCTAAACTGAACTAGTGGCACAATAAACAACCATATATCAAACAGAACTAACATAATCACAGTCGAATCATATACTGAACTAAATCTCATATAGAACTACTGAACCTCATGGCATAGCTTTTACAAGTAGACATAACCCATACATCAAAATTAACATGGTCTTGAATGAAAACAAGTACATACAATAACTTGCTATCCAAGATGCGAAGGAGAAACAACTTATAACTAGCAAGGTAAAACTCCCTACCATAATTTAGGCTTATGCTTTACGTTAATGCAGGCACGCATCCCAGCTAACTCATCGTTACGAGCTCTTCATGTGCACCAAGCACCTAATCATTTTATTTTATA
Source organism: Chloranthus sessilifolius (assembly GCA_021018995.1). Taxonomy (NCBI): domain Eukaryota; kingdom Viridiplantae; phylum Streptophyta; class Magnoliopsida; order Chloranthales; family Chloranthaceae; genus Chloranthus; species Chloranthus sessilifolius. The sequence goes on from CM037594.1 coordinate 58,988,877, forward strand.
TTTTTTTAATATTTATAATGGTTTATTGGGTCACCACAGACCTTACATAAGTGCTCTACATGATCACTAGTCCTAACAATTAATATACCATATATATACATAGACTAAAGGTACCTCAAGATACGCACATGCCAGACACAGGCTTGCCTTGACTTGTCACAAACTTTTTACCCATTAAAAGTTAGATACATAAATTTGTTAATTCATAAACGTTATAGGGCTCGTCCCCTTTCCAACGCATTAGGAATCGTGCAAATCGGAGTTTGGGGTCAAAAGGTATGACCGAAATACTGAATAGTGATCAAAGCATAGGGTTGCTGCCGCAAGGACATGCTTGCCGAGGCAAGCCACTCAGCCAACACCTTTCCTCGGCATCCTAAGCCTTGCCATGGCAATCCTGTCAGGCTTGGCTTCCTGCTACCTTCTTCTCTATTTTCTGTGGTCTTTTTTATAGTCTTAGTCTACAGGCCTTCTATGCTATATATCTCATTTATTTTCTTATATATATATTGCACAGAGAACCTATTTTATTTTGATTAATTGCGTATGAAAGTCGGAATGCTTCATTGGCAATTTGGACTCCGAAACCCTTCACACATGACTTGATTTCTTAGTTGTCGATTCGATCTCATGGGATTGACAGCAACGATTTAAATTCTTTTTAAAACAACTAATGAAATGAAACTAGTCTAGTACTCAGTTTGTTTATGACATACCTTTTTTTGGTGGACTTGTGGTTATGATGACGCTGAATGTGTGTCAGTGTCAAGTTCGCCGAGCTAGTAAGAACTAGGGCTGCAAGAACTCCCCGAGACCAGCAATTTCCATCACACTTCTTTTACTTGAATCGTAGGTCACCGTGTGATCTACGTTTATGGAACAAAGGTTTGAATTCAAAATGTCTAGGGGTTAAGAGCTAGAAGAGGACTATGGTTTGAATACTAAATGAGGGTTTCAAGGTTTATGAAATTCTGATTTTGTTTCTCCTTTAATGGTTGTGTTTATTGTATATGCAGGGTTGTTTGCGACGGGATTGAAACAGGAAGAAGAAGACTCCTTGGCTATATTGTTGTTGGTTTTTCCCACTTTGCCTGCATAGAGTCGAAACATGACTCATGCATGCGTAGAGGGAAGCTGGCGGATTTGGATTATAAGGCATCAAGGGTTTGGATTCCATAGGGTGCCCACATGGGCTTTCACCTGTAGCAGCCTATAAGACAACCTAGGATTTGCATCGGGTGTTATGCAGCTATACATATAAGGAGCTTATATATATGTAGCTTGGATTCCTTGCATAGGCACACACCATTACATGGTGTAACAGCAGCTAAGCCAAAATTGGCTTTGGCTTTGGTGTAAACCAATTACACGAATAGTCGTTATATTAAATGATAAATCTCCTAATGTTGTTTGAAGTATATTTTTGGAAAAATATTAAGTGTATTATTATAATTGAATTAGTTCCCTTAAGGTGTCGAGGCGACCCTTTTTTCTTGCCTCAAGTGGTCGAGGCAAGGTGCTTGCCTCGCGTTGCCGAGGCAACTGATTTCACTTGCCTTAGTTGCCGAGGCAACGCCATTAGGCCTTGGTTGGCATTTCTTTATCTGCACTAATGGGTCTTTAGTCAAAGGGTCGACACCCCTCAGTGTCTAGCAGTCCTATCCATTATTTAAAATTGTGTTACGCAAATTTTTATCCTTAGGAGGGCTCCGAATATTTTAATTTCTACCTAATCTATAATCATTTATTGTTTCACTTAATAATTAATACTGGGCCACTAAGGCTCCACTATTTACAGTCATCATTAAAATTCCAAATCAGTTCTTTGTGTCACATTTTTGGCACAAGCCTGGCCCTACTCGAGTTCATAATCGGTATTGTCAGGATAAAAATGTAGCAGCTATTACACTCTCCCCTACTTAAGGGATTTTTGTCCTCGAAAATAAAAGAAGGCGGGGAAGTGAGATCAGATTCGGTTATATGTTGAAGACATATCCTATTAGAAGACAGAGTAAATATGACTTGGTAATAATGAATATTAAAATAAACATATAACAGATTTATAATAATATAAAGTAAACTGAATCATGTGCATTATCATGTGCCACTATATAGCGCACCAAAATCTAATATCCATCTAATTCTCTACTATTTATACATAATTGTACGGGCAATGCATACGAAACCTTTATATATATCATATGCAGTAAGTTATTCTAACAAATTCAATAAATGATTTACCTCAGGGAAATAAATGGGGATACTGAGCGCGAATATCAGCTTCGCGTTCCTAGGTAGCCTCATGAGAACTGTGATTTTTCCATTAGATCAATACGAGTGGAAGATGTTTTGCTTTCAAGATTTGGTCTTTGTAATCCAATATCTGAGCTGACTCTTCAGTCCCTATTAAATCTTCCTGAATATCCAGTGGCTGATAATCCAACACGTGGGTTGGATCACTAACGTACTTCCTCAGCATAGACATGTGGAATACATCATGTACGCTGGATAAATGTGGTGGTAATGCATCTCGGTATGCTACCTCACCAACTTTGCCCAAAACTGGGAATGGTCCAACATAACGAGGACTCAATTTGCCTCATTTCTCAAATTGCATCACGCCTTTTGTTGGAAATATTTTGGTAAAGACGTGATCGCCAATCTGTACGGCATACATTAGAGATACAATACACAAATTTAATTTACGTAACAAGGATAATTATAGGCGTTTATAATTACCTAAAAATCAATTTGAGATCTGCATAACTCTTCTGCCGACTTTGGGCACTCTTCAGTTGCTCATGAATGACATGTACAACTACATTGGTACTTTCGATCAAGTCAGGGCCCAACATAAGACATTCACCAGCTTCTTCCCAGGTAAACAGAGATTTACATAGGCATCCATATAGTGCCTCGAATGGTTCCATGCCGATGCTTGATTGGAAGCTGTTATTGTATGCAAATTCGATCAGGGGTAAGTGCTTATCTCATGATCCTTGGAAATTCAGCATAGAAGCCCTTAACATGTCTTCTATTACCTGATTTACCCTTTCTGTCGGACCGTTGGTCTGAGGATTAAATGTTGCACTGAATTGTTACTTGGAATCCATTCCTTCTTGAAAACTCTACCAGAATCGTGAGGTATATAACAGATCACGATCTGACACGATACTTACTGGTATCCCGTGTAGTCTAACTATCTCCCTTAGATAAACGTCGGCCAATTTTGACATTGTATACTTCGTACTGTAGGGTAAGAAATGTGTTGATTTGGTGAGATGATCAACGATCACCCAAATCGCATTGTAACCCTTCTGCATATGGGGCAAGCCAAGGATAAAATCCATAGAAATGTTCTCCCATTTCCACTATGAGATAGGCAATGGCCGTAACAGACTAGCAGGATGCTTGTCTTCAACCTTCACTTGCTAACAGATCAAACATTTCGCATTATGTTCCGCCACTTCTTGTTTCAACCCATTCCACCAAAACGTCTTCTTTAAATCCTGATATATTTTTATGCTACCAGGATGAATGACATAAGCTGACTTGTAAGCCTCTTCCATAATTTCATGATGCAAGGAACTATCATTTGGTACACATACTCGGCCTTGACATAATGGCCCATCGTCCTTAATAAAAAAGTCTGGCTAGAACCCACTGAGTACTCCCTGTTTGATGGCGATAAGCTCTACATCATGCATATGGAGTTCTCTGATCTTATCGAAGAGTGTTGATCTTATCATCACAGTGGCAAGCAAACGTCCAGTTGGTGTTGCCCTAAGAGTGGCACTGGATGACACTGTCATTGAGCAATTTCCGTATCTATAACCGTGTCACAAAATGGGATAGTTGATCGGATGACTTTCGACTTAGCATATCAACAACTACATTAGCTTTTCCGGGATGGTACTAGATAGAATAGTCATAATCCTTCAAGAACTCCATCCATCTTCTCTGCCTCATATTCAACTCTTTCTTGGTAAAGAGATACTTGAGACTTTTGTGATCAATGAAAATCTTGAAGGTTTCGCCATACAGGTAATGCCTCTGAATTTTCAATGCAAAAATGACCATTGCTAACTCCAGGTCATGAGTCGGGTAGTTCTTCTCGTGATCTTTCAACTGTCACGAATCATATGAAATCACACGTTCCCTCTGATTCAATACACACCCTAACCCACTATACGAGGTATCACTGAATGCAACAAAGCCTCTGTTGCCTGATGGTATTGCAAGGGCTAGTGCTGAAGTGAGTCTTTGTTTCAACTCCTTGACACTCTGCTCACATGCCTCATTCCACTCGAATTTAACAATCTTTCGAGTGAGCTTTGTGAGTAGTCCAACAAGCTTTAATAACCCGTCAACATATCGTTGGTATTCCCCTGCGAGATCTAGAAAGCTTATGATCGCCATTACGGTTTGTGGCTGCTTCCATCACCGTTACGGTTTATGGCTGCTTCCATTGCACTACAGCCTTTATCTTCACAGGATCAATGGTAATATCAGCTTCAAAAATGACATGGCCCAGAAAACTAACTTGATTCAACCAGAAGTCACATTTACTAAACTTCACGTACAGCTGAGAATATCTCAATGTCTGTAAATTAAAACGTAGATGATCTTCGTGCTCTGCTTTCGTCTTTGAGTAGATGAGAATATCCTCAATAAAAACTATGATACACTGACTTAAGTAAGACTTGAACACTCGATTCATCAAGTCCATAAATGATGCAAGCACATTGGTCAACCCAAAGGGCATGACGAGAAATTCGTAGTGACCATATCGTGTCCGAAAAGCTGTTGTCGAAATATCTACAGCTTTCACCTTCATCTGGTGATATCCTGATCATAAATCAATCTTTCAAAACCATCGTGCTCCTTGCAACTGATCAAAGAAATCATCGATTCTAGGGAGTGGGTAATAGTTTTTGATCGTCAGCTTATTTAATTGCCGGTAGTCAATGTAAAGACGCATCGACCTATCTTTCTTTTTTACGAACAATATCGGTGCACCCCACGGAGACACACTTGGTCTAATAAACCCTTGCAACTATTTCTTGAGTTCTTTCAACTCCGCAGGTTCCACTCGACACGGCGCCTTTGATACTGGCTCAATACCCGAGACTAAATCAATAGCGAAATCTACTTCCCTGTCAGGTGGTAATCCTGGCAACTCATCAGGGAAGACAGACAAAATCACCACATCTAAAAGTGAACATTTCTTTTCTTCTTGTTCGTGACTTTTGATGAACGCCAGATACCCTTGAGCACCCTCATCAAGTAATCACCGTGCTCGAATAGCTGAAATGAAAGGAAGTATCATTGACTGTACACCGAAAAAAGTAGCTGATTTCCTTCCTTGTAGGAGGAAAGTGATGATCTTCTTTCGATAATAAACATTTGCATGGTGGTTGAGCAGCCAATCCATGCCAAGGATTACGTTGAATCCTTGCATAATGAGTAAGATTAAGCCAACTATTGCTTCGTATTCCCAGTAATCATTGATCAAGATTATAATGGATCGATATACAATGTCAGTCATGACAAAATGTCTAGTCGAAATTGACACATCGAAAATAAAGTCGAGAGGTTCTAGAGTAGCTCCTAACTTTTCCAACTTTGCAGCAAACTGGGATGTGAAAAATGAATGTGTCGATCCAGGATCTATCAAAACTTGTGCCTCATATACGAAGTAGGCATCCTCTGGATATAATTGCAAGGTACCTAATGTATATTTATCCTAGTGTTAGCTAAATTGTTCCTAAGTAACAAAATATAAATCTGTCACTTTAAACTAAGAAACAATATACTAGATGCACACATATGTATAAGATTTAACTAGATGCACTTTCTTCATAAAGAAGGAACCAACACAGCATATGCTCGACCTTATACCGTAGGCCGTGCAGATCGAAGAGTTGGTCCCGCCTTTGATGCCATTCCTACTATATCTGGGTAATCCTTAATACGATGTCCCATCTTTGCACAACGAAAGCACGCACCACTCTTTACGGCATTCGTCTGTCTTGTGTGCCTTCCCACACTTTCCACAGACATCGGTCGAAGCTATTGACTAAACTACATACAAAGCCATGCAGGAGACTGCCGGTCATGCCTGTGGAACTCGAGATACAGACTAGGCAGACTGGTTCAAAGTTTGTGGAACCCAAGATGGTAATGGTGGGAAAGTTACTGGGTGGTAGGCCGCGTATAAGCTACTGCAGCAGATTCGGAATGCTGGCTGCATGGGGAATCGTGGTCACTTACTGACCAAGAATAGAACTAAAGGACTGAGATGGAGCTTTGCTAGTTCTATTTTGCTTGTCTCTCCTTTTGTACATACTTTCCATATCAATTTCTACTATAAGAGCTAACCGCATCACATGCGAATAGGTCGTTGCTTGAAACAACAAAATTTTCTCCTTGATCAGGGGCTTCATACCCCACTCAAACTTCTGTATCTGCATGAGCTCGGTGGCAACGAGCAATGGTGCAAAGCAAGAAAGGTGAGTAAATTCTGCCTCATACTCCCTAACAGTCATCTGGCCCTGTACTAAGGTCGCAAACGGGACCTCCATCCGGTATCTCTCACGTGCTGGAATGTACTTATTGAAAGCTTCGATAAATTCTGCCCATGTCCAAGGTACTCCAGGTACTCTTATCCGTTCTACTGACTGTCACTAGGGATCTGCTTCACCCTTTAATTTATAGGTTGCCCAGCTAACCTTTTCGTCTGCAGTGCATGTAACTCCCTGAAGCACTTTATCAATCTGTTTTAGCCATTTCTCAACCTCTATCGGGTCGTGCTGACCATAAAAACTCGGTGGTCATAACCGTATAAACTCCTGAAAACTTTCTAGGGGTTTTCTCACAGCTACCATAGCCATGGTGTTCACCATGGATTCCATTAACTGAGGATTCTACCCAGCATTCTGATCGACTCTGGGAATGACATTTTCTAGAGGAGTATGCTCAACAACGTTCTCCATGGTAGTTCAACTCTCTGCCACATTCACATCTTCTCTGTGTCCTAATGCAATGTCGTGCTCATAGCCCACCACTGGAATAGCATTCGGCCCAGTGTGATGGGGTAATAGTGGTCGACCCCTTCCTCTACCTTGTCGTGGAGGCATCGCAACCTACCATGATCAAGCAACACTTGATCTGATAAATATAGACTCAACCAACATCCTAAGACTGAACAAACATCAAAAGTTTTGCCATATGTCTGCGATAGAATTAAGTCTCCAAAAGAGTTTATGTCAGGCTCTGATACCACTTGTAACAACCCGACTTTTCCCTTTATCGTATATAAGAAAGGTCGCGTTGTCGGATCACCTAACATGATCCTGTCACAAAAGTGCATCGTGTATAAAGTTTTATAATTGCGAAAGCATAATAATAACTCTGAAAAAGAGAACATGTGGCACATACCTAATATTCATTTATTGTCTAAAGCAGGAAAATAAACAACAAAATATAAACAAAAGCTATGTATAGCTTTCCACTGATAATGACTACCCATCATTTAAACAATGGAGAGAAGACCTATACATGAAGTATCGAATATCTCAAATATACTACTGCTGTTATATATGTTTCAAAATAAAACTCTCCCTCTCTCAAAGCTATTTAGGAAAAAACTCTTCAGCATAATCTTCCTCCTTGTCATCCTCGTCCTCCTCCTTCTCCTCTTCAGGCTGGTAGGTGGGATCAGCCTCGTGCTCAAGGTCTTCTATAATATCTACAGCTAAGACATGAAGTCATAGGATGAGCTATCATCGAATCTCAGCAGGGAAATTTAAAGTGCTACTTTATATGTTAGATTTCCAATTCACTTCTAGATACATAAATTACAAAACTAAACACAATATATCTTACCTTGTATCTATTCTAGCAACATTTATCATTTATTCTAGCAACATATAGCATAAACAAAGCAATAAATCATGCGAATCACTGATCATGCTGACAGATTCATGTTGAACAAATACGAGGAGTCATATTTCATGCGGAAAAAAATAGGGAATCATGCTGACAAGGAATCCTGTTGAAATAAGACATCAAATTGAACAAAGAATCATGCTTTTGAGATCAAATTTCTAGCCCCTGAGCTAAGTTATCAAGGTCACTTGGTACAAGACGATCAAGCTCCCGAGTTAGCGGGATCACTTATTTCTCAAGACTTACACAGTCAAGCTCCCGACTTAGCGGAATCACTTAGCTCAAAACGAAGTAAAGACGTGTACATGACATCAAGGATAACAGGACATGAACATGAATAATGCATGGTATCATGTATGCACCACCATCATGAACAGATATCATAGAATCATATAGCAAAACTGATTTGAATAACTGAACTTACATGCTCATACATAACTGAAACTAACATCATTATTCATCGAAACTAACTAATCACAATCATGCAAAAGCATACATCGAGTCTGAATCGCTTTTCATCATTATACATTACTATAAACTGTCTTGCATTAGCAATCATAGTCATATACCAAAACTGAGCTAGCATTCTTATACTTAACTATTCATCAAAACTGTCAAAACTGAGCTAGCATGTTCATACATTATTATACGTTGTATCATAAACCTTCATCTAAATTGATCTAGCATCATCATGCATAATCATGTAGCTACTAATCTAGCATCATCCTTACATCTAAACAGGCCTGGCATATTCATAGAATAATCTCATATTTCGAGCTGATCTTACCAAAATCATACATCAAATCAAACTGAACTAGTATATTCACTTCGAAACTGAAATAGTAGCACAACAAGCAAAAATATATCAAACAAAACTAACATAATCACAGCCGAATCATATACTGAACTGAATCTCATACTGAACTATTGAACCTCATAACATAGCTTTTACAAGTAGACATAACCCATACATCGAAATTAACATGGTCTTGAATGAAAACAAGTATATACAATAACTTGCTATCCAAGATACGAAGGAGAAACAACATATAACTAGCATGGTAAAACTCCCTACCTTAATTCATGCTTATGCTTTACGTTAATGCACGCACGCATCCCAGCTAACTCATTGTAATGAGCTCTTCATGTGCACCAAGCACCTAATCAATTAAGTTTACATTATTTTTAGTATTTATAATAGTTTACTGGGTCACCACATACCTTAAATAAGTGCTCTACATGATCACTAGTCCTAAAAATTAATATACCATACATTTACATAGACCAAAGGTACTTCAAGATAAACACATGCCAGAAACAGGCTTGCCTCAACTTATCACTAACTTTTGTCCCATTAAATGTGAAATTCATAAATTTGGTAATTCATAAAAGTTATAGGTCTCGTTGTCCCCTTTCCAACAATTTAAGAATCGTGCTAATCGGAGTTTGAGGTCAAAGGTTATGACCAAAATACCGAATAGTGGTCAAAACATAGGGTTGCAACCGGAAGGACATGCTTACCGAGGCAAGCCACTCAGCCAACACCTTACTGTTGCTATTTCTAGTGTGCATGATTTATTTGTGTTTTGAAAATAGATTTGCAAATGCTAAGTTAAAAAGAATAAAGAAATATCAGCACAGAGAGAAGTGAATTAGCCTGCAAGATCAGGGCCAATTGTAGCAAGTTTTAAATGTAAGTGAGTAAAAGATCGTCCACAAAGAATTTGTTTAAAATATAAGATAAACCTCCAGATCTGAGCTACCAGATCTGGCCTCTTACCCTATCTACAAGGCACAAAAGATGGGAGGTTGAATTTGTCACGTTAACTAAATGATAAAAGTAAAAGTTCAACTAAATGATCCAGATCTGAGTTGGGGGGATTTTGATGTAAACTTATAAAAAATGGAGAAATAATATCTAACTTTGATTTGGTCCTTGAAACACAATGAGAATGACTGCAGGTCAAATAAGGGATGATCCAATCTTCATCTGGCTACAAGCACAGATGCAAGAGAAATAAATCTAACTCAAGGATTAGATTTAGGCTTATGGCTATGGTCTGTCCACTTCAATGGCCACAAACCATCCAATAGTCTTTAATCTCAAACCTTAATTCAGAACAAGAAATATCACTACAAATGCTGTGAGAGATTAGGTTACAAACACTAATTCCCACAGGGTTAATGAATCAAGGGAAGTTGCATGAAAAACAGTAAATCTAAAGGAGTCTAGTGCAATAAGGAGATCAGAGGGAACCCTTAACACGAATCCAATTGAGAACATACGGTTTACAGCAACCTTTTCAAATTCACATCTACAATTACAGAGCACAGCTTTAAACAGCTCTCAGATTTGTAGTCTTGAATACAATTCTCTTTTGAATTACAGAGGTATCTCACAGCTCTCAATTGCAAGTAAAAGTTAGGCTATTACAAGGGTTTTAGACAAGCTAGCTGATTTGGAAATGGGGGAATAGAAATGAAACTCAAAATCTGGATCTCTAAATTGGGCAAATGGTTCATCTATTTATAGTTTCCCCCAGGTCTAGCTCAGATGCGTATCGACCAATCAGAAGTGCTCAGATCTGTATCAACCAATGGTAGTCGAGCACAAGGATCTAGATCTGTTCTGGCCAATCAGAATTGCTCGATTTGGTTCAGCCAATCAGGCGACAAAAGCATTAATTCTGTTATGCAATTTGAAAATCTGTTAGAGCTTCTAGAAGTTCCCGCCAAGTGATTTCATCTTCGAGTGCTCACATGGGGTGGAATATGCCTTCGCTTCGTGCTTAGAATCTTCTGGAATGTCCCTAGGTTTTTAAATGCATTGGGGCACGTGCAAAAGATTACTGAATTACCCTTGCAGAAGCTAGGAATCTCCAGAATACCATTTTGCATAGTTTAGGGAACTTTTCGCAAGGTACTGTGACTTCTGAAGCTCTTTTCGCAAAGTTCGGGTTCTGTTCGCAAGGAGTTCTCTTCTTTTTGAATAGGTCAAACATCCTTTCGAAGAGTTCAGGTGCTCTTCCAAAACTAAGCCTGGAGCTCTTAGTTCTTTTCGTAGAGTTCAGGTTCTTTTTTAAATGTTCAGACTCTTTTCGAAAAGCACTCTGTAGTGCATTCTTCTGTTCGAATTGCTCCGCATTTCTTTTCGGGGTTGAGACCAGGTCTTTGCCTCTTCAGTTCAGGCATTTTGACAGCTAGTGAGGTTGTCCCTTCTCTTTCTTCCTTTGGATCAACATGGTTTATCATCTTTTTGGCACTTTTAGGCTACTTTCATGGTTAAGCCTGTCTTTATTGTAAGCTGTAACACAAGCACTTAAAACACTTATTTAGTTCTCTCAAGGGTCTATCAAGGCCCAGGTTAAAGGGTGGAAAATTGTATTTTCTAGTTCTCAACACACCCCCAAACCTAAGCTTTGCTAGTCCCTGAGCAATGACAGAATTAAAAATAGAATAAAAAGCCACTTTTGTAGGGAACACAGTTGCATTTAGCATATGCAACAAGCCTTTTAAACCCCTAGGTGATCCCTAGTGGAGGAGTGAAGTCTCCTGAGGGTTTTCAGTGAAGGTACCCACAAACTTCTCCAATAAATCAGTTAATATCGATGCAGTTCTGTTAAAGCAGACTTTCATCCAATTAGATTATTCACACCTGCATCAGTCAAGTTATAAGAGGATTTTCAAGAAAACATTAGTTCAAAACTGAGATTCTGCTGTAACTCTTTTACCATTTACTTGATTTGTGTCAAAAAGTTTCTAAAAGAAAAATTAATGAAAATTTGAGAATTCAGTTTGATGTTATCCCAATGAGTTGATTTCAAACCCAACTCTCTCCAGGATTTTCACTCAACATGGAAGTCAGAGGGTTGTACTATTTCCCACGGCTCAAGAGCAGTTACAGCCCTCAAATAGGACTGTAAGTATGAGCATAAGCATTTCTTTTTAGTTCTAAATTCACTGCTCTTTTCACCATAGATTACACAAATCTTTATCTCCATGTGACAGCTCAATCCATCATTGATCAGTAAGGACTTTAACTTAGGTTGTAAAGTGGCTTATGGGTGAAATTTATCAAGAATAAAGGGGGTGGAATGGAGTTCAAAATTGAGAAGTCAGTCAAGGTAAGGGGGTGATAAACACACCTTCTTCAATTCAGCACAATTTCATTTTCTTCTTTGAATTTTCAGAGCCAAAGTGGCCATCTTTTTCTCTTTCTTTTTTTCAAACTTCCAATGAAATGCCTTCTCCTTTTTTTTTTTTTTTTTTTTTTTTTTTTTTTTTATCAAGGTAACATTGACTAGAATGCCACATTTCTTCTACTGATACATCATTGCCTTCAATTATGATTCTTCTTCTTTTATCAAACTGTTACTCCATTCTCCTTTCTTCAGCTTCCTTCCCTTTATCTTCTGACTTCTCAGAGTGAGGGTTAGTCTAAATGAGGTTGATGAGGTTATTTGATGAGGTTTCAAAGAAATCTTAGATTTATAAAGAATGATGTGTATCAAGGGCAGTTTCAAAATGTGGGTCTTTGTAAGGTTCAAACTGTCCAAAAGGAGGCCTTACATCATGTCTTTAATATCATGATTGCTATCAAGTTATTTCAATTTGAATATGTGTAACTTCTAGTGAAAATAAGTAGGTTCAAACAGTCCTTAGAGTAGAAAATTTTGCCAATTCATATCTCCAAAGAATACATTTTAGGCCCAAGTCTCACTGGGTGCAGTTTTCTATCAAATTCCTGAGGTGTATCATCACTGTTTTCTCTCCTTTAAGGTTTACTAAAACATCAAATTTTTTATTTTGAAAATTTTCTGACATTCCCTTCATGAAGGTATTGGAATTACACTAAAAATCAGTTTTTAAAAGTTTTAACTTCCTCATTTTTCAGGTGTGCAATCACTTTATTTTCAAAAATTCTATTGATGATCAGCTGCATTAATGTTAACTCACTTATTGGCATTTCTGCCACACCCCCAAACCTATGGTGGCGAGGTCATGCCTTTGGTCCAAGTGTATTATCAAAGAAAAGAAACAAACAATCATAATGACAAGAAGGAAGAAAAGAAATGCACAATGTATGTACAATGCATTAACACACAATCAAAATTTTATATTATAGACTCATAAAACAGAAATGTATAATGGATGCTAATAACTGGGGTCAAAGTCTGTATCATAAGTTGGTTCAATGGGATCAGAACTGGAGTCACTGTCAGAGTTAGAACTAGAGTCAGTATTGGAGTCTGAACTCAATTTAGCCTTCTCCTGGATTGTGTTTTGCAGCTCAGTGTATTCCTCTGATTTGATCTTTTTGGTGAGGCCAATGTACTTTCCAAGTCTAGTGGATCTCAGTTTTTCCTGTTCAAGCTGTGCTTACAACATGGTCACCTTGTGCTGCTCACTCCTAACCATCTGAAAAGTTTGATCCAGCAGGTCCTACATTTTCTCTCTCTCAAATTTCATGAACAACTCTAATTTCCGAATTTGGTTCTCAAAAGGGGTTCTAATGTGAGCTTGCAAATCAGCTAGCCCTTTTATGACATCACAACGAATATATGGGTTCTCTTCCATAGCCTTTTTCAGGGCAGCAAATCTGGGAATGGGAATGGAGTGGTAGGGGACCAAAGGTATCCCAGCAGTGGGAATGGGAGAAGAGGAATCCAACAGAATAATTTTAGGGTCTGTCTGATTGGCTTGATCAGAGAAAGTGAGGAGAGGTGAAGGGGACCCAACAAGAACTACCTTAGGTTCTATTTGGGTAGCATGGTCATCAACAGTTGGTACAGTGGCTAAGGTAGTTGTGTGGGATGTGGAGGCTAAGGTTTGGAGAAGGGCATTGGTCACAGACAGTTATGCATGTTGATCTCAGATTGGGATGATGGATTGGAGAAAGGTAAATATTTGGCTAATTGCTTGTGTGTGGGTGTGGTATGCAGAGGGGCTGGTAAAATTGAAGTGGATGGTTGAGGTGCAATGGGTGAAATGGCTGTAAAGGGTGAAGTAGCGGATGAGTGAAATGAGGGGGTCGGTATAGGGAATGATTCAAGCCCAATGTTTTCAAAATAGACCCCATCAATGATGAATAAACTCAGAGTGAAAATCTCAGTTCGGGGTATGGGTTACTTGTGTGTGTAAATGAATGGCAGTGAACTTGAGAGGCTTTGGAGAAGAGGAGTGCTAGGAGATTGTTCAATAAAATCTGTGGCCAGGTCTTGGACATTGTTGGGAGAAATTGGTGGTGTGAGTATGGCTGGAGTGGTTGGTGTAGAGGGGGAGTCTGCAATTGGGATAATGGTGGTTATGGGAGATGGGACTGCTGGAATGGGTGAAGTGGCAGGAGTTGGGCTAGGTGAGGAGGGTAAAATGACAACTTCTTCAAGAATGGGTGCAGCTGAAGAGCTGGTCACCACAGGAAGGACAGTTTGCTCATTGTCGGCTGTAAGTACAATAGCTGTAGCTAAAGAGCTGGTCACCTCAGGGTCTGGCAAAGTAGGTTCTAAGGTAGCTGCAGGGGCAGGTTCAGGTATGGCAGGTCCACTAACAGCTGCAGATGCAAGCTCAGTAGCAATTGCGAGTGCTCAAGAGCAATTGCAGTGTCACCTCACCTTCCTCATTCTCATTCAAAGCATTGCTTGGCTTGTAGTCTAAGCCTTTTTCCCAAAAGTATGAGGAGATATAATTTCAAATGGCTCCTGGTCATCAATGTCAAACTTAGCTCTTAGTAGGGCTGTGATCAGCCTACCAAATGGGATTCTAGCTAATTTCTTCTCCTTTTTCAACTTGGCACTAATATCAGCCATGGCTTTAAAAGTTAACATAGGGGCATTGAAAAATTGCCCCTTAGAAAAATGAAAAAGAGCCTCCAAAATTGGTGTCCTTCTTTCCTCGCTGTGCCCCGTGACATAAAAACATCCCCTCAAAATTGAATCCATTAGTAAAAATTGAGGTGTTAGGTCTCTCCTCATTATGGATTATCCAGTTCCAACTATCCCTTGGGTTAAATGTGCAGCCATTTCACTGAAAGAGGCTGCTTTTGGTGCAGCCAATGGACCAGCAGGATCATACTAAAAAGGTATCCCTAAAGCATTCCCAATGTCTTCATATGTGACAGTTAGATCACAATCATCATTAAAAATAACAAGAGTAGGGACATCAACATCCTTTTCTGTCAGTTTTACCAAGTTTTGGTACCATAATCTCACCATTCGAGGATAAATTTTCTCTGGCAGAGGGGTAAAGATATTGCTCAGTGAGGCATCCCTAATGTATTTTAAAGATAGCTGGCAGTCCGGTTTGTTGGAGAAAAAGTTCTCATCAACAATAAGCTCAGGAATCAGCTTTTGAGCTTCAATGAATGGATTTGGCAGTACCAAATGCATAGGCAGAGGAGGAAGCTCAGGCTCAGGACTAGTAGCTGTTGGGATGGGTTCTCATGTCTAACCTTCTTCCCTTTCTCAATCCTATCAGCTTTATCCATTGATAGTTTCCTTTTGGCTGAAGCTTTGATTTTTCCTTTTGGGGTTGGTTTGCTAATTTTCTTAGCAGAAGATTTGGGGAACATGGCAGCCAGTGATTTTTTAGCTTTCCCCATTCTAAAGCTTTGTATAAAAACTCCCACAACAAATGCTGACACCAAATCAAACTTTGCAAATGATAAGCGAGAGAAATGCGAGAAAAATACCGAAATCTAGGGTTTTGGTTGAACTTGTTGCTTGCTCGCTGAAATCCACCAGAACCAGAAGCTAAAATCCCTCTCTTCAAGCTTAAATGATCGAACAAATGTGAAGAAAAGTGTGGTTGAATTCTAAAATCACGCAAGGAAGGAAAGAAATAGGGTTTCTGTGAAACAGGACGTTCTCAGAAAGCTTTCGAATATGAAACCCTTACTTCCAAAGGGTTTAAATATGCTCAAAGTTATTTTCGCAAAGTAATTTTTAAGTTTTCGAAAAGTTCAAAACAGTCCTTTTTACAAAAGAGAATGGCATCAGTACCATTCAAAAAGCAACTAGCTTCAAAAATAACTTTTCGAAAAACAAATAGCTTCAGAAACAAGTATTCGAAAAGCAAATCATTGCTTTCGAGCAGTTCGTTACAAATCCAGATCCTTTTCGAAAAGCAGATTAAACTTTGCAAAAAGACAATTTTTACTTTGCGAATTAATTTTTCACATATTTAAACTTCTCGAAAAGAGAACAAACATGACTAAAATCAGAGAAAAAGAAAGCTATGCAAAAACTACAGAACAACAGCATATTGTACAGTTGTATACCATCAGATTTGGGGAGGTTCTTGATGATAGATGGTTAGCACAGGTTCCTGGGTATTTTCAATGCATGGTTTGAGCCTCTGATCATTTACTTTCAAGATTCTTCCATCACTTGGGTCCAAAATTTCAACAGCCCCAGAAGGTGATGCATGAATGACAGTATATGGCCCTTCCCATCTGGATCTCAGCTTTCCAGGAAAAAATTTAAGTTTTGAGTTAAATAGCCATACCTTAGAGCCAGCTATGAACTCTTTTCTCAACAAATTTTTATCATGGAAGGCTTTGACTTTCTCTTTGTAAGATCTTTAATTGGTGTATGCATCCATTCTCAGCTCCTCCAACTCAGCAAGTTGCAGTTTCCTGTGATTACCAGCAGTAGTTAGATCCATGTTTAATGTTTTAATAGCCCAAAAGGCTTTATATTCTAATTCCACTGGTAAATGGCATGCTTTGCCATAGACCAATCTGAATGGGGACATACCAATTGGGGTTTTGTAAGCTGTCCTATATGCCCATAATGCATCATTCAGCTTAAAGGACCAATCCTTTCTGTCCTTCTTCACAGTCTTTTCTAGTATATGTTTGATTTCTCTATTGGAAATCTCCACTTGTCCACTGGTTTGTGGATGATATGGAGTAGCTACTCTATGAGTCACAGAGTATTTTTTCAATAAAGCTTCAAAATGTTTATTACAAAAATGGCTTCCCCCATCACTGATAATAGCTCTGGGAAAACCAAACCTGGAAAAAATGTTATCCTTTAAAAATTTCAGAACCACCCTGTGATTATTGGTTTTAGTGGCTGTGGCTTCAACCCATTTAGATACATAATCCACAGCTACTAAGATGAAATTACACCCATTGGAAGGAGGAAAGGGACCCATGAAGTCTATCCCCCAAATATCAAATAATTCCACTACTAAAATGGGCTGTAAAGGCATTGAGTTTCTCTTGGAAATGTTACCCAATTTTTGGCAGTTCTAACAAGACTTACAGTGCTGCAGAGCATCTTTGAAAAGTGTAGGCCAATAAAATCAGTACTGCAAAACCTTTGCAGCAGTTTTGTTTCCACTAAAATGACCTCCACAGGCCTGTTCATGACACATAGAAAGTATGCTATGCAAGTCTTCTTCAGGGACACATCTTCTTATTATTTGGTCTGCACAAATCTTAAATAGATAAGGATCTTCCCAAATAAAATGTTTAACCTTTGAGAAGAAAAGATATTTATCCATTTTATTCCAATGTTGAGGAATTCTTCCAGTAGCCAAAAAGTTGACTATGTTTGCAAACCAAGGGGTGTGTGTACTGATAGCAAAAAGTTGCTCATCAGGGAAAGATTCATTAATAGGTAGCCTATCAATCTCAGCAGTTAAAATTCTAGACAGGTGATCAGCCACCACATTCTCCACACCCTTTTTATCTTTGATCTGTAAATCAAACTCCTGTAATAGGAGGATCCACCTGATTAATCGTGGTTTGGTGTCCTTCTTAGACAAAAGGTATTTCAGGGCTCAGTTGTCACAACCCAGATTTTTGAGATCTGTGCATGGCACATACATACACATAGGTGTATGTGTTTCACAAGGAGACCAAAAACGACCCATATACGTTAAGCGTGTACGTGGGAAACACACTAGTATTATCCCAAAAATTTTAGATATAAAAGTGAAAGAGATAGAGAAGAACCTTTACGTAACTCTATTCTAACCTAAATAGAGAAGAGAGAATAAAGAGAGAAAGAAGAAAAGAGCCTAGTGGAGAACTAGGGTTCATTGAGACTTAGGTCAAAAGAAGGGATCAGAGGAAATGACGGGAGAAAGAACCAGGGAGGCCGGATAGCCGAGTAGATATTCGAATCATAAATCGGACCTGTGCGTGATTCATCGTCAGAGGTACGTTAAAAACATGATAGATACCTAGGAATGTTTAAATAGTAGGAAGGATGTTGGCTGTATGTTACTTTATATAAGATTAAGGTTAAATGAAGGAAGGAAGCATGATCTCGATCATCGAGGACAAAATCATTGTTCCTCGCTCAAAGCGGTCTAAAGAGGCTCGCTCGGCGAGGATGAAACAGAGAAAAGAAAGACTGCAGGATCGCTCGGCGATCCCTTAAACTAAAGGAGGCTCGCTCGGCGAGGTCCACAAAATCTGAGCTCGATTTAACGCTCCAGTGATCTCGATTTGACCGCTCGGCGAGGTCAAGAGACCATGGCGAGTCAAGTGACCCCGCTCGGCGAGGGCTAATCAAATATTGGTTTTCTAATATAAGAAACTCAGGTGTCTTACACCCCAGAGACCTTAGAGCATCCTAAAGTAAAATTCTTTTTAAATGTAGGTTGATGCATTTTAACCCTCTAAGGACAAGCGTGCTTTGAGATTCGTCGAGGTAGGGAATTCTCTCGAACATGTGCATTATTCTGTGAATTCATATGTGTAGTATAGTCCATTTAAATAGTGTATGTTTTATAAATCCTCATAATAAGGGTGTGTGTGCGTGTTCCAATGTAGAAAATCCTGAGGTCCCCAGGGGACGAAAGATAATGTGGTTAAATCAAAGAAAGGTGAAATAGAAGCATGGGGCATCCCAGGGATGCGTAAGAAAACAAATAGAGAAACAAAGATAACGTGACAATGCCTAATGTAATATATTTAGCACAATCACGGTGAATAACTATATGTAAAGCACATTGATACTTTTGTTATTTAAGGTTGATTAGAATACCCCAAGCGTGGCGGGATACCACTGACCCACTCGGCGGGATATCCGTGACCGATGCGCCAATCCATACAATTATAACATCCGGGGATGTAGATTGAGAATAGACCACCGCCTATGAGGAAGGGGCTCGGCGATATTCCCGGTGGAATACACATAACAAGCTATCTAGTTAGGCGGCGATGGCGGGTATTCCATCGAGGGCTCGATGCTATATTGCTCGAGGATTAATTAAGTTAAGATTTAAGTGATTAGGCCAAGTTCACAAATAAACTTATAAAGAGATTAAACAAAGCCATGATAAGTAGTGATTGGAACCATTGAGTTATTCACTGTTATCCAAGTTGTTGTACATAAATGTTTTCTTGAAAATTTATGTTTTATTAAATTCTTGATTGACATGTGAAGGATGATCTATATGTTCTTTTGTTTTCCCTCTGAGACTAGGATGTAGCTCACCCTTAGACTATCGTCGCGGGTCAGGGACTAAGCGGCGAGACTTCGGAGAGTTAATCCAAGGGCATCGGTTATTGCGTGCTTACGGAAGAAGTCGAACCTCCTCTGAATTCTTCTAGGAAACCCAGCATACTTTGAGAGTGAGTTGAGAGAGTACTATGTATGACTTGGTATATCGAGCCTCTTTATTTGGAAGGTTTTAATTTATCTCTTGATAAAACTATTCAAGAAGAATAATCGTCATTAAACTTTTGGGTGTGTCCTGATGTCCATGAATTGGCATGGAACAGGGACAGCCTTGTAGGATCAACTACCCTATAACTTCTTATTTTTATTTAGAGTGTTCGCATGTGCATCAATTACAGTTTGGCTGTATAT
Source organism: Chloranthus sessilifolius (assembly GCA_021018995.1). Classification (NCBI taxonomy): domain Eukaryota; kingdom Viridiplantae; phylum Streptophyta; class Magnoliopsida; order Chloranthales; family Chloranthaceae; genus Chloranthus; species Chloranthus sessilifolius. Next base: position 59,008,655 of record CM037594.1, read on the forward strand.
ATATCGGCGAGTTATGAGATGAATTTAAGGCACGGCCTTGAAGGTCGTGCAGATGGCACGGGTTTCGGGATGAAATTGGTATCAGATTGGTATCAAAGAACTTTCTTTCCATAGTTATCGTTATCACATCATCGAAATATTGGGACTTCTAACTTAGATTATGAATTCTCATGCAGACCGATATGTTTCCTAGGGGGAGAGGCCGACCCAGGGGTGGCCATGATAGGAATTTGCGTAGTAGAGATGGATTCGTCTCACCTACAAACAGAGTGTCGTTGGGAAACAGGGAGATTCCCGAGAGCAGTGGTCAGGGAGGAAACCAAAATCAAGCAGAGGGGCAAGATCTAGATAGGCAAGATAGAGAACAGAGGGAACAAGATAGGGTGAGAGAAAGAAATGAAGAAAGAGAAGAACGTCAGAGAATGATGCACACAATGGAGACCATGGCAATTGCTATGGCACAACAAGCAGCGTCCTTAGTAGCGCATACAGTACCAGAACCACAACGAACACCTACCCCTCCAGTAGGACTTACACCCTCAGTGACTTCAACATTCACTGAGTTCAGAAGAATGAGACCTCCCAACTTTTCAAGGCAGGCAGACACGATGGCCGCCGAAAATTGGTTGGGAGAAATGGAGAAGGTGTTTAGTGTACTGACATGCACGGAGGATGAGAGCGTCCGTTGGGCAGCATACATGTTAGATGGAGAAGCTGGACCGTGGTGGAAATCAGTTTCGCGAATGAGAGCACAAGAAACTCCAGATGTATCGTGGACTTGGGACGAATTTGTAGAAGAATTCAATAAACATTATTTTCCTGAAGTTGTGAGAAATCAGATGGAGACCCAATTTTTACAACTAGCACAGGGAAGAATGACCGTGAGAGAGTACGGAGTGGAATTCATGAGATTGGCTCGCTTCGCTCCAGACTACGTAATCTCAGACGTGATGAAAGCGAAGAGGTTCCAACAAGGCTTAAGGTCAGACATACGAGGAGGGGTTGCACCCTTCCAGCTGAAAACTTATGGAGAAGTAATGAGTAAGGCATTGGTGGTTGAGGAAGAAAATAATAACCGATACCGTCAGAGGGAACATCAAGCGGAAAGCATCGATCTAAACAGGACGGGGGGTTATGAATCGACATATAAGAAATCGAGGTTCATAACACCAAATCAGAAACAGTCGTTCCAGTCAGGTTATGGGAGAGTAGCACAACAACCGACTCATCAAAATTATCCGTTGCTGGCATCGGGGAGATCGATGAGGTATCAAGGTCCTACTCTTTCCAGCAGGGTTACAACTCCACAAGTTTTTCTGAGAGCTACTAATTCATTTCCAAGAGAAACTTGTGCAAAATGTGGCAAGTCCCACAAAACAACCGACTGTAGGCAGGGAATGCGAGGCTGTTTCAAGTGTGGCAAGATAGGCCACATGATCAGAGATTGCCCTGAGACAGTCAAAGAAAAGACGGCTCCAACTTCCATGCCACAACCTATTCAATCTCGAAAGCCTGTTATTCGAGGGAGAGCCTACGCAGTTACCGCCCAAGAAGCAGGGAGTGTACACGACGTTATCCAAGGTGAGGTCTCCTTAACATAAAGAATTTCGTTTGCAATACAACTCTAGATAATGAATGAATTTTCCATTAGGATAAATATCTATATAACTGTTATTAAACTTAAGAGTGAAAAATTTTTGTATTAAGTATATGTTATGTACGTACATGCATGCATTGTAGGTACGTTACAGATTTATGAGAAAGGGTGCTACGTAGCACATGACGCCATGATCGATAGACCGAGGTCTACCCACTCTTTCATCACCTAGATTTGCAAAAGGATGAAAATTATTGGAAGCTGGACTTTGTGTTATCGGTGTCCATCCCAACAGAGAATTAGTGGACCTGAGTTAGTTACCGCAAATCGGTAGTAGTAAGCATTCGGGATCACGCGGTCCACGAATTAGACGCAAATTTAATATGGTTGGACATGCAAGGATTCGGACGTAATCCTTGGCATGGATTGGTCATCCCAACATTGCGCAATGCTGGACGCAAGGATAAAGTTATTGTTTTCCGTCCTAACACGAGAAGATCGTTTCGATTTCAAGGGGAGAGGTCGACTCAGGTACCACTCATATCTGCAATAAGAGCAGAACGACTAATCAGGAAAGGGTGTAGTGGTTATTTGGCATTTTTGAAAGAGGATAAAGAAGAAAAGAATATTATCTCTGACATAGCTGTGGTGCGAGAATTCCCAGATGTATTCCTAGAAGAATTGCCAGGATTACCTCCAGAAAGGGAGGTAGAATTTGCGATCGACTTAGCACCAGGAACGGAACCTGTTTCAAAAGCACCTTATAGAATGGCCCCTGCAGAGTTGAAAGAATTGAAAGAACAACTGCAAGAGCTCATGGACAAGGGATTCATACGACCAAGCGTGTCTCCATGGGGAGCACCAGTGTTGTTCGTGAAAAAGAAAGATGGGTCGATGCGGTTGTGCATCGACTACTGCCAATTGAATAAAGTCACGGTGAAGAATCGATACCCGTTGCCAAGGATAGATGACTTATTCGACCAATTGCAGGGTGCAAAACATTTTTCCAAGATCGACCTAAGATCGGGTTATCATCAGTTAAGAGTCAGGGCCGAGGACATTCAGAAAACGGCTTTCAGAACTCGGTATGGACACTATGAATTTTTAGTGATGCCATTCGATTTGTGAATGCACCGTGATCGCTATGGACTTGATGAATAGAGTGTTTAAACCACACTTAGACTCCTGTGTGGTAGTATTTGTTGATGACATCCTAATCTACTCAAAAACGAAAACAGAGCATGAAGAGCACTTACGTGTCGCTCTACAAATCTTGCGTCAACACCAGTTGTACGCCAAGCTCAGCAAATGTGAGTTTTGGCTAGAAAAGGATAGCTTTCTGGGACATGTCGTCTCCAAGCATGGTGTCACTGTAGATCCCGCTAAGATCGAGGCAGTAGTGAACTGGGAACAACCAAAAATCGTGACAGACATCCGAAGTTTCCTCGGACTGGCAGGTTATTATCGACGCTTCGTAGAAGGATTTTCAAAAATATCAGGACCTCTTACGAGACTTACAAGAAAGGACTCAAGATTTGAGTGGAGTGAGGCGTGTGAGAAGAGTTTTCAAGAACTCAAGAAGAGGCTCACCTCAGCCCCAGTGTTAGCCATTCCATCAGGCAGTGGCGGATTTGCAGTTTATAGTGATGCTTCGTATAACGGGTTGGGTTGTGTATTAAATCAATATAAAAGGGTGATAGCTTACGGCTCCAGACAGTTGAAAGAGCACGAAAGGAACTACCCAACACACGATCTGGAACTAGCAGCAGTCATATTCGCATTAAAGATATGGCGACATTACCTATACGGAGAAACATTTGAAATTTTCACTGACCATAAAAGCCTCAGATACCTGTTTACACAGAAGGAACTGAATATGAGGCAGCGTAGGTGGATGGAATTCCTCAAAGATTACGACTGTTCTATACAGTACCATCCAGGCAAAGCTAACGTAGTGGCCGACGCCTTGAGTCGGAAGAGTTCCGCCCAGCTGGCTAGTCAAATTTCAGGTATACATCGATGGAAATTGTTGGAGGATTTAGCGTTATGTGGTGCAGACATCCAACCAAAAGCCACGGGAGCCTTCTTAGCCAACATATCAGTGAAGCCAGTGATATTTGAACACATACGAGAACTACAGATGAAAGACCCGACTCTAACACGGATACATCAAAATGTAATAGAAGGTACTACCTCTGAGTTTTCAATCAAGGAAGACGGTTCCTTAACATTCAAAGGGCGGCTTTGCATCCCGGACAACGCCGAATTACGGCGAACGATTCTTGATGAATCCCACAGGTCAAGCTATGCGATCCACCCGGGAAGCACGAAGATGTATCAGGATCTGAAAAAGAATTATTGGTGGAGAGGTTTGAAACAAGATGTGGCAGAGTATGTGTCACGATGTTTGACGTGTCAACAAGCGAAAATCGATCATAGACACCCCGCCGGCCTATTACAGCCCTTACCCATACCGGAATGGAAATGGGAGTCTATCTCAATGGATTTCGTAGTCGGGTTACCACGAACTGCAAGGAGGCATAACGCCATTTGGGTAGTGGTTGATCGATTAACTAAATCGGCACATTTCTTGCCGTACAACACAATGTACACAGCGGGAAGATTAGCGGAACTTTACATGAAAGAGATCGTTCGGCTACATGGGATTCCAATTAGCATTGTTTCAGACCGAGACCCATTATACACCTCAAAGTTTTGGAGGAAATTCCAAGAAGGGATGGGAACTAAGTTGGATTTCAGTACGACGTTTCACCCACAAACAGACGGACAGACTGAGAGGGTCAACCAAGTCATTGAAGACATGCTTAGGGCATGTATGTTAGAATTGCAAGGATCATGGGATCAACATCTACCATTGATTGAGTTTGCTTATAATAATAGTTTTCAGACGAGCATTGGGATGGCACCGTATGAAGCCTTGTACGGAAGACGATGTAAGTCACCAATCAATTGGGAGGAAACTGGGGAGAAATTCGTTTTGGGACCCGAGCTACTTGAAGATAACGCTACCATTGTCCGTATGATCAGGGAAAGACTAAAAGCGGCTCAGAGCAGACAGAAAATTTATGCTGACATCAAGCGGACTAGTGTAGACTTTAAGGTGGGTGAACATGTGTTCGTGAAAGTATCATCGATGAAGGGAGTGATGAGATTTGGGAAGAGAGGGAAACTAAGTCCCCGCTATCTTGGACCGTTTGAAGTTTTGGGTCGAGTGGGAGAAGTAGCCTACCGCATTGGTTTGCCACCATTGTTTGATCAGGTACACAACGTGTTCCACGTGTCTATGCTTAGAAAATATCTCAATGACCCTGATCATGTGCTGAGCGGCAAATCATTCGAAATGCATGAAGATATGACCATGATTGAAGAACCCGTAGAAATTTTAGATCAAAAGGAACAGGTGTTGCGAACAAAAGTAATTCCCTTAGTGCTTGTCCGATGGAAGAACCATCCGGCCGAAGAGGCAACATGGGAACGTGAGGCGGATGTTAAAGAACAATATCCTAAATTGTTCGAACTTGAAAAAATCAAGGTTTCATTCGTTTGAGAATATGTAATTTCGGGTACTATGAAGACTAAGTATGTTTTCTTTTGATATGTTCATTTCAAACAATGTTTGAGAAAAAAAATTTCGTTGAACTCTAAATTGATGAAACTAGTGATAAATTGAAAATTAAATGAGCAAAAGGTCCCGAGAAAGCGTTTACGGTCTCGCTCGGCGACCACTTACCGCTCGGCGAGACCACATAAAATCATACTTTCTCTCGCTCGAGCGATAACAAATCCTCGCTCGAGCGAGGTATGTAGACCACTCGAGCGATGATTTATAACCGCCGGCGAGGTAAATATATAATGATAACAAGTTCGCTCGCTCGGCGAGGACTAATGACCGCTTCGGCGGAACTATAAATATGGAAGAGGCCATGGCGCCTGCTCATCTTCAAGCCGAAGGAGAAGAGACGAGAGGGGGGTTAGGGCAAGCGATTTTCAATCCTTTCTTTTGCTTCACCGGATTTCACCATCCGATCCATTAAAACTACTCTTCTAGGTAAAATCTAACCATCCCTAAAATTTTTCTTGTCTTTTAAACCCTTTAAATACCTAATGGCTTCAAGCCCAAACCCACAACCTAAGAAAGATGGCGATTCGATCGCCGTTGCCAATAATAAAGCGCCACAAACCTCGCAACCATCATCAAACCCACCCTCTACTCCAATCACACTGGATGATTGGTGGGGAGCAAAAATTTTTGAAGCCGAATGGGAAATACATCCCTCTTGTTTCGGAGATCCGGCGTCCACCCAGTGGACATCGGACTTCATAACCAACAATCAGCTCAAGTCCTTGCTTACGCCATTCGGGGATCGATACTACCCGAGGCTAGTGAAGCTTTTCTACCAAACCTTAAACATGAGCATCGATGAGGACGCCATACTTGTTACCATCGATGGTAACGAGTTAATTTTTAGATGTGCCGACATTTCCTCGACCATGAAATGCCCCCACATCTACACTCCTAGCCCACTCATCCTACCACCTTTTCCTGGGAACGTAGATTTCCCAACGATAATCTCCGACATCACTGGCGGTAGGTCCGCCTCGGGACAATCCATCACCCGATCACAACTACCGCCGCGCATGTGGCTTTTAGACATTATCTTCAAAGAGAATTTGCACCCAACCGGCCATGACCAAGAACGCCGAGATGCGTTTTTGCGAGCACTACACACCGCATTTCACAATAGGTGGATCAATGCACCTACGGTCATTATAAAAGGCATGGCGCATGCCTACAGAAGAAATGTAAGGGGTGCTGTCCCTCCACCTATCAACCGATTACCGTATGCACGATTGATTTCCCGACTTTTGGACTCACGAAATGGGAAGGGAGGATTTAAGATCCGGGAGGACGAGTTGTTCCTCACCGACAACGTCGTCCATACCTCGCCAGGTGGGCGAAATCTTAAGAGCCTCCAAACCAGCGTCGACAAGAAGAGAGACCGACAGGTCTCCAGATCAGCCACCCATCAAACATCGGCAGGACCGACTACTTCCTCCACCTCAGTTCCGCAGCCCATACCCACTACTGACACGGGCATGATGCGAGAGATCCTTCAGCAAGGGAGGGACATTAGGTTGCATCAGAGGTTCCAGGAGGCGCTACTTATCGACCTCATGGGCCATGCGTGCACTTGAGACCTACATGCAGCGCGTTGGTGCCATGAGGGATTCTATATTTGGAGCATCTAGCTCCGGCCCGGCTACGAGGAGCGCCACAGTGGGTACCGCAGCCGTCACGGTGGACGACGACGATGAGGATGACGACGATGACGACGACGACGACGACGATGACTATGAAGAGGAAGAGGATTAGAAAATAGCAAATATTCGAACACCTGGCATGTAATATTTTGAAAACTTGAGATGGATGTTAAAATTTTGTTTGGGTAGATGATAAATATGTGTGGAATGTGTATCGATTATATTTGATTAAATTGTTTTGATTTTGTCGTATGGAAATTGTGGGCATGACCAACACTGATTGCTGCAAATGCGGCTAAATAGTTAAATTCCTGATTGTTATGCAAGTCATATGACAAAAGTGGTACCGAGTTAAGAAAATAATATCGATTTTCGAGGGCGAAAAATCTTATAAGTTGGGGTGATTGTCACAACCCAGATTTTTGAGATCTGTGCACGGCACATACTTACACATAGGTGTATGTGTTTCACAAGGAGACCAAAAACGACCCATATACGTTAAGTGTGTACGTGGGAAACACACTAGTATTATCCCAAAAAATTTAGATATAAAAGTGAAAGAGATAGAGAAGAACCTTTACGTAACTCTATTCTAACCTAAATAGAGAAGAGAGAATAAAGAGAGAAAGAAGAAAAGAGCCTAGTGGAGAACTAGGGTTCATTGAGACTTAGGTCGAAAGAAGGGATCAGAGGAAATGACGGGAGAAAGAACCAGGGAGGCCGGATAGCCGAGTAGATATTCGAATCATAAATCGGACCTGTGCGTGATTCATCGTCAGAGGTACGTTAAAAACATGATAGATACCTAGGAATGTTTAAATAGTAGGAAGGATGTTGGCTGTATGTTACTTTATATAAGATTAAGGTTAAATGAAGGAAGGAAGCATGATCTCGATCTGATCGAGGGACAAAATCATTGTTCCTCGCTCGAGCGGTCTAAAGAGGCTCGCTCGAGCGAGGATGAACAGAGAAAAGAAAGACTGACAGGATCGCTCGGCGGTCCCTTAAACTAAAGGGAGGCTCGCTCGGCGAGGTCCACAAAGAAAATCTGAAGGCTCGATTTAACCGCTCGTGCGATCTCGATTTGCCCGCTCGAGCGAGGTCAAGAGACATGGCGAGGTCAAGTGACCGCTCGGCGAGGGCTAATGACGCTTGGCGAGTCCGTGATCACTCAAATATTGGTTTTCTAATATAAGAAACTCGTGTCTTACACCCCGAGACCTTAGAGCATCCTAAAGTAAAATTCTTTTTAAATGTAGGTTGATGCATTTTAACCCTCTAAGGACAAGCGTGCTTTGAGATTAAATCGAGGTAGAATTCTCGAACATGTGCATTATTCTGTGAATTCATATGTGTAGTATAGTCCATTTAAATAGTGTATGTTTTATAAATCCTCATAATAAGGGTGTGTGCGTGTTCCAATGTGGAAAATCCCGAGGTCCCGGGGACGAAGATAATGTGGTTAAATCAAAGAAAGGTGAAATAGAAGCATGGGGCATCCTGAGGATGCGTAAGAAAACAAGCAGAGAAACAAAGATAACGTGACAAGGCCTAATGTAATATATTTAGCACAATCACGGTGAATAACTATATGTAAAGCACATTGATACTTTTGTTATTTAAGGTTGATTAGAATACCACCCCACGTGGCGGGATACCCACGACGACTAGGCAGATATCCGTGACTGCACGGCGCCAATCCAGACAATTATAACATCCCGTGGATGTAGATTGAGAATAGACCCGCCCTATGAGGAAGGGGCTCAGCGATATTCGGGGAATACACATAACAACTGTCTAGTTAGACGACGATGGCGGGTATTCCATCGGGGCTCGATGCTATATTGCTCGAGGATTAATTAAGTTAAGATTTAAGTGATTAGGCCAAGTTCACAAATAAACTTATAAAGAGATTAAACAAAGCCATGATAAGTAGTGATTGGAACCATTGAGTTATTCCTGTTATCCAAGTTGTTGTACATAAATGTTTTCTTGAAAATTTATGTTTTATTAAGTTACTGACATATGTGTGAAGGATGATCTATATGCTCTTTTGTTTTCCCTACGGAGCTAGGATGTAGCTCACCCCTCAGACTATACGTCACAGGTCAAGGACTAGCGACGGCAGGGACTTTCGGTGAAGTTGATCCAAAGGCATCGGAGTTCGTACCCACTGAAGAGACAGAACCTCCTCCTGAGGAATTCTTCTAGGAAACTGCTGCATAACCTAAGAGTGAGTTGAGAAAGAGTACTATGTATGACATGATATATCGAACCTCATCATTTGGAAGGTCTAAATACTGTCTCTTGGTAAACTATTCAAGAAGAATAATCGTCATTAAACTTTTGGGTGTGTCCTGATGTCCATGAATTGGCATGGAACAGGGACAGCCTTGTAGGATCAACTATCCTATAACTTCTTATTTTTATTTAGAGTGTTCGCATGTGCATCAATTACAGTTTGGCTGTATATATATCGGCGAGTTATGAGATGAATTTAAGGCACGGCCTTGAAGGTCGTGCAGATGGCACGAATTTCGGGATGCCGAAATTCGGGCTGTCACATCAGTGGTCAGTGAACACCATTATTTGTACCCAAAACATATGACCTGAATTTCTCTAAAGCAAAAACAATTGCCAGCAGCTCCTTCTTAGTTGTTGTGTAATTGAGCTGTGCCTCAATCATTGATCTACTGGCATAAGTTATGACATGAGGCAGCTTATCCTTTCTCTGCCCAAGAACAACTCCCAAAGCATAATCTGATGCATCACACATCTGTTCAAAAGGCAGTGAATAATCTGGAGACTGTAATATTGGAGCTGAAATCAAACAGTTTTTTAAGAATTCAAATGCCTTCAAGCATTCATTGTTGAAAACAAAAGGGACATCTTGGCATAATAACTGACAAAGAGGCTTGGATATTTTACTGAAGTCCTCAATGAACCTTCTGTAGAATCTAGCATGTCCCATAAAACTTCTGATCTATTTAACAGTTTTGGGAGGTGGCAAATGTGCAATTCAATCAATTTTTGCTCTGTCCACCTCAATGCCCTTGTGGGAGACAACATGGCCAAGGACAATGTCTTGGGTGACCATGAAATGGCTCTTCTCCCAGCTCAAAACTAGATTGGTTTCTTCACATCTCTGTAACACCAATTTGAGATGATGTAAACACTGGGCAAAACTGTCTCCATAGATTGAAAAATCATCCATAAAAATCTCCATAAATTGGTCAATCATATCTGAGAAAATGGAGTACATGCATCTTTGAAAGGTAGCAGGAGCATTACAAAGACCAAAGGGCATTCTCCTATAGGCAAAAGTGCCAAAAGGGCAAGTGAATGTGGTCTTTTCCTGATCTTGTGGATACACAGGAATCTGGTTGTAACCAGAGTAACCATCAAGAAAACAGTAATAAGCTTTTCCTGCTAGCTTATCTAAAATTTGATCAATGAAGGGAAGAGGCAAATGGTCTTTTCTGGTCATTGAGTTTAATTTTCTGTAATCAATACAGACGCTCCAACCAGTTGTTTGTCTGGTTGACATAATCTCACCAGAATCAGAGGTTACAACAGTGATCCCAGATTTCTTAGGTACCACCTGTGTAGGTGCCACCAAGCTGAATCTGAAATGGGGTAAATGACCCCTGCATCCAACAGCTTAACAACCTCTTTCATGACCACTTCTTGCATATAAGGATTCAGCCTCCTTTGCATTTTCATAGAAGGCTTTGCATCTTCTTTCAAATGAATTTTATGCATGCAAACAGCTGGACTGATTCCTCCCAAATCAGCAATAGTCCAACCAATTGCTTTCTTATGTTGTTTCAATACAATCAACAGCTCTTCCTCCTGCTCCTTTGTGAGGGAGGAAGAAATACTCGCAGGCAATGTTTTATGGTCTCCTAAAAACACATATTTCAAATTTTCTGGCAACTGCTTTAGCTCTACATCCGGTGATCTGAGAAAAGAAGGTAACAAAGGTACCTTGGCTGTTTGTGGAAGAGGAAGAGTAACAGGTTTCCATGAAGAGAAACTTGCTGATTGATTATGAGTTCCTTGTACAACATTTGCTTCCTCAGACTTTGAGGACCAGATCGTTTCTTCCATAGCATTTTTCCAAGCCTTTTTCAAGTCTGTGGTAAAATCTTCACACTGCAAAAACTGTGGTAGAGTCTCTTCCACCAGTTCATCCAATAGATCAACAAGAAAACATTCCTCAAAACTGAATTGAGGTTGTGTGACTGCATTATAAACATTTAATTTCACCTTCATATTTCCAAAAGAGACTTCCATAATACTAGACCTGCATTGAATGCAAGCATTTGCTATAGCCAGGAATGGTCTCCCTAAAATGACAGGGATGGAAGTTTTGTTTTTTGTAGGTTCCATGTCCAAAACCAGAAAATCAGCAGGATAGAAAAACTTATCTACTCCTACCAATACATCCTCAATCATCCCAACTGGCTTTCTTTCAGATCTGTCTGCTAGTTGTAACACCACATGAGTGGGTTTTAATTCTCCCAAACCTAGTTTCTCATACACAGAATATGGAAGCAGGTTGACACTAGCACCCAAATCTAATAAAGCCTTTTCAATGGTATGTTCCCCAATAATGCAAGGGATTGTGGGGATTCCAGGATCTTGAAGTTTAGGAGGTGTGTGCAACACCTGATTAACTCTTTCCATGACAAAGACCTTCTTGGATAACTGTATCCTAGACTGTCATTTGTGAGTGCAAATATCTTTCAAAAATTTTACATATGCTGGAATTTGTTTGATTGCATCAAGCAAAGGTAGATTTATCTTGACTTGCTTGAAAGTCTCCATCATTTCATCTATTTTTGTGTTCCCTTTATCAACAGAGGATACAGATTTCATGGCATGAGGAAATGGTAAATGAGGAACTAGTCTTTCATCTACAGCTTTAGAAGCATTATCAAAATCTTTTTGAATTTTTTATTTTTTATTTTTTTGATTTTTCTGAGGTACATCAGCACCCCCAATGCTAACATCATGCTGCTCCTGCTGCATATCTTTATCATTTTCCTCAATTTTTTCTTCTTCCTTGTCAGTACCCACTTTGTTATTTACAATTCTTCCACTTCTCAAAGTTGTGACAGTTTTTACTTCTTCATGTGAAATAGAAGCCTCTCCAACCATGAACTGCCCATTAGGACTATTCAAAGGTTGGCTGGGTAACTTTCCTTCCTCTCTTTTGGCCAACGTATTTGAAAGAAAGTTGACCCAATGTTTCTTCAATCTTCTTTATGCTCTGACTGTGAAAGTTCACAGTCTGAGTTAAAGATCCAAAATTCTGGAGTGAATTTAGGACTTGATCTTCAAAAGAAGGAGATCTGGAAGGGACTTGGACTGGAGCAGATTGTTGTACAGGTTGTAGTGGAGTGGGCTGCTGAAAATTTGGCTTGGCATAAAAATTCTGCTGATAAGGCAGAGCAGTTTTGAAAGGCATTTGGTTCTTTGGTTGCTGCTGCTGTTGTGATTGATAATTCCCCTGACTCCACCTCAAATTGGGGTGTCCTCTCCATGGATATTCATTTGACTGCATCTGTCCAAATGATTGGACAGCATGAGCTTGTTCCACCACTAGATCTGGAAACTGTGGTGCAGCGGGACATTGGTCAAGTGAATGAGTAGGGGACTGGCATATCAGACATGCCTCCTCTACTCTTGCAACCATTGGATTTTTAAGTGAGTCCATCAATCTATCAAACTTTGTGGTTAAATTATCCATCTTCCTTTCTAACTCATTCACCTCATAAATCTTTCCTTTAGTGATTTGCTGATTGTTCAACCTAGCAGGATTCTCAATATCTCTTGACAAAGCTTCCTGTTGAGTTGAATTTTCACCAATTACTTCAAATAAGTCCCAAACCTCCTCAACAGTTTTTTGCAAGTAGGTGCCTCCACAGGAAGCATCTACCATATTCTTGCCCTTTTGATCAATTCCTTGATAAAAAGCTTTGAACAAGCTGCCATCGGGGAATTTGATGATGAGGACATTGCCTTAAAAATTCCTTAAACCTTTCCCATGCTTCATGGAAAGTTTCAGTTGAGTTTTGTGAGAAGGAAATAATACTTTGTCTCAATTGGCTTGTTTTAGACATAGGGAAGTATTTGGCTAAAAATTGACACTGCAAATCATTCCAAGAAGTGATACTAACATAGACAACCATGCTCTAGCTTTGTCCTTTAATGAAAAAGGAAAGATCCTAAGCTTGATTGCTTCTGGACCAAGTCCAGCTATGTTGAATGTGGTGCAAAGAGACAAGAATTCATCTACATGTTTATATGGATGTTCCTTACTCAAACCATGGAAGGAAGGAAGCATTTGGATAGTTGATGATTTGATCTCATAATTTCCTTCAACAGTAGGAAATTGAATGCAAAATGGAGAATTATAGGCACCAGGTGCAAAGTAATCCCTCAAAAGTCGAGGTTCTTCACCCATAGTAGGCTTTGATGAGAATTGTGATGATTATGCAGTTCGTAGTAGCCTTTCAACTTCTAAATTTAGAGGGACAATCTCAGGGCTGAGAGTCCTCCTACCAAACATACAACAAAGAACAGAGAATCAGATTATGCACAGCAAACCTTCTGAATTCCTTTTAAAGTAGATTCCACTCTTCAAAATGTATATGAATAGCTGCACAGATTTAAACAATAGAATAGTTTAGCACTGATGTAAAGATAAGAACAAAATGAAAACTTAGGTCTACCTATTTTAAAACAAATTCCCTAGCAACGAAGCCAAAAGCTTGTTGCTATTTCTAGTGTGCATGATTTATTTGTGTTTTGAAAACAGATTTGCAAATGCTAAGTTAAAAAGAATAAAGAAATATTAGCACAGAGAGAAGTGAATTAGCCTGCAAGATCAGGGCCAATTGTAGCAAGTTTTAAATGTAAGTGAGTAAAAGATCGTCCACAGAGAATTTGTTTAAAATGTAAGATAAACCTTCAGATCTGAGCTACCAGATCTGGCCTCTTATCCTATCTACAAGGAACATAAGATGGGAGGTTGAATTTGTCACGTTAACTAAATGATAAAAGTAAAAGTTTAACTAAATGATCCAGATCTGAGTTGGGGGGATTTTGATGTAAACTTATAAAAAATGGAGAAATAATATCTAACTTTGATTTGGTCCTTGAGACACAATGAGAATGACTGCAGGTCAAATGAGGGATGATCCAATCTTCATCTAGCTACAAGCACAGATGCAAGAGAAATAAATCTAATTCAAGGATTAGATTTAGGCTTATGGCTATGGTCTGTCCACTTCAATGGCCACAGACCATCCAATAGTCTTTAATCTCAACCCTTAATTCAGAACAAGAAATATCACTACAAATGCTGTGAGTGATTAGGTTACAAACACTAATTCCCACAGGGTTAATGAATCAAGGGAAGTTGCATGAAAAACAGTAAATCTAAAGGAGTCTAGTGCAATAAGGAGATAAGAGGGAACCCTTAACACGAATCCAATTGAGAACATACGGTTTACAGCAACCTTTTCAAATTCACATCTATAATTACAGAGCACAGCTTTACACAGCTCTCAGATTTGTAGTCTTGAATACAATTCTCTTTTGAATTACAGAGGTATCTCACAGCTCTCAATTGCAAGTAAAAGTTAGGCTATTATAAGGGTTTCAGACAAGCTAGCTGATTTGGAAATGGGGGAATAGAAATGAAACTCAAAATCTGGATCCCCAAATTGGGCAAATGGTTCATCTATTTATAGTTTCCCCCAGGTCTAGCTCAGATGCGTATCGACCAATCAGAAGTGCTCAGATCTGTATCAACCAATGGTAGTCAAGCACAAGGATCCAGATCTGTTCTGGCCAATCAAAATTGCTCGATTTGGTTCAACCAATCAGGCGACAGAAGCATCAATTCTGTTATGCAATTTGAAAATCTGTTAGAGCTTCTAGAAGTTCCCGCCAAGTGATTTCATTTTCGGGTGCTCACATGGGGTGGGATATGCCTTCGCTTCGTGCTTAGAATCTTCTAGAATGTCCCTAGGTTTTTAAATGCATTGGGGCGTGTGCAAAAGATTACTGAATTACCCTTGCAGAAGCTAGGAATCTCTAGAATAGCATTTCGCATAGTTTAGGGAACTTTTCGCAAGGTACTGTGACTTCTGAAGCTCTTTTCGCAAAGTTCAGGTTTTGTTCGCAAGGAGTTCTCTTCTTTTCGAATAGGTGAAACATCCTTTCGAAGAGTTCAGGTGCTCTTCGAAAACTAAGCCTAGAGCTCTTAGTTCTTTTCGCAGAGTTCAGGTTCTTTTCAAAATGTTCAGACTCTTTTCGAAATGTTAAGACTCTTTTCGAAAAGCACTCTGTAGTGCATTCTTCTATTCGAATTGCTCCACATTTCTTTTCTGGGTTGAGACCAGGTCTTTGTCTCTTCAATTCAGGCATTTTGACAGCTAGTGAGGTTGTCCCTTCTCTTTCTTCCTATGGATCAACATGGTTTATCATCTTTTTGGCACTTTTAGGCTGCTTTCATGGTTAAGCCTGTCTTTATTGTTAGCTGTAACACAAGCACTTAAAACACTTATTTAGTTCTCTCAAGGGTCTATCAAGGCCCAAGTTAAAGGGTGGAAAATGGTATTTTCTAGTTCTCAACACTTACCACGGCAACCTATGCCTTGCCGCGACAAGCTTGTCAGGCTTGGCATGTAGCTGCTTCTTTCTCTATTTTTTGTTGTCTTTTTTATAGTCTTAGTCTACAGGCCATCTATGTTATATATCTTGTTTATTTTCTTATATATATGTTGCATAGAAAACCTATTTTATTTTGATTAATTGTGTATGAAAGTCGGAATGCTTCATTGGCAATTTGGACTCCGAAACCCTTCACACGTGACTTGATTTCTGAGTTGTCGATTCGATCTCATGGGATTGATAGCAACGATTTAAATTCTTTTTAAAACAACTAATGAAATGAACCTAGTCTAGTACTCGGTTTGTTTACGGCATACCTTCTTTTGGTGGACTCGTGGTTACGATGACGCCGAACGTGTGTTGGTGTCAAGTTCTTCGAGCTCGTAAGAACTAGGGCCGCAAGATCTCCCCGAGACCAGTGATTTCGATCGCACTTCTTTTACTCGAATCGTAGGTCACCGTGTGATCTACGTTTCCAAAACCAAGGTTTGAATTCAAAATGTCTAGGGGTTAAAAGCTAGTAGAGGACTATGGTTTGAATACTAGATGAGGGTTTCAAGGTTTATGAAATTCAAATTTTGTTTTTCCTTTGATGGCTGTGTTTATTGCATATGTAGGGTCTGTTGGCGGCGGGATTGAAACAAGAAGAAGAAGACTCCTTGGCTGTTTTGTAGTGGGTTTTTCCCACTTTTCCTGCATGGAGTCAAAACGTGACTCATGCATGCATGGAGGGAAGCTGGGGGATTTGGATTATATGGCATCAAGGGTTTGGATTCCATAGGGTGCCCGCATGGGCTTTTACTTGTAGCTGCCTATAAGACAACCTGGGTTTTGCATCAGGTGTTATGCAGCTGTACATATAAGGCACACACCATTACATTGTGTAACAACAGCTAAGCCAAAATAGGCTTTGGCTTTGGTATAAACCAATTACACCAATAGTCGTTATATTAAATGATAAATGTCCTAATATTGTTTAAAGTATATTTTTGGAAAAATATTAAGTGTATTATTATGATTGAATTAGTTGCCTCAAGGTGTCGAGGTAACCCTTTTTGCTTGCCTCAAGTGGCCGAGGCAAGGTGCTTGCCTCAAGTTGTCGAGGCAACTGATTTCACTTGCCTCAGTGGTCGAGGGAAGGCCATCAGACCTTGGTTGGCATTTCTTTATCTGCACTAATGAGTCTTGGGTCAAAGGGTCGACACCCCTCAGTGTCTAGCAGTCCTATCCATTATTTAAAATTGTGTTATGAAAATTTTTATCCTTAGGAGGGCTCTAAATATTTTAATTCTACCAAATCAGTTCTTTCTGTCACGTTTTTGGCACAAACCTGACCCCACTCGAGTTCATACCTGGTATTGTCAGGATAAAAATGTGGCAGCTGTTACATCTTCTGTGTATAATAGTTGTTAGTTAGTATAGTAGTATTTAGTTAGTTTTATTTAGTTTATTTTTGTAAAAAAAAAATTTGAATCATTTGATAGGAATTACGAATCTTGAACACTTTTTATCCATTATAGTAGGAGTTCAATAATCAGAATATAGAACAGTACAAGTCAGACTTAGCTCGTTGAAACACTTTATTAGAATGAATGTTTGAAATAATAGATTGATCTAAACTTCAAAATTTTAGACTATAGTTTCAAAATTATAAACCTGTGAGATTTTGAGCCAAATTTTCCTTTCTTTGAGAGAGAGACTGTTTCTATTCAAGTAAAAATTTCTTTGAACTTCTATGCTGTTATGAAATCTTGTACTGCAGAATTTAGAATCAAAATATTCTATTTCTATGATTACCTATTTTTTGTCTAGAACTATCTGTTAGAAATATCAAAGCAATATGGAATCTATGCTAGTAAATCGTAAAAATGATTTAAAGCCATCTTTTGTTAGCCAGAGTAGAAGAGCAAAAATATCAGAAAATTTTATCCTTTGAGCCCATATTAGAAGCCTAAATCGAATTCCTTTGTACCAAAAATAGATAAGGGGAATGCTAAAAAAGGGTACAGTTGAAGAAATCAAAAGACGAAAATGGGAAAAGAGTGAAAAATCGTAAAAAAACTATTTGAAAAAGAAGATTGCGATTCTTAAGGAAAGATCTTTCAAAGAGAATATAAATCGTAAAATAGGATTTTACAATTCAATTAAAAAAATAGAATTTATAAAAAAAAAAAGGGAAGAAGTTACCCAATCATGGATACTTACTGAAGGAGAAAAGAAGAAGCCTGAAAGATAAGAGAAAGAAGAGTTAAATTCTCATAAACACTTTGGAACATTTTCTACCTTTCTTTGACACCTTCTGAAACCCAAATCCCCATTACAAGTAGAAGAAAAGACCTTTTTGATTTGCATTTATAAAAGCATAAGCCTAGTAGAGATATGAATAATAAATATTATAGATTGCACAGGGAATCATATCGATATAATAGATTATCCTTTTCTATGAGATTGAAAATTTTTGTAATTATCCCATGACTGAATTTTTCTGAAATAATATACTGTGAGAACCCAAAAGTATCAATATTTTTCTGAGAGTATGTCAATAGTGAGCTTTTGAAAGAAATTTTTTTCTAAAAATTGCAGTTTAAAAAAATTTATGAAGAATAAACTATTCACTGATGCATACGCTCCTGCTTACTATGAATTAAAATTGTTGGAGTTCTAATTAAGGATGACTGCTATAACGGAAAGTAAGGATAAAAGATTGATAATTTTAGACAATCATAACAACTATGTGATGAAAAACTTGACCAACTTGACCAACTTGATTAACTTAGGCAATTTAGTTAATTTAGACAGTGTACAAAATTAGTTTAGATTTTTAACCTTTCTCTTCTTTTGAAATATATTTTGAAAAATCCAAAAAAGAATTAAAGTTTGGTGGTAACTTAAGAGAAAACCTTCAAGAGACTACAACTCCACTAGGGATCACCAAGGGGTTTAAAGGCTTGTAGCTTCTATTCAATGCAATCATTCTCCTCACGAAAGTGGCATTTAATTTTTAGTATAAGATGTTTTATGTTTCCTTGTTTGCTAGGGACTAGCAAGACGTAAGTTTGGGGTATGATCAGTCACATAATATACTATTTTACTACCCTTAACTTAGTGATGCCAGGACTTAGTTTACTACTAATAAGTTACTGATGTGCAGATAATAAAGAAAAATAACAAAAGAAAACCAAAATGATAATATTCGTTAAAATGAACTCATAAAACAATAAAAAGATGATTAAACCACAAGATGAATCTTCGCCTACTAAAAGATGAAATATTGTGCTTTACGATTTTGCAGAACAAAGTACTGGAAGAATAGAAATCGTAATTGACGATTCTACAAGAGAAAGTCATTCAACAGAGTCTGATACAAGAGAAGCGATGAATCGTAATGAAGAATTGTTCAATAGGAAGCTGTATAAGAAAGAAAAGAAAATCGTGATTTATAATTTTCCAAAGGAAGTTTCAATAGGAGAAGAAAATCATAATTTACAATTTTCCAAAGAAGACACCTTCCGAAGTTGCTGATCATGTGAGAAAGAACACCGCCATGCATAGAATTTGAAGTTCTCTTAAAAGAATAAGTCAAGTAAATGACAGATCAGAGAGATTGATGAAGAAGAATCTTAAAGGACTCTATTATTGTAAGAAAGCAGAAAATCCATAAGTACATCAACTATTGAAAGCAAGAAAAGATAGGATTAGAAGTAGAGTTATATTAGGATAGTATGTTTTAGTAATTTCTTTTATTAAAATTAGAAGTTTTGTAAACCGACCTTTATAATCTATAAATAAGAGGCTCGGCACATAAGAATAACCATCAAAGAATTTCATAGCATCAATTGATAACTGAGGTCTGTGTTTTATCCCAATCAAAGTAGTTTAGGATTTATAAAGTAACATCGTCCACAATTCTCTGAGGTCTTGCCTAACAACAAAGGTTGAGGAAGATGAAAGATCAACCCATTGGATGGTTCTCCTTTTGCTTTCTAGTTTAGATTTATTTTATTGCAATTTCCTACTTTGTAAACATCTTCGAATTTTATCTTCAATTGACAACTCAAGTTGAAGTTTGCAGATTAGTGTAACGGTTTTACTTTTCCATCTTCAGTTTTCTAGAATTTGATTGATGCCCAAGTTTTAGGAGATTATTGATTAGATTAAATCTATGTTGATAGGATTTAAGTGCTGATTGACGACCAATGCTAGGAAATTTGATATATGGTGTAACGAACGGTACTGTTTAATTTCATAAATATCCAATAGCAGAAGATTGTGATTGACGATCACAATTTGAAGAAGGATTTAGGATTTATAATCTGTAAAATTTATATTAAAAAAACCGTTCATTATTCATATTTCTCCAGTAGTTTAGGAACTTAAAAGATAAATATAACTTTTCAGGAAAATTAATATATAATATAACAGGTCTTCTTGGGAACGATCCTATACTAGCTCTACAATTTCCATTGTGCGCTTGTAATAGGTTAAGACTTTATTAGATACATATTAGAGCTAAACAATCACCACCTATCATTCACGGATTTCTTCCACTTTGCCATGCGGCTATCACAATTCCTTTGAGATCGCTTGGTATAAACTTCATGAAGATTTGGAGCTTCAGAGTACACGGATTTAGCAAATCCTCCCTTTTCCTTCACAACCCTTTCCCTTTCTCTCTCTCTAACTCTCACTCAGTACAAGGCCAGAAAAACAAAGGGGATGGCTAACGTGAGGTCATACCCACTTATCCAATTAAGCCTTGGCTTCCTTGTGAAGCATAAACATACTCTTGTGTGTTTGCTTCTGATCCAAAAGCTTTTCCAAAGCTCTCACTCGGTGTGAAGCTCACATACTTAACCTATCTATTAAGTTCTTACAAAAGCATGGAATTGGCACGATATGTGGCTAGCACATCCTAACCACTTGTTGGGTAGGTACGATGCTAAGCAATAACACTGCCACCATGTGTTAGTCTTCACATCTCCAAACAAAACTCAAACAGTTTCATCTGACACGTGCCAAAATTTGGGGATATTACATCCTCCCCAACTTATAAAAATATTTGTTCTCGAAAATTGACTTAAATCACTAGGTTGAACATGTTAGGTAATGATTAACTCTAAGTGAAACCAGAGACGTAAAAATGTAAAAGGTCTGCACTCGGACGTCCAAACTATACTAATCAAAATTGAAAATGTCCATACCCTACATGAAAACATAGTTATAGACATATCTACAAATTTTCGAATTAGCACAACTACCACACATCCATACATGTAACTGCATGAAAAATCCACACATCTACACATCCAGAATCCATACATCTATACAATCCACACATCTACCTACATGAAAAATCCTCACATCTATACATCCACGCATTTACACAATCCAGACATCTACCTGCATGAAAAATCTGCCCATCTACACATCCACACATTTTCACAATCCACACATCTAACTAAATGGTTACAAAGCCTCTACTACACACATCCACAAAGTAACTGGAATGTAATTGGATCACATATCCAACTCAACAATTGGTCACAGTTGAGTTAATCAGTGTACCTGCACAAAATTCCACAATTGACATATTCATTTAAGAAATTTTGAAATTGAAAAATCCACACCACAATTACCTACTAGCATAAGCACGCTAAATCAAAATTAATAAGAAACTAACATCTTATAGCACACGACATCCAAAACCATTCACATTCACAGTTAAAACTATCCACACATTCACATTCTAATAATCCACATATGTAAGTGCGAAATCAATAATCAAAACCATTTACATCCAAAATTTACAATTTCTCAAAATGACAAAATGTTGTGCTTGTCAAAAGAACAAAAGCTATCAGTTATAGATCGTTGCTAATCCTAGTCAGCACACATCTGCACATCCTCATCGTCACCCGCACCACCGGCTCCGAATCCAAAAACGTCGAAAGTAGAAGCTCGGGTCATGGTCATATGCTGCATGTAGTCGGCAAAGTACATGTAACGTATAGCCTCAGTGTGCAAGGCCTCATGGTAGTTGAGCTGGCTCCTCAGATCGTCATTCTGCCTCATGATGTTGGTGAGCGCTTGGTCCTGTAGGCTCATCCTACGTAGCAACTCTATGTAGAAGTGCTTGTTAGGCTGTGTAGGGGCCTGCTGTGGTGGTATTGAGGGCTGAGGTGCCTGCTCAGTCTTGGGTTCTTGTTCTTGTTGCGCACGTTGCACAATGTCTCTTTCCCTTCTCCATCTAACACTAGCTTGGAGACTAGTGTAGCTAGCTAAGGATTAAATCATGAACCCGATAAGTTTTAACATTACCGGCGGATAGGGGTTCATCCTCAGAAATCTCATAGTTATCAACTTATGCTAAGGGTTCATACTTGTCAATCATCCTTAAGATTAACCGAACATAGGGTGATCAATTTATCACTGTGGGAACTGCTCCAGGCCGAGTACATTCATGAGCATACTTAATTCCCTCTCTCACCAAGGTAGGTGTGTTAAACAACCTATTTTGGTTAGTGACAAATAGGGCTTGAAGGAACGGATCCCCCCATTCATGTTCATGACCCAAGGGGAAAAGATTTTTCCTAAAAATTATGCCCAAAGGCCATAGGCGTTCGGGCAACTGGGCACTTGTAACAGACTTCCTAGTTCTAGTCTCCCCATTGGTCATTTGAGTCACAATGTGATGCAAATTCACGATTTCACGGATCGGGACTCCACACCCCCATCATCAAAAAATTCCCAAGAGCAATTCCTTGGCCTTGCAATGTCCCTTTGGTCAATGATAAGAGTCTTTTCGTCAATGGTGACGATGACCTCAGTGTTCGAGGGGTTCGTTCGTAAAGTTTGGTAAAATAGCTTAACCAAACACGGCTAGTAGCTATCATAAAATGGTCGCAAAATGGATAGCATCCCGGTCAATGTGAGATAATTATGGGTCCACTCCGTGACCGGTTGATCCTTGAAAAGATCTTTGTGAAATGACCATTCCGTTTAAAACACTTTAGCCTCCCACCGTTAGGCGGGTTGAACACTAGGGTTCAATGGAGGAACCACCTTGGCTCGTTTAGAACTCAAAGGTCTCATAGCCAATTTATTTTTAGGCTTTGGGGATTTGGTTGCCATTCTAGGGTTTCTCACCAAAACAAAAAATGGAATTACAAAAATTATAAATCTAACCTTTGGCACGTAAAATACCTAAGGAATGTCTCTAAGAGATCATTGGCTAGTGTGATTTGGAAGAAATTCAGATGATTCCCATGAAAAATACATAAACCCTAAGCTCCCCCTCTTTCTTCTCGCTGGAAATTCCTAAGAAAAGGGTTAAAACCCTTTTATATCCTGATTCTCTCATGCGCGACTACTAAGGGTCGGGCGCGCGAGTCTTAGTCCCTCACTGGAAATCGAATCCCTTCATATTTTCTTTTTCTTTCTGAGTGACTCGCGCGAGCGAGCTTGGGACATTGGTCACGCGAGTCTCAGTAACTCAAAGGGAATCAAATTCCCTTCTTATTCTTCCCTTCCAAAGTGCCTCATGCGAGCGAGAACTAAAACTCGAGCGCGCGAGAACACAGGTACGTCATTTTGTGCCTATTTCTGTGTTGCTTTTCATAGGTCCTACTTTCAACATCATCTCTACGATGTTTGAGACACCTCTTGGCATCAATTCTATTACTTAAACTCCATCTACATCAATTAAACCTTGTCGATCTCTTACGGCACCAATTTACGATGACTTTGTACAAGATATTCTTGTACTAATTTAACACAATTCTAACAATAAATTTAAAACTTGACATGTTAATTCTCATTATAAAACAAATTTTTACACATGGTTCATTCAAACAACTGCGGGTACGCGTCACTCATGTCCGACTCACATTCCCACGTGGCTTCCTTCAGCAAATGGTTTCACCATCTGACAAGCACCAATGGGATCCTTTTGGTACATAGTACCTGTTCCTTTCGATCAAGAATTTACACCTGCTCTTCTCTAATTTTCAAGTTTTCCTGAATTTCGATCGATTGGTAATCTAGGACATGAGTTGGATCCTTCATGTATCTTCTCAGCATCGGCACATGAAACACATTATGCATGCTTGAGAGTTACGGTGGTAGAGCAACTCGATAAGTAACATCTTCAACATGTTCCAAAACATCAAAAGGTCCCACGTAACATGGACTTAGCTTTCCATGCTTCCTAAAATGCATCACGCCTTTAGTAGGCGAAATCTTGATGAAGACATTCTCTCCAACTTGAAAGCAATGTACAACATTAATGTTGCAACTACATGTACTTATACATCAGAGTTTGCATATAACTAAAGAATCATGTTTACTTGAAGCTCAATGCTTATTCTTTTAAGGTCAGCATGGCTCTTTTGTCGGCTCTGTACGACCTTTAACCTTTCACGAATCAAACGTACCGCTGCGGTGGTACTTTCAATAATTTTTGGACCCAAAATAAACTTTTCTCCCATTTCTTCCCAATTGATTGGAAATCTACATCGTCTCCCACATCTAAAGCTTCATACGGCGCCATACCGATATTCATCTTGTAGCTGTTGTTGTATGCAAACTCGAGCAAGGGTAAATATTAATCCCATGATCCTTGAAAATCAAGCATAAAAGCTCTAAGCATGTCTTCTATAATCTGCTTCACTCTCTCAATCTAACCATCTATCTGTGGGTGAAAAGTTGAATCGAAGTCCATCCTCATACCCATCCCTTCTTGAAACTTCTACCAAAACTATGAGGTATACAACGGATCTCGATCTGAGACAATACTCCTAGGAATACTATGCAATCATGCAATCTCCTCCATATACATTTCTACAAGCCTACTTGTCGTATATGTGATATTGTATGGCAAGAAATGGGCTGACTTGGTCAGTCTATCGATGACCACCCAAATGGCATTGTGCTTCGTCATTGTCCGTGGAAATCCCAAAATAAAATCTATGAAAATGGATTCTCACTTCCATTCAGGTATCGGTAATGGTTGCAATAACCAGATGGATGCCTATGATCCACCTTTACTTGCTTACACACCAAACACCTTGAGACGTATTCAGCTACATCTTTCTTCAAACCCTCCACTAAAAAAATTTCTTCAGATCATTGTACATCTTAGTACTACCAGGATGGATTGCATATTTCAACTTATGGGTGGGCTTCTCCTAAGATGGTATGCTATAGGTCACCATTGGTCGGTATACACAGACGCCCTCTGAACAATAATGGTCCATCATTCTTGATATAGAAGTCCTGACTAGTATCGTCTATCACCCCTTGTCAGATCTTCAATAATTCGACATCTTTCATCTGAAGCTCATAGATATGATCAAAGAATGTTGGTTTGATTATGACATTTGCTACAAAAGCTTCTGAAGCTTTCACCTCGATCCTTATGTCATACAATGATATGCTTTCTAACAGTTTCCATCTATGGAGTCCCAGAATGAGACTCAATAATTGAGCCGAACTCTTCTGACTCAAAGCATCTGCGACCACATTTGCCTTGCCTAGATGATATTGAATGGAGAAATCATAATCTTTAAGAAACTCCATCTACCGTCAGTCTCATATTCAAGTCCTTCTATGTAAATATATACTTGAGACTCTTGCAGTCCGTGAAGATCTCAAAGGTTTCTCCATACAAGTAATGTCTCCATATTTTCAAAGCAAATATTACTGCTGCTAACTCAAGATTATGTGTTGGGTAGTTCTTTTCATGGTCTTTAAGTTGTCTCAACCCGTAAGCAATAACTTTGTGATTTTGGTTGAGCACACAACCTAAGCCGTTGGGTGATGCATCGCTATAAATAGTAAAACCTCCACTCCCTGATGGAATGGCCAAAACTGATGCAGGGGTCAATCTCCTCTCTAGTTCTCGAAAACTCTTTTCACATGCTTCAGTCCACTCAAACCTAACATCTTTTCTCGTATGTCTCGTGAGTGGCCTCGAAAACTTGGAGAACCCTTCTACAAATCTCCTGTAATACCTAACCAGACCGAGGGAACTATGAATCTCTGTCACAGTCTTTGGTTGTTCCCATTTTACTATAGCCTCGATCTTTGTCGGACCCACTCTAACACCAGCTTTTGAGACTGTGTCCCAAAATGCTCACTTCATCCAGCCAAAACACACACTTACTGAGTTTTGCATATAATTGGTGTTCACACAACATTTTCAGAGTGATCTTAAGATGCTGCTCATGCTCTTCTCGAGACCGCGAGTAGATGAGTATGTCATCCACAAACACAACCACACACGTATCCAAATATGGTTTGAACACTTGATTCATGAGATCCATAAATGAAGCTGGTGTGTTGGTCAAGCGAAAGGCATCACAAGAAACTCATAATGCCCATATATGGTTCAGAATATCGTCTTCTGAACATCCTCGGCTTTCACCTTCAGCTGATGATAACCAGATCTCAACTCGATCTTGGAAAAGAACCTTGCCCCTTGTAATTGATTAAAGAGATCATCAATTCTGGGTAAAGAATATCAGCTTTTGATAGTCAACTTGTTCAACTGACGATAGTCGATACACAATCTCATCGACCTATCCTTTTTCTTTACAAATAAGACTGGTGCTCTCCAAGGAGACACACTTGGTTATATAAAACCTTTGTCTAAAAGTTCTTGTAGTTGATCCTTCAACTCCTTCAATTCAGCTGGAATCATTCGATAAGGCACTTTAGATACTGGCTCCATACCTGGGGCTAAATCAATTACAAACTCAACCTCTCGATCAGGTGACAATCCCAGTACTCTTCAGTAAAAACATCTTGAAACTCGCAAGCCATCAAAATTTCTGCTATATCGTTCTTCTCTTCCCACTGCTCTTGTAAAAATGCTAAGTATCCACTACATCCGTTTCTCATTTTTCGTTCAGCGTGAATCACAAAGATGAATGGTATGAAGGTTGATCTCATGCTGAGAAACCTGAATGATCTACCCACATTTGGGAGAAAAGTAACCATCTTTCTTTGGCAATCGACATTCGCGTCATGAGTGGATAACCAGTCCATGCCAAGGATTACATCGAATCCTTGCATATCCAATAGGATCAAATCAGCCACCAATTCATGATCTTCATAATCCCTGGCAGCGACTATAACTACTCGATACACTATGTCGGTACTAACTGAATTTCTTGTTAGAATTGATACTGCTGAATAAAATCTAAGGTCTTGGGAACGACCTTCACTCTTACCGCAAATTGAGGAGTCACAAATGAGTGAGTAGACCCTAGGTCTATCGAACTCGTGCTGCATAACAACAATAATCGCTTTTACCATATATTTGTAAAGTACCTATTATTTTTAAGATTGGTGTGTTGTGCTTCTCTTTATTATAAATGTGTGGTTAAAATACAGTAGAGATAAAAAAAGTAAAAATAGATAAAGAGGGATCAGAAAATGGATAGAGCGCATGCACAAAACAATCCCACAGTCCTACAAGATCCAGGGCTATTGTAGCATGTTTTGATAACTAAGGGTTGTCTCACAGGGATTTATGATCTAAACACAAAAGTAGAATAGTAGATCTCCAGATCTGCTATAGATCTGGCAGCTCTAACCTAACTAGAAAAGCAAGGTAAAGCGAGGGTGTTTTTGGGGTGTCACAAACTAAACTAAAAATAGAAATAAAAACAAAATTGTAATAAAAGAAAGGGGGGTTTAGAAAGGGGGTAGAAATGGTTTGATAAAATAACTAGAAAATAGGTGAGAAGTAAATAGCTAGGGATTTTTTTTTCACTGAAAAAGTCATGGCAGAGTAGAGCAAAGGTTGGATCTGTAGTTGTCCTTCATTTGGCTACAAGCACAAATGCAAGGAAAATGAATCTAATCTAACCTGAGATGTGGACTAGTCTTAGGGCTATATCCTGTCCACTTGAATGGTCACAGGAGATCTCAGAGATATACTCCAGTCATGGTGGTTAAAAATCAGAACAAGATAACCACTGCAGCCACTATGTTTGTAAAGCTACAAGCTCATGCATCCATGGGTGCATAAAATACATGCAGATCTATAGGCACAACACATGAAATTCACAGATTTAATGGGATAATAAACATAACTTTCATTACTTAAAGAAGTACTTACAGTGAATCAATCCTTAAGGCTGTAGTCTTTGCAAACCTCTGAACCTTTGATAATGATCTCACACAGTCATTTTACAGCTTTGAATGAATCCTATCTATTACAAAGAACTTAGCCAGCAAATGCTGAGCTAAGGGAAGAACAAAAGAAAAAAATGACCTAACCTTAAACGTGACCCAAGGTAAGAATCTCCTCACGGCTCCTCCTGCATCATATATCTTTTTTTGCCTTTTTTCATGGCTTTTATACAATCACTAAAATGCCTTTTTACATTGGCTAATTAGAGAAGAGAAGAATCAAGTTAGTTAGGTTTCAGCTGATGTGGCTTATTTTTAGCCAAGTGTTGCCCTTGACAGTTAGGGCAAGCACAACACATTGGGAAATGTGCCCTAGGTGTTGTGAAAGTCCTAAAATACCCTTGAAGTTTGCAAGTGCAAGCAGGAACCCGAGCCTCGAGTGGTTGAGGCTTCAGAATATATGTCTTGAGAGGTTATCGAGTGGCTGAGAGACTTCTGAAGCTTGCTTGAGTGGCTGGAGCCTGAATGGATGTATGGAGCTTCAGGCATCAAATCTCGAGAGGTTCTCGAGTGGTTCTTTTCTTCAGAAGGCAGCTCGTGAGGTTTAAGTGTGAAGCTAAAGATAGCTCGAGTGGATAGTTTCTTATAATAGAGAGTTGCTCGACAGATTGGCTCTGAAGGTCTCGACAAGTTTAAATGTTGCAGTCTGAATTGCTCGACAGCCGCACTACTTCAACTATGAAGTTCTCGAGAACTGGTCGAGATTGATTTTCTAGAGGTGCAATCTACTCGAGAACCACTCGAGCTTGAGTGTTCTGGAGGTTGATCCTCTCGAGAGTTGCTCGACATGGGATTTTTGAAGATGTAACTACCCGACAGCTACTCGAGGTAGAGCTTTTGAAGTTGTGCACCACTCGAGACAGCTTGAGTGGATACTATATAAGGCACAGAGTTGCTCGAGAGCCAGAATGTTGTTTTGCTGCTCTGTTCTGTCCACTCTGCTACAACACTCCACTGAGTATTGTTGGGATGTTTGCCTACCCTCAAATGAGGGTCTAAATTCGCGAATAAAATTAGGCAGAACACACTCACATAGACCTGCAAGTAATCAGGGTCCGTTGTAGCATGTTTTGAAAAGGATGGTGAGTAAGGGAATGTCTATAGGGAGGTTGGTTTAAAAATATGATAAATCTCTAGATCTGTATGAGATCTGGCACCCTAACTAATGCTATGTTAGCTAAAAGATAGGGGAGAGGTTTAAAATGGATTGTCACTTAAGCTAAGCTAAAATTAAACACAGACTAACTTGGATCGAGTTTAGGGACTTAGATCTTGTAGGGGAAGGGAGTAAAGAGCAGAAAATGGAGAAGAGTAGCTTTGAAATTGGTTTCACTGAAATTAGGTTCGATTAATCATGCCACAGAGGTTCAAATTACACAATTCCCTCAACTAGCTATAAGTAGAGCTGCAGGGTAGAAGGCTCCACTCCAAAATGCAGGATCCACCTGGTCTTAAGGCTATGATCTGTCCACTTGAATGGTCATAGACCATCCTATAGACTTTATCTGATCCACGGATTTGCAATAGACGAATCCAATTGGAGCCTGAGCCAGGACTAATCTTAAGGTTATGATTTGTCCACTTTAATGGTCACTGACCATCCTAGGGATCTCCTCCAAAGCTAAAGCATCAATTAGAACAATTAAAACCACTACAGATGCTACAATCCCAAGGTCACAAACTCAAGGAATTGTAGGAGTATTAGATCCAGGGAGATCGGATGGTATCCAAGAGGCCTACCAGTTAAGTGGGTGAGCTGATCTACAGACTCCTCTACACAAATCCGATCAATCACAAAATGAAACCAAAGGAACTTTAGATCTAATTAAAGCATTAAAAACAACATTTACATTGTAATCAAAGTCACTCTATAATGAAAATACTCTAAGATCTGTAGTCTGTGTAGCTGGGAACCTACAATAGCACTCTTAACCTTACTCAATTACACATCTAACCTCTCTCCTCGCTACTCCAACCGAATTAGCCAATCATTGTTGGGCTAAAGGAGGGAAAATAGAATTTCTCTACAAGCTCTAATCTCCAGAATTTGGCTAAGATCTCGATCTCCCCCAATTGCAATTGGGGGTCTCTATATATAGCTTTCTCCTCTATTTTTCCTGCCAAAAATCCCTTCTAGAAGGTCCTCAGAGTTTGTTAGGGGCTCTGTTAGAGCACGTGGGTCGGTTAGGGTTTCCTAGGGCATCTTCTGAAATCGTTATGCCGGTCACAAAGTGCCTCGGGTTGCGTGTAGTAGGTCGCAAAGTCACAGCGTGTGCATAGCTGAATTTCTGAGAAGTTCTACACGTGATTTCGATAGGTTCAGGAAGCTTTCGACAGGTTGGAATGGAGCTTTTTGGTCCTTTTGCTAGGTTCTCAGATCTCTTCGATAGTTTCTAATAGGATGAGCCTTCTCTTAGAGTTTCAGAATTCTCAGCCCTTGGCCTGGAGCATTCAACAGGTTGGGGAAGCTTTTCGATAGGTTGGAGAACCATTTCGATAGGTTCTGCTCTGCATGCCATCGTTTTGGTAGGGTTGCTCTTAATCCTATTGAAAGACTCAAGCACCCTTCGGTAGGTTCTGTTCCACCATCTCCATCTCAATAGGTTCAGGAAACCATTCGATAGGTTCCCTTTATACCTCAGGCAGGTTATCGATAGGATGGTTTCTTACTTTCTTTCAACTGCTCGATAAGTTCTTGGATCCTATCGAACTCCTCAATCCACACGAATCCATCCTTCTTCTGTCTTCAGATCCTATCAAAACCTTCTCAACTCCATGAATTCCTCCTTTCTTTGCTTTCAGCTCCTATCAAAGTCTTCAGGTGACCTCTCAATAGGATGTTTTTTAGCCTGTTTTCACTTCCTTCGCCTTGCCCTGATGTAGCCACGCACTCCAAGGGTCTAGTGATGTGCTACCCTCTGGTGTGTTGTTGCTGGGTTTGTCCTGTGCTGAGAGATGGCCTCTTTTTGGGCATTCTTGATTGGTTTTCTGCATTAGTGTTATCTTTTATTATTGTCTACAAAATGCACTCGACAGAGGCTTATTAGTGTGCTCACAGGTCTATCACTGGTCAGGTTAAAGGGTGAAAAGTGGCATTTTTCACCACTTAACACACCCCCAAACCTAAGCTTTGCTAGTCCCTGAGCAAAGGAGAATAAAAAGGAACTAAAAATGCCACTTTCGTAGGGAACACGGATGCATTAAGCATATGCACCAAGCCTCTTAAACCCCTAGGTGATCCCTAGTGGAGGATTGAAGTCTCCTAAGGGTTTTCAGTGAAGGTACCCACAAACTTCTCCAATAAGGTTGGTTAATAGTAGTGCATCCTGCTAAACAGAGTTTTTCAATAAATAGAATAAATTCACACCTGCCTTTTCAATTCATTAGAGGAATTTCCATAGAAAAAGTCAGTTCCAAACTTAAAAGTTTGCTACAATCCTTTACCATCACTCAGCTCCTATCAAGGCATTGCTCCTAAAAATTAATGCATGACTCACCTTTCACTTGAGAATTCTATTTTGATACTACCCCCATCAAATTAGATTTCTGACCCAAGTCTCACCAGGGTTGTTCACTCACAAAAAAAAAAAATGAAGGGTGTAGAATTTCACACAGCTCAAGAGTAGTTACAGCCCTCAAATAGGACTGTAAGCATGAGCATAGGCATTGCTCTAATGCCTGAAATTCTTCTAGCTCTTTACACCATAGATTAAACAAATCTTTATCTCCACATGACAGCTCAATTCATTTCAGATCAGTAAGGTCTTTTTATTGGGTTGTAATGTGGCTTATGGATGTGGTTTGTAAAAGACTAAAAGGTTAAAAGGGATTCAAATTGAGAAATCAGTAAAGGTAAGGAGGTGGTCTGTAGCTCAACCTTCTTCATTTTAGCACCTCTTCAATTTCTTTATGGAATTTCAGACCTGAAGTGATCATCTTCATCAGCTTCTTATCTTCTTGTAGATTTTCAAATGAAGTGACTTCTCTTTATCATCCTTTTGCTTGTTTTTTTTTTTTTTTTTTAAAGCCTTGGGATGCCACAATTGTACATCACACTAGTTTTCAAATATACTTTCTTCCTCTTTTGCCAGACATTGAACCTTGCTTCTCTATCCTCACTTCTCTTATTTTCTAATTTCTCAGATTGAGGGTGAATTGAAACAGGTCAAAATGGTTTTGGGTTCAAAATTTCTGGTTTCCATCAAAGACAAACTGTAATTTTTAAATCTCAACTAGTGTGTATCGAGGCCAGTTCAAAGGTGGGGCATTTTAGGCTCAAACTATTCAAGGGATGGCCTTACTTCATGTCCTTAATGTCATGAGTGCTGTCAAGTTGTTTCAATTTGGGTCTGCCCAACTTCTGGTGATCAAAATTAGGTCCAGTCAGTCCTCAGAGCAGAAAAAAAAATTGCCAAGACACTCTTCAAAAAAAATAATTTCAGGCCCAAATCTCACTGGGTATGGCCTTCCATCCAGGGATGGGTGTATCTTCACAATCTTCTCTCATTTTAGGTTTACTACACATCAAAATTGTTTTTCACAACTTATTGACATTTGCCTCGTGAAGTCTGTTGGATTAAAACTTATTTCAGTTTCAAACAGTTTTTTTTTAAATTTCCTCTTTTCCAAAAATTCAAGTGAGAATTTATTCTGATTAATTCCAAACACTCCTTTTTACACCTGGCTGCACTGAAATTAACTAATTTATTGGCATTCATGTCATACCCCCAAACCAAAACTAAACAGTGCCCTCACAGTTGTACCGCATAGTGGGTGTAGCTGTGCAGTGAGGACAAAAACAAAACAAGTAGACAACCAAAGAAAAAAAAAAATAGAAGAAAAAAATGATATAAACAGAGCATTTTATTAAAAAGAGACTAAACAGAGCAAAAACAGAGCATTTTATTACAGTTAGTACAATGGGCAAGCACAAGGATGCAAAATGTATGACATTCATGTAGACAAAACATCCTTGGCAAACGAAAGGCCTTCCCCCTGGCACAGGGATATCCTCAGCCTGGGTCAGGTGGAAGAGGAACTGCAAGCTAGGGGGGAGGAAGAAAAGGAAAAAGAGTACGTTCAGGGGCTAGGGGGAGGGGTGGTGGAGGAGGATGGGGGCGGAGAAGTCTATGGGTTGGTCTTCTGCTTCTTCTTCTCCATCTTATCTTTTTTCTTTTCCTCCTTGGCGAGGATTCGCTGTACTTCCTCGTATTCATCCCAGAAGAATTGCAACAGGTCTGGTTCCTTGGGCGGTAGTGGCTCCAACCAGAAGAGGTAGAGTTGAGCAGGGGTGAAGGTGGGCTTGTCATCTGCCACAGTTATGAGGAGGAGTGCAAAGGGTAGAAGGAGAGGAATGGGGCGAAGTCGAGCCATCTGCATCTATTTAAGGTGGATGCATGATGGAATATGAAGCGGCACATTCAATATCACCGCCGTCGACGAGAAAGAATGAATGGTTAATTCCACCAATCTGCATGGGGAACGAAATCGTGCATTAACTAGTAGCCTATATTTAGCACGGGGAGTTACGGCATGGGGCAGAAACCCACGGTGGGTGCAGAGTTTAAGGCCTGTGCTGTGCGCAGTTGTACATGGTACACGGTGGGGTAAAATTCTCGTACAGCGCAGGTGCACAACAAGCATGGAAGGACTGAGGACGATTTCGAAAGGATGGGTTTTTTAAATGTTGACAGGATAAGTCTTCCTATCGAAAAGAATAAACATTGCTTTCGACAAGCTGGGATGGCTGCTTTCGATAGGTCGTGTCCTATCGAATGCGGGTTAGATAAAACATTCAATTCGCTAATATGTCGAGGGGTGAAAACAGATTTTCGATAGGTTGGGTAGTACATTTGTCAATCTTGTCGATAGGTTTCAGGTAAGAATCCAGAACCTATCGCAAAGTTGTTCTCACCTATCGAGAGGTCTCAGCACCTATCGAAATCCTCACCAATCCTATCGATGTCAGCAGCTGACCTAGCAAAAGGTCCAAATGACCTATCGAGAGGTCCTATGAGTTCAATAACATGGCCTGTGTATGCAGGGCTTTAGCCTAAGCACCCAGCAACTCATTTGCGGTGCTACCAGTTAGTTTATTGAAATGAAGCGAGATCTTGACATGGCCATTTTATTGCAGAAAAAATATCGAGGGAAGGAATCAAGGTATAAATCAAATAGAATACATATGATACAAATCGAAGTCAGGTATTAACCTGGAGGATCCTGAAGATCAATGGTCTCTTCAGGCTCGCGAATGTTGTTGACGCAAAGTTTCAGCCTCTGACCATTGACCTTAAGGATTCTGCCATCTGTAGGATGCATGACTTCCAAAGCTCCAGATGGAGAAATGTGTACCATTATGAAAGGTCCATCCCATCTGGACTACAGCTTTCCTGGAAAGAATTTCATTCTGGAGTTGAACATCCATACCTTGTCATTTGGCTGGAACCCTTTTCATAGCAAATGTCTTTCATGGAAGGCTTTGGTCCTCTCCTTGTAACTCCAGGCATTTGCATAAGCTTCTAGTCGCAATTCAACCAGCTCAGATAACTGGAGTTTCCTGTGAATACCAGCTGCGTGTAAGTCAGAGTTTACTGCTCTAATGGCCCAATATGCTCTGTGTTGCAATTCAACCGGGAAGTGACAGGCCTTGCCATATACGAGTCTGAATGGGGACATGCCTATGGAGGTTTTATAGGTCGTTCTATAAGCCCATAAGGCATCCGCCAATTTGCTGGACCAATCCCTTCTGTCAGTTCTCACAGTCTTCTCGAGAATATGTTTGATTTCCATGTTGGAAATCTCTACTTGCCCACTGGTTTGTGGGTGGTAGGGAGTGGCTACTTTGTGGGTAATAGAGTATCTTTCCATCAGTTTGTCAAAAGGCTTATTACAAAAGTGGCTTCCCCCATCACTAATAATAGCTTTAGGAAAGCCAAATCTTGAGAAGATGTTGTCTTTCAGGAATTGAATGATGACTTTGTGATCATTTGTCCTCGTAGCTATGGCCTCTACCCATTTGGATACGTAGTCCACAACTACAAGGATGAAGTTGTATCCAGCAGAAGGGGGAAAAGGGCCCATAAAATTGATTCCCCAAATATCAAATAGTTCAACAAGTATAGGTGGCAGGGGCATAGAGTTTCTCCTTGTAATACTTCCCATTTGCTAGCATCGATGACAGGCTTGACAGTGCTGGCAGGCATCTTTAAATAGGGTAGGCCAGTAGAAACCGCTTTGAAGAACCTTGGCCACCGTCATGTTACCACTGAAGTGGCCCCCACAAGCCTGTTCATGGCACATGGTTAGGATGTTTTGAAACTCAGTTTCAGGTACACGCCATCTGATCACCTGATCTACACAATGCTTAAAGAGGTAAGGATCCTCCCACATGTAATATGGAATATGTGCAAAGAACAAATTTTTATCATCCTTGTTCGAATGTGGAGGGATCCTACCCACAACAAGGTAATTGACAATATAGGCAAACCAGGGCATACTTATCTGAACAGCAAAAAGCTGCTCATCTGGGAAGGAGTCATTAATGGGCAAGCTTTCTGATTCAGCTGTTGGGATCCTTGACAAATGGTCAGCCACCACATTCTCAACTCCCTTTTTGTCTTTAATCTCTAAATTGAATTCCTGCAAGAGAAGAATCCATCTGATTAGTCTTGCTTTTGCTTCCTTTTTGGACAAGAGATATTTCAGAGCTGAGTGGTCAGTAAACACAATAATTTTATATCCCAGCACATAAGACCTGAATTTTTCTAAGGCAAAGACAATAGCTAAAAGCTCTTTCTCAGTTGTAGTATAATTCAATTGAGCATCAACCATTGATTTACTGACATATGCTACCACGGAAGGTGCCTTATCTTTTCTTTGACCCAACACTGCCCCAATGGAAAAATCTGATGCATCACACATCAGCTCAAATGCTAGAGAGAAATTAGAGGATTGCAGGATGGGAGCTGTGGTCAGACAGGTCTTTAATAGTTCAAAAGTAGCTCGGCATTCCTCATTAAAGTCAAAAGGAACATCCTGGCGCAATAAGTGATAAAGGGGTTTGGAGATTTTGTTGATGTCCTTGATGAACCTCCTATAAAACCCAGCATGGCCCAGAAATGATCTAACATGTTTGACAGTTTTTAGGGGGGGCAAATTTTGATCAACCTCGATTCCACTGTGAGAGACAACATGTCCTAGAATAGTGCCTTGAGTCACTATGAAGTGACTCTTTTCCCAACTCAGAACTAGGTTGGTCTCCTCACACCTTTGCAGCACAAAGTTGAGATGGTGTAGGCATTGGCTAAAATCATCTCCATAAATGGAGAAATCATCCATAAAGATCTTCAAAAACTTATCAATCAGGTCAGAGAAGATAGCATACATGCATCTTTAGAACGTGGCAGGTGCATTACACAGCCCAAATGGCATCCTTCTGTATGTAAAGGTTCCACATGGGCAAGTGAATGTGGTTTTTTCTTAGTCCTAGGGGTATACAGGGATCTGATTGTACCCTGAATATCTATCAAGAAAATAGTAATAGGCCTTGCCTGTCAGCTTGTCTAAAATTTGGTCTATGAAGGGCAATGGGAAGTGATCCTTGCTGGTTTTTTCATTGAGTTTGCAGTAATCTATGCATACTCCCCAACCAGTGGTCTGTCTGGTTGGAATCAGCTCACCTGAATCAGCTTCAACAAATATAATGCCGGATTTCTTGGGTACTACCTGAGTAGGTGCTACCGATTGTGAATCCAAGATGAGGTAAATTATCCCAGCATCTAGGAGTTTGACTACCTCCTTCATCACAAACTCCTCCATGTGTGGGTTGAGTTTTCTCTGCATCTCTCTGGAAGGTTTGGAGCCTTCTTCAAGATGAATTTTATGCATGCACACAGTAGGGTTGATTCCCCAAAGGTGGGAATATTAACAGTAGGGGTGCCTTACAAGGGGGTGGGAGAGGTAACAAAGTAGGCCTCCATGGATAGTGCTGTGCTGGTGTTGCTTTAGAAGAGACAAGTTTCACATGCTCAATCTCAAAGGTGGGAATATTTTTTACCTCTGTTTCCTTCCATTCTTAAGCTAACTCATTAAACCATTCCTTACCATGTAGCAGCAAATTCACATTTTTCTGGACAACCTCATCTATCACATAAAGAAAAAAACAGTCCTCATCGGGATGAGGTTGATTTGCTGCATTGTACACATTCAATTTGACCTTCATATTTCTAAATGACACTTCCATGATTTCAGAGCTGCATTGAATAAAAGCATTAACTGTGGCCAAAAATGGTTTGCCTAGAATCCCAGGTATGAAAGTAGCACTCCTACCTGGTTTCATATCCAGCATTAAAAAGTCAGCAGGATAGAAGAATTTATCAACTCCAATCAAAACATCCTCGATAATCCCCATAGGTTTCCTTTCAAATCTGGCAGGCAGCTGGAGGACCACATGTGTGGGCTTTAATTTGCCTAAGCCCAACTTCTCATAAATTGAATATGGAAGCAAATTTACACTGGCTCCCAAATCTAATAAGGCTTTGTCAATGGTATGATCCCCAATTATGCAGGGGATAGTGGGGAGGCCAGGGTCTTGATGTTTGGGGGGAGTTGCAATAGACAGGACTTGCTTAACTTTTTCTACTGCAAAGACCTTCTTGGATAGGTGTATCCTAGACTGTCTTTTATGGGTGCACATGTCTTTTAAAAACTTGGCATAGGCTAGGACTTGTTTAATGGCATCAAGTAAGGGAAAATTGATCTTTACTTGCTTGAAAGTCTCCATCATTTCCTCAATTTTTCCTTGCCCTTTATCAAAAGGTGAAGGTGCTTGCAGTGCCTTAGGAAATGGCAAATGTGGGATTGCTCTCTCACTTGCAACCGCCAATGGGGCCTCTTTCGTTTTTATTTTTTTCTTTTCTTGAGGATCCTTATTATCCTCTTTATTCACAGCTGGTTGTTTCTTCAAGTCCACCACTAGTGGTCCTTGTTGTGTTCTTGCAGAAATCACTTCATTTTCTTCCTCCAAGATCCTCACAGGCTCACAGCCCACTTGATTGTCCACTAGCTTACCACTTCTCAAAGTTGTAACAGATTTGGCTTCCTCATAGGTGGAGTCGTCTTCACCCACTACAAATTATCTTCATGGGTTGTCATGTGGTTGGCTAGGCAACCTTCCTCCCTCTCTCCTAGTCAAAGCATCAGACAACTGACCAAGTTGGTCCTCTATCTTTTTGATGCTCTGGTTATGAGAGTGCACAGTTTGGGTTAGGGCGTTCAAATTTTACAGTGAAGACAGAATTTGTTCCTCAAAGGAAGATGCTCTCGCAGTTGGAGGGGGTGCAGATTGCTACACAGCAGGAGCTACAGGTTGGGCCATGGGTTGCTGATACTGAGGCCTTGGGACATAACCTTCTCTATAGGGCTGAGCATTTCTGTAGGGCATGGGCTGCTGCTGCTGGCTGGGGTATGCATCTTGTCTCCACCTCAGATTGGGGTGGTTTCTCCTTTGATACCCATCAGCAGGCTGCTGCCCATAAGACTGAGCTGCAGCCACATGCTTTGTTATAAAATCAGGAAACTGGTCAGCATATGGGCATTCTTCAGGGGAGTGAGCAGGGGACTGGCATATGGCACATGCCTCCTCCACCCTAGCAGCCATAGGTGACTGCATTGCTCCCATCAGCCTATCAAATTTCAGGGCTAGGCTGTCCACTTTCCTTTCTAAATCACTTGGCACACTCACTTCATATAACTTCCCTCTTGAAGTATTCTCCTTCACCAACCTAGGAGGCTCTAGAACTCTAGCCAAGGTTTTCCTTTGCATAGAGTTCTCACTAATGATATCAAAGAACTCCCAGGCCTCCTCAACAGTTTTATGGAGGTAGGTGCCACCACAGGAAGCATCCACCATGTCCCTGCTCTTAGAATCAATTCCCTAATAAAAGCTTTAAACCAATTGCCATTCAATGATTTGATGGTGGGGGCATTTCTTTAGGAGTTCCTTGAATCTCTCCCAAGCTTGGTGAAAATCCTTAGTTGGATTTAGTTGTGCTAGTTATAAATTCCAGCTTTTTGCACTGGCGCAACTAATACGGGACTCCAGATCTGTATGGCAGCAGCAGCTAACACCCGAAATGAATCTCTTTTTTTTGGTTTTTGTGGAAGCTAGGCTTTCGGAAACTGTGCAATTTTTTGATGATTGGTTCTCTCCTCACCGCACCTAAAGGACTTGAGTCTAGTATAACTCGCTAGCATGCTCCTCAAGGGTTTTAAGCTTTGGAATGGGAACCCACCCGATATACCTCCGATGCCAGCACCTTCTAAAATACTAGGTGGGCTGGGACTTTTCTAGATCATCACCACTAGGGGCTGCCTCCATACTAAGACCCGGGTGGTTTTATGTGTGCCTAAACCCAACCCTTTTAAAATCTACCCCGTAAAAATAAGTTAATTAAGCTTCCTATTCTTGGTTCAATTTTAATTTTTTTTTCAAAGCCTTTTTTTTATGAAAGTTTTCTTTAGTTCAAAAACCAGGGGTGATGATCCCGTGCCGCCACTATGGACCGGCATCCACTGTCAGAATATATTTATACAAGTAGGCCCGTCAATCGGCTAAGGCACTTTAAATGACAGAAAATTAAAGGAATTAAAAGACAATGCTCAAGTAGGTCCGCCGATCGGCTAAGGCACTTAAAATAATGGAAAAGTAAAGAAATTTAAAGACTATGCACAAGTAGGTCCGCCAATCGGCTAAGGCTCGTAAATGACGTAAAACTAGGGGTAAGTAAAATGACTTAATCGGAGGGGTAAGTAAAAAAATAGTAAAAATAAAATAAAAATAAAAAAAACAATAATAAAATGTTAGGAAAATAAAAAAATAAAGAGGCCTAGTTCAAGGGGAAGCTCTACTAGCTATTCCCCAGCAGAGTCGCCATCTGTGCAACTGTGGGATTTTTGACGTTCCCGTCGCAGCGATGCGCTCGCTTGCAAAAATAAAGAGTCGCCACCCGGAGCTTTCGGTGTCCCGGAAAAACTAGTTCATTTTTATGAGCACTAAAGTACTAAAAATATGACTCTAAATCCGGTCCACACCAAAGGCTCTTGGGTAGGGGCTTCTGTTATTGATCAGGAAGGTGTTAGGCACCCGATCAACCCGCTTAATTCAGTCTCTACTTATGGCCAAAACTAAAATAAAGTAAAAGAAAATAAAATGGTTCCCTCTTGCCCAATTGGGCCTTAAATCCTATTTGTGCCCCTCCATTCCTACCAAAAATTCGGCAGCGTAATGACACAAATGGGAGGATAGGAAATACTAAAGTGAGATGGAGAAGAAAGGGGAGAGTCGGAGCCCTCGGGCCCTTGTAGCACCGTAGAGGAGCCTTACGTGGCTTGCTTCGATGAGCTTTTGAAGGCTTGTATGGTATGGAATGGGGTTCTAACTCCTAAGGCTTGAAGCTAAGAGGTAGAAAAAGAAGGCTAGGGGATCACACACACCTAACCTAGAGGCTTTTCATGAACTGCTAAGGTCTGAGGGAGCTTTTTGAAATCTGGAATGTGTATGGGAAGTGTGCACCAAAAGGGAGAAAGATCTTCTCACTTTAAGCTATTTCTCTCTTAGGCCAAAATTCTCAACCCCTAAACCAAGGGGTGGGGGTCTCTATTTATAGGAAATGGGTGGGTTAGGAGGGTGTTTAGATGCTAATCAAGATTAGGAATTAGATAATTTAACATCTAAGGTTCCTTAGGGTTTTTGGAGCCTTGAAATGTGGGAGAAGGTCCTCCAATGGTGGATGATAGGGTGAGGCTTTAGGCCACTTAGTGGGTTGCAAATAGGGTATAGAAGGGTGCAACAAACCTATCAAAACACACACCAAAGGTCAAGGTGGTCAACAAGTCAAACCCTAATCACAAATTTTAGGATAAAAAAATAGGTTTACTATTCATATGCCTGGCACAACTATTAGTTGCGTCAGGCAAATGTACAGTAAAACAGTTCTATACAGTAGCCTGGAAGTTGGCTCCGCAAGGGGTGGGGGGACCCATTTATACTTGGCGCAACTCTGATTGATGTAATTTTTTGCTTGTTAGAAAGATGGAGAAGTCTTCTTTCCAATGGTATATAACTCAGCTCCTAAAGAGGTCTGTGTAAATTTTAGCACCCCTCTTTCCAACCACTTCTCGGGAGGGTTTGACACTAGTCCAGGAAAGGGTTCTAATGGGTTTGGGAATATTAGGGTCGATTCCTAAGGGTTTGAGAAGCTTCCTAAGGGTTTGAAAAGGTTTCTTAGGGTTTCATATATGCCATCAAAAGCTTAGAAGTGCACCTCTCTCGAAATGTGTGTCGATCAGGCCTTGGGCCGAATTTGGGTGTCTACAGTCTCAAGGCTCAATGGCCCAAGCCCACTAAGGCCCAACAGCCCAAACCCACTAAGGCATAATGGCCCAAGCCCACCAAGGCCTAATGGCCCAACCCCACCAAGGCCTAATACCACATGCCCACAAAGGCCCAACACCATAAGCCCACCAAGGCCCAATCCCCCAAGCCCACTAAGGACTAATACCTCAAGCCCGTCAAGGCCCAATACCCCAAGCCAATCAAGGCCTAATGCTCCAGACCCAAACTCATCAAAGCCCAATACCCTAGCCCGAATCCCACCAAGGCCCCATGCCCTATACCCAAGCCCATCAAGGCCCAAACCCAGGCATTTTCAAATCCTCCATGATTCCCCCAATATCCCACCTTCACCTATACCCAAGAGACCCTATTCCCCCTCAAATAATAAGCCCATTTCATTCACTCCATCAACCCAACATGGGCCTCATTTATCCACATCCCTCATACCCAATCCACTATGGGAATCCATCCCACACCATCAATTATCCATAAATCACCCATCAAGGCTTCCCCCATATACAGTGGTCCCACCAGCACCCATCCAGCCTACTCAGAACCATTAGGATAATCTCACCCTCCCCCCACCATATGTGGACCCACAGTATGAGGAGGATGAGATCAGAAATAGTGGAGCCTATGCAAGGGCATTCACTAGTTTTAATCTCCCACCACCCGTGTTCACCAACCCATCAACAGCCCAAAGTGAATGGAGGCAGCCTATTGAGGGGCCAACCCCACCATCTAGGGTGTCAGAGCTATTAAAAGAACAAATGGAGAAGATTCAAAAACAGCTAATGAAGATGGGTGAAGCTGAAATCTATGCAACAGACTTTTCTAACTTATGCCTATTCGCAGAGGTCCCTTTGCCCCCAAAATTTAAAGTTCCAATCATTGATAAATACAATGGCACGAGCAACCCCATCGCACATCTCAAATTCTATTGCGAGGACATGTGCCAGTACAACGGAGACGAACGACTCCTCATCAATGTGTTCTATAATGGTCTTACGATCCCAGTTTTGAGATGATTCACT
Source organism: Chloranthus sessilifolius (assembly GCA_021018995.1). NCBI lineage: Eukaryota > Viridiplantae > Streptophyta > Magnoliopsida > Chloranthales > Chloranthaceae > Chloranthus > Chloranthus sessilifolius. Next base: position 59,050,851 of record CM037594.1, read on the forward strand.
TCCCTTAAACCATCCATGATTAAAACTTGGAAAGCTCTAACCCATCTATTCAAAGAATAGTATGCCTACAACATAGACATTAAACCCCACAAGTTAGATCTAGCCCGACGAAGCTTTCAATGATTACCTTAGACGATGGAGGGCATTGGCAGCACAAGTAAGAAATAGAATACCCAATGATGAGCAAATCGAGATGATCTAAAAAAATACCAAGCTAGTCATCTCTGATTTCTTGGTGTACCAACAGCAGTCCAGCTTTGCTAATTTGGTAAGGAATGTGAACCATTGTGAGGACACAATTAGAGAGGGTGTTTGAGCAAGAATGTGTCCAGTGGGGCCAGTGGAGTCTGAAAATTCATCGAGTAGAGAAATGAGAAAAGGATCGGGGCAGATGTCCAAACTATAATGAACACGCAACCCAATACCAACATAGTATCATTCCGATTTGGGGCAACATCTCAAACCCCAACACCAATAAATCAGGCTCTGAGATAAAACAATGTTCCCTGGGGGCAGCAGACCCCTAAGCAAAGAAAGGCCAGATATAGCTGAGTGTTCACTCCCTTAGGGCAATCCCTGAATATCCTTTTGCCTCTACTAATTGAGAAGGGTTTAGTCACTCAGTATCAATCGCGATCTCCACCGAATCGAATTTCTAGAAATTATGATCCCAGCACACATTGTAATTTCCTTCAAGAGCCGGGACATCCAACCAATTGGTGCTTTCCTTTGAAGCACACAATAGAGGATTTGATAGAGGCAGGAAAGATCATACCTCCGGCACCTCCCCAAGCAAATCCCCCACTCCAACATCATGCAAGCACCATTGCCGTTGCACCCACAGGGAGGAATGGGCCCAAGACCCATTACTAATATGATAGAGGAAGATGGTGAAGAGTTTGACCCTTCTGAGTATATCAGTGTTAGAGAGAATTTTATAGCACTAAAGCACAGGGATAGGGAAGATAGAAGCATAGGAGTAATCATGCCCTGAACTTGGCTGATTACTTTCCCAATCCCACACTGTAGGTAAAACCCTTAGATTTAAGGATGTATTTCCCATCACCAGCTCCCATCAGTTATGTCCAACCTAGCTCATCTTCATATCACCAATATGCACCACCACCCCCACCAATTGCTGGATAACTAGTGTTCCCTAGATCCCCCCTCTGGCACAAGTTAATTACCAGTGGCCTAGCCCCATCACATCACCCCCAATACAGATTTCAACAATCCCCATCAACCCCATTTGGCCCACTTTTGTTGCCCCTCTGACCTATCCAGAGGTTAACCAAGTGTTTCCCAGCCATCCCAATCCACCAGTCCAAGCAACCTCGAGGCCTGCATCCACTCAATTCCAAATCTTGAGACTAACCTATGATCCCTATTAAGTTCACCTTAGTTATGAGCAGACAAACATCAATGCAGGCAGCAATAGAGAAAAGACAATTGATTTTATTACTTGATCAGGAAGAATATCTAAACAACCTGAAGTACTAGTACCATCCCGACCGGAAGAGAAGAAAGAACCTACTGTGGCAAACCCCTTCGAAAGCAGAGAGCACATGCTGGAAACGCAATTGAAGAGAATGTCAGCCCATATTACCGTTTGGGACCTTTTAATGACATCTCCACTCTATTTCAAAGCTTTAATGGGAGCATTAAAAGATGCACATATGCCTATCCAAGTAAACCCCAGACGAAGTGGGATAGATAATTGGGTAGGAAGAAAGGGAAGAGGTCAACCCCTCAGAATATATTGGCACAGGGGAAAGCTATGAAATACCAGGGCAGTGGAATCAAGGAGGCGAAACCATCGAGTAGTTGAGCCTTTGAACTTAGCAGATTATTTTGTAAGCCCAACACCTTAAGCAGCACCTCTAGATTTGATGTTGTATTTTCTCATGTCGGTGCCCATTTACCATTTATAGCCTAATTTTACCCCACCTTCGCAATACCAGTCATATTCGGCACCAACCCCCGTAAATTACATGGTGCCCAATTTTACCCCACCTTCAAAATCAGCTCTAACTTCCTACAAATGGCCCAATTTTGTCGCACCACTACCAGTATATTCACCTCCAACACCAACCCAATACAGTTGGCCCAATTTTGCACCACCCCAATCAATCTACCTCTAGCATCGATCCATTACAACGGACCCAATTTTTACACACCCTCACCAGTCAACAACAGTTGGCCCAGCGTAACCACACCAGCCCCGTCGGTCCAATCATACCTGACTTCTCCATCCGTTCCCTTCCAGATCCTCGGCCTCCTGCTCAACTACAGTCAAACAGATGCCAATGTTGGCAGCAACAACACATAGGCAGCAGAGTTCATTACCCGATTAGGAAGGATCTCAAAGCAGCTCATGACATCGATGCCCACCTAGCCAGAAAAAAGAAGAGAACCTACAACTGTGCACCCGTTGGAAAAGATGAGTAGAGAGCACGCATTAGAAACACAACTCAAAAGAACGCCGACTCACATCACCATATGGGACTTACTCATGACATCTCCACTTCACTTCCAAGTTCTGATGGGAGCACTAAAGGACGTTCATGTATCAAATAAAGTATCCCCAGATGAAGTGGTATAGATGATCGAGAAGGTGTTGGCTCCCAATGCCATCTCATTTTTGGACGCCGATCTCCCAGCAGGAGGAAACCACTCTAGGCTCCTCAATATCATGATCGAAACTGGGAGCTTGGTAATACTGCATGTATTAATAGACACCAATTCGACATTGAACGTATGCCCTCTGAGAATCACGACCAAGATTGGAGTCAACTCGTCTATCTTTCGACTAGCCCGGATAGGAGCCCGGGGGTTCGATAATACAAGGAGGGAAGTGATGTGAGAAATAGATCTTGAGCTCACCATTGGGCCAATGACCTTCTCAATCCCATTCGAAATCATGGACATCAAGTCCTCCTTCAACCTGCTGCTAGGGCGCCCATGGCTGCATGAGATTGGGGCAGTCCCCTCCTCTCTACACTAATATCTCAAATTCATCTTCAAAGAGAGAGTTGTAACCATCATGGGAGAGGGGCAAGAGGAAAAAGAAAAAATAGCCCACAACATTGAAAATCTCAAAGTGTTGGATGTGCCATACACAGCTGAGGACACAAAGCTTTATACTTTTTAGTATGATGTGTCAGCAGTAGTGGCGCCAGAATCCCTTAGAAAGGTCACCAAAGTAATAAGAGGAGGAATGGTTGTGGTAGTGCGATGCTCCTAAATCTGAGACAGTTGAATTGGGTGAGCAACCTAGATTGTTGAGAGACTTTGCACCCAATGCATATAATTCTCCTTTCTGTATGCAATTTCCAGCTGTGGAGGGAAATTATGAGATCAAGTCTTCAATAATTCAAATGTTACCTTCTTTCTATTGGTTGAGTAAAGAAGACCCATACAAACATGTTGATAAATTTTTTGCTTTGTGTACTAGTTTTAATATTGTTGGTTTGGGGCCTAAAACCACCATGCTTAGGTTATTTCCTTTTTCATTAAAGGACAAAGCCAGGGTATGGTTGTCTATGCTCCCAACCAACAATATTAACTCTTGGAATGACCTGCAATGTTAATTCATGGCTAAGCTCTTTACCATGAATAGAACAAGCTAGTTGAGAAAAAACAATATATAATTTTCTCAATTCCTCAACTGAAAGCTTTCATGTGTCTTGGGAAAGATTCAAAGAGTTGTTAAGACAATGCCCCCATCATCAAATTCCTCAATAGCAACTTGTACAAAGTTTCTATCAAGGAATTGATTCGAAAAGTAGAAATATGGTGGATGCCTTTTGTGGAGGTACATACCTTCATAAAACAGCTAAGGAAGCATGGGAATTGTTTGAGGTTATTAGAGAGAACTCAATGTAGCAAGAGACCTTGTCTAGGGACATTGAGTCTCAAGCTAAATTGATGAAAGAGAACACAACAGGATGGAGAATGTATGAGGTCATTGTTTATAATGATTTGGAGAGACAGGTAGATAGCTTGACTCAGAAGTTTGATAAGCTCATGGGAGCAATGCAATCTCCAATGGCTGCCAATGTGGAAGAGGCATGTCTGATATGCCAGTCTCTCACTCACTCCCTCAAAGAATGTCCCTCTGCTACATAATTTCTAGATTTGGTTATGGAGCATGCAAATACTGCTCAGTCCTATGGACAAGAGCCAGCTGCTGGTTACTCTTGGAGAAACTACCCCAACTTGAGGTGGAGACAAGATAACTTTTAAAACCAATAGCAGCAGCAACAACAACAGCCAATGCCCTATAGAAATGCTTAGCCTTATCAACAGAATTTCTTTCAAAAGCCCCAATACCAGCAGCCTATGACCCAGCCAATGGCACAACCTATGCATCAAACTGCACCAGCCCCAGCACCCTCTAGATCCCTCACATTTGAAGAGCAATTTCTAGCTTCATTGCAGAATTTGGTCTCTTTGTCTCAAATAGTGAGCTCCCATCCAAAGTATTAAGAAGATAGAGGACACTCTTGGTCAGCTATCCAATACTTTAACTAGGAGAGAAGAGGGAAGACTGCCTAGTCAGCCTTTGAACAATCCCAAAGGACAGTATATGGGAAATAAGGGGGGTGTTTATGAACCCCATCAGAAAAATGAAAATAAAAACAAAGAATAAACTAATGAGATTGCTAAGGTAGCAAATGGGAGATCAATCCCTCATTTTCCATTTCTAAATGCACTTCAAGCACCGTCTTCTTTTGATAAGGGGAATGCTAAAGTTGAGGAAATGATGAAAACATTTAAATAAGTAAAGATCAATTTACCTTTACTTGATGTAATCAAGCAAGTGCCAGCCTATGCAAAGCTTTTAAATGATTTGTGCACACACAAAAAATAATCTAGGATAGACCTATCAAAGAAGGTCTTTTATGCTGAGAAAGTGAACCAAGTGTTGTCGATTGCAACCCCCACAAAGCTCCAAGACCCTAGAGTTCCCACAATCTCTTACATCATTGGGGACCACACTATTGAAAATGCCTTGTGATATCTGGGGGCCAGTGTGAACCTACTTCCATATTCAGTTTATGAGAAGTTTAGTTTGGGAGAATTGAAGTCCACACATGTGGTATTACATCTGGTTGACAGATCTAAAAGGAAACAGTGGGAATGATAGAAGATGTGTTAGTTGGGGTCGACAAATTCTTTTATCCAACAGATTTTCTAGTTCTTGACATGGAACCAAGCAAGTGCACTACCTCCATTCTTGTAATTTTGTGCACGCCTTTCTTGGCTACTGTCAATGCTTGTATACAATGTAGATCAAATGTAATGGAGGTATCTTTTGATAATATGAAAGTGAAATTAAATTTCTGCAATGCAGCAAGTTAGCCTCACTTGGATAGTGAGGATTGCATTATGATTGATGTGTTGGATGAGCCTGTGGAAGAGACTTTGCCCAAGCTGCTACATTATGATGACAAGTGTGATGTTTTTGAAAATGTTTGGACTGAAATTATGGAAGAAAAGGCCCCCACACCTATGATTCAAGAGGTGAAAGCCTTAAATTCTGAAATGGGGACAGCAACAAGGTATCCTCCTTGGAAACCAGCTGTATTGCCTCTTCCACCACCTACAAAGGCTCCTTTGTTGCCTTCACTCATAAGTCCACCTAATGTGGAACTGAAGCAGCTCTCCAAATCTTTGAAATATACATTTTTGGGAGCAAATCAGAAGTTGTCTGTGATAATTTCTTCTTCCCTCACTGATGAGCAAGAAGAAGAACTGTTGTGTGTGTTAAGCATAAGAGAGCAATAGGTTAGACTATTGCTGATCTTGGAGGAATCAGTCATGTTGTTTGTATACATAAAATCCACTTGGAAGAGGGTTCCAAAGCCTCTAGAGAGATGCAGAGAAAGTTAAACCCCCACATCCAAGAAGTAGTGATGAAGGAGGTGGTTGAATTGTTAGATGCAGGAGTCATCTATCCCATTTCAGATTCTGAATGGGTGGCACCTACTCAGGTGGTACCTAAGAAATCTGGAATCACTGTGGTTAAATCAGATTCTGGTGAGCTAATTCCAACTAAGGAAACCACTGGTTGGAGGGTATGCATTGATTATCGAAAGCTCAATTTAAAAACTAGAAAAGATCACTTTCCTTTGCCCTTCATAGACTAGATTTTGGATAAGCTGGCAGGCAAAACGTTTTATTGCTTTCTTGATGGATACTCTGGGTATAACCAGATTCTTGTGTATCCATAAGACCAAGAGAAAACAACTTTCAAATGTTCATTTGGCACCTTTACCTATAGAAGGATACCATTTCGATTGTGCAATGCCCCTGCAACTTTCCAAAGGTGTACGTATGTCATCTTCTCGGATATGATTGATCAGTTTTTAGAGATATTCATAGATGATTTTTCCATCTTTGGGGACAGTTTTAGCCAATGTCTACATCATCTTAGCCTAGTGCTACCAAGATATGAAGAAACTAACTTAATTTTGAGTTAGAAAAAGAGTCATTTTATTGTCAATCAAGGCATTGTCCTTGGCCAAATCTTTTCCCACAGAGGCATAGAGGTAGACCAGGCTAAAATTGATTTGATTGCACATTTTCTCTCACCTAAAACTATCAAACAAATTAGATCTTTTTTGGGGCATGCTAGTTTTTATAGGAGATTAATCAAAGATTTCACTAAAATCTCAAAACCTCTTTGTCACCTGCTATGTCAAGAGGTTCATTTTGTATTCAATGATGAATGTCTAACTACTTTTGAAATTTTGAAGGGATGTTTGACCTCTACACTTGCCTTATAAGCTTCTGATTATTCTTTGCCATTTGAGCTGATGTGTGATGCATCAGATTTTTCTATTGGTGTAGTTTTGGGGCAAAGAAAGGACAAGTTACCTTGTGTGGTTGCTTATGCAAGCAAGACATTGATTGATGCTTAGTTAAACTACACCACAACTGAGAAGGAATTGTTAGCCATTGTCTATGCTGTGAAAAAATTCAAGTCTTATGTGTTATGATCTAGGATTGTGCTGTTCACAAACCATTCAGTCCCAAAATACCTTTTGTCTAAAATGAATGCCAAGCTAAGATCAATTAGATGGATCCTCCTATTACAGAAGTTTGATCTTGATATTAAAGACACAAAAGGGGTTGAAATGTGGTTGTAGACCACCTATCCAGGATCCTAGCTGCTGATTTTGGTAGGTTGCCTGTCAATGACTCATTTCCTGATGAACAGATGTTTGCTATCAGCATGAGTGCTCCTTGGTTTGCAAACATAGTAAATTACTTGGCAGTCAATAGGATAAGGAATTATTCTACTCTTAGTTCAAATATTGTATGTGGGAGGATCCATACCTTTTCAAGTACTGTGCAGACCAAGTTGTGAGAAGGTGTGTCCCTGAGATTGAATTCCACAACATACTAACCATGTGTCATGAGCAGGCTTGGGGAAGCCATTTCAGTGAAAAAAAGACTGCTGCAAAGATACTTCAAAGTGGATTTTATTGGCCCACTATCTTCAAAGATGCATAGCAGCATTGCAAAGCTTATGAAAGATGCCAGAAAATGGAAAGTATTTCCAAAAAAAATTCTATACCTTTACAACCCATACTTGTTGAATTATTTGACATTTGGAGGATTGACTTCATGGGTCCCGTCCCTCCTTCTTATGGATACAATTTTATTCATGTGGTTGTGGACTATGTGTCCAAGTGGGTTAAAGCCATGACCACAAGAACCAATGATCACAGAGTTGTCATTAATTTCTTGAATGATAATATTTTCTCTATGTTTGGTACCCTCAGAGCTATCATTAGTGATGGAGGAAGCCATTTCTGTAATAGATAGTTTGAAAATCTGCTTAGAAAGTACTCTGTGGCACACAAAGTTGCCATCCCATACTACCCACAGACTAGTGAGCAGGTAAAAATTTCTAATAGGGAGATCAAACACATTTTAAAGAAAACTATGAGAAGAGATAGGAAGGATTGGTCCCTGAAGTTGACTAATGCTCTTTGGGCTTATAGAACTGCCTATAAGACCCCAATAGGGATGTCTCCCTTTAGGTTGGTGTATGGCAAGACATGCGATTTACCAGTGGAGTTAGAACATAAAGCCTATTGGGCTGATAAGTCATTGAATGTTGATCTAACTGCTACTGGTATGCACAGGAGGCTGCAACTGTCTGAGCTGGAAGAGTTGAGATTGGAAGCCTACTCCAATGCAAGGATCTATAAAGAAAAAGCTAAAGCTTTTTGTGATAAGCACTTGCTGAGAAAGGAGTTTGTTGCAGGCAACAAGGTATGGCTGTTCAATTTCAAATTAAAAATTTTCTTAGGCAAGTTGAGATCTAGATGGGAGGGACCTTACATTGTAATGCATGTAGCCCCATCTGGAGCTGTTGAAATCATGGATCCAAAGGACGGTAGGATCATGAAAGTCAATGGTCAAAGGTTCAAAATATTAGTTTAAAATATAGTAGAGCTTGTGGTGACCATTCACCTTCAAGAACCTCTAAAGTGTGACTGATTTTCAACATTGTACACTATGTATCATAACTGTCAGTTCAATCTCTGTTGCTATTTTCAAATATGTCTACCATTATATATATGTTAGAATTTTGCTTAGTTTTTCATTTAGAATTATGAGTCAGCTATGATAAAGGTAGGAAGATCCCTAATGCATGAGAAATAAATGGGATCAGAGGAGGATTGATGAGTTTGGGTGAATGGAGAAAAGTGAACTGATGAGAAATAATGTGGATTGCTAAACAGACTTGTCGAGAGGTGCTATGAGAAGTTTGACAGGAACTGAAGGTTCCTCCTGTGAATTTTGATAGGTATTGAGACCTGTCGAGAGGTTTGAATTGATTTTCGATAGGTACTAAAGGTGTAAATGTGAATTTCGGCAGGATATGAGTACCTATCGAGAAGTTGAGAGAGGAAGTCGACAGGTACTGAAGGCCATGACTTCATTTTTGACAGGTTCTGAAACCTCTCGAGAGATTGACTGCTGAGAAAAATAAACCTGTAGAGAGGTTGGATGAACCTCTTGACTTAATAAATTCTAAAGCCTATGAACCTGTCGAGAGGTTGAATAACCTCTCGAAACCTTCAGCCTGAGAAGTTTACATTTTTCCAAATGGTTTTAACTGTTCGACAGGTTGCTTTAACCTATCGAAATCTTCTTTCCAATCATGTCGAAATAGTATTTACATGTTTTAAACCTATCGACAAATTATTCCATCCATTAGACACCTTGCGCTCAAATTTCTGTTCCCCCTCGACCCGATTTCCCATTTTCTTCTTTCTCCTCCATCTCACTAGTTCCAATACCAAGTACCTTTCCATTTGTACAATTCCATCAACTTTGCAAGGTCAATATTTCACCCTTGGTTTGCGCCAATTTGATGCTATGTATGTACTGCAAGTTCTCAGAAACCCTAGGTTTTGTGGGTAAGTTCTTCCTCAACCTCAATTCTATAATTTTCCACCTTTGTAATTCCATATTTCAGTGTGTGTGGTTAATTAGATTGAGCAAAGTTCATTGTTGTGGTGTTTATGAAGTATTGTGTGAAGTTTGAATCCCAATGGCTGATCGTGAGGATACCCTGGCTGATTTATTCAAATCCTCCTCCAAATCCGCCTTAAAATCAACCAAGAAATCTAATAGGTTAGCCATACAGCCCAAAGATGAACCACCTACTAAGAGGAAGCTCATTATGGAAAAACCCAAGAAAGCCCAGAAAGCTAAGAAAGCCAAAATCACTTAAGAGATTGTTGAGGACATCCCTATGCCTGAACCTAACCCTGAGGCTGAAACTAAGATACCTGAGAACATGATAACCCCCAATGAGTTTGTGGATGCCTTGGGTTTGATTCCTGAGATAATTTTTGACCTACCTTATTTTTAAGGTAAAGGCATCCCTGACACCCCTGTTGACCCCATTACAAGAAAAGGTCTACCCAAGACTAGTCAAGCTTTAGTATCAGAACATCAGGAAAAAGATGAAGCTAGGATCAACTGACCCTATGGTTGTGGTTTTGGTTGACAATTGGGAGGTAGTTGGAGATTACAATGATACTGGAATGGTGTTAGGGGTACCATCAATATATGACTCAGCCTATGGCCTAGGAGCGCCTGATAATGTGTCATTTAGAGCAATGGCTAGAGATTTGACCAAGGGCATTGTGGGATCTGGGGAGTCGTTGATGAGGAGAGATCTAGATCCTAGCCTATTTTTCATAGATTCAATCTTGAGGAAGAGTATCTATGTCAGTGGATATCAGCAGGAGAGAAGAACCCCTATACTAGATGCCCTTTACTTTTTCCCCAAGGGCCAGTTCTTGAATGCCTCTCAGTTGATATTTAAGGCTATGGTGGATGTAAATGACAAGATAAAAAGGGGACAGATGTTGCCAGGGTTACCCTACAGCAGACTCATCACTGCTCTGCTAAGGAAAGGGAAATATGTGATACAAAAGGATTAGCTAATGGAAAAATTGAGTCCCAAAGAGTTTGGGAGAAGAACTTGGTCCACAAGCATGACTCTGATTGGGAAAAGTAAGAAGCCAGTGGAGAGTCCTGAAAAGGAAGCATCTGGCTCGGTTGCACTGGACCTCTACATCAGCTAGCTCAGAGCCTTTGCCTACCTCTGCTGGTACCAGCTCAATGCCCCCTCCTGTGACCTCTGCATCCATACTCCTCCCTTCCACTGTTGTGACCTATCCCGTTGTTAGCCCTGCTATTATCAGTTCAATTAGCATCCCCATTCCATCACCTTCCATGCCATCCATTTCAGTCCCTATACCTTCCACCATTTTAGCTATCCCTTCTACCAGCTCCACAATCACCCCTGTGTTAGCTCCTCCTACCACAAACCCAATTTATTCCTTACCTTCAGTTCCCATCTCAACCACCTACCAATGAAAATCAAAGCAAGCCACAACCCCTCCAACTAGCCCATCCATCCCATCTTTAGAACCCTTAAGTCCTCAACCAGCAGCTCAATCTACACCAACTGACCCAGTTACTTCCTCTCCACCATCCATACCCTCTGATATTGACCCCACTACCTCCATATCACCTGCACATACCCAGGATTTGGAACACTACACCATAAAGGGGTACTCAATTCAAATAGATTCCATTATGGAAGATATTGGGCATGAGTACTCCCCTTTACCTGACTCTCCACAACCTACCCAATTTCAGCATGCTATCACATCTTCTTTCCAGCCTATTATATCCATTCCACTAGTTACCCAAGCCCCACACTTACCAGATTCCTCTGCTCAGGTCCTTTCCCTTCTCACCTCAATTCTAGCCCAGCTTCAAACCAACACAACAAACCAATCTGCTATGGCCACCTGCCTCCATGCCATTCAGTGTACTCTAATACCATCTACCTCAACCATTCACCCTCTTAAAATTCCTACTCCTACACCTATTCATGTATGCACTCCACCTCCATCCCCTCAGCTATCCACTATTGAGGTGGAAGAATCAATCCCTACCCCTTCTACCCAAGGCTCCTCCACTCAAACTGACTTTGAGGAAGCAACTTTGTCTATCCCTACTGCAACCCAACCTAACCCCTTGGAGACTGACCTACCCTTTTTACCCTTTTCCTACCCCTCCACCCTACCTAAGTCAATAGCTGTGGAAGAGGAGATGCCACTAACTTTCATTTTACCATCACCACCACTTCCTGAGCTGCCCATCACCCCCTCCTCCATGGATAACCCTAACCATTGGGCCATTATCCCATATGACACCAACACCTTTTCACCTCTGCCATCCCTCACCAAAGCTATTGAGACCAACCCATATGTCAAAGAGGATGTCAGATTCCTAGTGGATGCTTTCATGGTTTTGCTATAACAAGCCCATGAGGAGGAAACCCTATTTTGGAGGCCCATACGAAAGAGGAATGAAAATCATTGAAGATGGTCCTCAATTCCCTCGATCTTTAGAAGATGTACAAACAGAAATTTTAAATGCTAGCTAGGTTAGTAGAGACCCTCTCCCTATACTCAGCCTTGGGTCCTTCAGAATCCAAAGGCATTTCCATCAAGGAGCCTAGCACAAAGCCCAAGAAGAAGTAGAAGTCAGCTGCAATAAAATCCACACTTGATGCTTCCAGTGCAGAGCCAGTGAAGAAGGACAAGAATCCTTATGAAAAAAAATATGCCTGGGACCCTCCTTTTGTTTTAAGTTCAGATGCTGACTCTGACTAGGAGTAGCCTGTGTTTAGGATTTTGTAGTAGTTAGTTTGTATGTAGATTGTGCTGTATATATTTTTTGTTAAATGTAGAATTTGTTGTCTCTATTGTATTTTGTAAATACTTTTTGTTCAATGAAATATCTCTTTTTCATTTGCAATTGTGATTGTTATGTTCTTGTTTGCTTCAATTTGTTCTTAGTTGTTCTGTCTGCTTAGTGATCAAGCATTTCTCTATGCTTACCATGTTGTTTTCTTTTGTTATACTTCCTGAAACTATGAGGACACTGTTCCTCATAGGTTTGGGGGTATAGCAGGGCAATTTAGAAAAAAATGTATGAGATAATCAAGCCAAGTGCAATGGTATAAATGAGATCAAAACAAATTTAGTAGAATTTCAAATTGAGCAATTTTGAAAAAGGAAGATTTAAAAATTTATGGTAGACTGTATAAATTTTGGATCTTTTTGAAAATTCCTCATTTCCATGAAAGACATCATCAAATTTTTTTTGTCATAATCAGTGTGTAGTGAACCATTAAGGAGAGAAAAAGTAAGAACATGTCTTGGGAGTCCTATGGAGGACCATACCCAGTGAGAATTGGGCCTGTAAAAGAATTTCTTTTGAACAGTGTGTTGGCAAAATCTTTATGCTCTAGGGACTATTTGAACCTACTCTTTCTCACTAGAAGTTATGCAACTCCAAGTTGAAACAAATTGACAGAACTCATGACATGGAAGAAATGATGTAAGGCCCTCTTTTGGACAGTTTGAGCTTAAAATTCTCCACCTTTCAACGGCCCTTGATACACATAATTTGAGCCTTAAAATTCTAAGTTTTCTTTAAAAAAAACCAAAATATTTTATTTTTCCCTGAACCTCTTGACCTGTTTCAGTTCACACTCAATCTGAGAATTCAGGAAGTGGGGGGAGAAGTGAGGTTAGAGGAGCAAGGTTTGACATTTGGTAGAAGAAGAGGAAAATACAATTGAAGGTAGTTGTCCATCAGTTGTAGAATTGTGGCATTGTAGCACACACATATAAAAAAAAAATTACAAAGAAAAGAGTACAAAAAGAAAGAGGAAAACAAAAAAAATAATACAAAAAGAAAAAAAAAGAGAGTCACTTCATTGGAAAATTGAAATGAAGAATAGAAATTGATCACTTCAAATCTAAAAATTCAAAAAAGATGAAGATTGTGCTAAGATGAAGAAGATATTGTCATGACCACCTCCTAACCTTATTGATCTCTCTATTTTGAATCCCTCTTTACCCTTTCATTCTTTATAAACCTCACTCATAGGCCACACTATAACCCAATAAAAAGACCTTGCTGATCTGAAGTTGATTGAGCTATCATGTGGAGATAAGAAGTTGTGTAATCTATGGGGAAGAGATTTAGAAGATTTCAAGAGCTAGAGCACTGCCTATGCTCATGCTTGCAGTCCTATTTGAGGGCTGTAATTGCTCTTGAGTTGTGTGAAATGACACACCTTTGAAATCACTCGAGAGAGTATGCCTGTGAGATAATTGGGTCTGAAATTGGACTATTTAGTCATTGTTTGAACCTGATTCTTAAATTAATGGTGAAGTATATACTGTTCTATACATAGCATTCCCTTGGTGATTTCCGATTAGTTATGATGAGTTTGAAAAAGAATTTAGGTATTAAATTTGTTTACAATTATTGTGTTGAACCTTCTAAATTCAAAAGGGTAAGGTATAGAATAAAGTTGAATTTGTTGGGACCTAACTCGTACCTGCTTGAACTTGATTTAATTATGTTCATATGGAAGGTTGTGGGTAACTTCACTGAAAACCCTCAGGAGACTTCACTCCTCCACTAGGGATCACCTAGGGGTTTAAAAGGCTTGATGCATATGCTAAATGTATTTGTGCTCCCTACAAAAGTGGCATTTTCTATTTTTAATATTTGTTTTCAATTTCTCCTTTGCTCAAGGACTAGAAAATCTTAGGTTTGGGGGTGTGTTAATTAGTGAAAAATACTATTTTTCACCTCCTAACCTGACTTTTGATGGACCTTTGAGGTGACTAATAATGTGTCTTGAGTGTGTTTTGTAGTTAAGCAATAAATTGCAGTCATAGTATAGACATCCATCTAAAAATGCCAAAGAAGTGACCTGCCACTTCAACATGTGCTCATGCAGCCCAAAAGGCTAGCTATCAAGCAGTTCACAAAGCCTCAGAAGTCTATGGGAAAGACATGTGCCCAATTGTATACACATGGGAGCAAACTAGTAGCTGCATTTGAGGAAGATTGAACCCCCTCAAAGGCTACTGAGGGCTGGACAGAGGAAGGATAGCACCCCAAGCTGTGTGCCAGTTGTGGAAGCAAAAAATAGAACCGATTGAGAGGTTAAAGCAACTTGTCGAGAGGTTCTGGTATCAAGAAGTCCTCGAGATGTTCCAAGAACCTGTCGAGGAATTACAATTGAAGATGGCACCCTGTCGAGAGGATCTGAAGCAAAATTACACCCTATCAAGAGGTTCTTATGTGAAGAAATGGACATTTCGAAAGGTTTACAGAACCTGTCGATTAGTACAATGCATCTTGTCGAGAGGTCACCTGGAGATGCCATGGATCTCACGAGGTTCCACCTACATGTCAAGAGGATACCTGAAGCTGTTGAGAGGTTATTTAAATCTGTCGCCAGGTCTGTGTGCTTAAATATGAACCTATTGAGAAATACCTCTAACCTGTCAAAGACTCACCTGAAACTGTATAAGATACCGAGAGGTTAAATTATCCTGTCGAGAGGATGGCTGGAGCTAGGACAACAGTTAGGTATTGATGTCATCATGTTGAACAGTTCAACAGATCCTATTGAGAATACATCTAACCTATCAAATGAACCATTAAGCACCAACATAACTTGTCGAGGGGTTCCCTGAGCCTCTCAAGGCATGATTTGGGAACTTCTCAGTTCCAGCTGAGAATGCTGCTCACTTCAGTGCTCTGTGCATGCATCTTGAGGCACATTAATAACCCTTGGGGGTATTTTAGGAATGCAAATGGGCACGAATGGGAACCCTCTAACCACCTCACATGCACTTGTCCAGTTTGAACCAATTGGTGGAGAGTTTTTAAAAGCAAAATCAACCACATCAGCAGCTCAGAATAACAAAATTATTCTCTTGAGCTTTGATTGGCTGAAACTGATCTGAGGACAGAGGGGAAGACTATAAATGGAAGAGAAGTTTACAGAAGAACCATCTAGAAATTGTGAGAGCTCAGAGCAAAAACTCAAATTCCATTTTTCCTCAAAAAATTCATCCCTCTTTCTTCTTCCCCATTCTCTCTTTAGTCTAACCATGGTTGGCTAAACACTTTTAGTAGCTAGGGTGAGGTCAAGCTATAAATTAAAAGGTTGAGAGCTCTATAAAAAGATAAGATGTTGAACAGATTATAGATCTGAGAACAATTATACTATAAGTTGTATTGAATCAGTGAATTATTAATTGTAAAGTTAATTTGAATCTATAAATCTCTCTATTGTCATTTGATTTCCCTAGATTTAATATCCCTGTGGATGCTTGAGCTTGTAGCCTTTCATCCACAGCATCTGTAATGATTTAATTATTCTGATTAACACCTTTGAATTTGGAGGAAATTCCTAGGATGATCTGTGGCCATTAAAGTCGGCAGATCATAGCCTTAAGATCAATCCAATTCTCTGGTCTAGATTAATTTTTTCCACCTTGCATCTGAGCTTATAGCTAGATGAACAATAGTTGCAAATCAATCTCTTACATTGCCTCTGAACCAATCAATTTTCAGTAAAGACCAAAATCCCTAGCTGCTATTCTCCCCTTTTTGATTTTAAATTTCCCAAATCCTTTTCTCCATTTCTTTAAATCTGTGTTTTACTCACCTCTAGATCAATTGCTTTTACATTTAATTTCCTATAGTTTTAGTAAAGCGACAATCCCTTAAAAACTCTCCTCTTTCCCTTCTTACTTTATTTTCAATTAGGATAGGATTGTGTGCCAAATCTATTCTAGATTTGGATATTTATCATATTTTGAAGCACATTTCCCTGTGGACATACCCCTACTTACCCCTTTTAAAGCTTGCTACAATAGCTCTGGTTCTTGCAGGCCTGATTGCCTTACCTTGATTCCATATCGCTGTGATTTTTCTTTCTTTGGGGACAGTTTTAGCCAGTGTCTACATCATCTCAGCCTAGTGCTGCAGAGATGTGAAGAAACCAACTTAGTTTTGAGTTGGGAAAAGAGTTATTTTATTGCTGGTCAATAGGTTTAAAGCATGGTCTTCTCGATAGGTAGGCTGAAGGTGAAGCTTATCCATTCGAGAGGTTGTCGGAGGATGGCTGAAGGTGTGCTGCTCCAAATCGACAGGATGGTTGCATGCAATTTCGAGAGGTTGGATGTTGAAGAGTTCGACAAGTTGGTACCAGCTTCAACAAGGTGCATCTCAGTCATTCAAGAGGTTCAAAACCACCACAACAATTCCTTCGAGAGGTTTAAGTGCAGCCATGTACTCGAGAGGTTGGGGTGGATGTAAGTCGACATGTTGGAAGCTTCAGTAGTTCCATTTCAAGAGGTTGTGGGAGGATGGCTGAAGGTGTGCTGGTCCAAATCGACAGGTATGCTGGTCGAGAGTTTGGAGTGCAGTAATGTACTGCTTCACATTGTAGCACTGCTCAAGTTTGGTTCCAACTGGCTTTCCAGCATTGCACAGCTTAATAGGAACACATTTCAATTTTGAAACACTCATGGGCGTAAGATTCCATCTTGCTGAACTGCTCAAGAGGCACCGGTTTATGCTGCTGATGTGGATTGGTGTGAACTTGCTGAAATGTGCAGTTGCTGCTATGGATCTCATGTGTGCATCTATTCTCATACATTGCTACTGCAGTTTTCTTTGATAACTTCATCCTCCATTGTTTGCAATTGCTCAAGAGTGTACATTGCAGCAATTTGAGAATACATTGCAACCATATGAAATGTAGCTACTCAAGGCACCTCCAATGTGCATAGAGCTGAAGCTATTCAATTCCACATTATTGGAGCTTCTCATTATCTCAAGCACACTGGTAGTTGTTGCCTTGCTTCCACAGGCCATTGCCCCACTTGTTTCAACTCTCTTGGATGCCTCCTCTACTTAGCACTTTTACTTGAAAAACTGTACTAAGGATGCAATTTCTTCCTAACTACAAAACAATATTAAAAGGCATTTATCAGTTACTCTAAGCCCTAGCAAAAGCCAAGTTAAAGGGGATAAAATGATATAAATTAGTGACTAACACACCCCCAAACCTAATCTTTGCTAGTCCTCGAGCAAAGTGAAATTTAAAATAATTAACCTACAAAACTAAATGCCACTTTCGTAGGGAGCACGGATGCATTTAGCATATGCACCAAGCCTTTTAAACCCCTAGGTGATCCCTAGTGGAGGAGTGGAGTCTCCTGAGGGTTTTCAGTGAAGATACCCACAAACTTCTCCAATAAATTAGTTAATACCAATGCAACATGTTAAAATAGAGTTCAAACAAAATAAAATTCATTCCACACCTTGTTCCTTTAACTGTGAGGGGATTCTCAACAATTTAACACTAAAATTCTGCTATAATTCCTTCACCACCAATCGGCTCATGTCAAGGCATTGTGTGTAAAAATTAATACAAAGCTCACAATTAATTTGAGAATTCTGTTTTGATAATGCCCCCAAACAAAATCAATTTCAAACCCAAGTCTCACCAGGGCTATCACTCAAAATAAACATGAAGGGTGTATCATTTCAAACAGCTCAAGAGCAGTTACAATCCTCAAATAAGACTACAAGCATGAGCATAGGCATTGCCCTAATTTTTGAAATCTTCTAACTCTTTTCACCATAGGTTACACAGTTCCTTATCTCCACTTGACAGCTCAATCCATTCCAGATCAATAGGGTCTTTTTATTGGGTTGTAATGTGGCTTATGGGTGAGGTTTATAAAGGGGAATAAAAGGACTCAAATTTTGAGAAATCAGTAAAGGTAAGGAGGTGGTGATGACAACACCTTCTTCATCTTAGCATAATCTTCATCTTCTTTGAATTTTCAGATTTAAAGTGATGAGTTTCTAATCTTCATTTCTATTATTTTCAATGAAGTGACTTCTCTTTCACATTTTTGTTTTATTTTTCTATTTTTCTTCTTTTTGTATGCTTTTCTTTTGTATTTTTGTCAAATTTTCTTTTTATGGGCTGGAGTGCCACAACTATACATCTGATACATATTGGTGTCATTTCTTGCCTAGGTGCTGATGTTATTTAAGTGAGGAGATTATAAAATCAGAATTCAAGAGTGGAGTAAAATGATTATGAAAATAACAACCTAAGATACACACAGCCTGTAAGATACAGGGCTATTGTAGCAAGTTTTGATAAGTAAGAGTTTGACCCACAGAGAAATTGATTTAGAACCAAAAATGGGCTATAATAGTAGGCCTCCAGATCTAGCTATAGATTTGGCAATCCTAAAGAAAGGGAGTTGGGTGTCACAACTACACTAAATTACCTACTAAAAGAAAAGAAATAAAAGATGGTCCTATCCTAAAAAAAGGGTTATGAAGAAAGTGGTAGTGGTGTGTTGAAATAAAGATAAAATGGTGGGAAGTAAACTACTAGGCCAAAATCATATCAGTTTTGTAAGTCAGATATAGATTTGCTTCTGTAGGAATCATTGCTGAAGTGTTATCAAAAGCCTCAGCAAGGAAGAAGAATCCAAGTCACTCTTGTGATTCAACCTGGTCCCTTACGGCTATAACTTGTTCACTTTAATGGTCACAGACTATCTAATAGGGAGGATTAAACCACAACAAGAAAATCAGAAAACCAATTTGATCAAATGGAGTAGATTGACCTTAAGGCTATAAACCATCAACTTAAATGGTCACAGATTATCCAATAGATGTCCTCCACCCAACTAATCAAATCCGAATATTAAAACTATTGCAGACACCATGTTTGCCAGGCTACAAGCTCCCCAGATCTTGCGGGCATTCATAGGAATTCCAACCCATAAGGGACTTTAATGCAACTGATCATTGCTACTAAAAGCATGCAATGACTCAGCCCTTAAGTCTACAATCACTACAAAAAAAGTTAGATCTAATATCTGATATTGGTCAAGTAACAATGAGGGGAGCAAATTCCTGCAACAACCTCTCACCAAGCTACAAGCTCAAGTGCAGAGGAGAAGAATCCTTCTCATATCTGGAATTGGAATCACCCTAGGGCTATAGTCTGTCCACTTGAATGGTCACAGGGTATCCACAGAGGTTATCCTCACCACAAAGGTTTGAGAAGGAACATGTAAACTGCTGCTACCACCATGGTCTCAGGGCTAGAAGCTCAAGCTTCCATGGGCCTTTCAATTAGCCTAAATCCTAAATGCATGCTATAGTCTAAATAAAACTACGGGCAAATAGGAAAATAGCAAATTGAATGAACATTTAAAGTACAAATTATATTGATTAACATTATCTACAATGTAATTTCTCAAGGCAGCAACCTTCTGCACAACTGCTCAACTAAATATCCCAAAGATTACATGACCCATTACAAAACTAAATAAAACTACACCTAACTACTTAAAAAAAGATATAGCCAGCAAGTGTTGGGCTAAGAGAGAAGAAAAAAAGAAAAAAGAAGTGATCAAACCCTAACCTTAGCCTGCTCGAGCTCACAGCCTACAGAGGTTGAAGGAGAGATCTCTATTCTAAGTTACAAACATAGCTTATATACTCAGTCCTAATTCCTTGTACCAGAGAAGAGTAAACCCTAATTTTTCTAGCAGATGTGGTACTATTACAACCCTTGGATGCTTTGGAATGTGTGTCTCAAGATTAGTGCCTCGAGATGTGTGCCCTAGACTTGGGGAAATCCCCAAAAGGTCCTTGAGTTATGACTGAGAAGTGGAGAGCCTGAGATTTGTGAGGTTGGCTTCTAAACATTAATTCTCTCACGTGGCTTACAGAGTCCTCGCGAGGTAAGAATTAGCTTGGAAGGTTTGTTCACTCATGCAGGTGGACTTTGCATTATTGTGCAGATGCGCTGGCTTTGAATGCACTCGCGCAGTAGAGTTTGCAGTGCTTAGCATGCTCGTGTAGTAGGGCTTCAGAATCTCCTGTCATGAGGTACTCGTGTAAATTCCTTTACATCTCGGTCGGTATAGGGTTAAGCTTCTAGGCGCGCGAGAGCTGCGCGAGAGAACTTCTGGAGCTCTCTCTCCTTCATAGCCATGAGTGAACCTTGCGATTTAGTTATTCTTCTTTGTGAAGATTGGCCTCGTGAGATAGTGCGCGGGGTTGATATAAGCTTTGATCCTCTCAAGAACTTCACGAGCTAGATTTCTGAAGGCTTAGTGCGCGAGAGCTCCGCGAGTTCTTTAATTGTTGATTGCGGCTGAAGTGCACGACTACTTCGCGAGAGGTTACTATGTGGTAATCCCTTCACTGAGCTGTGCCACTTCTTCATGAGCTCTATTGTGCTGCATGTAACATCCACACGAGGGAGCTTTGTTGCAACTTTAACCACGTGAGGAAACACCTCAACTGTGCGAGTTAGTTCATTTGCTCTTCTGCTGCTATGCAGTTGTTGCTGTTTTAGCTCTCTCCACTCACATTTATACTTCTTTCATCTGCTGGACTTTCTTGGTCCATTATGACATGAAAAATAGTCACCATGGTGTGTACCACCAAGGTTTCTCATCAATCTCTGGCTCAGCTGTCATACTTTGCTTGAATTCTCTTTCTTCTTGGCATCATAAGTATGGACTTTGTGTTAAGCTGCATAATTTATTACTAACTTCAAAACACACTTAAACAAAAGTTATTAGTTAGCTTCAGGAGTAGCACAAGCTAGGTTAAGAGGTGAAAAGTAGTACTTTTTAGTAAATAACAATACACAACTGCCTTCAAGTGTACTTTCTTCTCCTTCCACCAAATGTCAAACCAACTCTTCCTTCTTAAACTCCTTCATCTTTACCTTCTGAAATCTTAGAGTGAGGGTCAAATTGAATCAGGTTATTAAGTTTTGGGTTCAAATTCTCTAATTTTTTTGTTAAAGAAAACTTGGATTTTCAAAGCTCAAATGGTGTGAATCAAGGGCAGTTCAAAGGTGAGAAATTTTTAAGCTCAAATTGTCCAAAGGATGGCCTTATATCATGTTTTGGGTGTCATGAGTACTGTCAAGTTGTTTCAACTTGGAGTGCATAACTTCTAGTGAGCAACAATAGGTTCAATCAGTCCTTAGAGCAGAAAAATTTGTCAACACACTCTTCAAAATATATATATATTTTTTGCAGGCCCAAATCTCACTGGGTATGGTCTTCCATCAAATTCCTGGGGTATATCCTCACAATTTTCTCTCTTTTCAGGTTAACTAAGCACCAATTTTGAAAAATTCTTGACATTTGCTTCATGAAAGTGTTAGAGCTACAACAATTTTCAGTTTTTAAAAAGTTTTTAATTTTTTCTTTTTCCAAAAATCAGGTGGGAATTAATTTTATTTTCAAAAAATTTATCCAACATTGCTGCACTAGCATTAACTATTTCATTGGCACACCCTGCCATACCCCCAAAACTAAGATGAACATTGTCCTCAATGTTTACACAGTGACTAACTAGGGGTAGCAGGGTGAAACAAGAAAAATGACCAGCAAAGTAAAAGCTATATGCAACAAAGAAGAAAAATAAAAGTTCAAAACTGAATATATGTGTGCAACCGTGAGATTTGTGATGATCCCATCACAGCGATGCGCTCGCTAACAAAAATATAGAGTCGCCACCTGGAGCTTTTGGTGTCTCGGAATACCTATATCATTTTTATAAGCACCGAAGTGCCACAAATATGACTCTGAATCCAGTCCACACCAAAGGCTCTTGGGTAGGGGCTTTGGTTATCGATCGGGAAGGTGTTAGGCACTCGATCAACCCGCTTATCGCGATCTCTACTAATGGCCAAAATAAAAATAAAGTAAAAGAAAAGAAAATGGTTTCCTCTTACCCAAATGGACCTTAAATCCTATTTGTGTCCCTCCATTCCTATTGAAAATTCGGCGGCGTAACGGCACAAACGGGAGGATGGGAAATGCTAAAAAGAGATAGGAGAATGAAGGAGAGAGCCGGAGCCCTTAGGCCCTTGTAGCACCATAGGAGAGCCTTACGTGGCTTACTTTGATGAGCTTTTGAAGGCCTTGTATGGTATGGAATGGGATTCTAACTCCTAAGGCTTAAAGCTAAGAGGTAGAGTGAGGGGTCTAGGGGGTAGCACACACCTAGGCTAAGGGTTTTGGATGCAAGAATAAGCTTGAAATGAGGTTGGGAGATTCTAGAATCCCATTCCATACCATTATGTGAAAATGGGGCACAAAAGGGAGGAAGAACTTCTCACTGTGAGCTCTTTCTCTCTTAAGAAAATTTCTCAACCCTTAAAACCAAGGAAGGGGGGCTCTATTTATAGGAAATGGGTGGATTAGGAGACCATTTAGATGCTAATTTGGATTAGTAATTAGGTAATCTTGCATCTAAGGATTCCTAGGGATTTTGGACCCTTGAAAGGTGTGAAAAGGTCCTCCAATGGTGTATGATAGGGAGGGGCCTTAAGTCACCTAATGGGTTGCAAATAGGGTACAAATGGGTGCAACAGATCTATCAAAACACACCCCAAAGACCCAGGTGGTCAACAAGTCAAACCCCAAACACGAAATTCGGGGTAAAACCAGAGGTTACTGTTTATATGCCTGACACAACTATTAGTTACGCCAGGCAAATGTACAGTAAAACATAGCTAAATAGTCGCCTAGAAGTTGGCTTCGTGAGGGTGGGGTCCACTTCAATGCTGGCACAACTATTAGTTGTGCCAGGCTTAAATCCTGGGAAAGTCGCTTGGCGCAACTAATAGTTACGCCAAGTAAAAATATAACTGGCACAATTATTAGTTACGCTAAGCCATTTCTGGGGAGAAATGGTCTTGCGCAATTATTAGTTGTACCAAATCCCTAGGTGGGCAATTGAAATTACTCTTTTACCCTTCGGGTTCGAACTGCCATATCTTTTGGTGTAAAGCTCTGATTGGGGCGATTCTTGGCTTGTTGGAAAGCTGATGACTTCTACTTTTCAATGGTATGAGATTCAGTCATAGTAGAAGGCTGTAGCTGGTCCTGGTGCACAACTCCTCTTCTAAGGCTTGGAAGGGTTAGGTCTAGGCTCAAAACAGATTTTAAGGGTGGTCAAGATTAGTATATAAGGGTTTGGGAAAGTTCTTAAGGGATCTGGAATGATTCCTAAGGGTTTGGAAGGGCTCCTAAGGGTTCTAGGGTGGTTCCTAAGGGTTCCATACATGCCATCAACAACTCGAAAGCGTGCCTCACTTGAAATGTGTTTCGATCAGGCCTTGGGCCAAATATAGGTGTCTACAGATGCCCCTCTTTGGTATACGATCACTAATGATCGAATGCTAAAGAAAAGAGACATCCGAAGAGGCCCAAGGCATTACTGATGGGTCCTCTGTATTCAGAACGAACTTCAAACATCAGATGAGTAACATGGTGAGAAAATGAAAGCCCTGGATCTCAAGCTAAACATTCGTTTCTCAAGGTAATTGGTCCGCAAGTGTTATTGGGCATAATCAAGGTGGAACGAGTTACAAAAGCCCTATATGCCAGGCCAAACATTCACTTCTCGAGATGATTTTGAAGGTATTTGATATTTAAGATTCATTCTGAATGCAACAGCTTTGTAAGTAAGAGGAGTGATCGACCCACATTCAAAGATAGGAGCGAAGTAAACATATGCAAGGCTCCACAGTTTGTGCCCAATCCTACGAGGCATTTGATTGCCCCATCTGACTATTCACGGGTGCTCCTACAGAAAACAAGGTTCGAGGTCTTTGGGTGAACCCATCGATCTCGAAGTTTATTTAGCATGATTGCCCGAGCAAAGTGAATAGATGTCACAACGCTTTTTGAGGAGGGCGTGCCATTTTTGAAAGCACGCCCTAGATCAACATGACCTAGAGTATCCAGCTTCAACTACCTTGAACAGATCCAACTAAACATTGGGGTGTCTCCCTAAAGGGACATCCAATCCCGATCTCTGTCAACAATGATCATAAACATTATTTAACTATGCGTAATCATGCACCCATCAGGGGCAATAACTAACAACAAAGGCGATGGAAGCCCCAACCTGGACCCACTTGAGTACAATTTATGAGGATAAACGACCATCATACGGATACCTAGATGCATGGCGTACACTTTACAGGGATACCGCTGCCCATACAGGTTTTAAGCCTACAGAAAAATAAAAGGGAAATGAACCCTTCTGGATGCATGGTTGCACATAGCTTGATTGATATGTAATTTCATTCTCAACGGGTTGGTCTCAACCAACGATTGACCTTTCTCCAAGGAATCTGAAGCTTAAGACACTTAAGTTCATATGAATCCAAAACAGAGAGCTTAGATTGAAGATTTAGCAGTGGAGTCATCCCGATCAAAACATTGACGGTTTGATCCAAGACGAACCTTAGATCTAAGGACATTAGTTTTGCACAGCTGTGTTGCCGATAAAATATTGACATTTTACCGCATTGAAGATACGCATGTGAGTAGCTGTGCATGAAAATTTCACAAATTTCTTTTTTTTCTTTTTCAAAATGAATTTCATTCTCCCCTTTTTTTAATAGACCTGATGTCGGTGGTGGGATGCTTCATCTGATTTGTCTATCGCTAAGAAGTTGCCTGCTTTGAGGCTTTGGACCGTTTGATGTTCTTGCACATCCTTGAGAAAATGTCAGTCCCTTTTTTGTTTATATAGGTAACAATAAGCATCCTAATTAACAGAAGGAGAAACAAATTTTTACCTATATTTTTTATTTTCAAGATTTATATATATTTTTTGGATTTTTATTTTTAGAGATTTTTTTATTCTTTTTCTTTATTTTTGAGATGGAAGTACGATGTTGTAACTATGTACATGGGAAAGAATAGAAATATATACACACCGACACTTTTTTTTGTATTTGAATTTTTCTTGATTTTTTTGTTCTTTTTTGGCTTTTCTCTTTTTTTTTTATAATGCCTTACAGTGAGGTGAAGTCACGGGTCCCACTTTGGGCATAGTCGAACCTCTTTTATGTAGTCAAACCTAAGTGAGTTTCTAGATTTTAGCAAAGCCGGAACGTTAATCCCTTTGGATTGAGCCAAACCTTTCTCCTTACCTTGTGTCATATGTTTGATAAAGCAATTTCACAAAGACAATTCTGGTCGGGACCCGTCTTTAACTAACATGAGCGGCCCGACCGAAAAAAGGTATCAAAGAGAGTAACCAAGAGGGATCCTCAAGCATCAATCTTCTCAATCAGTGCAAACCTTTCTTTTCTTATTTTTCTTCTTTTTTTATTTATCTCCATTTTTACTCGTGGCTTTCTTTTGGGTTTTCACCACGTCCATGGGTTTAGCTCTCTTACCCCAAGCGCCCTTTCAGGTTTTCACCTGGTCAGCACAAACTCGTTGTTTTTACCCATAACGCCCTTTCGTGTTTTCACTATGTCCATCTTGCTTTGAGCTTGTATTTTTATTTTATTTTTCTTTCATTTCATTTTTTCTTAAAAGCCACAAAAGAGAAGTCGATTCCGTCATTGTCGGCCAGATGGGGTTCTGGTGTCGTCCCACAACTTGGCTTGTGTTGACTTAACAGATACTATGACTGCTTGTGAACCTCAAAAGAGGGCTTCCTTCAGGGTGTAGCTTGGCCATGGATTAGGTTAGGATTTGAAGGTATGCTGGGCTAAAAGGGTTTTCGTGATATGGCTTTAGTTTTCTCAACATACTTCCTTCCTTGGGGGTTTTACTGTACATGCCCCGTGATTCTTCTATTTTTTCGTTCTTTTTGCTCCATTTCTAGCAATCTCTTTTTTGGGGTTTTACTTTTCGAATTTTTTTGGATTTTGATGGTAACTTTACTTCCCCTTTTTGTATATGTACACACTTCTTTTTTTTGGGGAAGGGGTTCATTGAAACAAAGGCCTAGGCTCGAATGGGGTAGCAAAGGATATTATCATTTTTAGGGTTACTTTTTGGCTACTGTGCTTGGAATGATGGCCTCTTTTGGGTGGTTCTTAAGCAATTATGTATCTATTTCACTAATACTTACCTTATCGTGATAGACTAAGAGTAGAACCATTGGACGTATCCAGCATTGATGGGCTCAGGAAGATGATCTCCATCCATGGTGGCGAGGCGGATGGCATATCCTGGCAGCACTCCTCGAAAGACGTAAGGCCCTTCCTAGTTCAGCTTGAACTTCCCTCTCGGATCGGCATGGAGGGATGGAAAGATCTTTTTCAACACAGTGTCTCCTATCTTTAGATCTCGACTACGAGCATGTTTATTGTAAGCGTGTGCGATTTTCCCCTGATAAACTTGAGTGTGACACAAGGCTAGGAGTCTCTTCTTGTCCAATAAGTTTAATTGTTCGAAGCGGGATCTCTCTCTTTCTGCTTTAGGTAAGCTTGATTCCATAAGGATTAGGAGCGAGGGTACTTCGACCTCAACTGGTAGGACGGCTTCAGTTCCATACACAAGGGAGAATGGTGTTTCCCTGTAGCGGTACGAATTGACATTCTGTAGGCCCACAAATCAAATAGCAACATTTTACTCCAATCTTGGTAAGTGACGACCATTTTCTCAAGGATGCGGACGACTGTCTTGTTCGCAGCTTCCACGGCTCCATTAGTTTGAGGCCGATTAGGTGACGAGCAATGGTGCTTGATTTTGTATTACTCGCAGAAGGCTCGGATGGGCTTATTCACAAAGTTTATGCCGTTGTCTATGATAATATCCTTGGGTACTCCAAATCAGCACACAATATTGTTTTTGAGAAACTTCTCGACGTGACTGGCCGTAATGTTGGCATATGATGCTGCTTCTACCCACTTGGTGAAGTATTCAATGGCGACAAGGATGAACTGATGTCCGTTTGATGCATTTTGATTAATCATTCCAATGACGTCAAGGCCCCAGGTAGCAAATGGCCAAGGAGTGGCCATGCAGTGAAGACCGATGGCAGAGCGTGTATTAGACTGGAGTGCTCCTAACACTTATAGCATTTCTGGACATGTTTGCAGCAATCTGCTTCCATAGTAATCCAAAAGTATCCCTGCCGTAGAATTTTCTTAGCAAGCATTTGACCACTGACGTGGGCTTCGCATACTCCCTCATGGATCTCCTTCATGATATCGATTGCTTCACTTTCTGTAAGGCACCTGAGTACGATGTTATTGTAGGACTGCTTGTAAAGGCACACCCCGCAAATGACATAGCCTGTCACTAGACGTTGAATAGTTCTCTGATTTGTCTTGGATGTACCCTTAGGGAAGGTTAGTGTCTCGAGGAAATTCTTGATATCTGAGAACTAAGGTGGCTCATCATCAGGCTTTGTAGGTTCCTCAATCTGGAGGCAGAAGGTCGGCTCATTCCTCTGCTTGATCATGATCGGCTTCATCTCAGCACCATACAGGATTTCTATCGTTGATGCTAGCATGGCTAGTGCATCGGCAAAGCGATTCCTTATCCAGGGGACATATGAGAATTTCACGTCTTAGAAGTAAGCTATCAGATCCTCGAGGTGTTCATGATAGGAGATCAGTTTCTCGTCTTTCATCTTTCAGTCACCATTCGTCTAGCATATGATTATCTGTGAATCACCAAAAACTTGGAGGTGAGTTACATTCAGATCGAGAGCCGCCTGTAGACTTGCTGCACAAGCCTCATACTCAGACAAGTTGTTAGTGCAAGGGAAGTTGAGCTTGATAGAGACGGGTACGTGGGATCCTTTCGGTGAAATCAGAATTGTGCCAACTCCCTGACCCTCGACATTTGCTGTCCCATCAAAGTGCATTACCCATGATTCCTCTGCTTCTTTTGTATTGTCTTCTGTCATGAATAGAATGTCGTCATCAGGGAATTCAGTTCTCAAGGGCTCATAATCTGGCAAAGGATGATTAGCGAGTGCCTGCCCCTTAATCGATTTTTGAGTGGTGTATGTGATGTCGAACTCAGATAATAAAAGCTATTAGTGCCCGATCTGCCCAGTGAGAGCTGGCTTTTCGAATAAGTATTTCAACGGATCCATGCAGGCTAAAAGTAGAACAGCTAGGGATAGCACGTAATGGCGGAGCCTCTTAGTAGCCCATACAAGAGCCAGACATGTTTTCTCTAGATGAGAATAGCGCGTTTCATAATTAGTAAACTTCTTGCTTAGATAGTAAATGGCATGTTCTCTTCTTCTTGTCTCGTCATGCTGACCTAAGACACATCCCATCAAAACTTTTGTCGTGGAGAGATACATCAAGAGTGGTCTCCCTGGCTCGGGTGGCACCAACGCAAGTGGGTTAAGGAGGTAGCTTTTGGTTTTATTGAACGCTGCCTGATAATCGTCATTCCATTCAATGGGTGAGTTCTTCCGAAGTAGCTTAAATATTGGCTTGCAGATTGGGGTTAGTTACGCAATGAACCGACTGATATACTGTATTCTACCCAAGAACCCTTTAACTTCTTTCTCAGTAGATGGTGGTGGCATTTCTGTGATATGTTTGACTTTGATTGCGTCGACCTCGATCCCTCTCCTGCTAACAATGAATCCCAACAATTTCCCGGACATAGCGCCAAATGCACACTTCTATGGATTCAGACGTAACCTGTATTTTTTCGGCCTCTCAAACAGCTTCTGAAGGTTTACCAAATGATCGCTTTGCTCTAATGATTTGGCTATCATATCATTGGCATACACTTCAATTTCTTGGTGCATCATGTCGTGAAATAGTGCAGTCATAGCTCTCTAGTATGTTGCACTAGCGTTCTTCAGCCCAAATGGCATGACTCGGTAGCAAAAGGTGCCCCAAGGCATGACAAACATAGTCTTCTCTCGATCTACCTCTGCCATCTTAATCTGATTGTATCCTAAAAATCCATCCATGAAAGAAAGCAGCCTGTGATTAGCAGTGTTATTGACCAAGATGTCGATGTGCGATAATGGAAAATCGTCCTTCGGGCTCTCCCTATTCAAATTTGTAATATCAATGCACATGCAGACCTTTCCATCTTTCTTCGGCACAAGCACGATATTGGCTAGCCACTGTGACCACTTGGATACCATGAGAAACCCTGCATCATACTGCTTGATGACCTCATCTTTGACTTTCAACATCCACTCGAGTCAGAGAAGTCGCAGCTTAGGCTAAACCGGCTTCACATCAGGGTAGAGAGGCAACTCATGCTCGACCAAATCAGTGTCCAAATCAGGCATGTCCTCGTATGACCAAGCAAAAACTTCTTTGTATGACCGAAGGAAGTCGATCATGCTTTTTCTTTCTTCGGGAGATAGCGACGTTTCGATCTTGGTAATGCGGGGAATCTCCTCAGTCCCTAGATTAACATCCTCAGTTTCCTCAACAGTGGGGGTAGGGCCATGCTCAAAGTCGGCAAACCGGCCAAGGAGCTCATTGGGGAGCTCCTCCAAAGGATTATCCTCATCCAGGCTCGTAACTCCTACCTCTTCTTATATTTCAATAGGAAAGGGGTTGATTTTATGTGGGACAGGTATTTCAATTACAACATCTTTTTATGGAACTTTATCTAAAATCTTAAAAGACAATATTTTTGGGTTTTATATTTTCTCTATGGTTTTGAGATTTTGTATTTTTTTGGAGACAGACCCTTGCTAGCGTGAGTCTGTGTATATACAAGGTATTGCCTGCCAAGGGTTTATCTCACTTTTTCACTACGTGAAAATCGAAAAAAAACAACGGTCCAAAACCGTTGTAAATTTCATAAACAACGGTTTTGAGCCGTGGTGATGACCGTTGTTTATAAAGCAGTGGTTTTGCTAAACAACGGCTCAAAACTGTTGTATATTTATCTCTTAAACAACGGCCCATGTAAGTTGCTAAATTACAACGGTTATGAGCTGTTGTTCCTTACAGAAAAGGGTTGTTATTTTTCTGATTAAACCACGGTGTAAGTCAGTGGTATATGCCCGTTGCAAATGTACAACGGTTGTGAGCCGTTGTTCTTTATAGAAAAGAGTTGTTATTTTTCTGCCGAAACCACGGTCTAAGTCAGTGGTATATATCCGTTGCAAAAGTACAACGGTGTTGAACCGTTGTTAATATAGTATAAAAAGAACGGTTATGGACCGTTGTTTTTCTTGAATTTTTTTTTTTTATAAAATGCATAGCTTCTATTTTTGTTTTTGTAATTGAAACCTGTTATAACTATTATATCAATCACATATCACCGTAGAAGGGGAGAAAAACATACTTTATTCAACTGAATAAAATAATAATAAGTCAAACAAAATTAATTTAAAATTAGAAAACTGTGGCGCGAATATTGCTTGCAGTTGGTGCAATGGGAAATGTAATTGCACAAAAACATATAGTAATTTACAGTTCCTTAGAAATTTAGACAGTTAAAAAATCAACACTTTCCTAAATTATTTTACAGATCAAATGTAAACTAATTCTTTTTTATAGCTATTAAACTTGGTAAACAGCTTCGGAAACATGCAGCCGATTTGAGCAAGCAAACACTTCCATCTTCAACAGTAATATCGACACCATGCATCGAAGAGTCAATAAACATGGTCCAGCCAAATTCACTGCTACTTCTTGCATTATATTATGAGTCTTTTTCGTAACAGTAACTAATCCTCCCATGATCTGTAATATTAAACATATGAAAGACATCACAAAAAATGAATATTATAAACAAAGGCTAATCAAACTTTCGTCTCAACTTATTAGTTCCTAGCAAAACAACTATAGTCCTTATTACTTCAACAATGAAGAGAAAAAAAAAATTACCTGGATTTTGTAATCCTTAAGCAAAGGATTATCCAAAGGAAGTTGCTTGTTGATATCCATGCAATCAATGATATCTCCATTCTCTGTCTACAACAAATCGCATACAACAGTTATTAAAGCATATAATAATAAATAATGAAGATTACACTTCCTGAAAAAATTCCGTGATTAAAACGTAAAAAATTCGTGATTTAATCGCAAAACCCAGAAAAATATGCAATTTTTTCAATAAGTGGCGCTTAAATCTTTAGAAATAAACAAAACTCAAAATGGAACTTATTTCAAAAAATTAGAGCATTAATCTAAGAATTTTGTTAATACGTTCGTACCCAAAAAACTGACACATATAGTAGTGCTAAAAGCTAGAACAGATATCAAAGAAAGGTGAAAGAAAAATACCTACCGCATCAAGCTAATAAGAGATCCACCGGAAAACGCAACGGCAAAGAATCCCCTCTCCTTTACCGATGCTTCTGATAATGCTGCGATGTAATCAGCCAAATCAGTGGCAAATTCATCCAAACTATGTGAATTCTAAATTCTCTACTATCCATATGACCACCAGAAACAACCATTTTTTCCATAGGTTTCAATGGTTCTAAAGAAAACAACAAGGAAACCAAATTTCAATAAGAACACAAAAAGAGAATATATATATATATATATATATATATATATATATATATATATATATATATATATATAATTGAGAGAGCTGGTACTAGGAACCGAAACAGGCACTCGGGTATCTCTGCTTTTGCGGAAATGGTCAAGCCTTGGGAATTTCACAGCTATTTATAAGAACTCAAGTAAGTGATTTTGACATTTCAAAGATTTTGAGCTCAAAATATCAGTGCATTTCTCAAGGTTAGAGGTTTGAGATTGACGCGAGTGCCAATGCTGAATCTCGGATCCGGTGTCTTATACTAAATTCAACAATAATTCATCTCAAATCAACTACAAGATCAATTGGTTTCATGAACTTAAAGTAAACAATCAGATCTAACAAGGATGACTATCATATTCTACAAAAATGTTAGTATTAGTGCCCGACCTGTGCAACAAATGCAGTACACGGCTCAATCTCCCACCAGCAAACTGATCAAACCTCGAGAGATGCCCAGATATTTATGCGCACCAAATTAGTGAAAGGGTAGAAAGGGTACTTCCATGATTTGTCACCAATAAATATCTGTACATCTCTTGAACTTTAAACCAGTTAGGTGAATACTAACTCTGTATAGATAAGTAGTTAGTAAGTTTGTTCTATGTGCAGTTTGCCTATGTGATAAATTCAACACATACATTAAGCTCTTGTTCCAAATTAAGTATAAAAGCCCAAAAGAAATTTTGATCTGAGACACAAAAAGGCGAGCCTCTGGTTACAGACGGCTGTTGGCTAGCAAAACCTAGTAAAAAACCTTTGTTACTGGGCACACACCCAAAGTTTTACCTGTATATAAATAATGGTGTTCTTCTGCAGGCCAATATTGACAAGATTTGCATCGTATAGAGATCAAACAAAAATAATAACCTGAAAACATAAAGAGACAAACCCAGATTATAACCTGTCCTTTCCTCCAGAATTCCATGTGAAGTTGGTTCCAAGATGCCATGTTTCGAAGTTCGACACTGCACAATCAATCAATCAATAAATAAATAAATATATATATATATACACCTTATCTTTTCCGCACTCATTTTTTCCATTATTGGTTATGGCTTCTTCTAAATTGAATGGGTCCATCCAAGTCAAATTGTACGGTCTAGAAGGGTCCGAGGATGGAAAATTCCAAAAAGTACATTCAACACTGAAACTGACTCATTTACCATATCAGAACTAGATCTGTTCGGAGCTAATGGTTTTTGAACATGCTGCATTTTCAGAGAGATTTCATTCAAGTTCCTTGGGGCATCAGCTTTTAAAATAAAATGTAGAATAAAGATTTGGTTCTGTCATCTTTCTGCCATGAGAGTTGATCAGCAGACTTATCAACGGAATCGCATCAAATGCTTGTAAAGAACAACTCACCTCCGGAGGATAAGCACAAGTTGCTATTCAATTTTCAAAATGAGCTAAAATGGATGTAATAAACTTTCACAAAAGACTAGGAATGAATGGGAAAGTTTTAAGGATTTTTAGGTTTGATGAGAATAGATGGGGTAGGGCCCACAAAAGGGTACATGGCCATTATAAAAACCTAGAGGAGTAATATAGGTATATTCAAGATCAGCAAATAAAACACAAAGTTAAGATAGATGTCAACCACAATTGATCCTAATATAGGTATATTCCAGATGGGCCTTCAGCTTCTGTACATGATTCTGTACCAGAAGGTATTGGATCAAATGTGTATCAATTTTGAAGGCTTGAAGAAGCTTTGGTAGTTGTATGTATGAACTATATGAAGTGACATAATTGTTCAGCAAAATAGCTACAAGTGATTCTTTTCTGGTTGGTATTACTACAATACCACTTTATGGTACAGCCAAAAGGAAATATCTGTTGACTCTTTTACATCGATGTTGGTCGATTTTCGTCCTAATTTGCCATCGAGATCATGGCCTACTATCAGAGGTCAAATATTGCTTACACATGGCACACATCCCCAAAAGTGAACGTGAACTACGTTTGATGGTGTGCTATGATCACTTTCACATTTTGTGATGTGTGATCCATGGAATCAAGATTGAACCGTATGATGAAAGGCTTATGATCTCAAGACCTATGGTGTGAAAAGATTGGGATGAAAAATGATCATCATCTTAGTTCAAACAATCAGCAAAATTTTCCTTTGTTCAAGTGTAGTGGCTGTAACTTAGAGTAAGCTAAGGGATGCCCTCCACACCATGGCATTAGTATTTCATGGATTACAGGGCATCCCGTTATCGTAGAAGAAGAGTGGCTACTCGAACTCATGAACCTTGGGAAGCAAACCCAAGCGTCAACAAGTGCCACAACCCCTTGGTGGGTTCTGGGTTTGCCACAGGTGATCAACTGGGTAATCTTATGTAAGGTGTTAGCCAACAGGTAATCTATCACTCAAGGGGAAGGGTTTGAACACCTTTCTCACTAGGATCAACAAACAAGCTTTAAAAACAACTATCTAAAAGAAACAATCAAATTATATTTTTGGTTTAAAAATAATCCTACGCTTAACAAATCAAAGTCACATTACAATGACAAACCACAACCTATGTTTAATTATAATTTTAGTGCTCATAAAAATATGTGCATCTGCCAAGATTGGCTGAGGGAAATTGATTAGTGGGGCTTGGGTCCGATGTTTAATACCAGCTCTTTGGGCTAAAGCACAATCCACACTGCCACGAGTCATTGGTTCCTTTTATACAAATTCCTGTAATTAAGCATGTTTTTCAAAGCATGGTAACACTGACAGAAAATATAAGATACCAACCGATTGATTTTTAGTAGTATACAAATGCATTATTGTTTAATAAGAAAAAGAAATAAAATTTTTCATTACCAAAATCTCCAAGGATCCATATAAGGTTGGACATAACTCTCAGCTGGAGGAAGAAGGCCAAACATAGCCCCTGTTTCCTCCAAGAAAGGTCTCATCTGTATCACAAGAAACAAATTTTCTGGTTAGTCAGCAGAAATGGTGATGAACTATCTATTTTCAAAATGATATATTTTACGCAAAACTGAAACAAGTAAATGTTCTTAAGCATATATAGATGCCAAATAATACATTTGCACGACGGGACACCACCATATATAGGGACCATTTTTAGCTTCCCGTGCTGCTTCGTGGCGTTTTTAGATAGACACCTATTAACATCGTTGAGTAAATGAGGATTGGATTAATTAAGAAAATTTGGGGTGAGACAGCAGTTTCATGGGGTGTGGATAACAGTATCCCATCTTTAATTCAATCTCAGACTTCTTGATCAAATTTACATTTGGAAGGAATTTTTTTCAACGGGTTATCAACGGTTGAAAAAATCAGGTTTGGACATGTCCTGTAGCAGAAGACACCAACTTGATCAGCAGACTTATCAACGGAATCACATCAAATGCTTGTAAAGAACAACTCACCTCCGGCTTATCAAAACTCGATCAGAACTTCTCCATCAAACCCATGATGAGTATAGGAACAGAAACCCCGTCCGATTGGTTGGGAAAGGCTCTTACGGTGCTCAATTTAGATTTCTTCCAACGGGTTCTATCAGCAGTGAAATCAAAGTGCGAAACAGGACATGATCGTGTAATCTTGATCAACTACGCACATAATTCTCTTTTCATACTTTAATATTTGGAGTTTAAAGTTTAAAAACTAATATAAATTACCTTGTTAAACTTAGCTAGTGTCTCCATCAACAATTCCATCAGCAACCACACATAGGACAGCTACAACGGTGATCAAATGGAACAGAAACATCAACACAATGAAAGTGCACATTATATGTTGTTGGGAAGCGAGGTAGCCCTCTAAAACTTTCATGCGGGAGTTTCTCTCGAGAACCCTATGGATTTGTCACAATTTTCATTCTCGCCTTCGTATGAGTCCTAAAATTTGACAATTTGATACCACCTCTTAGACAGGGGTCTAATCCCGAATTAGTGTAGACCAATCCATTTTGAGTTTTAAGCTCAAATTTGGAATGGAGGCCACTAGATTAAACTTTAGAGACTATTTTCATTGGATCTTTGCCCAGTGGAGATGCCCTCGAGCGTAAAGCATTGAGGTCAAGGGTTTATTTCCCATGCTTACCTATGAAAAAAATGGTGCCATCTCATATAAATACCTCATAAAAATGTGATGAAATGAGATCACTCCCACCATTTAGGTATCCTACAGTATTTTTTTTATACTCAAATTATCAAAATAATCCACAATATTACCTTTAAGTTGTGTTTGGCACTACTCTTTCAGACCAAAGAGTGGCTCTTTTGATTTTTGGCTCCAGTGAGGAGCCAAAAATCTGTTTTTTGCCATTGTAGTTTTCCACCCCACCCACTCTGATAGGGAGCTATTTTAAGTGATAAAATAGCTCTCTGCCTGCTCCTCACCAGAGAAGATAAAACTTGTAATGGCAGGGAGCTGCATACAAACCCAAAACGCACTCTTTATCTTGGATTTTTTTTTTTTGTAAGACATGTATGAAAAATTACAATTAACAAGAAAGCTAGAAGCCCGATCTGTGCCCACAAGGACCCGCCTAAGTTAGGGTTAGGGCTGGGCATATTAAATCTTGCCTAAGTTCGGGCTAGGCTAGGGCCTAACCTTAGCTAGGTTTTAAGGGGGGTGGGACCTGAACATGGCCTGTTGACAGCCCTAACTACGATTCAAAGTTCATGCAAAACTAAAGGGCTGGTATTACATGCCCTCTCCTATGCTTTAGAAATATTGAAAAATATAGACTGATATAAATTCGTACCAGCTCGGTATAAACGGTTAAAAAGATGATTAATACCCGTTATTAATCGGGTTTAAACACTTTGAAAGATTTCGTTGTAATTGTTTGTTTAGGAAATTTTTGAAAAGCTAATCATAGGCTCTTCTCGCCTTCAGAACAATAGAGCCGTTATGCTCATTATTTTGGCATAATCATAGAAACGGGATTGGGAAGAAAGCGTTTTGCAGTAATATACCGAAACGGAAAATTTTTGCATAATCAGGATGTACCATATTCCGATGTCCTTGAAATCCATGAATACTAGTTTGAAATCCATAAATACTCAAAATTTTGAACCCAGAATTTCCGTGGAGTCCTGATTACGCAAGAGTTTTTGAATTAGTATAATAGTGCAAAACTTATATAACATGAATCCTCACTTCACTAAGTGCCCCATTATTTTCACAAAAACCTTCTAATCTTAATGTCGCTTTACGAAGATAGACATCTTCTGAGATCATTCTAGTGGTAGGAACAAAGCTTCAGGTGATAATAACAAGAATGGGATTGCAAATTCAAGAAAGAGGAGATGTGAGCAAGGGAGTGCCACTCGTCCAGCCAGACGGTAATCTCTTCTGGTTCAATCGCCCTCGTTTGATCCTCCACCTCATCCACTTTGTTCTTTTCCAGGTACCTTTCCTCCAAGAATCCACCTCCAAAAAAATTTGAATTCTACACTTCACATTGTGGGCTGCACTTGATCTCTTGAACCATTGAACTGATATATACTGTTTGTGTTGTTCAAACTCGTAGAACGCCTTTCAGCTCGCCTTCTTCATTTATAGTTGGGTAAGCCATTTGATCCAACAAAATTTCTTTTGACCTTTATACGAGCCTTAATTTTGATTTTCGAGTTTAACATGAACATGATCGGTATCTATTGTTTGCAGTATGAATTCGGTATGCATTCTTGCTTCCACCGTCGCCTTGAAGACGTGATCATCAGAATCTCCATGGGGTAAAATCTCTTCCTATTCATGTTGTAGTCCTATTTATGAAGTATTGTCCCTGCTAACGATCAACTTGAATGGTGTTGGATCAGGGTCCTTATACAGTTTATATGCAGCTATGTTACGCTCCCGCTTTATGCACTCGTAACACAGGTAATGAGTTGTTTTGATCGATTCGCATCTTGGGGGAAAATGAGCACAAGATGATCGAATTTGCGAATGAGATAATTTAATTTTTGTCTCATTTGCGAATTGGAGTCATCAGAACAACCCCCCTTGTAGTTTTGAAAACAGTTTCAACTTCTGGTAATATGGTAAACTTAACCTTCATTGATTGCAAACAGATGGGTTCCAACATGAAGCCCACCATCTTCAATGAGAGAGTGGTTGTTGCCCTAAAGAAATGGCACCACACAGCAAGAAAACACATAAAAGAGAGCCGAAGGTCGGGGAGCGTGACCCCACTGTCAATTAGGCCGGGAACACCGACACACAGCCAATCTCCAGTTCATCTCTTACGCCATTATCGGAATGAGGTGGATAGCCAACTAGCTTCTCCACGGTTCTATAACTCGGACAATGAACGATTTGAGTCACCCTCTCCGGTGCACCACTCTTCGAGTCACAACCATTGGAATCAGGCTGTAGCAGAGCAGGAGAGAGAAATGCAAAACCCATCTCAACACGAAATCAAGATACATTCCGATGCTTTCTCTTTCGACAAGAGATCAAGAAAATAGATTATGGCATCTCTTCCAAATCCATTTATGAAATGAATGGTGCTCCTTTGTTAGGCGGCAACGGAACAGATGGGGACAGTGTCGTTATCGTATTGGAGGGATGCATTTTTTGCAATGTTACAGAATTTTCTCGTAAACGGATGTAATTATAAACCTCATCATATATTTGTATTATATGGATGATAAATAATATTGTTAGTTTTCTCACAAGTCTCTGTCCTAGTTCATATTTTTTATTAAAACTCGAGTTTCAGTAGAAGAAATGAAATGAAAGATATGGTAGAATTAGGACAGCTATTGTATGCTATTGTATGATGTGTACCCAATGCTAGATGCAGAGGAACATAATAGATAGATAGATATGAACATAATGAGCTGCCCAACCATTCAACTGTGAAATGAACAGAGAAATACATTTAAAGTAGATGGGATAGAGCTGTGATGAGGATAACGATGCGAGAAATATAATTAAAGGTCTATTTTATCAGACCCAATTTAGAACACCTGTCAGATTCATGAACTGCCTGATACTTAAATCATCTCCTTCGTAAGCTAAGGTGGTCGGTCTATTTGGCCAACAATAAAAAAAAAATGCATTTCCAGCATATGGTCGTGAATAAAATGATTTCAGATAGGATGTTTTTTTATCTTATTCACGATATGGCGGCTTTGAATTGGGTGATTTACAAATCACATCTATCCAAACAGGGTGGAGGCATTTGGTAAACCTCACAAATAAGCAAATTTTAGATATTGTGTGATTTTGAACAAGGCTTTAATCAATTAAGATCTCAAGAGATTTTTAATTATTTTAAATATTTTCTAAGTACTTATAAAATCTTAATCAATCTTAACTTGCTTAAGATATAAGATACACATCATAATATGTGTATCTCTCCCTTATCAATCTTAAATATTCTCTATTAATCATCTCAAAAAAAAAAAATAGTCCTTATTAATAATGACCAGAGTTATGGTGCTCCGTGGAGCAGAAATTAACTGACCATTGCAGTTACCACTTTTGGTAGATGGCCATTTCACTTATGTGGGATGCATAATTAATTAAATAATTCCAACTTAATTACAAAAATTATTGGGTTCTATGTAGTCAAATATTGGCTAAGTTGACCGCGTCCTAGTTGACACTGTAAAACCCCTCATTCATGAGTTTTATATATGTAATGAGGTTATTTCTTTTCAATAGTTAATACCCAAATCAAATCTAAGTAATGACAATAAATATTTCTAATTTTCCATACCTTCATAATAGATTAATAAGATTTCTAAATCTTTTATCAAACCTAGGGTAATTATCAGCAGGAATTTGTTTAAAAGGTTGGGCCAGTTAGTCAGTCGCCCCATACTAATTTTATTTATATAGCAGATGGAGGAGCCCTTACACTGAGCAAAAACAAAAATAAATGTAAAATAAAATTAAAAACAAAAGAACTAGTGCGGAGCAACTGACCTAATTACTAAACCGAATCCCAATACCGAAACCGAACGTGTCCGAACCGCACCCAAAACCAAAAAAAATTGAACTGATCTGAACTGAGTCCAATCTAGATTGGTTTCTGTTTAGGGTGGCAAAAAACGAAACCGTGGGGGTAGGATGAGGGATGAGTAAACTAAAAAATATGAAGAAAAATCGAAAAAAAAAATCGTAATACTGAAAAACTGAGGAAATATATTAAAAACATTAGAAAAGTAGGTAAAATACCCACACCCAACTGAAGCCGAACAAAAAAAACCGAAATATTTCGGTTTTCGTTTCGGTTTAAACACTTGATGTATTTATCAAACACTATATTGGCCATGATCCCATCAAGCCACAAAGCACTCTAATGCAATTAATTTCTTTTTAGCAACAAAATATAATTGTTTTCACTAACAAAATTCCCCATTGGTGAACATGAATGCATTATTCAAGAGTGACCAGTGCTAAGGCTATAACTCATAATATAATTTTCAGCAGTCCAAAAAACAAGATGAGTGTGAAATTTGTGAATAACTAAACAGAGATTTGAGGTTTCACATCAATGAAAGATCTAAAAAACAAAATTCAATAAAAAAAACTACAAATCTAAATGAAGTTAGAGGGTAGAAATAAACCTGTGATGAGCAGGAGCAGCAATCGCCTGGATAGAGAGAAAGGCTCGATCTGTGTGTGTCGTGCTAGAGGGGAGATTTAGAGAGGGAGAGAGAGGAGAAGACGAAGAGCTCTTATTTTGTGGGTAGAATCGTGCATCAACAAACACCTAAGAGATCTGAATCAAACAACAAAAATATATTATTTTCTAGTGAAGAAGAAGTACAAAGAGAAAGAGAGAGGGGTATATGGGGGCTTGCCTTTGTGGAAACAGATTTCTTCATAGGCCTTCGTCGTTGCCTTGTGCAAATCTGACAGGAAACTAGAACAAAAAGAAATCGTTTTCGATTTTGCTAGGGCCTTTGTCGGGGAAGAAATCGTTTTCGATTTTGCTGGGAAAAAGAATAAAAAGAAGATGAAGAACAGTAAGTTTTAGGGCTCCCGTGCGAAGAGGGGAAGATGAAGAATAGTTGGTTTTAGGGCTCCCGTGCGAAGAGGGGTTTAAGATTTTTGGAAGAGGAAGAAGATGGGTTTTAGGGCTCCCGCGCGAAGAAGTGGAGTTTTCGGGCTCCCGCGCGTGGTGAAACGAAGGGGTTTGCTCAAATTTTGGTATATAAAGGATGATGGTGGTGCCCATTACTTTTATAAAGTAAGGTCACGGGTTCAAACCCCCTTACTTTTACTTTAGAGGGTCATTGCATGTAAATTACCTCTGATTTGGGCCGTTGTTTTCTCTACAACAGCCTATAGCCGTGGTTTTTGTTAAAACGGTGGTGTTGTTTTTCCTTCATTTTCACGTAGTGTTTATAGGTTGTTTTTTTTTAGGAAACGGATGCCAAATGTTAGTCCACTCCCCACTTCCAGGGTTTGGGGCAAAGATGCCTAGTTGCATACCTGACAAGTTGCTCCTTTACCTGTTAGGAAGGAGGGTGCTGACTGATATGGCTCTTTGGAGTCAGCCTCCATCATGTTGACCCCCATTTCGTCTAAGATCATGCCCTCAAACATTAACATAGTTTTGTGGTGATTTACCATAGGCGGAGACTATGCAGGTAGGGAAGCTCGCTCTTCAAATAAGGATAGAGTGGCCAGGTCTATTTCCTAGCTGGGAAGGATGATATAGGGATTGGTGGAATGGATAGGGGCTGTGGGTTTGTGTGGGGTCAAATGGGTTACCCAATTTCGATCAATTTTCACGACCCCAGCGCTGACAAAGGATTCCCTGATGTGCGGCCTACGGTGAGGTTTCTCTTCTATGTTGATTCCTTAAGCTCTTGCAGCTACAGCGACCCTGGCTTTCTCTTTGGCCTCTCGGACCTCTTCCTCTATGGGCTTGTAGCCTAACCCGAAATGAACTTTCTGTCCCTTGGCGATCACTAGCTCTCTTTTGCCCTTTATCTGGGCCCTAGTCCTCCGCCTTTCTGCCCCATTTCAGGAGCATGGCCACCGCTGCCACCATTTTGCCTCTAGTTTTAGGAATGATGCCCTCAATGGGCTCTGGGGGTATTGCCGACACCTCATATTCGAAACTGTGGAGGTCGACATCGTCAGCGGTGTGCGGCACATCTAGCATATTGGGTTTTTTTATGCTATTGGCGGCCTTCTCTTGCTCACTGTGCCCTTCACCAATGATGGTGATAATCTTGTGCCCAGATGCAAACTTGAGTTTCTGGTGCAATGTGGAAGGTATGGCTCCAACTTCGTACAGCCATGGGAGTCCTAACAATAGATTAAATGAGGATTTAATGTCCATTACCTGAAACAATATGGAAAAGTTCTTTGGCCCGATTAACAACTCAAGATCAACTTCTCCCATTATTTCTCTCCTGGTATTGTAAAAACCTCCAGCACTGGTTCTTGTGGGCCTCAACATGCATCGATCTACTCCGATCTTTATGGCGGTTCTTAACGGGCATATATTCAATGTGGACCAGTTATCGATTAGAACTAAGGGATTACCATATTTCCGAACTCAATGGTTATATTCAAAGATTTCGAGTGGCTACCTCCTTCCTCTGGTAAGTCAGCATCAGAAAATGAAATGGCATTCGGAGCCATCACTTGGCCAATTATCTGCCAGACTTCTTCTGGGCTAACCTGAAGTGACACTTGCATATTCTTTAAAACCCCCATTAATGCTTGGAAATGGAGTGGGGACGTCATCAATAGATCCCATATAGTTATATGGGCAGGCATTCTTCTCAGTTGAGTCTCTAGTATATGCTCTTGACTCATTTTCTTGAATGGGTTCACTGTGCTATCTTTCTTCCCTCTGGTTGGGCTTGTGCTGCTGCT
The DNA here is from genome assembly GCA_021018995.1 of Chloranthus sessilifolius. Taxonomy (NCBI): domain Eukaryota; kingdom Viridiplantae; phylum Streptophyta; class Magnoliopsida; order Chloranthales; family Chloranthaceae; genus Chloranthus; species Chloranthus sessilifolius. The sequence goes on from CM037594.1 coordinate 59,093,457, forward strand.
GGGGCTTTTAGCTACTTTGATATCCTCTCAGATCGTGTGAAAAAGTCCACTGCTGCTTCTCTGTGGTTGTCAGCATTAACATCTGTTTGTTCATAACTCAGTAGGACCTGGTGAGGATCATAGGTCGGTCCCGATATTTGAAACGGTATAGCTGTCGGTGTCGGAGGCACTTGCACTGCGAGCTCAGGAGGTATGGGTAACACTTGATTTACCTCTATAATAGCTAGTTGAGTGGCCAAATTGGGCCAAATGGGGGTGATGAAGCTTGAGGGTGGTGGTACTGGGGGAAAAGGGGTAAAAGTAGGCCATTGGTAGCTGATAGGTGCTGGAGGAGGATCGGGGGTTTGATGGGCCATTAGGCAATTGACAGGGATGGTGGAGTTTGTAGGCGATTGGACTGGGGGGAATGGGGTGGGCACAGGCCATTGGTAGTTTATTGGCGGGGGAGGATTGGGGGCCTGTTGGTTCATCGGGTAATTGATGGGAGTGGTGGTGTATGGTTGATATGCATTTATGTGCACATAATTGATGGGTGTGGGTGATGGAAAGTATGCCCTTAGATCCAAGGGTTCAATTTGTGGAGTCGGGTTGGGGAAATAATCTGAAAAATTCAGGGGTTCAATCTCCCCGTTATTCCTTTCTTCAACATTTCTCGGCAATGGTGCTACATAGCCCTCCCGATCACTGATGTAATCCAACGGATCAATCTCAAATTCCTCCCCATATTCCTCTACCATCTGTTGTTCTCCAAGTGTGCTTCACTTATTGGTTGGTGGTGAAAGTTATTTAAAAATCAAAAACAGAATATAGCAGGGGATGAATCAGCACAACTTTGTAGCAAGCTACAGGGTCCTTTATAGCAAGTTTTGATAAGTAAGAGTTTGTCCCACAGGGAAAGGTGATCTAAGGCTCCAAGGGAGCCGTCTCTAGTAGTCCCTCCAAATCTTTCTACAGATCTGGCAGTCCTAAAAGGAGGGGAGTATAAGGTCACTTATTCTAAGTATTCTAATAACTAAATTACTGAAAGGATTGAGAGGATGGATGGAGTGTGGAAAATAATTATAAAAAGGTGAGAAATATGTTATTGAGCCAAGGTCAGAGGAGTTTTGTAACCCAGATTTAGATCTGATGTTATAGAAATCCTGTCCAGAGGCTACATTATCACCTCTGAGGAGAAAGGATCCAACCCATCTCTACTGCCATGACTCCACCCTTAGGGCTATAACCTGTCCACTTGAATGGTCACAGACTATCCCATAGGGGAGCCACTATCCAGGGATGGGTTAGAACATAACAAATAAATCATTGCAGGCACTATTTCATCCAGGCTACCAGATCAAGAATCCATAGGGAAACTCAACCTCTAAAGTTCTATATGTGGGACTAAGGCTGGAAAACCATGATAGCCTAGACACATAGAACCAGCAAGCGATTGAGTACAACCTTCGATCCAGCTGTCCATTGCTTGAGAGAGGCTATAATGGTCCAGTCACCAGCCTACAATCTCTATAACTAGATCAGATCCAACATCTGATGGCAGATCTATACAAATATGGGGGAGTATGCATCTGTACAATCCCTCACCAGGCTTCTACAAGCTCAGGTGAAAAGAAGGATCCATCTTGGATCGGTGGATCAGAATCACCCTAAGGCTATAATCTGTCCACTTAAATGGTCACAGACTATCCCAGAGGTTATCCTCCTCACGGAGCCCAAAATAAAACAAGATTATCGTTGCTACCACCATGTTCACCAGGCTACCAGCTCAAGCTCCCATGGGGATTTCAGATCTAGTAGGTCCTGTGGTGGGGCTAAGGCTGGAAGACCATGATAGCCCAGACACACAGGTCACTTGGATCTGAGTGGCCCTTAAATTCAGTCCTCAATTGCTTTGAAACACAACCATGGCAATGGGGGATCACAAGGCAGCAGCCTTGCACAGAGCATCTCACATATAAACAATAATCTCACAAAGTACAAATCCTATTACAAAACTTCCATTAATCTAACTCAAATACATATATAAAGTCATAGCCAACAATTGCTGGACTATGGACAGAAGAAAAGAAAAAGAAAAAGAAAAACTACTTACTGCTAAAAAGAAAGAGAAAAGAAAAGCGATCTGAGATAGGTTCTCAGATACCTAAACCTAAGCTAGGCCTGGGTATATATAGCAGTGGGGTGGCGGCGCATTAGGGTTAGGAAACCATAATTTTAACGATGCCACGTGGCCTTATACTGGTCCTTGGATGCCTCGGGGTGTGTGCACAGAGATTTGAGCGTGGGAGTGCGTGCCCTAATCACTAGAAATTTCTAGAATGCCCTCTGCTGAAGAGATGGAAGTTTAGGTTCAGAGCCTCGCTAGGATGATTTGACACTGAGGCTTCAGCCGTCGTGAGGTTGCCTTGGTTTGCTCTTCAGGCAGTCACGCGGTAGAGAGTTGAGCTCTCGCTGGGTAGCAGCGTGAGAACTGCGCGAGCTCTTCTCTTTACTTGGACTTCGCGAGTTACCTTGCGAGGTTCTTTTGAGTTCTGAACTGTGTGAGGTTCTTTGTCTCACTCAATCTTCGCGAGCTTGGCTTTGCCTTCGCCAGGATGCTTTCTTTCTTGAATGGCGCACGAACTGTGCGAGGCGTTCTTCTTCTGAGAATTGTACCCCGCGGTGATTGCGCGACAGTTGCGTGAGGAATCTTCTGAAGCTCTCTCTCCTCAGCTGTCTTAAGCGAATTTCGTGAGATTGAGAGAGGTCTGCTTTGAACTGCGTGACACTGAGCGATGTGTTCTACTCTTGAGCTTCACGAGAGCTATGCGAGGTTGAGTTTCTGAAGCTCCTCAGTCATTCATCTGCGTGAGAGGTTGAGTTTCTGAAGCTCCTCAGTCATTCATCTGCGCGAGAGGTTGCTGTAAAGCCTTGGGAAGCTCAACTGATCTGCGCGAGGCTTCAAAGTTCATTCTTGCTGAGGGGCATCTGGTGCCAAAGCAGGCTCCATAACAGGATTCTTGGCCTTATTTCACTGCTGATTATTTTCTGAACAAAACACTTAAGAAGAGTTTATTAGGTGGCTAAGGGTCTAATCAAAGGTTAAGTTAAGGGGTGAAAAGTGGTACTTTTCAGGTCTTAACACACCCCCAAACCTAATCTTTGCTAGTCCCTCAGATTTGAAGTGATCAGTTTCTCTTCTTGATTTTGATTTTCCAATGAAGGTTCCTCTTGACTTCTCTCTTATTCCTCTTCATTATTAATTTTTTTTTTGTTTCTTTTTGCTGGAGTTTTCTTCTTTTTATTTTGTTTTTGCTTTTCAGAAATGCCACCATGTCCTCAGTTACCATTCTGCCAGAATAGATGCTTCTTCTCCATTCACCTAATGCTAACCATAGCTAGTCCATCTTCAACTCTTTCTCCTTTACCTTCTGAATTCTCAGAGTGAGGGTAGGTTGAATCAGGTTCATAGGTTCAGGTTCAAGTACTCAGGTGTATTTTGAAGAAATTTAGGATTTAAAGCTCAAAGGGGGTATGGATAAGGGCAGTTGCTTTAGGATTGATCTTTTTAGGCTCAAACTGTCCAAGAGAAGGCCTTGATCCTTTGCTAGGTCTCATGAGTACTGTCAGTTCTTTCAACTTGGAGTTACCTAACTTCTAGTGAGCACAAGGACTCAAATTTCTAGAAGAAATGCCTTAGTTACTCCTCAAAGAAAAAATTTTGTAGGCCCAATTCTCACTGGTTATGGTCATCCTTTGAACTTTCAAGTATGTCCTCACCTTTTTCTCTCTCTAATGATTCACTAAGTGCAGATACAAGTGGGTTTCCTTGGTGAAACTATTATGGAAATGTGGAATATTAGAAGTCTATGATGTTCAATGTTTGTATAAATTTTAAACTTATTAATTTAATGATTCTTAAGTGAACAGAGGTCCATTTCCATATTGCTCAGATGAGTCTGCTGCACTTATGTTAACTATTCCATTGGCAGGGTCTGCCTGCCATACCCCCAAACCTATGAGGAGCAGTGTCCTCACTAGTTCAAGGTCAATGTGCAGCAGACTTATTACAACATAAAAGAAAAGGAAAACAAAACACACAGACAAAGCAAGACAGTAAAGACAGGGGAAAAGTCTATGAAATATTAGAAATATACAAAATACAAGAGAACATATGTAAAAGAAATAGAGGAAATCCTAGGTACAATCTAATCAGAATTTGGATTAAAATTTATCCCAGCCCATCTTCCTTGCATGTTCTTGAAGGAGAGCCTCTTCTTCTTTCTTCTTGCGTTCCCTCTCGGCCTTCCTCTACTCTGGAGTTTTGGGTATGGTAGGAGCTCGGACCCTCATTTTTCTCTTCTTTGGCTCAGGAGGGATCTCCGAAGATTTTGCAGTGGGTGGCTCAGGGGGTGCGGTGGCGATGGGGGTGGCTTGGATAGGTTGGGACAGCAGGAAAGCAACTCTCTGTTCCAAGATGTCAATTTTCTTGTTAGCCCACAGGAGATTGGTATCCGCAAGCTCCTTACTGAGACGGGTGATCTCCTGAGCATTGTTCAATTTCTTCTCTTATAGTTGGTTATGCTTTTTCACCCTCTCAGCATTGGCCTTTACCATCTCAGCAGTAATTTTGTAGTAAGTTGCTGCAACCTTGTGCGCAGTTGATGTCTCCAGAATTGCCTCCCATCCTTTTGAAATATCGTGCAACTGCTCGTTGTGAGCAAGCTTCACATCACTAAGCTTCTGCAGCAAGGGGTATTCAATGGCTTGGCGGAGTTGGGCCATGCCATGGAGAACATCCCTCTTGATATAAGGATTGTCCCTCATGGCATGGAGGAGGGTGAAGTAGGGAGGGGTGTAGTATGAGTGTCTGGGCAAGATTGGGAGAAATGAAGTGGAAGGAAGAGAGGGTAATGGAGCCTAGGGGGGAGAAGTGGGGGTTGTAGAAATGGTTTGGGTGGTCTGGTGGAATGGTCAGTGAATTGTGGAGGGGGTGGGAGAAGAGGGGGAATGGAAGGTATGGGTGGAAAATGAAATGAAGGAAGGGCAGCTGATGTGGATTATTCAGGGGAAGGGAAGAAGGGTATGGTGAAGGGTTGAAATGGAAGAGAGGGGGGTGCAAATAGGGGGGGTGGAATGGGAAAGGTGGATGGGAATGGAATGGGGTCTGTCTGGGTAGAAGTGTTGGTGAATTGAGGGGGAGGTAGTATTAGAGGTGGGCAAGGTATCAAGCAAACTGGTCATGAAGGCTTGATACTCAGAGGCGGTGGCTAGGTTGAAGTCCAGGTCATGGAGAGGTGGGTCTAAGGGTTGGTCACTAAGGGGTGTGGCTGTGGGAAAGGCAAGGGTAGTGTGAGAGGTTTTCTTTTTAAGGTAGGTTATCAAGGGAGGGCTGTCAGGGTGAGGATCAGGGGCTATGGGAGTGACTGGGGTTGTTGATTGGGGTAGGGTGGGTGAAGGTGGAGTGGTGTCTTGGGGTTCAACACTTTCTTCCCAGGTTCGGATAATGGTTGGAGGGGGAATGGAGAAAGGAGAGGAAAGAGGAGAAGTGAGAGATGGAATGGGTGAAGAAGGTAGGGGAGAGGCCTGAGTAGTGGATGGAGGAATTGCTATAGAAGCAAAGGTGACAGAAGCTCGTGCCACCTTCTTTGGGGAAAGGGTTTTTGCCTTCTTTTTAGGGGCAGGGGTGGCCGTTGCCACAGCAGCTTCCTCTCCCTGCTCGGAGACCTCCTGAGCTTCAGTCTTCTTCTTCTTCTTATTCTGGGGATCCATTAAGCTTCTGCTGATCCCCCATTGTCTTTTAGCAAATGTGGTGGGAGTGAGGTCAGCAGATAACTCCCCCACTGTTATCTTGTATCCTCCCCTCATAAGTAGTCTGGTGATGAGTCTTCCATAGGGGAGAGTGTGGCTCTTCTTTTGCAGCCCCAGCTTCACCATTGTATCCTTCATGGCCTGGAAGATCAACCATGCAGCATTGAATCCATGGCCCAGAGAGAAGGAATACAGAGCATCAACAATTGGTGTCCTCCTTTCTTGCTGATGGCCGGAGCAATAGATGTTCTTCCTCAAAACTTAATCAATGAACAGCAATTTGGGCTCCAAATCTCTTCTTCTGATGGAGTCCCCTGTGGCCTCTGGTAATGGCATGGGCAATTGTGTCAATGGGGGTACTCACAAGGGCACCATAACCACAATTGGGATCAAATCTGGCAGGGATGCCCAAGACTTCAGCGATCAACTCCGGGCTAAGCAGCATCTCAAAGTTTTCAACTAATGCAAGGAGGCCTAGCTGCCCTTGTGTGTCGAGTCTGAGCCTAAGGTGCTGGTAGCAAAGTTGCACTAACCTAGGATAGGATAGTGCAGGAATCATTTGCAGTAAGGGGAACAGACCAGCCTTGCGCAAGAACTCGATGGCAGGTGCTGACAGTGGCTCAGATTCAAAGAAAGAGATATCAAAAATGGCATCAGGCTCTAAGGGAATGGAAAGGAGGAGCTCAGAGGGTGTAGAATAATCCGATGTTGGTGCAGCCTGCTTCAGTACCACCCCCTTCCCATTTTGCAGAGCCGTAGAGGACTTGGCTTTCTTAGGTGTAGGCTCCACAGTGGCCTTATCCCTGGCTCTCTTCACAGGTGCGCTTTTAGGAGCCATCCCAACTTCCTTGGTGAGTGTGGAGTTACAAATTTGAAAGGAAATACCAGGAGCTGAGTCTAACCCTAAAAGTTAGGGTTCTATTTAATGGAACGCACAAAGGATCTCAAGAGCCCTAAACAGGGGGCAACTATTAATGGGAGCTTGAAGAACAAATATCCTGAAGTTCGAAGTGAACAATGATCTAGGGACAGGGTGTTAAAGGAGAGAGGTGGAGAGGAGTGGGAGCTAGGGTTTCGCTGGTAAGAGAGGAAAGAGAAAGCACTAAGGAAAAGCAGCGCGGGGTGGGATTTAAATATCATGGCTCAAGCACTCAAAACGCTCCGCCCGCTGGTTGGGAATGAATGGGTCGCGAGATTAGATGTTCCTTGAAACTGCGCGATGCAGCCCACCTAGTTCTTTGAAACTCGCGACAGCACAACAAAGTAGTTCCTTATGAACTGCGCGAGATGGGACCAAACTCATTATTCAGAACCCTGCGATGGCTTAATCGAGGCAGAATTCACTCACCCACTAGTCCGCTGTTTGACCCTTACCAAAGGGGTGGATTCTCTCATAGACTCTCTTCCAGGGACACCCCTAATCATTATAAAGCATTCACAATTCTTATACTCTCAAGGCAAGAAAGTCACACGTCACGCAAAGCATTCAAATCATCATTCAATCACTTAAAATTATCACACAGGGGAAGTTGGTATCAAAGTAGGCATTAAAGCACTAAACTCAAATTCCAACAAGATTGCAAACTATTCCTACAAACTGTAAAGTACATATTATACAACGATGCACAGTTCTTATCATCAATTCAATGAAGCATCCCCTTCAGGTTCTGAGGATCCTTCACCAATCAAAAATTGGCCCTTGGGATTAACCACTGGTTGACTGGGCAACCTTCCCTCTTCTCTTTTGGCTAGGGTGTTCGCTAGTTGTCCAATCTGCTCCTCCATCTTCTTGATGCTCTGACCATGAGAGTTCACAGTCTGAGCCAAGGAACCCATGTTTTGCAATGAAGCCAAGACTTGGTCTTCAAAAGAAGTATTTCTTGGTTGAGAAGGGGGTAGAACCAATTGATTTTGCTGCTGATGGGGCTACTGGTGGTGCTGGAAGGTCGACCTCGGGGCATGCCCTTGATTGAACTGCTGTTGTGGCCTTTGTGGTAAAGCCAACATCTGCTGGGGCTGCATGTAGTTATCTTGCTTCCACCTCAGATTTGGGTAGTCTCTCCATTGGTAACCAGCATTTTTGTGCTGGTATCCATATGGTTGCCTGTTGTAGCCCCCAGATTGTTGCTAGCCATAACACTGAGCAGTAGCAGCATGTTCCAACATTAATTCAGGAAATTGCTCTGTAGATGGACATTCCTCCACTGTGTGCTGTGGGGACTGGCATATCAGACATGCCTCCGCCACATGAGCAGCCCTTCTGGGTTGCATCACAGTCAATAATTTATCAAACTTCATAGAGAGGTTTGCCATCTGCAGCTATAGGTCATTGTTCCCAGACACATCATAAATTTTTCCTTTGGATCCAGCAGCAGGCCCCACCTTTGACTCAGATTCCTGATGAGTTCTTGCCAGAGATGGCTTTTGAAAAGCATTCTCACTAATCACCTCAAACAATTCCCATGCCTCCTCAACAGTCTTGTGCATGTAGGATCCACCACATGAGGCATCGACCATATCTCTATTTTTCTCATCAATCCCATTGTAGAAGCTTTGTACAAGTTGCCACTCAAGGATCTTGTGGTGGGGGCATTGTTTGAGCATCTTTTTAAACCTATCCCAGGACTGGTTAAAATCCTCAGTGGGGGATTGAGAAAATGCAAGAATCTCTTTCCTCAACTGGCTAGTTTTGGTCTCAGGGAAGAACTTGAAGCAATGTTATTGTTGGGAAGAGTGGCCAACTAGGTACTGGCCCTATCCTTCAGAGAGAAGGGAAAGAGTCTGAGCTTAGTAGCCTCAGGTCCCAAACCAGTGATATTAAAAGTGGTCCACAAGGCCAAGAACTGGGCAATATGCTTGTAAGGGTCTTCTTTGCTAAGCCCATGGAAAGCTGGCAGCATCTGGATGATTGAAGTTTTTATCTCATAATTCCCCTAAACATCAGGGAATTGAATGCTAAAAGGGGGGTTGTAGTCATTCGGAGCATTCAACTCCTTGAGGGTTCTGGCGTGTTCTTCACCCATAATTGCTGTCGCAGATTCACCTGGGGGCTCTCCTGTAGTGTGCCTGTCTCTTCTAAGTCTCCTTCCCCTTTCTAACTCAGGGTTTAGAGGCTCTAAAGTAGGGCTGAGGGATCTCCTCCCTAGCATACAAGCACACCCCCAGCAAGGAAAGCTTCTTGCAGGCACATTGCAAAAGAATACTTGTACACAAACAAATTTATCTAACTATTTTACAGCTATCCAAAGAATACATTTAAACTATCCTAGATACTGCTGGAAAAATTGTTAAAAAGAAAGATAAACAGAGCTTTAGAGTCAGAGAGTTTGCAAACAGAGGTAGCTACGCTCCAAGTGCAGTCCAACTATCCTTCACTGCTGCTGTCCAGATCTGCAAGAAAGATTCACAATTATATCAGCAGTATCAATTATTCACATGTATAAATAATACTAAGAATACAAAAACTAAGGGTCTACTATTAGATCATCTATCCCCGGCAACGACGCCAAAAACTTGTTTTTATCCAAGTGTGCTTCACTTATTGGTTGGTGGTGAAATTTAAAAATCAAAAACAGAATAAAATAGGGGATGAATCAGCACAACTCAAAAATCCTAGACCTGCAAGATACAGGGTCCTTTGTAGCAAGTTTTGATAAGTAAGAGTTTGTCCCACAGGGAAAGGTGATCTAAGTCTCCAAGGGAACCGTCTCTAGTAGTCCCTCGAAACCTTTCTACAGATCTGGCAGTCCTAAAAGGAGGGGAGTATAAGGTCACTTATTCTAAGTATTCTAATAACTAAATTACTGAAAGGATTGAGAGGATGGATGGAGTGTGGAAAATAATTATAAAAAGGTGAGAAATATGTTATTGAGCCAAGGTCAGAGGAGTTTTGTAACTCAGATTTAGATCTGATGTTATAGAAATCCTGTCCAGAGGCTACATTATCACCTCTGAGGAGAAAGGATCCAACCCATCTCTACTGCCATGACTCCACCCTTAGGGCTATAACCTGTCCACTTGAATGGTCACAGACTATCTCATAGGGGAGCCACTATCCAGGGATGGGTCAGAACATAACAAATAAATCATTGCAGGCACTATTTCATCCAGGCTACCAGATCAAGAATCCATAGGGAACCTCAACCTCTAAAGTTCTATATGTGGGGCTAAGGCTGGAAAACCATGATAGCCCAGACACAGAACCAGCAAGCGATTGAGTACAACCTTCGATCCAGCTGTCCATTGCTTGAGAGAGGCTACAATGGTCCATTCACCAGCCTACAATCTTTATAACCAGATCAGATCCAACATCTGATGGTAGATCTATACAAATATGGGGGAGTCTGCATCTGTACAGTCCCTCACCAGGCTTCTACAAGCTCAGGAGAAAAGAAGAAGGATCCATCTTGGATCGGTGGATCAGAATCACCCTAAGGCTATAATCTGTCCACTTAAATGGTCACAGACTATCCCAGAGGTTATCCTCCTCACGGAGCCCAAAACAAAACAAGATTATCGCTGCTACCACCATGTTCACCAGGCTACCAACTTAAGCTCCCATGGATATTTCAGATCTAGTAAGTCCTGTGGTGGGGCTAAGGCTGGAAGACCATGATAGCCCAGACACACAGGTCACTTGGATCTGAGTGGCCCCTAAAATCAGTCCTCCATTGCTTTGAAACACAACCAAGGCAATGGGGGATCACAAGGCAGCAGCCTTGCACAAAGCATCTCACATATAAATAACAATCCCACAAAGTACAAATCCTATTGCAAAACTTCCATTAATCTAAATCAAATACATATACAAAGTCATAGCCAGCAATTGCTGGACTATGGAGAGAAGAAAAGAAAAAGAAAAAGAAAAACTACTTACTGCTAAAAAGAAAGAGAAAAGAAAAGCGATCTGAGATAGGTTCCCAGATACCTAAACCTAAGCTAGGCCTGGGTATATATAGCAGTGGGTTGGAGGCGCATTAGGGTTAGGAAACCCTAATTTTAATGATACCACGTGGCCTTATACTAATCCTTGGATGCCTCGAGGCATGTGCACAAAGATTTGGGCGTGGGAGTGCGTGCCCTATTCACTAGAAATTTCCAGAATGCCCTCTGCTAAAGAGATGGAAGTTTAGGTTCAGAGCCTCGCTAGGTAGCTGTAGTTTCCCAAACTTGTCGCGTGGTAGCTCATTGCTCTTCGCTAGGATGATTTGACACTGAAGCTTCAGCTGTCACAAGGTTTCCTTGGTTTGCTCTTTAGGCAGTCGCGTGGTAGAGAGTCTGAGCTCTCGTTGGGTAGCAGCGCGAGAACTGTGCGAGCTCTTCTCTTTACTTGGAATTCGCGAGTTACCTCGTGAGGTTCTTTTGAGTTCTAAACTGTGCGAGGTTCTTTATCTCACTCAATCTTCACGAGCTTCGCTTTGCCTTCGCTAGGATGCTTTCTTTCTTGAATGGCGCACGAACTGCGTGAGGCGTTCTTCTTCTAAGAATTGTACCTCGCGGCGACTGTGCGACAGCTGCGCGAGGAATCTTCTGAAGCTCTCTCTCCTCAGCTGTCTTAAGCAAACTTCACGAGATTTAGAGAGGTCTGCTTTGAATTGCGCGACACTGAGCGATGTGTTCTACTCTTGAGCTTCGAGAGAGCTGCGCGAGGTTGAGTTTCTGAAGCTCCTCAGTCATTCATCTGCACGAGAGGTTGCTGTAAAGCCTTGGGAAGCTCAGCTTATCTGCGTGAGGCTTCAAAGTTCATTCTTACTGAGGGGCATCTGGTGCCAAAGCAGGCTCCATAACAGGATTCTTGGCCTTATTTCACTGCTGATTATTTCCTGAACAAAACACTTAAGAAGAGTTTATTAGGTGGCTATGGATCTAATCAAAGGTTAAGTTAAGTGGTGAAAAGTGGTACTTTTCAGGTCTTAACACCATCTCGATGCTAGGTCTGAGACCTGATCCTCCGATAGGATGTGGGGGAAACGGCACTTGATGGATGTTTGCATGGTAGTTTGCTTGAAAAGGTGTTGGGAGAATGATCTTCCCAGCATCAATTAAAGGCAAAAGTACACTTAGTAATTTCCCAGGGGCATAAAAACTTGGTCATAGCGGGCTCTCCTCTGTTCAGGAGTCATATGCATTCCCTGCCCATTCCCTGTCCTCTATATCTGCTCAGTTCTGACTGGCCCTGGCTACGCTGCTTGAAATTAGAATGGGGCTATATTGTTATTGTTGGGTCGGGTGTTTGCAATATTTTGCACCTCTGCCCCTGTCCTCCTATCATTCTTCTATTTGGTAAATCTCCTAACCCCCCTGGGGCCCCCGGATGCATTCTTGGTCAACCGTCCTTCCCTGATGGCGTCCTCCCAGCGGTTGGCATTTCTTACCAAGTCAGCAAAACTTGACTACTGCAGGTATACAAGGAAATTTGAGATTATTGACAGGGTATTCTTTGAGATCATTTCTATCTGCTCATCGTCAACTATCCTATTTCTGACTTGAGCTGCTAGCGCTCTCCATCACTCTAAATAGTCACTGAAGGTTTCATTTGAGTTGTGCTTCAATCGAGCTAGATCTGACTTGCGAGGCTTAATGTCTATATTGTAGACATATTGTTCTTGGAACAGGTGCATCAGGTCTTTCCATGTCATCATCATAGATGGTTCCAAAGATGTGAACCATCTCAAAGCAGCACTGGTCAAGCTCTTTTGAAAGACTTTTATTAGTGGTCTTTCGTCCCCTCCATATTGGCATATGTCCCCACAGTAGGACTTCAGGTGTGCTATTGGATTGCCGGTGCCGTTGTATTTGTCGAAGGCCGACATTTTAAATTTGGGGGGCAAGACGACCTCAACAAATAGACATAGATTTGTGAAGTCCGTGGCATGGATTTTAGCACCACCATCTTCATCAGTTGCTTCTATATCTTGTCCAACTGTTCTTTCAGCTGCTCTGACTCTTTGGATACAGGGGTCACTTTCTCAACAGCTGGTTGGATCTCACTTTGAGCTACCAGGGGGTGGAGAATGATAGGAGGGGGGTTAGGGCTGGTCAATGCCCCACCGTAGGCCCCATTGTTCCTAATCTCGTCCTCTTTATACTGCTGGTCGGCATAGTGTGCAGTGAGGGCCGGATTCTCTTGTTGGTGTTGCATGGGCTGAATGGGAATGACATGAGTGGGGGTTGGGTGAGTCCATTGGGGATTTTATTAGATGATGGGATGAGTGGAAGTTGGATTTTGGGGTAGGGCCTGGCGAGGCCATTGGGTAGGAGGGAAGGTTTGAAGTCGATCTTGGGGTATGGAGCCATGGGAAAATTGGGTTTGGAATATGGCATGGGGTTGACCCAGGTGTGAAGGTTGGGGGTGGGTGGAAGGTTTGGGGTATTGTGAAAGGTATGGGTTTGGGGCCTCAAGGTTTGGGACTTGTTGGGTTTGGGTAAAGGGCCAAGGATTTGGAGGATCTTGGCCTATTAGGTTTTGATGGGTATAGCCCATTGGGCTTTGGAGGGTTTGGGCCATGGGCCATTGGTGGGTTTGGGTCGTGAGCCCTTGATGGGATTTGTCCATGGGCCCTTGTTGTGGGTCTGACCATTGGGCCTTGGTGGGTCTGGCCCGTTGGGCCTTATTGGATCTGGACCATGGGCCCTCAGTGGTCTGGCCCATGGGCACTTGGTGGGTCTGGCCCATTGGGCCTTGGTGCATCTAGGTCATGGGCCCTTGATGGGTATGGGCTATGGGGTCAGTTTTGGGCCATGGGGCCTTGAGACATGTGGGGATTGGAGGTTTGGGCCATAGGGCCATGGAGCATGGGGGTTTGGATGGTATGGATTATGGGGGGTTGATAGGCGTCGTGGGAGAATGAGGCATGGAGATTGGCTAGGGTATGGGATGGGTCCATGGATGTGGGGTGTGGAGGAGAGGAGGCATTTTGGGCAGCCTTCCACATAGAGTAGGCTCGGAACATCTCCTCCATCATGGTCATGTAAGGAGGGTAGAATGGAGATGGTATATTTAAGGGATGATGGGGTATAGATAGGATGGATGTGGAGGATAAATTGGGCATAGCCCTAGTAAAATCGAGCATGACCAGGGTAAGTGACAGAATATGGGGTGGATTGGAGGGATGAGGGGATGTATTGGGTATGTTTTGAGATGATGGGGGTTATGGTGTGGAGGGGTGAGAAAAACTGGGCATGGTCCCGATAAAAATGGGCATGACCCGGATAGATGGGGGGATTTGTGGAGGGTTGGATAAGGCGAAAGTGGCATATGTGAATGTGGGTGGATTGAGCCTATAGGGGGAAGATAGGAAATGGGGCATGATGTGGATGGGGAATGTATGAGATTTTGCATGGAAGTGGATGGAAAATGTGTTTGAATTGGCATGGGCATGGTTTGGGCAAAAGATGGGGTGTTGGGGGTCGGACTTTGGACGTTTTGGGAGGGAGCGGTTGGGAAAATGGGGGTGCCAAATGGGCCGATAATGGTAAAGGGCGATTTGGTGAGGGGTGTTGTTGCTGCTAACTGTGCTTCAGTTTATTGTGTGGTGGAAACCAATTAAAAATAAAATGAAATAAAAGAATGGAATCAGCACAGCTAGAGTACTCCTAGACCTGTAAGATACAGGGCCTATTGTAGCAAGTTTTGATAAGTAAGAGTTTGTCCCACAGAGAAGTGGATCAAGGACTCAAAAATGGGCTATAATAGTAGGCCTCCAGATCTGGCTACAGATCTGACAATCCTAAAGAAAGGGGGTTGGGTGTCATGACTACAGTAAATTAATCTTAAAATTAGAGAAATAAAATATAGTCCTATCCTAAAGAAAGGGTTAAGAAGAAGATGGTGATGGTGTGTACCAAAATAAAATGTCAAAAATTGTGAGAAGTAAGCAGGTTAAGTTCAGAGTTCAAACAGTAATGTAACTCAGATTTAGTCTGTCTCTGTAGTGCTCCTTGCTGAGACGCTATCAAAAGGCTCAACAAGGTAGAAATATCTGGTTTAACCCATACCATTTGGGGTGCTCTTAAGGCTATAGGCTATCCACTCAAATGGTCACAGCCTATCATTAGTTAAACTAGAAGTTGGCCATCTAGTCCAGAGGATTGGACTGATCATTTCCCCAGCCACTAGACCAGATCCAGCCATGAATACTATTGCAGCACTATATAATGCCAGTGCAACGAGCTCCCCAGATCTGTGCACAGACATTGCTGACATCCATAGGCATTCCACCCATAAGATCCTAAGTGCTTTGTTAAGGCCAACGACTCACTAGTGCCCACGAAAAGGACAGTGCAACAGGTTGAATATGGCTTTAGATTCAGCTGGGCATTGCTACAAATGGCCTGTAATTACTCAGCCATAAGCTGTAATTACTACAAAGAGATCAGATCTAACATCTGATGTCGACTAGGTAAAATAGAGGGGATCCAATTCCTGTACAAACCTCCTCACAAGGCTCTAGAAGCTCATGTGCAAGGGAGAAGAATCCTTCTCAAACATGTGAATGAACACAACCTTAGGGCTATACTCTGTCCACTCGAAAGGTCACAGGGTATCCCATTGGTCTATCCATACCACAGAGGCCTGAGAAAGAACATGAAAACTGCTGCAGCCACATGGTCCACAAGCCTCTGAGCTCCCTAGATCTCACTATAGATCTAGCATTGCTTTCCATGAGGCTATCAAACCAAGGGAAACCAGATGGTAAACAATAGATCTACTAAAAATTGAATGGGCTAGTGCCAAATACATAGATCCTATAGACATCTAAAGTAGCCATAAGATCTTTAGATCTAATTAGGCATTAAAATAGTAATCCATTGATTGACACAAAACTTATAATGAACTGTCTCCAAGATGCAGCCTATACACAACTTCTCGTCCACAATCCTAATGTATACAAAAACCTATTACAAACTGAAATTAGAATAAATCTAGCAACTTACAAGGGGATTAGCCAGCAAGTGCTGGGCTAAGAGAGAAGAAAAAAGGAAAAAAAAAGAGGTGATCAAACCCTAATCCTTGCCTGCTAGAGCTCGCAGTCGATAGAGGATGAAGGAAAGATGAAAATAATAATCTCGTACAGCTTATATACTCTGTTTATAAGGCTTTGGCTCTAAATAGATTAACCCTAATTTTTTCAGTCGACGTGGCACTATTTCAACCCTTCGATGGCTGAAGATATGTGCCTCAAAATCTATGCCTCGAGAAGTGTGTCCCAGCCTTAGCAAAGTCCTAAAAAGTCCTTCAATTAAAACAGAGAAGTGGAGAGCCTGAGTTTCACGGGGCAAGCATCTGCATTAGTTCATTCACGCAGTTACAGAGACTTCACGGAGTAGCCTTTAGTTGGTGAGTAGTGCTTACTCACGCAGTCAATCTTTAGTTCATCGCATAGTTTCTTTGCACTGCATTGCTTTCACGAAGATGATCTGGAGCGCTAGAAATCTTCACGCAGATAAAGCTTCAGAAGCTCTCTCTCTTGCTGAGTACTCGCGTTGTAAGGCGCCTATGCTCGCTTAGTAACTGATTAGGCTATAGGGTGCGTGAGAGCTGTGCGAGAGAAATTTTAGGTGTTTCTCTCTTCTTTGGCTAAGCGAGAACTCTGCGAGGTGACAGATTTTTCTTTGTGCATATGAACTCACTATGTTCCGCACGCAGCTACTTTGGGGGTAGATCTTCACGAGAACTTTGCGAGGACAAATTCTGAGAGTTTTAAACCGTGAGATCTTCGTGATGTCATTTCTTTTCTCCTCTTGACTGCGCGGCTGATCTATGTGAGGGAAACTTTCACTGCATCTTTAGCTTCGCGAGGGGGATCCTTAACTCTGCGAGATGATTCTTTTGACACTCTGATGCATTGCACTTACTGTTGTTGCAGCTCTCTCCATTCTCAGCTAACTTCTTCCATCTGATAGGCTTTTGCTCAATGATGACTAGCAATTGAATCACCATGGTGAGCACTACCAGGCTGTTCCATTAGACTTTAGCTCGGCTGTCATCTTTACATCTATTCTCTCTCTTCTTTGGACCAAAAAGCAAGGATTTTGTATTAAGCTGCACAGATTATTACTAACTGCAAAACATACTTAACAATGGATTATTAGTGAGCTCAGGGTCAATTAATGGCTAAGTTAAAAGGTGAAAAATGGTATTTTTTAGTGCTCAACACACCCCCAAACCTAAGCTTTGCTAGTCCCTGATCAAAGAAAAAATTAAAACAACTACTTCTAGGAATTTAAATGCCACTTTTGTAAGGAGCACAAATACATTTAGCATATGTACCAAGCCTTTTAAACCCCTACGAGCTCCCCAGATCTCCAGACAGACTTGGCTGACATCCATTGGTATTCCAACCCATAAGATCCTAAGTGTTTTGCTAAGGCCAATGGCTCACTAGTGCCCACAAAAAGGACCATGTAACAAGTTGAATAGGGCTTTAGATTTAGGTGGGCATTGCTACAAATGGCTTGCAATGACTCAGCCACAAGCTGTAATTACTACAAAGAGATCTGATCTAACATCTGATGTCGGCTAGATAAAACAGAGGGGAGCCAGTTCCTGTATAAACCTCCTCACAAGGCTCTAAAAGCTCATGTGCAGGGGAGAAGAATCCTTCTCAAATTTATGAATGGACACAACCTTAGGGTTATACTCTATCCACTCGAATGGTCACAGGGTATCCCATTGGTCTGTCTATACCATAGAGGCCTAAGAAAGAATATGAAAACTGCTGCAGCCACCATGGTCCACAGGCCTCCGAGCTCCCTAGTTCTCACTATAGATCCAGCATTGCTTTCCATGGGGCTATCAAACCAAGGGAAATTAAATGATAAACAATAGATCTACTTGAAACTGAATGGGCTAGTCCCAAATACATGGATCTTATAGACATCTAAAGAAACCATAAGATCTTTATATCTAATTAGGCATTAAAATAGTAATCCATTGATAGACAAAAAAACTATCTCCACGCTGTAGCCTGTACACACCTGCTCATCCACAATCCCAATGTATACAAAAACCTATTACAAACTGAAATAAAACTAAACCTAGCAGCTTATAGGGGGATTAGCAAGCAAGTGCTGGGCTAAGAGAGAAGAAAAAAAGAAAAAAAAGAGATGATCAAACCCTAACCATAGCCTGTTGGAGCTCGCAGCCGCCAGAGGATGAAAGAAAGATGAAAATAATAAACTCTAAGTATAGCTTGTATACTTTGTCCATAAGGCTTTAACTTTGAAGATATTAATCCAAATTTTTTTAGCAGACGTGGCACTGTTTTAACCCTTGGATGCCTGGAGATATATGCCTCGAAATTTGTGCCCTAGCCTTGAGAAATTTCCAAAAAGTCCTTCAGTTAAAATTGAGAAGTGGAGAGCCCGAGCTTCATGGGGCTGGCATCTACATTAGTTCATTGGCGTAGTTGCAGAGCCTTCGCGGAGTAGCCTTTTGTTGGTGAGTAGTGCTTACTCACGCAGTCAATCTTTAGTTCATCGTGCAGTTCCTTTGCGTTGCATTGCTTTCATGGAGATGATCTGGACCGCCAGAACTATTCGCACAGATAAAGCTTCAGAAGCTCTCTCTCTCACTGAGTACTCTCGCAGTAAGGC
Organism: Chloranthus sessilifolius; assembly: GCA_021018995.1. NCBI lineage: Eukaryota > Viridiplantae > Streptophyta > Magnoliopsida > Chloranthales > Chloranthaceae > Chloranthus > Chloranthus sessilifolius. The sequence goes on from CM037594.1 coordinate 59,111,844, forward strand.
TCCTATGCTCCCGTAGTAACTGATTAGGCTCCAGGGTGTGCGAGAGCTGTGTGAGAGAAATTCTAGGCACTCTCTCTTCGTTGGCTACACGAGAACTCTGCGAGGTGACAGATTGTTCTTTACACATATGAACTCGCTATGTTCTGCGCGCAGCTGCTTTGGGGGCATATCTTCGTGAGAGCTTCACGAGGACAAATTCTGAGAGTTTTAACTGCGAGATCTTCATGATGTCTTTTCTGTTCTCCTCTTGACTGTGCTATCGATCTGCACGAGGGCAACTTTCATTGCATCTTTAGCTTCGTGAGGGGGATCCTAAACTCTGCGAGATGATTCTTTTTACACTCTGATGCATTATACTTGCTGCTGTTGCAGCTTCCTCCATTCTCAGCTAACTTCATCCATCTGCTAGACCTTTGGTCAATGATGACCAACAATTGAATCACCATAGTGTGCACTACCAGGGTATTCCATTAGACTTTGGCTCGACTATCATCTTTTCATTTATTCTCTCTCTTCTTTGGACCAAAAAGCAGGGATTTTGTATTAAGCTATATAGATTGTTACTAACTGCAAAATGTACTTAAAAATGGATTATTAGTGAGCTTCAGGGTCCATCAAAGGCTAAGTTAAGAGGTGAAAAGTGGTACTTTTCAGTGCTCAACACACCCCCAAACATAAGCTTTTCTAGTCCCTGAGCAAAGAAAAAATTAAAACAACTACTTCTAGGAATTTAAATGCCACTTTCGTAGGGAGCACGGATACATTTGGCATATGTACCAATCCTTTTAAACCCTTAGGTGATCCCTAGTGGAGGAGCGAAGTCTCCTGAGGGTTTTCAGTTAAGGTACCCACAAACTTCACCATTAAAATAATTAAAGGCAGTGCAGTCAATGAAAAAACAAATTTTAATGAATAAAGTCTCAGTCCACACCTATCCTTTTAAAATCATAGGAAATTACAGTAGTAATGTAGCCATTTGAAACTCAAAAATCAACATGCATGTACATCACCACCAATTAGTTCACATTAGGGACACAATGTGCATATAATCAGTTCAAAGCTTGCCTTGATTTCAAAAATCAGGTTTGATACAACTCCACTGAAGTTAAAATTTAGACCCAATTCTCACCTGAGCTATCTCTCTACAATGAAAATCAAAAAGGGTGCTTACATTCCTATCAGCTCAAGAGAAATTACAAACCCCAAATGGGCCTGCAAGCTTGAGCATAGGCAAAGCTTCTGATTTCTGACATTCTCATGACTTTTCACTATAGATTAGACAACTCTTCATCTCCACATGACAGCTCATTTCACTTTGGATCTACAAGGTATTTTTTAATGGGCTTATGGGTTAGGGATATAAAGAATGAAAGGGTTAAAAGGGATTCAAAATTGAGAAATTAGCAAGGTAAGGAGTGATTAATGACTTCACTACCTTCATTTCAGCACAACTTCATCTTGATATATTTCAGAATCAAAGTGGCCACCTTCTCCTCTTCTTTTCAATTATAAGATGATATCCTTCTCTAGACTTCTCTTTCTTTTCTCTCTCTTTTTTTTTTTTTTCTAGGATGAACTGCCACACAAGAACTACTGATACACTATTGCTCATATGTTGCTTTTCTTCTCCTTCCACCAAATATTGAACCACTCTCACTATCTTCAACTCCTTCTCCTTTACCTTTAGAATTGTCAGAGTGACGATACAGTTGAATCAGGTCAAGAGGTTAAGGTGTAAGTACGCTAGTGTTTGTAAAAGAAAAGTAGGATTTTTAAGGCTCAATGCGTGTATGCAAAAGGGTTGTTTTAAAATGCTAGATTTTCAAGCTCAAACTGTCCCAATAGAAGGCCTTGGATCATTTCCTTAGTGCCATGAGTGCTGTCAATCAGTTTTGATTTGGAGGTGCCTGATTTCTAGTGAAAAGGTCTTGACTCAATCAGTCCTCAGAGCAGAAATAATGCCAAAAATACTCTTCAAAAGAAAACGGTGGGCCCAAATATCACTAGGTATGGTCCTCAAATTAACCCATGGGGTGTATTTTCACCTTTTTCTCTCCTCTTAGGTTCACTATGTACTTAACTTGAAAGAATTTTCTGATGTTAGCTTCATGGTGGAGCAAAGATTTTGAAATTTTTAGTTTCAACATGTCTGGAAAATTTTTTAATTTTCCAGAAATTTTCTCATTCTAACATGTTAGGTGGGAATTGATTTTATTCATGCCAATTAAACCAACACTGCTGCACTATACTTAACTGCTTCATTGGCAGACCTAACTTGCCACACTCCCAAACCTATGAGGAGCAGTGCCCTCACTGATTTAATGGTGGAAGTGCAACAGGCTCAAGACATAGAAATTAACAAAACATGAACTACAAGAGAGAAATACACAGAGCAAACAATATAAAAACAAGCACACAGAACTAAAGAAAGACAGATTGGAAACTAAACAAAATAAACAAAGAGCAATGTTATTATATAGCTAAAGTATGTACAAAGTAGGTGGAAGTAAACTACACAAAAATAATACCACACTACTTCCTAACTAAATACATGTGCAAAATTTAATCATCAGAATCCTTCGACTCTGCAGGTGGTTCTGGATTTCCTTCCCCTTTGCTTGCTTCAAAGTGGCAGCCTTAGACATTGGTCTTTTGAAAGTATCTTTCCTAGGCTTGGCTGAGCTTTTTCTTGTTGGAGTAGGGGAAGGTTTTTGTGTAGCTTCCTTGATTTTGAGTCCAAGTTTGACTGGGCTGGGACCTGTTGCATCCGGAGCTGGTTGTTGGAGAGGTACATCGGGGTTTAGTTCCTTAAAAAGAGCCTCTGCCAACTCTCGGTCAGTTTGTGCATTTGCCCTTTTCTCTAAAGCTGCAATAGTCACTCCATAATCATAAGCTCGCTCCTCAGTCAATCGCCTTAATGACATCTTCCTGACTTGTTGCTCGGTTCTTTGCCTCATTGTATTGGACCATAATATCCCTCCATCCTTTCTTGATGTCCTTTTTTTCGACCTTATGAGCAAGCCTTAGGAGCCTAAGTTCTTCAAGGAGGGGCTGCCGCACTGTTGCTTTCAAGTCAGTAATGCCCTGAAATTCATCTCTTTTTATGTAGGCATTGGCATTCATGGCTCTGATGAGGGTGGAATAAGGGGGCATGGGGGTAGAAAAGAAAGGATATATGGGTAGCTCAAAAATGGAAGAAGGGCCAACATGTAATGGAAGGGAACCGGATAAGGACAAAAGGGGAGGAGGGGAGAGGGTGAGGGGCATGGAGGGTAGGCTCCGGTGGAGGTAGTTGAGGGTTAGGTTCAGTTTGAGTCAAGGCATCTCTAAAGGTGTTGAGAGAAGTTTCCGGGATAGGTTCAATGGGTGTGAGAGGTGGTGAGGGGTTATGGGTTGATGTAGGGACAATTGACTGTTGGGGCTATTGGGTGAGAGTGGTTAAAGTTGCCTGGATGGATTGTAAAATGTTTGGGATGGAGGTAGGGTTTGGTAAGGTGGAGTGAAGTGACTGAAGATTGGCCTCAATTGTAGCTTAGGTTTGGGTATTGGCCAACATTTGAGAGTGTAGGGAAAGTAAGAGGTGTAGGATTTGGGGTAAGAGGTCAGGTAAGGTATTTGGTGTGGGTTGGATAGGTGAAACTGGTTGGAAGAGAGATATGGGTCTATGAGTGAAGTTAGTGGCCTATGGTGGTGTCGGATGTGGAGGGGTAAAGTGTAGAGGGTGAGGTGAGTCTGAGAGAGGTGTATACTCAAGGTTGATGTCTCCTAGGATAGTAGACATCATAGTGGAAAATTCCTCTCTTGAAAATGGCTCACTATCATTGGATAAGGGAATGGATTGGTCTACAGGCTCACTATGGATAGGTACAAAAGGTGGGGAAGTCTCAATGGAATAATATGGGGTTTGAAAGGTGTGGACTTCAGGTTCATAAGGTGTGGGTATGGGTTCAGAAATGGTAGTGGTGTCAGGGATTGGAATTGTTTGGGTTATATAGGTGGGTTGGGGGGCAGTAGAGGTTTTGGAAGTTTTCCTTTTCTTCTGGCATAGGGTCTTGACAGGTGGGCTAGGGTCAGCTAGAAAAGTAGGTAAGGGGATAGACCTAGGTAGGGTGGATGTGGCTATGGTGGTTGGTGGTATAAGGTCAGGTAGGGGTAGTGGGCTTGTGATGGGCTATGATGTCTGGGTGGAAGGTGGAGCTGGCATGGAGGTAAAGGTAATGGATGAGGGGGTGAGTGTGGTGCTGGCTGGCACAACTGAGGGAGAGGTTGTAGCAGCAGCAGCAGTACCAACTACTTCTTGAATGGTGGGGGCTCCATCTCTCAATAACTCCTCCCTCTTCTTCTTCTTCCTCATCATCATGGTGCCACTGATTCCCCATTGCTTCTTCCCACTCTGTTTGGGGTTCAGTGGCACAGTCTCTGCCTCCCTTTTAAATGGGTATTTCCCCTGCTTCAGCAATGCAGTGATCAATATACAGTAGGGATGGGCATGCGGTTTCTTGTTTATCTTCACCTTCTCACACAAATCTTTAATCCCTTCAAAAATTAACTTGGCTGCATCCAAGTAGTGATTTCTGTGAAATGAGAGAAGGGTATCAGCTATGGGGTACCTCCTCTCCTGCTCATGCCTAGAGCAATATACATTTTTCTACAACACAGCATCCATTAGCTTGAGGTTGGGGTGTAAATCCCTCTTTCGAATTGAGTCACCTGAGGCAGTGATCCCTCCAATTAACTCTTTGGCTATCTGAGTAATGGTGGCTGTCAAAGGAGGACCCAAGTCCCACTCAAGGCTATACCTGGCTGGTATCCTTAGTATTTTTGCAATGTTTGCCTGGTTGAACAACATCTCAAAATCATAAATTAAAACCAGCAATGTTGGGTTCCCATCATCACCAGTTTTTAACTTCATGTTATGATAAAATAACCTTACTAATCATGGGAAAACAAGCTGCATTGAGGGTCTCAACAGGGGCAACAGTGATGCCTTCGCCAGATATTCAATGGAGGCAGAAGTCTCAGGTAGCTCCTCAAAATAGGCTTTACCAAAAATGGTTTCAGCCTCCAACTGAATTGCTTCCATAAATTCAGAAGGAACCCTGAGGTGTTCAGTAGTCTCTTCTTCCTCAACCTCAGGGATCTCAGGGGCCACAACTTTGCCCTTTTTCTGTTTCTTCTTTGATTTATCAGGGCTCTTAAAAAGTTGGTGCTCTCTGGCCCTCTTCTTTGGAGCAGATTTCTTCTTTTCTTTCGAAATGGAGGACTCAACAACAGGTGAGGGAGCCTCAGAGGTCTCCAATGTGGAGGCCTCTGCAATCTTAGTAGACTTTCTAGTGGCTACAGGGCGGCCATTGATGGATGGGTTCAACATCGTAGCAAGGGTATCTACAAATTTTGAACTCGTGGCCATAGGTGCTCAGATTAGCAAAATTTTGGTTTACAACTTTGAGAAAATACCACTCACTTAGAGTAAGCACAAAATCTTCAAATTCTCCCCTTCTTATCTTCTTTTAACTAAATCAAGAATAGGGAGAGAAATGGAGATCATACCAGTTGAGAGCTAGGGTTCCACTTGAAATTGTGCACAATAGCTTAAATCCCCCAAACCACGTTCAAAGTAACCAAGAGTAGCTCGGGAACAAAATGATGGGAGGAAAATGCCTGCGGTAGTGTGGATTACAAGGTAGAGAAGAAGGGAGGGGAAGGAGAAGAAGGGAGGGGAAAGGGACATCGGTTCTTGTGTTGAGAAACTAGGGCAGACAGAGGACATGAAGAAAATGAGGGGCTTCGCTGAGTTTATAGGGCAAATCTCGCAGTTCGCAGAGTTGACAAGAGGAGCTCACGGAGTTAAATTCTCGCGCAGTTGGCATTTAACACCGCGAGACATTCTATCGCGCTAAAGAACAAACTGCCTCGCACTAAAAACACGCGGAGCTGAATCTTTACCTTTAGTGCGCGAGGCCATGTGTTGCTTCATAAATTTATCTCGCGTGGTGCTCATGCAGAACAATACTGAGCCATGCTTCTCTTACAGCTTGAGCTCGTGAAGTAGAAAGGCAGCTCTGCGAGGCATTTTTATAGCCATTGCTCAGGCTTTTAATGCGTGAGGAAGCCAAGTGATGGTTCGCACAATAAATTTAAGCATTCTACCTCTGCGAGACAGCATATCTTTTAAAACTTTACTGAGTTAGCTCAGTGTTGCGCAGTGGTTAGTGCATTCATGCTGTTGTGCACCCAACCATTGTGCATGGGCACCAAACCTCAGACAGGTAATTCACTTCAATCATGAAACACATATGCCCATTTAAATCAACAAATTCATCAACATTGTAGGATTTTAAAGATAGTTTTTCAGATCAAGTTCAATGCAATTATGATGAGAGCACCTCAACCAATCATCCACAATTATAAGCAACAAATTCCAATGACAAAAATGCACATGTATCCAACACAAAATTCAAAAACAAACAGATAAAGTAAGACAAGCAAATCATCATAACACTAAATACACCACTGACAAAATTCTATAAAACACAAATCAAAATAGAATTTTTATACATATGGTACACTTATTACCAATGTTTGGATCACAGAGCGCTAGCTTCCACCTGAGTAGAGGATGCATACCAATCATATACTGACCTTTCAGATTTGTCAGAGGCTGACTAGGCAATTTTTCTTCTTCCCTCCTTTTTAGAGCATTACAAATCTGTCCTAGCTGGTCCTCAATCTTCTTGATGCTCTATCCATGAGAATTGACAGTTGGCACCAAGCTCCCCAAATTCTACATTGAAGCTAGCATCTGCTCTTCAAATGAAGAGGATCTGGGCTATTGTGGGGGCAGGGCCAACTGGTTAGACTGTGGGGCAGGTAACAAAAATTTTTGCCTTGGTGAGTAACCTTGATTAAATTGGTGCTGGGGTCTGTAAGGAGCTACCATTTGTTGTCGCTGGGGTTGAGGATATACATCTTGTCTTTACCTCAGATTTGGGTGGTTCCTCCAAGAATACCCAGCAGGCTGCTGCCCAAAAGTTTGAGTAGCATTGGCTTGCTCCATAACAAAGTCTGAAAACTGAGTGGCAGATAGACAATCATGAATAAAATGTGTGGGAGACGGGCATATCAGACATGCTTCCTCCACCTGTACAACCACCCAGGGCTACATCACGTTCATGAGTTTGTCAAATTTCAAGCTCAAGTTGTCCACCTTTCTCTCCAGATCACCTTGCACCTTGACTTCATATATTCCACCTCTAGGGGTGGCCACTTTTACCATCTTAGCTGGAGTCTGACTATCATTGCGTGACAGAGACTCCTGCTGCATGGAATTTTCTCCTATTATGTCAAACAACTCCCATGCTTCCTCAGCTGTCTTGTGGAGGTAACTACTACCACAGGAAGCATCCACCATATCCCTGCTCTTGGCATTAATTCCTTGATAAAACACTTGGACAAGCTGCCACATTAGGATTTGGCGGTGGGGGCATTGTTTTAACATCTCCTGGAATCTTTTTCAAGCTTCATAAAAATCCTCAGTTGAGGACTGAGTGAATGACAAAATATTTGTCCTCATCTGGCTGGATTTGTTCATGGGAAAGAATTTGGCCAGAAATTTGGTTTGAAGGTTACTCCATGACTATATGATGTTGGCTGGGAGCTTTGATAGTCATGTGTTGGCTTTGTCCTTTAATGAGAAAGAAAAAGCCTCAGTTTGGTGGCCTCTGGCCCCAAGCCAGCAATATTGAAGGTAGTGCAAAGTGCTAAAAATTGGTCTATATGCTTGTAGGGATCTTCTTTACTAAGCCCATGAAAAGAAGGCAGCATATTGATGGTGGAGGATTTATTCTCATAATTCCCTTCAACAGAGGGGAATTGAATGTAAAAGGGAAAAGTGTACTCCCCAAGTGCATTGTACTCCTTTAGTGTTCTCTGCCTCTCAGCCGTGATCGCTGGTTCAATTTCAATAGCAGGGCCCTATGGTGTACGTCTAGGTCTAAGGATCCTTTCAATCTCTAGATTTGGAAGTTCTAGCTCAGGGTTTAAAGACCTTCTACCATGCATATACTCAAACCCACAGTAAGTACAGAAAATTCTCACAAGCACACACAAAGAATAGTTCAAACAAAAATTAACAACTATACAAATTTACAGATAAACAAACATAGGGAAGTAAACATAAATGGACTAAGACTTGAGGGGAAAGTAAGTGCAAACAGGGCTAGCTTCACTCCTAATGCAGCTCTAACTTTTCCCTTCTTCTGTTGTCCATTTCTGCAAAGTCCTACAAAGAATCAGTAGTACTATTATTCTAGTTTAGGTACAGCTACAAAGAATTTACAAATCTAAATTATAGTACAACTCAGGTCTACTAAAAAGATCAACATCCCCGACAACAATGCCAAAAACTTATAGTTGTTGCTAATTGTTCTTCAGTTTATTGTGTGGTGGAAACCAATTAAAAATAAAATGAAATAAAAGAATGAAATTAGTACAGCTAGAGTACTCCTAGACCTGCAAGATACAGGGCCTATTGTAGCAAGTTTTGATAAGTAAGAATTTGTCCCACAGAGAAGTTGAACAAGGAACCAAAAAATGGGATATAATAGTAGGCCTCAAGATCTGACTACAGATCTGACAATCTTAAAGAAAGGGAGTTGGGTGTCAAGACTATACTAAATTAATCCTAAAAACAGAGAAATAAAATATAGCCCTATCCTAAAGAAAGGGTTAAGAAGAAGATGGTGATGGTGTGTACCGAAATAAAATGTAAAAAATTGTGAGAAGTAAGCAGGTTAAGTTCAGAGTTTAAACAGTAATGTAACTCAGATTTAGTCTAACTTTGCAGTGCTTCTTACTGAGATGCTATCAAAAGCCTCAACAAGGTAGAAATATCTAATTTAAGCCATGACATTTGGGTTGCTCTTAAGGCTATAGGTTGTCCACTAAAATCATCACAGCCTATCCTATAGAGTCTGTCAAATCCCATTAGTTAAACCAGAAGTTGCCCATCTAGTCTAGAGGAGTGGACTGATCATTTCCCCAACCACTGGACCAGATCAAGCCGTGAATACTATTGCAACACTACGTAATGCCAGTGCTACGAGATCCCCAGATCTGTGCATAGACATGGCTGATATCCATAGGTATTCCATCCCATAAGATCCTAAGTGTTTTCTTGAGGCCAACGGCTCACTAGAGCCCACAAAAAGGACCAAGCAATAGGTTGAATAGGGCTTTAGATTCAACTGGGCATTGCTACAAACAACCTGTAATGTCTCAGTCATAAGCTGTAATTACTACCAAGAGATCAGATCTAACATCTGATGTCGGCTAGGAAAAACAGAGGGGAGCTAGTTCCTATATAAACCTCCTCACAAGGCTCTAGAAGCTCATGTGCAGGGGAGAAGAATCCTTCTCAAACATATGAATGGACACAACCTTAGGGCTATACTCTATCCACTTGAATGGTCACAGGGTATCCCATTGGTCTGTCCATACCACAGAGGCCTGAGAATGAACATGAAAATTGCTACAACCACTATGGTCCGCAGGCCTCCAAGCTCCCTAGATCTAGCATTGCTATCCGTGAGGCTATCAAACCAAGGGAAATCAGATAATAAATAATAGATCTACTAAAAACTGAATGGGCTAGTCCCAAATACATGGATCCTATAGACATCTAAAGCAACCATAAGATATTTAGATCCAATTATGCATTAAAACAACAATCCATTGATGGACACAAAACTTACAATGAACTGTCTCCAGGCTATAGCCTATACATAACTGCTCATCCATAATCCCAATGTATACAAAACCCTATTACAAACTAAAATAAAACTAAACCTAGCTGCTTATAGGGGGATTAGCCAACAAGTGTTGGGCTAAGAGAGAAGAAAAAAGCAAAAAAAAAGAGGTGATCAAACTCTAACCCTAGCCTGTTGGTGCTCGCAGCCAACAGAGGATGAAGGATAGATGAAAATAATAAACTCAAAGCACAACTTATATACTCTGTCCATAAGGCCTTGACTCTGAAGAGATTAACACTAATTTTTTTAGTAGACGTGGCACTGTTTCAATGCTTAGATGTCTGGAGATATGCACCTTAAAATCTGCACCTCAGGAAGTGTGCCCTAGCCTTGGGAAATTCCCAAAAAGTCCTTCAATTAAAACTGAGAAGTGGAGAACCCGAGTTTCGCGGGGGTGGCATCTGCATTAGTTCATTTGCGCAGTTGTAGAGCCTTCGTGGAGTAGCCTTTAGTTGGTGGGTAGTGCTTACTCCCACAGTCAATCTTCAGTTTATCACGTAGTTCCTTTGCGCTACATTGCTTTCGCAGAGATGATCTAGAGCGCAAGAACTCTTCACATAGATAAAACTTCAGAAGCTCTCTCTCTCACTGAGTACTCGCACAGTAAGGCGCCTGCACTTGCATAGTAACTGATTAGGCTTCAGGGTGTGCGAGAGCTACGCGGGAGAAATTCTGGGTGTCTCTCTCTTCTTTGGCTACGAGATAACTCGGTGAGGTGACATATTGTCCTTTGGGCATACGAACTCTCTATGTTCAACGGCAGCTGCTTTGGGGGCAGATCTTCGCGAGAGCATCGCGAGGACGAATTCTGAGAGTTTTAAACTGCGAGATCTTCGTGATGTCTTTTCTGTTCTCCACTTGATTACGCGGCTGATCATTCTTGAGGGCAACTTTAACTGCATCTTTAGCTTCACGAGGGGGATCCTCAACTCTACGAGATGATTCTTTTGACACTCTGAGCATTGCACTTGCTACTATTATAGCTTCCTCCATTCTTAGCTAACTTCTTCCATCTGCTAGGGTTCTAGTCAATGATGACCAGCAATTGAATCACCATGGAGAGCACTACCAGGGTGTTCCATTAGACTTTGGCTCGGCTGTCATCTTTACATGTATTCTCTCTCTTCTTTGGACCAAAAAGTAAGGATTTTGTATTAAGATGCACAAATTGTTACAAATTACAAAACATACTTAACAATGGATTATTAGTGAGCTTCAAGGTCCATCAAAGGCTAAGTTAAGAGGTGAAAAGTGGTACCTTTTAGTGCTCAACAAGGGGGATGGTGGAAAAGACTTCCCATGAATGGGAATGGGTTGGAGAATGGGGTGGGGATAAGTGAGGATCGACATAAGCTAGGTCCACTACCCACGACATTCTATGGGCATGGGTCGGGTATGGGTTCCTTGGGTAAGGCCCAAAAATCCTCCTCCTACGGGATGACGGAGGGCAAGTTGATGCCGTTGTGCCAGCACCACAAAGATTCTATTTTTTAGGTTTTAATATTTAATTTTTTTGGAGAAATTTTTTTGAAAACAAAGGTTCCAAGGCCTTGGAATTCCCTTCTGGCATGGCTTTCATACTCTAACTTGAGACCCACGGCGACGACTCCGAAGCACTTCAGAAGAATCAAAAGAAAACCTTGGATCTATTGAAGGCACGAAAAAAGGCAAGCAACCCGATCCCCCAGAATGAGTCAAAAAGAAGTTGCCTTCTTTTGACAGGCAAGGGCGTATTGGGTGTCGGAGATGGCGGGGCCCAAATAGAGGTACTAAACAAACTAATCGAGAGACTCGGGAGGTGAGAAAGCCTCAGATTTTGGGCTGCTAATGTCTAGGTAAGCCTGGCGCAACTAATACATGCGCCAAGGTAGCAGGGCCCTTTTTTTGCACTGACGCAACTAATACTTGCGCCAGGTAAAAATGGGGCTTCATAACTTATAACAGCAGGGAACAACAGCCTGAAAATGAGGCTTTTTTTTTGGGTTTTGTGGAATCTAGGCTTCTGGGAACTGAGCTATTTTTTATTGTGATTGGTTCTCTCCTTACCGCACCTAAAGGGTTTGAGTCCGGTATAACTCGCTAACGCGCTCCCCAACAGGTTTTAAGCCTGTAGGAATGGAAACCCACCCGATATACCTCCGGTGCAGGTGCCTTCTCAGATACTAGGTGGGCTGGGACTTTTCTGGATCATCACCACTAGGGGCTACCGCCATACTAACACCCGGGTGGTTGCCTGTGTGCCTAAATCCAATCCTTTTAAAATCTACCCCATAAAAATAAGTTAATTAAGCTCCCTATTCTTGGTTCAATTTTCAATTTTTTTAAAGTCTTTTTTTTTATGGAAGTTTTCTTTAGTTCAAAGATCGGGGTGATGACCCCATGCCGCCACTACGGGCCGGCGTCCACTGTCGGAATATGTTTGCACAAGCAGGCCCGCCAATCGGCTAAGAAACTTTAAATGACAGAAAATTAAAGAAATTGAAAGACAATACTCAAGTAGGCCTGCCAATTGGCTAAGGCACCTAAAATGATAGAAATGTAAGGGAAAATAAAGACAATGCACAAGTAAGCCCGTCGATCGGCTAAGGCATGTAAATGACAGAAAAGTAGGGGTGAGAAAATAACACAAATAATATAAAAAAATAGCAAAAAGGGTTAGTAAAATAAAAAGAAATGGCCAAATTTCAAGGAGAAGCTCTAAAAGCTATCCCAAACAGATTCGCCATCTGTGCAACCATGGGATTTGTGACGATCCCCTCGCGACGATGCACTCGCTAACAAAAATATAGAGTTGCCACCCAGATCTTTTGGTGTTCAGGGATACCTATATCATTTTTATAAGCACCAAAGTACCACAAATATGACTTTGAATCAAGTCTACACCAAAGGCTTTTGGGTAGGGGCTTCGGTTATTGATCGGAAAGGTGTTAGGCACCCGATCAACCTGCTTATCGTGGTCTCTACTAATAGCCAAAACAAAAATAATGTAAAAGAAAAGAAAATGGTTTCCTCTTGCCTAAATGGGCCTTAAATCCTATTTGTGCCCCTCCGTTCCTACCAAAAATTTGGCAGCGTAACAGCACAAATGGGAGGATGGAAAATGCTAAAAGGAGATAGGAGAAGGAAGGGGAGAGCCAGAGCCCTAGGGCTCTTGTAGCACCATAGGAGAGCCTTGCATGGCTTGCTTTGATAAGCTTTTAAAGGCCTTGTATGGTATGGAATGGGATTCTAACTCCTAAGGCTTCAAGCTAAGAGGTAGAGTGAGGGGTCTAGGAGGTAGCACACACCTAGGCTAAGGGTTTTGGATGAAAGAATAAGCTTGAAATGTGCTTGGGAGATTTTAAAATTTATGTAAAAATGGGGCACAAAAGGGAAGAAGAACTTCTCACTTTGAGCTCTTTCTCTCTTAAGCAAATTTCTCAACCCTTAAAACCAAGGAGGGGGCTCTATTTATAGGAAATGGGTGGATTAGGAGACCATTTAGATGCTAATTAGGGTTAGTAATTAGGTAATCTTTCATCTAAGGATTCCTAGGGTTTTTGGAGCCTTGAAAGGTGTGGAAAGGTCCTCCAATGGTGGATGATAGGAAGGGGCCTAAGTTACCTAATGGGTTGCAAATAGGGTGTAAAAGGGTGCAACAGATCTATCAAAACACACCCCAAAGACCCAGGTGGTCAACAAGTCAAACCCCTGACATGAAATTCGAGGGAAAACCAGAGGTTACTGTTTATATGTCTGGCACAACTATTAGTTGTACCAGGCAAATATACGGTAAAACAATGTTGAACAGTAGCCTAGAAGTTGGCTTTGCGAGGGTGGGGTCCACTTCAATGTTGGAACAACTATTAGTTGCATTAGGCTTAAATCTTGAGAAAGTGGCTTGGTGCAACTAATAGTTGCGCCAGGCAAAAATATAACTGGCGCAACTATTAGTTGCGTCAAATCCCTATGGGTGGGCCAATTGAAATTACTCTTTTATCCTCCGGGTTCGAACCGCCATATCCTTTGGTGTATTGCTCCGATTGGGGCGATTCTTGGATTTTTGGAAAGTTGATGACTTCCACTTTTCAATGGTATGAGATTCAGTCGCAGTAGAAGGCCGTAGTTTGTCCTGGTTCACCACTCCTCTTCCAAGGCTCGGAAGGGTTAGGTCTAGGCTCGGAACGAGTTTTAAGGGTCAGGATTGGTTTCTAAGGGGGGAAAGTTCTTAAGGGATCTAGGATGATTCCTAAGGGTTTGGAAGGGTTCCTAAGGGTTCTAGGTGGTTTCTAAGGGTTCCATATATGCCATCAACAGCTCGGAAGCGCTCCTCTCTCGAAATGTGTTTTGATCAAGCCTTGGGCCAAATTTGGGTGTCTACAATATGGACAGAAAAAAATAGAAGAAATGCTATACAAATGTAGTAAAATTCCAGTAAAAATAGAAATTCATATACAAAAATAGTACACACATTATCCTAAGAAAGAAAAATCAGCAAACTAAAAATAGCATTTAAACTGAAAACAAATTTCCTAAACAGAAAATCCTAAGATAAAATCCTACAATCAGTTGTGCTAAGGTGAGGTCTGTGCTTGTGCTGTGTTGCGGATGTGTATGAAACAATATGAATTTTAAAGTAATGTCAGCATAGATGCACAAATTTGACAGCAAGATTCATACACAGCTGAAACCCATTAATAGTGAAAGATCTTAAAAGTGAATGAAATCAGAGGCTCCATTGAATTTTCAAAACAAAATATGATCCTCTACTCATTATCTTTCATCACTCTTCCAAATTGAAGAACCATGATCTCAGCAGTTCCAGATGGGGGTATATAAATGACAGCAAAGAAAACAGCCCATCTGGTTCTAGAAAAAAAATAATTATGTTTTCCTATTTTGTTATTTTTATTTGATTTTTTTATCAGCCGAGGCTCAACAATAGCCCTTGTTTACTACTGCTGAAGAACACAAAAAATATTATTGAAAAAGAAATCTGAATTTTTTTTTTTTTCTTTTATTTGCTATTTATTTATTTTTATTATTTTACACACAAAAAACAATAGCATAGAAAAATGACAGTAGAAAAAAAAAAAAGACAAACACAAAACATAGCAAAAGTGCTAGTTTTAAAGAATTAAAAATTGAAAATGAAAATAAAGGAGAAGAGAATGCAAACTCAGGCAGATCTACTCCAGCTGCAATCCATAAGCTCCTCTTAGGGCTACTGCTCCAAATCTATAAAAATTCAAAAACTACAGCAGTATTTTATTCAAATAGCTACAAGGCAATGAAGAAAAACTCAGAAAAAGAAAGAATACTGCAGAAGTAAAACAGATTTTCTATACCTGTACTGCAGTAGTCATTTATTTAAACAATTGGAACAATAAAATTACTACAGCAATGAGGGTAAAGGATGGAACAATATTACTGCAGGCACTATGGTTGCAAAGCTACAAGCTCAAGCAACCATAGGTGCAACAAATCTGAAAAAAGCTAAAGCAATTGAATAGAAAAAATACAGATCTAATGGGAATTTTAAAAATAGCGTTTCATTAACTAAACAAAACATACAATGATCTACCTCAAGCCTGTAGTCTACACATGTATCCGGAGCTCTTCACGATAAATTTACAGATTTATTTACAATTACAAACCAGATCTGAGCTACTACCTAGATCTAATCGAACAGGCTGGATTAGAGAGAGAAGGGGGAAAAATAAAAGGAAAAATAATACTAAAATTAAACCTAAATGAGTCAAGAACTCAGAGAACTTCCTAGTTTCCTTGCTGAAGAATTACAGCAGCAAGGATGCTTATTTATACATATGAAGTGATCCATGTGCTTTGAATTGTAGCCAATCAGAGGAGAGAATTTTCATTTCAGTTTATGCTAATCCATGTGTTTAGCATTCCAACCAATCAGAGATAAGAGAGAGATCTAGTTTTGTTGTGCTTAGCTGAAGCTTCCCGCCAAGAATTGTTCCAAAAATAGTTTGCACATGTGCAGAGTTCTCTTGTGCTTTGGAGATCTCAAAAATGCCCTTGCCAACCAAAGAGAACACCAGCTGTAGCCTTCATATTATTGCTACCAATAAATTGAAATCAAACTACTGTGGATGCCCAAATTACTCTCACATTCCATTGGTTGTATTTGGAACCCAAAATAGCCTCCAAGTGGTCACTGATAGCAGCTGATGACAGATAGATCCCGAGCTTCGAGAGGTTAGAGTTGTGGTGCAGCAACAACTCATAAGGTTGCTGAAAGTAGTGGCTGAGACTCGAGAGGTTCTGAAGCTGCAAGCTAGAATGTAAAGAGGTTGGTGTAATGAATTTCCAGAGGATGGAGTGACCAATTGACAGGTTGGGAGCATGAGCTTCAGAACTGCAGAACTCGAGAGGTTCACATGGGCTTCAGTAACTTTTCGTGAGGTTGGGAGGATCAAATTGAAAAGTTGAAAGGAGTTGGGCTTTAGGAACTCAAGAGGATGAGTGAGCAGGTCGATAGGTTGGCTGAATGTGTGAAAGACTTACTCGAGAGGATAGCTGATAGAGATTTCGAGAGGATGAGGCTTTGCTCCAACTTATACAAGTCGACAGGATGGTTGATGTGTTGCTGCAACTCGTGAGGATAAAAGCTCCACTTCAATAGGCTGCTTGGCTACTTCCTTAAACTTGAGAGGATGGTTGAAAGTGTGCTGAAGCTGCAGTTAGAACTCGATAGGATGTGGGAGGATGGCTGTTGCTGTACAATATCCTCTCGAAAGGATGGCCGTAGGTTCCACCAAACCATTTGATAGGTTGGTTTTCCAGCCACATTAACTTTGTGAGGTTCCTTAAGACTGCTCGAATAATTCACTGTTGATCTTCAGCACCTATTGAGTGGATCAAATAGTCATTCAATGAAGTTCACTTCTCAGCCATTACACCACACAAATAGTTGACTTGATGGCTGCTTGTGATCATCTCCACTTTGCTGAAACCTATGCAATTGTTGCAATTGAGTGTTTTGAGTTTAAAGTGCTGCAACGGAAGGTGCAAGTTGTTTAATGCATAGAGCTAAAAACGCTTGCTGCCATAGCTTCATGTGTAGTTAGTGTGCACCCTTTCATCTTTTGCTAAGTTGTTCAAGTCCTCCTTGTTAAAACTGTAAATGTGCAGCTCTCTATAGTATGCACATAGATGAAATATGCTAAGCTGCCCAAGTGTGCACATAGTTGCAGTTTCTCTTCATCTCAAGCACACCATAAGCTGATGTTTTACTTCCACACTAACAGGCCATAGCACCACTCCCTTCATTTCTCTCTCTCAGCTCTTGATTGATTCTGATCTCCTCTCCTTAGTACTTTTTCATTGATTGGCTGCATATTTATTCCTGACTGGAAAACAACACCAAAAGCAATGATTAGTTACTCTAAGTACTAACAAAAGCTCAGTTTAAAGGGATAAAATGGTATAAATCAGTGAGTAACACACCCCCAAACCTAATCTTTGCTAATCCTCTAGCAAAGTGAAATTAAAATAATTAACCTACAAAACCAAATGTCACTTTAATAGGGAACATGGATGCATTTAGCATATGCACCAAGCCTTTTAAACTCCGGCAGAAATATTGTAGCAATAAAACAGATTTTCTATACAAAAACTATAGCAGACATTTATTCAAACAATTTGGATGCAATAGACAGATTTAAAATAAAATAACAATAAAAGCTAAAGAAAATCAGATCTACAAAAAGAAAAACTCAGATCTACTAGCTAGATCAAAACTCCCCGATAGCGGCGCCAAAAACTTGTTGCACTACCTACCTAGTAATTATTAAAAGATTAAAAACAGCAAACTAACAGAAAAATCACAACAATATGGAACCAAGGTAAGGCAATCAAGCCTACAAGAACCAGGGCTGTTGCAGTAAACTTTAAAAGGGGTAAGTAGGGATATGTCTACAGGGAAATGTGCTTCAAAATATGGTAAATCTTAGATTTAAAGAAATCTGGCACTCTATCCTAATTTAAAATAAAGCAAGAAGGAAAAGAGGAGAGTTTTTAAGGGATTGTCACTTTACTAAAACTACAGGAAATTAAATGTAAAAGCAAATGATCTAGAGGTGAGTAAAACACAGATTTAAAGAAATGCAGAAAAGGATTTGGGAAATTTAAAATCAAAAGGGGGAGAATAGAAGCTAGGGATTTTGGTCTTTACTAAAAATTGATTGGTTTAGAGGCAATGTAAGAGATTGATTTGCAACTATCCTTCATCTGGCTACAATCTCAGATGCAAGATAGAATAATCTAATCTAGACCAGAGAATTGGATTGATCTTAAGGCTATGATTTGTCCACTTTAATGGCCACAGATCATCCTAGGGATTTCCTCCAAATTCAAAAGTTTTAATCAGAATAATTAAATCATTGCAGATGTTGTGGATGCAAGGCTACAAGTTCAAGCATCCACAGGGATATTAAATCGAGGAAAATTAAATGACAATCTAGAGATTTATAGATTCAAATTAACTTTACAATCAATAATTCATGGATTCAACACAACTTACAGTACAATTATTCTCAGATCTGCAATCTATGCAACATCTTATCTTTTTACAGAGCTCTCAACCTCTCAATTTATAGCTTGACCTCACCCTAGCTACTAAAAGTGTTTAGCTAACCATGGTTGGACTAAATAGAGAATGAGGAAGAAGGAAGAGGGATGAAATTTTGGAGGAAAAATAGAATTCGAGTTTTGGCTCTAAGCTCCCTCAATTTTTGGATGGTTCTTCTATAAACTTCTCTTCCATTTATAGTCCTCCCCTTTGTCCTCAGATCTGTTTCAGCCAATCAGAGCTCAAGGGAATAATTTTGTTATTCTGAGCTCCTGATGTGTCTGATTTTGCTTTTAAAAACTCTCCACCAATTGGTTATAACCTGACTAGTACATGTGATATGGTTAGAAGGTTCCCATTTGTGCCCATTTTCATTCCAAAAATACCCCCAATGGTTGTTAATGTGCCACGGGATGCATGCACAGAGCACTGAAGTGAGCAACATTCTCAGTTGGAACTGAGAAGTTCCTAAATCGTGCTTTGAGATGTTCAGGGAACCTCTCGACTGGTTCTACTAATGCTTAATGCTTCATTCGACAGGTTAGATGTACTTCTCGACATGATCTGTTGAACTGTGCAACAGGATGACATCAATACCTAACTGTTGTCCTAGCTCCAGCCATTCTCTCGATAGGATAATTGAACCTCTCGATATCTTATACAGCTTCAGGTGAGTCTTCGACAGGTTGGAGGCACTTCTCGACAGGTTCATATTTAAGCACATAGACCTGTCAATAGGTTGAAATAGGTATGCTCTCGACATGTAGGTGGAACCTTGCGAGATCCACTGCATCTCTAGGTGACCTCTTGACAGGATGAGTTGTACTAATCGATAGGTTCTGTAAACCTCTCGAAATGTCCATTTCTTCATATCAGAACCTCTCGACAGGGTGTAGTTTGGCTTCAGATCCTCTCGACAAGGAGCCTTCTTCAGTTTTAAGTCCTCGATAGGTTCTGGGAACCTCTCGAGGGATTCAAACACTGCATCCATCCTCTCGATAGGTTGACTTCTTCATACCAAAACCTGTCGAGAAGTTGCTTTAACCTCTTAATAGGTTATGTTCTTTGCTTCCACAATTGGCACATAGCTTGGGGTGTTGTCCTTCCTCTATCCAGCCCTCAGTAGCATTTGGGGGGTTCAATCTTCATCAAATGTAGCTACTGGTTTGCTCCCATGTGTACACAGTTGGGTACATGACATTCTCGTAGACTTCTGAGGCTTTGTGAACTGCTTGATGGTTGGCCTTTTGGGCTGCATGAGCACATGTTGAAGCAACAGTTCTCTTCTTTGGCATTTTTAGATGGATGTCTGCACTATGACTATAATTTATTGCTTAACTACAAAATACACTCAAGACACATTATTAGTCACCTCAAAGGTCCATCAAAGGTCAGGTTAGGAGGTGAAAAATCATATTTTTCACTAATTAACACACCTCCAAACCTAAGCTTTGCTAGTCCTTGAGCACAGGAGAAATTAAAAATAAATATTGAAAATAGAAAATACCACTTTTATAGGGAGCACAGATGCATTTAGCATATGCATCAAGCCTTTTAAACCCCTAGGTGATCCCTAGTGGGGGTTTTCAGAGAAGTTACCCACAAACTTCCATATGAACATAATTAAATCAAGTGCAAGCAGGTACAAGTTAGGTCTCTACAAATTCAACTTTATTCCATACCTTACCCTTTTGAATTCAGAAGTTTCAACACAGTAATTGTAAACAAATTTAATACTTAAATCCTTTTTCAAACTCATCATAACTAATATGAGATCATCAAGGGAATGCTATGTACATAACAGTATATACTTCACCATTAATTTAAGAATCAGGTTCAAATAATGCCTAAATAGTCTAATTTCTGACCCAATTATCTCACAGGCATACTCTCTCAAGTGAGTATTCCCGCCTGTCACGCTGGTGACCCGAGTTCGATCCCCTGCAACGGCGCCAAAAACTTATTGCAAGATCTTTTAGGTGCTGATTATTATATGTGTGGAATTAAAATCAAAATAAAATAGAAGATGAAGAAGATGAAAATAACAACTCTAAAATATACAGACCTGAAAGATACATTTCTAGCAGGTTTTAAAAGAAAGAGTTTGTCCCATAGAGAGTAGTGATCTAAAACCTAATAGGCTGTATAGTAGACCTCCAGATCTGCTACAGATCTAGCAATTCTAGTCTAGCCTAAGAAGAAAGAGAGTTTTTCGGGTGCACTAGATCTAATCTTCAAAACAGAGATAGAAAACTAAATCTAAAAGATTGAGGAAGATGAATGGTAAAATAAAATATAAAATGATGAGAAATAGATAGCTAGGGACTGGTCCTTATTGCAAAACAGATCAAGATTGGGAACTTACAGTTGTCCTTCACTTGGCTACAAGCACAACTGCATGGTAGAAGAATTCAAATTAAACCAAGAGTTTTAACTAATCTTAAGGGTATGATCTATCCACTTAAATGGTCACAGATCATCCTATAGACTTCATTCAATCCAAAGGTTCAAATTGAAATAATAAAACCATTGCAGCCACTATGCTTGTAAGGCTACAACCACTTATAACCATAGGATTAAACAATCCATGTAGATTTGGTGGGAACCACTAGAAATCACAGATTATTTGGGGATCTAAACTCAGCTGGTCACTGTTTCAAATAGTTGCAATGACCGAGCTCATAAGGTTGCAATCTTTACATAATTCCAGATCTCTTCACTGAAAACAGATCTAGAAATCAGAGCAAGAGTCGAATCTGCTACAATCTTTCACTTGGCTACAAGCACAAGTGCAAAGAAGAAGAATCTAATTTCACCTTCACTTCTGGATTAGTCCTAAGGGTGTGATCTGTCCACTTGAATGGCCACAGATTATCCTAGAGATTTACTCTAGTAGTGAGGGTAAAGGATGGAAGAATAAAATTACTGCAGGCACTATAGTTCCAAGGCTACAAGCTCAAGCAACCATAGGTGCATCAAATCTGAAAAAATCTAAAGAAATTGAATAGAAAAATTACAGATCTAATGAGACTTTTAAAAATAGCATTTCAATGGTTAAACAAAACTTACAATGATCTGCCTCAAGCATGCAATCTATGCATGAATCCGGAGCTCTTCACAATGAATTTACAGATTTATTTATAATTACAAACTAGATCTGAGCTACTACATAGATTTATTCCAACATGCTGGATTAGAGAGAGAAGGGAAAAAAATAAAAGGAAAAATAAAACTAAAATTAAACCTAAATGAGTCAAGGAGAACTCAGAGAATTTCCTAGTTTCCTTACTGAAGAATTACAGCAAAGTAGAAGGGTATTTATATATATGCATTGATCCATGTGCCTTGAATTGCAGCCAATCAGAGGAGAGAATTTCCATTTCAGTTTATGCTAATCCATGTGTTTAGCATTCTAGCCAATCAGAGAGAAGAGAGAGATCCAGTTCTGTTATGCTTAGCTGAAGCTTCCCACCAAGAATTGCTCAAAAAAATAGTTTGTACATGGGCAAAGTTCTCTTATGCTTTGGAGTTCTCAAAAATGCCCCTGCCGTCCAATGGTATTTCCAGTTGTTACCCTCATAAAATTGCTACAAATAAATGGAATCCAAGCTACCATTATTTCAAAAATAGCCCTCAGATGGAACCCGAATTGGCAAAGTGTTGGGATCTTGGAGGTGCTCCATTAAAAAACTGAAGTATCCTCAACAATTTGCTAATTGAAACTCAATGGAGTTTGAAGGGGCCCGAGCTGGATTAGCTGTAGAAATATAGGCTGATGAAGTCTAAACTGTAGCTTGATAAATTGAGATGGTTTTTAGCAATTAATGGGCTTTAGAATCTGCAGCTTCAGGTGATATTTCGTTGGGATGGGAGATGAACTCGAGAGGATAGTTGAAGGCTTCGAGAGGTGGGCTGAAGGTAGTGGCTGAAATAATGCTCTATTTGAGGGGTTGAAGGAGAAATGCAATAGCTTCAGGCATCTGTTCATGAGGATGAAACACCATCTCGACAGGTTGGAGGCTCAGCTGATGCACAAGTCGAGAGCTGTTGAGTGGATGGATACTACAAGTCGACAGGATGCTGATTATAGTCGTTGGACCATTCGAGAGGATGCATGAGACTACTGGTCGACAGGTTTAAAGCCTGGTCTTCTTGATAGGTAGGCTGAAGGTGAAGCTTATCCATTCGAGAGGTTGTGGGAGGATGGATGAAGGTGTGCCGCTCCAAATCGACAGGATGGCTGCATGCAATTTCGAGAGGGTGGATGTTAAAGAGTTCGACAGGTTGGTACCAGCTTCAGTAAGGTGCATGTCAATCTTTCGAGAGGTTCACAACCACCACATCAATTCCTTCGAGAGGTTTAAGTGCAGCCATGTACTCGAGAGGTTGGGGTGGATGTAAGTCGACAGGTTGGAAGCTTCAACAGTTCCATTTTATCCCCTTTAAACCTAGCTTTTGTTAGTCTTAGAGTAACTAATAATTGCTTTTAGTGTTGTTTTGCAGTTAGGAATAAAAATACAGCAAGTGCATTTCTCCCATGTAACAGGTGCAATAAGAAGTTGAGAACCATTGTTTAAAGTTGAGAGAAGAGTGTTTTCACACATGAAGAAGAGTGCTATTGTAGCTACCTATTAAGGGCTCGAGCAGCTGGGAAGCTCGGCAATATTTGGAATGGGCTCACTAAAGAAAGCAGCAATGGACACCTTGTAGCAATCACATCAGTTTTAGATGAAGTTGTGTGCACCTTCCTTGTGGTTCACCATCTCAAGCTATAGCAATACAAGATTCAGCACAGCCCAAGCCATAGCAGTGGCTACACAGCAGCTACACATTAAAAACCTGGTTGCAGCAGCTCACACTTTAGCAAACAGCAGTAAGTAGTCCTTGTAGTGCATACACTTGCATCTCAACCTCTCGGATTGGTTCTGAAACAAAAGGGTGCAAGTTGAGTGGACCTTATCCATTCAGCAAACTTATCAAGTTGTTCAGCCCCAAAGGGAATCTCACGAGATGTATATGCAGCTGGTAACCAACCTCTCAATGTTTCCAACCTCCTTTCAAGCAGTCCTAAGCAACCTCATGAAGTGTATGTGGATGGAAGCCAACCTGTCAAGTTGAAGAAGGTGCTGAACCAACCTATCAAATGGTCATTGGAAGCTTTAAGCCAACTTATCGAGGACTCCATTGAACCTGTCAACTACATGCACCTGCACTTAGTACATCTAGAGCAGATCAAGTCTCTAAAAGTAATCTCCAGCCATCCTATCGAGCAGTTTGAGGCTGACCAACTGAACCTGTAGACTTGTAGAAGCTGCAGCTTCAACTCCTATCAAAGAGATCACTTCTCCAGCCAACCATCCTCTCAAAATGTAGGCCGGTGAAATATCCTACCAACCTCTCGAGAAGATGACTTCAGCTGTTGTTCATCCTGTCAACTTGAAGCAGCCCACTAACCTCTCGAATGGAGTACACCTTGAACCTGTCGAGTGGTGCAATTGCTCAACCTGTCGAGAGTTCAAATGTTGAACCTGTCGAGTTCTATATTCAGCCAACCTCTCGACATATAACTACAGCAACCATCCTCCCACATCCTCTCGAGTTCTAAACTACACCTTCAGCCATCCTGTCGAGCTCTTCTTAAAAACCCCAACCAACCTATCGAAAGCAACTTCCATCCCCACGAATTAACACCAAAGCTGCTGTCCGTTGAACCTTCAGCCACAAACCTATCGGGAAGACCATCTATCCTCTCGAATTCATCTATGAACCCCACGAACAAGTACCTAAACCTGCTATTATATAAACCTGCAAACTAACCTATCAAGCTGATACCTCTTTGCTGTAGTTTAGACTTCTTCAAGCTGATCCAAACTCGGGCTTCATCTGTCTTCAATTATTTCTAGTATTATTAAAGGTCCATGGGGGCTATTTTGGGTTCCAAGGCAGCCAATAGGATTGAGAGATTACTTTGGGTATCCAAAGCAGCTTGGTTTCAATTTATTTACAACAAATATATGAGGGTTGTAGCTGGAGTTATCTGTGGTTGGCAGGGGTAGTTTTTGGAACTCCAAAGCACAAAATAATTCTGCACATGTGCAAACTATTTTTGGAACAATTCTTAGTGGGAAGCTTCAGCTGAGCACAATAGAACTGGATCTCTCTCTTATCTCTGATTGGTTGGAATGCTAAGCACATGGATTAACATGAACTGAAATCAATCTCTCTTCTCTGACTGGCTGCAATTCAAGGCACATGGATTAATGCATATGTATAAATACCATCTATGCTACTATAATTCTTTAGCAAGGAAACTAGGAAATTCTCTGAGTTCTCCTTGACTCATTTAGGATTAATTTTAGTTTTATTTTTCCTTTTATTTTTCCCCCTTCTCTCTCTAATCCAGCCTGTTGAATTAGATCTAGGTAGTAGCTCAGATCTAGTTTGTAATTGAAAATAAATCTATAAATTCATTGTGAAGAGCTCCGGATTCATGCACACACTATAGGCTTGAGGCAGATCATTGTAAGTTTTGTTTAATCAATGAAATGCTATTTTTAAAAGTCCCATTAGATCTATAATTTTTCTGTTCAATTGCTTTAGATTTTTTTCATATCTGATGCACCTATGGTTGCGTGAACTTGTAGCCTTGCAACCATAGTGCCTACAATAATTTTATTGTTCCATCCTTTACCCTCACTGCTGGAGTAAATCTCTAAGAAAATCTGTGACCATTCAAGTGGACAGATCATACCCTTAGGACTAATCCAGAAGTGAAGGTGAAATTTGATTATTCTTCTTTACACTTGTGTTTGTAGCCAAGTGAAAGATTGTAGTAGATCCTTGCTCTGATTTCCATATCTGTTTTCAGAGAAGAGATCTGGAATTATACAGAGATTGCAACCTTGTGAGCTTGATCATTGCAACTGTTTGAAATAATGACCAGCTGAGTATAGATCCCAAAATAATCTATGATTTCTAGCGGTTCCCACTAGATCTACATAAATTGTTTGATCATATGGTTGTAAGTGCTTGTAGCTTTACAGGCATAGTGGCTGCAATGGTTTTATTATTTCAATTTGAACCTTTAGATTGAATGAAGTTTATAGGATGGTTTGTGACCATTCAAGTGGACAGATCATACCCTTAAGATCAGTTCAAACTCTTGGTTTAATTTGAATTCTTCTACCTTGCACTTGTGCTTGTAGCCAAGTGAAGGACAACTACAAATTCACAATCTTGATCTATTTTGTAATAAGAACTAGTCCCTAGCTGTTTATTTCTCACCATTTTATATTTTATTTTACCATTCATCTTTCTCAATCTTTTAGATTTAGTTTTATATCTTTGTTTTATAAATTAGATCTAGTGACACCAGAAAAACTCTCTTTCTTCTTAGACTAGGCTAGAATTGCCAGATTTGTAGCAGATCTGGAGGTCTACTATACAGCTTATTAGGTTTTAGATAACTACTCCCTATTGGACAAACTCTTACTTTTAAAACTTACTAGAAAAGGACCCTGTATCTTGTAGGTCTGTATATTTTAGAGTTGCTGTTTTCATCTTCTTCATCTTCGATTTTATTTTAATTTTAATTCCACACATATAATAATCAACACGTAAAATATCTTGCAACAGATGTCTCAAGTCTTGATGGAAATTACAATGTGCGTTGGCATCATAATTCTTTGGGATTGGATTCAGTGGAGGTTGTGGCTAAACCCGAGTAACTAAGTTCTTTTCTATCAACAATGGCAAGAGGACATTTACGGATTATCCTAAGGGAGTGAATGCTCGGTTGTATCAGGCCCTTCTCTACTCAAGGGTCATCTGTGCTCATTAATTATTGTCTTGTCACTGTCTGGAGCTGCCTGTGTCGGGGCTTATGTTGGGGCTTGCTGTGCTGCCCCAAATTGGAATGGTACTATGTTGGTACTGGGCTGCGTGTTTATTATTCTCTAGACATCTATCTCGGCTCTGCTTTCCTTAGCAAATTTTCATACCCCACTGGCCCCACTGGTTGGATTTTTGTTCAGCGGCCCTTCTCTCAAAGCATCTTCGCAACGATTGGCATTTCTTACCAAGTCAGGGAAACTGGCTTGTTGCTGGTAGACCAAGAAGTCAGAGATAACAAGTAGGGTTGTTTTCAAGATCATCCAGGATGCGGTTCTTTACTTGGGCTGCTAGGGCCCTCTATCTTCCAATGTACTCGTTAAAGGCCTCATCGAGTTTTTGTTTCAACCTTACCATATTTGATTTGTTTGGTTTGATGTATATGATATAGACATATTACTCTTGAAGCATATGGGTGAGGTCTTTCCATATTGTGGGCATAGATGGTTCAATAGACGTGAGCAATCTCAAGGTCTAACCTGTAAGGCTCTTTTTAAAAACTTTTATGAACAAATGCTCATCCCCTCCCTACTTGCACATATCTCCATAGTACGATTTTAGATGGGCAATTGGGTTGCCCGTGCCATTGTATTTATCGAAAGTAGGCATTTTAAATTTGTGGGGTAATGGAACCTATACGAATCGGCACAAATTTGAAAACCCAACATCATTAACTGCTTTTGGATCTTGTCCATTTATTCTTTTAGCAACTTTGACTCTTTTGAGGGCAATGTTGCCCCCCCCCCCCTTCATTCTGAATGGTTGTGGGCTGGTAAATGTTGGCTATGGTGGATTAAAATTGGCAAATATCCAATTGTTTCTGATCTCATCATCCTGATACTGGGGCTCAACATATGGTGGTGGAACAATGAGATTTTCGGATGGATTCAGTCGGAGTTGAGTGGATATCTGGGGATGCCACTATGGTTGATGAGGGTTTTGATGATGTGTTTGTGGAATGAGAGGATTAGAAAATGGGGGATTTTAGATGGGTGCCTGATGAGGCCATTGTATTTGGGAGAAGCTTTGATGAGGGGTTTGTGGGGTAAGTGGATGGGTGAGTTATGGATTTTGGGCGGGTGCCGAATGATGCCATTGGACTTGGTGGGAATTTTGAGGATTTGGTTGGAGGGTTGTGGGATGGATCCCCATATTGGGTGGGGTGTGAGAGATGTGGATAAATGGGGCTATGCCGGTTTGAAGGATGGGATTAGATGAGTTTATTGTTTGAGGGGGAATAGGGGTTTGTTGGGAGCTAATGTAAGTAGGAAATTGATAAATTTACGGAGGGTTTGAGAATGCGACCCTTGGGTTTGGGCCTTGAGGGACTTGGGATTGGGCATTGGGCCTTTGAGGCCCCACCTGCATGATCCCATGGCTGATGTTGGGTGTTTTGGCTGGTATGGATTATGGGTGGTTGATTGGGATTGATATTTTGGATAAACGAGGTGTGGAGATTTTGGAGGGTTTGCTGGGGATTAGGCATTTGGGGTGGATGAGGAAGGCTTTGGGAGGCCTTCCACATGGTGTACGCCCTAACCATGTCTTCCATCATGGCCAAGGGATTGGTTGAGGGGATGTGGATGGTCCTTTTGATGAAGGGGGTGTATGGGGAAAGGTGGGCATGACCTGGGTAGATGGGTGGGAAAAATTGGGAATGACCTGGGTAGATGCCTGGGGAAAATTGGGCATGACTTGGATAGATGGAGGGAAATGTGGTGGATTTGGATTAGATGTGGAGGGTGCGGTGGATTTAGGGTGGATGTGAAAAAATATGGTATATTTGGATTGGATGGGGATGGAGGGGGTATATTGGAGGTGGAAGGAAAATGGGGTAAATTTTGGGTGGATGTGGAGGGAAAATAGGGTAGAAAATGTGGTAGGTTTTGAGTTGACATGGGGGTTCAAATGGGGTGAATTCTTGGTTGAGGTGGAAGGAAGGATGGGTGAACCGAAGGGTTTGATGACGTTGAAATGTAATTGGGTGGGGGAATCGGAAATGGGGATTTCCTCTATGTGGGAATGTATTGGGGAACGTGGGTGGAGATGAATCAGGGTCGACGAAGGTTGGATCAACCACCCAAGACATGGTTTGTTGGCCGGTTGGGTATGAGTTTCTCGGGTGAGGCCCGAACACTCTCCTCCTTCCCCTACGGGAGGGAAAGGCGATGTCATGGTTACGGCACCACAAAGTCTCTATTTTGGATTTTTTATTTTTTCTTGATTTTTTTATTTTTTGGATTATTTTTAGATTTTGTATATGGCAAAAAATTTCATCTCGCTTGGATCAATATGGTACTTTTCTTGGGGCCTAGGAACTCTAATTTTAGGTGGTGTTCACACCCTTAATGCCTCCCACAACGGGATTCCGATGCACCTTGGAAGAATTAAAGGAAGACCTATGATCTATGTAAGGGAATGGAAATCCATGCGATGACCCGATCCCTCGGAAGAGTTAATAAGAGAGCGACCTCTCTTGACCAGCGAGGGTATTTTGGGTGTCGATGGTGTAGGAATTATCGAGGGTATTAAAATATCTCAGCGGGGGGCTCGAGAATGGTTAAAAAAGCCTTAGATTCGGGCTGCTAGAGCCAGAATAGGCTAGCATATATATTTTATACGCTAGGCAAAAATTCTTAAGATTTGGCTTAGCATGTATATTATATACGCAAGGCAAATTACTCTAGAATTTTGGCTTAGTGTGTATATTATACACGCAAGGCTAAATCTGGGGATTTTTGGCTTAGCGTGTATATTATACAAAGTAGGCTAAAAAGTATATATATATATATATATATATATATATATATATATATTGGATACCAGTAGCAGACCCGAGTTGGTCTATTTTTTTGTGTTTTCTAGAAGTAGTGCTTTCGAGGACTATTTTTTCTTATTATTTCGGGTCCCTCCTCACCGTACTTATGGATACAAGGCCGGTTGGTTCAACTAACGTGCTCTCCCACGAGTTTTAAGGCTTAGTAACAACTCGGTCACCCACTCGATATACCTCCGGCGCAAGCACCTTCTCAAATACTAGATGGGGTGGTTCCTTTCGAGATCATCACCACTAGGGATGCTGCTCTACTGGGAATCAGGACGGGTATATCGTAACCTATTTCCACTCCCCTTTTAAAATCTACCCGCGTACAAATGAATTAAGTCCCCTTGGTTCAATTTTTAATGTTCAATTTTAAAGGAGTTTACTTATGTTCAAAACAGGTGGTGAGAATCCCATGCTACCTCTATGGAAGAAGCGTCCACTGTTGGAATATGATGACAAGAAATGTAAGTGCTCAAGTAGGCGCACCAAACAGCTAAGGTGTTTAAACGAAAAAAATGAAACTAAACTATCAAGTAACTTGCCAATCGGCTCAGGTGATAAAGTGCTCAAGTAGGCTCGTCAATCGGCTAAGGCGTGTAAATGACGGAAAAGTAGGGGTAAGTTAAAAAATACATAATCGTATGGGTAAGTAAAGATGATGATATAGTGGGGGTGAGTAAAAAACAAAAAGGTTAGTAGAAAGAAAAAAAATACGTGCAAAGGCGGCCAACTTCAAGTAGGAACTCTAAAAGTCATCCCAAGCAGAGTCACCATCTGGGCAATCGTAGACTTTACGAGTTCGTCGTGACGATGCGCACTCTCTAAAAATGATGGAGTCCCCACCTAGAGTTTTTGGTGACCCGAGATACCTCAAAAATCAATACGTAAGCACCGAAGTGTAAAAATATGACTCTGATTTACCGCTCTTTGCCAAAGGCTCTTTGGTAGGGGCCTCAATTATTGATTGAGAAGGTGTTAGGCACCCAATCAACCCGCTCATAAGCGATCTTTACTTATGGCCAAATGATAAAGAAAGAAAAAGAATGAATGGCACTCCTCCTTGCTCGAAGGCACTACGATCCTATTTGAGCCCACCCCCCACAATCGCTAGAATTTTAGCGGCGTGACAGCTCAAATTCTAGGATGGGAGGAAAGCAAAAGAATGTAGAGGAATAGAGGGGAGAGTCGGAGCTCTCGGGCCCTTGTAGCACCGCTGTGGACCTTTGCATGAGGATACTTCCGGTGAGCTTGCAATAGCAAATGGGTTGAGGAAATGGTCTTAGCATCTAAGGTTTGAAGGTTAGAAGGTAGGGGAGGTAGACTAGGACCTAGTTTTTGCTAAATCTAAGAGATTAATGAGGGAAAATAATGTGTAAAGGGTGAATTAAGGCTCTGGAATTTTTAAAGTTTTAATGTTAAAATGGGAGAAAGAAATATCTAAAGGGTTCTTGCATTTGGAATTTTTTTCAAGCCCCTCTCAAAGCGGGGGGAGGGGGCTCTCTATTTATAGAGGTGAGGGTGGTTAGGGGGCACTTTAAGAGCTAATGGGATTAGCAATTAGGTATTAGAAAATCTAAGGACTTTGGGTTTTTGGGATCTTGGATAGGTGGAAAATGGATTTTAATGGTAGATGATGTGGTAGCCTTCTAGATGGCAGAAGGGTTAAAAAGAGGGCTAGTGAGAGTGTAACAGTCCTAACAAAATCTACCACGGACATTGGGGTGGTCAACAAGTCAAACCCCAAATTCAAAATCTGGACATTTTCCTAAAAAATACTATTCCTAAGCTTAGTGTGTATATTATACACTCTAGGCTTGGGAACAGTGTTCCCTGAGAAAATAGGGAAGTCTGCACCCCATGCCTGAAGCAAAAAGTAAAAGTTGGCCTAGCATGTATATTATACATGCTAGGTGAAATTCTGCCAAAATTTGCCTTAGCTTGTATATTATACACGCTAGTGTAAATTCCCGCATTTTTCTCACTTTTTAAGTTGCCGTAACTTTTGACATACAACTCAGATTGAGGCGATTCTAGGCTTGTTACAAAGTTAGAAACATCCTTCTTCCAATGGTATAGGACTCAGTTTTAGATGACGTGTCTGTAAACTCTGGCATTCCTCTTTCCATCCACTATTTTGGAGGGTTTAAAATGGGTCCGAGAAGAGTTTTAATGGGTTTGGGGAAGGTTAGGATTGATTCCTAAGGGTTCGGGAAGGGTTCTAAAGGTTTGTGATGATTCCTAAGGGTTTGGGAAATGCTTCTGGAAGTTCAAGGGTACTCCTTTCTCAAAGTATATATCGATCAGGCCTTGAGCAGAATTTAGGTGTCTACAATTTCTTATTATTATCTTTATGGTGTTCTTTCTGTATGTTTATGCCAGAAGTGATTTCTCCTAAGTTTGGGAGAGATCTCTGATTTTCTTTGCAAATTATATGCCCGATACACTCACAGCACCAATAGTAAAAAATTTTGAGTATCCCCTATTTTGAGAACAATGAGGACATTGTCCTATTTAAGTTTGGGGGTACACACCTTGAATAGTAGTTATGTTTGCTTAAAGCATATATAAACAAATTTCTACAACAAAAATGATTTTTTAGAATAGTTTTAATTCTTTTTTTTTTTTTTTAATATATTTTGATTTTTAGTCACATATAAGTTACGATTTCATAAACCATACGAACCATCATAGTAGGAGTTCAACCATAAAAAATAGGGCAGTTACAATTCATGTTTAGCCCTCTTGTACATTGTATCAGAATTGAGTGTTTGAAACTATACTTTCATCTAAACTGTAATATTTAGATTATAGTTTTGAAATCATATAACCAGTGAGCTTTTGGGACTTAATTCCTTTCTTTTTGAGAGAGACTGCTACCTATTCGAACAAAAATTTTCTTGAACTTCTTGACTGTATGAAATCTCGTATTGTTATAATTTGAATAAAATATTCTATGATTATGATGACTTGTTTTTCTAGAATTGTCTATTCTATATATCAAAACAATATGACATTCTTGTTAGTAAATCGTGAAAATGACTAAAGGTCATCTTTTGATTCGTTTGAGCCAAATAAAAAAATCCCAAAGATATATTTATCCCTTGAACCAATATTAGAAGTCTAAACCAAATTTCTTTGTACCAAGAATTTATAAACCCTTAACCACATGTACTACCCAAAACTTTCAATCTTTTACCCTTACTTTTTTGAGAATTTAGGATAAAAGGAAGAAATAGGGAGTGGAAGGAGTATGCAATAACAGATAAGGGATATGCAAAAAATAGGGGGTACATTTGAGAAAGAAATAGACTTTTCGAAGAAAATAATCTGGGAAAAAAGAAGAAAAATCGTAAATACGATTCTACGAAAAGAGAAGCAAAAAGCTTCTAAACGGAAAGAAAAAGGGTTTTACTGAAAAGAGTATATGGGAAGAAGTTATCTAGCTTTTTGGATACTTACTCAATCAGAAAAAGAAAGAAGAAGAAGATAGGAGAGAGATGAGTTGAATTCACAAAACATTTGAATCCTTTCTACCTTTCTTTGGAACCTTCTTAACCCAAAGCCCCATTACAAGCAGAATAAAGACCTTTCCGATTCATGATTTACAAAATCATGAGCCTAGTAGAGATATGTATAATAGATACTATGGACAAACAAGAAAGCATATGAATATAATTAATTATCTTTCTTCATGAGATTTATTCTTTTGTCAATTATCCTTTGAATTATTCATTATATACATCATATTGTGAGAACCCAAAAAAAATTTCAATATATTTTTTAGAGTATACCACCAGTGAGAGTTTGGATGAAAATGTTTTCTAACTCTGCAATGTAGAGAAATCTATGATGAATAAGCTGTTCATTGAAACGCACACACTCCAGGCCTAATATGTATTGAAATTGTTGAGTTCTAATCAAGGATAATTGCTAGGATGGAGAGTAAGGGCTGATGAAATCATACTTTTGAAAATTATAACAACCATGTGATAATTAACTAAGTAGTGCACATAATTAATCTAGAAATCTTTTTGATTCCTTAGTTTGGAAAAATTTAGAAGAAGCTAAAAATATTTGAAGTTTGTAGGTAACTTCACTGAAAACTTTCAGGAGACAATAACTACTCCACTAGGGATCACCTAGGTGTTTAAAGGCTTGTCGCATATGCTAAATGCAATCATGCTCCCCACAAAAGTGGCATTTAAATTTATAGTTTTAGATTAGTTTATCTTTCCTTGTTTGCTAGGGACTAGGAAAGCTTAAGTTTGGGAGTATGATCAGTAATATAATTTACCATTTTATAATCCTCAACTTAGCGATGCTAGACCCTAGTTTGTTGCTAACGAGATGATGATGTGTAGATATTTAGAATAGAAAGCAGAATAAAGCTAAAGTGATAATCTTTGCCAAAATGAACTCAAAAGGCAGTAAGAATCACGATCGTACGCAGATACGACCAATCGAATTGAGAACCAGTCCGAAAATCGAAGGAAGAGAGTTTACGACCTTTCGTAAATCACAAATGAAATCGAAGAAGAAATAGAAGGATTGGTAAAGTATGAACCCACGAAAGGAGCTTACGACTGGAGGAATCAAAGCAAGTTACGATCATTCAAAAGGGCAGAGAACTTTACAAAAAGAGAAGCAATCGTAATTTACGATTGTACAAATCAAAGTTCGTTGTTGTTGATCATGCGAAGATATGCACCGCCATGTATAAAATTAGAAGATCACTTAAATTAGAAGTCTGGCAACCCACAGATCGGAAAAGATTGGAGAAAGAATCCTAAAGATCTCTGCAGCTGAAAAATAGGAACAAGCCCTGCACGCTTCTACCATCCAAATCAAGGAAGATAAGATTTGAAGTTTAGTACAAATCTTTCTTTTATTAGAATTTGAATAATGTAAACCGACCCCTTATAATCTATAAATAAGAGGGCTCGGCATAGGAGAAAAATTATCGAAGGAACCCTCAGCATCAATTGATGATTGATGCTTGGTTTTCTTCTGATCACATTAGTTTAAAGCAGTTTAGATATCCAAGATTTCTCGAGAGCAATTGACGACTGTGATTGGGAGTTAGAAGATTAGAGTAGAGCATACGTAATTTCTCATAAGCAATTGATGCTTGTGATGAGGGATGAAAGATCTTTTATTTGCATTCTAGTTTAGATTTACTGCTTTTATTTATTGCTTTGTAAACATCTAAGAACTCTTGATATTAATTGATGACTAAAGTCTTGAATTTGCAGATTAGTGTAACGGTTTTTATTTTCCATCTTTAGTTTTCTTGAGTTTGATTAACGACCAAATTTTTGGAAAATTATTGATTAGTATAAATCTGTGTTGAGGAAATCTAGTTTTTGATTGGCGCCCAAATTCTAGAGGACTAAAATACAGTGCAACGGTATTTTACTTTTATAAGCATCTGAGAACTGAAGGATTGTGATTGACGACCATAATCTGAAAGTAGGAGGATTTAGATTTACTTTGCTCACAATTAGTTTAACAACCATTCATTTATTCATATTTCTCAACCTTTAAAAGATAAATAAAAGTTTTCACAAGAAGAAAAATGAAAGTTTGACCCAGTGGGAACAATCCTATACTAGTGCTACAATTTCTGTTGTGCGCTTGCAATAGGTTAAAGCTAAGTACAAATAAAGTCGTATCAGGTATGCGAGTGTAGTACTTGAGAGAACTGTGCATGCTGTGATCAGTCTGTCAAATGTTTATAAGACTATTATTGTAGGTCCCAAAGGATCTGAACATCTGAAGCATTTGGTACTTTGCTCTATGGTCCAATTGTGGTTGCACAATTTGCATTTGTGGTCTTTGGTGGAATGTTTGGCTAGGGGAGTATCATGGTTGTGTAACTGTTGGTACTAGTTGCGCTCCACTTGTGGAATCATAATTAAATCCTGGGTGATTTTTTCACAATGGGTTATATGCATTCTCGTAATCTCCCCTTTGAAATGCCATAACTTGTTCTTTTTCCACCGCATCCGGGTACAATGGAGCAGCTGAGCACTCGGCTATAGCATGGGTTACGCTATAGAAAATGGCACAAGCCACTATAGGTCTTTCCGGAGTGCTAGGTTCAGCAATCATTAATGTTGTAAGTTTATGTTCTAGGGTTGCAACCTTGGCGTCAATATCATCCTCCTTCTTTACTTTGTCCTTACTGACATGGTAAAGACCACCCCTTGCAAACAGAGTGTGGAGAATCACAACTAGTCAGATCTAAATAGGGCCTATTTCTGTTTTGAATTATTAGCCAGTTTCTCAAACAAATTCTAGGACTGATGACTATTCTGAGCCATAAAGGTCCCTCCACTTACAGCATCAACCATTGACTGGTTGGTCTCGGTTAACCCTTGATAGAAACTCTGCGTAATGGACTAGTTTGGTACATCATGATGAGGGCATTTCCTCAGTAAATCCTTCATGCGTTCCTAGCTCTCATGAAATAATTCTCCTGGCAATAACTTAAAGTCTTGAATTGTCGGGCGAAGTTGGGTGGATTTACCAATTGGGAAGTACTCGGCCAAAAATTTAGCTTGCAATCCATCCCAAGTGGTAATACTTCTAGTGGGCAATGATATCAGCCACGCTTTCGCTCTATCTATGAGTGAGAAGGGAAGCAACCATAATTTAATGGCCTCATCATTCAGTGCAGATAATTGTAACATGGTACAGATTTCTAGGAAATCTCTCAGGTGCTAATAGGGATCGTCTTGATCAAGCCCGTGAAAAGTAGATAAAGCTTGAAGCATATTGAACTTGATCTCGAAGCTTTGACTAGTTGCTACGTCTGGTAACACAATACAAGAGTGTGATTATAGACACCCCCATTTTGCCCTCTCGAAATATATAAATCTGTTCAATCAACCTTTAACCTCATAACCCCAATTGGGACCATAAACTTGAATAATAGTATATGGTTGGACATTGGCTGAAACAATAGCTCTGTGGCTCAGGCCCCATAACCCTAACATGAGAACCATGCACTGAAACAATAGTACATGGCTAAATGCGGGCTGAAATAATGGCTCTATGGGTCAGACCCCAATGTAGGGAGACTATATACTAAAATAACAGTATATAGTCGGAATGCAGACTAAAATAATAGTCTGACATTTCAAAACCCCCCAAACCCTAATGTAGGAACCATGCATTGAAACAATAGTACATGGCTGAACACAGGCTGAAATAATAGTTTTGTAGCTCAGGTCCCAACGTAGGGAGACTACATATTGAAACAATAGTATATAGTTAGAATGTAGGCTAAAATAATAATCTCACATTTCAGACCTGACCCAAACCCGAACAACCCCGAATTACGCGCCCAAAACTATGCGCGCAATTCGATTGCACACAGAACCACAAGCGCACAATCAGTCCCCTTTTCAGACCAGCCTTCTTTTCCTAGACCACCTTAATACTCGATCACGTGCCTGACATGGCATGCACGATCAGATTGAGCGCCTGACCACCAGCGTGCAATTGGCCTACGCCCGACCTAGTCTTACTATCCTTGACTCCTAAGGTTCCTCGATCAAGCGCTTCAGATGAGACGATTAATCGGATTGTGCAAGCCACATGAAGTGCACAATTTGCTCTAATGTAATTAAGACTTGGAAACTTGCATAACAAGTCAGCCGGTCTCTCACTGAATTGGTGATTGACTCAAAGCTCTTACGCACCGGGAGACCGACGCATAATTCAGTTAAACACATGAAATAGGGCGTGCAATTGAAGAAAAACCTATAAAAAAAAATTTCTAATTCACCCAAGAAGAGGCAAAAAGAACACAACAAGAGAGAATGGAATTTTTTGAGATTTCAAAACCAGAGAACTCCGAGGACAATCCCATAGAGAAACCTCGCCATGATTTTGAGATTCAAGCTTCGAATCTTAAGGATTTCTCTCCGCAGCCTCGACCTTATGTAATTTTTTATTCCCGACCGTAGTTCTTAGTTCTTAGACTTAGGATTTTCTTAGTTTTAATTATTAATATTAATTCAGTCTTAGATCATAGCACCCTTTTTCCGACCGTAGTTTTAATATCTGGTTCTAGTTCTTCGTTGCTAGAACCAGTCCTTGATCTAACGGCCCGATCCATCGACTATAAACTTAATTTTGTTCTAAAATCTCAATCTCCAGTCCTATCATTAATCTCTGGTTCTAGTTAATAGTTTCTAGAATCAATCCTTAATCATACGGCCTGATTTTCTGATTTCAGAACCAAATTCAGTCCTTAAAATTTTAAATTCTAGTTTTAATCCATTAGTTTAGTATTTCTAAAATCCTAAATATCCATTTAGTCTTTTGTAGTCCTAGTTTTATAATTTAATTCTTAATTATAATCCTAAAAATGACTCCAAAAATCTAAAAAAATACTCTTTTATAATCCAAAATCTAATTAATTCTTAATCTCAGCCACCCGATTTGCCCAAGAGAGCTTACGAAGGGTACTCGAGAACGAGGCCATTCCTCAGCATAGCGGGCCCAAAACCCCTTTTTTTTAGGATTGTTTTACTGCTTTAATTAGGATTAGAAAATCAAGTCCATAGCTTTCCTAGATTTTTAGTATAATTAATTTACATGTTTTACTTTAATTAGATCCCTAGAATAATTGCTTTGATTAAAGTTCTAATAAAAATCAGTTCCTCTATTTCAATTAGATGATTCTAGCATAGTTAATTCGTTGCATAATTTGATTCCAGTATAGTTAATTCCTTTCCATTCTTTCATTAACTAAAGTTTTAGTATAATTAATGCATTGCTTTGATTATAATTCTAGAAAAATCAGTTTATTTGTTTTAATTAATTTTTCTTAATAAGATTAGTTTATTTGTTTTAATTAGAATTAATAAAATTAATTCCTTGCTTAAATTAGAGTCATAGTAAAATTAGTTCCATATTTCAATTAGAATTGCAGTAGAACTTGTATATTTGCTTCAATTAGAATTTTGTACAATGAACATGCTTGACATAATCAGAGTTTCAATTGAATTGGTACGTTTACATTCCTAGTAGCATTAGGAGACTAATATTAATTAGACTTCTAATAAGATTAGGAAACCTAATCATAATTTGATTTCTAATAGAATTAGAACACCTCGTCATACTAGACTCCTAATAAGATTAGAATAAACTCACATAGCTAGGCTCACAATAGAATTAGGAAATCTGAACCAATTCGAATCACAACAATAATAGGGAATGAAAGGAAAATTAAACTATCTAAATTATAAGGAAGAGCCATAACTGCTGACGTTCGCAGGCGGACGATTCAGTATAAAAGTAACCCACACCCACTATAAAGCGTGATCATAGACGTGTTGTAGCGTCGTTAAATATCTGCAGCTGGAGATCATAACAAACTAGGAATCTTCCTAGAAAACTCCCTTTTTTATTTTACTTCTACCATTCCAAACGCTGCATTGCTTGAGTCCACTTGGACGGAATTGGGCCACTGATTCAATGGGGACCGAAAGGAACCCAGAAAAAGCGCACACCAACCGACTGACGATAGTGATGGAATGTTTTTGTTGAACTCCTTCCTTTCTTTAGATAGGTAGCTTAGTTTGTTTTCCTATTTTACTTTCCGTCGTATCATTTCGAATCCCTTTAGACACATGAATCTTTGTCAAAGACTCGAGATGTCTGGTAGACGAAGAGTGAGTTTAGGGGACCCACCATTGTGGGGATATTATGGAAACCCCATGTACGGAGAAGAACTCCTTTACAATTCTAGTCCGCGGCAACCTGAGATTAATATGGCTAGTGAACAAGAGAATCTCTTCTCTACCGCACACACCAGGAATAATCATAATGGGAGAGATGGCAGCATCGGACAAAACCTTACTGCTCAACAAATCATAGAGCTCAACATTCAAAGGATACAAAGAGGAGATGGTGACTCTGAGGAATTGCTTTGGGGATTGGCTGCCGCATATGAGACCATTAGTTCACGACAATATTCAGAAGAACAAGAACAACAAGAAAGGCCACCGCCTACCCAGAGCACAGTGTAGGCCCACTCCACACCATTGAGACAACCTGTTCACACATTCTTCAACGAGGACTCCCCAAACAAGGTCTGCTCACGGTTTATTCCAAAAGGAGGCACTATTAAAATTGAAGATCTCCCTAAAATGGTCAACGAATACATGGCCAAAAGGGAATGCCCTAGTCACTCATTTGGGTTCGACAAATTTTGTCGGGATGTCGAATTTAATTTGCCCATAAGATTTAAATCACCGAAATTTACCAAGTATAGCGGTACCAAAAATCTGAACCATCACTTGGCCCTCTTTTACAACAATTGCCGACCCATACGTGATAACCAAGGACTTCTCATTCACTATTTCCAACGCTCATTAGAAGGAGAAGCTCTAGATTGGTTCGCGGCTCTCCCGCTCTATAAGATAAAAATATTCAATGAATTAGTCGGTCAGTTTCTACACCAATACAAGCACTTAATCCAAGAGACAGTCAGTCTCAGTGATCTGATGAAGGCCAAGCAAGGGCCCGATGAGGAATTTACTGACTTTATTGCTAGGTAGAGAAAACTCGCTGCTAGGACTGGCACGTTAATGAAGGAGAAAGACTTGGTTGATATTATTATTGATAATACTAGGGAACTGTTGAAGAGCGCACTTGTCACAAGTGATTGCCCCGACTTCACTGCACTCCACTCTCGGGCATCCCGGCTAGCACGACACATTAAAGATGGAGACCTTACCCTGTCTATTGTCATGTCGAAAGTAGGCTCTTCTAGTAAATCAAAGTACAAAAATAACAAGAAAGCCTCAAGAACCGAATAGGTTAATACCATTGTCAACCAAGCATAAAACCCCGGGAACGGAAATTTCCAATCGAGAAATTTCGAGCAAAGTCAGAATCAACAACGGTACACGAACCAAAATCAGGGCACCAATCAACAAATATATGCGAACCAAAACTAAGGCCAGAACTAAAATCAGGGCCAATACCAGAACAGAAATCAATATTCCAATACCTACTAGAACCAAAATATGATGCAGAATCGACCGGCCCATGCGCCGAACTACAATAACGTACCCCCACCGCAAAACTGCAACCCAGCTAGAGGCCCCTACCAGCCGAGGTGGGAACACTACCCCCCTTCACCTGATACAATCCCCAACATTTTTTATCTCCTTAACACTCTGAAACTCCTCTGATTTCCCCAAGAAAGTCCCTGGCCCTGGCCGACAAATCTGGATTATAGAAAATATTGCGCATTCCATCGATACGTGGGGCACAACCTAGAAGACTATTGGGTCCTCCGAGATGTAATCTATAACATGAATGATCGAAATCAAAATGACTGAGAAGTGCTTAGGAATTCTAATCCTAGTAATAACCAACCCCAACAAAATTTAGGGATCATTAATAACCCCATGCCTAACCACAAGCAAGCGACACAGGCTCAGGTCACCACTGTAGATCTTTTCGACCAATCTCCCTTCCAGCCCTCCACCTTAATCACTTGCATCCCATCTTCTGACACTTTTGCTACCCCTACGAGAGTTCCTTTATCCTTCCGTCTGTCGGCCTTGATCACTCAAATCGCCTCACAGTTCACTTAGATACGAGTCCACTCCTTTAGGGCCTGGAGACCATCCCTACCCGAAGTTCACTCAGATACGAGTCCACTCCTTTAGGGCCTGGAGATCATTCCTCCATGGTCACCAACCAGAACCATCAACCCCTCCAAATCCTGAGCCAATGCCATTGCCACTTCCTTTGTCTGATTTTGAGCTCGAGAATGGAGACCAGTTCTTCAAACTGCAGCCCAAATTGTCGTATGGGTAGAAAGTGTCACCCAAAAGACTGAACCAAGAAAACGAAACAAAGACTGAGTGTTCACTAAACATAGAAGAAGGTGAGCGAGAAGAGCATCCTAACCCATGCGAGACACTAGTCTCCGCTTTCCTAGAAGAAGAAGATTATACACAGTACCTCCGACCTTGGAGCGGCACCATACAAGTACGCACTCCGACCTTGAATTTCACTCACTTCACAAATACATCAACATCGAGCCACATCGGGTTCGGTCAACAACCAACTTGCCCGATTCTTGAATTAAGAACCAATTATCCACCTCTGTCGTTCTCTCGAAATAAGGATTTCACAAATGCACAACTGCCAGAGGGGAACGAGTGAGAAAGAGAAGTTAACTTGCAGCCCCCACCTCACATTATACCTCCACCAATCCCTGCACCTCAACTGCTCCAACCACCCGCACCTAAGGCTCCTCGGCCAGACAAAGAAATTACACTCGAGCCAGGGCAAGAATATGACCATCTACGACATCTTCAAAAGATTCCAACCCAAATATCATTATTGGAACTCATCAAGAAATCCCCTGACCATCACCGGTTGTTGATAAGGACACTTGAGGACACACAAGTGGATGAAGACACAACATTGGATGAGCTACACCAAATTGCCTCGGTCATGGCGTAACCCTTGATGTGCACTTTCACAGATACAGATATGCCTAAAGAGTCACTCCGCAAAAGCGCAACTCCCATATACCTTACAGCCATAATCAGTGGAATCTCCGTACCCCATGCGTTGATCGATACAGGAACAGGACTCAATATCTGCCCTCTCACGACGTTAAAGATACTAGAATACATAGAGTAGGATATTAGACCCTCCACACTATCACTTATAGCTTATGATGGCTCGCATCATTTCATAAAAGGAACTATCAAACTCCAGGTTCTCTTTGTACCTGTAATGAAAGATATCACTTTCCATGTTTCTGATTCCGCTAGCACATATAATCTTATCTTAGAAAAAAAATGGTTAGAGTCAATGAAAGCAATCGCATCTACATACCATCAATGCGTCAAATTCTCATACGAGGACTCCATTATTCGTATATTCACTGATGCACCCCTCCAGGAGATGGACACTGATTACGCTGCAAGTATTCCGACAACCCATGATTCTGTGTTGAACATGGGCTATATTCAGAAGGCCCGAATCCCTGATGAGACAACCATTGCAGAAGTTCGTCCCCCTAGCCCT
Source organism: Chloranthus sessilifolius (assembly GCA_021018995.1). Taxonomy (NCBI): domain Eukaryota; kingdom Viridiplantae; phylum Streptophyta; class Magnoliopsida; order Chloranthales; family Chloranthaceae; genus Chloranthus; species Chloranthus sessilifolius. Next base: position 59,154,019 of record CM037594.1, read on the forward strand.
CCTAGTTCTCCCCCAACGCATCAACAAAAATTAATGAGAAGAGAGATCAATCCAGACCTCGCCAAAGTTTACGACATCAACCCTACCACGACAAAAGTCTAGGACCTCATGTACCAACTCGGATACGTCCCCTACACCAGACTCGGTAAAAATAAGAAAGGTCATCTAGGACCTGTCGTCCCAATGAAAATACGTAAATACATAGGGTTAGGTTACCAATCGGATGGCTCACAAGCTGACTTTTCCCTACCTCATCAAAATGGTCTCTATACGACCACTTCGTCTATGGGACTATGGAGAAGGTGGATGTACCAAGGCCGAGAGAGGTGTCCTTCACTAAATCCCAAGAAGCAGAAATCAAATGAATGACTAAAGGATTTAATGATTTCACAAATCTAAATGACGACATCGATGAACCGCTCGAAGGAGTCAAACCTTTGTTGGACACTAGGGGGTTTATAGAAGAGAGAAAGTGCGAACCTTTCAAACTCAAGCCACAAGTAGAAGATTGGGAATCCACTGACGATGAAGATTTCCTCATAGCTGCCTTAAAAGATAGTGAAGAGTACTTACATCTAATGTGGGAAGAGGATGACACCCCACAAGGATATTTTAACTCGCATAGCATCTGCCTCGGCCTTGGCCTTGGAGGATGCGAATGCCCATGGGACTCCCCGTGTATCACTCACCCATATCAACCTCGTTGTAGGGCATGCACCAATATATTGGAATGCTTTGCTAGCTGGGATCGACATTCCGTAATGATAGAATTGAACGAATCCAACCTCGTAAAAACTGAAGCAAGTAACGACCCACCAACTCCGCTACTGGCACGAGAAGTAAAAAATCTCAATAGTCATCTGGTTGACCCAGGAGGAAACACCCACCTTGCCCTCATTGAGTTTGAAGAGGAACTTGAAATAGACACTCCTCCATCCCCAGACATGCCACAACTCCAAATATTTTGGAAATCTCTCGAGGAAGAACGCAACCGCAACTTGAAATAGACACTCCTCCATCCCCAGACATGCCACAACTCCAAATATTATAGAAATCTCTAGAGGAAGAATGCAACCCCCTCCGAGTGATGATGAGGACTACTGGATAGACCTCGCTGCACTCGAGCTAGCGGTGCTGGCCAACCTAGGATTCCAAGCATGGTCAGATTAAGAAGACGAGTTTAATGCTAGCCTCGAGTCCAACCCAGAAGGATGGGAATGTCCTTGGGGACCTCCCTGCATTTCTCACCACTATCAGCCTTGCTGCCGAGCATGCACGCTTATCCTATCATATTACGAAGTCCAAGGGAAAGAGCTCGCTACTCCTGAGGATCCCTTAGGAGATTACCCTCGATAGGCATACTATAATTCAGAGGATGATAGTTCGACTGATTACGATCTTCAGAGCTTCTTCGAAGAGGAGGCAATCAATATAATTCAACTATCAATATCGCTGCCACCGGCATCACTTATTCAAAAACTCTTATCAGATGAGGACTTTAAGAAAAAATGCCAAATTAAAAAAAAGTCCACATTTCCCAAAGAATTGCTCGAACGGCTCCAGCAGCCGTCTCGCTCCCTTAGCTAGAGGAAGCAACTTTCCCAGCGCCTCTTGAGGTGATCGATTCTGTACCATATCTACTATCGAAAATAAAAAAATAGAAAAAGAAGAAAACCCTAAAAATTTAAAAATACAAAATCCAAAAAAATTAGAACCCAGAAAAGAAAAGGAACCCTTTGTCCCAAACCAATTTCGTGGCCAACAAGGAGACTTCTCTCCTGAGACTTCTACCTCACCTCCCGCACGAAGAAGCAAGGCATCCAGGCTAAACAATATGCCAGTGATCATACCAGATGAAATACTTTGCGACTTTGAGAGAAGGATCAATAGCCTTGACCTTGACCTTACCAAAGATCTCTCGGTCATAAATTGTACTAATGAAGGGCTACCTTTCGCAAAATCAAATCCCCAGTGTAACAATTTTGCAATATATGAGCTTGTCAAAGATGAAGAAGAAACACCAGTCCCCGAGGAGGTGTCAGACTTCCAACGGGTTATCAAGCATTTCGACGAGCAAACTCAGGCTGCCACGGAACCCACGGAAGAAATTAACTTTGGCACTGAAGAGAAACCCAAGAGGTTACTAATTAGCGCAATGCTAAATTCTAAGGAACTTCAATAAATCATACAGGTCCTGCAAGAACAGCTTGACTCCTTTGCATAGTCCTATGAGGATATGCCTGCTTTAGACCCAAGTTTCGTAGAACATTGCCTCGTCTTGGAACCTGATGCGACGCCTGTTAAGCAGAAACTCCATAGGATGCACCCACAAACAGCCCTTCAAGTCAACGAGGAAGTTGACAAATTGCACAAAGCCAAATTTATCCGAGTTGTCCTCTACCCCAAGTAGGTCGCCAATATAGTGTCTGTCGCCAAGAAAGACGATAGAGTATGGGTTTGTATTGATTTCTGAAACCTCAACTAAGCATGCCCAAAAGACGACTTCCCACTTTTTCACATTGACACACTAGTCAACAACACCGATGGACATGAGATGCTATCCTTTATGGACAGTTTCTCTTGGTATAATCAGATCAAATTAACAAAGTCTGACCAAGAGAAGACTTCTTTCACCACACCATGGGGAACATACTGTTACGTCTTCATGTCTTTTGGGCTCAAGAACGCAGGAGCCACGTATCAACACGCCATGATGGCTATTTTTCATGACATGATGCATAAATGTGTAAAAGTCTATGTTGATGACATATTAGTAAAGTCCTAAAAGTGGGTAGGCCATGTTGAAGCACTCTAGTTGGTGTTATAAAGAGCTAAGAAGTATCAGCTGAAAACGAACCCGAAGAAGTGTGTCTTCCGAGTCACCTCCGAAAAATTACTAGATTTCATAGTCAGCAAGCGAGGGATCAAAGTCGATCCTACAAAAGTCCGAGCCATCCTTGAGATGCTGCCTCCCTGCATTCAGACAAGTGTGACTCTTTCTACATACTACATAAAGGAGGAGCTATGTAAAAATGGGATGACCAGTGCCAGCAAGCCTTCGATAATATAAAAAAGTGCCTCCTTAACCTGCCAATACTATCGCCACCAGTTTCCGGAAGACCCCTAATCCTATACCTCTCAACGAACGGCAAAGTAATGGGAGTAATTCTAGGATAATATGAAGAAGATGGCAAGAGAGAGAAGGCTATCTACTACCTTAGTAGGATGATGGTCGAGTATGAATGAAAATACACTCCAATGGAGAAGACCTGCCTTGTGCTGGTATGGGCCTCAACCAAATTATGGCACTACTTCGGAACACATAAGATAGTAGTATTAGCCCGAATGGACCCTTTAAAGTGCGTATTCGAAAAGCTTGCAACATCAGAAAAGATCGCTCGTTGGCATATGCTCTTGCAAGAATTTGATATCACTTACGTCACGCAGAAGTCAATCAAAGGACAAGCAATCGCCGATTACCTCACAGATCTCCCACTCCCAAACACTGAGCCCATACACGCAGATTTCTCCAATGAAGACCTACTAATAATTCATAATGAAGAGCTCGATAAGACGTCATGGACCCTTTATTTTGATGGTGCTCTAAATCATAAAGGAAAAAGTATCAGGATAGTTCTCCTAAGCTCAGACGGAGTTAACATACCTAAGGTTTTTCAATTAGATTTTCCTGTCACTAATAATGTTACAGAATATGAAGCTTTCATAGCTAGACTACGATTAGCACTACAATTAGGCATTAAACAGTTAAAAACTATCGGTGATTCCAAGCTAGTAATCTCGCAAGTTATAAGAGAATGGAAAACTAAGGAAAGAAGATTAATGGCATACCTAAAAACCGCTCAATATTTAGTGAAGAAATTTGAAAGAATCTCTCTCACGCATATCCCTAGATTAGAAAACAAGCTCGTAGACTCCCTTGCCACGTTAGCCTCGATCATCTAAATACCTATCGGACAAAGTACCAAGACCTTCTTCATTGAAAAATTAACAGTACCAGCCCACGAGGTAGCATGGACAATTAAAAGAGAATTACCAATCTCCCCACGAGCACAGGACCAAAAGAAGCGATCACTACGAAGAAGCACGTCAAGTTAGAAACCAAAGTCGCTATGTTTAGATTTGAGAAATCACCAACCGACGATGGCTAACCATGGTATTTCGACATCTGAAACTTCCTGAAGCATCAACACGTCCCCCCGTACACCACAAAGATCGAACAAAAGACTATAAGGAACTGATGCACCCGATTCTTCATACTCGACGAAACATTATACAAAGAAGCCTTCACCAAAGGAGTACTGCTACGATGTGTTACAACCATCGAAGAATAATACATCATCCGAGAAGCACACGCCAACACCTGCGGCGCCCACACAAATAGATAAAGACTCTCTAATTAAATGACACGACAAGGCTACTTTTAGCCGACAATGATCAGAGATTGCCACCTCTATGTCCAATTCTGCAAAAAATGCCAAGAACACATCGCACTTATCAAAGCTCCATCAGTTGCATTGAACACTATGACCTTGCCGTGGCCATTTTTTATGTGGGCCTTCGACGCCATCGGACCTTTCACAGATGCAGTTGGAAACACTGACAAGCACGCGTTCATACTTACAGCAACCGAATACTACACCGAAAGGGTAGAAGTTGAATCCTATGTCAGAATCACCGCTTCGATACTCGTAAGGTTTATCGTTTTAAATATTATCACTAGGTTCGGAGTACCCAGAATGTTCATTACCGACAACGGTTCGCAGTTCATCGCAGAGAAGATGAAGAAGTTATGTAAGAAGTTCAGCATCGATCTACGCCACTCATCACCATTCTACCCCCAAGGTAATGGACAAGCAGAAGCTACAAACAATAATTGCTAGGCTTCTAATAAGATTAGAATAAACTCACATAGCTAGGCTCATAATAGAATTAGGAAATCTGAATCGATTCGATTCACAACAATAACAGGGAAGGAAAGGAAAATTAAACTATCTAAATTATAAGGACGAGCCATAACTACTGACTTTCACAGGTGGACGATTCAATATAAAAGTAATCGCACTCGCTCTAAAGCATGATCATAGACGTGTTGTAGCATCGTTAAATATCTGCAGTTGGCGATCACAACAAACTAGGAATCTTCCTAGACCCCCCCCCCTTTTTTATTTTACTTCTACCATTCCAAACGCTGCATCGCTAGAGTCCACTTGGACAGAATTGGGCCACTGATTCAATGGGGACCAAACAAAACCCAGAAAAAGTGCGCACCAATAGTGACGACCCGATTTTCCCATGCACAGATTTCAGGGAGGACCGAGCCATCGATTTCATATAGATATAAGATCAGACGAATTTCGAAGGTTTTGATGCTTGGATACCACTTGTGACACCTTGATCTAATCTGATCATAGAAATCTTGGAAGAATCGGGTTATTATCGAATTTAGTAACTCCACAATACAGAAATGGAGCAGATATCTCATGACACTACTATAGATTTGATTAATCTATACAGAACATAAACTACCCAAAATAAGCAGCCACCAGTGATGGCCGACAATCACCTAGACAGTGGTGCACCATTATGCATATACTAATATACATATCCATGAACCATTCTCATACTATACCTTGTTCAAAATTTTATCCCAGAGTGCGTCTACAAATAAAACTTTTCAGACGGAAGATCCTCTTTGGCCTCGGGGATGTAATCAGGATCCTCCTCTTGACCTTGATCTTGGTTTAGATCTAAACCTGTGACATAGAAGTAGGGTGGGCTAACAATCTAAGCTTAGTAGGAACAAATTCAATATAACTTGCATTTCTCAAATCAAAGCATAGAATTGGTATCAAATTCAATGTGTTTATATTTTCCCCAAAACAGGAATTTGAACTAAAACAAAGGCATGTTCACATGCGAAAACAAATGCAAATGTTTGAAGTCAAAGTGGAAAGAAGACAGACTAAATTCAAATGATTTATTGCCCAAATATCTTGTATTCTATAAGGAACAAATTCAATATAACTTACATTTCTCAAATTGAAGCATAGGATCGGTATAAAATTCAACGTGTGTATAGTCCCCAAAACAATAATTTGAACTAAAACAAATGCATATTCACGTGCAAAAACAAATGCAATTGTCTAAAGTCGAAGTAGAAAGAAGACAGGCTAAATTCAGATGATTTATTGCACATATATCCTGTATTGTATATGCACATTTTTTTGTTTCAATGCATGACTAAAACTTTTAACTTAAGTAATTCCAATGTGAGTATAGCGTTGTTGAGCCGAGATACTGATGGGAACCCCCACCTAACCATCGTCGTTCAATGAACATTTTTTCGAAGGGTTGTCATCACGATTCGAATTACAGTATCACCTGCCATACCGGCAACGAATTACTATTTGATCACCGTACCGATTAAAGGTGTATGGTATAAGTTATCGTATCAGTATCAAATTACGGTTTGACCATCAAACCGGTTCAGGGTATACAGTTTTACCCGCCATATCAATATCGAATTACGGATTAACCCACCGTACCGGTTTTGTCGTCTCACCGAATTGTGGCAGAATCATTCGAATGAACCTTCAATCACATGTTTTAACATATAGTAAGATGTCAAATATGTTATAGCTAGGTTCGGAGATCAAAGGTTTAAATTTGGATTCAGATACAAAGTTTAGAATTCACATTCACATTTCAGAGTTTGGGAGTTCACATACGAATTCCTATTCATAGCTTGGAAAGCTCATATTCAACTACAGGGATCAATCTTAGATTTTGGTTCAAATTATGGTTCACAAATTCAGATGCAAGGAGTTTCTAAAGTTCAAACCTATACTAACTAGTCAAATTTAGATGCAAAGCATTCCAAGCATTCAAGTTCACATTCATGGTTTGAATTCAGATGTCAAACATATCTAAATTTTCAGAATTCGGAAACACAGTTCACAATTGGCACGCACCAAGGCAATCTATGGATCAAAAGTTAGAATGCAAGTGAGTATTGAATTTCTCCCTACCTTAGGTTCCACAACGAAGTGAAGTTCTTATTGAGTCCTTCTCAATGGTCTCTCGTACTTTATCTAGATCATCAATGGTTCACAAACACGTGTTAACATCATCGGGATTCGAATACTTTTATTCCATTCAATCTTTACTGAAGAATAATTAAGTTAGCCAGAAACAGGGAAATTCGCTTAAGCGATTCCAAATTTGCTCGAGTGATTTTGACAGATTCCCAGTGGCGCACTCAAATTTGCTCGTGCAAATTTTACCAGAGAAATGTTGCCTACAATCCGAGGAAAATTAGCTCGGGCAAATTTTCCGAGACCATCATTCTTTATTTCTGAAGGGGATTCGCTGAAGCAATTTCTGCATTTGCTGGAGCGAATTTGAGAATTCCTCGTGGCCAATGCGAAACTCGCACGAGTGAGTTTTACCCGAACATTTTAGCCTGAATTCTAGGAAAAAAATTGCTCGAGCGATTTTTCCTGAATCATTTTTCTTTGTTTCCTGAAGGTGATTCGCTCGAGTGAATTGGGGCGATTCTTCAACTATTTGGGGTTCATCTTCCCCAGCCTGAATTACCCAAAAAATTGATCTTAGCTTCTTGCATGCACACACACGAATCGAAACTAAACTAAATCCACACATTCTAAATATAAATCTTACCTTCTAGATGCGCATGCGACGTTCACGGTGATCGATATCCAAAGATATTGGCGTGTACTCTTCCCAATCCGATTCTTGAAATCCTTGCATGCAATCACAAAACACACTCAATTTGAATCTAACTTCATATAATCAACAATTGCATGCAAAGGATCTCAAATTTTTACCTTCGAATCATGCATGTAGAGTTTACAATGAGCGAGATCGCGAGATGTTGGTGTCAAAACCAATCGTTCATGGAATTACTTGATTTTCACCCTTCGTCAATTTCAACGATGTTGATGGTCAGTGTTTTCTTGTGATGCCAACAGGACAAAGGTGGGTCGGAGATGAAGATCGACAGTTGAGATCTCACGGATGGAAAAACGAGGAGGAGAAGAGGCTTCTTCCTTCTTCTCAAACGGCTCCCTCTTCTCTCAAGTTCAGGTGAGTTAATTCCTATGTGAATTAACTTATATACTTGCTGGGCTTAATTTGATGTGAAGCCAGCACACACTTTTTTTGTGTATCGGCTCTGACCCAAGGGTCCAAAATGGACTTAAAAATGCCTTCCACTAGTATCGATCCCTAGACCTCTCATTTGTAAGCAAAGCCTCATACCATTGGCGCTCTCTCGGAGCTTGTGCTTCTATTTACACAATTGAATATGTATGCCCTTTAGTACACGGCCCACATATTCTACATTAACTATTTCAAAATTCAAGGCACACATCGCCTGCGGTGTCGCACACGTACACTAAGTTGGAATGTTGGATTTCAGAATTCTTGGGGTGTTACATCCTCCGTCCCTTAAAAGAATTTCTGTCCTCAAAAATTTATCATGAGACCGTTGGGTCGGAGGACGTGTCCTCATACAGATAGGGCATGGAAACATGGCTACTGCTTGGGGTATTAGCACCAGAGTCCGTGAACCCTTCCATAAGTGGGTCAGGATTTCAGTCAATCATCCAATCATGCATTTATATAAGGAACACACATTCACAAACATGCGAACACATCATCAACTAAGAATCTACATCATGTCATTAAAAACCTATCTGTTGAGTTTACACCAAGTGTCCATTCTCTCACCAATCAGTGCTCCTTCAAGGACTGATTTAGGAATTTAGTCAGTCATTTAAACACCTTGCACACAATACTTCTACCATTTATGATAACACGTCCACATCTTCACACAACGAGGGTGCCTATTGTTACATGCACTTTCTCGTTATTCTTCTACAGGGCATACATATCTAAAATCCGAGAAATATCCACAACTAAAATGAATGAAATATCGACAACTACAGGAACATATCCACATTTATCACCATAAAACAAATTTAACTTATCTGCTAACACAGTCACTATAAGTTGACCATTCGTCACTACTATCAAAATTAAGCCATTAACTATTGTCAATGTCATCTTGGTGCCACAACAACAACAATAGATAATACAAAGTGCAAACACCCATTAACCATTGTTCAACACCATGCATAACTTAAATAGTTGATCCGAAAACTCTTGACTCATCAATGAGTTAACGTTTCAAACAGAGAATTCATTTCCACATAATGTAAAACCCAAAATTCTAAATTCTAAACAGTTACACCAGTATTCTATCACCAAAATAAAGCATCACATCTGAGATGCTAGTAGTATCCGAACTTTTCAATAACCAATTAATTACATTTTACCACAAATAAGTCAAATTTCTCAAGTTTTTTTGCCAATTAACTTTAAATTTTACCATATCAGACTACTCACTGGTTCAACCCTCCTCCTATCGGTCCTGTTCATTGATCATTACCACCTCCAACCCCATATGTAGATGCGCCCGATGTATAAGTCCGTGCTTTCGCGATAAGTTGCGCGACAGTGATCGGAAAATAGTAGTGCTTTATCTCCAAGAGCATTGCTTCGCAAAAATTCATTCTTCTAGGGATCTCTGCCTATGTGGTCACATTGTCATAAGGGGTTGGTGGCAGTTGAGGTGCGTACTGTCGGTGAGGTTGGTCACTCACACTCTTGTTCAACTTTCGATAGCTTGATTACATTGCTCACCTCCAAAGTATCTGACATTGTCGGTCAATCGCACTTCGACAGGCGATATTGCATAGTCACCCACCTTGTCTTGGTATTCCTCAATGAGTCATGAGATGAGGCAAGCATATGGCATGATGTTCGAGGGTTTCTTCCTCGTTTCCAACATCCGATTGTGGGCATAAATCAGCCCTTCCAGAATGACTTCTAATGTATCAAACCATCGTTCCTGAAAAGCCAAAAATAATGCTTGCTGAAGCACTCCAACCCTCTCTTCTTCGTGTCTCAAAGGGTAGAGGTTACTTCTGAAGACTATGTCGAGCCACCACATATCAGATGGTAACTGTGCTCTTTCACCAATCGACCAAGCCCTTGTTCTCCGTGGGCCATTTTTGCTACGATTTGGTGAAATTGAATCGGTTCATGGTTTGGTGATAGTAGACCCCAATTTTCCATATAAATTAGTGGGGCACCCATGGCTGTGGCTATACGGTCATGATCAAATCGAAACCTTCGGCCGTCAATGATCGTAGAGAGTGTCTTGTCCCCCTCTTTATTTAGATTTTGGTAGAAAAGCTTGACGATCCTTGGATACTAGTGTGGATGAAAAGGTTTGAGCAGGGGCATAAAATTAGCTTCTCCAAATAGTTAATTGACCATTGGAGTGACTCCTCGTTATCGAAGTACTCTTGGTCAAAGGACCATTATGGTTCGAATACCTTCAAATCCCACCATGAAGTGGGTTGGTCCAATGGTGGTGATGAGGAAACAATTTGGCAACTTTTAGAAGTCAAGGACTTCGACGTATCGGCCTTCCTCAGTGCCATACAAGAGAAAATTGAAACTTAGAGCAAAATGTAGGGTTTACCTTTTTGTTTCGAGAAGGGAAAAATGTAGAGTAATGGCAGAGGATCCTTGCAATCGAAGGAGGGAGATGTTGGATCATGCTTTTGAACGAGAGTCTATGATCTTTCACACTGGAAGGAGGGAGGTTTTGGAGAGCTTCCCTATATCAAATTTGAAAAGTCGCGTGGAGTGAGGAAATAAAACTTGCAGCGCTTATATACTGCAAAATTTACGCAAGCGAAAACCAGAGTTCGCTCGGGCAAAAACTAAAATACACAGAGCCGCTCGATAATTCACATGAACTATTTCCACTGGAAAATTTGGCTTGTAAAATTCATTCGAGCGAGATGCTCCATGCACTTTAAGGATGGCTTTATGAAGGAATCTTTGGAGTGGTTTTTGGGCTCGCTCGAGCGAATTCACTCAGTTGTATAAACAGTCCATTGATTTTCCTGGGTCTCTGAAACCTGTTTCCTCCTCTTTTAGCTGCACTCAAAATTTGCAGTAGATCTTTGACCCACAAGTTCGTCCACATAACCATTTATTCATCATCACATCAAGTTCAATGCTTTGCTCATTATTTGATTCATCAAAATTCTATAATTTAATGCAATGGATGTTTTGTTAAAAATTCCAAAATTAAGCTCAACAATTGACTCATCTACAATCACATCAAGGCCTAAAGTTTAATGTATAATTATTCCATTAGCATCTTCATTGGTTCATCTAAAACATGAAATCTACATTAGTCATCACAAGTGAAAATCTAATCAACTTTCCCCCTTGAAGATTTGTACATCATTCAAAAGGTGCTGGTGCGTGTTCCTGATATCCACCTCGCACTCCCAAGTGGCCTCTTATGTTGAGTGGTTCTGCCAACGTACGAGCACTAACGAGATCCGTTTGGTTCTTAGCACTTGTTCCTTGTGATCTAAGATCTGCATCGGTTCTTCTGTGACGATCAGGTATTTTTGGACTTCAAGGGGTTGGTAATCCAAGACATGTGTTGGATCCTTCATTTATTTCCTCAGCATCGATATGTGGAATATGTTCTATACACTCAAAAGTTGTGGTGGGAAAGTGATTTGATACGCAACTTCGTCGACTTGGCCCAATACTTCAACATAATGCGGGCTTAGTTTCCCACGCTTTCCAAAATGCATCATGCCTATCGTGGGCGAGAACTTAATGAACACGTTGTCCCCAACCTGAAAGGATGTGGGGGTGTAAGTATCGCATGAAAATAACAAGTAATTAAAGATAATTAATGATATCAAGTTCACCTAAAATGTGACATTCATTCTCTTGAGATCGGTGTAGCTCTTTTATCGGCTCTGAACAACTCTCAATCTCTCCCAAATTGTTCGGATGGCTTCTGTCATGCTCTCGATGATTTCCATACCCAAAATGAGTTTCTCGTCGACTTCCTCCCAATTGAGTGGAGACTTGCATCTCTGATCGTATAAAGCTTCGTAGGCAGCAATGCCAATGCTCGCCTAATAGCTATTATTATAAGCAAATTCGATTAGGGGAAATGCTTGTGCCATGATCCTTGAAAATCTAGCATGCAAGCTCGGCACATGTCTTCAATGATTTGGTTTACTCTCTTAGTTTGTCCATCAATCTGGGGGTGAAACGTGGAGCTGAAATCCCAACATGAACCCATCCCTTCTTGAAACTCTCGCCAAAATTGTGAAGCATACAGAGGGTCTCTATCTCATATAATGATTGCAAGTATGTTGTGCAGTCTGACAACTGTTATTCACTGAAAAATATAAATTTTCACCTCCTAACCTAGCCTTTACTATACCTTGGAGCCATTTAATAATCATCTTTTGAGTGTGTTTTGTAGTTTATAATGAAATTGTAGCTTAGTTCAACTGTCATGCTTTGGAGGCCAAAAGAGAGAGAATTGAAGCCAAGGAGGGCAGCTGAGTTAATGGCAGATGATACACCATGGTGGTACACACCATAGTGAGCATTTGGAGTGCCTAAGTGGACCTTGGAAGTTTAATAGATGAAAAGAAGTTGGACCCTAGCAGAGGAGACTGTAGCAGCAAGTTGTGCACAGCAGCAGTGAAGCTCAAATTGGCCTTCGTGCAATTCACTTTGGCCAAAAAAGCCTCCTTGAGCACACCTCTCGAGGTCTAAATATGCATCATTCAAAGAGCTCGCACAGTCCTCACACAACTCACTTTGGAAAGGGGCTCTAAAGAATACCTCGCGCAGTTCTTGCGAAGCTCATACTTGGAGCACGTAAAGAGCTCTCGCAAATCCCGCACAAGTCACTGTCGAAAAGCTTCAAAAAAGCATCTCACGCAGACCTTGGGAGGATCAAAACTCTAGAAGATTTTCTTCACAAAGCTCTCACACAGGCCTCACGCACTTCAAAGACGGAACCAGCCATGCGAGAAGCGCATGTCATCTTGACAATAATCTGTGTGAAGCTAAAAATCCATCCTTGCGAGCCATAATTTAACCTAGCGAGATCCTCGTGACTTGAGCTACCTAGAGACCCATCTGCGCGAGATGTGCTATCCACTGCCCACCAAACCTCGCGAGCTCTCCTCTAGCAGCAACTCCAACCATGCGAGAAGCAAATGAAGCCAATTCAGCCTCGTGAAGCACAGGCTCCCTACTCCTCAGTTCATACACAGGGACTTTTATGGGATTTCACAACAATTAGGGCACACATCCTGAGATGCCAAACTATTTCCCACATCTCAGGGCATCCAAGGGCCATAAATGGGCCACGATAGCAGTGGAAAATGGGGCATTTCCTCTTCTGTTCTCCTACTAGCCTGAGCAAGATATTTTTTAGGGAACTTGTATATAAGCTGTAAGTTTTATGTAGAAACCATCTTCCCTTTTACCTAATTTGGCTAAGAGTTCGAGAGTGTTTAGGTCATTTAGGGTTAGGGTTAGATCAACACTTTTCTTTTCTTCTTCCTTAGCTTAGCATTTGTTGGCTAAGATCTTTTGTAAGTAGCTAGTTTACTTCAGTTTGCAATGGGTTTTGCTTAAACTTTAGGACTTAATGTAGGTTTTTGCACTGGCTGTTGCCTTGAGGGCAAACATTCTAAGGTTTATTTCAATCAATGCAATGCCATTTTTATAGTTCAATTGAATCTGTATTTCTTTGTATTTCTCACAGAGTTTTGTAGGTTTGATGCACCCAAGGCTACTTGAGCTTGTAGCTTTGCAACCATGGTGGTAGCAGAAGTTTTCTTGTTCTATCTCATCATCTGTGAGGAAGATAACCTCTGGGATAGCTTGTGACCATTTAAGTGGACAGACTATAGCCCTAAGGCTAGTCTAAGTCACAGATCTGAGATTATTTCCTCTTCTCTGCACTTGAGCTTGTAGCCAAGTGAGATATAGTTGCAGAGCCAAAACTCTCCCCTATTTTGCATCACCATCATTAGTGTGTAGATCTGAGTTTTTGTAGAGATTGTAGACTTGTGAGTTGGGTCATTAAGGGCCTTCTTGTAGCAATGACCAGCAGAGTCTAAGTCCTCATTCTACCTGGGATTTCTTATGATTTCCACTTGAGTTTCAAGGACCGTTTGTGCTTACAAAAGCATGAGCTTGTAGCCTTGCAAAAGTAGTGTCTGGAATGGTGTTAATGTTCTAACTTTAGCACCTATGATTGGATCACCTCCCTAGGATAATCTGTTACAATTTAAGTGGATAGATTATAGCCTTAATAGCAGTCTAAACCGCAGGGGTTAGGATAAATTCTTCTACCTAGCAGATTTGCTTGTAGCCATCTGAAGGATTGCTGCAGAGTCATTTCTAGATTTGAGTTGTATTGCTGAGTTACTCTCAGCTACATACTTCTCATCATTTTATCTTTATTTTTACCACACCACCCTCACCCTTCTTTTATCCCTTTCTTTAACTATAGTTTATTTTTATATTCTTAGTTTTAATTTAACTTAGTGACAACCAAAAACTTCCTTTCTTTAGGATTGCTAAAACTGTAATCAGATCTGGAGGGCTACTAAACAACCCTTGTGGTTCTAGATCAATTTTCCCTGTGGGACAACTCCTTTCTTATCAAAACTTGCTACAACAGGCCTTAAATCATGCAGGACTGTGCTTTGTGCTGTGAGCCATCTTCATTCACATTTTATTTTCTGTTGTGTTTTAACCATTCATTTTTATAATAAAACTCTGTCAGCACAGAGTTGTAAATGAACAAGTTTTTGGCGCTGCTGTCGGGGATTCTTAAACTAATTAGTAGACCTGTGTTTTTATTTTGTATGTTTATAAATTCATTCGTAGCAGTGCATGTATTTGAATAAAAAGTACTACTGAATTTATTATGGTTTTTACAGATCTGGAACAACAACAAAAAGTGGAGTTGGAAGCTCCAGCTGGAGCTTAGTTGCCTTAGATTGCACCCCCTCTCCCTTGCTTTTTGTTTCATTTTTTGTTAACTCTTTAAATTCAGCAGTAGAAATATTGCAGTAATTTTTATTTATAATTCTTTGAAGTGTGCTGATTTTCTTTACTTATTTTGTGTGTGTGTATGCTTGGTAGAAGGTCTCTTAGACCTCCAATAGAACCTTTAAATCCTGAGGTAGAGAGGGTCCTAAGACTTAGGAACACCACACCAGCCCTTGCTGTTCATATTGAGCCAGCTGTGTAGGTGTGCAACAAAGAAAACTGATGGAATACAATACACCAGGGATGTATTCATCCCCCTTCTGCATTCAATTTATTGCAGTAGAAGGCAATTAAGAAACCAAATCATCAACCGTCCAAACACTGTCATCATTCCATGGGCTGAGTAAAGAAGACCCATATAAGCACATAGATGAGTTCCTTGCTTTATGCACCACATTTAATATTGCTGGCCTGAGTGAGGAAGCCACCAAAATGAGGCTTTTTCCTTTTTCCCTAATGGATAAATCCAAAACTTGTCTCTCCATGCTCCCAACAGGTAGCATATAATCCTAGAATGATCTCCAATACTAGTTTTTAGCTAAATTTTTTCCTATGTCTAAAATTAGCCAGTTGAGGAACAACATACTTTCCTTTGCTCAATTCTCAACTGAAGATTTTCATGGAACATGGGAAAGGTTTAAAGAGCTGTTGAAGCAATGTCCACACCATCAAATTCCTCAGTGGCACCTTGTCCATAGCTTCTACCAAGGAATTGATCCCAAGAGTAGGGATATGGTGGATGCCTCATGTTGCGGCACTTACCTCCACAAGACAGCTGATGAGGCTTGTGAACTTTTTGATGTCATCAGTGAGAATTCCATGCAACAAGAGTCTCTGTCTCGAAATGACATTGAGACTCCAGCGAAGATGGTAAAAGAAAACACCTCTAGAGATAAGATGTATGAGGTTAATGTGCATAATGATTTGGAAAGGAAGGTGGATAACCTGAGCCTAAAATTTGATTAATTGATGAATGTGATGCAGCCTAGAATGACTACACAAGTGGAAGAGGCATGTCTGATATGCCAGTCTCCCACACATTCACTTAAGGAATGTCCATCAGCCAACCATTACTCTGAATTGGTCATAGAACTTGCTAATGTTGCCCAGCCATATGGGCAACAGCCTGCTGGGTATCAATGGAGAAACTACCCTAATTTGAGGTGGAGACAAGACACATATCAACAACCCCAGCAGTAGCATCAAGAATTACCATACAGACCATAGCAACACCAACAGTATAACCGAGGCTTTATGTCTAGACTTGGAGCCTTCAAAGAGTAGCACCCCAATTCCTGTGATCTTGGGCAGACCATTCTTGGCCACTGCCAATGCCTATATTCAATGTAGGTATGGGGTGATGGAGGTTACATTTGGGAATATGATAGAGAAACTGAATGTGTACAATGCTGCCAAGCAACCTCAGCGGGACAATGAGGACTGCTTTGCAGTGGATGTACTAGAGGGCCTGATAGAGGAGAATTTATCCAATCTGCTGGATTGGGATCAAATTTGTGAGGAATTTGAAAATGTGTGGACTGAGGTTCTTGAGAAATTGCAGTATTGTTGAGACTTCTATGTGCCTAGTGCAACACTCCATTTGGAGACCCACATTGTTGTCCCTACCTCAACCCTCCAAGGAACCTTTATTGCCTTCAATAGAAAGTCCACCTAATCTGGATCTTAAACAGCCGCCAGAGATATTAAAATATGCCTTCCTAGGATAAGATAAGAAATTGCCAGTCATCATCTCTTCCGCTCTTTCTATAGATATAGAAGAGGAGTTGTTTGAAGTCCTTAGGAAGCACAAAAAGGCAATAGGTTGGTCAATTGCAGACCTAGGGGGAACTAACCCATCAGTGTGTATGTATAAGATCCATTTGGAAGAGGGTTTTGAGCCCTCAAGGGAAATGTAGAGGAAGTTGAATCCTGATATGCAAGAGGTGGTCCTAAAGGTGATAGTGAAATTGTTAGATATTAGGGTCATATACCCCATTTCAGGCTTAGAATGGGTATCACCTATTCAGGTGGTCCCCAAAAAGTCTGGTATAACAGTTATCACATCTGATTCTGGGGAGTTGATGACAACCAGGGAGACCACTAGTTGGAGGGTTTGTATTGATTATAGGAAGCTCAACTCCGAAACCAGAAAGGACTATTCCCATTGCCCTTTATTGACCAGATTTTGGATAAACTGGTAAGAAAAGTATTCTATTCTTTCCTTAATGGATACTTAGGTTATAACCAAATACCTGTGTATCCTCAAGACCAGGAGAAGACCACATTCACATGTCCATTTGGCACTTTTGCTTATAGAAGAATGCCATTTGGACTATGTAATGCGCCTGACATATTCCAAAGGAGCATGTATGCAATCTTTTCAGACATGATTGATAAGTTTTTGGAGATATTTATGGATGATTTTTTAGTTTTTGGGGACAGTTTTAGTCACTGCTTAAATTACCTCAGCCTGGTGCTGCAAACATGTGAAGAGATCAACCTGATTTTGAGCTGGGAGAAAAGCCATTTTATAGTAACACAAGCCAGTGTGTTAGGCCATGTGGTCTCCCATAAAGACATTGAGGTTGATAGGGTAAAGGTTGACTTAATCTCACACTTGCCCCTACCAAAAATAGTCAAACAGATCAGGTCTTTTCTATGACACGCAGGATTTTATAGGAGGTTCATCAAGGACTTCTTGCTAATCCTTTGTGCCACCTATTTTGTTAGGATGTGTCATTTAATTTTGATGCTGAATGTCTTGATGCTTTTGAGGTGTTGAAGAAATGTTTAGCCACTACTCCTATGATCTAGGCCCTTTATTACTCTCTCCCTTTTGAATTAATGTGTGATTTATTATGCCAAAAAAACACTGGCAGAAGATCAACTTAATTATACCACAAATGAGAAGGAGCTTCTGGCAGTGGTGTTTATTGTGGACAAATTTAGACCTTATCTACTTGGGTTTAAAATTATTAGATATTTTAATTACTCTGCCTTCAACTACCTTTTAGCCAAGAAAGATGCTAAGCCTAGGTTGATTAGATGGATCCTCCTATTGCAGGAGTTTGATCTTGAAATCAAAGATAAGAAGGGAGTAGAAAATGTGGTGGCTGATCACCTGTCCAGGATTTTAATTGAAGAGTGTGCTGCTACACCTTTTAGAGATGTATTCCCTGATGAGCAATTATTTGCCATCCAGTCTATTGTGCCATGGTTTGCCAACATAGTAAATTTCCTTGTTACAGGCAGGATTCCTTTCCATTGATCTAAGATGGACAATGACTTGTTCTTCCCACGAGTCAAATATTTTTTGTGAGAGGATCCATGCCTGTACAAATATTGTGCAGATCAAATCATTAGGAAGTGTGTCCCTGATAGTGACATCTACAGTATTCCTAGCATGCGCCATGAAAATGCCTGTGGGGGTCACTTTAGTGGAAAAAAGACAGCAATAAAGGTGCTATAGTGTGGGTTTTATTGGCCTTCCTTGTTTAAGGATGCCTATGCACACTGCAAGGCCTATTTTAGATGTCAAAGGGTGGGTGGCATTTCAAAGAGAAATTCAATGCCACTACAACCCATCCTTGTTGTGGAGCTGTTTGACATTTGGGGGATTGATTTCATGGGCCTCTTTCCTCCTTCAAATGATTATAACTTCATCCTTGTGGCTGTGGACTATGTTTCCAAATGGGTGGAAGCAGTTGCCACAAGGACAAATGACCACAAAGTAGTCCTCAAGTATATCAAGGAAAATAATTTCTTCAGATTTGGCACCCATAGAGCCATCATCACTGATGGGGCAGCCACTTTTGTAACAGACACTTTGAGAGCTTGCTCAAGAAGTATATTGTTACCCATAGGATTGCAACCCCATATCACCCACAGACCAGTGAGCATGTGGACATTTCCAATAGGGAAATTAAGCACATCCTAGAGAAGACAGTTAGGACAGATAGGAAGGATTGGGCTGTGAAGCTTAATGATGCATTGTGGGCCTATAGGACTGCCTATAAGACCCAATTGGAATGTTCCCTTTCAGATTAGTCTATGGCAAAGCTTGCCATCTGCCAGTAGAGTTGGAATACAAGGCCTTTGGGCCATTAAAACATTGAATATGGATCTAACATCTGCTGGTGCGAACAAGAAACTGCAGTTGTCTAAATTGGAGGAGTTGAGGTTAGATGCTTATGCCAACTCAAGATCTACAAGGAGAGAGCTAAGACATTCTTTGATAAGAGCCTGTTAAGGAAAGACTTTGAGGATGGTGCCAAGGTATGGCTATTCAACTCCATGCTGAAATTTTTCCTAGAAAAGTTAAGAATCAGATGGGATGGTCCCTTCACTGTGCTTGATGCATTCCCATCTGGGGCTATGAAAATTACGGACCCCACAAGTGGGAGGATTATGAAAATAAATGCGCAAAGGCCCAAGTTGTGTGTGGAAAACTCTATGGAGACCTTTGCCACCATCTACCTTCAGGAACCTCCCAATGATAAGTGATCCAAAACCTTGTAAATTGTGTAACATAGCTATTTTGTTTTTGTGTGTTTTGTGTGCTTTCCAAATTCTGTCATTTATAGTTTTGTATGTGTTAGTGTGTTGATTAGATTTTTAGTGTCTCAAGAATCTAGATTTAGGATTTGGGTCTTCATCTAAATGGTTGGGTAAGCTGCATGTATGGGTGAGCTGAGTTAATTGTTATATTTTATGATCTGATGATATGAGATAATTTGATTTTATATTTCATGAGTTGCTGATGTGATAAGCTTGAGTTGTTTATGTGCACATATCCTAAGGTGTGTTATGGCTAGTTTGTTGTGCTATAGAATAATTGTGATAGAAAAATTATGCACTGATGCACATGACAGTGGGCCCAACAATTGAAATGTAAAATTAGTGCAATAGCTGGTGGTTCCTGAAGAAATGGGAGGCTCGCTAAGCTCTGTTGCTTAAAATGAGTTGCACGAGAACTTTGGGAGCAGACTGGCCTGAAGCAGAGCTTCGTGAGGCCCTCATTTTCACCAAAAAGGCCTGTCGCGCAGTTGAAAGTGAACTGCGTGAGTCTTATTCCTCTTCTGTGTAATCTCACGAGGATCACTTGCATTTGATTTACCTTCGCGAGATCCTTGCGAAGCTTATTCTCAATGGATGCCCCTGCTATAAAGCCCTCGCTTGGCTCTTTCAACCCATCCTCTGCACAAACTCTCAACCCTAACTCACAGCTGAGCATTCCAACTCCCTTCTTCACTGCTCATTTTGCTCCAACCCGTGCACCCTCCTCTGGTTACATTTCCAATCTTCACTGTCCCATCATTATCCACCTATCAAGGGCGGTAAAAATCTAAATTTTGACAAATGGCTGACAAAACCCCATTCTTGGATAGCCTACAAACCCTATTGAACCCTCCTCAAACAAATCCTCTTGCTCCCACCAGAAAATCAGTGAGGATTGTTGAATCCTCTATTGTGGAGGCCACTGATATCCCGATGCCCCTAGTAGAGAAAACGAAAAAGAGGGCTGAACCAAAGAAGAGGGCTAGAACTATCACCAAGAGCCCTACAAAGTCTAAGAAACAGAAAAAAGGTGAGGAGGAGGTTCCAGAAACTGACCCCCTAACAACTCCTAGTGAGTTCCTGGCTGCTATTAAATTAGAGCTTGAAACTGCCTCTGACAAGGCATATTTTGAGAAGGAACCCTTGACTGCTCCATCCATTAAATTCCTGATAAAGGTTTCCTTGGTGCCTCTGTTAAAACATCTCAACGAATTAGTGTACCCTAGGTTAGTTCAATTGTTCTACCAGAACATCAGGATCAAGAAGAGTGATGATGGACACCATGT
Organism: Chloranthus sessilifolius; assembly: GCA_021018995.1. Taxonomy (NCBI): domain Eukaryota; kingdom Viridiplantae; phylum Streptophyta; class Magnoliopsida; order Chloranthales; family Chloranthaceae; genus Chloranthus; species Chloranthus sessilifolius. Next base: position 59,174,886 of record CM037594.1, read on the forward strand.
GTTGTTTATACTTCTTGATGACTTTGAGATGCTAGTGGGCACATCTGAGAGAGCCCTAGCCCTAGGCATACCAGATGCCTACAAGCCAGAGTGTAACTTGGGGGCACCTCTGACTGTCCCCATTACTGAGATTGCTGAGAAAATTATGTGAGGAAAGAAGGCATCAGGGGACTCTATTAGGAGGAGAGATTTGGATCCAAGCCTGCACTTTATGGACCATGTTCTTAGAAAGAGCATTTATGTGACTAGGCACCAACAGGAGAGAAGGGCACCCATTGCTGATGCCATCTACTTCCTCTCTCAGAGTCATTACTTCAATGCAGCCCAACTGATTTTTGATGGGATGATGAACATCCATCTAAAAGTGCGGAAGAAGCAGAAGCCCCCTGCATTGCCATACTGCAGGCTAATTATAGCCCTGCTAAAAAAGGGTGGCTACCAATGGAAAGTGGGAGAAGCAACTGAGACCTTGACCCAGTTGAGTTTGGCAGAAGATTATGGACAATCAGCATGTCCCTAATGAAGAATAAGGATAAGGAGTCTGAGGCAGCACCTACCATTCAAGAAGCAGCTGCAGCAGTTACATTAGCAGCTGCCACCTCATCCTCACCCCCCATTCCATCACCATTCACCACCACTCCACCACTCCACCTTCCATCACTACTAATGTGCCTACCATGCCATTCACAACACCCTCCACAATCCCCATCCCTATTCCAGTTACGACTCCTACTCAACCCACCTTCCCTTTTAACCTACCCACCCCACCCATCCAAAGAAAATACAAAACGAGAGCTTCTAAACCAACCAAAGCACCCATTGAACCTACCATACCCATTACCTTACCAGCAACTATACCAAGTCCTGATCCTATTTCATTAACCCAACCCATTACAAACCTCGAGCCAACTCACATACCAAGCCCAATTCCATACTCACCTTCCCCATTCACAATGGATGACAGTGAGCCCATGGCCATTAACATTGCACAAACCACCACCACTGAATCACCCACCTAGGAAACCACTGACCCATTTCATCCCATTACCTCCCCTACCCATTCAATTCCTTTTTCCCCCACCCATGACTAGGACCAACTCACAGATGAGGGATACTTAGCCATGATGGACTCCATTATGGAGGACATTAGGTATGAGTTCACACCGGTCCCTTATTCACCACGGCTCACCCACTTTAACCATGCCCCCACTTCCCCTTTCCAACCAATCTGAACAACCACACGTATATTCCCAACCATTCTAGATCCCTTAGCCCAGATACTTTCCCTTCTTCCATCATTACAAACCCAAATCCTAGCCAATACCCAAAACAAGACCACCATACAAACCTACCTCCAATCCATTCAAACCACTCTTCAGACCTACACCCCACCTCCCCAGCCACCTACATCTATACTCATCCTTGTACCCACATCACCACCTTCACCCCAACGCTCACCTCTTGTGGTATCAGCAGCAGCTGCTACTCAAACAGACCCTGATTCTGAGGAGCTGATCCCTATCCCACCTACCTATACCTCCACCTCCACCTAGATAGATTTAGAGGAGGTGCCTCTCATTTTACCTACCTTTGCCTCTACCTCTACCGAAACAGATTTTGAGGAGGAGGTGCCACTTCTTCTCCCTACCTTTACATTTCCCTCTACCCACACTAACTTTGATGAATACCAGCTTCCCTCTTTGCCTACATTCACCTTAACCATTACCGTACCCTCCGCCCAACCTGAGCCACTTGAGGAAGAGCTGCCACTTGACCTTACCCTAAATCCACCATCATCTTCACCCATAACCTCTAAGCTGGACATCAACCCGCACCCAATGGATGAACCTAACAACTGGGCCATAGTTCCTTATGGTTCCATTCCCATTGCCTAATTCTACACCCTCACCAAAGCCATGGATTCTGATCCATATGTCAGGAGAGATGTGGAGTTGCTGCTGGAATTTGTCACACCAATGGTCGAGCAACCATATCAAGGTTAGATTGCACAAATCAAAGAGGACAATGAGAAGGAGCTAAAGAGACATTGGAAAATGGATTTGAATTTCTTGGACCTGAACAAAATTTACCAGATTAAATCAATCCAATTGGAAAATTTGGTGACCACACTCTACTCCACATTCTCAGTCCTAAACCCTGATGTACCCAAGGGCATAACATGCAAGGATCCCTCCAGCACTAATCCCAAGAAACTAGCAACCAAAAGAACCAAGGGTGGAGCTGACCAAGCCACCACAGTGAAGAAAGAGAAGGGAAAATATGACGAAAAAAATGAATGGATGCCCCCCTTTGTCTTGAGTTCAGACTCTTATTCAAATTAGTTTAGGTTGCAGTGTAGCTAGTTGTACTTAGAGTCGGTAATCATTTCCTTTTCTATGTAGACATTTCTAGTTCAGTCCTATTTTTTGTCAATTCTGTATATTCTGCTTTTTGTTTTTATCTCTTACTATTGTATATAGTTCTCATTAATAAAATTTTCTTTTTATGTGGCACTTTGCATTTTCTTTCATTGTCTTTAATTTTTATTTTTATTTGTCATGTCTCTTCCCCCGCTGCCCCTAAAGTCTTCATCTTTGCAACAGTGAGTACGTTGTTCCTCTCAGGTTTGGGGGTATGGTAAGGTAGGCCAATGAAAGAGTTAACCTAAGTGCAGCAGTAATAATCAATTTTGAAACAAATAGAGTGAATCCACCTAAGTAATTTTGAAAATGAGGAAATTTAAAACTAATACAGATTGTTTAACATTGAAATCCCTTAGAAAAATAAACATTTTCATGAGGTGGGCATCAAGAGAAACCTTTCACAGTCAGTGCTTAGTGAGCCAGTAATGAGAGAAAAAGGTGGGAACATACCCATGAGTTTAATTGAAGAACATACCCAGTGAGCTTTGAGCCTGTAAAATTTTTTTGTTAGGAGTGTCTTTGGCAACTTTTTCTGCTATAAGAACTGAGTCAAGACCCTTCCACTAGAAGTTAGAGCACCTCAAGTTAAAATTGTTTGACAGTGATCATGACACTAAGGAAAGAATCAAGACCTTCATTTGGATAGTTTGAGCGTAAAAGACTAAACCAATGAAACTACCCTTTTGCATACACTTTTTGAGCCTTAAAATCTCATTTTTCTTCAACAAATACAAAAGTAATTGAACCTGAACCCCATGACCTGATTCAGCCCTATCCTCACTCTGAGAATTCAGAAGGTGAAGGAGAAGATGTTGAAGATAGGTGAGTAAGGTTTAACATTTGGTGAAAGGAGAAGAAGAAAGGAACAAGTTTGTAAATAGCAGTGTAGCAGCTGTAGATATGTAGCAACCACTAAAAAAAAAAACTTTTAAAATAATAATAAATACAATAAATAAAAGGAAAAGTGAAAAGAAAGAGAAGTCAAGCGAGGTATTTTCATCTGAAAATAGAAAAGAAGAGAAGAAGTTGGCCACTACAAATCTAAAAAATATCAAAAAGGATGAAGCTCTGGTAAAATGAAGGTTGTGAAGTCATGAATCACTTCCTAACCTTATTGATTTCTCAGTTTTGAATCCCTCTTTACTCCTTTTATTCTTTACAAACCTCACCCATAAGCCACATTACAACCAATGAAAAGACCTTGTGGATCCAAAGTCAATTGAACTATCATGTGGAGATAAGGGAATCTCTAATCTATGGTGAGAATGCTTGAGGTTGTCAGAAATTTGAAGCACTGCCTATGCTCATGCTTACAACCCTATTTGAGGACTGTAACTGCTCTTGAGCTTGTGTGAACCTGAACACACTTAAATTCTTTTATGAGAGATAGCCTTGGTGAGCATTGGGTTTGAAAAGAAATTCATTTGGACACTGTTTAAACCAAACTTTTGAATTATTGGTGAGCTTAGTGCTGATGGCACACACTACACTCTTGATGTAACTGATTAAAAATTGTGAACATACATGCATGATTGATGTGTTGAACTGTTGGCATCCACTCTTTAGAACTCCTCTAATTTTGAAGGGCAAGGGTGGAATAAGTCTTTATTTAGTGAAATATGTTTTTGTCATTGGTTGCACTTATTTTATCTATTTTTCTTGAGAAGTTTGTGAGTATCTTCACTGAAAACCTTTATGAGACTTCACTTCTCCCCTAGGGATCACCTAGGGGTTTAAAAGGCTTGATGCATAAGCTAAATGCATCCATGCTCCCGACGAAAGTGGCATTTAAATTTTTTTAGAGTAGTTGTTTAATTTTCCCTTTGCTCGAGGACTAGCAAAGATTAGGTTTGGGGGTGTGTTATTCACTGAAATATACCAATTTTCACCTCCTAACCTAGCCTTTACTACCCCTTGGAGTCATTTAATAATTATCTTTTGAGTGTGTTTTATCATTAATAATGAAATTGCAGCTCAGTGCAACTGTCATGCTTTGGAGGCCAAAATAGAGAGAATTGAAGCCAAGGAGAGCAGTTGAGTTAAGAGCAGATGATACACCATGGGGGTACACACCATAGTGAGCATTTCGAGTTATTAAGTGGACCCTGAAAGTCCAACAGATGAAAGGAAGTTGGACCCTAGCAGAGGAGACTACAGCAGTAAGTTGTGCATAGCAGCAGTGAAATACAAATGGACCTTCACGCAGTTCACTTTGGCGTGAAAAGCCCCCTCGCACAAACCTCGCGAGGTTCAAATATGCAGCATTAAAAGAAATTGCGCAGTCCTTGCACAGCTCACTTTGGAAAGGGGCTCAAAAGAATACCTCGCGCAGTTCTCACGAAGCTCAAGCTTGTAGCACGTAAATAGATCACGCAGATCCCGCTCAAGTCACTGTAGAAAAGCTTCAGAAAAGCATCTCACGTAGACTTTGCAAGGATCAAAACTCTAGAAGATTTGCTTCACAAAGCTCTCGCGCACTTCAAAGATGAAAGCAGTCACGCGAGAAGCGCATGTCATCCTGGTGATCATCCGCGCGAAGCTAAAAATCCATCCTCGTGAGCCGCAATTTAGCCTAGCGAGATCCTCGCGACTTGAGCTACTTGGAGACCCATCTGCGTGAGATGTGCTATCCACTGCCTAGCAAACCTCACGAGCTCTCCTCTAGTAACAACTCCAGCCACGCAAGAATCAAATAAAGCCAATTCAGCCTCGCGAAGCACAGGCTCCCTACTCCTCAATCCATGCGCAGGGACTTATATGGGATTTCATAGCAATTAGGGCACGATAGTAGTGGCAAATGGGGCATTTCCTCTTTTGTTCTCCTATTGTCCAGAGCAAGATATTTTTTGGGGAACTTGTATATAAGCTATAATTTTTGTGTAGAAACCATCTTCCTTTTTACCTAATTTGACTAGGAGCTCGAGAGTGCTTAGGTCATTTAGGGTTAGGGTTAGGTCATCCTTTTTCTTTTCTTCTTCCTTAGGTCAACATTTGTTGGTTAAGATCCTTTGTAAGTAGCTAATTTACTTCAGTTTGTAACGGGTTTTGCTTAAATTTTGAGAGCTGATTTGGGTTTTTGCACTGACTGTTGCATTGAGGGCAAACATTGTAAGGTTTATTTCAATCAATGCTATGCCATTCTTATAGTTCAATTAAGTCTGTATTTCTTTGTGTTTCTCACATAGAGTTTTGTAGGTTTAATGCACCCATGGCTGCTTGAGCTTGTAGCCCTGCAATCACGGTGGTAGCATCAATTTTCTTATTCTATCTCATCATCTATGAGGAAGATAACCTCTAGGATATCCTGTGACCATTTAAGTAGACAAACTATAGCCCTAAGACTGGTCTAATTCACAGATCTGAGATGGATTCTTCTTCTCTACACTTGAGCTTGTAGCCAAGTGAGAGATAGTTACAGAGCCAAAACCCTCCCCTATTTTGTATCACCATCATCAGTGTGTAGATCTGAGTTTTTATAAAGATTGCAAACTTGTGAGCTGGGTAATTGAAGGCCTTTTTGTAGCAATGACCAGTTGAGTCTAAGTCCTCATTCAGCCTGAGATTTCTTGTGGTTTCCACTTGAGTTTCCAGGACTATTTGCTCCTATGAATGCTTGAGCTTATAACCTTGCAAACATAGTGTCTGCAATGGTGTTCATATTCTAACTTTAGCACCTGTGATTGGATCACCTCCCTAGGATAATTAGTGACCATTTAAGTAGACAGATTATAGCCTTAAAAGTAGTCCAAACCACAGGGGTTAAGGTAGATTCTTCTACCAAGCAGATGTGCTTGTAACCATCTGAAGGATTGGTGTAGAATCATTTCTAGATCTGAGTTACATTACTGACTTACTCTCAGCTGCATACTTCTCATCATTTTATCTTTTTTTTTTACCACTCCACCCTCACCCTTCTTTTACCCCTTTCTTTAACTATAGTTTATTCTTATGTTCTTAGTTTTAGTTTAATTTAGTGACAACCTGAAACTCCCTTTCTTTCGGATTGCCAAATCTGTAGCCAGATCATGAGGCTTACTAAACAACCCTTGTGGTTCTAGATCAATTTTTCCTGTGGGACAACCCCTTTGTTATAAAAATTTTCTACAACAGGCCATGGATCTTGCAAGACTGTACTTTGTGCTGTGAACCATCTTCATTCACATTTTATTTTTTGTTGTGTTTTAACCATTCATGTTTACAACAAAATTCTGTCCGCACAGAGTTGTAAACCAACAAGTTGTTGCAGAGTCATTTCTAGATCTGAGTTGCATTACTGAGTTACTCTCAGCTAGATACTTCTCATCATTTTATCTTAATTTTTTACCACACCACCCTCACCATTCTTTTATCCCTTTCTTTAACTATAGTTTATTTTTGTGTTCTTCATTTTAGTTTAATTTAGTGACAACCCAAGAAACCAGCTGCCAAAAGAACCAAGGCTGGGGCTGACCAAGCCACCACAGTGAAGAAAAAGAAGGGAAAATATGAGGAAAAATATGAATGCCCCCCCCCCTTTGTCTTGAGTTCAGAATCTGATTCAGATTAGTTTAGGTTGCAGTGTACCCAGATGTACTTTGAGTCTGTAATTATTTCCTTTTCTAGGTAAACTTCTCTAGTTCAGTCCTGTGTTTTGGTAAATTCTGTATATTTTGCTTTCTATTTTTGTCTCTTATTGTTGTATATAGTTCTCATTAATGAAATTTTCTTTTTGTATGCCACTTTGCATTTTCTTTCATTGTCTTTAATTTTTATTTTTATTTGCTATGTCTCTTTCCCTACTACCCCTAAAGTCTTCATCTTTGCAACAGTGAGTACACTGTTCCTCTTAGGTTTGGGGGCATGGCAGGGTAGGCCAATGAAAGAGTTAACCTATGTGCAGTAGTAACAATCAATTTTGAAACAAATAGAGTGAATCCACTTAATTAATTTTGAAAATGAGGAAATTTAAAACTGTTCCAGATTGTTTACCATTGAAATCCATTAGAAAATTAAGCATTTTCATAAGGTGAGCATCAAGAGAAACCTTTCACAATCAGTGCTTAGTGAACTTGTAATGAGAGAAAAAGGTGAGAACATACCCAGTGAGATTTGAGCCTGTAAAATTTTTTGTTAGGAGTGTCTTTCGCAACTTTTTCTGCTCTAAGGATGGACTAAGTCAAGGCCTTTCCACTAGAAGTTAGATACCCCAAGTTAAAATTGCTTGACAGTAATCATGACACTAAGGTAAGGTTAAGGCCTTCATTTGGATTGTTTGAGCCTAAAAGACTAAACCAATGAAACTTCCCTTTTACATACACTCTTTGAGCATTAAAATCTCATTTTTCTTCAAAAAGCCCCAAAGTAATTTAACCAGAACCTCTTGACCTGATTCAGCCCTACCATCACTCTGAGAATTTAGAAGGTAAAGGAGATGATGTTGAAGATAGGTGAGTAAGGTTTAACATTTGGTGAAAAGAGAAGAAGAAAGGAGCAATTTTGTAAATAGTAGTGTAGCAGCTGTAGATATGTGGCAACCACCAAAAAAAAATAACACTTAAATAATAATAAATACAATAAATCAAAGGAAAAGTGAAAAGAAAGAGAATTCAAGTGAGGTATTTTCATCTGAAAATAGAAAAGAAGAGAAGAAGTTGGCCACTACAAATCTAAAAAATATCAAAAAGGATGAAGCTCTACTAAAATGAAGGTTGTGAAGTCATTAATCACTCCCTAACCTTGTTGATTTCTCAATTTTGAATCAATCTTTACCCCTTTTATTCTTTACAAACCTCACCCATAAGGCATATTACAACCCATGGAAAGACCTTGTTGATCCAAAGTCAATTGAACTATCATGCGGAGACAAGGGAATGTCTAATATATGGTGAGAATGCTTGAGGATGTTAGAAATTTGAAGCACTGCCTATGCTCATGCTTGCAGTCCTATTTGAGGAATGTAAGTACTCTTGAGCTTGTGTGAACCTGAACACCCTCAAATTCTTTCGTGAAAGATTGCCTTGGTGAGCATTGGGTCTGAAATGAAATTTATTTGGACACTATTTAAACCTAACTTTTGAATTACTAGTGAGCTTAGTGGTGATTGCACACACTATACTCTTGATGTAACTGATTATAAATTGTGGACATACTTGCATGATTGATGTGTTGAGCTGTTGGCATCCACTGTTTTGAACTCCTCCAATTTTGAAGAGCAAGGGTGGAATGAGTCTTTATTTATTGAAATCTATTTATGTCATTGGTTGCACTTATTTTAACTATTTTTATTGAGAAGTTTGTGGGTATCTTCACTGAATACCTTCAAGAGACTTCACTCCTCCACTAGGGATCACCTAGGGATTTAAAAGGCTTGATGCATAAGCTAAAAGCATCCGTGCACCCTACAAAAGTGGCATTTAAGTTTTTTTAGAGTAGTTGTTTAATTTTCCCTTTGCTCGAGGACTAGCAAAGATTAGGTTTGGGGGTGTGTTATTCACAGAAAAATTCTATTTTTTACCTACTAACCTAGCCTTTACTACACCTTGGAGACATTTAATAATCATCTTTTGAGTGTGTTTTGTAGTTAATAATGAAATTTCAGCTTAGTGCAACTATCATGCCTTAGAGGCCAAAAGAGAGAGAATTGAAGCCAAGGAGGGCAGCTGAGGTAAGAGCAGAGGACACACCATGGTGGTACATACCATAGTGAGCATTTAGAGTGCCTAAGTGGACCTTGGAAGTCTAGCAGATGAATGGAAGTTGGACCCTAGCAAAGGAGACTGCAGCAATAGGTTGTGCATAGTAGTAGCGAAGCATAAATGAACCCTAACGCAGTTCACTATGGCCCAAAAAGCCCATTCGCGCAGACCTCGTGAGGTCCAATTATGCAGCATTCAAAGAGTTCGCGCAGTCCTTGCACAACTCACTTTGGAAAATGGCTCTAAAGAAAACCGTGCACAGTTCTCGCGAAGCTCAAGCTTGCAGCACATGAAGAGCTCGCGCAGATCTTACTCAAGTAACTGTAGAAAAGCTTCAGAAAATCATCTCACACAAACCTCGCGAGGATCAAAACTCTAGAAGATTTGCTTCACGAAGCTCTCACGCACTTCAAAGATGAAAGCAGTCACGCGAGAAGCGCATGTCATCCTGGCGATCATCCGTGCGAAGCTAAAAATCCATCCTCGTGAGCCGTAATTTTGCCTAACGAGATCCTCACGACTTGAGCTACCCGGAGACCCATCTGTGTCAGATGTGCTATCCACTGCCTCGTGAACCTCATGAGCTCTCCTCCAGCAGCAAATCCAACCATGCGAGAAGCAAATGAAGCCAATTCAGCCTTGCAAAGCACGAGCTCCCTACTCCTCGGTCCATACAGAGGGATTTTTATGGGATTTCATAGCAATTAGGGCACACAACCCGAGATGCCTAACTATTTCCCACATCTTGGGGCATCCAAGGGCCACAAATGGGCGATGACAACAATGGCAAATGGGGCATTTCCTCTTCTATTCTCCTATTGGCCAGAGCAAGATATTTTTTGGGGAACTTGTATATAAGCTATAATATTTATGTAGAAATCATCTTCCCTTTTACCTAATTTAGCTAGGAGCTCGAGAGTGCTTAGGTCATCCTTTTCTTTTCTTCTTCCTTAGCTCAACATTTGCTGGCTAAGATCTTTTGTAAGTAGCTAGATTACCTCAGTTTGCAATGGGTTTTGCTTAAACTTTGGGAGCTGATTTGGGTTTTTGCACTGGCTGTTGCCTTGAGGGCAAACATTGTAAGTCTTATTTCAATCAATGCAATGCCATTTTTATAGTTCAATTGAATATGTATTTATTTGTGTTTCTCACATAGAGTTTTGTAGGTTTGATGCACCCATGGCTACTTGAGCTTGTAGCCCTGCAACCATGGTGGCCTGTGACCATTTAACTGGATAGACTATAGCCCTAAGGTTGGTCTAAGTCATAGATCCGAGATGTATTCTTCTTCTCTGCGCTTGAGCTTGTAGCCAAGTGAGAGATAGTTGCAGAGCCAAAACTCTCCCCAATTTTTATCACCATCATCAGTGTGTAGATATGAGTTTTTATAGAGATTGCAGACTTGTGAGCTGGGTCATTACAGGCCTTTTTGTAGCAATGACCAGCTGAGTCTAAGTCCTCATCAGCCTAAGATTTCTTGTGGTTTCCACTTAAGTTTCCAGGACTGCTTGCTCCTATGAATGCATGAGCTTGTAGCCTTGCAAACATAGTGTCTGCAATGGTGTTCATGTTCTAACTTTAGCACCTGTGATTGGATCACCTCCCTAGGATAATCAGCGACCATTTAAGTGGATAGATTATAGCCTTAAGAGCAGTCCTAACCACAGGGGTTAGGATAGATTCTTCTACCTAGCAGATGTGCTTATAGCCATCTGAAGGATTGCTGTAGAGTCATTTCTAGATTTGAGTTGCATTACTGAGTTACTCTCAGCTACATACTTCTCATCAGTTTATCTTTATTTTTACCACACCACCCTCACCCTTCTTTTATCCCTTTCATTAACTATACTTTATTTTTATGTTCTTAGTTTTAGTTTAATTTAGTGACAATCCAAAACTCCCTTTCCTTAGGATTGTTAGATCTGTAGCTAGATCTGGAGGCCTACTAAACAACCCTTGTGATTCTAGATAAATTTTTCCTATGGGACAACCCCTCTCTTATCAAAACTTATAACAACAAGCCCTAGATCTTGCAGGACTGTGCTTTGTGTTGTGAACCATCTTCATTCACATTTTATTTTCTATTGTGTTTTGACCATTCATTTTTACAATAAAATTCTGTTAGCACATAGTTGTAAACCAACAACTTCCTTGAGATGTAACTCTACTAGTCGGTTAGCTATATACTGTGTGTTGTATGGCAGTACATGGGTAGGCTTGGTTAATCGATCAACAATTGCTTGGATAGTGTTGTGCCCTTTTGCGGTTCTCGGCAATCCCTAAATGAAGTCCATAGATATGGCTTCCCATTTCCATTCAGGTATCGGTAGGGGCTATAGTAAACCTGAAGGATTCTAGTGGTCCACTTTCACTTGCTGACAAATCAGGCATTTAGATACGTTCTCTGTGACTTCCTTCTTCAGACCTTTCCACCAGAAGTTCTTTTTCAAGTCCCGGTACATCTTCGTACTTTTAGGGTGGATGGCATAGTTTGACTTGTGAGCTTCATCTAGGATCGTATGGCTAAGATCGGCAATGGTAGGTACGCACATTCGGCCTATAAATAGTAGTGATTCGTCCTCCCTGATGGAGAAGTTGGGCCCATTTCCACTAATTATGTCTTGTTTGATGACCATGAGATCCGCATCAGTCATCTGTAGGTCGCGTATGTTTTCATGGAGGGTTAATCGGAAGACAACATTAGCCAACAAGGCTCCAGAATCCTTCACATCGAATCTTAAGTCACATAAGGCCATATTCTCATGTAACTGCCCTTTGGTTTTCCTCGTGATGAGGTGTGATAACTGAGCTGAGGTCTTTCGGCTCAGTGCAACTACCACGACATTGGCTTTTCCAGGAAGGTATTGAATAGAGCAGTCGTAGTCTTTAAGAAACTCCATCCATCTCCTCGGCCTCGTAGTCTTTAAGAAACTCCATCCATCTCCTCTACCTCAGATTGAATTCCTTCTAGGTGAACAGGTATTTGAGGCTTTTATGGTCGGTGAATATTTCAAATGTCTCACCGTAGAGGTAATGCCTACAAATCTTTAGTGTAAAGATGATCACTGCTAATTCCAGATCATGAGTAGGATAATTATTCTCATGGTCCTCGAGCTTCCGTGAACCATAAGAGATGACTCGTTCATTTTGGTTGAGCACATAGTGCAATCCGCTGTGTGACGCGTCGTTGAATACCACAAATCCTTCACTGTCAGACGGTATGGCAAGCACCAGTGTAGAGGTTAACCTTTCCTTAAGCTCTTGGAAGCTCTGTTCACACCGTTCAGTCCACTCAAACTTGGTATACTTTCTGGTGACCTGTGTGAGGGGTCCTGAAATCCTGAAGAATCCTTCAACATATCGCCTGTAGTATCCGGCCAGACCAAGGAAGCTACAAACTTTTGTTGCTATCTTCGGTTGTTCCCATTTTACAATGACTTCAATTTTAGCTGGATCAATTGTGATGACGTCTTCTAAGACAACATGACCCAAGAAGCTGACCTGCTCTAGCCAAAACTCACACTTGCTTAACTTCACATATAGCTTATGATCGCGAAGTGTCTAGAGGGCGATACGTAGATGGTGTTCATGCTCTTCTTTCATCTTTAAATAGATAAGAATGTCATCAACGAAGAAAACCACACATTTATCGAGGTGTGGTTTGAACATCCTGTTCATCAAGTCCATGAAGGATGCTGGTGCATTCATCAATCCAAATGGCATCACTAGGAACTCATAGTGGATGTATCTCGTGCAAAAGGCAGTCTTTGGAATGTCTTCTGCCTTGATTCTCAGCTAGTGATATCCTTACCTCAAATCGATCTTTGAGAAAGATTTTGTACCTTGGAGCTGATCGAAGAGGTCATTGATCCAAGGGAGTGACTATTGGTTCTTGATCGTTAGCATGTTCAATTGACAGTAGTCGATACAAAGCCACATCGATCCGTCCTTCTTTACGAATAGAGTAGGTCCTCCTTAGAGGGAAACACTTGGTCGGATGAATCCCTTATCCAACAGCTCTTGTTGCTGCTCCTTGAGTTCCTTCAACTCCACCAATGCCATACGGTGTGGTGCCTTTGATATAGTTTTCTGAGCCTGGAGCTAAGTCTATTACAAACTCGATCTCTCTGTCTAGCGGCAAACCTGGTAGCTCTTCCGAAAAGACGTCAAAAAATGTGCATGTAATAGGAATCTCGACAATATTAACCTTCTCTTCATTTTGGCTTCGTATGAATGCGAGATACCCTTGGCATCCATTGTTCATCAAGCACTCAGCTCGGATAGCGAATAAAAATGGTGCAATGGACGGTTGAATGTCATAGAATTTGAATGATTTTCCCTTCGTGGGATGAAATGTGGCTATCTTTCTAAGGAAATTGACCATTGCTTGATGGGTAGCTAACCAGTCCATCCCAAGGATCACATCAAATCCTTGCATATCTAACAAAATCAAATCAGCCACCATATCATGATCTCCAATTGCGATGATGACCGATCAACAAAGAGTGTTTGTATTCACTGAGTCTCCAATAAGAACTGATACAGTTAAAATGAAGTCCAGCCATTTGGGAATAATACTCAATTCATGTATGAATTGAGAAGTTACGAAGGAGTGAGTAAATCCAGGGACTACCAACACTCGTGCATTGTGCTGACATATGTTGGAACATTGATACATATTTAAAGTACCTAGTTTTCATGCATGTGCCTTAGCATGGTACACATATGAGAGTGTTGAAACATTCAATCAATGGAATAAAAGCGACAACCTCCAAGAATAGGCATTAACTGAGAATAATGTAAAACTTAAAAGTGATGGTAAGCTTATACCTTAGATTACTTCATTCGTGGCTTGGGCTTCACTTGCGGTGAAGGCATAGTCTCGGCCTTGTACAGTAGGTCGGGAAGTTCTCTGAACAGCAGCTGCAGTCGTCCTCTCCCTCTTTTCCTTAGGGCAATCCTTAATCATGTGTCCCACCTGACCACACCTGAAACATGCGTCCGTGTTTCTCCTGCATTCTTCTGTCCTGTGTGGTTTCCCACACCATGTGCACCTCTGAACTGGTGCGGAAGAACCTGCGCACGAAGTGCGCTGCATCATTGAAAGTTGGATTGTGGTTGGGTTTGGGGGTCAAAATGACCTTGTGGGTGTGAGCATAGCAAGTCTTGAGTGAGCAGTCTGCGTAGGCTGTTGTGGTACAAGCATCGAGAATCTTGGTTTCTTGGTCGATTGCCCTTGGGAATACGATTGGGTTCAACCCATTCTATTCTTGCTCTGCTACTCTCTCCTCTTATACATATTGTCGATATCCATTTTTGCTATGAGGGCTAGGCTCATGATCTGAGCATTGGTCTTTGCTAGAAATAGTGAGATTCTCTACTTAGTGGCTGGCCTCGGGCCACGCTCAAATTTGTTGGCCTTCATCAATTTTGTGGCCATGTGCTGAGGAGCGAATCTAGACAGTCTGGTGAATTCTGCCTCATACTCATGTACCGATATCTTGCCTTGCTCGAGAGATATAAATTTTACTTTCCTTTAATCTTGGATCACCTTGGGAAAGTATTTCTTATTAAAAGTGTCCACGAATTCTGCCTAAGTCCATGGGTGCATTTGGGATTTCCTCTATCCTGGTTCTCTCTACCAATTGCCACCATGGGTCAGCTTCCCCCTCTAGCTGGAAAGATGCCCAGCTAACCTTTTCCTCTTTTGTACAATGAATCCTCTTAAGGATCTTCTCAATCTGGTTTAGCCATTTTTTCTACCTCAAGCGGGTCGGCCTGACCAAAGAAACTAGGAGGTTTCATCCTCTGGAACTTCTCAAATCCTGAAGATTGATTTCTGTCTGCAAGTAAGGTTGCATGCTGGGCGATTGCGTTGGGTATGGTCTCGAATAGTTGTCTATCCTATTCATCACTTCCTCCTCCTCCTAAAGGAATGTTGTTGGTGCTCGTGTTGTTGCCTCCTCCCAAAGGAGTGCTATTTGCACTCGTGGCTACTGATCAGCCACATAATTTTCCAATTTATCACCCTTAACTTAGTGACGCTAGGCCTTAGTTTGCTACTAATAATTTACTGATGTGCAGATATTAAAGATAAACAGTAAAATAGAGCCTAAGTATTAATATTCATCAAAAGGAACTCAAAAAGCAATAAAGAATGACAACATAACTAAAAGACGAAGCCCTGCATACTGAACAGAATGAAAAATTGCTATTTTATGATTTTCCATGAGTGAAAGACTATGAAAGTCAAATAATCATAATTTACGATTCTCCAAAAGAAGCCACTCAAAGGAGAAAAGTAAATAATCATATTTTCCAGAGAATCGTCCGTCAAGTCTGCTAAGTCATAAGAGTGAGTAGTATGAAGATATAAAATTGTCACTTATGATTTTACAGCAAAATGACAAAACTAAAGAATCATCTTTTATAATTTTCCCTCTATGAATCATACTGAAAGCAGAGAGTTGTACTTTATGATTTTCCACCAAAGAACAGAGACAGAGAATCAGTATTAATGATTTTACAGAAAGCTTAATTCACTGCTGCTGCTGATCACGTGAGTGAAGATTATCACTGTCATGAACCAAATTAGAAGATCTCTAGAAGTTTGGTGAATTACGGATCTGAGAAGATTAATGAAGATTTACTCTGAAGGACTCTGTTGTTGAAATAAAGGAGAGCAATCCAGAAGCACATCTACCATCTAAAGCAAGGAAAGATAAAATTAGGAATTAGAGTTATATTAGGAATCTTTTATTTTTAGTAGTTTCTTTTATTAGAATTAGAAGTCTTTGTAAATCGACTCCTTATGATCTATAAATAAGAGAGCTTGGTGTAGGAATAAGCATCGAAGAATTTAAGCATCAATTGATGCCTGAGGTTGGATTTTCTTTCGATCAAAGTAGTATAAAATAGTTAGAGTAGATTAGATATCAAAGATTTCTCAAGAGTAATTGACGACTGCAATTGGGTGCTGAAGATTAGTGTAGATATTCTAGTTCCTCATAAACAATTGACGACTGCGGATGAGGGGTGGAAGATATATTTATTTTCTTTCTAGATTAGATTTTATTTTCTTTTGTTTACAGCTTTGTAAATATCTTCAAGTTTTAATTTGAATTGACGGCTCAGGTTAGAATTTGCATATTAGTGTAACGGTTCTTATTTTTCCATCTTCAGTTTTCTAAGGTTTGATTGACGCCTAGATTTTAGAAAGTTATTGATTAGATTAAATCTGTATTGATAGGATCTTAGACTTGATTGACGACCAATACTAACAAACTAGAGATATAGTGTAACGGTACTATTTAAATTCATAAATATCCGATAGCTAAAGATTGGGATTGACGACCTCAATCAGAAGAAGATGGATTTAGATTTATGTTATGCATTTTAGATTAATAAACCATTCTTTTATTCATATTTCTCAAATAATTTAGAACCTTAAAAGATAAATATAACTTTAAAATAGAAATATATATAAGATAAAACTTCTTCATGGGAACGATCCTATGGTAGTGCTATAATTTCCATTATGCGCTTGCAATAGGTTAAGACTTGAATTTAATATAATAATAATGTACATAATAAGCAAAGATCAAGTTTTTGGCACCGCTACTGGAGAGGTCGTTATCTTTTTTGTATTTTTGTTTTAAAAATAAATATTTATCTTTCTCTTTTTATATTTCTTTATATTTTTAACTTTTTTTTATCACTTCTTAAACTTTCACAGGTTTATTCATAGTGAATCCGAATTTAACACTTCTTTCGGCCACAGAAACTAGAGGCTTAGATTTTTTTCTCTCCCTGCCTTCTAAAATAAAAATATGATAAAACAAAAATATAAAAAAAAAATAATAATAATTTGGCAGAAAATCGTGATCTTTTCCTAATTGGGGTAGTTTTGGGCACGTGCCAGTATTTTGGCCATAACTTTGACTATGGGTGTCAGAATCGCACAAATGACCCCAATTCAAAAAGCTCTTTGCGATGCACACGCCATGGCTACCTTTGGTAGAATTTTTATCAAGCTCAAAATCTACTAATTACCCTTCCAAATATCTTTTTTAAGTTATTTCTTTTATTTTTTGGTAATATTTCTTTTAGTGTTTAAGAGGTGATTCTGAACCCAATTTGGGCCAAATTTTTTAAAATATATCCTTTATTACATATTTTTATTTTGGCATGTTTATGAAATTTATTTTGGCAAAATTCTAATAAAAATAAAAGGAAATATATATATATATATATAATTATTATTATATTCTTTTTTATTTATGCACCACACTCGTTCCAAGTCTATAAATATTTTAAGTGTTTAATTTCCCTATGGCTCCCATTATACTCGAAGATAATAGACTGGGAATGGGCATATGCGTTTCAGCAAATTTACTCCAAAAACATGTATAACCTGCCGTGGGAAAGTGATTCTTGTTTTAATTATGGCGCTACTAGTGGCTAACAACAAGGACCATCTGTTGTTCATCCAAGATATCTCTTGGACCTCAACTTCCAATAGACCTACTTGCCACCCACGAGGCAATATCAGCCATATGAGCAGTAGCAATTCAGTCCTCAGAGTAGCAGATTTGATAATACAATTGTTAAAATCCTTAAGGATCTACAACAACAGTGGCATCATCGTCCCAAGGATTTATCCCAGCTCCTTTAATTCTCTCAAGTTTTACATTCGCACACACAATCCATTACGAAGATGAAAGCCTGAGTTGGTCAGCTAGCTACGCAATTGGTGGAACAAGAGAGCAACCAGTTACAATCATGACCAATGAGTAACCCGGGAGGACAAGTTTTTATGGGAGATACATTCATTCCAGCAAAACAGCTTCAAGTTGTTAAGCCTTTAAGTAGTGGTAAGACTATTGATAATAAGGTGGAGATGCCTACGCCAGTAGTCATCCCCGAGACCAAGGATAGTAAGTCTGAAATTAAAGAGGATATTTTCCAACTAAAAAGACTAAAAATAATGAAAATTGAAAATAGACCCATAAAAGATAATAAAGATAGTATACCTAATATTGTGACTGAAGTATCATATATACTGAGGTTACCCTTTTCTAATACTTTCGGCACACCGTCACCATTTTATAAAAACCCAAAAAAATTAGAGGATAGCACATATTTTGTTCATGTCTCCCCTCTTAATTCTCAAACGAGGATATGGAACCCGGAGTATGTTTGATATACTCATGGGCACCGTCGAGATACCGACTCATTCGTAGAAAAATCCTGTAAAATAAGTAAACTAACTCTTTTATTTTCCTTGAGTTAGAAATTTTTCCAGCCAATATGTTACAATTTAAATCGTGTTAAAACACAATTGATCGTAAGACTCTTCCTATTATACAATATTATATTATCAAACGAACGTATGAATTTACGGACGTTGTTGCCGGAGTCTATTATAGATTAGTGTGTGTCTAGATTTTTCCTAGGATTATTTTCTTCAATAATTAGATTTTAGTTTTTTCTCTTATCTCTGTAAATATTCAGTAGTATATAAAATTTTCTAATGTTACTAACTTTTATTTTCTTTTATCTTTTTAATTTTTGTTGCTTATAATATGTGATTAATCCGAATGGTTTTCCCTCTCAACTTTGGGGGGGATATTCGTAAGAATTTTTTTTCTTCCAATCGGTGCAATATCAATAGATGTAAGTAATTATAACTAACTAACTATTATTTTTGTTACTAACCACTAACATTTTTATCTCTGATATATAAAACCATTGTGCATTCCTCAAGTTTTGGGATAAATATTCCTTACAAATTTCTTTCACAACCCGTAAGAAATCAGAGATAACAATAATTTTTAAGGTAAATTTTACCGTATCTCCTGTTTTTGTGCCAATGGGGGCATTGTCCAATTTAAGTTTGGGGGATACACAATTTCTATGTTTAGTAGTAATTTTATTTAATTTTATTTGAATTTTAAAAAATTATTTTTATTTTTTGATCAATACATAGGAATTATGATAAAAAAAAGAATTATAAATCCTGAAAACTTACGATTCATTATAATAGAAGTTTAATAATTAGAATTTAGAATAGTTATAATTCATGTTTAGCTCATTGAAACACTGTATTAGAATGAATGTTAGAAATAATAGATTGATCTAAACTGCAAAAATTTAGACTACAGTTTCAAAATTATAAACCAGTGAGATTTTGAGCCATATTTCTTTTATTCTGAGAGAATCTATTTCTATTCAAAATCATAAGAATTTCTTTGAACTTCTATACTGATATGAAATCTCATATTATTGAATTTAGAATCAAATTATTTTATGAATATGATGAATTGATTTTTTTGTCTAGAACTATCTATTAGAAATATCAAAGCAAAAAGGCATTTATGCTAGTAAATCGTGAAGATAATTTAAGGCCATCTTTTGTTTAAAACAGAGCCAAAAAAGCTAAAATCCCATAACATTTTACCCTTTGAACCCGTATTAGAAGCTTATAATTAAATTTCTTTGTACCAAAATTTTATAAACCTTTAACCATATGTACTAACCAAAGCTTTCTAACTTTCACCCTTACAATTTTCGAGAGTTTAGAATGCAAAGAGAGTGAAAGGATTAAGAATGAAGCAAAGAAGGAATGTTAGAAAAGAGGTTCAAAAGAAGCAAAAAAAAACTTGGCCAAAAACTGACATTAAAGATCACTCCAGGACTGAATACTTTTGGGTGGGAGCATTGACAACCATGTCCTGGCTCTATCTTTAATGAAAAAGGAAAGGGTCTCATCCTGGTTGCTTCCTCCCCCAAACCTGTTATATTGAATGTAGTGCACAATCCTAGAAATTCATCAATGTGCTTATATGGGTCTTCTTTGGTCAGACCATGGAATGAGGGTAGCATTTGGATTATGGAAGACTTGATCTCATAGTTCCCTTGAACAGTAGGGAATTGAATGCAGAAGGGGGAATTGTAAACCCCTGGTGCATTGAATTCCTTCAAGGTTCTAGGTTGCTCACCCATTTCAGCAGATTCAGATGCAGCAGATGTGGGTGAGATTTGTTTAGACCTAAGAATTATTTCAACCTCTGGATTTAATGGAACAATCTGAGGATTGAGAGTTCTCCTTCTAAACATACACCACTCACAATCTTAATACACACAAGATGCAGAGCGAATTTAACACAACAATCAGGAACAAGCACAATTAACTAATAAATCTACAAATCCACAGATCAGGAAAATAAGAGGAGTAGAGGGATTCAAACTTTAGAGCAACCTCTATAACAATGCTCTTCCTTAGAAATAGCTTCCGATCTGATGAAATAATAAAAACTACTCCAAAACAACATAAATTTTCAAAAGCAGTTAGTGAAAACTTAAACGGGCTCTTACAGATCTATAATCTATACTAAAACAAACTTAGATCTACCAATTTTAAGCACACAGATACCTGACAGTGACGCCAAAAACTTGTTGGCTTATTACCTTGTGTTCAGAAAGAGGTTTAAAATCACACAATTAAAGGATCTATTGGTTGCGCACACCAAGGCAAGCAAACACACAGACCTGCAAGTATTCAGGGCCTGTTATAGCAAGTTTCAAAGGGTAAGTAAGGGTATGTCCACAGGGAAATATGAGCTGAAAATTAAGTAAATCTCCAGATCTAAGGTAGATCTGCTACCCTACCTAATACTAAAATAGCAAAAGAGAGGAGAGGTTTTAAGGGGTTGTCACTATAAACTAAACTACAGAAACACAATTAAATGCATAAATGAATTGAGATTAAATCCAGAGTTTAGATCTCGCAAGTGAGGGGAATATTTGGTGAAATTGGAAACATAAAATGGAGAGAAAAAGCTTGGAGTTTGGTCTTGCTGCAATTGGATTGAACTGACAGTGTCATAAAGAATTCAGAGTGCATCAATACCTCATCTGGCTATAAGCACAGCTGCAGGGTAAAAGGATCTGATCTAAGCCAGAGATTTGGATTGATCATAAGGCTATGCTCTGTCCACTTCAATGGTCACAGATCATCCAATAGATTCACCCCATTCTCAGGTTTCCATCAGAACATTATAATCACTACAAATGTTGTAACTGCCTGGCCACAGACACAGGCAATTGCAAGAATATCAAACCTAGGGAGATCAAATGGTATCCAAGAGGTCTACCAGTTAAGTGGGTGAGCTGAATCCCATCTACACAAATCTAATCGAGCACCAAATGAAACCAGATGAAATATCGATCTAATTAAAACAATATAATCAGCATTACATTGAAATAAACTCACTATACAATGAAATACTCTCAGAATTTGTAGTATGTGCATTATCTAACCCTCAATAACACTCTCAACTCTTCCCAATTATAGATCCAACCTCACTCCTTGCTGTTTCAAAGAAAATAGCCAATCATAGTTGAGCAAAAAGGAAGAATAGAGAATTTCGATGTAAGCTCCGATCTCGAGAATTGATCCCCCCTTTTTCTTACACCTTCCGTCCTTATATAGCTCTCCCTTTCAGCCTTAGATCTATTGTTCCTACCAATCACAGCTCAGCTGGAATAATTCTATTATTCCTTCTTTTATTCCCCTTCTAGATGGCTCTCTCAGTTAGTTAGAGTTAGGGGAGAGCACGTAGATCGGTTAGGGTTTCCCAGGGCACTTCTAAAAACTTCATGCCGGTCACCAGAGTGCCTCGGATTGCATGCAATAGGTCACCAACTTGTAGCATGTGCACAGCAGCTTTTCTCAGAAGTCTTTAAGTCGATTTTGATAGGTTCTTGAGGCTTTCGACATGTTCTAAATAGGCCTTCTGTTCCTTTCGCTAGGATTCAGGATCCTTTTGATAGGTTTCGATAGGTTGGTGTTGAAAATAAAGCTCAATCATCCACAACCTTCATCTGGTGTGTTCGACTGGTTGGGGGATCCTTTTGACAGGTTGGTTTCTGCGCAATAAGTTTCGATAGGTTCTCTTCTGGCTCCTATCGACAGGTTTTCAAACTTTTTGATAGGTTCTGTTCAAGTTCAGGCACCCATTCAATAGGATGCTCCCTTTTTGTTTCCAACTGCGTGATAGGTTTTGGATCCTATCGAATTCTCCCATCCTCACGACTTCTTCCTTTTTTCAGCCTTCATATCCTATCGACAAGTTCCAATAACCTCTCGACAGGTTGTTTTCATCCTATTTTCACTCCTTCAAAGCTGCTTTGTTGTTGCTACATGCGCTAAGTGGACCATTGTTAGGTCTGAACTTCACTAAGAGATGGATTTCTGTACTATGACTACGTTTTACTGCTATCTATAAGACATACTCAACAAGCATTTATTAGTCCACTCATAGGTCTATCAAAGCTCATGTTAAGGGGTGAAAAGTGGTACTTTTCAGAGATTAACAGTCATTATCATGGTTAAAATTATGGTATCACTCGCTGTACCGATATCAAATTACTGTTTGACCGCCGTACTAGTTCAAGCTGCATAGTATAACCCGTCGTACCGGTATCGAATTACGATTTGACCACCGTACTGGTTCAGGGTGTATGGTATAACCCACCGTAAGGGTATCGAATTACTAATTAACCTACCATACCAATTGTGTTGTCGCACCGAATTGTGGGGGAATCGTTGGAATGAACCTTAAATCATATGTTTTAACACATAGTAAGATGTCGAATATTTTATAGCTAGGTTCGGAGTTCAGAGGTTCAAATTTGGATTCGGATATAAAATTTAGAAATTCACATTCACATTTGGATTCAGAGTTTGGGAGTTAACATACGAATTCCTATTCAGAGCTTGGAAGGCTCATATTAAATTACGGGGATCAATCTTAGATTTTCGTGCAAAATCTAGTTCACAAATTCAGATACAAGGAGTTTCTAAAGTTCAAAACTGGACTGACCAGTCAAATTCAGATGCAAATCATTCTACACATTCAATTTCACATTCATGGTCCCAAATTCCGATGCCAAACATTTCTAAAATTTCTGAATTTGGAATCACAGTTCACAATTGGCAAGCATCAAGGCAATCTATGGATCAAAAGTCAAAATGTAAGTGAGTATTGAATTTCTCCCTACCTTAGGTTCGAAAATGAAGCGAAGTTCTTATCGAGTCCATCTCAATGGTCTCTCTTACTTAATCTAGATCAACAATGGTTCGCAAACACGTGTTAATATTATCTGGATTCGAATACTTTTATTCCATTCAAGCTTTACTGAAGAATAATTAAGTTAGCTAGAAACAGGGAAATTCGCTCGAGCGATTCCAAATTTGCTCAAGCAATTTTTACAAATTCTGAGTGGCGCACTCAAATTCTCTTGAGCAAATTTTACCTGAGAAATTTTCCTTGCAAATCGAGAAAAATTCGCTCGGGCAAATTTTCCTAGGCCATCTTTCTTTATTTATGAAGGGGATTCACTCAAGCGATTTTCGCATTCGCTAGAGCGAATTTGCCGATTCCTTGTGGCACATGCAAAACTCGCGCGAGCGAGTTTTACCCAAAAATTTTAGCTTGAATTTTGGGGAAAAATCACTTGAGCGATTTCCCCTAAATCAATTTTCTTTATTTCCTAAAGGTAATTTGCTCGAGTGGCCCAATTCGGTCCGAGTGGACTCTGGCTAAGAGCGATGGAGTAATGAACTAAGAAATATTAAATTACTAAAATTAAAGAGGAGAATATTAAATGAGGAATACCTGGATGATGCGATCCCCAGCTGCAGATGTTTATCGATGCTGCAATACGTTGCTGATCACTCTTTAAGAACATCGAGGGCTTGAAGGTTGAATGCCTTTACTGAACCATCGGCTGATTGACTCATGCAGCTATGGTTGCCAAAGATCTAACTAGTTTGTCCTTACTTTTGCTAGGATTCTAATGAATCTAATCTCCTAATCCTACTAGGAGTCTAATTGATCTAGTCTCCTAATCCTACTAGGAGTTTAATTGGTCTAGTCTCCTAATCCTACTAGGAGTTAATTAAACTAATCTCCTAATCTTACTGGGAGTTTAATTAAACTAGTCTCCTAATTTTACCTAGAGTTTAATTAAACTAGTCTCCTATTTCTACTAGGAGTCTAATTAAGAAAAGGAGTAGTGGCCCGTTATGCTAAGGAGGATCGGCCCCATTCCCAGGTATCGCCCGTAAGATCCCTTCGGTAAATCGGGTGGCTGGGTTTAAAAAACAGAGAGGTTAAGGAACCTAGTTGGTTTTTTTTTGGCCAAGTGTTTCCTCCTTTGATACTACTTTGAGAATCAATATTAACGGGTTGGTGCCGCTAGGTTGACTACCTGGGGATCTCGGGGAAGAGTTTGCAATTCTAGAAGTCTAGAAGGCAACTCAACCCTTTTTGGAAGCCCCAAAGAGAGCTCGAATTTTCTCAAAGGGAGAAGTTTCGGAGAGAGAAAAATAGTAAATTGGTTTTTATGGCTAAGAGTAATTTTTAAAAGACCAAGTTTGAATTGATGATTAAAAGCTTAGAAAATTAAAGATCTGAAATTTGAGAGATTAGGGATTAGGAACTAAGGACTGAAATCTAGAACTTAAGAATTAAGAACTAGAACTAGGAACTAGAATGAAAATTAAGAACTGGGGCCAAAGTTAAGAATTAGAACCTAGAAGTTAATTACTAGAAACTAGAATTGAGAACTAGAATCTAGGAATTAAGAACTAGAAACTAGAACCTAAGAGCTTACATGAAGTCGGGCGCTGAAGAGAGAATCTCGAAATCCCTAAGCTTGGAAGAGAGGAACTTGAAAATTTGATTGCTAGATGTGTCAATTGGTGTAGTAGAGAGGTCTATTTATAGGTGTACAGGTAATTACGTGACCTATGGGAGGTGCATAATTAGCCGATCATATCCAATTATGCACCCTGTCCGGTGTGCTTAATTGGATTACGTGCCCTATCCCGGGCGCTTAATCACTGTGAGTCGGTAACTGACTCAGTGAGTGACCGGCTGACTGGCTCAACCGGCTATCCTAGTTCCAGTCTGATTTGAAACTAATTATGCACCCTATTTAGTGCGCACAATCTAATGAAGCGCCTGCTTACAGGTGCTTAATTGGGGAATTTGGGTGGTCATGGGAATTAGAGACTAGGTTTAACTGGGGACCAATTACGCGTGGCTAGTGGAGCGCTCAATCGATTACGCGTGCTGGTGAGGGCACGTAATAAGCTCTCAAGGTGGTCTTGGGAAAGTAGTGGACTGGTCCAAGTTGGACCAATTACGTGTTGGTGGTGGGGTGTGCAATTGATTACTCTCGCTGGGTAGAGCGCAAAATCAAGTCCTAAGGCTGTCCACGGGAAGAACTAACCTAGTCTAAATGCGACCAATTGCACGTCGACTATGGGGCGTGAAATTGAATTGTGCGCCTTTGTGGGGGCGCATAATTTGGGACTTTCCTGGGTTGAATCGGGTCTGAACGATAGAGCTATTATTTCAGCCTGCACTTTGACCATATACTAATGTTTGAGTATATAGTCCCCTGTGCTCATGGTTTTGAGGTCTTAAGAGAAGGTCAATCCTATTCTGGAGATCGTGGACATGGTCAAAGGTTGACCAAATAGGATTGTATACTCTGAGAGGGCAAAATTGGGGTGCCTACAAATGCCCCTCTTCAGCATCCTTGCGGAGTAAGGATGCATCGAAGAAGTAGACACCTCTTCTGAGGTATCTTCTCGCTTCTTTGGAAAATCACAAGTGTGAACTGGGGAGCTGACATGAAATGCTTGGCTTTTTTATATATCAGCACAAGCTAAGGAGGAGCATTCGGGAGCCCAGTGATAGATGTCGAGAGGTATATCATCATTTGTGAGTATAAGTGGCATCTCATCACATATCATGACCTACTGCAAGGGGCAGTCAAATAGAGGGACATTGACACAATCGAGGTACTGGGAGGCGTCATACAAATGTCTAGACACAGGGTCAAGTGACCGGATAGTATGATGTAATTTGATGTAATGGCAAAGGCTTTCGCAGATCATGTCAGACCGGATGTGTCATTGCTCACACCAATGGGGCATCAAGGGTCCCTTTCCAATGGACATTTGTGATTTCTCGGAGTTGAGTATACTTAGTGTTCGGTTTTCCAAGGGAAGGAACATATTCGAGTGATAAGAAGTGAATTTTGACAGATAGAGGGTTTATTTATTAGCATTTGTTTTTTTTTTTGTGTTTTGAAAGTTTGGGATTTTTAACTTAAGATCAATTCGATGGTAAAATGGTGGAAAGCATGGCTTTTGAGATGTCGTTGAGCATAATTGGATTTGTGGACCCGACCATTTATGTGGTTGTCAAGACGACACTTGGTATGTC
The DNA here is from genome assembly GCA_021018995.1 of Chloranthus sessilifolius. Lineage (NCBI taxonomy): Eukaryota > Viridiplantae > Streptophyta > Magnoliopsida > Chloranthales > Chloranthaceae > Chloranthus > Chloranthus sessilifolius. Next base: position 59,201,289 of record CM037594.1, read on the forward strand.
GGATACTCCATCTAATCTTCTCGTGAATACAGATGATTCTCTTATGGGAGGACTACGGTGATTCACGAGATGAGAGAGTCGAGTTTTGAAAATATTTGACTTAATATTATCTAACTATATTTTATAGAGAATATCGAGTAGAAAGGTGTGCTTACTTCCCTGATTTGTTGTCGGTGGGAGCCTTTTGCTTGCGATGGGACTGGCCGACTATTGTGGTGGTGTCACAATGGTACATTAGAGAGTTTCCTCTCCTTTATTTCTACTGTAGTGGTGTCTAATGGTCGTTAGCGTAATGGGATGTCCGGATCGCCTAATGAGATGCTCATGATGGGACTTCATATTTATTGGGTGCGATGGAAGGTCGGAGAAGTTCCTTTCTTCTGTCAGCGAGCATATGTTGCTACTATGGTGGAGTTTGGCGACTACTGTGTGGTGGGTTATTTGGGGAGTTCGTCTTCTTGCTTTTCATGATGGGATATTGGATAAGCCTTCCCTTCTGGTTGTGTGCCATAGCGGGTTGCGACAGAATTTTGGTGATGGGACATTAGTGGTTATGCGATGGGAAAGCTATGTTTATTTCTTTCTTTGGCAGATCTTGGGTTATATGATGAGATCATGTTGCAGTTGCATCGCGACAGGACGTGTTTATGAGCCTGATGAACCCTTGGCTATTTCGACGCCATGATGGGACAATGATGGTGTCTTTCTTTGGCAGATGTTGGTTGTACAATGGTGTCTTGTGATCGTGACGGGACTTGCCTTTGGCCTTGCTAGTGTGGCGGGATTTTGGCGTCATGATGAAGGCGTGTGATGAGGTGTTAGTGGGTCTCTCTCTCTCTGATCTGTGGGTAGGGTCGCATGATAGGTCAAGGGAGAGTGATTTTGATCGTTATGGAACGAACTGTGATTTGCTACTTTTTCATCCTTACTTTTCACTTTATGTCGCGAGCGGGCTTTTATATTTAGCAATGGGGCTATGAGCGATGATTTTATTTTATTTTGCTAGTTTATTTAGTACAACAGATGTTAGGGAGTGGTCACGTGTACTTGTGAGTACGCGATGAGACTCTGGGGAATAATTTTGATTGCCGTGGGACTTGAATTCAAAATAAGTTGTCAGGGGGTGACTTGGCTACGATGGGACTGTGGGGAAATGCCATCACCCATGATTGGATTGTGAAGGGTCAAGGGGTCTTATTGCGATAGGACATGTGTTCTTACGTGTTTATTTTGTTTAAGATTTTTGTTGAGGGCATATGTTTGTTTTGGTTAGGGTTGGTTGGGGTGTGTATTTGGTTCGAGGTGTGTGTCACACTGGGTAATTATGTGCCTAGTGCGAGGCATTTAATTCAATTGAGTGCCTGGTTGGGTGCGCGATTGGAGATTCAACGGGGTAATTACACATCATAGTGTGCATGTGTAATTTAATTGTGCGCTCTGATCAGGGTGCATGATTGGGGAGTCGTCCGATCACTATGTGGGTGACCTTTCAAATTGCGCGCATAGTGGTGGGTGCAAGATTGACTTGTCGCACTTTTTGGGCGGACAAAAGTTTAATTGCGTGCTCTGGGTAGTGCGCGTGATTCAGATTATGCTCGGGTGTTCTTATGGGTGATTCAATTGCTGGCCAGTGTCCTGGCGCGCGATTGACTTGCGCTCTATATAAGCTGAAAAAGCTTTCATTTGGCCTATGCTTTCTGGTTTGTCTCTGATTCTGCTCTTCCCTGCTTCCTTGTGCTCTAATTTTCATGTTTTTATAATATCTTGCGATCCACTCGTCTGATTATGATTTCATTTCTTTCGATGTTCATCGTTTCACGCACTCTGTGTCCTAAAGTGGCTTCTAATGGCGGTGTGAATGGAGATGTTATTGTGGTTTGGGGGGTATTGGGATTAGGTGGTGGTATGCATCCATTATTATTGTTAGGAGGTGAAGATGGCGGGAGAGAAGCTTTGCAAATATATGGAAGGGGGGTTACCCAACCGATCCTCCCCTCGCTTTTCTGTTGCTTCTGATTGGACGTTTCACACATAGTATTTTGGGCTTGTGTTCATTTTAGGTTTTATGCTTTCATTTTAGGTTGTAGGCTAGGTTTTGTGTTTTCGTTTTGGGTTGTGTGTTAAAGAGGTATGCGTCCGAAGATACCTGTAAAATATTTGTCATAAATAAAGCGGTGTTTTATTTATTGTGTTCGTTTTATTTACTTGTGTTCATATTTGTAGTTGTATGTTTCTTGTTTGTCTTGTTTTGGATGTTTTTGGTTCCATGGTGGAAAAGTAAGGAACAAATTGAAAAAAAAAAAAAATGCCCCAGTTTGGGGTGTCGATCTCGTGACCTAGGTATCGCTACCAAAGTGCTAGTACTCTTAAAAAAATGCCCCAGTATCAAGTGACGGTAGGGACTTTTATCGACCTCACAGATGTCCTGGAGTGTATTTTTGGTGCTCCCATGTTGGGAAGTAGGTTGATTATTTTGGCGACATGTCAAGCTTGATTTTGTAAGTACTGAACGATCGTCATGTATCATAGCTTTTAGCAGGATTTAGGTGAATGGTAGATAATGTGTGATTGCATCGCTTATCATTCAAAATTTTTCGGTTTTATTCTCAAAAAGATTTTGAAAGTCATTTGACTCATTGTCCGAAGAGAAAATAGAGGGTGAAGGTGAGATAAGGTTTATCGATCTGAGGGTAGCTTCTTATTTAATCGATTTTTGAAATAGTAGTCAACTACTTTCTTCTCGGGTGGGTAATGCGGTGCCATAATTGAGCTCTTTGTCATGGTCCAGCACCATGAAAGTCTTAGATTATATAGTTAGTAGGAGTTTTTCCCTCCTGCCACCGTACGACAATATCTAGAAGTGTGAAGATGTCAGGGATGCCCTCGCAGTTTGCTTATACTTCCCTAATAAGACCACCAGGAATGCCCTCACAATTTGCTTATGCTTCCCTAAATTTACTGACGGTTCATTCGTCGTATTGCTCTCACACAGTTGTGCTTCTTTTTTGTATATTTTTTTGAAACAACCTGCTAACGCAAGAATTATGTGGTTTGATGGAACCTTGCATTTTCATTTTTTCGACTCTAATATCAATTCCAATGGCTGGAAAGGTTTGTCAGAATCTAAAGTTTTTGATATTTCATAAAGAGAGTTATATGATCCACTAGTCCTTTTGTGACAGTTCGAATTTTAGCACCCCGAAACCCGTGCCATCGGCACAACCCTTGAGGTCGTGCCCTAATGATATATGCGAAACACTTGGTATATCGACACAACCATAAGTAAAGCATGTACAAAAGAATAAGTACTGAACTAAATCTCCAGTTCTATAATTTTAAGCCAAAACATATAACCCAAAAGATAGTTCTAATCTCATGCCACTGCATGGGTAAAGGAACCAACTCGAACCATCAGTGACGAATCAATGGTCACATCAGATGATTTGATAAAGAATATCTCACATAATTACATTATCCCAACAAAACAGGCTGGACACACTAAGCCGTATAATCTCTCTCAAAATAACTATCAAACTACACAGAGGGTCTTTTAAAACAACTTCCTAGGAGGGGGCTCAGACTCCTCCATATGAATGTAATCCGAGTCCTCGGGATCGACATCACTAGATGCAGTCGCTATCTCAGAACCTGTGACGTATACTCAAGAAGAATCACATACATTTCATCAATATAAAACAGTTCTGAGATGCAGCCGCTATCTCAAAACATGTTCAGATATGGAAGATATCTGAACATTTAAATCTATCTTACTCACATACATTTCATGACATAATTGAAGCATGATTTCATCAATATAAAATAGTTAGAAAACAGTTTGAGATACTAGAAGAATGAACATAATGTATTTGCTACACTACGCATGGCTCTTACGCTCAACTGGTTCTCATAATACAACAAGGCTGGTCTCATGGCTTAAATCAATTAACTTAAATAATTCTTGAGCAATATAGCATTGAGCCCCGATGAAATACCCTCCATCGTCATCCAATAAGACTATTTTTCAAGTGATATAACTCAGGTCCCTTTCTCATAGGCGACGGTTCACATAACTCATATACAACCGTGAGATGTCTTACTGGTGTACGGATTGGCCGCCATACTAGTCACGGATATCCTGCCGAGTCAGTCATGGGTATACCGCCGTGTCGGTGGGGTATTCTCCAAACCTTAAATCAATTATGGAACTACATATAGTTATTCACCATATAATTGTACTAAATATTAATAATTCAAGCCCATTCGAATCCCATTCATACACTTTCACATCATGTGGATATTCACGTTAACTATACTTCCCTGGGATGTCACACGTTCAAATGCATCACTTAGATGCCCAATTTACATATACATCCCTGGGAAGTCTCTTTCCTTATACTTATGCCTTTCTCATTTCCGTGTACGCACACACACCTTAATTTCACATACTTATCTTGACATTTTATCACATGAACTTAACGATGCTTTAAACTATTATGCATACTTAGAACATCACTATATATATGCTTTTGCAATCAAGTGTACAAGTTCAGAATATTCCCTACCTCATACGCAAATTAAACCCATGGATTCCTAAATCCGAGCTAGCACGCAACCACCCCAAGGTCCAGCTCAACCAAGGTATAGCAAAACACATGCAACATATCACAATTGGTGTAAAGACATTGGGTTTAGAAGCCTAACCCCAACTTATAAATAGCACATAAGAAAAACCCAACAAAAGCCTGATTTAGCCGAAATCAAGTGAACGATTCTTAAATCGATCAAATGGTTTGGAAAATCGATCGAACGATTTTAAATCATTCGAATGAATTCCCAAAGTCAATCGAACGGTTTTATTTTGTTCAATCGATTTCCTCAGAAATCCTTACACCTAATTTTTATACTTTAGCAAAACCGATCGAACGGTTTTAATTCCGTTCATACATTTTTCCAAATCGATCGAACAATTTATAAATCGTTTGACCGATTTCTTCATAAATCAGCATTTCACTTCTTTCTTCTTTGGCCAAAACCGATCGAACGGTTTAAATTTCGTCCGAACGGTTTTCTAATTCAATCGAACGATTTCTAATTCGTTCGGACGATTTCCCCAAAATTCTGCATTATACTTTCGTTACTCTTTGGCAAAATCGATCGAGTTGATACTAATTCTATTCGATCGATTTTGCCAATTTACATAACAGATCGAGTTTCAACTATTAAAACTCACCTTATCAAGATCCATACCCTCTCTTACACATTTCTCACACCTAATCAATTAAATTTATAACCTAGCAACTATAATTCACTAAAATAGTGAAGCTTACCTTTTCAACCAGCCATATCCCTTGATCCAAATCTTCCTTGTCACAACAAGGGTTTCATAAACCCCATATCTCAAATATCCTTCCAATACGAAGGCTCTAATACGCAAGCTTTACGATTTACACTCAATCATACACATTTAATACGCAGCCCTCAATTTCACAACCAAATCGTACACTTCCATTCACTTCCTCTTAATTTCTCAACAACCTAACTAAGGAGAAATAAATACTTCCCCTTCTTATAATTCCCTTCATTTATTGGGTGCAAAACACACATACCTAACCAAGTATGTATATATCCCAATCAACTTACTTTCATTACCCCCATACTCCACATTTCACACACGACATAACTAACTTAAAGCTAACTAAGTAAGTTAGCCAAGTCAACGTTGACCAGGTTCGACTAATGACCTGTCGGGCACACTTCTCGAGGAGCACTATTTAAGCGTGAAATTTCTGGGATGTTACATTCTCCCCTCCTTGGGAATTTTTGTCCCTGAAAATTGTACTCAAGGGCATCCAAACTTCCATAGGATCTGTAGGTTTGAAACTGAAACCCTCAAGAGACCTAATAAATCAACTATAACCTGCGACATTTGACCACACATCACGACTTATATTTATGACAGAAACATTCTCATAATTTCAATCAAAAACACGATTAAAGCCCTGCAAGGTAGAGACATCATGCACAACATCAACCCATGAGTTGCTGGCCTACTAACCAATTAGGTTAAACACCGAATATATGCACATGCACCACCAAACAGTGACATTCACAACCTGCAGAATTGCAAACCACTTAACCTGCAATTTTATAACATACAACGATTAGACTGTGGAACCATGCAGCTACATTTATCAATGTGTAGAATTTCCTACATCAAGATATTGACATATGTCATTAAACAACCACAACCACACTAAAACATAAATAACACTGAACAAAACCATGCCATTTCAGCATCGTGGCATATCCCCAAATTGAGAAAAAGTAGGAATGACAACCAAAAAGTTAATTACAGATGGTGTGGCAACCATGCCACGATTATTTGAAAGGACTCATGTCCAATGGTACCTGTTTTAAGTATTTACAATATCCAAAAATTTCATAAAACCATTTAAAATTTAAGCTTCATAAAACACCACTCAAGACGCCGCGCCACCCGGCTGATCCTCGTCATCACCACGGTCTCCCACACCTGAACTAGTCGCATCCGGGAACCATGCCTATGTTGCTGCCATCCGGGAACCATGCCTATGTTGCTGCCATCCGGGAACCATGCCTATCAACGAGGTACATGAAGCGCATCTCCTCAGCGTGCAGTGCGTCATAGTAGTCCATCCAGCGGTTGAGTAGGCGGTTGCTCTCTACCATATGACACGTACTTGCTTCCATGAGCACATAAAGGTCGGCAATGGTCGTTGTAGGAGCGCCCTCAGGTGGTGGTGGTGCATGTGTTTGCGTACGATGCCTAGCATGCTGCTGAAGCAGAAAGGTAGCAGCTGGCTCATCTGGAATATGAGCTTCATCAAGTGGCTGGTCTTGTGCTTGACGTGCAGGCTGTGGTGGTTCTTCCACAACTGGTTTCTTCATCAATTTCACAATCGTACGATTCCAATCAACCATAGTGTATGGTTGCACATTACCCGTGAGCTTCGGTTCATTCTTTGAGAGGGTGTACGTCTCATCACTGGCGTAGTCCTCAACCATGAGTGAGATGAGACGTGCATAGGGCATATCCTCAACGGGTTTCTTAGCTCCTTCTAGCATTTTCTTTCTCGTGTACTTCATTCCCTCAATAGCGACATGTGGCGCATTAAACCATCGGCCACTGAAAGCCGAAAATAGAACCATTCAAATTTCACCCACATGTTCCGTTTTATGACGAAACGGATACAAGTTGCAATTCATGATAGAATTGAGCATCCATAGCTCACGCAGTAGGTCAACTCATTTAATTGAGTAGCCGAATCCCATTTTATCGTGAGTCATTTTGGCCGCTACATATTTATAATCCACAGGGGCTGGAAAAGGTTCGGCTAAAGCAATGTCTTCATGATTATAGGTATGAAAACATTCCAAGGCATCAGCCACTTCATCATAGGTGAATTCGTAGTGCCTATTATCGATTTTTGTTATAAGGATGGTCGGGTTCTTGACATCTTCCATATTCTGGTAGAATTACCTCACAATGGACAGGTAGAAGTTTTCTTTACATGGTCATAGTATCCCGGTTAAAGCCTTCGTGGATATGTAGTTACAATCCCATAACGTTTCCTCATACTTGGCAAAAATCTTAGGGTCAATGAACCACTCTGGTTCAAAATCATTATCGGCCCACCACTCATTGGGTCGCTCACGTTGAGGTGGTGGGGGCAGTGCTTGTTGGGATGGTTGGGCCTATGTAGGCGGTCTCGATGAAGAACCTGACTGTGCCCAGGGTTTCTTTGGTGGTAGTGGTGGTGGCTGATGATGATTATTGGCATTCTTAGCGCCGAGCGTGCGATACCTTCGACCAATAATGGGGTCTGCATTCTTTGGGCCATTACCTTGACCCACGACTCGAGGCCAACACTATTCGATCTGTGGCATCACTTCTCATCTAGAATCGAAAAATCATGAAGCGGCTGGTCTAGTTGTTGAGGTGCGGTCTATGGTGGTTCTTCTACAATTGGTTTCTTGGTCAATTTCATAAGCATACGGTTCCAATCTACCATAGTGTAAGGTTGCACATTACCCGTGAGCTTCGGTTCATTCTTTGAGAGAGTGTACGTCTCATAACCGGCATAGTCCTCAACCATGAGTGAGATAAGACGCACATAGGGCATATCCTCAAGAGGTTTCTTAACCCCCTCTAGCATTTTCTTTCTCGCGTACTTCATTCCCTCAATAGCGACATGTGGCGCGTTAAACCATCGGCCCTTGAAAGCCAAAAATAGAGCCATTTGGATTTCTCCCACACATTCCGTTCTATGTCACAACGGATACAAGTAGCACTTCACGATAGAATTGAGCATCCATAGCTCACGCAGTAGGTCAACGCGTTAAATTGAGTGACCGGATCCTGTTCTACCATGAGCCATTTTAGCCGCTAGATACTTGTAATCCAAAGGGGCTGGAAAAGGTTCGGCCAAAGCGATGCCTTCATGATTATAGGTATGAAAACATTCCAAGGCATCGACCACGTTATCATAGGTGAATTCGTAGTGCCTATTATCGATTTTTGTTCTATGGATGGTCGGGTTCTTGACATCTTCCATATTCTGGTAGAATAACCTCACAATGCGGGGGTAGAAGTTTTCTTTAGACGGTCGGAGTATCCCGGTTAAAGCTGTCGTGGATATGTAGTTAAAAGCCTATAGCATTTCCTCACGCTTGGTAAAAATCTTAGGGTCAATGAACCACTCCGGTTTAAAATCTTTATCAGCCCACCACTCATTAGGTCGCTCACATTGAGGTGGTGGGGGCGGTGCTTGTTGTGGTGGTTGTGCCTGTGTAGGTGGTCTCGACGAAGAACCCATCTATGTCGAGGGTTTCTTCGGTGGTATTGGTGGTGGCTGATGATGATTATTGGCATTGTTAGCAGCCAGCAGTGCGGTCTGCTCGGCCAATAATGCGGTCTATTGCGTTTGTTGGGCCATTGCAGCAGCCACAACTTCCGAGGCCAACGCCATTCGATCTGTGGCATCACTTCTCCTATCTCCCCCATCATGAGGGTTCCTTTGGTCTCTATTAGACCCTGCATGGAATTCATCCTCACTTCTCAAATACCTACTTTGGCTACCTTTAGGTCGAACCCTTCCTCTAGAAGCCATTACGCTTTTCACATGAAACTCAAGTTTCATTAGCAGAAGATCCCTAAACTCTGACGAAAAACTTATTAGAAATTTGAAAGAAAAGGCTCTGATACCAACTGTGATAGCCTAGATTTTAGCACCCCGAAACTCATGCCATCGGCACAACTTGAGGCCGTGGCCCAATGACATACGCGGAACACTTGGTATATCCACACAACCATAAGTAAAGCATGTACAGAAGAACAAGTACTGAACTAAATCTCCAGTTCTATAATTTAAAGCCAAAGCATATAACCCAAAAGATAGTTCTAATCTCATGCCACTGCATAGGCAAAAGAACCAACCTGAACCATCAGTGACGAATCAATGGTCACCTCAAATGGTTTGACAAAAGAATATCTCACATAATTACATTATCCCAACAAAACAGGTTAGACATACCAAGCCATATAATCTCTCTCGAAATGACTATCAAAGTACACAGAGAGTCTTCTAAAAGAACTTCTCAGGAGGGGGCTCAGACTCCTCCACAGGAACGTAATTTGAGTCATCGGGATAGACGTCACCAGATGCAGCTGCAATCTCAAAACCTGTGACGTATAGTTAAAAAGGTGAGCTATATCCTAGCTCAATAGGGAAGATATCTAAACATGTAAATCTATCTTACCTACATACATTTCATGACATAATTGAAGCATGATTTCATCAGTATAAAACAATTAGAAAATAGTTTGATATACTAGAAGAATGAACAGAATGCATTTGCTACACTACACATGGCTCTTACGCTCAACTGGTTCTCATATTACAACAGGGCTGGTCTCATGGCTTAAATCAATTAACTTAAATAATCCTCGTGCAATATAGCATCGAGCCCCAATGAAATACCCTCCATCGTCGTCTAATCAGACTATTTTTCATCTGATATAACCCAGGTCTCTTTGTAATAGGCGACGAGGCACATAACTCATAGACATCCTTGAGATGTCTTACTGGTGTATGGATTGACTGCCGTACCAGTCACGCATATCTTTCCGAGTCAGTCATGGGTATACCGCCGTTTTGGTGGGCATTCTCCAAACCTTAAATCAATTGTACAGCTACATATAGTTATTCACAGTGTAATTGTGCTAAATATTAATAATTTAATCCCGTTCAAATCCCATTCATGCACTTTCACATCACGTGGTAATTCACGTAAACTATACTTCCCTGGGATGCCACACGCTCAGATGCATCACTTAGATGCCCAATTTATATATACATCCCTGGGATGTCTCTTTTCTTATACTGATGCCTTTCTCATTTCCGTGTACACACACACACCTTAATTTCACATACTTATCTCGACATTTTAGCACATGCACTTAACAACGCTTTAAAAAAATTTCATACTTAGAACATCACTACATGCATGATTTTGCAATCAAGTGTAGAAGTTCAGAATATTCCCCACCTCATACGCAAATTAAACCCATGGATTCCTAAATCCGAGCTAGCACGTAACCACCCTAAGGTCCAGCTTAACCTATGAATGGCCAAACACATGCAACATATCACAATTGCTGTAAAATCATTGATAGAAGCCTAACCCCCGCTTATAAACAGCTCATAAGCAAAGCCAAATAAAAGCCTGATTTAGCCCAAACCGATCGAATGATTCTTAAATCGATCGAATAGTTTGGAAAATCGATCGGACAATTTTAAATCGTTCGAACGAATTCCCAAAATCAATCGAACGGTTTTATTTCGTTCGATCGATTTCCTCAAAAATCCTTACACCTACTTTTTATACTTCTGCAAAACTGATCGAACAGTTTTAATTTCATTCGTACAGTTTTCCAAATCGATCGAACGATTTATAAATTGTTCGAACAATTTCCTCATAAATCAGCATTTCACATCTTTCTTCTTTGGCCAAAACTGATCGAACGGTTGAAATTTTGTTCGAAAGGTTTTCCAAATCGATTAAACGATTTCTAATTCGTTCGAACGATTTTTCTAGAACTCTGCATTATACTTTCTTTACTCTATGGCAAAATCGATTGAACGGATACTAATTCTATTTGATTGGTTTTGCCCATTTCTAGAACAGATCGAGTTCTAACCATTTGAACTCACCTCCTCAACATCCTTACCCTCTCTCACACATTTCTCACACCTAATCAATAAAATTAATAACCTAACAACTATAATTCACTAAAATAGTCAAGCTTACCTTTTCAATCGGTTAGATCCCTTGATCCAAAGCACCCTTGTCACAACAAGGGTTTCATGAACCACAAATCTCAAATCTCCTTCCAATATGAAGGCTCTAATCATCAAGCTTTACGATTTACACTCAATCATACGCATTTAATACGCAGCCCTCAATTTCACAACCAAATCATACACCTCCCATTCACTCCCTCTTAATTTTTCAACAACCTAACTAAGGAGAAATGAATTCTTCCCCTTCTTATAATTCCCTTCATTTACTAGGTGCATAACACACATACCTAACTAGGTATGTATATATCCAAATCAACTTACTTTCATTACTCCCATACTCCACATTTCATGCACGACATAACTAACTTAAGCTAACTAAGTCAGCCAAGTCAACGTTGACCCTGTTCGACAAGTGACCTGTCGGGCACCCTTCCCGAGGTGCACTATTTAAGCATGAAATTTTTGAGACATTACATTCTCCCCTCCTTGGAAATTTTCGTCCCCAAAAATTGTACTTAAGGGCTCCCCAAGTTCCATAGGATTTTTGGGTTGGAAACTATATCCCTCAAGAGACCTAATAAATCAACTATAACCTGTAACATTTGACCACACATCACGACTTATATTTATGACAGAAACATTCTCATAATTTCAATCAAAAACATGATTTAAAGCCCTGCAAGGTAGAGACATCATGCACAACATCAACCCATGAGTTGCTGGCCTACTAACAAATTAGGTGAAACACTGAATATATGCATGTGCAACACCAAACAGTGACATTCACAACCTACAGAATTGCAAACCACTTAACCTGCAATTTTATAACATACAACGATTAGACTGCGGAACCATGCAGCCACATTTATCAATGTGTAGAATTTCCTGCATCAAGATATTGACATACGTCATTAAATAACCACAACCACACTAAAATATAAATAACACTCAACAAAACCATGCCATTTCAGCATTGTGGCATATCCCCAAATTGAGAAAAAGTAGGAATGACAGCCAAAAAGTTATTTAAAGATGGTGTGGCAACCATGCCACGATTGTTTGAAAGGACTCACGTCCAATGGTACCTATTTTAAGTATTTACAATATCCAAAAATTTCATAAAACCATTTAAAATTTAAGCTTCATAAAACATCACTGAAGACGCCGTGCCACCGGGCTGATCCTCGTCATCACCACGGTCTCCCGCACCCGAACTAGTCACATCTGGGAACCATGCCTGTGTTGCCGCCATCCGTGGAAGATAATCGCCATGGTACATGAAGCGCATCTCCTCGGCGTGCAGTGCATCATAGTAGTCCATCCGGCGGTTGAGTAGGCGGTTGTTCTCTACCATATGATGCGTACTTGCTTCCATGAGCGCATAAAGGACAACAATGGTCGTTGTAGGAGTGCCCTCAGGTGGTGGTGGTGCATGTGTCTGTGTACGGCGCCTAGCACGCTGTTGAAGTGGAAAGGTAGTAGCTGGCTCATCCGGAATAGGAGCTTCATCAAGTGGTTGGTATTGTGCTTGAGGTGCAGGTTGTGGTGGTACTTTTACAACTGGTTTCTTCATCAATTTCACAAGTGTATGATTCCAATCAACCAGAGTGTATGGTTGCACATTACCCGTGAGCTTCGATTCATTCTTTGAGAGGGTGTACGTCTCATCACTGGCGTAGTCCTCAACCATGAGTGAGATGAGACGTGCATAGGGCATTTCCTCAATGGGTTTCTTAGCTCCCTCTAGCATTTTCTTTCTCGTTTACTTCATTCCCTCAATAGCGACATGTGGCGCATTAAACCATCGGCCACTGAAAGCCGAAAATAGAGCCATTTGGATTTCTCCCAGATGTTCCGTTTTATGCCGAAATGGATACAAGTTGTAGTTCATGATAGAATCGAGCATCCATAGCTCATGCAGTAGGTCAACTCATTTAATTGAGTGACCAGATCCCATTTTACCATGAGTCATTTATGCTGCTACATACGTATAATCCAAAGGGGCTGGAAAAGGTACGGCTAAAGCGATGTCTTCATGATTATAGGTATGAAAACATTTCAAGGTGTCGGCCATGTCATCATAGGTGAATTCGTAGTGCCTATTATCGATTTTTTTTATAAGGATGGTCGGGTTCTTGACATCTTCCATATTCTGGTAGAATTACCTCACAATGAGCAGGTAGAAGTTTTCTTTACATGGTCGGAGTATCCTGGTTAAAGCTGTCGTGGATATGTAGTTAAAAGCCCATAGCGTTTCCTCACACTTGGCAAAAATCTTAGGGTCAATGAACCACTCTGGTTCAAAATCTTTATCGGCCCACCACTCATTGGGTCGCTCACGTTGAGGTGGTGGGGGCGGTGCTTGTTGTGATGGTTGGGCCTGTGTAGGCGGTCTCAACGAAGAACCTGTCTGTTCCCAGGGTTTCTTCGGCGGTTGTTATGATGAGGAACCCGCCATGGGTTTCTTTGGTGCAGCACCCGCCGTGGTTTTGCGAGTTTTCGGTGCCATTTTAATCACACCACAGCACAAGGAATTTGGGCAAGGGTTTTGCCCTAATTTTGCTAATACTAGGGTATAGGAACCAAATTTCAATTTGCAAGGACTTAGGAGAGGTTAGAATTTATCTCTTTGTGCTTCTAGGAACTAAGCATGCAAGGCCCCGAGCTCGTACGGTACCGGAAATCTCCCAGTCGAGTAGCACTCTCAAGCCCTTTCACCCCTCTAAGAGATGAAGAAAACACATTTTAAAAGTTTTGATTGTGAATGGGACAAAAAAAAATGCATGCCATTTATATAACCTCCAAAATCGATCGAACGATTTTTGAACATTAAATGCAGCCCCTGAAATTTCATTCAAACGGATACTAATTCCAATCGAACGATTTCCAAACTTCACTGTCCAGCCATTTTTCATCTCACTAGCCCATCCATTTCGTTCGAATGATTCCTAAAATCGGTCGAATGATCCTTTGGCAAACATACCAACTTCTCCTATGTGAAATTCGATCGAACAATTTTTATTTCGATAGAACGGTTTTGTTAAAAACATAGTTAAGGTTGCATTGGCATGCCTTCACACCCTATTGTTAACAACCTTGACTTTCACTTGAAGTTGGAAGACTTTAGCCATTATTTTTACACTTAATTTATATCAAATAACTGTATGCATCACCTACCTATTGCCACAACTCACACTCTACCGTGCTGAAATTGCTAAAACCATAGTTTGTGCATCAATGTCCCGACCATTTAGATTTAATGCAAATTAGCTTGGTTTTTACATATAGCATTCAAAATTTGAGAGGTCACATGTGAATTAGAAGAAAATTTTGAATCTTGCTCTACACATTACACTGATCATCTACGGTTTCTCAAACAAATGGGGGTATAGTTCCTTGATTTTGACCTCGCGTTCCCAAGTCACTTCTTCGGCCGGATGATTTCCCCACTTGACAAGTACTAAAGGGATAGTCTTAGTGCGCAGAATTTGTTCTTTTTGATCCAAAATTTGAGTCGCTTCCTCTATCATGGTCATGTCTTCATGCATTTTGATAGGCTGATCTCCCAAGACATGTGTAGGGTCGTTTAAATATTTTCAGAGCTTGGAGACATGGAAGCCGTTATGTACATGATCAAACAAAGGAGGTAATCCGATGCGATTAGCTTCCTCGCCAACATGACCCAAAACATCAAAGGGACCAAGGTAACGGGGACTTACATTTCCCCTCTTCCCAAACCTCATCACACCTTTCATGGGTGATATTTTCACGAACATATGATCGCCAATGGCAACATCCACGCTTGTTCTTTTGATATCAGCATAGCTCTTCTGTCTGCTCTGAGCCGATTTAAATTTCCCTTCTATCATACGAATGACAATCGCATATCTAGACTTATGAGCCTTGTCTAGAATAGTTTACCACAGATCGCCATCAACTGGAATACAGAGATGTTCCCTAAATAGTAAGGAACCATCTTCCTTTATAGAGAAGTCTGGTTTGGTGCCTTCAATCACATCTTGTCAAATCTTTACTAGCTTCGAGTCTTTCATCTATAGCTCATGAATATGCTCAAAAATCGTCGGTCTCACTGTGACATTGGCTAAGAAAGTCCCTGACGCTTGCTCCTCGATCTTTGTATCATACAATGACAGATCTTCCAACAATTTCTACCTGTGCATTCCCATCACAAGGCTAGCTAACTAAGCCGAACCCAACTCAATGCATCCGCTACAACATTAGCTTTAACTGGGTGATATTGGATGGAGCAATCATAGTCCTTGAGAAACTCCATCCACCTTTGCTGCCTCATATTTAATTCCTTCTACGTGAATAAGTAGCTGAGGCTCTTATGGTCAGTGAAGATCTCAAAGGTCTTATCATATAAATAGTGTCTCCAAATCATCAATGCAAATATGATCGCTGCTAGTTCCAGGTCATGTGTCGGGTAATTTTTCTCGTAATCTTTCAGCTGCCTCGACCCATAAGCAATCAATTTCTTGTGCTGGTTGAGCACATAGCCTAAACCATTATGAGAAGCATAACTATACATCGCAAACCTCCACTGGTTGAAAGAATTACTAGCACTAGAGCTGAAGTGAGTCTCTTCTTGAGTTCTTGAAAACTCTTTTGACAAGCTTCAGTCCATTCAAATCTCACATCCTTCTATGTGAGCCTCGTAAGCGGTCCTGATATTTTTGAAAATCCCTCCATAAAATGTCAATAGTACCTAGCTAGCCCAAGGAAACTATGGATATCTGTTATCGTCTTCGATTGTTCCCATTGCACCACGGCCTCGATCTTAGCTGGATCTACAGTGACACCCTCCTTTGAGATGACATGTCCTAAAAAGCTAACTTTCTCCAACCAAAACTCACACTTACTGAGCTTGGCGTATAGTTGGTGCTCATAAAGAGTTTGTAGAGCGATTCTCAAATATTCTTCATGCTCTTTCTTTGACTTTGAATATATCAGAATATCATCGACTAATTCTACGACGCAAGTATCCAGGTGCTGGTTAAACACCCGATTCATTAAGTCCATAAATGATGCCGGTGCATTCGTCAAACCAAACGACATCATCAAAAACTCATAGTGTCTGTATCGCATCCTGAACACCGTCTTCTGAATGTCCTTTGCCTTGACTCTCAGCTGATGGTATACAGTTCTCATATCAATCTTGAAGAAATATCTTACTCCTTGCAACTGATCAAACAAATTATCGATCCTAGGCAATTGATATCAATTCTTGATGGTTAATGTGTTTATCTAACATAGTCGATGCATAGCCTCATCGACCCATCCTTCTTCTTGACAAACAAGACCGATGCTCCCCAAGGAGACACTCTCGGCCTTACAAAGCCCTTATCTAAGAGCTCTTGAAACTACTCTTTCAATTCCTTCAACTCAGCAAGAGCCATTCGGTATGGTGCTTTGGAAACCGGCTCCGTTCCAGGTGCTAAGTCGATAGCAAACTGTTGTTCATTCTAAGTGTGCTTGATTTATGTGAGTTTTGAAAACAGATTTATAGCTGCTAAATTACAGTGGTTCTAGACTATATAAACAAATAAAGAAATATCAGCACAGTTAGAAGAGAATTAGCCTGCAAGATCAGGGCCAATTGTAGCAAGTTTTAAAAGTAAGTGAGTGAAAGATCGTCCACAGAGAATTTGTTTAAAATGTAAGATAAACCTCCAGATCTGAGCTACCAGATCTGGCTTCTTATCCTATCTAGAAAGCTGATAAGATGAGAGGTTTGAATTTGTCACGTTTAACTAACTAAAAACAAAGAAAAATTTAAACTAAATGATCCAGATCCGAGTTGGGGGAGTGATTGAAACAAAGATGGAGAAGTAATATCTAAATCTGATTTGGTCTTTGAAATCTAATGAGAATAACTCATAATTTCGGCTGAGGTGATCCAATCTTCATCTGGCTACAAGCACAGATGTAAGAGAGATAAATCTAATTCAAGGATTAGGCTTACACTTATGGCTATAGTCTGTCCACTTTAATGGCCACAAACCATCCAATAGTCTTTAATCCAAATCCTTAGTTTAGAACAAGAAGCATCACTACAAATGCCGTGAGAGATTAGGTTACCAACACTAATTCTCACAGGATTAATGAATCAAGGGAAATTGCATGAAAAACAGTAAATCTAAAGGAGTCTAATGCAATAAGGAGATCAGAGGGAACCCTTAACATGAGTCCAATTGAGAAAATACGGTTTACAGCAACCTTTTCAAATCCACCGTTACAATTACAGAGCGCAGCTTAAACAACTCTCAGATTTGTAGTCTTGAATACAACTCTCTTTTGAATTACAGAAATGTCTCACAGCTCTCAATTGCAAGTCAAAGTGAAGCTATTACAGGGATTTCAGACAAACTATCTGGTTTGGAAATGGGGGAATAGGAATGAAACTCAAAATCTGGATGTCCAAATTGGGCAAATGGTTCGTCAATTTATAGCTTTCCCCAAGTCCATCTCAGATGTGCATCAACCAATCAGAATTGGTTAAATCCATATCAGCCAATAGGAGTCAAGCACCAGGATCCAGATCTGTTCTGGCCAATCAGAACTGCTTGATCTGGTTCAGCAATCAAGAAACAGAGGCATCAATTTTGTTAGGAAATTCAAAAATCTGTTGGAACTTCTAGAAGTTCCCGCCAAGTAATTTCATCTTTGGGTGTTCACATGGGGAGGAATATGCCTTTGGTTCGTGCTCAGAATCTTCCGAAATGTCCTTGGGTTTTAAAACCCATTGGGACGCGTGTAACAAATTACTGAATTGCCCTTGTTAAAGCTGCGAATCTCCAGAATACCTTTTCGCAAAGCTTAAGGGTCTTTTCGCAAAGTGCTGTGACTTCTGAAGCTCTTTTCGCACAGATTGGAGACCTTTTCGAAAAGAACTGTAACTTCTGGAGATCTATTCACAAAGCTTGGGGACCTTTTTGCAAAGTTCAATCTTCTCTTCGAGGAGTTCAAATGCTCTTCGAAAGCTACGCCTGGAGTTTTAGTCCTTTTCGCAGAGTTCAAGGTTCTTTATGAAAAGTGCAGGTTCTTTGCGAAAAGAACTCTGTAGTGCATTTCTCTGTTCGAATTGTCCCCTGCTTCTCTTACAGGTCTTTGCCTCTTCCTTTTAGACTTTTCCACAACTGATGAGGTTGTTTCTTCACTTCCTTCCTTTGGACTGACATGGATTGTCATCTTTTTGGCACTTTTTGAGCTGCTTTTATGGTTAAGCCTGTCTTTATTGTTAGCTACAACATAGGCACTTAAAACACTTATTTAGTTCTCTCATAGGTCTATCAAGACTTAAGTTTAGGGGTGAAAAATGGAATTTTTCACTTGTCAACACAAACTCCACCTCACGATCCGGAGTAATCCTGACAACTCTTCCTGAAAGACATCTTTAAACTCACATACAATTAAAATTTCAGAAATGATAGTATTCCCTTCCTTGTCTTCCTTCAAAAATGCCAAGTAACCACTACATCCGTTTTTGATCAAACGGTTGGCTCTAATGGCGGACAGAAGTGGCAGAAACTTAGTTCTCACCCCTATAAATTGGAATGATCTCCTTGTATTCGGTTTAAAGATAACTACTTTGTTCTTACAATTGACTGTTGCACAATGAGTTAACAACCAATTTATGCCAAGGATCACGTTGAATCCTTGCATATCCAACAAAACTAAATTTGCTGGTAGTTCAAAGACGTCCCAATCTCTAATGGTTACCATCACCAACCTACAAACCACGTCCGTATCAATCGATTCTCCAGTCAGAATAGACACTGCCAAGTTAAAATCCAATGTATCTGGGCAGACCTTCATCTTCTTTGAAAATCGAGGGTTAACAAATGAATGAATAGGCCCTGGGTCTATCAACACTCTAGCCACATATGCTACGTCACTCCCCCTCCTATACACTTATAAAGTGCCTATAGAGCACATATATTTTAGCAGCCTACTCATGCATCATATCAAAATATGAAATCAATTAGATCAAACAACTCTATATAGATAATCTATATAGGTACACCTTCTCTATCTAAAGTTTAAGAACTCCATGTGATTGATGTAATGTATCAATCATCTCAATTAAAGTTTCACCTTGTATGATATCGTTGGCGTTATGAGCATCCTAAACCGTAACTGCATAGGCCCTTCCTCGCACGACCTACTTCTTCGCTTTTATCGGTCTCGGTATGGAAGCAGAAGTCATTCTCCCCTTGTTCATTTCCGGACAATCTCGAATCATGTGGCCTATCTTCCCACAGTAGCGTCCCCGAATTCCCCGTTTACAATAAGTTGTTTTGTGAGACTTCGCACACGTCTCATTTGGTGTAGAAGAAGTTGCCCGTGAGAAAGCTTGAGTAACTGAAACTCCCATGGAGGTAGTAAGGCTCTCATATCTGATCGGTCCCGCCAAGGTAAGGATGGGTGGCCTGAAATAATTTGTGAAAGCAATTTGTCTAGGAACTGGAGTTGGTGCCGTAAATCTCAGCTATTTATTCCCCGAGTCATACTCGTCCACTCTTCCCTGAACTGTTCTACCTCTATCCTGTTGATCTCTCCGTTTATACATATTATTAATATCCCTTTTAGCTACTATTGCCTTTCCCGTCACGTCCACTAAGTTTTCAAGTTCAAATATCGAAACTCTCTCTTAGACGTTCGGCCTCAGACCTTCCTCGAACTTACTGGCCTTCATTAATTCGGTGGCCACTAACTTAGGAACGAATCGTGATAATCACGTAAACTCCACTCCAAACTCTCGCATCGTCATGCTTCCTTGCTCTAGGTTAGCGAAGTCCCTTTACATCTATACTCTCAACTGCTTGGGGAAGTACTCCTTCTTGAACTCCCTAACGAATTCTGCCCATGTCCATAGATGGTGAGGGTCCTCAACTTCTCTTTTTCTCATTACCGATTTCCACCAGGGATCGGCATCTCCCTCAAGCTGGAAGGAAGCCCAGCTTACCTTCTCATCCTCTATACTTCGAAGTCTATCCAAAATATTTTCCATCTGATTCAACCACTTCTCCGCCTCCAACGGATTTGTCTGCCCATAGAAATTAGGAGGTCTCAATCTCCTAAAATCAATGGACGAGGGAAACGATGCTGGAGGTGGTGGTGGTGGTTGTTGATGATTATTGGCTTTGTTAGTAGCTAGTAGTGTTGTCTGCTCGGCCAATAACGCGGTCTGTTGCATTTGCTAGGCTATTACATCGGCCACTGCTTCCATGGCCAACGCCATTCATTCCGTGGCATCACTTCTCCTATCTCCCCCATCATGAGGGTTCCTTTGGTCTCCACTAGACCGAGCATGGAATTCATCCCGACTTCTCAAATTCCTACTTTGGTCACCTCCAGGTCGAACCCTTCCTCTAGAAGACATTACGCTCAACACATGAAACCAAAGTTTCATTAGCAGAAGATCCTTATACTCTGATGAAATTTAAGACTTGTTAGAAATTCTAAAGAAAAGGCTCTGATACCAATAGGGACAGCTTGAATATCGGCTCCTCGAAACCTGTGCCATCGGCATGACCCTTGATGTCGTGCCCCAATGACATATGGGAAACACTTGTTATATCAACACGACCATAATTAAAGCATGTACAAAAGAATAAGTACTGAACTAAATCTCCAGTTCCATAATTTAAAGCCAAAACATATAACCCAAAATATAGTTCTAATGCCATGCCACTGCATGGGTAAAAGAGCCAACCCGAACCATCAGTGATGAATCAATGGTCACCTCAGATGGATCGATAAAAGAATATCTCACATAATTACATTATCCCAACAAAACAGGCTGGACATACCAAGCTGTATAATCTCTTTCAAAATAACTATCAAAGTACACAGACGGTCTTTTAAAAGAACTTCTCAGGAGTGAACTCCTCCATAGGAACGCCATCCGAGTCCTTGGGATCGACGTCACCAGATGCAGCCACTATCTCAGAACCTATGACGTATAGTAAACAGGTGAGCTACATCCTAGTTTAATAGGGAAGATATCTAAACATGTAATTCTATCTTACTCATATACATTTCATGACATAATTGAAGCATGATTTCATCAATATAAACCAGTTAGAAAACAGTTTTAGATACTAGAAGAATGAACAAAATGTATTTTCTATACTACACATGGCTCTTACGCTCAATTGGTTCTCATATTACTACAAGGCTCGTCTCATGGCTTAAATAATTTAACTTAAATAATCCCCGAGCAATATAGAATCGATCCCCGATGGAATACCCTCTATCGTCATCCAATTAGACTATTTTTCATGTGATATAATCCAGGTCACTTACTCATAGGCGACGAGGCACATAACTCATATACATCCCAAGGATGTCTTACTGGTGTACGGATTGGCCGCCGTACCAGTCACAGATATCCTGCCGAGTCAGTCACGGGTATACCGCCATGTCGGTGGGGAATTATCCAAACCTTATATCAATTGTGCAACTACATATAGTTATTCACCATGTAATTGTGCTAAATATTAATATTTTAAGCTTGTTCAAATCTCATTCATGCACTTTCACATCATGTGGATATTCACATTAACTATACTTTCCTAGGATGTCACACGCTCAAATGCATCACTTAGATGCCCAATTTACATATACATCCCTGCGAATCCTCTTTTCTTATACTTATGCCTTTCTCATTTTCGTGTACGCACACACACCTTAATTTCACATACTTATCTTGACATTTTAGCAAATGCACTTAACTATGCTTTAAATAATTATGTATACTTAGAACATCACTACATATACATGCTTTTGTAATCAAGTGTAAAAGTTTAGAATATTCCCTACCTCATACGCAAATTAAACCCATTGATTCCTAAATCCGAGCTAGCACGTAACCACCCCAAGGTCCAGCTCAACCTAGGTATGGCCAAACACATGTAACATATCACAATTGGTGTAAAAACATTGGGTTTAGAAGCCGAACCCCAACTTATAAATAGCTCGTAAGCAAAACCCAAAAAAAACCTGATTTAGCCCAAACCGATCGAACGATTCTTTAATCGATCGAATGATTTTAAATCGTTCGAACAAATCCACAAAATCGATCAAATGGTTTTATTTCTTTCGATTGATTTCCTCATAAATCCTTACACCTAATTTTTATACTTCAGCAAAACTGATCGAACGGTTTTAATTTCGTTCGTACGGTTTTCCTCAGAAATCAGCATTTCACTTCTTCTTTGGCCAAAACTGATTGAACGATTTAAATTTCGTTCGAACAATTTTCCAAATCAATCGAATGATTTCTAATTCGTTTGAATGATTTCTCCAAAACTCTGCCATAAACTTTCTTTACTCTTTGGCAAAATTGATCAAATGGATACTAATTTTGTTTGATCGGTTTTGCCCATTTCCAGAACAGATCGAGTTCTAACCATTAGAACTCACCTCATCAACATCCATACCCTCTCTTACACATTTCTCACACCTAATCAATTAAATTTATAAACTAGCAACTATAATTCACTAAAATAGTCAAGCTTACCTTTTCAACCGGTCGAATCCCTTGATCCAAAGCTCCCTTGTCACAACAAGGGTTTTATAAACCGCAAATCTCAAATCTCTTTCTAATACGAAGGCTCTAATATGCAAGCTTTACGATTTACACTTAATCATACACATTTAATACGCAGCCCTCAATTTCAAAACCAAATCATACACCTCCCACTCACTCCCTCTTAATTTCTCAACAACCTAACTAAGGAGAAATAAATTCTTTCCCTTCTTATAATTCCCTTCATTTATTGGGTGCAAAACACACATACCTAACTAGGTAAGTATATATCCCAATCAACTTAATTTTATTACCCCCATACTCAACATTTCACACACGACATAGATAACTTAAGCTAAGTAGATCAGCCAACTCAACGTTGACCTGATTCGACAAGTGACCTGTCGAGCACACTTCTCAAGGTGCACTATTTAAGCATGAAATTTTCGGGATGTAACATTCTCCCCTCCTTGGGAAATTTCATCCCTGAAAATTGTACTCAAGGGCTCCCCAACTTCCATAGGATATGCTGGTTTGAAACCAAAACCCTCAAGAGACCTAATAAATCAAAAATAACTTGCAACATTTGACAACACATCACCAGTTATCTTTATGACAGAACCATTCTCATAATTTCAATCAAAAACACGATTTAAAGCTTTACAAGGTAGAGACATCATGCACAACAACATCCAATGAGTTGCTGGCCTACTAAACAATTAGGTGAAACACCCAATATATGCACAGGCACAACCAAATAGTGACATTCACAACCTGTAGAATTGCAAACCACTGAACCAGTAATTTCATAAAATACAATGATTAGACTGCGGAACAGTACAACTACATTTATCAATGTGTAGAATTTCCTGCATCAAGATATTGACATACGTCATTAAACAACCACAACCACACTAAAATATAAATAACACTTAACAAAACCATGCCATTTTAGCATGATGGCATATCCGCAAATTGAGAAAAAAGAGGAATGACAACCAAAAATTTAATTATAGATGGTGTGGCAACCATGCCACGATTGTTTGAAAGGACTCACATCCAATGGTACCTGTTTTAAGTATTTACAATATCCAAAAATTTCATAAAACCATTCAAAATTTAAGCTTCATAAAACATCACTAAAGACGCCGCGCCACCGGGCTGATCTTCGTCATCACCACGGTCTGCCGCACCCAAACTCGACGCATCCGGGAACCATGCCTGTGCTGCCACCATCCGTTGAAGATAATCGGCGGGGTACATGAAGCGCATCTCCTTGGCATGCAGTGCGTCATAGTAGTCCAACCGGCGGTTGAGTAGGTAGTTGTTCTCTGCCATCTGATGCATACTTGCTTCCATGAGCGCATAAAGGTCGTCAATGGCGGCGTAGGAGCACCCTCAGGTGGTGGTGGTGCATGTGTCTGCGTACGGTGCCGAGCACGCTGCTGAAGCGGAAAGGTAGCAGCTGGCTCATCCAGAATAGGAGCAGCTGAAAGAGAAAGAGAATTCAACCTATCGAAAGTTAGCTGAGGGAAAGAGGAGGCCTATCAGAAGGTTCATTGAACCTATTGAATGGTTCACTGAACCTATCGAAATAGAAATGCTGAGATAGCACCTATCGCAGAATGATCTAAACCTTTCGATAGGAACAAAGATCATCCGATCGAAGCAACAGAATGTAAATATTCAACATATCGAATCACTCTTCCAACCTGTCGAAAGCCCCAGATCAAGCACAGTGAAGCTAAACTAAACCTATCGGATCCTATCGAAGAGACCAGGGAACCTATCGAAAGGAATTACAAGCTTACTTTCAACCTGTCGGAAGCCTCTTCAACCTGTCGAAATCGTGTGCTTAACTTCTCAGAAACCATGCTATGCACACGCTGAGACTTGGTGACCTGTTGCACGCAAACCGTGGCACTTTGGTGACTGACGCGACGTTCTAGAAGATGCCCTAGGAAACCCTAACTGACCCACATGATTTAACAGAACTCTAACAAATTCTGACAACCTTCTAGAAGAGATCTTTGGCGGAAAAAATAGAGAAGGAAAGCTATATATTGGAACACCCAATTGCCATTGGGGGAGATCGAATTTCTGAGCAATTTTCCAGAGACCAGAGCTTGCAGCGAGATTCCCTTTTCCCTCCTTTAGCCCAACCATGGTTGGCTAAACCCCTTGGAGCAGCGAGGAGTGAGTTAGATCGGTAATTAAGTAAGTTTAAGAGTGTTGCTGGGGTTAATTGTTGCATAGACTACAAATCTAAGAGCATTCCATTGTAAGAGTGACCTAGTTTGCAATGTAAATGTTGTTTTTAATGATTTAATTAGATATAAATCTCTTTTGATTCCTCTTGGTGCTCGATCAGATTTGTGTAGAGGAGTTGCTTGATCAGCTCACCCACTTAACTGGTAGACCTTTTGGATATCATCTGAATTCCTAGGATCTGATATCCCTATAATTTCCTGTGTCTGTGATCTGGAAATTACAGCATCGGTAGTGGTTTTAATTGTTCTAATTGAGGCCTTGGCTCTGTAGGAGATCTCTAGGATGGTTTGTGACCATTAAAGTGGACAGATCATAACCTTAAGGTAAATCTAAGCTCAGACCTCAATTGGATTTATCTACTGCAATCCATGGATTTGATAAAGCCTATAGGATGGTCTGTGACCATTAAAGTGGACAGATCAAAGCCTTAAGTCCAGGTGGATCCTGTGATTTGGAGTGGAAGTTTTGCCTTGCAGCTGTGTTTGCGCACAGTGCCTGTGGCCAGCTGAGGGACTTATGTTCTTTTGAACCCCTGTGACATGCTTAGCTCAACCTGATTATAGTGAAAACAATCTCCAAGCTGCTCTTCTCCATTTTATGAGTTTTTAAACCTTCCCTCTACAAGATCTGAAGCTCCAAATTTGACCCAGAACAATCTATATTTTATTTGTAGTGTAGTTTAAGTGACAACTCATTTAAAAACTCTCCCCTGTCTTTTAACTAAAGTAGAGATAGCTAGGGTGTCAGATCTCTTATAGATCTGAAGATTTATCCTATTTCTAAACAACCTCCTTGTGGACATTCCCTTACTCACCATTCTTTTAAAGCTTGCTACAAAGGATCCTGTATCTTACAGGCCTAGGATATTTTAGCTATGCTGAATCCATCTCTGTTTTCTCTTGGTTTTTACACCATAAATCAGCACACTAGAAATCCACAACAAGTTTTTGGCGCCGCTGCCGGGGAAATAGATTAGAAATTGATAGATCTAAGTTTTTATCATAGTTTGATAGTTTTTGTCTGAATTTACTAACTGTATTTGTGAGTTTTGCTATTTTCCAGTATTCTTTACATCCATTTTAGCAGATCTAAGTACAGAATGAGAGGAGAGTTGTGCTAAAGGTTGCTCTATAGTTTTCATCTCTTCTCCCCTGTTTATTTTCAGATCTGTTCATTTTTTTTTAGATTAGTTAATCAATTGTGTGTTCCTATTTGTTGTGTGAAGTTTTACTTTGATTTAAGTTGTGGGAGTTGTATGTTTGGTAGGAGAACTCTTCAACCAGAGCTTATTCCAGTAAATCCAGAGGTTGAAAGACTTCTTAGAACCAGACAAACTACATCCACAGCTGTTGAATTTGAAGCTGTCGAAATGGGTGAGCAGCATTAACCTCGAACTCTCAAGGAATTCAATGCACCAGGGGTCTACAATTCCCCCTTCTGCATTCAGTTCCTTGCTGCTCCAAGAAATTATGAGATTAAATCGTCCATCATTCAAATGTTGCCTTCATTTCATGGCCTGACCAAGGAGGATCCCTATAAGCATATAGAAGAATTCTTAGGACTGTGCACCACCTTCAACATCACAGGTTTAGGGGAGGAGGCCACCAGGATGAGACTCTTTCCTTTTTCATTAAAGGATAGAGCCAGAACCTAGTTATCTCTGCTTCCACCTAACAGCATACAGTCCTGGAGTGATCTCCAATGTCAGTTTTTAGCCAAATTCTTTCCTATGTCAAAGACCAGTCAGTTGAGGAAGGGTATTATTTCTTTTACCCAAGATCCAACTGAAGATTTTCATCAGTCCTGTGAGAGATTCAAAGAACTCCTCAAGAAATGCCCTCACCATCAAATCCCTGAATGGCAACTGGTTCAAAGCTTTTACCAGGGAATTGATTCAAAGAGAAGGGACATGATAGATGCCTCTTGTGGAGGCACTTATCTTCATAAAACTGCTGAGGAGGCATGGGAGCTTTTTGACATCATCAGTGAGAACTCTATGCAAAGGGAAACCTTGGCAAGAGATTTAGAACCATCTAAACAGATGAAAGAGAACACCTCAAGAGGAAAGATATATGAAGTGAGTGTACCAAGTGAGTTGGAAAGGAAAGTGGACAGCTTAACTCTGAAGTTTGATAGGCTCATTGGAGCAATGCAGCCACCTGTGGCTGCTAGAATAAAGGAAGCATGTGCTATATGCCAGTCCCCTACTCACTCCCTAGATAAATGCCCCTCAGCTACCCAATTTCCTGAGTTCATAACAGAGCAAATGGCTGCAACTCAAACCTATGGGCAGCAGCCTGCTGCTGAGTATCAATGGGGAAACCACCCCAATTTGAGGTGGAGACAAGATGGATACCCCAATCAATAGCAGCAGCAGCCCCAGCAGCCCATGCCCTACAAAAATGCTCAGCCGTATCAAGATGGTTATGTCCCAAGACCTCAATATCAGCAAACCATGGCCCAACCTGTAGCTCCTCCTGTGTAGCAAGCTGCACCTACTTAAGCTGTGAGAACACCATCTTTTGAGGAACAAGTTCTATCTTCATTACAGAACTTGAACACCTTGACCCAAACTGTGCACTCTCACAATCAGAGCATCAAAAAGATAGAGGACTAGCTTGGTCAGCTATCTGATGCTCTGACTAGGAGAGAAGGAGGAAGGTTACCTAGCCAACCACAAGATAATCTACGAAGACAGTTTGTAGTGGGTGAGGTTTCCTCCACATATGAGGAAGCCAAATTTGTTACAACTTTGAGAAGTGGTAAGCTAGTAGATAATGGAAGGAGTTTTTCGAGAACACAACAGAGGTCACCAGTGGTGGACCTGCAGGAACAACCCAGTGTCAATAAAGAGGATGACATGGATCCTCAAGAAAAAGACAAAATCAGAAAAGAAGAAGCCCCATTGGCTAAAGCTGCAAGTGAAGGAGCAACCCCACACTTGCCATTTCCCAAGGCATTGCAAGGACCCTCCCCTTTTGACAAAGGGCAGGGCAAAATTGAGGAAATGATGGAGAAGTTATGCACCCATAAAAGATATGCGCCCATAAAAGATAGTCTAGGGCATACTTATTCAAGAAAGTCTTTTCAGCAGAAAAGGTAAAACACATTCTGTCCATTGCAACCCCCACCAAACTTCAAGACCCTGGAGTGCCCACTATCCCCTGCATCATTGGGAATCATAAAATTGAGAAGGCCCTGTTAGACTTAGGAGCCAGTGTGAACTTGTTGCCCTATGCAGTCTATGAAAAACTGGGCCTGGGAGACTTGAATCCCACACCTGTAGTCTTGCAACTGGCTTATAGGTCTGAAAGGAAACCTGTGGGAGTCATTGAAGATGCCTTGGTGGGTGTGGAAAATTTCTTTTATCCTGTTGACTTTGTGGTGTTAGATATGGAGCCAAGTAAAGGTAATTCCTCCATCCCTGTGATTCTTGGCAGGCCCTTCTTGGCCACTGCAAATGCTTGCATTCAATGCCGATTTGGAATCATGGAGGTCACCTTTGGCAACATGAAAGTAAAACTGCATGTGTACAACACCAGCTCTCAACCCCCTTTTGACGAAATCTATTTTTTCATTACAGGGCTGGAGGAGGCACTGCAAAACAATGATTGGCCCATAGAGATAAATGGCAAAACAATGATTGGCCCATTCAGAATCCTCAATAGCTGCTGCAAAACAATGATTGGCACATAGAGATAAAATGGCAATCAAGGGTTGAACAATTGCTGAAGAATGGATCCAAGAAGGATGAAAAGTTCAAGGAACATGAAGAGGCCGTTAACCTTCCAGATCCTCTAGATTAGCACCCATAGTTGAGTATGTATCATATGTACCATATTTTGTTTTTTTTTGTTTTTGCTTTAAAATTGCATTTCTAGTAGCATCCTTTTGAAATAAATATGCCATGTTCTCTAGTGAATCAAATTTTCAAAATTGCCAGCTGCCATAAGATAAAGGGGTGCTCATCAAAATAAGAATCCAATCATAGGGCCGCATAGCAACTGAGCTTGATAAGTGCTGAAGCTAAGGGTACCCACGAGGGAAGTTTTATCTGGGTTTTGAAACTTTCGATAGGCCTACTCTACATTTCGTTAGGTGTCATGTTGATTTCAACAGGATATCTAATAGTTTCGATAGGGACTGAATTTTTCGACAAGTAAAACCAACTGCTCGATAGGCTAAATAAGGGCAAAGATAGATTTTGATAGGTACTGCGTACATATCGGACACCTATCGAAATGATGCTGTCTCTGCCGTTTAAAACTATCGAGAGGATTGTCTCACCTATCGAAATCCTTAAACATCATCCCTTTTGAAAACTTTGTTGTCTAAGCTTTCGGTAGGACGCCTCGTCCTATCAAAACCATTCAATTATCCTATCGAAATCGCATTTGTACCTTTATATACCTGTCGATAGGTCATTTGTGCTCCACTCCTTCCCGCTGGAAAAACCCTAGTTTCCTTTCCCATCTGTCGCCTCCCTCTTTCTCTACTAAATCCCCACAGAATCTTTTACTATTTAGTGTGCCATCTTGTCAATACATTCAGCCTGCGTAAAGAAGCATTTTGCCCCTAATTTTTGAGAAATTGGAACGGTGCATCGCTAGCTTTGTGAAACCCTAGGTACCTGGTGGTGAGTTACCTTCATACCATCACTCTATTGTCTTTCTAAGCCTTCCCACTCCAAGCTGGTGAGAAATTACTCTGTGAGATTACAATGAATGAGCCTGAGGAAACACTAGCCAGCATACACCGGAAATCAATTGCATCTTCCCCTAAATCCTCCAAGAATGTACCCCCTACTACCAAGCCACCTGTAAGAGTAAGCTCGCTGAGGGGACACCCAAAAATGGTCCTAAAGCTAAGAAATTCAAAGCTGTAGAAATCCAGGAACTTGTGACAGAAACACCCTTAGAGAGAGCTACCCCTGACAAGCCCACGGCTGTAGAGCTTCCAGCTACACTAACCACCCCCAATGAATTTGTTGACAAGTTAAACCTTATCCCTGAGACCGGATTTGACCTAACACATTTTACCAACATTGGAGAGTGCCAGGAAACACTAAGCTAGTTGAAGAAAGAAGGCTTGTTGCCCCTACTGTTGCCATTGAAGGAATCAGTTTATCCCAGGTTGGTGAAGTTATGGTACCAAAATCTGAAGAAGAAGGTGGCACAGGGGACAGATGATGTATTAGAAATTTCGATTGATGATTTGCAACTAACTATCGATCACAGAGACATAGGAATGGCTCTGGGGGTCCCATACCAATTTGATTCCAACCGCTTTGAGGGAGCACCTGTTGGAGCTACATTTAAAGATATGGCCAAGAAGTTAACCAATGGGATTGTGGGAGAATCCCTGATGAGAAGAGACCTCCATCCTAGCCTCAGATTCATGGATACCATCTTAAGAAAAAATGTCTATGTTACAGGACATTTGCAGGAAAGAAGGTCCCCATTAATGGATGCCCTACTTTATTGTTCCAAGGGACAGTTCATGAATGCACCTAAGCTGATCATTGAGACTAAGGTGGACATAAATGACAAGGTGCTCAAACGATAGGCATTTGGAAAGAGAGGAGGCTTACCTTTCAGCAGACTTATCACCTGTCTGCTCAGAGCTGGGAAATAAAGGATCAAGGAGGCTGAGCCAGTGGAGAAAATGGTTCACAAGGTTTTTGGAAAGAGAGAATGGTCTACAAGTTTAACCCTAATTTAAAAGACCAAGCCGGTTGCAGCAGAAAAGGAAGTGGCCAATACCTCAGTAGCAGATCTTGCTGCTGACATCACCTCACCCATCATTCCTCCTTCTTCACCCACCTTTTCATCCACCTTACCTACACCATCACCTACACCTAGGATCCTGGAAATCCCCACCTTCTTTGAGCCAATCCCCACCATGTCTTCCCCACCCTCCCTCCAACCCCTTCCTGATTTTCCCCCTCCACCACTACCTACACATACACAGGGTGTGGACCAGTTCACGTCTACTAGTTTCTCTGCCCTCATTTCTTCAATTATGGAGGATGTTTCTCATGAGTACACCCCACTTCCTGACTCTCCTCACACAACCCCTCCTCACTTTACCCATGCCCCGTCCTCCCCTTTCCATCCCATTCATTCACCCATCCCCTCTACTTCCACCCTACCTGCTACCTTCACCCAAATCCTCTCCCTCCTTCACTCCATTTAGGCCCTAGTGGCCACTAACACTGACCACTAGGCCCTCATGAGCTCATGCCTCCAATCTATTCAATCCACCCTCACTCCCTCCACTTCAGTTTCCCATCCTTTTTCCATCTCTCCTACCTCCCTTGATCCCTCTATTTTAATTTTCTCTCCTCCCTCATCACCTATGCCCTCCCCCATCCCTGCTGATATTCTTTTTGTGGAGTTTGCCACTCCATCTTTACCCCCACCTCCTCCCCTAACACCTGTTATGCCTTCACCCTCACCTGCCCCTGTTTCGGCTGTTGCTGAGATACCATTCACCCATTTCCCTTTGTCTCCCTCCTGTTTTCCAGGATGCCTTTACCCAAACTGATCAATGGGAGGATCTGATTCTTTCCACCCCCTCCTCTTCATCCCCTCCACCCTTATCTTTACCCCTTGTTCTTCGCCAATCCATGTACATCCCTCCATACCTCACCCTCCTGTATGCAATGAGGGACAACCCTTACATTCATAGAGATGTCTTGTGAGGCATGGCTGCACTTCGGGCGTCCCTTGAGGCTCCTTATGAGGAGAGGATTGCCAATATCGAACTAGAACACTGTATCCATCTCCGCGATATCTCTAAAGGATTGTCTGAGATCCTGGTTCGATATGAGTCAGCAAAGCAATTGGCAGCGGCTGAGAGTCTCATTGCCAAATACAAAAAGAAGAATGCGGAACTCCTCAAGAAGAAATTAAAAAATGCTCAAGAGATACTTAAAGCCACCAAGGAACTCTCTGATGCTAACCTCCTCTATGCTGCCAAACAGATTGATATTTTGGAGAAAAAG
This sequence comes from Chloranthus sessilifolius, assembly GCA_021018995.1. Classification (NCBI taxonomy): domain Eukaryota; kingdom Viridiplantae; phylum Streptophyta; class Magnoliopsida; order Chloranthales; family Chloranthaceae; genus Chloranthus; species Chloranthus sessilifolius. The sequence continues at coordinate 59,233,465 of CM037594.1, forward strand.
GTTGCTTCCTTGTTGTCTAAACCATTTGAACCTGCCCCTCTTGCTGTAGCGCCTCCTGCTAAACCTAACCCCCCACCCCCATGCCCCCCCTACTACTACTCCTTCCACAACTCCCCCTGTGGATGTTGCTCCTACTGCCACTGCCCCTCCAACCTCGCATGCCCCTCCCACCCAATTTGTCGAGGTTCCAACCCCCTCTACTACAGATGTACCTCCACCTGACAAACCTATCCCTCCCAAACAAAGGCGGACTTACTCCAAAAGAACCACCACCACTAAGAGATTTACTGCTGCTGCTACCGCTATAAAAAAAGGGAACCAACCTGCTGCCCCATCTGAGGAAGCTGCTCCCCCCAAGTCCTCCCCTCAGACTGACCCTCATGGAACCCTCCTCACTAGGGATCAAAGACGACAGGCTGCTGCGGCTCTAGGACTGGACCCCATAGAAATTTTCCCTTCCGATTCGGATTTTGATCCTCCACCTGTTGTTGCTCCTAAAGGCAAAAAGCCTGCTACCCAATCTGAGGAGGCACGCACTAAGCATCCTAAGCAATCCAAATCCAAGGGCAAAGCCCCTGCATCTAGTCGGTAGCTGGCAGCAGGCTGTTTACAACTATGGCCATGTGTTGTTTCAGTTTTCTGTTTCATTTATCTCTTGTATATATTAGGCATTTTTGTTGTGATAGTCTATAATTTTTATTTATTTTTTCTTTTGTCATATTTCGTTTTCAATTGTCTCCATCTTGATTGCATTGCCTTAAAACAGTGGGGATACCGTTTAGTTTAGGTTTGGGGGTGTGGCATGTATGCCAATAAACTAGTTAATTGTAGTGCAGCCAAGTTAAAAAGGAATAATCAGAAAAATAATGAATTCATCTCCTATTTGTTCTTAAGGAAACCTACAAAATCATTTGCATCTGAAACAAGCTGAAGCTTTAACATTCTTCATGAAGAATATGCCAAGAATTTTTGCAGGAAGCCTGTAATGTGTGATAAACCAATAACGAGAAGAAACTGTGAAGATACTCTCCAGAAATTGGATGGAAGGCCATACCCTGTGAGAATTGGGCCTGAAAACTTTTCTTTGAGGAGTTTCTTGGCAATTTTTTCTGCTCTATGGACTGATGGGATCTATCTTTAATCTCTAGAAGTTAGGCAATTCTAAGTTGAAACAACTTGACAGCATTCATGACATTGAGGACATGAAGTAAGGCCATCCCTTGGACAGGTTGAGCCTAAAATTTCCCCACCTATAAACTGCCCTTGATACACACCATTTGAGCCCTGAAAATCCCAATTTTCTTTGATGAAAACCAGAAAACTCAAACCCAGAACCCCTTGACCTATTTCAGTTCACCCTCAATCTGAGAAATCAAGAAAGAGAAGGAGAAGTGAGGTTAGAGGAGTAAGGCTCGATGTTTGGTTGAAAAGGAAGAAATACAGTCGATGGTGTTGTGGCATTCCAGCCCATAAAAAAAAAAAGGAAGGAGAAAGAGAAGTCATTTCATTGAGAGATTGAAAGAAAGAGAAAAAGCTAGCTACTTTAGCTCTGAAAATTCAAGAAGTATATGAAATTGTGTTGACATGAAAAAGGTTGAGTTGCAAATCACCTCTTTACTTTTTACTGATTTCTCAAAGTATAAATCCCATTCCACCCTTCTTATTCTTTATAAACCTCACCCATAAGCCACATTACAAACCAATAAAAAAGTCCTTACTGATCTGAAATGGATTGAGCTGTCATGTGGAGATGAGGATTTGTTTGATCAATGGTGCAAAGAATTAGAAAACATCATAAATTAGAGCAATGCCTATGCTCTTGCTTGCAGTCCTATTTGGGGGATGTAACTGCTCGTGAGCTGAGTGATATGGTTTACCCCTCTTCTCTGTACTAATGAGAGAACAGCCTTGGTGAGATTTGAGTCTGAAATCCAGTTGATGGGGGAAGTATCTAAGCAGGATCCTCAAATTGATGGTGAGTTACGCATGAAATTCTAGAAGAAACTTCCTGGATATAAACTGAGTGATAATGGAGAGATTTCAGTAGATTTTCACATGCCCAAATGGAAATATGAAATGCCCTTAATGAATGGACATGATTTGAATTTATTTGATTTGCTTCAATTATGCTTTAACACGTTGCACTACTATTAACTAAGTTATATTGGAGAAGTTTGTGGGTACCTCCACTGAAAACCCTCAGGAGACTTCACTCCTCCACTAGGGATCACCTAGGGGTTTAAAAGGCTTGGTGCATGTGCTAAATGCATCCGTGCTCCCTACGAAAGTGGCATTTTATTTTTCTTTTGAATTCTCCTTTGCTCAGGGACTAGCAAAGCTTAGGTTTGGGGGTGTGTTAAGTGGTGAAAAATGTCACTTTGCACTCTTTAACCTGACCTTTCATGAACCTGCAAGCACACTAATAAGCTTCTGTTGAGTGCATTTTGTATCTAGCAGGAAAATCTAGTAATAATGCAGCAAACCACTTAAAAATGCCAACAAAGAAGTCAGCTCTCAGCATCATGCAGACCCAGCAACAGAATAAGGTGAAGGAAGAGAGAGTAGGTTGATAACGTCTTATAGATTAGTTACCTGAAGGGTTCGACAAGATCAGAAAGGAAGAATTCATGCATAAGTGAAGAGTTCGATAGGATCCAAGACCCTATCGAGCAGTTGAAAGAGAGAGAATTCAACCTATTGAAAGCTAGCTGAGGGAAAGAGGAGACCTATCAGAAGGTTCATTGAACCTATCGAATGGTTCACTGAACCTATCAAAATAGAAATGATGAGATAGCACCTATCGCAAAATGATCTGAACCTTTCGATAGGAACAAAGGTCATCCGATCGAAGCGATAGAATGTAAATATTCAACCTATCGAATCACTCTTCCAACCTGTCGAAAGCCCCAGATCAAGCGCAGTGAAGCTAAACTCAACTTATCGGATCCTATCGAAGAGACCAGGGAACCTATCGAAAGGAATTACAAACTTACTTTCAACCTGTCGGAAGCCTCTTCAACCTATCAAAATTGTGTGCTGAACTTCTCAGAAACCATGCTATGCACACGCTGAGACTTGGTGACCTGTTGCACGTAAATCGAGGCACTTTGGTGACCTGCGCGGTATTCTAGAAGATGCCCTAGGAAACCCCAACCGACCCACGTGCTTTAACAGAACTGTAACAAATTCTGGCAACCTTCTAGAAGGGATCTTTGGCGGGAAAAATAGAGAAGGAAAGCTATATATTAGAACCCCCAATTTCCATTGGGGGAGATCGAATTTCTGAGCAATTTTCTAGAGACCAGAGCTTGCAGTGAGATTCCCTTTTCCCTCCTTTAGCCCAACCATGGTTGGCTAAACCCCTTGGAGCAGCGAGGAGTGAGTTAGATATGTATTTGGGTAAGTTTAAGAGTGTTGCAGGAGTTAATTGTTGGATAGACTACAGATCTGAGAGCATTCCATTGCAAGAGTAACCTAGTTTGCAATGTAAATGTTGTTTTTAATGTTTTAATTAGATCTAAAGCTCTTTTGATTCCTCTTGGTGCTCGATCGGATTTGTGTAGAGGAGTTTCTTGATCAGCTCACCCAGTTAACTGGTAGACCTTTTGGATATCATCTGAATTCCCTGGATCTGATATCCCTGTAATTTCCTGTGTCTGTGACCTGGAAATTGCAGCATCTGTAGTGGTTTTAATTGTTCTAATTGTGGTCTTGGCTCTGTAGGAGATCTCTAGGATGGTCTGTGACCATTAAAGTGGACAGATCATAACCTTAAGGTAAATCTGAGCTCAGACCTCAATTGGATTTATCTGCTGCAATCCATGGATTCGATAAAGCCTATAGGATGATTTGTGACCATTAAAGTGGACAGATCATAGCCTTAAGGCCAGGTGGATGCTGTAATTTGGAGTGGAAGTTTTGCCCTGCAGTTATGTTTACGGACAGTGCCTGTGGCCAGCTAAGGGACTTATGTGCTTTTGAACCCCTGTGACATGCTTAGCTCAACCTAATTATAGTGAAAACAATCTACAAGCTGCTCTTCTCCATTTTTCTGAGTTTTTAAACCTTCCCTCTGCAAGATCTGAAGCTCCAGATTCGATCCAGAACAATCTGCATTTTATTTGTAGTGTAGTTTAAGTGACAACTCATTTAAAAACTCTCCCCTGTCTTTTAACTAAAGTAGAGATAGCTAGGGTATCAGATCTCTTATAGATCTGAAGATTTATCCTATTTCTAAACAACCTCCCTGTGGACATTCCCTTACCATTCTTTTAAAGCTTGCTACAAAGGACCCTCTATCTTGCAGGCCTAGGATATTTTAGCTGTGCTGAATCCATCTCTGTTTTCTCTTGATTTTTACAGCATAAATCAGCACACTAGAAATCCACAACACCTTTACACAGATGCACATTATTTCCAATTAGCTCACAATAAGGGAAAACATCACATGTAGCTCAGTACTGAGCTCATCATTAATTCAAAAATTAGGTTACAGGCCATGCCCAACACATTCAACATCAGACCCAATGCTCACCAGGGCAGGCTCTCACTAGTAACTTTGAGGGTTTTCATTTTCTCTCAAGCTCAAGAGAAGTTACAAGCCCCAAATGGGTCTGTAAGCATGAGCATAGGCAAAGCACCTAAGTTCTGGCATCATTGGCTAATCCTCACCATAGATTGGACAACTCTTTGTCTCTGCATGATAGCTCATTCAACTTTGGATCATCTTTTGACTCAGTTGTAATATGGCTTATGGGATAGGTTATAAAGAATGGAAGGTTGAAAAGGGATTCAAAATTGAGAAATCAGTAGGTGAAGGAGGTGATTCATGACTTCACCTTCTTTATTTCAAAACCTTTCATTTTCTTTAAAATTCTTCAGCCTTGAAGTGGCCAGCTTCTCCTCTTGTTTTCAATTTTTTCCTAATGAACTTTTCCTCTTGACTCCTCTCTTATTCCTCTTCATTATTATTTTTCTTTCTTTTAGATGCATTTTTCTTTTTATTTTTCTGACTTGCTACCTCTTTCCTTAGCTACTACACTGCGAAGATTTAGGTATCTCTTCTCCATTCACCCAATGTTGACCCTATCTTGTCCATCTTCAGCTCCTTCTCCTTTACCTTCTGAATTCTCAGAGTGAGGGTAGGTTTGAATCGGGTTCATAGGTTCAAGTACAAGTACTCAGGTGTATTTTGATGATAATAGGAAATTAAGACTCAAAAGGTGTGTGCACAAGGGCAGCTGATTAGGGTTTGGTCTGTTTAAGCTCAAACTGTCCAAGAGAAGGCCCTGATCCTTTCCTAAGTGTCATGAGTGCTACCAGTTGTTTCAACTTGGAGGTACCTAAATTCTAGTGAGGGCATTAACTCAGCCAGTCCTTATAGCTAAAAGAATTGCCTCAACTACTCCTCAAAGGAAAAAAAAATTTGTAGGCCCAAATATCGCTAGTTATGGTCTTCCATTGAACTCTTAGGCATGTCCTTACCTTTTTCTCTCTTTAATGATTCACTAAGTACTGATATAAGTGAGTTTTCTTGGTGTTCACATCATGGAAATGCTCAAATTTAAAAGCTTATAATGCCGAAAACAAAAGGGTCTGTAAAATTTTTAAATAAATTTCTCATTTTTTTTATGATTCTTAGGTGAACATGGCTCCATTTCTATCTTACTCACTTGATTCTATTGCACTTAGGTTAACTATTTTATTGGCAGGTCCTGTCACACCCCCAAACCTATGAGAAGCAGTGTCCTCACTATTTAAAGGGTAGCAGCAGCAGCAACTGCTTCATGAATGGTGGGGCCTGCTTCTCTCAGTAACTCCTCCCACTACTTTTTCTTCTTCTCCATCATTGTGCCACTGATTCTTCACTGTTTCTTTCCACTCTTTTTGGGGTTTAGGGTCATTGTCTCTTCCTCCATTTGAAAGGAGTATTTCCCAAACTTCAGCAAAATAGTGATAAACCTGCAGTAGGGAAGGGCTTGAGGTTTCTTCTTGATTTTCACCTTCTCACGTAGGTCCTTAATCCCCTCAAAAATCAACTTGGCTACATCCAAGTAATGATTTTTGTGAAATGAGAAGAGGGCATCAGCGATGGGGTACCTCCTCTCTTGCTCATGACCAAAGCAATAAACATTTTTTCCTAACACCCCATCCATGAATATGAGGTTGGGGTGCTATTGGCCACTTACCTTGTATTTAAAAAGGGGTTTAAAATCACACAATTAAAGGATCTATTGGTTGCACACACCAAGGCAAGCAAACATATAGACCTGCAATTATTCAGGGCCTGTTATAGCAAGTTTTAAAGGGTAAGTAAGGGTATGTCCACAGGGAAATGTGAGCTGAAAATTAAGTAAATCTCCAGATCTAAGGCAGATCTGGCACCTGCCTAATACTAAAATAGCAAAAGAGAGAGGAGAGGTTTTAAGGGGTTGTCCTTTAATCTAAACTATAGAAACACAATTAAATACATAAATGAATTGAGATTAAATCCAGAGTTCAAATACTACAAGTGAGGGGAATTTTTGGTGAAATTAAAAACGGAAAATGGAGAGAAACTGCCTGGAGTTTGGTCTTGTTGCGATTAGATTGAGCAGACAGTGTCACAAAGAATTCAGAATCCTCTATCCCTCATCTAGCCATAAGCACAGCTACAGGGTAAAAGGATCTGATCTAAGCCAGAGATTTGTCTTGATCTTAAAGCTATGATCTGTCCACTTCAATGGTAACAGATCATCCAATAGATTCATTCCATTCTCAAGCTTCCATCAGAATAGTATAATCACTACAAATGTTGCAACTGCCTGGCCACAGACATAGGCAATTGCAGGAACATCAGATCTAGGGAGATCAAATGGTTCCCAAGAGGTCTACCAGTTAAGTGGGTGAGCTATTCCCATCTACACAAATCTGATCGAGCACCAAATCAAACCAAATAAAATATGGATCTAATTACAACAATTAAACCAACATTGCATTGAAATAAAATCACTATATAATAAAATGCTCTAAGATTTGTAGTCTGTGCATCATTTGACCCTTAATAATAACATTCTCAACTCTCTCCAATTACAGATCCAACCTCACTCCTTGCTGCTTTAAAGAAATTAGCCAACCATAGTTGGGCTAAAAGGAAGAATAGAGAATTTCGATGCAAGCTCTGATCTCCAGAATTAATCCCCCCTTTTCTTGCGGCTTCCCTTCCTTTTATAGCTTTCCTCCTCTGCCTCAGATCCATTTTTCCTACCAATTATAGCTTCCAGAATAATTCTGTTATTCTCTCCTTTACTTCCCTTCTAGAAGGCTCTTTCAGTTAATTAGAGTTGGGGGAGAGCACGTGGGTCGATTAGGGTTTCCCAGGGCACTTCTAGAGACTTCGTGCCGATTACCAAAGTGCCTCGGATTGCGTGTAGCAGGTCACCAACTTGTAGCGTATGCACAGTAGCTTTTCTGAGAAGTCCTTCAGTCAATTTCGATAGGTTCCTAAGGCTTTCGACAGGTTCCACATAGGCCTTCTGTTCCTTTCGCTAGGATTCAGGATCCTTTCGACAGGTTCCGAAAGGTTGGGCTGAGAATAAAGCTCCAGCATCTACAACCTTCATTTGGTGTGTTCGACAGGTTGGGGGCTCCTTTCGATAGGTTGATCTCTGCACATTACATTTCGATAGGTTTGCTTCTAGCTCCTGTCAATAGGTTCTCAACTTTTTGATAGGTTCTTGATAGGTGTCCTTAGCGCGACAGGTTTTAGAATCCTATCGACAGGTTCTCTTCAAGCTTAGGCAACCTGTCGATAGGATGCTCCCTTCTTGTTTCCAACTGCGCGATAGGTTCCAGGATCCTATCGAATTCCCCATCCTCATGACTTCTTCCCTCTCTCAGCCTTCAGATCCTATTGACAGGTTCCAATAGCCTCTCGATAGGTTGTTTTCAGCCTGTTTTCACTCCTTCAACACTACTTTGTTGTTGCTGCATGCTCTAAGTGTGCCATTGCTGGGTATGAATTGCATTGAGAGATGGATTTCTGCACTATGACTGCTTTTTACTGCTATCTACAGGGCATACTCAACAAGCATTTATTAGTCCACTCATAGGACTATCAAAGCTCATGTTAAGGGGTGAAAAGTGGTACTTTTAAGAGATTAACACACCCCCAAACCTAAGCTTTGCTAGTCCCTGAGCAAAGGAAGAATAAAGAAAACTAAAATGCCACTTTTATAGGGAGCACAGATGCATTTAGCATACGCATCAAGCCTTTTGAACCCCTAGGTGATCCCTAGTGGAGGAGTGGAGTCTCCTGAGGGTTTTCAGTGAAGGTACCCATAAACTTCTCCAATAAAATTAGTTAATACTTATACAACATGTTAAAACAGAGTTTCAGCGAAATGAAATAAATTCCACACTATGTCCCTTCAATTTTTTTTTAAGAATTTTTAGCAGAAAAATCATCAGTTTAAACCCTGGAATTCTGCTGTAATTCCTTCATCATCAATCAGTTCATGTCAAGGCATTGTTCCTAAAAATTAATGTAGAGTTCACCTTTAATTTAAGAATTCTGTTTTGACAATGCCCCAATCAATTTTTGATTTCAGACCCAAGTCTTACCAGGGCTGTTCACTCACAACACAAGTAGAAGGGTGCATCATTTCTCACAGCTCAAGAGCAGTTACAGCCCTCAAATAGGATTGTAAGCATGAGCATAGGCATTGCTCTAACTTATAAAATTTTCTAACTCTTTTCACCATAGGTTAAACAAATCCTCATCTCCACATGACATCTCAATCAATTTAGATCAGTAAGGTCTTTTTTATTGGGTTGTAATGTGGCTTATGGGTGAAATATGTAAAAGAATAAAAGGGGTAAAAAGGATTCAAATTGAGAAATCAGTAGAGGAAAGGAGGTGATTTGCAACTCAACCTTCTTCATTTCAGCACATCTTCATTAACTTCTTGAACTTTCAAATTTGAAGTGATTAGTTTCTAATCCTCATTTCAATCATTCAATGAAATGACTTCTTTTTCTCATTCTTTTTCTTTGATTTTCAGTTTTTTCCTTTTTTTTTTGTTTGTTTTGTATTTTTCTCCATTTTTATTTTTTTTTACAGGCTGGAATGCCACAATAGCACCAAATGAGCTTCCTTCTCTTTCAACCAAATTTTAAACCTTGCTCCTCTAGCCTCACTTCTCCTCCTTTTTCCTAATTTCTCAGATCGAGAGTGAACTAAAATAGGTCAAGGGGTTTTGGGTTCAAATTTTTTTATTTTTATCAAAGAAAAGTTAGGATTTTAAAGGCTCAAATGGTGTGTATCAAGGGCAGTTCAAAGGTGAGAAAATTTTGGGCTCAAGCTGTTTAAGGGATGGCCTTACTTTATGTCCTCAATGTCATGAATGCTGTCAAGCTGTTTTAATTTGGATTTGCCTAACTTCTAGTGATCGCAACTAGATCCAAACAGTCCTTAGAGCAGAAAAATTTGCCAAGACACTCTTTAGAGAAAAATTTTCAGGCCCAAATCTCACTGGGTATGGCCTTTCATCAAATTTCTGAGATGTATCCTCACATTTTTCTCTCCTTTCAGGTTCACTAAACATTACTTTTTGAAAATTCTTGACATTTGCTTCATGAAAAATGCTAAAACTATAGCTCATTTCAATTTTAAAAAGTTTTTATTTTCCTCTTTTCCAAAAATCAGGTGGGAAATCACTTTATTTTCAAAACCTTTTTCAACATTGCTGCACTAGCATTAACTCATTTCATTGGCACACATGCCATGCCCCCAAACCTAAATTAAACAGTGTCATCACTGTTGAGAGAGCATAGTAGCAATGAATAGGGTATGTGAAGAACAAATAGAAGAATAAGCACAAAGAAAGACATAACATAGAAAAGAAATTATTATTAACATCTAAAATATGTACATGATCCAAAGCAGGAATAGAAAACAAATAATCCTAAACTATATTTATTTACAAGCATCATCAGGCCAATCATACAAATCTGCCAAATTTTTCAAATCATCCTTGGATAAAGGAACTTTTCTTTTAGGTGGGGACTTCTTAGTGGACTGCTTGGGGGCCTCCTTAGAATGGGCAGCAGAGTTCCTATCTTTCTTAGCAGAAGTAGCAAGAGTATCAAAATCAGAATCAAAGGGGAAGAGGACAGTAGGATCGAGGCCAAGGGTAGCAGCAGCTTTCCTTCTTTCCTCCTTGGAGAGTAGAGTGGAGGACGTGTTATGTGGGGATGCGGGCTTAGTGGGGGCTACCTCTTTAGATTAGGTAGCAGGTTCCTTCCCTTTACTATGAGCAGAAGCGGAGGAAACAGATCTCTTGGAAATAACTTTTCTCTTTGTATAAGTCCTCTTAGGTTGTGGTGGGGAAGGTTTAGTTATAGGAAAATCTTGGGCTGGAGGGGGGGACATCTACAGGTGAGGTAGGAGTAGGTTGAGTGGCAGGAGGGTTGGAAGGAGCAGTTGTAGCAAGAGGGGTTGGTTGAAATGGTTGAGAAGTCAATGAAGCAACTTTTCTCTCCAGAATATCGATTTTCTTCGTTGCATAAAGCAGGTCTGACTCAGAGAGTTCCTTTGTGGCCTTGAGTATCTCCTGAGCATTGGCTAATTTTATCTGGAGATGCTCCGCATTCTTCTTCCCAAACTCGACAATGCGAGTCTGCGCCTCAGCAAGAAGTTTGGCAGACTCATAGCGAGTCAGGATTTCCTTCCAACCCTGAGATATATCTCGGAGCTGGATTCTTTGCCCCAATTCCATGAAAGTTATCCTCTCCTCATAAGAGACTTCCAGGGAAGCTCAGAGGGCAGCCATACCTGTCAGGACATCCCTACGGATGTAGGGATTGTCCCTCATGGCATACAACAGAGTGAGGTAAGGGGGTATGTAGATGGGGGACCTAAGGATAATGGGCAAAGAAGGGGGTGGAGTGGAAGAAGAGGAGGGGATGGAGAAAACCAGTTCCTCACATAGATCAGTTTGGGGGGAGGAATCTTTGAAGACAGGTGTAGGGAGAGTGGGAGGTTGGGTGGTAGGTAACACAACAACTTCAGTGGCTACTATTGGGGGTGAGGAAGGGGTAAAAGATGGGGATGGTATAGGTATGGGAAAAAATGGAGCTGCTGCCTCCTCAGATTGGGTAGCAGCTGTGGGAGGTGAAGCTAGGGGTGAAGATGGAGGAGATAAATGGAGAGGTGATTGGACAGGGGAAAGAGGGGAAGTGTGAAGGGGTTGGGGAGTTGAAGAGGATGGGGTGAGGGTAGACTGAATAGATTGAAGGCAAGAGTTTATGATGGCTTGGTTGTTGGTGTTGGTGGTCAATTGAGTTTGAATGGACTTTAATAGGGAGAGAATTTGAGTGAAAGAATCGGGCATGATGGGGTTGGAGGGGACAGGTGTTTGAATGGGCTGGAAAGGGGAGGAGAGTGCATGGTTGAATTGAGGGGGAGTGGGGAGTGGGGAGTAAGGGAGTGGGGTGTACTCATGCCCAACATCTTCTACAATAGATGTCATGAGGGCAGTGAACCCAACAGTGGTAAACTGGTCTAATCCCTAGGTATGAGGTAGGGGTTGGTGAGGGGGTAAGTCAGAAATGGGTTGGTCAAAGGGTGGAGAAGAAAGGATAGGAGTAGGCTCTAGTAGTGTTGGAGGTTCAAGGACTTCAGGTTGGAGGACTTGAGTGGTGGGTGGAGGTAAAACTGGTTCACAGGTGGGAGGAGAGAGGTATGTTGGAAGAGGGACTGATACAAAGGGGAAGAGCAAAGTGGGTGGAGGTGTTGGTGATGATGTAGGTAAGGTAGGTGAAAGGGTGGATGGGGGTATCTCAACAGTAAGATTTGCTGCAGTGGTAGTGGGCACCTCCTCAACCTCCTCCATCTTTGCTGGCTTACTTTTCTTTATCAGGGTCAGGCTGGTCCACCACAGGCTGTATGTCAGGGGTGGGCAAAGGTGCTTCACCAGTTTGAGCAGATCTCACAAGGGGTATTTCTGCACCAGGTTCTTGAATTGCTACATACTTGGCTTTTTTAGCTTTAGGAGCCTTGTTTGGCTTCTCCTCATAGAGCTTCCTCTTGGTAGGTGGGTTAGTGGTAGGCTTTGAGTTTTTGGAGGACTTGGGGATGGAAGCAGCTATTTGTCGGAATAGGACAGCTAGGGTTTCTTCAGAATCAGCCATTTCCTCTCAAAAATTGATCTCTTAAAGCTCACTCACAAATTTGAAGTAAAAATCTGAAGTAAACAACTAGAGAAATAACAGAGTGAAAGTAGGAGGACAACTTACGCAAAACTCCTAGGGTTGTACAGAAATTGTGATTGACAGATCCAATGAGGAAGAGAGAGCTAGGGTTTTGCAAAGAGTGTTGAATGGGCAAAAGTGACCTAACGATAGGTATATAAAGAGTGAAAATCGATTTCGATTGGATGAGCTGAGTGATTTTGATAGGTTGGGCGCTCCTATCGAACACTAGAAAGAATATGGCTTGTAGGTGGAAAGCTTCGATAGGTTAAATCCTTCCTATCGATAGGTTCATATGGTACAGGATTCATCCTCTCGATAGGTTCCTGATAGGTATCTAGAACCTATCGAAAGCTTCGTTCTGACCTTTTAAACCTGTCAAAAATTTATTTTCACCTATCGACAAGTCTCAGAGCCTATCGAAATCCTCAAATGACCTATCGAAATCCTCAAATGACTTATCGACAGGTCCCAAATACCCATTCAAAACTGCATTTTCGTGCAGTGCTCAGTCTCAACACTCAGCAAACTCTTTTGCTGTGCTTCCATTCAAATTTTCTTTCATTGTTGACATACTCCCATGGTCCCTGGACTATTGATATGATTGAAATGATGACCTAATGCTAGCATGGAAATTTTATTATAAATGAACAAAACATCAAAACAGAAATTAAGCACTTAAAACATAACCAAAATATAGTACATATGATACACACTGAAATCATGTATAAATTGGAGGGTCCTGAACATCAATGGTCTCCTCTAGCTCAAGAATAAAATTATATCCATAGGAGTGGGGAAAAGGTCCCATAAAATCAATTCCCCATATGTCAAATAATTCAACAACAAGCACAGGTTGCAAGGGCATGGAGTTTCTTTTTGTAATACTTCCCATTTGCTGGCATCTAGAACAAGCTTTGTAATGATGTATGACATCCTTGAAAAGAGTGGGCCAATAGAAACCACTTTGAAGCACCTTTACAGTAGTCTTGTTACCATTGAAATGGCCCCCACAAGCCTGTTCATGACACATGGTTAGAATGTTTTTAAACTCAGTTTCAGGAACACATCTTATCACCTGGTCTGTACAATACTTAGAAAGGTAAGGATCCTCCCACAAGTAATATCGAATGTGTGAGAAGAATAGATTCCTATCATCCTTACTCCAGTGTGGGGGTATCCTTCCCACAACAAGATAGTTTACTATGTTGGCAAACCAGGGCATACTTATCTCTATGGCAAAAAGCTGCTCATCTAAGAAAGAATCATTGATGGGCAAGCTCTCTATTTCAGGATCTGGGATCCTTGATAGGTGGTCTGCAACCACATTTTCAACCCCCTTCTTGTCTTTGATTTCCAAGTTGAATTCTTGAAGTTGAAGAATCTGTCTAATTAGTCTAGCCTTGGCCTCCTTCTTAGCCAAGAGGTATTTTGGGGCTGAATAGTCAGTAAACACAGTGATCTTGGATCCCAACACATATGATTTGAACTTTTCCAAAGAAAATACAATGGCTAGCAGCTCCTTTTTAGTTGTAGTGTAATTTAATTGAGCATCAACCATTGATTTACTAGCATATGCCACCACACATGGTGCTTTTCCTTTCCTTTGTCCCAGTACTGCACCAATGGTAAAGTCTGATGCATCACACATCAGCTCATATGGCTGAGAGAAATCAGGAGCTTGTAATATAGGAACAGTGGTAAAAGAAGTCTTCAAAAGTTCAAAGCAGCTAGGCATTCATCATTGAACACAAATGGAACCTCTTGGCATAGCAAGTGGCAAAGAGTCTTGGAAATTTTGCTAAAGTCTTTGATGAACCTCCTATAGAAACCAGCATGGCCCAAAAATGACATGACTTGTTTGACAGTTTTGGGAGGGGGAAAATGTGCTATTAAATCAATTTTAGCTTGATCAACCTCTATTCCTCTTTGGGAAATAACATGTCCTAGGACAATACCTTGAATCACCATGAAATGACTCTTTTCCTAACTCAGAACCAGGTTGGTCTGCTCACACCTTTGCAGCACAAGGCAGAGATGGTGCATCCCCATAAATAGAGAAATCATTCATAAAAATCTCTAGAAACTTGTCAATCATGTCAGAAAAGATAGCATATATGCATCTTTAAAAAGTGGCAGGTGCATTACATAGCCCAAATGGCATCCTTCTGTATGCAAAGGTTCCACATGGACAAGTGAATGTGGTTTTTTCTTAATCTTGTGGGTAAACAGGAATCTGATTATATCCTGAATAACCATCAAAAAAATAGTAAAAAGCCTTACCTTCCAACTTATCTAAGATTTGATCTATAAAAGGCAATGGGAAGTGATCCTTGCTAGTTTTCTTATTGAGCTTGTGATAGTCTATGCATACCCTCCAACTAGTGGTCTATCTAGAATTACCTCACCTAAGTCAGCTTGAACTACCGTGATCCCAGATTTCTTCGGCACCACCTGGGTGGGTGCCACCCATTGAGAATCAGAGATAGGGTAAATGACCCTAACATCAAGAAGTTTGACTACTTTCTTCATAACAACTTCCTGTATGTGTGGGTTGTGCTTCCTTTGCATCTCTCTAGAAGGTTTAGAGCCCTCTTCAAGATGAATTTTGTGCATGCACACAGCAGGATTTATCCCCCCCAAATCTGCAATAATCCACCCTATTGCTTTCTTATGCCTTTTTAGCACACAAAGCAATTATTCTTCCTGCTCAAGAGTGAGGAAGAAAGAGATTATCACTGGTAGTTTGTGATTGGCTCCTAAAAAGGCATATTTTAAAGATTTTTGGAGTTGCTATAACTCCACATCTTGGGGACTGATGGGTGAAGGTAATAGGGGTGCCTTAGAAGGTGGTGGAAGAGGTAATAAAGTAGGAGTCCATGGGTGATTCTTTGCTGGTCCTACTTTAGAATTTACACTTTCCACTTGCTCAAGCTCGGATGTGGAAGCTTTCTCTTCCACTGTTTCATTCCATACTTTTTCAAAAACATTAAACAAATCATTACCATGCAGCAGCTGAGGTAAATTTTCTTGCACAAACTCATCCAGCACATCAATGAAAAAATAGTTTTTATTTTCTAAGAGGGGCTGGTGAGCTGCATTGTACACATTCAGCTTGACTTTCATATTACCAAAAAATACTTCCATAACCCCTGATCTACATTGTATACAAGCATTTGCAGTGGCAAAAAAGGGCCTGCCTAAGATCACAGGGATAGAAGTAACACACTTGCTCGACTCCATATCCAGCACCAAGAAATCAACAGGATAAAAGAATTTGCCAACCCCAACCAAGACATCTTCAATGATCCCCACAGGCTTCCTTTCAGATCTGTCAGCTAGTTGTAAGACCACATGTGTGGGCTTCAACTCTCCTAAGCCCAGCTTCTCATATACTAAATATCGAAGCAAATTCACACTAGCTCCCAGATCTAATAAGGGTTTTTCAATGGTATGATCCCCAATGATGCAGGGGATAGTGGGGACTCCAGGGTCTTGGAGTTTTGTTGGGATTGCAATAGTCAGTATTTGTTGCACTTTTTTTACTGACAAGACTTTCTTGGATAGATGTATCCTTGATTGTCTTTTATGGGTGAAAAGGTCTTTTAAAAACTTAGTATAAGCTGGAACCTGCTTGATTGCATCAAGTAGAGGCAGGTTGATCTTCACTTACTTAAAAGTTTCCATCATTTCCTCTATTTTGGCATGCCCTTCATCAAAAGGGGAAGCTGCTTCCATTGCCTTAGGAAATGGCAAATGTGAGACTGCTCCCCCATTTGCAGCTTTAGCCAACTCATCATCTCTTTTTTTAGTTTTATTATTTTCTTGAGGATCACCATTATCCTTCTTATTCAACATGGGTTGCTCCTGTTGTACCTTCTCTTTTTCTTTTTCTGAAATTTTCAAAGGCTCACAGCCTACTTGATTGTCCACCAGCCTTCTACTTCTTAATGTGGTGACAAATTGGCTTCCTCATGGGAGGAAGAAACCTCACCTACCACATATTGTCTCCTTGGGTTGTCCATGGGTTAGCTAGGCAGCCTCCCTTCCTCTCTCTTGGTCAAAGCATTAGATAGCTGACCAAGATGGTCTTCTATCTTTTTAATGCTTTGGCTATGAGAGTGCACAGTTTGAGACAAGGGTCCTAAGTTCTGCAATGAGACCAAAACTTGTTCCTCAAAAGAAAGTGATCTAACAGCTGGAGGGGGTGCAGCTTGCTACACAGGCTGAGTCATGGGTAGTTGATAGTGGGGCCTTGGAAAGTAATTTTGGTGATAGGGCTGAGCATTTTTGTAAGGCATGGGCTGCTGCTGTTGGTTTGGAAAAGTATCTTGTCTCCACCTCAAGTTGGGGTGGTTTCTCCTTTGGTAACTAGTAGTAGGCTGTGGCCCAAAAGACTGAGTGGCAGCCACATGCTCCATCACTAAATCTGGAAATTGAATAGCTGAGGAGCATTCCTCAAGGGAGTGAGTGGGGGACTGGCATATAACACATGCCTCTTCCACTTTAGCAGCCATGGGTGACTGCATTGCTCCCATTAGCTTATCAAAATTCTGGGTCAAACTATCCACTTTCCTTTCCAAATCATTGTGCCCACTCACCTCATACATCTTTCCGCTTGTGGTATTTTCTTTCACCATTCTAGGAATGTCCAAGTCCCTGGACAATGTCTCTCTCTGCATGGAGTTCTCACTGATAATGTCGAACAACTCCCAAGCCTCGTTAGTAGTTTTGTAGAGGTAAGTACCACCACATGAGGCATCTACCATATCTCTGCTTTTAGAATCAATCCCCTGATAAAAACTTTGAACAAGCTGCCATTCAGGGATTTGATGATGGGGGAATTTATTCAGGAGTTCTTTGAATCTCTCCCATGCTTGGTGAAAATCCTCAGTTGGGTCTTGAGCAAATGAGATAATGCCCTTTCTCAACTGGCTTGCCTTGGACATGGGAAAAAACTTGGCCAAAAACTGACATTGAAGATCACTCCAGGACTGAATACTATTAGGTGGGAGCATTGACAACCAAGTCCTGGCTCTATCCTTTAATGAAAAAGGAAAGAGTCTCATCCTGGTTGCTTCCTCCCCCAAACCTGTTATATTGAATGTAGTGAATAGTCCTAGAAATTCATCAATGTGCTTATATGGGTCTTCTTTGGCCAAGCCATGGAATGAGGGTAGCATTTGGATTATGGAGGACTTGATCTCATAGTTCCCTTGAATAGTAGGGAATTGAATGCGGAAGGGAGAATCGTAAACCCCTGGTGCATTGAATTCCTTCAAGGTTCTAGGTTGCTCACCCATTTTAACAAATTAAGATGCAACAGATGTGGGTGAGATTTGTTTAGACCTAAGAATTCTTTCAACCCCTGGATTTAATGGAACAATATAAGGGTTGAGAGTTCTCCTTCCAAATATACACCACTCGCAATCTTAATACACACACAATGCAGAGCAAATTTAATACAACAATCAGGAACAAGCATAATTAACTAATAAATCTACAAATCCACAGATCAGAAAAAATAAAAGGAGTAGAGGGATGCAAACTTTAGCACAGCCTCTAGCACAATGCTCCTCCTTAGACATAGCTTCCAATCTATTAAAAACAACATAAACTATTCCAAAATAGCAAAAACATTCAAAAGCAGGTAGTGACAAACTAAATAGTCTATTAGAGATCTACAATCTATACTAAAACAAACTTAGATCTACCAATTTTAAGCACACAGATCCCCGGCAGAGGTACCAAAAGCTTGTTGGCCACTTACCTTGTGTTCAAAAAGGGGTTTAAAATCACACAATTAAAGGATCTATTGGTTGCACACACCAAGGCAAGCAGACATACAGACTTGCAAGTATTCAAGGCCTATTGTAGCAAGTTTTAAAAGGTAAGTAAGGGTATGTCCACAGGAAAATGTGAGCTAAAAATTAAGTAAATCTCCATATCTAAGGCAGATCTGGCACCCTGCCTAATAGTAAAATAGCAAAAGAGAGAGGAGAGGTTTTAAGGGGTTGTCACTTTAATCTAAACCACAGAAACACAATTAAATGCATAAATGAATTGAGATTAAATCCAGAGTTCAGATCTTACAAGTGAGGGGAATTTTTGGTGAAATTAAAAATAGAAAATGGAGAGAAACAGTCCGGAGTTTGGTCTTGCTGTAATTGGATTGAGCTGATAGTGTCATAAAGAATTCAGAATGCATCAATCGCTCATCTGGCTATAAGAACGGCTGCAGGGTAAAAGGATCTGATCTAAGCTAGAGATTTGGATTTATCTTAAGGCTATGATCTGTCCACTTCAAAGGTCACAGATCATCCAATAGATTCACTCCATTCTCAAGCTTCCATCAGGATAGTATAATCACTACAAATGTTGCAACTGCCAGGACACAAACATTGGCAATTGTAGGAATATCAGATCTAGGGAGATCAAATGGTATCCAAGAGGTCTACCAGTTATGTGGGTGAGCTATTCCCATCTACACAAATCCGATCAAGCACCAAATGAAACCAAATGAAATATGGATCAAATTACAACAATTAAACCAACATTATATTGAAATAAAATTGCTATACAATGAAATGCTCTCAGATTTGTAGTCTGTGCATCATCTGACCCTTAATAACATTCTCAACTCTTCCCAATTACAGTTTTAACCTCACTCCTTGCTGCTCCAAAGAAATTAGCCAACCGTAGTTGGGCTAAAAGGAAGAATAGAGAATTTCGTTGCAAGCTCTGATCTCCAGAATTGATCCCCCCTTTTCTGGCGGCTTCCCTTCCTTTCAAAGCTTTCCGCCTCTACCTCAGATCAAATTTTCCCACCAATTATAGCTTCCAGAATAATTCTGTTATTCCCTCCTTTATTCTCCTTCTAGAAAGCTCTTTCAATTAGTTAGAGTTGGGGGAGAGCACATGAGTCGGTTAGGGTTTCCCAGGACACTTCTAGAGACTTCGTGTTGATCAGCAGAGTGCCTCAGATTGTGTGTAGCAGGTCACCAACTTGCAGCGTGTGCACAACAGCTTTTCTGAGAAGTCCTTCAATCGATTTTGATAGGTTCCTGAGGCTTTCGACAGGTTTCAAATAGGCCTTCTGTTCCTTTCTCTAGGATTCAGGATCCTTTCGATAGGTTCCGATAGGTTGGGCTGAGAATAAATCTCCAGCATCTGTAGCCTTCATCTGGTGTGTTTGACAGGTTGGGGGCTCCTTTCGATAGGTTGATCTCTGCACACTACATTTCGATAGGTTTGCTTCTAACTCCTATCGATAGGTTCTTAACTTTTCGATAGGTTCTCGATAGGTGTCCTTAGAGCGACAGGTTTTAGAATCCTATCAACAAGTTCTCTTCAAGCTTAGGCAAACTGTCGATAGGATGCTCCCTTCTTAATTTTGACTGCGCGATAGGTTCCAGGATCCTATCGAATTCCCCCATCCTCATGACTTCTTCCTTCTCTCAGCCTTCAGATCCTATCCACAGGTTCCAGTAACCTCTTGATAGGTTTTTTTCAGCCTATTTTCACTCCTTCAACACTGCTTTGCTATTGCGGCATGCTCTAAGTGGGCCACTGTTGGGTTTGAACTGCATTGAGAGATGGATTTCTGCACTATGACTGCTTTTTACTGCTATCTACAAGACATACTCAACAAGCATTTATTAGTCCACTCATAGGTCTATCAAATCTCATGTTAAGGGGTGAGAAGTGGTACTTTTCAGAGATTAATAGGTTCAAGTCCCTCTTCTTGATTGAGTCTCCTGAGGTAATGATTCCCCCATTTAACTCCCTTACTATCTCAGTGATGGTGGCAACCAAAGGAGGACCCAAGCCCCCTTCAGGGCTATACCTTACTGGTATCCCAAATATTCTTGTAATGTCAAACTGGTTGAATAGCATCTCAATGTCATCAATCAATACCAATAGTGCTGGGTTTCCATCATCACCAGTTTTCAACCTCATATTCTGATAAAACTGTCTCACTAGTCTTAGGAAAACCAACTGCATCGGGGGCCGCAACAGGGGCAACAGAGATGCCTTGGTCAAATATTCAATGGAGGCAGAGGTCTCTAGTTGCTCCTCAAGATAATCTTTGTCAAAAATAGTTTCAGCCTCCAACTGGATTGCTTGCACAAATTAAGAAGGGACCCTGAGGTATTCAGTAGTCTCTTCCTCGTCAGCCTCAGGGACCATAGCTTTGCCCTTTTTCTATTTCTTCTTTGATTTTTTAAGGATCTTAGTAGGTGGGTGCTCTCTGGCCCTCTTCTTTGGGGCTGATTTCTTCTTGGCTTGTGGAACTTAGGGCTCAACAATAGGTGGAGACACCTCAGAGGTCTCCAATGTGGAGGCCTCTGCAATCCTTACAGATTTTCTAGTGGCCACAGGGCTACCACTGGCAAACGGATTCAGCATTGCAGCTAGGGTATCTAAAAATTTGGAACCCGTGGCCATGGGTGCTCAATTATCAAATTCAGGGCTCACAAATCTTAAAAAATACATAATACACTTAATACAGACAGGAGCACCAAAATTTTCCTTTCTTTCTCTCTAATTTACTAAACCAATTAAAGCACAGAGCGAGAGTTGGAGAGCTTACCAATTGAGAGCTAGGATTCCACCTAAAAACTTGCACAGCGGCTCAAAGCCCCCTAAACCTTGTTTAAAGTGACCAGGAGTAGCTAGGGAATAGAATGGTGGGAGGAAAATGCTTTAGGTGGAGTGGCTTAAGTTGTAGAGAAGAAAGCAGAGAAAGGGGATTTCGGTTGTGGTGCAGAGAAGTTAGGATAGAAAGATGAAATGAAGAAAATGAAGGGTTTCACAGAGTTTATAGTGCTAATCCCGCAGTTCACGGAGTTGGAGATAAGTGCTTGCGGGGTAGATTTTCTAGCGCAGTTAACATTTAATCCCGCGAGAAGTTATGTCACGTAGAAGAAACTACCTTTCAATGAATTTCACTGAGCTGAAGCTTTGCCTTGGTGCGCTAGAGCTATTTCACCTTTCAAAATTTTATCCCGCGATGTTCTCACGAAGAACAACACATATGATAATCCTTTCAGGCGGATTAGGCTCGTGAAGCAGAAGTAACTCCATGAGGCTCTATTGCAGCCATTGTTCAGGCATTTAAGCATGTCGGAGAGCCAAAAATTGGCTTGCATAGCTGATTGAAGCCTTTAAGGCCCGCGAGAAAGTAGTATCCTCAACCTTTAATCTTTTAACTCTGCGCTACACATGGGTCAGTGCATCCATGCTGTTGTGCACCTTACCACAAAGTTTTAGTACCAAACCTCTCACATTTACTTCATTTCAACATGATAATTAAGTACCTATTAACAACATCAATTCAACAGAATTGCAGAATCTTAAAGATAGTTTTTCAGATGAAGTTCATGGCAATTATGAAGAGATCACCTCAACCATTCATCACAAACATACATAGCAAATTCCAATGAAAAAAATGCACATGTATTCAACACAAAATTATATACAAAATTCAAAAATAGATAAAGCAACACAATCAAAACAATATCACACTGACAACAGAAATTGACAAAATTCTGAACAACACACATCAGAACAAACTTTTCGTACATATGGTACACTTATTACCAATCTTTGGATCATTGAGCACTAGCTTCCTCATGAGTGGAGGATGCATCTCCAATCATATACTGCCCTTTTGGATTTGTCAGGGGTTGACTAGGCAATTTCCCTTCCTCCCTTCTGTTCAAAGCACTGTAAATTTGACCTAACTGGTCCTCAATCTTTTTAATGCTCTGTCCATGAGAATTAACAGTTTGTACCAGGTTCCCCAAATTTTGTATTGAAGCCAGCATCTGCTCTTCAAATGAAGAGGATCTGGGCTCTTGTGGGGGCATGGCCAACTGGTTAAACTGGGGGGCAGGTAGTAGAAAATTTTACCTTAGTGGGTACCCTTGGTTAAACTGGTGTTGTGGTCTGTAAGGAGCTACCACTTACTGCTGTTGGGGTTGAGGATATGAATCTTGTCTCCACCTCAGGTTTGGGTGGTTCCTCCAAGAATACCTAGCAGGCTACTGCCCAAAAGTTTGAGCAGCATTGGCATGCTCAATAACAAAATCAAGAAACTAGTTGGCAGATGGACAATCATGAATAGAATGTGTGAGAGATTGGCAGATATGCTTCCTCCACCTGTGCAACCATTCAGGGCTGCATCACATTCATTAATTTGTCAAATTTTAAGGAATAATTGTCCACCTTCTTCTCCAAATCACCTGACACCTTAACATCATATATTCCACCTCTAGGGGTGGCCTCTTTCACCATCTTAGCTGGGGTCTGGTTGTCATTGCGTGACATTGACTCTTGCTGCATGGAATTTTCTCCTATTATGTCAAACAGCTCTCAAGCTTCCTCAGCCGTCTTGTGGAGGTAGGTATAACCACAGGAAGCATCCACCATATCCCTACTCTTGTGTTTAATTCCTTGGTAGAATACTTGCAATAGTTTCCACATTGGAATTTGGTGGTGGGGGAATTGTTTTAACATCTCCTTAAATCTTTCCCAAGCTTCATAAAAATCCTCAGTTGAGCACTGAGTAAATGACAAAATACTTGTCCTCATCTGGCTAGTTTTGTTCATGGGAAAGAATTTAGCCAGGAAGTTGGTTTGAAGGTCACTCCATGACTGTATGTTGTTGGCTGGGAGCTTTGATAGCCATGTGTTGGCTTTGTCCTTTAGTGAGAAAGGAAAAAGCCTCAGTTTAGTAGCCTCAGGTCCCAAGCCAGCAATATTGAAGTATTATAAAGTGCCAAAAATTGGTCGATATGCTTGTAGGGATCTTCTTTACTAAGCCCATGAAACGAAGGCAGCATATTAATGGTGGAGGATTTAATTTCATAATTCCTCTCAACAGAGGAGAATTGAATATAGACGGGAGAGGTGTACTCCCCAGGTGCATTGTACTCCTTTAATGTTCTTTGCCTCTCAGCCATGATAACTGGTTCAATTTCAACAGCAGGGCCTTGTGTGGTGCGTCTAGGTCTAAGGATCCTTTCAACCTCTAGATTTGGAGGTTCTAACTCAAGGTAAGGACCTTCTACCATGCATATACTCACACCCACAGTAAGTAAAGAGAATGGTCACAAGCACAAAAATATATATTTTTTTAAATTCAAACATAAATTAACAACTACATAGATTTACACTAAACAAATAACAGAAAATTAAACATAAATGGACTGAGATTTAGGGGAAAAGAAATGCAAACAGAGCTGGCTACACTCCAGCTGCAACTCTAGCTTTTCCCATTCTTCTGCTGTCCATTTATGCAAAATTCTAAAAAATATCAGTAGTACTTTATTCTATATTAGGTACAGCTATAAAGAATTTAGAAGTCTCAGTTATAGTACAACTCAAGTCTACCAAAAAGATCAATGTCCCCGGCAGCGGCACCAAAAACTTCTCATTTCGAATGTGCTGATTTATTATGTGACGTTGGAAGAGAATTAAAATCAAAGTGAAAAAGAGGATAAAGATATGGTGAAAACAGTAATCCTAAAACATCCTAGACCTGTAAGATACAGGGCCTATTATAGCAAGTTTTGATAAGTAAGAGTTTGTCCCATAGAGAAATTGATCTAGAACCCAAAATGGGTTGTAATAGTAGGCCTCCAGATCTAGCTACAGATCTAAAAATCCTAAATAAAGGGAGTTGGGTGTCACAACTATACTAAATTAACCCTAATAAAAGAGAAATAAAGTGCAGCCCTATCCTAAAGAAAGGGTTAAGAAGAAGATGGTGATGGTGTGTTCCAAAATAAAATATAAAAAAATGGGAAGTAAGCAGGTTCAGGTAGAGTTAATGCAGTAATGTAACTCAGATTTAGACTGTCTCTATAGTGGTCCTTGCTGAGATGTTATTAATAACCTCAACAAGGTAGAAGAATCCAATTTAACCCATACCATTTGGGGTGCTCTTAGGGCTATACTCTGTCCACTCAAATGGTCACAGAGTATCCGATAGAGTCTGTCAAATCCTATTGATTAAACCAGAAATGCTAACCTAATCCAAAGGAGTGGACTGAACATTTCCCCAACCAATGGACCAGAACAAGCCATGAATATTATTGCAGACACTATGTAATGCCAGTGCTATAAGCTCCCCAGATCTGCGCACAGATCTGGCTGACATCCATAGGTATTCCAACCCATAATGTCCTAAGTGATTTGTCAAGGCCAACGGCTCACTGTGCCCATACAAAGGACCAGCAATAGGTTGAATAAGGATTTAGATTTAGCTGGTCATTACTACAAAAGGCCTACAATGACTCAGCCTCAAGCTAAGATTACTACAGAGAAATCAGATCTAACATCTGATATCGGTAAGTAAAATAGAGGGGAGCCAGTTCCTATACAAACCTCCTCACAAGGCTCTAGGAGCTCATGTGAAGAGGAGAAGAATCCTTCTCAGACATGTGGCTGGACACCACCTTAGGGTTATACTCTGTCCACTCAAATGGTCACAGGGTATCCTATTGCTCTGTCCATACCATAGAGATCTGAAAAAGAATATGTAAACTGCTATGGGCACCATGGAGTCCCAGGGCTACGAGCTCTCCAGATCTGGCTACAGATGTGGCTTGCTATCCATGGGTCTATTAAACCAAGGGAAATCATATGGTAAATAATGGATTTACTAGAAACTGAACGGGCTAGTCCCAAAGCATGGATCCTATAAACATCTAAGGAAATCATAAGATCTATAGACTCAATTAGTTATTAAAACAACAATCCATTGATAAAAGTAAAACTTATAATGAACAGTCTCAAGGTTGCAGCCTGTACACAACTGCTCATCCAAAAGATCCCAATGTATATAAAACCTATTACAAAACTAAAATAAAACTAAATCTAGCTACTTACAAAAGGATTAGCCAGCCAATGCTGGGCAAAGAGTGAAGAAAAATAAGAAAAAGCGATGATCAAACCCTAACCCTAGCCAACTGGAGCTCTCAGTCGACAGAGGATGAAGGAAAGATGAAAATACTAAACTCTAAGTATAGCTTATATACTCTGTCCATAAGGCCTTGGCTCAAAAGAGATTAACCCTAATTTTTTCCAACATACGTGGCACTGTTACAACCCTTCAATGCCTTGAGATGTGCACCTCTGAAATCATGCCTCGAGAAGTGTGCCCTAGCCTTAGGAAATTCCTAAAAGGTCCTTGAGTTAGGGTTGACAAGTGTAGAGCCCGAGCTTTGCGGGGCTTGCATCTGCATTAATTCACTCACGCAATGGCAGAGCCTTTGCGGAGAAGCATTTAGCTTAGGAGGATTGTTCACTCACGCGATAGATTCTCAGTTGATCGGGTAGCTGCTTTGTGTTACAATGCTATCACGGAGGAGATTTGGGAACGCCTAGATTTCTCACATAGTAGAGCTTCAGAAGTTCTCTCTCACTAGATACTCACACAGGTAGGCTCCTGCACTTGCGTAGTAACTGGTTAGGCTTTAGAGAGCGCGAGAGTTACGCGAGAAAAATTTTAAGCGTCCCTCTCTTTCAGGGTTTCAAGAGAACTCCCCAAGGTGACAAATTGTTCTTAATGCATATGGACTCACTATGTTCTGTGCGCAGCTTCTTTAAGGCTCGATCTCCATGAGAGCTTCGTGAGCACAAATTCTAAGGGTTTTAAGATGCTAGATCTTCGCGATGTCTTTACTGCTCTTCTCTTGACTGCGCATCCTATCTGCGCGAGGGCAGCTTTCACTACATCCTTTGCTCTACGAGGTGAGTCTTTTGATTCTCTGATGCATTGCATTTGTTGTTGTTGCAGCTTCCTCCATTCTCAGCTAACTTCTTTCTTCTGCTAGACTTTTGGTCAATGATGACCAGCAAATGAGTCACCATGGTGAGCACTACCAGGGTGTTCCATTAGGCTTTAGCTCACCTGTCATCTTTTCATGTTTTCTTTCTCTTCTTTGAACCAATAAGCAGGGATTTTGTATTTAGCTACACAGTATTTTACTAACTACAAAACACACTTAACAAATGATTATTAGTGAGCTTCAAGGTCCAGCAAAGGCTAGGTTAAGAGGTGAAAAGTGGTACTTTTCAGTGAATAACATATCTCGGCTAGGGCTTGTCGCAGAGCATCGACTTCTTCTCCTCCCTTCATTAGCTTTTAGACCGTGAGGTCCATAATCTGGCCGACGGTGTATCTTAGCTCACTGTCACTTACCTTGCAACTGTTGTTCTGACTTGTGTTTTGGGGAGCGAAGGGGTATTTTTCGCTCTCACTAATCATGTTTACTCGAGCACGACGCTAGGCTATCCACGGAAATGGCCTAACGTTATACTCAGGGTCTCTATGGGAGCCTCAAGTTGGTGGGTCACTGTAATTAATTTTTAATTTTCTAATGCCTGACATTTTAAATTTTTTTTTTTTTTTTTGTTTGTAAAACTGAGTATGCAGGTGAGAGTGTGTAAAAAATGATAAAGTATAGTGAAGGAAATAAAAAATTAAATAAAGCAAGGAAAATATAAAATCAAATTAATTAAACCAGGGCAACCTTACCAAAAAAGAGTCCCATCGTGATCGCCAGTCTGTTGGTACATGCTTTTTCTGGATTCCTTTCAGTCCCCGAAAAGAGTGCCCAATTCAGTCAGAGTGGACTCTGGCTAAGGGCGATGGAGTAATGAACTAAGAAATATTAAATTACTTAAATTAAAGAGGTGAATATTAAATGAGGAATACCTAGATGATGTGATTGCCAGCGACAAATGTTTATCAAAATTGCAACATGTCACTGATCATGCTTTAAGAAGAGCGAGGGCTTGCAGGTTCAACTCCTTTACTGAACCGTCAATCGGCCGACTCTAGCAGCTATGGGTTGCCTAAGATCTAACTAGTTTGGCCTTCTTACTTCTGCTAGGATTCTAACGAATCTAATCTCCTAATCCTACTGGGAGTCTAACTGATCTAGTCTCCTGATCCTACTAGGAGTTTAATTGGTCTAATCTCCTATTCCTACTAGGTGTTAATTAAACTAGTCTCCTAGTCCTACTAGGAGTTTAATTAAACTAGTCTCCTAATTCTACTAGGAGTCAAATTAAAAAAAGGAGTAGTGGCCCGTTATGCTAAGGAGGATCGGCCCCATTCTCGGGTACTCTTCATAAGCTCCCTTGGGTAAATCGAGTGGCTGGGTTTAAAATTTAGAGAGGTTAAGGAACCTAATTGGCTTTTTTTTTGTCCAAGTGCTTCCTCCTTAGATACTACTTCGAGAATCGAGACTAACGAGTTGGTGCTACTAGCTTGACTTCCTAGGATTCTCGGGGAAGAGTCTGCAATTCTAGAAGTCTAGAAGGCATCTCGACCCTTTTTGGAAGTCCCAGAGAGAACCTCGAATTTTCCCAAAGGGAGAAGCTTCGGAGTGAGAAAAATAGTAAATTGCTTTTTATGGCTAAGAGTAATTTTAAAAAGACCGACTTTGAATTGATGATTAAAAGCCTAGAAAATTGAAGATCTGAAATTTTAGAGATTAGGGATTAGGAATTAAGGACTAAAATCTAGAACTAGAATTAAGAACTAGAATGAAAATTAAGAACTGGGGTCAAAGTTCAAAATTAGAACCTTGAAGTTAAGAACTAGAAACTAGAATTAAGAACTAGAAACTAGGAATTAAGAACTAGAAACTAGAACCTAACAGATTACTTGAAGTCGGGCGCCGAACAGAGAATCTCAAAATCTTGATGCTTGGAAGAGAGGAACTCAAAAATTCGATTGCTGGATGTGTTAATTGGTGTAGTATGGAGGTCTATTTATAGGTGTACAGGTAATTACGCACCCTGTGGGAGGTGTGTAATTTGTCGGTCCGATCCAATTACGCGCCCAGGATAGGGCGTGTAATCCACTCTGAGTAGGTGACCGACTCAGTGAGTGACTGGTTGACTAGCTTAGCCGGGTTTCCAAGTTCAAGTCTGATTTGGGACTAATTGTGTGCCTTGTTTAGTGTGTGCAATCCAATTAACCGCCTGCATACAGGTGCTTAATAGGGGAATTTGGGCGGTCATGGGAATTAGAGACCAGATCTAATTGGGGACCAATTATGCATGGCTGGTGGAGCGCTCAATCAATTATGGGCACTGGTGAGGGCGCATAATAAGGTCTCAAGGCAGTCTTGGGAAAGTAGAGGACCGGTCCAAGTTGGACCAATTGCACGCTGGTGGTGGGGCGTGCAATTGATTACATACACTAGGTAGAGTGCAAAATCAAGTCCTAAGGTTGTCCACAGGAAGAATGAGCCTACTCCAAGTGGGACCAATTACATGCCATCTATGGGGTGTGTAATTGAATTACACACCTCTATGGGGGCACATAATTCGAGACTTTCCTGGGTTGAATCAGGTCCAAATGATAGAGCTATTGTTTCAGTCTATGCTTTGACCATATATTATTATTTCAGTATATAGTCCCTTGTGTTCAGGGTTTTAAGGTCATTAGAGAAGGTCAGTCCTTTCTCGGAGATCGTGGGCAAGGCCAAAGGTTGACCGAACAAGATTATATACTCTGAGAGGGAAAAATTAGGGTGTCTACAATTAGGTCACTAAGACTGACTGTTTCTTGGATTAGATGTTTATATTGGTCTAAGAACTGACTGGCTAGGTCATCGAACGTGTTAATCCTCAGGAGTGTTAAGCTTGCGAGCCAATCAAGAGCTTCTCCTTCTAGTGATCTTTGAATGTAATGGATGAGGAGCCCTTGATTGTCGCGTATAAGCTGGCAATTGTTGTAAAATAATGTCAGGTGGTGATTCGGGTTTCCCGTGCTATTGTATTTGTTGAATTTGGGTTGTTTATTGTCCGCTAGCATGTTAAACTCGAGATCCCGACAAAATTTATCAAACCTGAATGAGAATCTGGGGCATTCTTTTTTAGACATATAGTCATCTAGAACCTGAGTAAGGTCCTCCATTTTTATACCAGTATCGTTCTTTATGATTTGAGGGTGGATTCGACCTCGGTGAATATTACTGAAGAAGGTATGGGTATCCCGTCTGTGCAACATTGGATTTTTTATGATCCCATCACGACGAGGTACACTCGTGAAAAATTTAGAGTCGCCACCCGGAGATAAAATTTGAGCAAAAAAAACTAGGGTTACTATAGCTAAGCTTGGCACAACTAATAGATGTTCCATGCAAAGGTACAGTAAAATAGTGCATGGGAAGTTGCAAGGCTGCAGGGGGACCCACTTGTGCTTAGCACAACTAATAGTTGTGTCAAGCGATTTCTAGGGAGAAATGGCTTGGCACAAGTATTACTTGCACCAAGTATACAGTACTTTCTCGCGAAGTTCTCGCATGGTTCAAGGTAGGCCTCATGAGGTTCCCATGTTGCCCATTCTTGTGCTCAAGCTTCGGATCGCCGTAACTTTTGATGCGTAACTCGGATCGGGCGATTCTTGGCTTGTCGGAAATCTAGAGATTTCGACTTTTCAATAGTATATGATTCAATTGCAGTAGAAGATCTCAACTAGTTCTAGTGCACCACTCTTTGATCATTGCCTAGGAAAATCTAGGTATGGGTTCAGAACGGTTTCTAAAGGTTCGGGGAGGTTTGTAAGGGATCAGGGATGATTCCTAAGGGTTTGGGATGACTCCTAAGGTTTTAGGAAGGTTCCTAAGGTTACGATACCTACCATCAGAAGCTCGAAAGTGCACCTCTCTCGAAGTGTGCTTCGATCGGGCCTTGGGCCAAATTTGGGTGTTTACAGATACCCCTCTTTGATATTCGATCACTAATGATTGAATGCCAAAGACAATAGACATCCAAAGAGACACAGGGCATTACTGACAAGTCTATTGTATTCAAAAAGAACATTAAACATCAGGTGAGTAAATGATGAGAAAATGAAAGCCTTGTATGTCAGGAAAATTGTCCGTTTCTCAAGGTCATCGGTCCCCAAGCGCTTAGCGACATTACTAGGCATAACCGAGATGGAGCGAGCTGTGAAAGCCCAATATGCTGAGAAAAATATTTGCTTCTCGAGATGATTGAAGATGTTCGATATTCAAGTTTCATTTTAAATCCAACAGCTCTGTGAGTAAGGGGTGATCGACTCATACTTAAAGATAGGCGCAAAGCAAACACGCAAAGGTCCACAATTTGTGTTCAACCCTATGAGGCATTGACTGCCCCATTTGACTGATCATGGGTGCCCCTACATGAAGCAGAGTTCAAGGTCTTTGGGCGAACCCAACGATCCAAAAATTGATATAGAATGACTACCCGAGCGGAGCGAATAGATGTCGCAACACTTTTTGGGAGTACGTGCTACTTTTTGTTATTATTTTATGTAGAATTTTTGTTATTTTATGCAGAGATTTTTCTGATTTTATGTGGATTTTTATATGAGATTTTTGTGATTTTATGTGGATTTTTATATGGAATTTTATGTTATGATTTTATGTGAATTTTTTTTTTGGAATTTTATGATTTTATGCGAATTTTATTGGATATTTATGTTATGATTTTATGTGAATTTTTTGGATTTTTATGTTATGATTTTATGTGATTTTTTTGGATTTTTATGTTATGATTTTATGTGATTTTTTTGGACTTTTAGGTTAGAATTTTATGTATGATCGGTATTCTTTGAGTATGCTCATCGATCTCAATCCATTTATTCTAGCACAGCTTCCCAGGTAGATCGAATGATGATCGACGTGCCATTTGGGGAGGTGTGTACCTACAGAACAACAAAACAAAAGAAATGGGGTCAGGCCAAGTGTGTACAAACCACACCTAGCCACAACCCAGCCCGAAAGTAGCCTTGCGCATGTATTACTTGCGCCAGGCCAAATGGGGGCCAAAATACACTTGGCACATGCAATACATGCACCAAGCAAAACCTGGGGATGATTTTAAACCCCCCGAGCCCGAGCCAAAAGAGGGTTATTTCAAATTTTTCTCTCCCTCCATCTCCAAACCAAAATAGGTTCCTTCCTAGGGTTCCCTTGGATCGATTCCAAGCGTGCTTCATTGCCGGTGTTCGCTCGCGCCGATTAAACACCCGCTCTACGCCGGATCAAGGACCTAATTTTTTTTTTAAGTAATTACTTTACACTTATTCTTTTTTTATTTTTCTTGAAATCTTTTGGAATGTGTTTATGAATCTTGCTTTCTTAGATGATAAATGTGTTATTTCTCTTGTATGCATGATTATTGATGATGGGTTTGATGTTTATTCCATGAATGATGCCCTATTTTTGCATTTTTTATGGGTTTAATTAGGACATATATCCATTTTTTCTTTTTGTTTTTCTTTTTGCACATAAGGAAAGAAATTTTTGTATATATAATTTTTATTTTTATTTTTGCACATAAAGAAAGGATTTTTTTGTATATATAATTTATGTTTTTATTTTTGCACATAAAGAAAGGAATTTTTTTTTATATATATATAATTTTTGTTTTTATTTTTGCACATAAAGAAAGAATTTTTTTTTGCTTTTAATTTTATAAAAAGGAAGGGAAAATTTATTATTATTATTTTGGTTATATTTTTTTGAAAAAAAGGAGAGGGGATTAGCATACTTACCTCCCCTTGACCTGTAGCACAGTGGTTTCTCATCATTTGATCCCACCTGATATGATTGCTCGTATTTGCCCTAGAATGTCGAGCAAAGACGAATACGTGCAGGAGGAAGAAAAAGAAGAGGGGTCAAAAATGGCCTATGGTCTTCGGGGAGAACAATTCTTTGTGGTGGATCGCCCTGCTGGCTCTTGGTACGAAATGCAGGGCGAGGCCGCCCATATGTCGGCCTCCTCCATCAGCAGCATATTCATATCTCCAATTTCAGTATCGCCGATAAGGTAAAGGGATAAATTCAATTTTTTTTTTCTTGTGTGATCTTGCCGTATTTCCGTGATCTGACGCCTCTTTTACCTTGGTGCAAGACTTGCCCCATATTGTGTTTCGAGGTGGTTGGTTGGACTTTCAGTAATTTTATCGCTACCTCCCATCGATCGTGAAGTTCATGGTTGGACAGGCCGGCTTTGGAGAGTTCCTTTCATGCCCCGCCATGCAAGCTGACGTGGCCTATCTGAGGGCCCTTATTGAGCATTTTCGTCCGGAAACCATGACCATTCACATGGCCATAGCCGAGATGATGCTGACTCCAATAGATTGGGCCATGATTACGGGGATCCGGATAAGGGGGGTTCCGGTGGCCAACCTTGCAATGCCAGATCGGGATGAGCTCATTCGATTGGCCTATCCCCCCTGCATAAGTCTGCATGGTACGGGGGTCAAAATGTCCTGGTTGTCCGATCTTTGTGAGATGAATGAGTTGGTAGATCTGGGGCAGCCAAAAGTGGACATTCTTATTGGGCCCAAGTGCGCTGTTATGTTAGCCCTCGTGGGACCAGTGCCTTGCTTCTATATCCCTCGTGGTGAAGTGGTCTGACGCTTTTTGGGCAGGTGTGTTATTCACTAAAAAGTATCACTTTTCACCTCTTAACCTAGCCTATGCTACACCTTGAAGCTGACTAATAACTTTTGTTTAAGTGTATTTTGTAGTTAGTAATAAATTATGGAGCTTAACATAAAGTCCATACTTTTGATGCCAAGAAGAGAGAGAAGTCAAGCCAAGAATGACAGCTGAGCCAGAGATTGATGCAACACCATGGTGACTATTTTACATGTCATAATGGACCAAGAAAGTCTAGCAGATTAAAGAAGCATAGATGTGAGTTGAGAGAGCTGAAACAGCAGCAGCTGCATAGCAGCAGAAGAACAAATGAGATATCTCGCACAGTTGAGGTGCTGCCTCGCGTGGCTAAAGTTGTAGCAAAGCTCCCTCACACAGATGTTACATATAGCACAATAAAGCTCGCGAAGAAGTCATGCCGCTCAGTGAAGGGATTATCACAGAGCAATCTCTCGCGCAGCAGTCGCGCACTTCAGCTGTAATAAACACTTAAAGAACTCATGGAGCTCTCATGCACTAGCCTTCAGAAATCTACCTCGTGAAGTTCTCACAAGGATCAAGCCTTATATCAACCTCGCGCACTATCTCACGAGGCCAATCTTCAAAAAGAACAATAGCTAACTCGCGAGGTTCTCGGGTGGCTATGAAGGAGAGAGAGCTCTAGAAGTTCTCTCGCACAGCTCTCACGCACCTAGAAGTTTAACCCTATACCGAGCGAGATGTAAAGGCATCTGCACAAGTACCTCGCGATAGGAGATTCTGAAGCTCTACTGCACAAGCAAGCTAAGCACTGCAAACTCTTTTGTGCAGTAGTGCGAAGTCTACCTACGCAAGTGAACAAACCTTCCAAGAAAACTTTTACCTCGCGAGGACTTTGCAAGCTGCACGAAGGAACTGAAGAAGTAAAAAAGCAACTGCGCGACAAGCTTAAATCCTTTTACACGAGAAAGTGACATTTAAAGCCAAATGTTACCTGGTGAGTACTCTACAAGCCACATGAGAGAATTCATGATCAGAAGCTAACCTCATGAAGCTCGGGCTCTCTACTTCTCAGTCTTAACTCAAGGACCTTTTGGGGATTTCCCCTAGTCTAGGGCACACATCTTGAGTCACTAATCTCGAGGCACATATTTCAAAGTATCCAAGGGTTATAATAGTGCCACATCTACTAAAAAAATTAGGGTTTACTCTTCTCTAAACTAATGCATTAGGACTGAGTATATAAGTTGTGTTTGTAATTTAGAATTATCATCTCTCCTTCAACCTCTATAGGCTATGAGCTCGAGCAGGCTAAGGTTAGGGTCTGATCACCTCTTTTTCTCATTTTTCTTCTCTCTTAGCCTAGCACTTGCTGTCTAAATCTTTTTGTAAGCAGTTAGGTGTAGTTTTATTTACTTTTGTAATGGATCATGTAATCTTTGGGATCTTTGGTTGAGTAGTTGTGCACAAAGCTACAGCCTTGAGAAATTGCATTATAGGTAATGTTGATCAATGGAATTTACACTTTAAATATTCATTCAATTTGCTATTTTTCTATTTGCCCGTAGTTTTGTTTAGGCTATAGCATGCATTTAGGATTTGGGCTGATTGAAAGGCCCATGGAAGCTTGAGCTTGTAGCCCTAGGACCATGGTGGCAACAGTAGTTTATACGTTCCTTTTCAGACCTCTGTGGTGAGGATAACCTCTGTGGATAGCCTATGAACATTTAAGTGGATAGACTATAGCCCTAGGGTGATTCTAAGTCCAGATCTAAGAAAGTTTCTTCTCCTTTGCACTTGAGCTTGTAGCCTGGTGAGAGGTTGTTGCAGGAACTTGCTCCCCTCTGTGTTAGTTGACTAATATCATACAATAGATCTGACTTTTTCTGTAGTGATTACAGACTTGAGGACTGAGTCATTGCATGCCTTTAGTATTAATGATCAACTGCATTTAAAGTCCCTTTTGGGTTGGAATTCCTATGAATGCCTGCCAGATCGATAACAGATCTGGGGAGCTTATAGCCTAGTAAACATAGTGTCTGCAATAGTTTTAATATTCTGATTTGATCAGTTGGGTGGAGGACATCTATTGGATAATATGTGACCATTCGAGTGGATAGATTATAGCCTTAAGATCAATCTACTCCATTTGATCAGATTGGTTTTCTGATTTTCTTCTTGTGCTTTTATCTTTCCTATTGGATAGTCTGTGACCATTAAAGTGGACAGGTTATAGCCTTAAGGGACCAGGTTGAATCATGAGAGTGAGTTGGATTCTTCTTCCTTGCTGAGGTTTTTGATAGCACTTCAGCAAGGATTCCTACAGAAGCATATCTAGATCTGAGTTACAAAACTGATATGAATTTGGCCTAGTAGTTTACTTCCCACCATTTTGTCTTTATTTCAACACACCACCACCACTTTCTTTATAACCGTTTCTTTAGGATAGGACTGCATTTTATTTCTTTTCTTTTAGTAGGTAATTTAGTGTAGTTGTGACACCCAACTCCCTTTCTTTAGGATTGCCAGATATGGAGGCCTACTATTATAGCCCATTTTGGGTTCTAGGTCAATTTCTCTGTGGGACAAATTCTTACTTATCAAAACTTGCTACAATAGCCCTGTATCTTACAGGTTGTGTGTATCTTAGGTTGCTGTTTTCATAGTAATTTCACTCCACTCTTGCATTCTAATTTTATCATCTCATCACTTAAATAACATCAACACCTAGACATGAAATGGCACCAACAAGTTTTTAGCGCCGCTGTCAGGGATATTGATCTTTTTAGTAGACCTGAATTGTACTATATTTTAGTTTAGAAAATTCTTTGTAGCTCTGCCTTAAGTAGAATAAAAAGTACTATTGATTTTTTATGGAATTTTTGCATAATTGGACAACAACAATAGGGAAAAGCTAGAGCTACAACTGGAGTTTAGCTAGCTTTGTTTGCACCTCTTTTACCCTAAGACTCAGTCCCTTGATGTCAAATTCCCTGTCATTAGTTTAGTGTAAATTTGTTTAGTTGATAATTCAGTTTGAAATTTTTTTTTGGTGTGCTGTAAGCATTTTCTTTACCTGCTGAATTTGTGTGTATGCTTGGAAGAAGGTCCCTTAATCCTGAGTTGGAACCTCCAAATCCTGAGGACCAAGAAACGCCACACAAGACCCTACTATTGAAATTGAGCCAGCTGTCATGACTGAGAGGCAAAGAACCCTGAAGGAATACAATACACCTAGGGATTACACACCTCCCTTTTGCATACAATTTCCTTCAGTTGAGGGAAAATATGAAATCAAGTCCTCCACCATTAACATGTTGTCATCTTTTCATGGGCTCAGTAAGGAAGATCCTTATAAGTACATTTACCAAATTTTGGCACTTTGCACCACTTTCAATATAGCTAGTTTGGGACCTGAAGCCACCAAACTTAGGCTTTTTCCTTTTTTCCTAAAAGACAAAGCCAGCACCTTGCTCTCTAAGCTCCCAGCCAATAGCATTCAAACATGGAGTGACCTCCAAAGCCAATTTCTGGCTAAATTCTTTCCCATGAATAAAACCAGCCAGATGAGGACAAATATTATTTCATTTAGTCAATCCTCAACTGAGGATTTTTATGAGGCATGGGAGAGATTTCAGGAGATGTTAAAATAATGCTCCCATCATCAAATTCTACAGTGGCAACTAGTGCAAGTATTTTACTAAGGAATTAATCTCAAGAGTAGGGATATAGTGGATGCCTCATGTGGTGGTAGTTACCTGCACAAGACAGCTAATGAGGCTTGAGAGCTATTTGACATTATAGGAGAAAATTCCATACAGCAGGAGTCACTGTCTCGCAATGACAGTCAGACCCCAACTAAATTGGTGAAAGAGTCCACCCCTAGAGGTGGAATGTTTGAAGTTAAGGTGCAAAGTGATTTGGAAAGGAAGGTGGACAATCTGAGTTTAAAGTTTGATAAATTAATGAATGTGATGCAGCCTAGGATGGTTGAACAAGTGGAGGAGGCATGTTTGATATGCCAATCTCCTATACATTTACTCCAAGATTATCCATCAGCCAACCAATTCTCTGATTTTGTAATGGAGCATGCCAATGCTGCCCAAGCATATGGGCAGCAACTTGCTGGGTACACATGGAGAAACCACCCAAATTTGAGGTGGAGACAAGATACATACCCTCAGCCCTAGTAGTAGTAGTTGGCAGCTCCATACAGGCCTCAGCACCAATTTAACTAAGGATACCCACCAAGATAGAAATTTTAGTTGCCTGCTCCACAACCCAATCAGTTGGTCTTGCCCCCACAACAACCCAGATCCTCTTCCTTTGAAGAGCAAATGCTGACATGTATGCAGAATTTGGGGAACTTCGTCCAAACTGTGAACTCTCATGGGCAAAGCATTAAAAAAATAGAGGACCAGTTGGGTCAAATTTGCAATGCTTTGAACAATAAACAGGAGGGAAGGTTGCCTAGTCAGCCCTTGGCCAACCCTAAAGGGCATTATATGATTGGAGAAGCAATCTCTACCCATGAAGAGGCTAATGCAATTACTACCCTAAGGAGTGGCAAGGTGATTGATAATTTAGTAGGCAGGACAACTAAGGAGGTCATGGAGAGTGATAATGAAAGAAATGAAAGTGGTGAAGAACCAAAAAAGTCAACTCCTATTATGGATCAAGAAGGGCAAAATAAAGGGGCTGATGTTGAGTCCCAACAACAAATAATAAATAAAGAAAAGAAAAAAATAAAAATTTAACTATGATGTGGTTAGGCATGCAGCTGTGGCACTAGCAGTCCCACAACTACCATTTCCACATGCATTAGCTGACCCCTCCCCTTTTGATAAGGGGAATTCTCAGATGGAGGAGATGATGGAGACCTTCAAGTAGGTCAAAATCAATTTGCCCTTGGTTGATGCCATAAAACAGGAATCTACCTATGCCAAGTTCTTAAAGGTCCTCTGCACACAAAAGAGGAAAGCAAGGGTGCAACTGTCCAAAAAGGTTTTTACTGTTAAACTGGTTGAATCAATTATGTCCATTGCCACACCTGAGAAATTATAGGACCCAGGGGTACCTACTATCCCTTGCATAATTAGAAATCAGACCATTGGAAGAGCCCTCTTGGACTTAGGAGCCAGTGTGAACCTGCTCCCATATTCTGGGTATGAGGAATTAGGTTTGGGAGAGCTAAAATCCACATCTGTTGTGCTCCAACTGGCTGATAGGTCTGAGAGGAGACCTGTGGGTGTGGTGAAGGATGTTTTGGTGGGGGTGGACAAGTTCTACTATCCTACTTATTTCCTTATTTTGGACATGGACCCATGCAAAAGTAAAGCCTCAATTCCTGTCATCCTTGGAAGGCCATTCTTGGCCACTGTAAATGCTTGCATACAATGCAAGTCAGGGGTGATGGAGGTGACCTTTGGGAACATAAAGGCCCAATTAAATGTGTACAATGCTACTAGGGAACCTCAACTAGACATTGAGAACTGTTGTGCAATAGATGTACTAGGTGGCCTTGAGGAAGAAGAATTATCCAATCTACTGGATTGGGATAATGTTGCTGATGATGACCTGGAAAATATTTGAAGTATGATTGAGGAGGCCAAAGTTCTCATGACAGAAGACAACATCAAAATAGAGTTTTCTGTGGGCCTAGTGCAGCATTCCAACGGGAAGCCTACATTGTTGTCCCTTCCTCATACCACTAAGGCACCTTTGTTGCCTTCCATTGAAAGTTCCCCTAAGCTAGAGCTAAAATAGCTCCCAGCCACATTAAAATATGCCTTCTTAGGCAAAAACAACAAGCTTCCAATGATTATCTCCACGTCTCTCACTAGTGAGCAGGAGGAGGAACTTTTGAGTGTTTTCAAG
This sequence comes from Chloranthus sessilifolius, assembly GCA_021018995.1. Lineage (NCBI taxonomy): Eukaryota > Viridiplantae > Streptophyta > Magnoliopsida > Chloranthales > Chloranthaceae > Chloranthus > Chloranthus sessilifolius. Next base: position 59,272,017 of record CM037594.1, read on the forward strand.
AAGCATAAAAAGGCAATGGATGATTTCTCAGTTTATGGGGACAGCTTTAGCCAGTGATTGAGTCACCTTGAGCTGGTTTTACAAAGACGTGAGGAGACCAGTTTGGTTTTTAGCTGGGAAAAGAGTCACTTCATAGTGACACAAGGAATTATATTAGGCCATGTGGTCTCTCACAAAGGAATAGAGATTGACAAGTCTAAAGTGGACTTGATTTCACACCTGCCCCCCACCTTGAACTGTCAAACAAATCAGATCATTTTTGGGACATGTTGGATTTTACAGGAGGTTCATTAAGGACTTCAGTAAAATTGGTAGGCCATTTAACTTCTCTGTTGAGTGCCTTGAGGCCTTTGAGGTCTTAAAAAAGTGCCTTATCACTGCTCCTGTAATTCAGGCCCCAGATTACTCACTCCCCTTTGAGCTGATGTGTGATGCATCAAACTTGATCATATGTGCTATCTTAGGATAGAGAAAAGATAAGCTGCCTGCAGTGATTTATTATGTTAGTTGAAGCTCAGCTCAATTGCACCATCACTGATAAGGAGCTGCTTGCTGTGGCGTTTGTTGTGGACAAGTTTAGAACCTACTTGCTAGGGTCTAAAATTATTACTTTTACTGATCAATCAGCCCTTAAATACCTATTGGCTAAGAAGGATGTCAAACCAAGGTTGATCAGATGGATCCTCCTATTGCAGGAGTTTGATCTTGAGATCAAGAATAAAAAGGGAGTTGAGAATGTGGTGGCTTACCACCTCTATAGAATTATTTTAGAAGAATGTGCAGCAGCTCCTGTTAATGAGTTGGTCCCTGATGAGCAGCTATTTTTCATGTAGTCTAGAGAGCCCTGATTTGCACACATTGTCAATTTTTTTACTATTGGTAGGATCCCTCCTCATTGGTCCAAGATGGACAAAGACTTATTTTTCTCTCAGGTCAAACATTTTTTGTTGTAGGATCCGTACCTTTACAAGCATTGTGCAGACCAGGTTGTTTGGAGATGTGTGCCTGAAAGTGAGTTCCACAGTATTCTTTTAATGTGCCATGACCAAGCATATGGAGGTCACTTTAGTGGTAAAAAGACTACAACAAAAGTGGTGCAATGTGGCTTTTATTGGCATTCTTTGTTCCGAGATGCAAACATACATTGCAAGGCCTACGAGAGATGTCAAAGGTTGGGGGTCATTTCCAAGAAAGATTCAATGCCATTGCAGCCCATCCTTGTGGTAGAACTTTTTGACATTTGGGGCATTGATTTTATGGGCTCCTTTCCTCCTTCTATGGGTTTCAACTTCATACTTGTGGCAGTGGACTATGTGTCCAAATGGGTGGAAGCCATTGCCACAAGGACCAATGACCATACAGTCGTCCTTAAATTTTTTAAGGACAATATCTTCTCAAGATTTGGCACCCCTAGAGCTATCATTAGTGATGGGGGGAGTCATTTCTGTAACAGACCTTTTGAGAACCTACTCAAAAAGTATGTTGTTACTCACAGGCAAAAATTTCTAATAGGGAGATCAAACATATCTTGGAGAAGACTGTTAGGACTGATAGAAAGGATTGGGCACAAAAGCTGAATGATGCTTTGCGGTCTTATAGGACAACCTATACCCTTATTGGCATGTCCCCATTTAGGTTGGTTTATGGTAAGGCTTGTCACCTTCTAGTAGAGTTAGAGCGCAAAGCCTATTGGGGTATCAAAACACTAAACTTTGATCTAACTACTGTTGGTTCTCATAGGAAATTGCAAATGGCAGAGCTTGATGAGCTGAGGCTAGAAGCCTATTCAAATGTCAGAATATACAAGGAGAAATCAAAGGCATTCTTTGATAAGAAGCTAATGAGAAAGGACTTCAATGCTGGTACTAAGGTTTGGCTTTTCAACTCCAAACTAAAAATTTTTCCAGGGAAGCTAAAATCCAGATGGGATTGACCTTACACTGTCATTCATGCCTCCCCATCTGGTGCTGTGGAGATCATGGATCCTATGACTCGGAAGATCACTAAAGTGAATGGTCAAAGGCCAAAAATTTGTGTAGAACATGTAGTGGAGCCTCCTTAGACCGTGCACCTACATGAACCTCCCACTACTCAGTGATCCATAGCTTTGTAAAATATGAACCATATTTGTTGGCAATGTTATCTTGTTTTATGTTGCTTAGTAATCTATCAATTACTGCTTTTATGGTGATGATGATTAACTTGTTTATTTAATTTTGTTATGTTCTGTTTTGAGTACATGTGCATACTTGTGATCTGAATTTGATGTCCATGTCTATTGCTGATGGTTGAGGTACTCTCATTATAACTGTCATAAATTTGGTCTGAAAGACTATCTTTAGATTTCTACATTTTTTGATGTATAGATGTTGATAATGGGCACACAATGATAATGATGAAATTGGAGTACATGTGAAGGATTTGGTGCTAATGCACAATGGATAGGTGCATAACAGTTTGGATGCATTGGCCAATGTGCAGCATTGAGATAATGGGTTAAAATTTTGTTTTCTCGCGAGGCCAAATGGCAGGAATTACAACCTCGTGAGCCACTTGTAGCTTTCTTGCAAAGTTATGATGCAAATTTTGTATCGCGTGAGAGCTTCGCGAGCACAAGGCACCTCCTGAAGCCTGATAGCGAGCCTCGCGAGGCTCTAGCTTGGCAGTAATATGGAACTCTGTGAAGAATAGAATTCACAGATTTTCTACCTCGCGAGGTGCCTGAGACTCACATTTTAAGCCTCGCGAGGCCTTGCGACTCTAGCTGTGCGAGGGATGCAAGACTGCCTTGCTCGCTCAGGCCTAGATTCAGCCCCATGAATGACTTCGCGAAGCACATAGAGCCTATATCTCGCACACCTTAGCTTTAAATCAGCCCCGTGAACACCTCGCGAGGCTCTGTTCTTCTTTGCAACAACACTTCTCGCGAGGTTGGATGTTTAGTGCGCGAGAAATCTACTCTGCGAGAACCTAGATATAGCCACGCGAGGCACGGGATCAGCCCTATAAACCCAGTGATTTCTCCATTCTTGCCATTCTATCTCTCTTTGACCTAGCCTCCACTGAGAAAAACCAAACTTCCCTCTCCCTTCTTTCTTCCCTACAGCCTAATCCACTCCACCTTATACAATTTCCTCCTACCATTTTACTCCCCATCACCACCTGGTCACTTGGAGCTAGGTTTGGGGGGATACGAACCATTGTGTAACATTTGAAGTGAAACCCTAGCTGCAAGTTGGTAATATCTCTTGCTCTCTCTCTCTCCGATGCTTTATTTGAATAGTAATTTAGAGTTAAGAGGGGAAGATTTTGTGTGCAATACCATCCATGAAGTGTGCATTGCATAATCTAAGAGTTGCAAGCCCCAATTTGTAGAAGTTGAGTAGCCATAGCCACGGGTTCAAAGTTATTTGATACATTGACTGCCATGCTCAACCCTCCACACACTGCCACCCCTAGGGCAACTTGTAAGTCAGTGAGGATTGCAGAGGCCTCCACAGTGGAGACCGCTGAGGTGCCTACCTAGGTGGTTGAGCCCCAAATAGAGCAACCAACTGAGAAGAAGTCTGCCCCAGTAAAGAAGGGAAAGGGTGTGGCCTCTAATGCCCAAGGTGTTAAGAAGAAAGCTGCCCTAAAGAAGAGGGCCAAAGAGCACCAACCGGCTAAAAGCCCTAAAAAATCTAAGAAGAAAAAGAAAAAGGGCAAGGAAGTGGCCCAAGAGGCCCCTGAGGTTGTAGCTGGAGAGGAGGAGGATACTGAATACCTTAGAACCCCCTATGAGTGGGTGGCTGCCATTAACTTGGAGGCTGAAACAATTTTTGACAAAGTTTATTTTGAGGAGCTACCAAAGACATCAACCTCCATTGCATACCTGACCAAGGCAAATCTACTGCCCTTGTTGAGGCCCCTACTTAGACTAGTGCAGTTGTTCTATCAGAATATCAGAGTAAAGACTGGAGATGATGGGAATCCAACATTGCTGGTGGTGATTGATAAATTTGAAATGTTCTTCAATCAAGCTATAATAGAAGAAATACTTGGGATATCAGCCAAGTATAGCCTTGAGAGTGGCTTGGGTCCCCCTTTAATAGCCACCATCCCAGAGATAGCCAAGGAGCTTACTGGAGGGGTCATAGCCTCAGGAGTCTCAATCAGGAAGAGGGATCTGCACCCAAACCTCAGATTATGGATGGGGTATTGAGGAAGAATGTGTATTGCTCTGGCCATGAGCAGGAGAGGAGGTCTCCCATTACGGATGCACTCTACTCATTCAACATGGATCACTACCTAGATGCTGCCAAGTTGATCTTTGAGGGCATGATTGATATTCACGAAAAGGTGAAGACCAAGAAGAAATCCCACTCACTTCCCTACTGGAGGCTCATTATAGCCTTGTTGAAGTTGGAGGGGTACCAGTTTCAAATGGATGAGGGGACCATCACCTTGGCCCCCAAAAAATGTAGAAAGAAACAATGGGGGATTAGTGGCACTCTCATTGAGAAGAAGAAGAAGAAGGCAGATCTGTTAGCTACAGCAGCCCCTACAAGTCCAAAAGCAGCTTCCATTGTTGCCTCTATAGCTGCCAGCTCTGCTACCCTCTCTCTGACAGCCCATTGAAGTGTGCCAGCCAGCACCACTTCCACCTCTACAGCCATTACCTCACCAGCCACCCTTCACCTTCCATGTCAGCCACTACTCCCTCAACCCCAGCCTCACAACCTCCTATAGTCCCATTACCCTCACCCGAGCCAATCCTATCAACTACCATAGCCACCATACCTACTGACACCTTAATTGTACCCCCACCGATCACATCAGCCACACCAAGCCCATCCATCCATACCACATTTGATGAGACCAGACCAGTACCTGTGATACCCATCTATATCTCCTAATCCATTCCAATTCTTGAAACCCCAACTGTCTCAGACTCAACCATTGACCTACCACTACCCTCAACAGCCCAAGCCTCTGAACCTGAGCCTCCCATCATTGAAACTCCACATAGCTTTCCAGCTACTCCCTCTCAGCCCATTGCAACCTCCACACCTTTTGAACTTGTTACCTTTGAGCCTTTAGGCCAATCTATCCCATTTTCCCCTCGCCATGACCATGGCCCATTTTTCGGAGAGAGGTACTTAGCTATGATGTCCTCTATGATAGGGGACATCAACTATGAGTACACCCCTCTCCCAGACTCACCTCACCCTCCCCATATCACCCACCCCTTTGAACCTACACCTATTTCTCCACCAAGCACCACCTTCCACCATGCACCCACTTCCCCATTCCAACCAATCCCAACCATTCCCCCCACACCCCCTGTTATCCCAGATATCCTACCCTAATTCCTCAACCTATTACTCTCCCTTCACTCCCACGTGGTGGCCAATACCCACACACAAACATCCATAGAGGCCAACCTACAAGCCCTGACCTCTACCCTCCAAAACTAGGCCTCAATCCAAACCACCTTACAATCCATCCAAGCCACCTTGTCCCTTTTAACACCCACATCACAACAGCCACCTATCCCTCTAACCACCCATTTACCTACTCCACCCCTTCTCCCCAATCCCCAACCCTAGTTGTAACCACACCTACACCCATTGAACATGTTCCCATTAGCCCTCCATCTACATTTACCAATGCCTCCACAAAAACTGACCTGAAACTTAGACCTGAACCTGAACCTATCCCTATCTTATTGCCCATTATTCCCCTACCTTGAATCCCACATGCTGTTACAACCTCTGATGCTGCAACAGATGTGGAGGACTTAATACCCATCTCCTTAACACCAACCCAAATAGAACACCAACCTGAGCCTGAATTGGCATTTCCTCAGCCCATTCCCTCTACTTTCCTCCCAACCATGCCATCACCCATCTCCTCTCCCTTCCTGGCTGGCCCTTCTTCAAGTGATGAGCAGCCCATCCTACCTGCCTCATCCTTTTTTATACCTCCATACTCCACTCTCCTCCATGCCATACAACAAAACCCATACCAAAGAAAGGATGTCATTAAAGGCATGGCTACCATCAGAACTTCCATCAGGCACCCTATGAAGAGAGGATAAGTCGAATGGAGTTGGATCACAGAGTTCAACTACTGGGTTTATCAAAGGGATGGGGTAGAATTTTGATCCAGTATGAAGCTGAAAAGCATACTGCAGTAACGAAGAAGATGAGAGCAGATGGCCTAGAAAAAAGATTAGATGTCTCCAAAGATGTCGCAAAGGCCACCAGGGAACTCTATGAAACTATAACTCTACTTTCTGAAAAGAAGGCAGAAATCCTTGAAAGGAGACTTGTTGAACTAACTGGCACAGCTCCTCCACAAGCAACTGAGCCTGCCCCTCCTACTAGTGCTACTGCTACTACTAAAGAAAAAGGAAAAGGACCTTAAGTCAAGACTGAGCTAGCAGATAATTAGGATGTCTAGATATGCACCTAGTTCGTTAGGATGTCTTTGCATTATTTTTGTGTAGTTCTTTTCCCTTACATTGTACAAATTTTTGTGTATAAATGAAAAAAAAAATTCTAATATTTTGTTTGGTTCACTTTCTATCTTTATTTCTGTTAGTTTCTTTTTAGTTGTTGGTGTGTGCCTTCTTTAATGCTTTTACTTACTTTCTTTTGTGTCTGATTTTGTGTATAATCCCTGCTGCACATGCCCCTTCATCTTTGAAACAGTGAGGACATTCCTCCTCATAGATTTGGGGGTGTGGCCAGGATTGCCAATGATGTAGTCAACCCAAGTGCAGCAGACTCAAGTGAGTAAGATAGATATAGGGCTGTGATCACCCAAGAAACTCTGAAAAAGAGGAAATGTAAACAATTTTGCAGACCTTTAGGAATTAAAAACTTTAAGTTTTAGCATCTCCATGAGGTGAACACCAAGAAAACTCACTTGTGTTAGTACTTAGTAAACCATTAAAGAGAGAAGAAGGTAAGAGCATGCCTAAGAGTTCAATGAAGACCATACCTAGTGAGATTTAGGCCTACAAATTTATTTTTTCTTTGAGGAGTGTCTTAGGCAACTCTTTCTGCTCTAAGGACTAGTTGAGTCAATGTCCTCACTAGAACTTAGGCATTTCCAAGTTAAGACAGCTGACAGTATCCATGATATTTAGGAAAGGATCAAGGCCTTCTCTTGGACAGTTTGAGCTTTAAAATTCCAAACCTAGTAAACTACCCTTGTGCATATACCTTTTGAGCCTTAATTTCTAATTTTTCTTCAAAATATAAATGAATATTTCTACCTAAACCTATGAACCTGATTCAAACCTACCCCCACTCTGAGAATTCAGAAGGTAAAAGAGGAGTTGAAGATGGATTAGCTAAGGTCAACATTGGGTGAATGGTGAAGAAACACAAAAGGAGGATAGGTGTGTAACAGCTGGAAAGAGGGTGGCATTTCAAAAAAATAAAAAGAAAAGAAAAATTTATCCAAAAGAAAAAAAAAATAAAGAAAATGGAAAGGAAGAGAGAGAAATCAAGAGGAAATTTCATTGGAAAGAGTAAAAATAAGAGGAGAAGCTGGTCACTTCAAGTCTGAAAAATGTCTAAGAAGATGAAATGTGTTGAACTAAAGAAGGTGAAGTCATGAATCACCTCCTTCACCTGCTGATTTCTCAATTTTGCATCATTTTCATCCTTCCAATCTTTACAGCCTACACCCATAAGCCACGTTATGACCCAGTCATAAGACCTTCTGATCCTAAGTTGAATGAGCTGTTATGTGGAGATGAGGAGTTATCCAATCTATGGTGAGGAATAGCCAATGATGCCAGAATTTAGTAGCTTTGCCTATGCTTATGCTTACAGACCCATTTGGGGGCTGTAACTGCTCTTGAACTTGTGAGAAAATGAGAACCCTCAAAGTTCTTTGTGAGACACTGCCCTGGTAAGCATTGGGTCTGTTATTGAATGTATTGGGCATTGCCTAAAACCTAATTTTTGAATTGATGATGAGCTCAGTACTGACAGACATGTGTTGTTTCTCTTATTGTAAGCTAATTGAAATTATGTGTATGCATGCAAAAGTTTCAATGATTAAATGTCTGTGCATATCATGTGTTTAAATTCCTCACATATTGAGTCAAAGCTGAACTGACGCTCTGTGTATAGATAGCTTACTTGACAATGTTACACTTTTATTAACTGCTTCATTGAGAAGTTTGTGGGTACCTTCACTAAAAACCCTCAGGAGACTTCACTCCTCCACTAGGGATCACCTAGGGGTTTAAAAGGCTTGATGCATAAGCTAAATGTATCCGTGCACCCTATGAAAGTGGCATTTGCATTCTTAGAGTAGCTGTTTAAATTTTACTTTACTCTGGGACTAGCAAATATTAGGTTTGGGGGAGTGTTATTCACTAAAAAGTACCACTTTTCACCTCTTAACCTAGCCTGTGCTACACCTTAAAGCTGACTAATAACTTTTTTTTAAGTGAATTTTGTGGTTATTAATAAATTGTGCAGCTTAACACAAAGTCCATAATTTTGATGCCAAGAAGAGAGAGAATTCAAGCCAAGAATGGCAGTTGAGCCAGAGATTGATGGAACACCATGGTGACTATTTTGCATGTCATAATGGACCAAGAAAGTTTAGTAGATGAAAGAAGCATAGATGTGAGTGGAGAGAGATAAAACAGCAACAGCTACATAGCAGTAGAAGAATAAATGACTTATCTCGCACAGTTGAGGTGCTGCCTCATGTGGCTAATGCTGCAGCAAAGCTCCCTCGCGCAAATGTTACATATAGCACAATAGAGCTCATGAAGAAGTCGCACAGCTCAGTGAAGGGATTATCACAAAGCAATCTCTCGTGCAACAGTCTCACACAGCTGCAATCAACACTTAAAGAACTCGCAGACCTCTCGCGCACTAAGTCTTCAAAAATCTAGTCCGCAAAGTTCTCGCGAGGATCAGGCTTATATCAACCTCCTGCACTGTCTCATGATGCCAATTTTCACAAAGAACAATAACTAACTCGCGTGGTTCTCGCGTGGCTATGAAGGAGAGAGAGCTCCAGAAGTTCTCTCGCACAGCTCTCACGTGCCTAGAAGCTTAACCCTGTACCAAGCGAGATGTAAAGGTATCTGCGCGAGTACCTCGCAACAGGAGATTCTGAAGCTCTACTATGCGAGTAAGCTGAGCACTACAAACTCTTTTGTGTGATAGTGCGAAGTCCACCTGCGTGAGTGAATAAACCTTCCAAGATAATTCTTACCTCGTGAGGACTCTGCAAGCTGTGCGAAGGAACTGAAGCAGTAAAAAAGTAACTGCACGACAAGCTTGAATCTTTCTATGCGAGAAAGCAACATTTAAAGCCAAATGTTACCTTGCGAGTACTCTGCAAGCCACATGAAAGAATTAATATTCAGAATCCAACCTCGTGAAGCTCGGGCTCTCCACTTCTCAGTCTTAACTCAAGGACCTTCTAGGGATTTCCTCAGGTCTAGGGCACAAATCCCAAGGCACTAATCTCAAGGCACACATTCCAAAGCATCTTAGAGTTGTAATAGTGCCACATTTGTTTGAAAAATTAGGGTTTACTCTTCTCTGAACCAATGCATTAGGACTGAGTATATAAGCTGTATTTGTAACTTAGAATTATCATCTCTCCATCAACCTCTGTAGACTATGAGCTCGAGCAAGCTAAGGTTAGGGTTTGATCACCTCTTTTTCTCAATTTCCTTCTCTCTTAGCCCAACACTTGCTGGCTAATTCTTTTTTTAAGCACTTAGGTGTAGTTTTATTTAGTTTTGTAATGGGTCCTGTAATCTTTGGTTGAGCAGTTGTGCACAAGGCTGCTGCCTTGAGAAATTGCATTGTAGGTAATGTTGATAAATGGAATTTTCACCTTAAATATTCGTTCAATCTGTTATTTTCCTATTTTCCCATAGTTTTATTTAGGCTATAACATGCATTTAGGATTTAGGTTGATTCAAAGGCCCATGGAAGCTTAAGCTTGTAGCCCTGGGACCATGGTGGTAGATGCAGTTTATATGTTCCTTCTCAGAGCTCTGTGGTGTGGATTACCTCTGTGGATAGCCTGTGACCATTTAAATGGATAGACTATAGCCCTAGGGTAATTCCAAGTCCATATCTGAGAAGGATTCTCCTCCTCTGTACTTGAGCTTGTAGCCTGGTGAGAGGTTGTTGCAGAAACTTGCTCCCCTCTGTGTTACTTGACCAATATCGGATATTAGATATGACTTTTTCTATAGTGATTGCAGACTTGAGGGCTGAGTCATTACAGGCCTTTAGTAGCAATGATCAACTGCATTTAAAGTCCCTTATGGGTTGGAATTCCTATGAATGCTTGCCATATCTATAACAGATCTGGGGAGCTTGTAGCCTGATAAACATAGTGTCTACAATATTTTTAATGTTCTGATTCGATCAATTGGGTGGAGGACATCTATTGGATAATCTGTGACCATTCGAGTGGACAGGTTATAGCCTTAAGATCAATCTACTCCATTTGATCAAATTGGTTTTCTGATTTTCTTCTTGTGCTTTAATCCTCTCTATTAGATAGTCTGTTATAGCCTTAACAGACCAAGTTGAATCACAAGAGTGAGTTGGATTCTTCTTCCTTGCTAAGGTTTTTTATAGCACTTCAGCAAGGATTCCTGCAGAAGCAGATCTAGATCTGAGTTACAAAACTGATATGAAGTTGGCCTAGTAGTTTACTTCCCACCATTTTATCTTTATTTCAACACACCACCACCACTTTCTTCATAAACCTTTCTTAGGATAGGACTGCACTTTATTTCTTTTTTTTAGTAGGTAATTTAGTGTAGTTGTGACACCCAACTCCCTTTCTTTAGGATTGCCAGATTTGTAGCCAGATCTAGAGGCCTACTATTATAGCCCATTTTGGGTTCTTGATCAATTTCTCTATACGACAAACTTTTACTTATCAAAACTTACTACAATAGCCTTGTATCTTGCAGGCTATGTGTATCTTAGGTTGTTATTTTCATAATCATTTCACTCCACTCTTGCATTCTAATTGATCATCTCATCACTTAAATAACATCAGCACCTAGACATGAAATGACACCAACAAGGTGCCCCATGCTTCCACAGGGAGATATGTCGGAGTTGAAGCTTTGGCTGACCGATGAAGAGCTGGTATGGAGAATTCCTTGGTTAGATAGGACCTTCCCAGTGGTTCGCTCTAGGGACCATCAGGGCATCACCCTCCTTGGATTGATTTTCAATACCTTCTACTTCCCATTTTAGGTGATGCATTAGGTGATGCATTAGTTCGGCTGCTCTCAGCAGGTTTCTTGCGAGACGAAACCCCCTTTATGTGATTTAATCTTTTCTCGAGGGTCCTCGGGGGACATGATTCAAATCTCTGTTCTCTAAGAGATGCCTCAGTCAACGCTTACGTGCGGCTTGGAGCAGGGGAGTTTAGTTATGAGTACGAGGCCTGGCTGTTATCCGAGCAGCCTACTGTTGACCATTTGGATCAGGCAGAGAGCAATGATGTGGGAGGGCCTTGGCCGAAGAAGGAGTCAGCGCTTCGAGCCCGTATTGAGCTGCTAGTGAACAAGAAATACATTATGCATGAACATTCAGAAAAACAAAAGGTTAGAGCAGAAATGGCAGAGGCTAGAGCTGATGTAGCCGAGTGTGTGGTCCTCCGTCTAGGAGGAGCATTGAATGATGCTCTTTGTGCTACCGACGCATCCTAGAAGTGGTATAGGAGCCTTCACGGATGTTGGATGATCGAGCGATACATACAGGAGGATGCCCTACGTGCAGAGATTTGTGCCTTGAAGCACGAGCTGGTTCGTTGACTCCATCCTGCACATATCTTTTTGCACATATCAGACTTAAAGAAAGGGGCGTAAGAAACCCCTATTCAGATACATATTTTTTGGTATACGTAATATCTTTACGTTTTTTTATTATTTTTCTGGACTTTTGTAAAAAAGAAAGAAAGAATCTAGATTGAAGCTAGACATCACACATTATCTTTTAGGATGTGGTGTCAGCCAGATATAGACTTGTAATCAAAAAAAGAAAATCTATCTTTTTACAAGGATTTTATCTTCTCTATTTTGTTTTCATAAAATGATAAATTAGGGGTTTGTGTCAGCTATTCTTGTAGTGCACGCAGTGTGGGTGTGAAAATGGGAAAGAAAAATGTATTATCTTTTACAAAAGTGGCTTTTCCGGTCATCGAGCCAATCATCTCAGAGTGGGGTGTGCACAGTGTTGGGAGGAGAAGATCATTAACTCTTTTTGTGGTTTTTTTTTATTTTTTTCATTTTTTTCAGTTTGATGCCTTAATTATCGGGGGGATGACGGGTCCTCTTTTGATCATGGTCGAACCCCTCTTTCACGTGATTAGACTCGAGTGAGGTTAGCAATTTTTACCAAGGCCGAAACATCCATCCCTTTAGATCGAATCGACCTTCTCTCCTTACCCTGGATCATACGTTTAACGATGCAATCTAGAAGACACACTTTGTCAGGACTCGATTGGAGCTAACATGAGCGGCTCGATAGGAAATCGGGTAATGTGAGAGGGGGACAAAGGGGATTTTTTTTATTTTCAACATTCTTACTCACAATGTCCAAGGTGGGTTTTTGTCATGCCCATTGTTTCCTTCTTTTTACACGTAGCGCCCTCTCGGGGTTTCACTACATCCATGGGTTTGCATTTTTACCTCAGGTGCCCTTTTAGGATTTCACCTGGTTTGCACAAACTCGCTGTTTTTACCCATAGCTCCCATTCGGGTTTATACCACGTCCTTTTGCTTTGAACTTGTATATTCTTATTTCATTTTATTTTTGTTTTTTCCAAATGCCACGACATGGATGTCAATTCCATCATAGCCGGCTGGATGGAATTCATTTGATCGTCTCACAACTTGACTCGTGTTGACTCAACGAATATTGTGACTGCTCGTGGACCTTAAAGAGGGCTTTATTCAGGGATGTTTCTTGGCCATGGGTAAGGTTAGGATTTTTGAAGGTATTCTAGGTTTAAAAGGTTTCCTTCATTGGGTTCCAGCTGCCTTAATAAACTTCTTACTTGGGGGAATTTTGACTGTACATGCCCCACTTTTCCTTTTCTTTTAGGAGTGGTTATGAAGGAAAGGCTCATGGCTCAAAGGTGTAGCAAAGGATATAATTGTTAAGGGATACTTTTTGGCTACTTGGCTTTGAAATGATGGCCTCTTTTACTGGGTCCTTAAGTAGTCATGCAACCATCTTTTCAATACTTACCTTGCCTAAGAAACCTAGGAGTAGAATCGTCGGACGTATCTAGTGTTGATGGGCTCAGGAAAGTGATCTCCATACATGGTGGTGAGGCAGATGGCATACCCCGGGAGCACCTCTCGAATGACTTAAGGTCCTTCCCAATTAGGCTTGAATTTTCCTCTCGGATTGGCATGGAGGGATGGGAAGAACTTCTTGAGTACCATGTCTCCTACCTTTAGATCTTGATCGCGAACACGTTTGTTGTAAGCGCGTGCGATTCGCCTTTGGTACACTTGGGTATGACACAAGGCAAGGAGCCTTTTCTCATCCAGCAAGTTCAGCTGCTCAAAGTGAGATCGCTCTCTTAGCTTTAGATAGGCCTGATTCCATGAGGATGCGGAGTGAAGGTACTTCAACCTCTACTGGTAAGATAGCCTCAGTTCCATACACAAGGGAGAATGGTGTTGCCCCTATAGTAGTATGGATCGACGTTTGTAGGCGCATAATATAAACGGCAACATCTCACTCCAATCTCGATAGGTGATGGCCATTTTCTCGATGATGCGGATGACAGTTTTGTTAGCATCTTCTACGGCTCCATTGGTTTGTGATCGATAAGGTGATGAGTGGTGGTGCTTAATTTTATACTACTCGTAGAAGGCCCTGATGCACTTATTCGCAAAGTTAGTGCCATTATCCATGATGATGTCCTTGGGTATGCCAAACCGGCAAACTATGTTGCTTTTGATGAACTTCTCAACGTGACCGGCCGTGATGTTGGTGTAAGACGCGGCCTCTACCCATTCGATGAAGTATTCGATAGCAAGAAGGATGGATTGATGCCCTTTTGAAGCTTTCAGATTAACCTTTCCAATGACGTCGCGACCCCAGGTGGCTAATGGCCAAGGAGTGGTCATGCTGTGCAGATCTATAGCTAAAGAGTGTATTAGACTGGAGTGCTCTTGACATTTGTAGCATTTCTGAACGTGTCTATAGCAATCAGATTCCATAGTTGTCCAAAAGTATCCTTGTCGTATGATTTTCTTAGCGAGCATATGACCATTGACGTGAGCACCGCATACTCTCTTGTGGATCTCCTTCATGATGTTGACTACTTCATCCTATGTAAGGCATTTGAGCAAAATGTTGTTGAAAGATTATTTATAAAGGCAATCACCACAGATGACGTAGCCTGCCGCTAGATGTTGAATGGTCCGTCAGTCCGTCTTAGATGTATCCTCAGGGAAAGTACGAGTCTTAAGGAAATTCTTGATATCCGAGAACAAAGGTAGCTCGTTATCTGACTTTGTAGGTTTCTCAATCTACCGGTAGAAGGCTGGCTCATTCCTCTCTTCGATGATGATTGGCTTCATCGCGACACAATAGGCGATCTTTATCATTGATGCCAAAGTTGCTAACGCGTCGGCGAAGTGATTCCTTATTCGTGGGACATAGGAGAATGTGACATCCTCGAAGCATGCTATCGGATCTTCCAGGTGCTCATGGTAGGGGATCAATTTATCATCCTTCATCTTCCAATCTCCATTCATTTAGCATATGATTAGCTGCAAATCTCCAACTACCCTGAGGTGAGTGACTTTCAGGTCTAGTGTTGCCTGTAGTCCTGCTGCACAGGCCTCATATTCAGCCATGTTATTTGTGCATGGGAAGTTGAGCTTGATAAAAACTGGTACGTGCGACCCTTTCGGCAAAATCAGAATAGTGCCAACTCCCTAGCCATCGGCATTCATTGCCCCATCAAAATGCATTACCCAGGACTCCTCTGCTTCTTCTGTATTGTCCTCCGTCATGAATAGGATGTCCTCATCAGGGAATTCGGTTCTCAAAGGCTCATAGTCTGGCAATAGATTGTCGGTAAGATGATCGGCGAGTGCTTGCCCTTTGATCGACTTCTGGGTGACATAGGTGATATCAAATTCTGATAAGAGAAGCTGTCAGTGTGTAGTTCACCCAATAAGAGTTGGCTTTTCAAACAGGTACTTCAACGGATCCATGTGTGCTAAAAGTAGAATGGCCTGAGATAGCAAGTAGTGGCGAAGCCTCTGTGTAGCCCATACGAGAGTCAGGCATGCTTTATCCAGATGAGAATAGCGAGTCTCATAGTCAGTAAATTTCTTGCTCAGATAGTAGATGGCTTGTTCCCTTCTTCCTGTCTCATCATGCTGCCCTAGGACACATCCCATCGAGACCTCCATCATGGAGAGATACATTAACAGTAGTCTTCCCGGCTCAGGGTAGATTAAAACCGACAGGTTGAGAAGATAGCCCTTGATCTTATCGAAAGCGTCCTGACACTCATCGTTCCATTCAACGGGAGAGTCCTTTCTTAGTAACTTGAAGATCAGCAACAAATAAGAGTCAGTTGTGCAATGAACCGACTGATATACTGTATCCTACCCATGAACCCTTTGACCTTTTCTTAGTAGATGGTGGTGGCATTTCTGTGATAGTTTTCACTTTGAATTGGTCGACCTCGATACCTCTTCTGCTAACAATGAAGCCCAATAGTTTCCCTGACATAGCGCCGAATGCACATTTCTGAGGATTTAGCCGCAACCTATATTTTCTCAGCCTCTTAAACAACTTTTAGAGATTTATCAAATGATCACTTCTCTCTGGTGACTTGGCGATCATGTCATCGACGTATACCTCAATTTCTCGATGCATCATGTCGTGAAATAGTGCAGTCATAGCTCTATGGTACGTCACCCCAGCATTCTTTAGCCCAAATGGCATGACTTTAAAGTAAAAAGTGTCCTAAGGAGTGATAAACATTGTCTTCTCTCAGTCTGCTTCTACCATATTGATTTGATTGTATCCTGAGAATCTATCCATGAATGAAAGCATCCTGTGCTTAGTAGTGTTATCGACCAAGATGTCGATGTATGGTAATGAGAAATCGTCCTTCAGGCTTGCCTTGTTCAAGTTTCAGAAATTACACATGTGGACCTTCCCATCTTTCTTCGGCACTGCAACAATATTGGCTAGCCACTGGGGGTATTTATAGACCATGAGGAATCCTGCATCATATTTCTTGATGACCTCATCCTTGACTTTCAGCATCCACTCAGGTCGAAGTCATCTAAACTTCTACTTGACCGGCTTGATAGCAGGGTAGAGTGGCAACTCATGCTCGACCAAATTGGTGTCCAAACTAGGCATGTCCTCGTATGACCATGCAGAGACGTCTTGATATGACTAAAGAAAATCAATTATGTTTTTTCTTTCCTCAGGAGACAATGATGTTTCGATCTTGGTAATTCTTGGAATCTCCTCAGTACCTAGATTGACATCCTTGATTTCTTCAACAATAGGGGTAGGGTCGTGCTCAAAGTCAGTAAACGATTCAAGGAGTTCCTTGGGAAGCTCCTTAGTAGGGATCTCCTCATCCAGACTCGTGACTCCTACCACTTCCTGTATTTCTACAGGAAAGGGGTCGACTTCACGTGGGACGGGATTTTCGATTAAGGCATCTTTTTCTTTGATTTTATTCAGAATTTAAAAGACAATATTTTTGGATTTTATATTTTTTCTATGTTTTTGGGATTTTTGTTTTCTTCAAAAATGGGCTCTTGGCAAAGCGAGTCCCTATATATATATATGGTATTGCCTGCCAAGGGCTCATCTCGCTTTTTAGAGGTTGTTTTTTTAGGAAATCGGTGCTAAATTTTAGGCCATCTATCGCTTTCAGAGTTTCAAGCATAGACGCCCAATTATGTACCTACGATGTGACTCCTTTACCCTTTTGGATGGAGGAGGCTGCTTGATGGGATTCTTTAGAGTCAGCCTCCATCATGCCGATCATGGATTCGTCTGAGATTCTGTCCTCAAACATCAACATAGTCCTGTGATGGTTTACCATAGGGAGAGATTGTGCAGGTATGGAACTTCATTCCTCAAAGAGAGAAAATGCAGCCAGGTCTATTTCCAGGCTGGGAGGGATAATCTGGGGATTGGTGGGGTGAACAGGTGTTGCGGGTTTACATGGGGTTAATTGAGTTACCCCATTCCGATCGATTTTCACAACCCCAGCGCTCAAAAATGAATCTCTGATGTGAGCCCTGGGACAGGGCTTCTCCTCTAGGTTTATCCCCCTGACTCTTGCGGCTTCCATGGCACGGGCTCTCTCCCTAGCCTCTCAAACTTCTTCTATGGGCTTGTAACCTAGCCCAAATCTGACCTGCTGGCCTCCCTTGGCCTTGGCCGTTTCTCTCCTGCCTTGCCGTCGGGGCCCTAGTCCTTTACCCTTTTGATAGCCTCATTTCTAGAGCATGCCCACTGCCGTTACCATTCCACCTCCGATTCTTAAAGTGATGCTTTCTGAGGGATCTGGGACTACAGCCGATACCTCGTATTCAAAACTATGGAGGTCCGTATCTTTAGCATGTGTGGCACATCCAACACTTTTGGGTTCTCAATACTATGGGTGGCCTTTTCCTTCTCATCGTGTCCTTCACCTATGATGGTGATAATTTTTTGCCCGAACACAAACTTAAGCTTCCGGTGCAGCGTTGATGGTATTGCTCCAACTTTGTGTAACTATGGGCGCCCTAGTAAAAAATTAAAAGAGAACTTGATATCCGTTAGTTGAAATAGTATGGAGGTCATTGGTCCAATCACCAGCTCAAGGTCAACTTCTCCCATTATCTCGCTTCTCGTGTTATCAAAATCTCTGGCACTAGTTCTTGAAGGTCTCAACATGCACAAATCTACTCTAATCTTCATAATTGTTCTCAAGGGGCATACATTCAGAGCAGACCCGTTATCAATTATTACCAAGGGGATTATCATGTTTCCAGATTCCACGGCGATATTGAGGGATTTTAAGTGACTATTTCCTTCCTTCGATAAATCAGCGTTTGAAAATGAAATGGCATTTGGAGCCATCACCTGTCCAATTATCTACGACTTCATCTGGACTTACCTGAAGAGATACATGTGTGTTCTTTAACGCCCACCATTAAGGCTTGAAAATAAAGTGGGGACGTCATCAATAAGTCTCAGACTGTGATATGAGTTGGCATTCTTCTCAACTGAGTTTCCAGTATGTATTCTCTGCTCATTTTCTCGAACGGGTTCACTGCACTATCTTTCTTTCCCTATGGTTAGGCTAGTGCTGCTACTAGTGTTTCTGGTTGCTTAGAGATTTTCTCAGATCTGGTGACAAAGTCAATTGCCCCTTCCTTACTATTGTCGGCATTGATGTCTGTCTGCTCGTAATTGAGCGGAACCTGATGAGGATTGTTGGTTGGTCCCAAGATCTAAAATGGAGTGGTTGCCGGTATCTGGTGCGCTTGTACTGATGGCTTAGGAAGGGTAGGTGATACTTGGCTAATATCCGATAGGGATGGGTGGGTGGAGAAAATGGGCCAACTGGGGTGGCGAGGTTTGTGGATGATTGCACTAAGCGTAATGGGGTAGGGGTGGACCATTGATAATCGATAGGTGGTGGTGAGATATGGGGGACATGATGGGCTATTGGGTAATTAATGGGGGTGGCAGTGTACGGTTGAAAAGTATTAATTTGTACATAATTGACAGGAGTGAATAATGGGAAATAAGCCCTAAGATCTAAGGGTTCAATTTGGGGTGCAGGGTTGGGGAAATAATTCGATAATTTCAAGGGTTCAATCACCCCAATACTTCTTTCTTCTTGATCTCTTTGCCTTGGTGCTACAAAACTTACTCGGTCATTGATGTAATCCGACAGATCAAATTCAAATTCCTCATCATCCTCTTCAATCATACTGACAATGGGTCTCGGACCTGCCCCACCGGGAGGGTGTGGGGGCAGCGGTGCTTGATGTATGTTCGTGTGGTGGTTCCTATATTGCATGCTTTAATGGAAAGTAGCGATCGGTTGGGTGACCCGGACCCTGATGAAAATTACAGTGAGTGTTGGGGTCATATTTCCTCGGGATGAGATTTAGAGGAGGTCATGGCTGGAGGGCTGTGACTAATTCCTTCTCTATTAATAAAGTCAAAAGTACATTCAGTGATTGCCCTAAGGGTGTAAAAACTCGATCATAGAGGGCCCTTCTTTGCTCTAGAGTCATCTGTGCTCCCTGTCCATTCTCGATTCTTTGCATCAGCTCGCTTCTGACTGGAGCTGGCTGGGCAGCTTTGAATTGGAACGGGATTATATTAGTGTTGTATTAGGTGTTTGAAATATTCTGAATATTGGCTCCTCCTCTTTTCTCATTTCTCTTCTTAGAAAATCTTCTGACCCCACTGGCTCCACCAGGTACGTTCTTACTCAGACGACCTTCCCTGATAGCATCCTCGCAATGATAGGCATTTCATACCAAATCAGCAAAGTTGAACTGTTTTTGGTAAATGAGGAAGTCTGAGATCACTAACAAAGTATTTTTTGAAATCATCTCAATTTGTTCGTCATCAGGTATTCTATTTCACCGTAGCTTCCTGCCTCCAACGCCTCTAAGTAATCACCGGGTTTCATTATGGTTCGCTCAATCAAAGCAAGTCTCGATTTCAGAGGTTTAATGTCTATATTGTAGACATATTACTCTTGGAACAAGTGAGTCAAATCTTTCCACGTATTTATCATAGACGGTTCTAGGGACATGAACCACCTCAAGGCAAGACCAGTTAAACTTTTTTGAAATACCTTTATCAGTAGTCTTTCATCTCTCCCATACTGGCACATGTCCCAACAATAAGACTTGAGGTGTGCAATGGGATTGCCAGTTCCATTGTATTTAAAAAAAGCCGACATTTTAAATTTCAGGGGTAGGGGGACCTCAATAAATAAACACAAATCTGAGAAGTCTGTGGCATGGATTTTGGCTCTGCCCATCTTCAACAGTTATTTCTGGATTTTGTCTAGCTGCTCTTTCAACTGCTCTGACTCCTTAGATAGGGGGGTTACCATTTCAGCAATCGATCGAGATTCACTCTGTGCTACCAGGGGGTTGGTTATTATGGGAGGAGGATTAATGTTAGCCAATGCCCTGGCATAAGCCCCACTGTTCCTGATCTGGTCCTCTTCATACTGTTGGTCTGCATAGGGTGTAGTGAGGGTAAGATTCTCTTGTTGTTGTTGCATGGACTGAATGGCGATCGGATGAGACCATTGAATGTGAGGGAAATTTTATAGAGTGATGGGATGAGTGGAAGTTAGATTTTGGGGTGGTGCCTGATGGGGCCATTGGGTATGGGAAAAAGCTTGAAGATGGCTTTGGGGTGTAGGGGCATGAGTAAATTGGGGTTGATGCAAGGCATGGGCTTGAAGTGGATATAAGGGTTGTGGGTGAGTGAAATTTTGGAGGAATTATTAAGGGTATGGGTGCGAGGCTCCAAGGTTTAGGCCTTGTTGGGCTTGGGTATAAGGTAAAGAGCTCTGATGGGTTTGGGCCATAAAGCCTTGGGGAGTTTGGGTCATGAAGCCTTGGTGGGTCTGGCCCATTGGGCTTGGGTGGGTTTGGCTCATTGGGCCTTGATGAGTCTGATTCAGTGGGCCTTAATGGGTTTGGCCCATTGGGCCTTGGGATATATGGGTCATGGGCCCCTGATGGGTCTGGGTGATGGGGGTTTGGGCCATTGAGCCTTGGAGGGTTTGGGTAATGGGGGTTTGGATGGTATGGATGATGGGGATCATGGGGGAATGAGGCATGGAGGCTTGATACTGTATGGGAGTGTATGAAAAATTTAGACTTGGGCTGAGGCTTGATACTGTATGAAAAATTTAGAGTAACCACCATTGAAGAGTAGATCTCAAGAGGTTCTCGAGTGGATAACTATCTTCAGAAGGCAACTCGTGAGATTGAATAGCTTCAGGCATTTCAGCTCGACAGAACCTCGAGAGGTTCTCGACAGGTTGATTTGAAGCATATTTCAGCTAGGCAACTCGGCAGGTTCAATTCATAACTACTCGAGTGGATAAAATGTGCTCTTTAAAATGCTCGAGGTCATAAAACATAGCACTTTAAGTGCTCGAGAGGTTCAATAGAGCTGGGTTCTTGAGCTGTTCGAGGGCTTTAAAAGCTTGAAAGTGGTCCACTCGAGATCTACTCGAGTTACATTTCTGAAGCTGTTGTAGGTGTGTGAACTGCTCGACTGCTTTAAGGCTACAACTCTCCATCATTGCAGTTGCTCGAGTGGTTGGTTGAAGAGCTGCTCAAGTGATTCAAACTCTAGGCCTGCATATGCTTGAGTGCTTTAAGACAGCACCTCTAAGGTTCAGCATTTGCAGCTGCTCGATAGCTTTAATGGCTGGTTTTAGTGCTGCAACTCCTACTTTAAATCTTTAGGTTTCCAATTGCTTAAATGTATTAAGGCAGCAACAACAACAGATGCTTGAGGTTGGAGGGATTTAGAGCTTTGAACAATAGCGCAAGAGGCTTACATGCTGCTGAAGACAAGTGGATTGTAGCCGCACTCAGCAGCAGCTCAACAGGCTGCTGGCTTCAGATCTTCATCAATTGAACTGCTCAACAACATATATCTACTGATCTTCAGCAGTAACCACCTCTTGATGTAAGATGACTGGATGTGATGGAAATTCAGTGTGATTTGAGTGTTAAAATTGATTGCATGACTGCTTTGATTCCTCTGAACTTGAATGAATAGGGTGTGGAATGAAACTTTATTTGTTGATACATGACTCACCGCTATTTGCACTATGCTTAACTGATTTATTGTGAAGTTTGTGGGTATCATCGCTGAAAACCCTCAGGAGACTTCACTCCTCCACTAGGGATCACCTAGGGGTTTACAAGGCTTGATGCATAAGCTAAATGCATTCGTTCTCCCTATGAAAGTGGCATTTACTATTTAAAATAACTATTTTAATTTTTCCTTTGCTCGAGGACAAGTAAAGATTAGCTTTGGGGGTGTGTTAGTCACTGAAATATACCACTTTTCACCTCCTAACCTGACCTTTAATAGACCCTTGAGCTGGTTAATAATGAGTTTTTAAGTGTATTTGTATAGATGACAAGAAGATATAGCTTAATGCAGCAATCCATAATTTTAGAGCCATAAAGAAGGAATTTTGAGTTAAGTTGTGAAGCTGATGGATTTATAGAGAGTGCACCATGGTGATTCACACCATGGCAGTCATTTAGCAGGCTTTGGGGTCCTAGAAGTCCTAGTGAGAGAGGGGTGAAGCCCAAGCTTAGTGAACTAATACTGCACTAAACAACTCAGCACATCATGAGTGCAGTTATGCAATAGCTTGAGAGGAACAACAACCAACCAGCATACCAGCAGTTCAAGCATTTTATAGGAGCAACAGTGCAACAGTTTAAGTGGAGCACAATAGCTACAACACTACACTTCCTTGCACCTTGAGCATAGTGGAATTACAACAAAGAGCAGCTCAAGCACTTTATGCATGAATGCAGTTATATTTGTTGCATTCCACTTGTAGAGCAGCTGAATGGAAGCATACCTGAAGAGTAGCATGCAGCTGCACCAACCTGTCAAGTACTTCTTGCTGAAATCCCAACCTCACTGGTAGTAGCTGAAGCCATTACACCACTTGAGCACTTCTTGCTGAAGCAATCTAGCCCCACGAGCTTAAATGCTGGGAAATAAGGCTGTCGAGCAGTTTACAACCTTGCTACACCACCCTCATGAGCTGGAATGCTTGTAGATTGAAGTCCTTGAGCAGTTTATAGAGCTGATTCATCCACTCGAACTGTGGACATGAAGCTAACCATCAATCCAATCGAGTTGCTGCTACAAACCAACAACCAATCAAGCAACTGCTATTGCTGAAGAATTGAACCTACAACCTATAGACCTATAGACTTGAACTACTCAAGCAGTTGTTGAAGCATGAGCAGCCTCTCGAGTTGCTGCACCAAGCCTCTCGAGTACTTAATTGAAGAAAGCAGCTGTCAACCACTTGCATGCACTTGAAATCCATCCTCTCAAGTAGTTGCTATTGCTCTACACCAACCACTCGAGCTAGAATGCCTAGAGATTGAAGTCCTTGAGCAGTTCACTGCTGTGATTTATCCACTCGACCAGTTCAATGTTATGAAGCCTTTAATGAAATCGAGCAGTTCAACTCAGCCACTCGAGCTGAATGCATGTGGATTAATCCACTCGAGCAGTTTAAAGCTCCTGTAATGCAGTCAAGCAATTCAAAGGTCAGCTGATTCATCCTATCGAGCACTTAAAAGGTTGTCTTTTATCATGTCGAGGCCAGTTATCAATGGCCTGCGCCCGCCCCATTTCAACTACCACCATACACCACAACCCCCATCGATTACCCTTTAAGACACCAGGCCCCCAATCCAACACCCGCACCCATCAGTTATCAATGGCCTGTGCCCACCCCATCACCCCCAGTTCAGTCACCGGCAAACTCCACCACCCCGGTCAATTACCTAACGGCCCATCAAACCCCCCATCTCTCGCCAGCACCCACCAACTATCAATGGCCTACTTTTACCTCCTTCCCTCCCATGCCACCACCGTCAAGCTTTGCCACCCCCATTTAGCCCAATCTTTCCACCCAACCCACTACCACTGAGGTGAATCAAGTATTGCCCACACCACCTGGGCTGACAGTACAAGTGCCTCAAGTACCGGCAGCCATACCTTTTCAGCTCTCGGGACCCACATATGATCCTCATCAGGTCCCGCTAAGCTACGAACATACAGATGCCAATGCCAGTAGCAACAGTAGAGAAGGGGCAGTAGATTTTGTTACGAGATCAGGGAGGATATCAAAGAAGCTAGAAGCACCAGCTACAGCACAGGCCCAACCCGAAGGAAAGAAAGATAGCGCGGTGAACCCCTTCGAGAAGATGAGTCGATAACATATACTGGAGACTCAGCTGAGAAGAATGCCTGCCCATATCACTGTATGGGATCTGTTGATGACGTCCCCACTCCATTTCTAAGTATTAATGGGGGCATTAAAAAATGCGCATGTATCACTCCAAGTTAGCCCAGATGAAGTTAGGCAGATAATTGGTCAAGTGATGGCTCCAAATGCCATTTCATTTTCTGATGCCGATTTACCTGAGGAAGGAGGTAGTCACTCAAAATCTTTGAATATAACCGTTGAGTTCAGAAATATGATTATCCCCTTGGTACTAATTGATAATGAGTCTGCATTGAATATATGCCCGTTAAGAACCGCCACCAAGATCGGGGTTGATCCGTGCATGTTAAGGCCCACCACAACAAGCGCTAGAGGGTTTTACAATACCAGGAGAGAAATAATGGGAGAAGTTGATCTTGAGTTGTTGATAGGGCCAATGACCTTTTCCATCTTGTTTCAAGTCATGGATATCAAATCCTCATTTAATCTGTTATTGGGGCGACCATGGTTTCACGAGGTCGGAGCCATACCTTCCACATTGCACCAGAAACTCAAATTTGCATCTGGGCATAAAATTATCACAATCATCAGAGAGGGGCACAGTGAGAAAGAAAAGGCCACCAATAGCGTCGAAAAACCCAATATGCTGGATGTACCACACACCGTTGAGGACATTGACCTCCACAGTTTCGAGTACGAGGTGTCGGCAATACTCCCAGAGCCCATCGAGGGCATCATGCCTAAAACAGGAGGCGGTATGGTAACAGCAGTGGCAATGCTCCAAAAGTGGGGTTATCAGAAAGGAAGGGGTCTTGGGCCTAGATTATAAGGAAGAAAAGAGCCAGTTGTCGCCAAGGGACAGAAAATAAGATTCGGGCGAGGATACAAGCCCATAGAAGAAGAGGTTCGAGAGGCCAAAGAAAAAGCCAGGGTCGCCGCTGCTGCAAGAGCTCGTGGAATCAACATGGAAGAGAAACCTCGCCCTAGGTCGCACATCAAAGATTCCTTTATCAGCCTAGGGGTCGTAAAGATCGATCAAAATGGGGTAACCCATTTGACCCCACACAAACCCACCGCCCCAATCCATCCCACCAATACCCAGATCTCCCTTCCTAGCTTGGAGATAGATTTGGCCGCATTGTCCCTTTTCGAGGAACGACGGACGGTACCTAAACAAACCCCCCTGTGGTGAATCACCACAAAATTGAGTTATCGTTTGAGGACAATCTCAGATGAAATGGGGATCAATATGATGGAGGCTGACTCCAATGAGCCATATCAGTCAGCACCCTCCATCCCAATAGGTAAAGAAGCGGCCCCTCAGGTACGCAACTGGGCATCTTTGCCCCAAACCCTGAAAGCGAGGAGTGGCATAACATTTGGCACCCATTTCCCAAAAAAAAACAACCTATAAAAAGTAAGAGAAGCCCTTGGCAAACAATACCTTGTGTATATGGCAGCCCGCCTTGCCAAGGGTCCGTCTCCGAAGAAAACAAAATTCTCAAAAACATGGAAAAAATACAAAATCTCAAAAACATGGAAAAAATACAAAATCCTAAAAACATTGAAAAAATCCAAAGTCTAAAAATATTGTCATTTAAAATTTCAGAAAATGTCCCACAAAAGGATGCCTTAATCAAAATGCCCGTCCCACATGAAATCGACTTCCCTGTAGAAATACAAGAAGAGGTAGGGATCACGAGTCTAGATGAGGATGTCCCCTTCGAGGAGCTCCCCAATGAGCTCCTTGACCGATTTGCCGACTTTGAGTATGACCCTACCCCCATTGTCGAAGAGACCAAAGACGTCAATCTAGGCAGTGAGGAGGTTCCCAGGATAACCAAAATCAGAACGTCACTGTCTCCTGAGGAAAGAAAAAGCATGATCGACTTCCTTCGGTCATACCAAGACATTTTTGCCTGGTCATACAAGGACATGCCTAGTCTGGATACTGATTTGGTCGAGCATCAGTTACCCCTCTACCCTGATATGAAGCCAGTCAAGCAGAAGCTGAGACGTCTCCGACTCGAGTAGATGTTGAAAGTCAAAGACGAGGTCATCAAGTAGTATGATGCAGGGTTTCTCATGGTATCCAAATACCTACAATGCCTAGCCAATATCGTACCTGTGCGAAAGAAGGACAGAAAGGTCTGCATGTGTATCAATTTTCGTAATTTGAACAGAGCAAGCCCAAAGGACGATTTCCCATTACCACACATCGATATCTTGGTCAATAATATAGCTAAGCACGGGATGCTTTCTTTTATGGATGGATTCTCAGGATACAATCAGATAAAAATGGCAGAGGTTGATCGTGAGAAGACAACGTTCATTACCCCCTGGGGAACTTTTTGCTATCGAGTCATGCCATCCAAGCTGAAGATTGTCGGTGCAACGTACCAGAGAGCTATGACTACACTATTTCATGACATGATGCACCGAGAGATTGAAGTATATGTCGATGACATGATAGTGAAGCGACCATCTAGTGAACCTTCAGAAGCTGTTTGAAAGGCTGAGGAAGTATCGACTACGACTAAATCCACAGAAGTGCACATTTGGTGCTATGCCAGGGAAACTTCTAGGGTTCATCGTCAACAGGAGGGGGATCGAGGTCGACCCAATCAAAGTCAAAGCCATCACTGAAATGCCACTACCGTCTATCGAGAAAGAGGTTTGAGGTTCTGGGTAGAATATGGTATATCAGTCGGTTCATTGCACAGCTAACTCCAATCTGCACGCCGATCTTCAAGTTACTAAGGAAGAATTCACCCGTTGAATGGAACGACGACTGTCAGGCAGTGTTCAAAAAAATCAAAAGCTACCTCCTTAATCCACCTATTTTGGTACCACTTGAGCCATGGAGACCACTCTTGATGTATCTCTCCATGACAGAAGTTTCAATGGGATGTGTCTTAGGGCAGCACGATGAAACAGGAAGAAGAGAGTTGGCCATTTACTATCTGAGCAAGAAATTTACTAATTATGAAGTGCGCTACTCTCATCTGGAGAAAGCATGCCTGGCTCTTGTATGGGCTACTCAAAGGCTCCGCCACTACTTACTATCTCAGGCGGTTCTACTCTTGGCCCGAATGGACCCATTGAAGTACCTATTTGAAATGCCAGCTCTCACTAGACAAACCGCACGATGGCAACTTTTATTATCTGAATTCGACATCACGTATGTCACTCAGAAGTCGTTCAAGGGGCAGGTGCTTGCTGATCATCTTGCTGATAATCCTTTACCTGATTATGAGCCTTTGAGAACTGAGTTCCCTGATGAGGACATCTTGTTCATGATAGAAGACGATACAGAAGAAGCAGAAGAATCATGGGTAATGCACTTTGACAGGGCAGCAAATGTTGAGGGCCAAGGAGTTGGTGCCATCCTGATTTAACTAAAAGGATCCCATGTACCGGTCTCTATCAAGCTCAACTTCCCTTGCACTAACAACATGGCTGAGTATGAAGCTTGTGCCGCTGGTCTGCAGGCGGCTCTCGATCTGAATGTAACTCATCTTTGAGTATTTGGCGATTCACAGTTAATCATATGCTAGACAAATGGTGACTAGAAGACGAAAGACATGAAACTGATCCCCTATCATGAACACCTCGAGGATCTGATAGCTTGCTTTCAAGACATGACTTTCTCATACGTCCCTCGGATATGGAATCGCTTTGCCGACGCATTAGCAACTTTGGCGTCAATGATTGAAATCCCCTATGGTGTTGAAATGAAGCCAATCAGGATTGAGCAAAGGAATGAGCCGGCCTTTGGCCTCCAGATTGAGTAACCTACAAAGCCTGATGATGAGCCCCCTTGGTTCTCAGATATCAAGAATTTCCTCGAGACCCTAACTTTCCCAGAGGGTACATCCAATACAGATCGACGAACCATTCAACGTTTAGCGGCTGGTTACGTCATTTGTAGGGAATGCCTCTACAAGCGATCGTACAATAACATCTTACTTAGGTGCCTCACTGAAAGTGAAGCGGTCGGATATTATGAAGGAAATCCATGAGGGAGTATGTGGAGCCCACATCAGCGGTCACATGCTCGCTAAGAAAATTCTGCGGCAGGGATACTTCTGGACCACTATAGAATCAGATTGCTGTAAACATGTTCAACAATGCTACAAGTGTCAAGAACACTCTGATCTGATACACGCTCCTGCCATTGATCTTCACTGCATGACCATTCCTTGGCCATTTGCTACCTGGGGCCTTGACGATGTCGGAATGGTTAATCTGAAGGCATCAAACGGACATCGGTTCATCCTTGTCGCCATTGAATACTTCACCAAGTGGGTAGAAGCGGCATCATATGCCAACATCACGGCCAGTCACGTTGAGAAGTTTCTCAAGAACAATATTGTGTGCCGATTTGGAGTACCCAAAGATATCATCATGGACAATGGCACAAACTTTGTGAATAAGCGTATTCGAGACTTCTGCGAGCAATACAAGATCAAGCACCATCACTCATCCCCTTATCACCCTCAAACTAATGGAGCCGTGAAAGCCACGAACAAGACAGTCGTCTGCATCCTTAAGAAAATGGTCGTCACTTATCGAGATTAGAGCGAAATGCTACCATTTGCTTTGTGGGCCTACCGAACATTGATCCATACTGCTACAGGGGCAACACCATTCTCCCTTGTGTATGGAACCGAGGCGTCCTCCCGGTAGAGGTTGAAGTACCCTCGCTTCGAATCCTCATTTAATCAGGCATTCCCAAAGCAGAAAGAGAGAGATCTCACTTTAAACAATTAAACTTACTGGATGAAAAAAGACTCCTAGCCTTATGCCATACCCAAGTGTACTAGGGGCGAATCGCACGCGCTTACAATAAACATGTCCGCGGTTGAGATCTAAAGGTAGGAGACACTGTGCTAAAGAAGATCTTCCCATTCCTTCATGTCGATCCAAGAGGAAAGTTCAAGCCAAACTGGGAAGGACCTTACGTCATTCGGGAAGTGCTTTCGGGATACGCCATCCGCCTCGCCACCATGGACGGAGATCATCTTCCTGAGCCCATCAACGCTGGATATGTCCGACGGTTCTACTCCTAGTCCATCACGATGAGGTAAGTGTTGATAAAACAGATACATGACTGCTTAAGAACCACCCAAAAGAGGCCATCATTCCAAGCGCAGTAGCCAAAAAAAGCATCCCTAAAAATGATGATATCCTCTGCCGCCCCATTTGAGCCTGAGCCTTTCTTTCAATAAACCCCTTCCCCCCAAAAAATAAAATAATACGTGTACATATACAAGAAAAAAGAAGAGAAAAGAGAGAAAAGATGCATGTGTAAAGTTATTATCAAATCCAAAAAAAAATCGAAAAAAGCAAAATCTCAAAAAGAGATTGCCTGAAATGGAGCAAGAAGAATAACAAAAAATGTGAATAAAAGAATCACGGGGCATGTATAGCAAAACCCTCAAAGAAGAAAGTATGTTGAGAAAACTGAAGTCGTATCAAGGAAACCCTTTTAACCCAACATACCTTCAAATCCTAACCTAACCCATGGCCAAGCTACACCTTGAAGGAAGCCCTCTTTATAGGTTCACAAGCAGTCATAATATCTGTTAAGTCAAACATGCGTCGAGTTGTGAGACGACACCAGAACCCCATCTAGCCGGCTATGACAGAATTGACGTCTATGTTGTGGCTCTTGAGAAAAAGGAATATATATATATATATATATATATATAAATAATAATAATATAAAAATAAAAATAAAAATACAAGCTCAAAGCAAGATGGACGTGGTGAAAAACCGAGAGGGCACTACGGGTAAAAATAGCGAGCTTGTGTGGACCAGGTGAAAACCCGAAAGGGCGCTTGGGGTAAGAGAGCTAAACCCATGGATGTGGTGAAAACCCGAAAGGGCGCCACCGGTAAAAAAAGGGGAGATGATAAAAAAAAAAAAAGAGAAAAGAAATTTTTTTTTGAAAAAAGAGGGGTTGGAATGATTGATTAAATGTTTAAGGATCCCTCATGGTTACTCTCCCTAATCCCTTTTTAGGGGCCGCTTATGCTAGTTCAAATTGGGTCCCGACCAGAATTGTCTTTATGAAACCTGCACCATCAAACGTATGACCCGAGGCAAGGAGAGACTGCAAAAAAGGGTTCGACCATGCTCAAAGGTGGACCCAAGGTTTCACCCAATGATTAAGGCACCAAAAAAAAAAAAAAAACCAAAAATAGATCTGTATAGATGTATATAATAAACTGCCTTTTGCACCACTTACACTACGTCCCCAAAAAAAAACTGTCGGTATAATGACTAATGTGTTTTCCTTTTTACAAGTATAAAATAAAAACAACCAAAATATATGTATACCAAAAAATGTGTGTATCTGTAAAGGGGTTTTTTACACCCCTTTTCTGTATATCTGATCTGTGCAAAAAGTTCTGTGTGTAAGAAGGAGTTAGCGAACCCAGCTCGCGGTTCAAAGCGCTAATCTCAGCATAAAGGTCATCTTCTCGAACATTTCGTTCAGTCAGCCAACTACCATGCAAGCTCTTGAACCTCCAAGAAGAATCAGTGGCTCCAAAAGTAACACTCAGTGACCCCTTCAAACGGAGGACCTCACTCTCTGCTGTTTCTGCTCTAACCTTTTCATGTGGCAAAAGTTCGTGCAAGATCCTCTTCTCGTCCACCAGTAACGCGATGCGGGCTCGGAGTGCCATCTCTTTCCTTGACCAGGGGCCCCCAGTGTTAATAATCTCTGACAATTCTGGACCATCGGCAACAGGCCACCCAATCAACAGCCAGGCCTCGTACTCAGGAGAAGTCCTAACCGAGTGTCCCTGCTCAATATCACACATTAGTGTCGACTAACGCATCTCCCAAAGAGCAGCAATTCGATCTATGTCACCAGAGGACTCCCTAGAAAAGATCAAATCACATAAAGGGAGTCTGGCCTCACAAGGCACCTGCTGAGGGCAGCCGAATTGGCGCAACACTCAGAATGGGAAGTAAAAGGTGCTGCCCGTATATCCTAGGAGGGTGATACCCTCGTGATCTCTACTACGAATTATCGGGAAGGTCCGGTCCAGCCAAGGAGGCCTCCATGTCAACTCGGTATCTATCAACCAAAGTTTCAGAGCTGACATATCGCCCTGGGGGAGCAAGTGCCATCTACCCAGAAAACATTGGACCACCTCGCCTCGGGCAATATAAAAATGGGGCACGGGCCCTAAAATGACAAAGTGCTCACCCAGCCAAACCTGAAGCAACAAGAGGCATCCCTAAAGGCTCTGCACCTTACTCGAAGCAAAGGAATCAAGGCATCGGTACAGCTCGGCAAGCACAAAATGCATCTTGGACTGGCCCGCCTTCAGCTCCGCCAAAATATCACAAACTACAAATGAGAAGCTCTCTCCCCCGGTGAAGAAAAGAATTTCAGAGATGAGACCGAGTGCTAGTGCTTTCACGTTAAAAACATTCCTAACCGGCAATTTCCGGAGGCTTTTGTCACCAAAAAGTTCTTTGAGGAATTTTAGCGAACACCTTGTGGGCCCTCCGATGAGACTTTTCTCATACTCAGATTTCTTCAAATCGAGAGTAAGGTGAACAGATTTGGAATAGCCCGGCCGAGGCATGATTCTTGCAAGGCCCCTGTGAAGCTTCAGGCCAGACAAATTGGATAGCTCCTCAAGGGTTAGGGTTAGCTCCCGCTTCCCAAAATGAAATATATGGAGGTTCACATCCCAAAATGAAGCGGTAGCATGAAGAAGTTCCCATCGAAGGGGGACCTCTAGGATGGAAGGAAGGAGAGATAACCCAAGGTGCTCCAAGTCGGCGAGCTCACTCTCATTCAAGCTCCCAAACCAGGCCGTTAAAAACTTAGGCCCCAAACCCAACAAGGGGAGCAAATTGGCTCCGGGCCCTCCGCGTAAGGGAGGGCTGAAAGGCGGGTCCATGAACGTACAAGGATCTTTTGGGGAGATAAAAATCGGTGTATGATAATGGACCCGCCATGAAAAAGTAAGGGCAAAAAGAACCAGTCAAAGAGACCAAATCAAAACAAAAAGAGCTAACTTTTGGATTGTCCCGGGTATATAAGGACCCACTGCTCCCTAGGTTAAACCTGGCGCAACTATTAGTTGCGCCAGTGCATTTCAGCCCCCTGTCTTGCCAGGCGCAACTATTAGTTGCGCCAGCACAAATCAGCCAAGAGTTTGACCTAGCGCAACTATTAGTTGCGCCACACTCCGAGCTCCCCCTCTCCAGCCATTTCGAGACCTAAATAGGGGACTTACACCCCTTCTTGTTTGTTTCACACACCCTGTTCATTTAACAACTAGGAATTTGTTCTATTTATTCATGTGCAGGACTGATCCTACATCAAGGCATGCAACCCAAGGGGTCACTTTCCAAGAACATTTTGGGCCAGCACATCCTGCAGAGAAACGGATCCAAGACTAAGAGATCGGGGCATAAAATCAAAGCAGAACTATCTTCCAAAGAATGATAAAAATAAAAATTTGTTTCCAAAGTACCACATCAACCATCCTCCAAATTGTTTAAACAAATCCAAATAAAAAAGTACTAAGTTTATTCAAAAAAAAGGAAGGAAACTAAAAGCCTATTCCTGGCTGGTGCCCTTTGACTTCTTGCGACGACGAGTAGAACTCTGAAAAGTCTGCATGTCCCCCACCCTAGACCATGCCTGCAAGATCCTGCTAAGCAAGAAGTGCGATTCCTTAGCATGAGCATGCTGAGAAGCACAAGCCAAAGACAAAAGTCAGGATCAGTTAAAGGGCACATGATGATAAAAGGAATTAAGAGGAATAGAACAACAAGGCACTCACCGTCTCAACCTCCCAAAGCTCTGCCAGGTGACGATGGTATGACGCATACTCCATGGCCGAGTTGAAGTCCTAGATTCAGAATAATGCAATATCAAAGGTCAGGACAATCCTGAAAGTGTGTGCAGGATCACCTCAGGAGATTGGGCCATCAAAGGACTTACCCCTGGGACCACCTCAGGAGGAGGAACACGAGCCGCTTCGGCAAAGAGTCGTGCTTGTCGATCTACATCAGCGTAGAGGCTCGAAAGGAATCTATCATCAAGGCACTGAAAGTCCCATAGACTACAAATGGATCACCAGCAGGGATACTAGCGTGAGAAGTGCCCTATGGACCAGCACCCGATGAGCCCTCACCCGAGGAACCCGCACCAGAGGGACCAGCACCAGAGAGATCCACCCCCGACATATCAGCCACACTGGGTTCGCCTTCACCATCCGAACCATCCCCTGGGGTCAACTGTGAACAAAATAAAGATCCACTTAGAGGGGTGCAAAAGTAAAAAAAAAGAAAAGAGAAGCAGAAAAGGAGCTAATCTAGGCCGAGACAAATTACCTGACCCAGTGGGCCGCCAAATGTCAGAAAACTGGTGCTGGGAATAAAGTGCGGCAAGATGAACCGATGGGGCAGGCACTCATACCAAAGGTGATAGTCCTCAGGCATGTGAAGGCCATTAATAGGGAGCCCATTATTGAAGAAGGCCACTGTGGGATCCTCGATGCTGCCAACAAGATACCAGACATCCGCCGGAGGGTCCACGGGTATGGCATAATAGCCTGAAGCTGATGCACCACTCGCTCTCCCAAATAATAAAATTTGGCCCACGCTTCTAGAAGAACACGACGCGGCGATTATTGAATAAGTGGGAGGCACCTACAGCTGCTCAGTCTCAGAAGGGGGATGCAAGGTACAGATTAGGGAGGATCTGCTCAAATCAAAAAAGGAGAGAAACCAGGCAAGCAACATCTCAGCCAAAGAAAATTTCCAAGCTAAAAATAAACAAAGGTTGAGAAAAGAGAGGAGAGTTGTTACCTGCTCAGGGACCATCAAATCAAGATGGGACCGTAGGCCCATTTCCAGATGCTTTAGGCCCACGTCACAGCATCGGGCCTGATGTCAGTTGTTGAGCAGGGGATAGGTGGGCGCCTCCGAGAAAAGGAGTGGGCGCCCGGTGTGGAAGTGGTGGTATTCCCATACCTAAAGAGACGAGCACATAAGAGCAAGTCAATAGCACATACAGGTCATGCAAAAAAATATATATATATGATGTGGACGAGGGCAAAGAGATGCAGAATTACCTCCAAGGCGGCCCAAAAACCCACGACAGACTTCGAATCCCCGGTCGTAACCCGAGATAAATTGTACATCAGCCACGCATACCCTGCTCCTCCCCAGTCATGCCTGGGGACGTCACCCCAATTGTCCATCACGCTCAATAGGGCCACGCTGACTCGGCCCACGCTAGCATTTGTGAAAAGGGTCTTGTCCAGCAGGAGTAGGAGCATGATGCGAGCTAAGACGATCACCCGCTCTGGCGCGATGTAGAGCACCCTATCTGGTTGACCCAAGTCCACCAACTCATCAGCAAAAAAAAGGGAGGTCAACCAGGACAACTTGACCTCTGTGCCATGGGTCTGCCCGTGAGGAGGATAGGCCCCAATCAGTGGAATAATGTCCTCCCAGCTCGGTATCGCGAGATCGGATATCGGGATCCCGCCAATCCTAATACCTATAATCATGGCCCAATCAATGGGCGTCAACGTCATCTCGGCGTACGGCATGTGGAATGTCATGGTCTCAGGGTGAAACCCCTCAATCAGGGCCTTCAAATAGGTAGCATCGGCCCTCATGGCGGGACAAGATAGGAACTCCCCAAAGCCCACCTGCTCCAACAAGACCTTCACTATGGGGGGGCGTAGAGGTAGAACTCATGAAAGTCGAGCCACCCCTCGCAAAACACAATATTGGGTAGGTCCTGCACCCAAAGGAAATGCACATCAGATCAAAGAGGCAAAAAGAGAGAATGCATAACAGAAATAAATTGAACCTTTCATTTACCTTGCCCGCTATCCCAAAGTTAGAAATATGAGTGTGCTGCTGGTGAAGGAGGCCGACCCGGGCGGCCTCACCTTGCATCTCGAGCCATGGGCCCACTCTCCCTTCCACCTAGACAAACTCCTCCCCCCGCGGGCCACAAACAAGCTCAGATCCCTCCTCGGGGCCCTCCTCGGGAATGTGCTCATCACCGCCTGACATACTGGGGCAACAAGGCAATCACAACTAGTCAAGTACAGAGATATACGTACAACTTTGTTCTTTCAAAAACAACAAAAAGAAACCCCTTTACTTTGCTTTGTTCTTTCAAAAAATAAAAAACAAAAAACAACAACTACAAGAAACCCCTTTACTTTGCTTCGATCTTTCAAAAATAAGAAAAACAACAAAAACAAAACAAAAAAAAATCTTTTACTTTGTTTAAACAAAAAAGGGGAGGAAGAAATAAGAAAAGAAAAAAAAAAAAAAAAAGAGAAGCCTTTCATTTATAAAACCAAAAAAAAAAAATCCTTACTATTAGAAAAGAAAAAAAAAAAGAACCACAAAAATAATAAAATCTCTTAATTTCAAGAGAAGTCTAAAATCATTTCCTAAATTTTCAAAAAAAAGAGACCGAAAATCCCTTCTTCTTTCTAATTTAGTATTCAAAAAAAAAAAAAAAAAAGAGGAAAAAAAAAAACCAAAAATCCAATATATGCAAAACAAAAATACAAAAGAAAAAAGAATAGAAGAGGTAAAAAATAACAAAAATAAAGTCCATTCTATATACACAAATAAAAAAAAAAAAAAAAATATATATATATATACATTAGGCACCAACAAATTCCACAAAATAACAAAAATAGGGCACCATTCATGAAAAATTGCTAACATATCATCAATAAACAAGCGTAGAATGAAGATAAACCATTATTCATCAAAGAATGCAAGATCATAGCAATATTTACAAGAAAAAGCAAGAGAAATCAAAGGAAGTAAGTCATAATGGTTACCTTTTGAGAGAAGATGGATCTCTGATCTAGCGTAAGTCGGCACTTGATCCTCGCAAGTGGGACAACAGCAATGACGTACGCAAAGAGGCAATGAAAGAAAACCCTAGGAAGAGGCAGTTTTCAGTTTCAAAGGAGAAGGAGGGGGAAGAAAATTTGAAACAAAGCCCCCCTAGCCCGAACTCGGGCTGTTTAAATTCCCCCAGCAAAATTCTGCCCTCCTTTTGCTTAGCGCAACTATTAGTTGTGCCAGGCTATTTTTGAGGCCTCCAGTGGCCTGGCGCAACTAATAGTTGTGCCAGGTACTTAGGCCAGGTCTTAGACTTGGCACGGGCTAGACAAGAGGGCCGGTTCCCCACTTCCTCCTTATTTGTTTGATTTATCACCCCTGGCAGATGCACACACTCCCAGAACGACGTTTCGATCATCCATCAACTTGCTGAGGAAGCCGTACTAAAATAAAGGGGGACCGAGGTCAATCAGCACCTCGGTCCTACACCGAAAACATAAAAAGTTGAAAAAAGAGAGAATCCCCGTAGAGAAGCCAAAATCTCAAAAAAATAAATTAAATAAATAAAATTCATATAAAATAATAGCTTCAAAATTCTAAAAAATCATCACATAAAATAGTTTGAAAAAATCCAAAAGCAGGTCGAAAACAGATCTGTATCCCCCACAGAGACACACAAGCATAAGGCGGTAAAATGTCAATATTTTATCCACAGTACAACTGTGCCATACTAATGTCTTGAGTCGGAGCTTCACCTCAGATTTTTGGATCCTGCTTTAAGGAAGCAGCAACGGTGTTGGTCCCGGTCAAACAGTCAATGTCTTGATCAGGTCGACTCCACTGCTAAATTTTAGCATTGAGCCTCTATTTTAGATGCATATGAACTTTAGTGTCGTAAAGCTTCAGATTCTCCGTTGGAAAAGGTCAACCGTTGGTTGAGACCAACCTGTTGGGAATGAGATTACATATCAATCTAACTATGTGCAACCATGCATTCAGAAGGGTTTCCCTTTTATTTTCTATAGGCTTAAAACCTGTATGGGCAGTGGTATCCCTATAAAGTGTACGCCATGCGTCTAGGTATCCGTATGATGGTCGTTTGTCCTCGTAAATTGTACCCAGGTCGGGGCTTCCATTGCCTTTGTTGTTGCTTATTGCCCCTGATCATTGTCGGCGGAAGCCAGGATTGGATGCCCCTTTTGGGAGGTGCCCAATGTTTGGCTGGATCTGTCCAAGGAAGTTGAAACTGGATACTCTAGGTCATGCTGAACTGAGGCATGCTTTCAGAAAAATGGCACATACTCCTAAAAAGCATTGTGACATCTATTCACTTTGCTCGGGTGGTCATGTTAAATAAAATTTGGGATCGATGGGTTCGCCCAAAGATCTCAAACCCTGCTTTCAGCAGGGGCACCCGTGAATAATCCAATGAGGTTATCAAATGCCTTGTAAGATTGGACGCAAACTGTGGAGCCTTGCGTATGTTTACTTCGCGCCTATCTTAGAATGTGGGTCGATCACCCCTCTTACTTACGAAGCTATTGCATTCAGAATGAATCTCGAACATCAATCATGTTTAAATCATCTCGAGAAGCAAACATTTTTCCTGACTAACGGGCTTTCGCAACTCAAGAGGCGAACGTTTTTCCTAGCTATTGGGCTTTCGTAACTCATTCCACCTCGGTTATGCCTAGTAATGTCGCTAAGCACTTGAGAACCGATTACCTCGAGAAACAAATGATTAACCTGGCACCCCAGGGTTTTTGTTTTCTCACCGTGTTACTCACCCAATGTTTGAAGTTCATTTTGAATACAGCGGACCCGTCAGTAATGCCTTGGGCCTTTTTCAGATGTCTCTTTTCCTTGGCATACAATCACTAGTGATCGGATACCAAAGAGGGGCATCTATAGACACCCAAATTTGTCCCAAGGCCCGATCGAAACACATTTTGAGAGAGGTGCCTTTTGGAGCTTTTGATGGCATGTATGGAACCCTTAGGAATCATCCTAAAACCTTAGGAATCACCCTAGATCCCTTAGGAACCTATCCCGACCCTTAGAACCCATTTCGAACCCTAAACCTAACCTTACCAGGCTATAGATGAAGAGTGCTACACCGAAATTGGCTACGGCCCTTTACTATGATCGAGTCTTATACCATTGAAAAGTAGAGATCATTAGCTTTCCAACGGTCCAAGGATCGCCCCAATCGGAAGTATACGTTAAAAGATATGGCAAACCGAGCCCGGAGGGCATGAATGTAAAGTCATGTGGGCCCCTTAGGGCAGTAATAAACTTTGCCTGGCATAACTAATTGTTGTGCT
Organism: Chloranthus sessilifolius; assembly: GCA_021018995.1. NCBI lineage: Eukaryota > Viridiplantae > Streptophyta > Magnoliopsida > Chloranthales > Chloranthaceae > Chloranthus > Chloranthus sessilifolius. The sequence continues at coordinate 59,310,276 of CM037594.1, forward strand.
AGGCCAATTTTCCCTCACTTTAAGCCTGGTGCAACTAATAGTTGCGCTAGAATCAAAAGTGGGCCCCATCCTCGCCAGCTAACTTCCAGGCGCGATATTACTGTACATTTACCTGACGCAACGATTAGTTACGCCAGACATATGAACAGTAACTGTTGGTTTTTGCCCCAAAATTTGTGACTGAGGTTTGACTTGTTGACCACCTCGACCTTTGGGGTGTGTTTAGCTAGTTCTATTACACCCTTTTGAAGCCTATTTGCACCCCTTTAAGTGGCTTAAGGCCTCCCCCCATCATCCACCATTGGAGGACCTTCTCTAACATTTCAAGGCTCCAAAAACCCTAGGAAACCTTAGATTGCCCATTACCTAATTGCTAATCCAATTAGGACATTAACCCCTCACTAATCCTCCCTTCCTCTATAAATAGAGAGCCACCCCTCTTGCTTAAGGGTTGAGAATTTTACTTAAGAGAGAAAGAGCTCCAAGTGAGAAGTTCTTCCATCCTTTGGTGCCCTATTTTCACCTAAAATTCCAGAATTCAAAAACCCTTCCCAAGCTTGCTCTTAACACCCAAAACCCCTAGCCTAGGTTTGTGTGATCCCCTAGCCCCTCTTCTCCATCTCCTAGCTAGTAGGCCTTAGTGGTTAGAACCCCTTTTTCCACCATTCAAGCCTCCAAAAGCTCATCAAAAGCAAGCCAAGCAAGGCTCCTCTATGGTGCTACAAGGGCCTGAGGGCTCCGACTCTCCCCTTTCTTCTCCTATCTCTTTCTAGCTCCCTCCATCCTCCTATTTGTGTCGTTACGCCGCCGACTTTTCCGTAGGAACGGAGGGGCACAAATAGGATTCTAAGCCCTTTTGGGTAAGAGGAAGCTATTTTCTTTTCATTTACTTTATTTTATTTTTGGCTATTAGTAGAGACCACGTTAAGGGGGTTGATCGGGTGCCTAACACCTTTCAGATCGATAACCGAAACCCCTACCCAAGAGCCTTTGGTGTGGCCCGAATTCAGAGTCATATTTTTAGCACGTCGGTGCTCATAAAAATGAACTAGGTTTCCCAGGACACCGAAAGCTCTGGGTGGCGACTCTATATTTTTCATTAGAGAGCGCATCGTCGCGACGGGATCGTCCCCATTCCCACAGTTGCACACCAGAATAAAATTTTATCCATTGAATCCATATTAGAAGGCTAAGCAAATTTCTTTGTACCAAAAATCTGATAAACCTTTAACCATATATACTACCCAAAGCTTTCAACCTTTAACCCTTATGTTTCTTGAGACTTTAGAATGTAAAAGAAGGGAAGAAGAGGGAGTAGAAGGAGTAAAGCAAAAACAGATAAGGGCAATGCTACAAAAGGGTACAACTGAATAAATCAAAAGAAGAATATAAGAAAAGAATAAAAAATCGTGACGAACAATTTCTGTAAAAGAAGAACGATTCTTTAAGTAAAAAGCTTTTAAAGAGAAGAAAAATTATAAAATACGATTTTACAAGAACAAAATGGGATTTACAATATATAAAAAAATAGGTAGAAGTTATCTAATTTATGGATACGTACTAAAGATAAAAAGAAGCTGAAAAGATAAGAGAAAGAAGAGTTAAATTCTCATAAAAACTTTGAATCCTTTTCTACCTTTCTTTGACACCTTTTGAAATCCAAAGCCCCATTACAAGCCGAAGGAAAGACCTTTTTGATTAATGATTTGCAAAAACATAAGCCTAGTAGAGATATGAAAAATAGATATTATGGATTGCACAAGGATTCATATGAATAAAGTAGATTATCCTTTTTCTATAAGATTGACAATTTTATCTTTGACTGAATTTTTCTAAAATAACTTTGTGAGAACCCAAAAAGTTTCGATATCTTTCTGAGAGTATGTTAATAGTGAGTTTTTGAATGAAAATATTTTCTAAATATGCAGTTTAGAAAAATTTATGAAGAATAAACTATTCACTAAGGCATATATCTCCTACTTATTATGAATTGAAATTGTTGGAGTTCTAAGCAAGGATAACTATTATAATGAAATAAGGATAGATGATTGGTAATTTTAGAAAATCATAATGACAATGTGATGACCACCTTAGTTAATTTAGATAGTGTACAAAATTAGTTTAGATTTTACTTTTGAAAAATCTAAAAATATTTGAAGTTTGTAGGTAACTTCACTAAAAACCTTCGGGAGACTACAACTCCTCCGCTAGGGATCACCTAGGGGTTTTGAAGGCTAGTTGCATCTGCTAAATGCAATCATGCTCCTTACGAAAGTGGCAATTTAATTTTTTAATATAGAATGTTTTATGTTTCCCGGCTTTCTAGGGACTAGCAAAACGTAAGTTTGGGGGTATGATCAGTCACATAATATACCAATTTATTATCCTTAACATAGTGATGCTAGGGTTTAGTTTGCTACTAATAAGTTAATGATGTATAAATATTAAGAAAAATTAGTAAAAGAGAGCCAAAGTGTTAATATTCATCAAAATGAACTCAAAAGAGCAGTAAAAAGATGATAGAACGGAAAAGACGATTCATCATATGCTGAAAGATAAGAAATTGTGTTTTACGATTGAGTGTTGAAGCCAAAGAGAGAGAGAAATGAGAAATCATAATTTACAATTCTCTAGAAGACTATTAGGCTATTTTAAGTGCTTGCTACTGACTTTATTGAAGACAGTGATAAAAATGGGGTAAATGAAAATGAATGAAAGGTGGAGTGAGAATTACAGAGCAGCAAGCGTAAAATATGCACAGTCCTGCAAGATACAGATCCTGTTGTAGCAAGTTTTGATAAGAGTTTATCCCACAGAGAAAGTTGATCTAAAGCTCCAAGGGAGCTATCATTCATAGGCTCTCCAGATCTGACTACAGATCTGGCAATCCTAAATGGAAGGGGATTAAAGGTTACTATAATCTAAATCCTGAGGTAGCTTAATGTCTAAATTACAAAAAGGGTTAAGAAGAATGGTGGAGTGAGAAAATAAATATAAAAGGGTGAGAAGTATGTTATTAGGTACAGATCTGATGGGTCTTGTAACTCAGACTCAGATCTGTTGCTATAGAATTCCTGTCCAATGGCTACATTATCACCAGAGAGGAGAAAGAATCCAACTCACCCCTGTGCCATGATCCAATCTCTTAAGGCTATAACCTGTCCCTTAAATGGTCACAGACTATCCAATAGGAGAACCACAATCTAGAGATGGTTCAGGACAAGTTTATCATTGTAGGCACTACTTCATCCAGGCTACAAGCTCAAGAATCCGTAGGAACCTCATCCTCTAAAGTTCTGTGTGTTGGGCTAGGCCTACAAAGTGCACGAGCCTGGACACACAGGACCAGTAAGAGTTTGAGTACTAACTTTTAAGCATGGCTATTCGCTGCTTTAGAAAGACTGCAGTGACCCGATCACAAGCCTACAATCTCTACAACCATATCAAATATGCAATCTGATGGTGGATCCATACAAATATAGGGGAGTCTGTCTCTGCACAATATCTCATAAGGCTACAAGCACAAGTGCAAAGAAGAAGAATCTGTCTTAGATCTGTAGATTGGCTTCACCCTAGGGCTATAACCTGTCCACTTGAATGGTCACAAACTATCCACAGAGGCTATCCTCCTCACAGAGGTCTAAGACAGAATGAGGACATTGCTGCCGCCACCATATTCACAAGGCTACCAGCTCAAGCTCCCATGAGGATTCAGATTTAGTGGATTCTGTGGTGGGGGAAGGCCTGTAATGTGCCTAACCTGGACACACAGGTCACTTGGATCTAAATAAAACCTTAAAAATAATCCTCCATTGTTTACAATATAACTTAGTAATGGGGGATCTCAAGGTAGCAGCCTTGTGCAGAACAACTCACAACAAAAACATCATCCCATACATGCAATAAATCCTATTACAAAACTCCATTAAAAACTATACCATATAATTATACAAAAGACATAGCCAGCAAGTGCTGGACTATGGAGAGAAAGAAAAAGGAAAAAGAAACTACCTAGAACCTAACCTTAGCCTACTGAAAGTTACAGCTTAATCGAGAAGATGAAGTCTGAAAAAAATCTAAGTCTAAAGTCCGTCCAAAGGTCCTCAAACCTAAGCTAGGCTTAGGCTTATATAGCAGTCGACTATGTGTGAATTAGGGTTAGGAAAACCCTAATTTCATCTTTTCAATTGCGGCCCATTCTTGTCCCTTGGATGCCTCAGGGCATGTGCACGGAGATTGGAGCATTGGAGTGCATGCCCTAGTTACTGGGAGTTCCCAGATTACCCCTGCAGAAGTGGGAAGAAGTTAAGAACCCGATCCTCTCTGAATAGAGAAGATTTGCAGATCTTTCCGTGTGGTAGAATTGACATCACGGGGTTGAATTGACTTGAAACTCATGCAGTCACGGGATTGACATTTTGGTCATCGTGGGATACTAATGGCTGTCATGAGATTGCTCTTTCAGCTTTGAATGGTGCAGGAATTGCTCGCGTGGTTCGTCCCTTGGTGAATCTCGCGACGGATCCTCGTGAAGAAGCAGTGTTCATGATCCTATGCATCGCGCAAGCATTTCCTTGAATGTTTGTATCCCGTGGCCACTGCGCGACAACTGCGCGCGGGAGTACCTGGTGCTCTCTCTCTTCAGTGAATCATGCGACGATTGAAGACTCCTTTCTTGAGCTACGCGAGCACTCAAGACTGAGCCTCGCGAGGACCTTGCGAAGTCTGCTTTTCAATTCTTTCTGGCACCAAATCGCGCGAGAATGGCGCGAAGACTGCGTGACTAGTTTGTGTGCTGTCTTCAGAAGCTCGCGACAACTATGTGAAGGCATTATCTCTGGTTCAATTTGAACCCTGCGACATCTGCGCGAGGCATTCTTCTTGGTTTATTTCTGCTTTGTTGTGCCTATGCTGCAGCCAACTCTGTGTCTGGGTTCATCTTTCATTCTGCTGATGTAGTTCTGGGGCAACAGTGAGCTTCTTGGCATGGTTAGGGGTTTATTTGCAGCTGCTGCTTATTACCTACAGAATAGACTTAAAACACATTTATTAAATGATTAACGGGCTAACAGAGATTAAGTTAAGGCGTGAAAAGTGGTACATTTCAGGTCTTAACACACCCCCAAACCTAATCTTTGCTAGTCCCTTAGCAAAGCTGTAATTAAATGCCACTTTCGTAGGGATCACGGGTACATTTAGCATATGTACCAAGCCTTTTAAACCTCTAGGTTATCCCTAGTGGAGGAGTGAAGTCTCCTGAGGGTTTTTAGTGAAGACACCCACAAACTTCACCATTAAAACAGTTAAGTATAGTGCAGATAATGACAACACAGATTTCGATGTTTAAAGCTTCATTCCACACTAAAAAAATTTTACACTTAGAGGAAACTGTAGCAATGTTGCAGGCCATTTAAAACTTAAAAGTTAACATGTGTTTGCCTTACCACCATTCATTTATCATTAGAATTTCAATGTATAAAAATCAGTACCCAGCTTGCCTTTAGTTCAAAATTCATGTTGGATGCAACCCCAATGAGGTTAAAATTCAAACCTAATTCTCACTAGGGCTATCTCTCAACATTAATAACCTGAGGGTGTTCACATTCTCAACAGCTCAAGAGCAGTTGCAGACCCCAAATGTGCCTGCAAGCATGAGCAAAGGCAAAGCTTCTAATTTTTGACATCTTCAAGAATTTTTATCATAGATTGGACAACTCCTCATCTCCACATGACAGCTCATTTAACTTTGGATCCACAAGGTCTTTTTGAATGGGTTGTAATGTGGCTTATGGCTGAGGGATGCAAAGAATAAAGGGGTAAAAAGGGAGTCCAAATTAAGAAATCAACAAAGTAAGGAGTGATTCATGACTTCACAACCTTCATTTCAGCAAAGTGGCTAGCTTCTCCTCTTCTTTTCAATTTTTAGATGATGTTGTCCTCTAGACTTCTCTTTCTTTTTCTCTTTTTATTTCTTTATTCATTCTTTTGATGAAATGCCACACAACTGTCATTGATACACAGCTGTTCACAAGTTGCTTTTCTTCACCTTCCACAGAATATTGGATCATTCTCAGTATCTTTACCTCCTTCTCCTTTACCTTCTGAATTCTCAGAGTGAGGGTAAGGTTGACTCAGGTCATGAGGTTAAGGTGCAAGTGTTCTGGTGTTTGTGAAGGAAAATTATGATTTTAAGGCTCAACTAGTGTATTCAAAAGGGCAAATTTTAAAAGGTTAGATTTTCAGGCTCAAACTGTCCAAATGAGAGCCTTGGATCATTTCCTTAGTCTCATGAGTGCTGTCAATTAGTTTTGATTTGGAGTTGTACAACTTCTAGTGAAAAAGTCTTCATTCAATTAGTCCTTAGAGCAGAAATAATGCCAAAAACACTCTTCAAAAGAAAATGCTGGGCCCAAATCTCACTAGGTATGGTCATCAAATTTAACCATGGAGTGTATTTTCATCTGTTTCTCTCCTCTTAGGCTCACTAAGTACTAATTGGAAAAATTTTCTAATATTAGCTTCATGGTGGTGTCAATATTTTTTTTTAACTTTTTCTGTTTCGAAAAGTGTGCAAAAATATTTAAATTTTTACATGTTTCCTTATTGTATCAAGTTAAGTGGAAATTAACTTTATTCATCCCAATTATACCACCATTATTGCACTAAAATTAACTATTCTATTGGCAGACTGCCACACCCCCAAACCATTCGAAGCAGTGTCCTCACTGGTTCAAAGGTGATAAAAGGCAGTAGATTCCAATCAGACAGACAAAAATAAACACAGCAGAAGATAGAGAAACAGAAAAAATAATGCCACTGAACAGTATAGAACGAAAAGAAACTATCATTAAAAGAAAAAGAAAATGGTACAAAAAGAGGTTAAAAGAAAAGACAGAATGGGGGGGAGAGGGATCAAGGGAGAGGCGGTGGGGGAGAGTGTGAAGAAGGTGGTGTGGGAGATGCAGGTGGATCAATTTTTTTCCTCTTTTTCTGTCTCTTCATTTTCCTCTCCTCCTTCTACTTTTTCTTTCCTTCCTTGGCGAGGATCCGCTGGACCTCGTCAAACTCATCCCAGAGAAATTGCAAGGGGTCCGGCTCCTTAGGCAGTGGGGGATCCTCCCAGATGGGGTAGAATTTGATGGGGAACCCGAAGGGTTTGTCATCCGCCATGGGTGTGAAGAGGTATGGACTGCTAGGGTTAGAATAGGAGGGATGAGATGAAGAGGAACTGAGGGACGATTTAAAAGAGTTAGACAGTGGAACATGAATCGGCAGATTTAAAGTTGTGCCCCTTTCCAAGCTTGGCAATAAATGATCATTGTGTGGGGAATGAAGAAACACACAACTGATTCTGGGCAAAGAGAATGAGCAGTAAATGAGTGGCGAAATTTAACCTGTGCAATTATGGGGATCCTGTGGGTCGCGTAGCTTCACAGAGGAAGGTGTGGAGTTTTGCTTTGTGCGTGGTAAGGACTCCGCGAGGAGTTCAGACAGGGCCCACAAGTACGAAAAGGAAACCACTTTAATCTTATGATTGAAGTCAACCGGCACATTAATTTCTATTTGAAATGATCATAACCACTCTAAATACATCTCCCATGACAAAATGGCACAAAAATAAAAACTTAAACAACCACACAGAATAGATCAATAGACAAAAAATAAAATATTATATTAACTATAATAACATGTACAATGGTAATTACAATCTAAGTACAATCTAAGCTACTCTAAGAGGAATCATCTGAATCCGAATCGGTAAATAAATCTCAGCCCATCTTTTTAGCATGTGCCCTAAGGGTAGCTTTATCCAGTTTCTTCTTTGCCTCCCTTTCCTTTTTTGCTTCGGCTGGTATTTTCTTGACAGTTGGAGCTTTAGGGGCCCTCACCCTAACTTTTGGTTGCTTGGGTACTTTTGGTTCCTTGGGTTCTTGAGGGGCTTTTCCTTTGCACTTTGCCAGGGGGGTGGCAGGGGATTTGCCTTTTCCTTTGCCTTTTACTTCCTCAGTGGGGACCACTGGGGATTTCCCTTTTTCTTGGGACTCAAGCTGGCCAGGGAATGTGCCTCCTCGGACTGGGCAGCTGACTCTTTGTCAATTTTTATAGGAGCAGCTTTGGAAGCAGTCCTCTTAGTAGTGACTTTCCTCTGCTTAGGATAAGTTTGCTCTTGTGGAGGTGCAGCAGAGGCCTTAGTAGGTGGAGGCTGCTCTGGAGGAGGTGATGGAGGAGGGGCAGCTGGGGTCTTCCCTTTCGCTTGTTGGGTCTTTGGTTGTGCCTCCTCAGACTGGGCAGCTATAGATGGAGTAGCTTTAGGCTCTGGGTCGGGCATTTGAACAGAGATTAGGGTGGGCTGCAAAGAAAGATTTTTGGCAGCAGCCAATGCAGATTCCAATGAGGCAATCTGAATTTGGTGTTTTAGGAGGTCAGTCTCCTGGATATCTTTTGGGATGCTGAAGATGGCTTGGGCATTTTTGAGCCTCTTTTCAAACATTCTGACCCGGGCCTTCTCTGTAGCAGCATTTGCTTTCTCCAACTCCCAATTCAACTCATGATAAGTAGTTGTAGCCTTGGCCTGCTAGTAGGCTTCCAATGTGTTAGTCCACTCCAAGGAGATGCCGAGAAGTTGCTTTCTATGGGCTCCTTCATTTTATCAATCTGCTTCAGCAGGGGGGTCTCAATGGACTGACGAAGCTTGTCCATGCCCCTCAGGACATCCTTCCTAAGGTAAGCATTATCCCTCATGTGATGGAGGATGGTGAGGTAGGGGGAGCTGTAAAAAAAATGTTTGGGTGCGATGGGCAGATAGGAAGTGGAAGGAGCAAACTGTGATTGGTCCTGGGAAGGGAAGGGGGAGTAACAGTGAGCAAGTCTAGCTGTGGGGGGAGGGGGATATGTTCTGGGTATGTTTGTGTAGATTTGTCAGTGAATGAGGGGGGGTAGGATAAGAGGGGATGGAGGGTATAGGGGAAAGGAAAATTGTGTAGGATCGGTGGGAGCGGGGGGTGATGGGAGGAGGAAATGAGAATGGTGAAAGGGATGAAGGGAAATGGGGGTGGGGTGTGTAAAGGGATTTTGGGTGTTGGATTGGGTTGGGAGTCAAGGAGGGTGTCAGTTTGGGTATGGTTGTCAGTGTAACGGATCAGGGGGGTTGTAGAGGGTGGTTGAGGAATGGGTGGGTTGTTGAATGTCTGTAGGGTGGATTGGATGGAGGTGAGTTCAGTTTGCATCTGGTCCTATTTTTGTGTAGTGGTGGATAATTGGGCTTAGATGTCTTGGATTAGGGATAGGATAAGGGGTCAGTGTGTCAGGGCTGGGAGGTTGGGTTTGTGAAGAAGAGGGTACTGGTTGGAAAGGTGAGGAAGGTGCATGGTGGAAAGTGGAAGGGGGGGAAGAGTGGTGTTCTGGGGAGCGATGGTGTGATGTAGTTGGGGATTCTGGGAGGGGGGTGTAGTGAGTAGGTATTGTGTCAAGGAAGGTTGATAGAAAGGCTTGGAATCCTATGGTGGTGTTAAGGGTTAAGTCAATGTCTGTGAGTGGGGATGTAATAGGTATGGCTGGGTGAGTGGTTTCTTCAAGGTGAGGTATGTTAGTGTGGATGAAAGGAATTGAGGGAGGTGTCTGGGAGATGGTGGGGATTTTTTCAGTGGTTTTTCATTTTTTATAGGAAATGAGGGGAGGGCTGGCAGGTTTATGTGTAGCTGATGGGGGTATGGGGGCTATGTACTGAGGTAAGGTAGGGGATGGGGAGTCCTCCTAGGTACCAATCAGAGGTGAAGGGGGAGTGGGCATGGATGATGTAAACAGAGGAGGGTGAGAGATAGATGGAAGAGGGGTGTGGATGCAGGAGTAAAAGGGGGAGGGGAAATAGGGGCCGTTGTAGCAGTGGTGGCAACATGCTCTGTGGCCACCTCCTTGGTTCCAGGGGTAGACCTTGTTCCAGCTACCTCTTCTGCTTGTTTGGGAAGGGCCTGCGCCTCAGCTTTATTTTTCTTCTGGGCCTCCATCAAACACCTGCTGATTCCCCATTGCCTCTTGGCAAAGGTAGTAGGGGCAAGGGTGGTGGTCTGCTCAATTTTTTCTATCTTGTATCCCCCCTTGAGTAGCAGCAAAGTAATGATCCTGACATAAGGGAGTGTGTGAGGCTTCTTGTTTGTCCCTATCTTCTCCACTATGTTTTTCATTGCTTTAAAAATTAGCCAGGCTGCATGGAAGCCATGGCCCAGGTGGAAGGAGTTGACAGCACTGCAATGGGGGTTCTCCTCTCCTGCTGATGTCCTGAGTAGTATATGTTCTTTCGCAGGACTTGGTCAATGAACAGGATTTTAGGTTCCAATTCTCTCCTTCTGATCGAATCCCCTGTGGCCTTTAATCCTCTAGTTAAGGCCCGTGCAATTGTATCAATCGATGCACTCAGAGGGGGGCCATATCCATAGCTAGGGTCGAATGTGGCTGGGATGCCCAAAATTTCAGTAATCACCTTGGGGCTCACTAACATATCAAAGTCATCAATCAGCACCAGCAAGCACACTTGTCCATCTTTGTCCTTCTTGACCCTGATGTGCTGATAGAACAGTTTCACTAGCCTAGGGTAGGCTAGTGCTGGAATTCCTCTCATCAATGGCATCAGGCCCGCTTTGCTCATAAACTGTACTGCAGGGGCAGAGAGAGGTTCCTTCGAAAAAAATGGTAGATCAAAGGTTGTCTCAGGCTCCAATGGAATTGACACCATGAGCTCAGAAGGAGCAGAGAACTTAGGGGTTGGTTCTGCTGCCTCCTCAACCACTTCCTTTCCTTTTTTGGGTGACTTCGAAGTCTTAGCCTTTTTAGGGGTGGTCTCTGCAGGGTCCTTATCCTTCCCCTTTCTCTTCTGTGCACTCTTAGGAGCCATTTCAAACTCTATCTTCTAATGTGAGGAATGGAGATAGAGATCTAGGTGCTTACCCTAAAATCCTAGGGTTATGTTTGATCTGACGCACAGGGCACCGCGAGATCTCTAAGCAGAGGGCAATGGATGGGGGTGATGCTAGTAACAACTCTATAGATTTGTGGAGTGGATGATGAGCTGTAGGATTGATGCTGGAGGAGAGAGGGGGGAGAGCGCCAGAAGTTAGGGTTTCGTAAAGGGAAGAAGGAAGAAAATAATGGAAAAGGAACCAAGCGCGGGGTTAAAATACTTATCGTGAAGCTCGGCGAGGTTTGGAACATCTGGTCGCGGGGTTGGAAATGAACCTAGCGAAGGTGTTGATTCAATCTGGATTGCACGACAATCTCTCAGGTTGACCTTGGTGCGCGCGACAGTGTGAGATGAATTCATGTGAATTGCGCGATCGGCTCCTAGGTCTCTATTTGGATTATGCGAAAAGCTCTGAGGTTCATTTTGAATCGCGCGACAGCCTTAGAATTTCATGATAGCAAATGAAGTATTTCTGTTGAATTGCGTGACAGTCTCCCAGTTTACCTTCTGAACCTCACGATAGTCTTGGAATCTCGTGATAACTAATGAATAGCTCTATGTGGATCGCGAGAGAGGTTCTCAGGTACACATGAATCTCGCGACAGCTATTGAATGCTTCCATGTGAACTGCATGAAATTCTCCCAGACTTCCTTTTTAACCTCGCGACAGCCTTAGAATCTCTCGACAACCTTGTGAAGTATGCTATTTGTAGTGCGCGAGAGTCTCTCAGGCTTCTATTTGGACCCAGCGACAGCAAGGTATAAAACAGAGAGCATGTGCTCTTTGTTTTGCCCTTTTGCATATGCATTCAACAAAAGAACAGATTTGACTCACCCGTAAACTCCCACATTATGCATTCAACAAAAGCTATCAATTAAAAAGAGCAGTAACAATCAAACCAAGCATCAAAAGTTTAAACCAGACAGGTCAAGAATCAGATGGGACCACTAACAATTCCTAGAGAATTTTAATAAAAGAAAGTAAGATAAATCTACCAAAATCAAAGTACATATGATACAATGATGACACAACTATGGATTAGCATAAAGAAGGATCCCCTTGAAAGTTAATGATGTCCATGGGTTCGGCAGGTTTTTCAAAACAAGGCTTAAGCCTCTGACCATTCACTTTCAAGGTTCTCCCAGACTTGAGATCCTTGATTTCCACAGCACCAGATGGGGAAACGTGCATGAAAATGTAAGGACCTTCCCATCTGGATTTCAATTTGCCAAGAAAAAATTTAAGTTTGGAGTTAAACAACCAAACCTTATCACCAGCTCCGAAACTCTTTCTCAACAGCCCTTTGTCAAAGAAAGCTTTGAACCTTTCCTTGTAGATCCTGGCATTAGCATACGCATCCATCCTTAGCTCTTCCAATTCGGATAGCTGCAGCAACCTGTGATAACCAGCAGAAGTTAGATCTAGATTTAAATGTTTGATGGCCCAATAGACCCTATGTTCTAACTCCACTGGGAGATGACAGGCCTTGCCATAAACCAATCTGAATGGGGACATACCAATGGGAGTCTTATAGGCAGTCCTATAAGCCCACAGTGCATCATTAAGCTTGTCAGCTCAATCTTTCCTATCAGTCCTCACAGTCTTCTCAAGGATATGCTTGATCTCCCTATTTGAAATTTTAACTTGCCCACTGGTTTGTGGGTGGTAGGGAGTAACAATCCTATGGGTGACAGAATATTTCTTGAGCAAGCTCTCAAAATTTCTGTTGCAGAAATGGCTCCCCCCATCACTGATAATGGCTCTAGGGGTGCCAAATCTGGAGAAGATATTCTATTTTATAAACTTGAGGACAACCTGATTATCATTAGTTATTGTGGCAACGGCTTCTACCCATTTAGAAACGTAGTCCACTACCACTAAGATGAAATGAAAACTATTTGAAGGAGGAAAGGGGCCCATAAAATCAATACCCCACACATCAAACAGTTCTACAACAAGGATGGGCTGTAAAGGCATTGAATTTCATTTAGATAGCCCTCCTAATTTCTGACATCTTTCACAGGTCTTGCAATGTGTATTAGCATCTCTGAAAAGAGAAGGCCAATAGAACCCACACTGCAACACTTTGTCAGCTATTTTTCTCCCACTAAAGTGACCCTCACAGGCATTTTCATGGCACATGGCCAGAATACTAGGGACATCACTTTCGGGAACACATTTCCAAATGATTTGGTCGGCACAATACTTGTACAGGCAAGGTTCCTCCCAGAAAAAGAATTTGACCTGTGAGAAAAATAGGTCTTTGTCCATTTTTGTCCAATGGGCAGAAATCTTGCCCATAACTAGATAATTGACAATATGTGCATACCAAGGAACTAAAGATTGGATGGAAAAAAGTTGCTCATCCGGGAAGACATCATTTGTAGCAAGGTCACCAACACCTTTCTCCAACATAATTCTAGACAAGTGGTCAGCCACCACATTTTCTACACCCTTCTTGTCCTTGATTTCTATGTCAAATTCCTGCAACAGGAGTATCCATCTAATCAATCTGGGGTTTGCATCCTTCTTGGACAGTAGGTACTTTAATGCTGAGTGGTCAGTGAAGATGACAATTTTAGACCCAAGTAGGTAAGGTCTAAACTTGTCCACAGCAAAAACCACTACCAAAAGCTCTTTCTCAGTTGTTGTGTAGTTCAGCTGAGCTTCAACAAGTGATTTGCTGAGATATGCAATGACCACAGGCAGCTTATCTTTTCTCTGGCCCAGGACAGCACCTATTGCCAAGTCGGATGCATCACACATTAACTCAAAGGGCAGGGTAAAGTGAGGTGTTTGGAGTACAGGGGCAAAGGTGAGGCAGATTTTTAAAGTTTCAAAAGCCTCAAGACATTCAGCAGAAAAGTCAAAGGGCACATCCTGGCAGAGCAGGTGGCACAATGGTTTAGCAATTTTGCTGAAGTCTTTGATGAACCTCCTGTAGAATCCAGCATGCCCAAGGAAAGATCTGATTTGTTTGACTGTTCTTGGAGGGGGCAAATTTTCAATGAGGTCAACTTTTGCCTTGTCTACTTCAATTTCATCTTTAGAGACTACATGGCCCAACACAATTCCTTGTGTTACCATGAAGTGGCTCTTTTCCCAACTTAAGACCAAATTGGTCTCCTCACATCTTTGTAAGACCTGATGGAGGTGTTGTAGACATTGGTCAAAGCTATCCCCATAAACCAAAAAAGCATCCATAAAAATTTCTAAAAATTTGTCAATCATATCAGAAAAGATGGCATACATACACCTCTGAAAGATGGCTGGGGCATTACACAGTCCAAAAGGCATCCTTCTGTAAGCAAAGGTGCCAAAAGGACAAGTAAAAGTAGTTTTCTCTTGATCAAGAGGGTGCACAGGGATCTGGTTGTACCCTGAGTACCATCAAGAAAATAGTAAAAAGCTTTCTGAGCCAGCTTGTCTAAAATTTGATCAATAAAGGGGAGAGGGAAGTGGTCTTTTCTAGTCTTGGAGTTGAGTTTTCGATAATCGATGCAAACTCTCCAGCCAGTGGTCTCCCTGGCTGGGCCCAACTCTCCAGACTCGGTTGTGATCACTGCTATGCCAGATTTCTTGGGTACCACCTAGATTGGTGTCACCCATTCAGAATCAGAGATGGGGTAAATTACCCCAGCATCCAGTAATTTAATGATTTCTTTCAGGACCACTTCCTGCATGTGAGGATTCAGTTTCCTCTGCATTTCCCTGAAGGGTGTTGAGCCCTCCTCTAGATGAATCCTATGCATACAGATCGATGCATCAATCCCTCCTAAATCAGCAATGGTCCAGCCAATTGCTTTCTTGTGCTTCCTCAAAACTGTTAGAAATTCCTCCTCTTGCTCACTGGTAAGAGAAGAGGAGATAATTACAGGAAGTTTCTCATCTTTCTTGAGGAAAGCATATTTCAATGTCTCTGAAAGCTTCTTGTGCTCCAGGTCAGGGGCTTGTTGGATGGATGGCAGGATTGGTATATTGTTGGTTGGAGGAAGAGGCAGCAATGTAGGTTTCCAATTGGAATGCTGCACTAAACCCACAGAAGACCTCAATAGGGACATGTCTTCTGGCAGTAAAGCTAGGCTTCCTTCCTCCACCATGTTCCAAACTTTAGTTAAATCAGTGACAATGTTGCCCCACTCCAGCAGAGTGGGCAGTTCTTCTTCAACAATTTCTTCTAGTACATCCACTGCAAAGCATTCCTCATTGTCCAGCTGAGGGTACTTTGCACTGTTGTACATATTAAGCTCAGCTTTCATATGTCCGAAAGTGACCTTCATAATCTCAGACCTGCATTGAATGCATGCATTGGCAATGGCCAAGAATGGTCTGCCCAGAATAACAGGTATCGAGGATGTACTCTTATTGCAGCCCATGTCCAAAATAAGGAAGTCTGCAGGGTAGAAGAACTTGTCTACCCCCACTAGGACATCCTCCACCACTCCCATGGGTTTCCTCTCAGACCTATCAGCCATCAATAGAACAATGGGGGTGGGCTTCAGCTCTCCCAAACCTAGCTGTTGATATACACTGTATGACAGCATGTTAACACTGGCTCCAAGGTCCAAAAGGGCCCTTCCAATCATGTGGTCTCCTATAATACAGGGAATAGTGGGTATCCCTGGGTCTTGCAGCTTCTCAAGCATTGTCATGGTTAATACAGAATTAACTGTATCAGTCGCAAAGACCTTTTTGGAAAAATGGCCTCTGGCCTTCCTTTTCTGAGTACAAAGGTCTTTTAGAAACTTTGCATAGGCTGGGACCTATCAGATTGCATTAAGCAGTGGTAAATTTATCTTGACCTACTTAAAGGTCTCCATCATTTCCTCAATCTGTGCGTGCTCCTTATCAAAAGGGGCAGGGCCACTCAAAGCTTGAGAAAATGACAGCTGAGGTACTGCTGGTTCCTCAGCTGCAAGCCTATGACTGAACTTTTATTTTTTTCTTTTTTCTATTTTTATCTCCTACTGAGGTTCAACTACAACCTCTTTATTTTTCCCTTGTTGAAGGGTAGCAGGCAATTCTTAACTCTGTGCTCTAACAAAGTCCTTATCAATTTCACTCGATATTTCTTTGGGAATGACCTCTCCTTGTTCCTTTCCCACCTGGTTGTCTACCAGCTTGCCAGACCTTAGGGCTGTGATGGCCTTAGCCCCCTTAAAATTTGAGGAGCCTTCTCCAATCAAATATTGGCCCTTAGGATTGGATACTGGCTGGCTTGGCAACCTGCCCTCTTCTCCTTTAGCCAAGGCATTAGCTATTTGGCCAAGCAACTCTTCTATTTTCTTAATGCTTTGACTGTGAGAAGTCACAGTCTGATTCAAGGGTCCAAGGCTTTGCAATTGGGCCAAAACCTGGTCCTCGAAAGAAGCACTTCGGGATTGAGGTGGGGGAGCTACCAATTGATTTTGTTGTTGGGGCTGATGTTGCTGCTAGAAATTCGACCTTGGGGCATAACCCTGGTTAAACTGCTACTGTGGCCTTCGAGGTAAGGCCAACATCTGTTGTGGCTGCATATAATTGTCTTGCCTCCACCCCAAATTTGGGTGGTCTCTCCATTGATAACTAGCATTTTGGTACTAGTATCCATATGGTTGTTTATTATAGCCACCAAATTATTGATGTCCGAAATATTGGGCAGCAGCAGTTGTTCCATTTCATACTCAGGGTATTGCCCTGCAAATGGGCACTCTTCTACTGTGTGTTGTGGAGATTGGCATATCAGACATGCCTCTATCACTTGTGCAGCCATTCTGGGCTGCACCACAGTCAAAAGTTTATCAAATCTTTCAGTAAGATTGGCCATCTGTATTCTCAGGTCATCATTTCCCTTAACTTCATACATATTTCCTTTAGAAGTCTCAGCAAGCCCTAGCTTAAGAGAAGGCTCTTGAACAGTTCTAGATGAGGACATCTTCTGGAAAGCATTTTCACTTATGACCTCGAACAAGTCTCATGCCTCATCAGCTGTTTTATGCATGTACGTTCCATCACAAAAGGCATCTATCATGTCTCTACTCTTCTCATCAATCCCATTGTAGAAGCTCTAGACAAGCTGCCAGTCAGGGATCTTGTGGTGGGGGCATTGTTTGAGCATCTCTTTAAATCTGTCCCAGGCTTGGTTAAAATCTTTAGTTGGGGATTGGGCAAAAGCAAGTATACCTTTCCTCAACTGGCTGGTTTTGGTCTCTGGGAAAAATTTAAACAGAAATCTTGTTTGGAGGTCTTTCCAAGAAGTGATGTTGTTGTTTGGGAGAGTAGATAACCAGGTCATTGCCCTATCCTTTAGGGAAAAAGGAAATAGCCTTAACCTAGTGGCCTCTAGTCCCAAACCAGCAATGGAGAATGTCGTGCACAGGGCTAAGAATTGGTCAATGTGCTTGTAAGGGTCTTCTTTGATAAGCCCATGGAAAGAGGGAACCATTTGGATGATGGAAGTTTTGATTTCGTAGATTCCCTGAACATCTGGGAATTGAATGCTAAATGGAGAATTGTAATCATCCGGAGCATTCAATTCCTTCAATGTTCTAGGTTGCTCTTCACCCATAGCTGTTGTCTCAATTTCAAAGGGGGCTCAACTGTGGTGTGTCTGTGCCTTCTCGGTCTTCTACCCCTTTCTATCTCAGGGTTAGCAGGCTCTAATATAGGATTGAGGGATCTCCTTCCTAACATGCACACACACCAACAGCAGGGAAGACTATTCGCAGGCACATTGCACTTAACAAAAATTGCAACTATCCTAATCAACTGCTATGGAATCTTTAAAGGAGAAATAAACTGAGGTTTTGAAGGTTAGATAAGTGCAAACAGAGGTAGCTAGACTCCCAATGCAATTCTACTCTCCTTCTCTGCTACTGTCCAAATCTATAAGAAAAATTCCAAATATAAATCAGCAGTATCAATTATTCACAAGTACAGCTACCAAAGAATAAAGAATACAAAAATATAGAGTCTACTATTAGATCAAAACTTCCCCGGCAGCGGTGCCAAAAACTTGTCTGCAAAAGTGGGGAGAAGTTAAGAACCTGATCCTCGCTGAGTAGAGAAGATTTGCAGATCTTTCCGCGTGGTAGAATTGGTGTTGCGGGGTTGAATTGACTTGAAACTCATGCAGTCGCGGGATTGACATTTTGGTCATCGCGGGATACTAATGGTTGTCACGAGATTGCTCTTTCAGCTTTGAATGGCATGGGAATTGCTCACGCGGTTTGTCCCTTGGTGAATCTCGCGAGGGATCCTCGCGAAGAAGCAATGTTCATGAGTCTATGGATCGCGTGAGCATTTCCTTGAAGGTTTGTATCCCGCAGCCACTGCCCGACAACTGCGCATGGGAGTGCCTGGAGCTCTCTATCTTCAGTGAATCGTGCGACGATTGAAGACTCCTTTCTTGAGTTGTACGAGACTGCGCGAGCGCTCAAGACTAAGCCTTGCGAAGACCTTACAAAGTCTGCTTTTCAATTCTTTCTAGCACCAAACAGTGCAAGAACGGCGCAAAGACTGCACGACCAGTTTGTGTGATGTCTTCAGAAGCCCGCGACAACTATGAGAAGGCATTATCTCTGGTTCAATTTTAACCCTGCAACATCTGTGCTAGGCATTCTTCTTAGTTTGCTTCTGCTTTGCTGTGCCTATGCTGCAGCCAACTCTCTGTCTGGGTTCATCTTTCATTCTGCTGAGGTAGTCCTGGGGCAACAGTGAGCTTCTTGGCATGGTTAGGGGTTTATTTGCAGCTGCTGCTTATTACCTACAGAATAGACTTAAAACACATTTATTAAATGCTTAAGGGTCTAATAGAGATTAAGTTAAGGGGTGAAAAGTGGTACTTTTCAGGTCTTAACAAAGACGTTCAAGAGTAAAAGCAATACAAAAAAGAAAATGATCAATCATAATCTAGAGAATCGTCAACTGAGAGAAAGCTCCATGAAAAATAAAAAATCATGATTTATGATTTTCTAAAGAAAAACTATAATAGAAGGAAGAAAATTGCGATGTACGATTTTACATAAAAAGCTTCTCGTTGCTAATACTGTTGCTGATGATCACGTGAAGATTTATACTGCCATGCACTGAATTAGAACAACTCTTGAATTAGAAGTTTGGTGTATCACGGAGCTGAGAAGATTGATGAAGATAGTATCCAAAAGATCTCTATCACTGAGCAATCCAGAACCACATCAACAAAGGAAAGCAAGGAAAGATAAAATTAGAATTATAGTTATATTAGGATAGTTTTGCTTAGTTATTTCTTTTATTAGAAATAAAAGTTTTGTAAACTGACTCCATATGATCTATAAATAAGAGAGCCTGCTATAGGCATAAGCATTGAAGAAATTCTCAGCATCAATTGACAGCTGAGGTTGGATTTTCTTCTGATCAAATTTAGAGTAGATTTTTATTGCTTTGTAGATTAGATATCCAAGGTTTCTCCAGAGCAATTGATGACTGCAATTGGGAGCTGAAGATTAAAGTAGATATCTATAGTTTCTCAGAAGCAATTGACGACTGAAGCTGAGGGGTGAAAGTAATTTTATTGTTTTCTAGTTTAAATTTATTTTTTTGTAATTTTCTGCTTTGTAAACATCTTCGAATTTTAGTTTGAATTGATGACTCAGGTTGAAGTTTGCAGATTAGTGTAAAGATTTTTACTTTTCCATCTTCAGTTTTTTAGAGTTTGATTGATGCCCATGTTTTAGGAGATTGATGATTAGATTAAATCTGTATTGATAAGATTTTAGTATTGATTGACGACCAATGTTAGGGAACTTGATATATAGTGTAACGGTACTGTTTAAATTCATAAATATCCGATAGCTGAAGATTGTGATTGATGACCATAATCTGAAGGAGGATTAGGATTTATTTTCTGTAATTTAGATTAAGAAACAATTCTTTATTCATATTTCTCCAGTTGTTTAGGAACTTAAAAGATAAATATAAGTTTTCAAAAAAATTAAGTTAAATATAGAAAAATCCTATCTTCGCGGGAACAATCCTATACTAGCTCTACAATTTTCATTGTGCGCTTGCAATAGGTTAAGACTTAATTAGATATACATATAAGTAGCGATCACTGAGGAAGCTGAAAGATCAACCCTTTAGATGACTCTACTTTTTCTTTCTAGTTTAGATTTATTTTATTGTAATTTACTGCTTTGTAAACATCTTCGAATTTTAATTTGAATTGACGACTCAAGTTGAAATTTATAGATTATTGTAATAGTTTTTATTTTCCATCTTTAAGTTTCTAGAGTTTGATTGACGCCCAAATTTCTGATAGATTAGAGATTAGTATAAATCTATATTAAAAGATGCCAATTTTTTATTGACGCTCAAATTCTAGAAGATTGAAATATAGTGTAATGGTATTTTAAAATTATAAACATCTAATAGCTGAAAATTCTGATTGACGACCATAATCTGAAGTAGGAAGGATATAGGATTTATTTTCTGTAATTAGTTTAAAAAACCATTCTTTATTCATATTTCTCAAGTAGTTTAGGTTCTTAAAAGATAAGTGTAAGTTTTCAAAAAATTAATATATATATATATAGTACTTAAACCTATCTTCATAGGAACGATCCTATACTAGTTCTACAATCTCCATTATGCGCTTGCAATAGGTTAAGGCTTAATTAGAGATACATATAATAAGCTAATCAAGTTTTTGGTGTCACTGCCGGGGATAGCACTTTATGTTATATTTATATTAATTTAAGAAAAGAAGTCTTTATCGTTCTCTTTTTATATTTTTTTATATTTTTAATTTTCTTTGATCACTTCTTAAGCTTTTGCGGGTTTACTCGGAGTCCAAGGTTTCAACACTTCTACTGACCATAGAAACTAGAGGCTTAGATTTGTCTCTCTCCCTGCTTTCTAATATATATATATATATATATATATATATATATAAATGCAAGGCCGTGATGAAATATCTTGGCCGAAGCTTAATATGACTTACCCCCCAATGAAATTACCAATTACTCCTTCGTATCCAACCATGTTCGAGACAGAGCTGGCTTTTGCCTCTCAGTGGGGTAGTGTTGAGAAACCTTATAATTCTCAGTGGGATAATCCTTATACCTTCCCAAGGGTAAATCGACAAGAATTATCTTATGTATACTCACAACATTCTCTAAATTCCCAACAGTCATATAGCCCATACCAATCCTTTGCACAACAGCCTTATCCTCATAATGGAAATGATGGTACTACTTTATCTCGAAATCCTTCAGGACTTGCAACAACATGCGCACCATCGCTCTAGGGAATTAGCCCAGCTGTCCCAGATATCCCAAAACTTACACTCTTGTACTCAGTCCATTGCAAATCTAGAAACCCAAATCGGGCAATTAGCCTCACAATGGGAGGAAAGAGAGTGTAACCAAGATAACTCATAGACACTAACTTCCACAGTTCAACCTACTCAGACCTTAAGGAGTGGTCGGACTATTGATAATAGAGTAGAGATGCCTACCCCAGTAGATGTCCCTTTAGCCGTAGAAAAAGAGAATGAAGCCAAAGAAGAGACTCTCCCAGAAGAAAAACCAAAAAAATTGGAAAATGAAAAATTAAAAAAAATTAAAAAATAAAGACGTCGTCACACCTAAACCTGTAACTGAAGTACCTTATGTACCCAAGTTACCATTTCTAAACACTTTTGGTGCACCATCCCATTTCGAAAAAAACCCAAAAAAAATTAGAGGAAATCACTGAGATCTTCAAAGAGGTGAAGATCAATTTGACCCTCTTAGAGGCAATCAAACAAGTCCCAGCCTATGCACGATTCCTAAAGGAGATGTGTACGCAGAAACGGAAAAGGCAAAATAATGTCCCGCGAAAAGGCAAAATAATGTCTCGCGAAAAGTTTTCTTGAAATTGAAGAATTAGTAGAGGAAGCATTACCTCTAGTCTTATCAAAGGATGCTCTTCAGACTACATTATGATATACAGACTTGGAAGAACCAGAAGGAGGGAATTTATCCGATGGACACTTCTATCTGTAAACTCCAATCCAAAACTTGATAGCCAGAGATAGAACCTTTGCCCATTATTTCCAATGAACCGTTATAACCATCTATCCAAAAAGTACCATCCTTAGATTTGAAACTACTTCCTGGCACCCTTAAATACACTTTTCTTAGGTCTAACAAAACTCACCCAGTAATTATTTCATTCGCTCTTAACAAGGAACAAGAGAGTAAGTTATTGACCACACTTGTAAATTATAAGCATGCAATAGGATGGACTGTGGTTGACCTTAACAGGCTTGACCCCTCGATATGTATGCATGGTATTCATTTGGAGGACAATGCCAAAACTTCACGAGAAAGCCAGCGATAGTTAAATCCAAATATGAGGGAAGTTGTTCAAAGGAAATCGTGAAACTACTAGACACGGGTATTATTTACCCAATTTTTTACAGTGAGTTAGTGAGTCCCATCCAGGTAGTCCCAAAGAAATCTGGGATTACGGTGAAAGAAAATACAGCCGGTGAGTTGGTACCATTACGCGAAACCACAGGGTGGTGTGTATGTATTGATTACCGAAAGCTAAACTTAATGGCTGGCAAGGATCATTTTTCACTACCCTCCGTTGATCAAATTTTGGAAAAACTTGTAGGTCAAGAATATTTTTACTTTCTAGATAGATATTCAGGGTATAATCAAGTTCCGATCTACCCAGAAGACCATGAAAAGACCACCTTCATGTATCCTTTTGGAACGTTTGCTTACCGTCGCATGCCCTTTGGGTTGTGCAATGCTCCCGAAACATTCCAAAGATGCATGATGGCAATTTTTTCTGATATGATATAAAAGTTTCTTGAAGTATTCATGAATAACTTTTTGGTATTTGGCCAAACTTTTGATTCTTGTCTTGATCATCTTGCCTTTGTCTTAGAAAGATATGAAGCAACTAATTTAGTGCTAAGTTGGGAGAAGAGTCATTTTATGGTTCAAGAACGCATAGTCTTAGAACACATCATCTCTAAAAGAGGAATAGAAGTTGACAAGGCCAAAATTGATGTAATAGCGAATCTACCTCCACCAAATTCGGTACGACAGATTCGATCTTTTTTGGGCCATGCCGGTTTCTATTGCTGGTTTATCAAAGATTTTTCAAAAATCTGGAGACCATTGTGTCATCTATTAACAAACGATGTGTCATTTAACTTTAACGATGCCTGTCTTGACGCATTTAACAAGCTTAAGGAACTTATTTCCTCTGCACCAATTATTCAACCCCCTGACTACTCCCTACCATTTGAAGTAATGTGTGATGCCTCTAATCACGCAATAGGTGCAGTCCTAGGATAGCGAAAATACATGGTCTCTCATCTAATCTACTATGTGAGTTGTACCTTGATTGAAGCTCAGGTGAACTACACTATAACTGAGAAGGAGCTTCTATCTTTCATATTTACACTCGACAAATTCTGACTGTACCTATTGGGATAAAAAATCGTCATCTTCTCTGAACATTATGCACTAAAATACTTATTGTCTAAAAAGGATGCCAAACTAGGACTAATCAGGTGGATCTTACTTTTGCAGGAATTTAACTTCAAAATCAAGAATAAGAAGGGAGTTGAAAATGTTGTGGTTGATCATCTGTCGAGAATAGAGCTACCTGAAACCATCGGTAAAGAGCCCCTACATGATACCTTTTCGGATGAGCAACATTATGCCATCCAAGCAATAGTTCAATGGTACACCAACATCGTGAATTATTTGTCAACACGTAAGATTCCCCCACCCTAGTCCAATCGGGACAAGTATATTTTCTTTTCTAATATAAAATACTATATTTGGGAGGATCCTGACCTATTTAAAATGTGCCCCGACTAAATAATTAGGAAATGTGTTCCTGATAGTGACATCCGCAATATTCTAAAATTTTGTCACACTTATTCTTATGGGGGCCACTTCGGCCGGAAGAAAACTACTGCCAAGGTACTACAATCAGGATTTTATTGGCCATCACTGTAACACCTCGAATTTTCACTGTCGTTGAATCGTTAACTTTCGACGATGTTGCGATTTGCTTTGACCGGTTTGACCTTGGTCAAACTTTTCATGTCTGTGACATGGCCTTTAACCCATTTATCTCTATTGGGTAAGTACACCCAACCGCAAATATGGGACCAACTCTTGACGCAAAACTGATCCTTAAAACTCAAACTCTCTTGTGATGTGTGTATGTTACACACGACTCGAGCCCTCGGATAGGGCCAAGTTCAATTTCCTCTTTCAAGCACCATAGTATAAAACTAGCCCGGGTGACTTTCATACGGCACCTAAAAAGGTATAGAACTTAAAGCATAGGTGACTTGGAAACTAGCCGAGGCGACCTTGGAAACTAGCCGGGGCGAGTTGGAAACTAAGTCTCGACAGGGGCTGAGTAATTTAGTCTTAACTTTTGACCCTGACCTCAAAATGATGCGATTCTTGAGGCGTTAGAAAGAGGGAAACGAGCCCTACAACATTCATGATTTAAAAAATTCATGACTCAATCATTTTAGAAGCCTAAATTAAGTGACAAGTAGGGACAAGTTTTCAATGATCCAAAGTCAAGGCGAGCTTGTTCTTTTCACCCTAATTTTGAGAAACCTTTAGAAATTTTTATACAGGTGATATTAGCCATGATTTGTGATGTAGGTTGAGGTGTGGGAATGTCCGTGAGGACTTTGTACAAATCTGCGTGACCTTGCATGCTTTCGCAACCAAGGTAGGGGAACTCAATACCTAAGTGCATCTTAGACATTGATCCATAGTATACTAGTTTAAAGTCATTTTTTGGCTAACCTTGACAGTTTAAACCCTGAAATCTTTATATAGTTGAATTTTGAAATCAGTTAATGATATGTATCTTGAAAATATTGGACGTCTTGACTTATAAAATCATAAACTTGGAGTGTCTTGAATCAATAGAAAACTTGTATACAAGCATGACCCTTGAATTAGTACACTTTGATATTCGCAGTTAGAATCTATGCATGGTAATTTAGAACATAAAACTTTGAATATGGGCTTTAAATATTGAATGTTTGAACAAGAAGTGAAATTTTAAACTTGAATCTCGATGTGAACATTTTGAACTCCAAAAAAGGGTACTCCGTGATTTGGACCGGTATGGCAGTAAATTCGTAATTTGGATCGGTACGGCGGTAAATCCATAACCTGGACCGGCACGGTGGGTTATCTGTGATCTAGATCAACACGGCGGGAAGTGCATGTAAACTGTGATGTGAATTTGACACGTGATATAGAATATGATGGGTTCTTGAACTCCAAAAATGTAAAATGATATGATGCAACATAAATCATGATAAAACTTGAATCTGAGCTCCGACATGCGACATGAGATACGAGATCTGAACAGGAAATACGATAGTAAATCTGAAATTAAGATATGAATCGTAAATGTTGTAAATTTTGTATTTGAATGCAAACTTGAGAGTTCAGTTGATACAAAAATGCTTTGAATTTTGTCATGATATTTATACTTTAGTCCCTAAAGTGTGGTTGGTATTGATCTTCTCCTATTGAGCTTGGCTGTAGCTCACCCCTCGACTATACATCACAGGAACAAGCCTTGAGCGGGACCTAGAGTTTTTGGCGGATCCTACTATGTTGTAGACCTCCCACCGGAGAAGTTCTAGCCAGAGGCCTTGGTATTAATTTGGGTATCGTTAAACTTGAGTATCGGTACATGTAATAAGTTTGTAAATTAGACTTCGGATACTTGTTGTGTTCACCACTGTTTAGATGATGGTCGGCCGTCACCGATGGTTCTTTTGTTTATTACATGTATAAACCTTGAGATGTTGTCCGGCCATTTTCGCTGCTTGCAATTGTCAGTTTGCTTTCTCTTGATATGCCATATCTGTAATGGAACGTGATCCACAATCCAACGGCACAGGTTTTTCCTAGTTGTAAAAAAAAATAATAATAATATCAAGAAAATCCGAGCTGTCACAATCACTGTTTAAGGATGCCCATAATTTCTGTCAAACTTGCGATTGTTGTCAGAAGTCAGGAGCCATGCCCTATAGGAACATGATGCCCCTACAACCGATTTTGGTTGCAGAACCCTTTGACATATGGGGCATAGATTTCATGGGTCCCTTTCCGCCTTCATTTGGATTTACGTATATACTTGTAGCGGTTGGCAACATATCAAAGTGGGTGGAAGCAACGGCCACAAGAACAAATGATCACAAGGTGGTAGTCTCTTTTATCAAGCATAATATATTTGCACTGTTTGGAACCCCACGAGCTATTATAAGTGATGGGGGTAGCCATTTTTGTAACAGGTATTTTGAGTGCTTACTCAAGAAATATGGTGTTACGCATAAAATCGCGACCCCCTACCACCCGCAAACTAGTGGACAAGTTGAGGTTTCCAATCGAGAAATAAAGAAAATATTGGAAAAAACTATTCGCCCTGATAGAAAAGACTGGTCCATAAGATTGAATGATGCTCCGTGGGCATACAGAACGGCTTATAAAACTCCCATTGGTGTATGGTAAGGTGTGCCACTTACCTGTGGAATTAGAGCATAGAGCTCTATGGGATATCAAAGCACTAAATTATGAGCTGACCACATCTGGTGAGTAATGAAAACTCGAACTCAATGAGCTTGAGGAAATTTGAAATTATGCATATCAAAATGCTCGAATTTACAAGGCCAAAACCAAGGCATTCCATGATAAACATATTTTGAGAAAAAATTTTGAGCCGAGCTAACAAGTTTGGCTATATAATTCGAGGTCGAAGCTATTCTCAGGGAAATTATGAAGTCGTTGGGATGGTCCCTACACCGTTATAGAAACATTCCCTCATGAGGCTTTCACTATCAGATATACCAAGGACAACCGTACTTTCAAAGTTAATGGGCACAGACTCAAACTAACAGTATCATTAAAAGAATAAGGGGCAGTGACCACAATATCAATAAAAGACCCTATATACAATTGATATACTCCAAGGCAACGTCAAACTACCGACTCATTCGTAGCACTTTGTAAATTATTTCTTCAATCCTAACTGTACAATAGTAGAAAATGATGTATTTAAGTTTGTGTTCTGCAGGTATGAGAAATCGTAGTGATTATGATTTCTTGTAACTTGAGTTTTCCCCACATACAATCGTAGTAACTTGATTACTGAGAGAACTTTACCTCCAGGCTACATACTTTGTTATCAGAGGGGCACAACCTCCGATGCCATAGGAGTCGCCTCGATTCACACCACAAGGACACGTCTTTTGGTATTAAATAAGATCTACCAACTAGTTTGCATTCTTCAATGCCAGGCCATAACTTTCATTATGGCAACCCTTCAAATTCTCAGCCCAGATTGATTATTAAACATTCTCTTCACCTTCATCCATCACCAATCCTTTCGCCATGGCAAAACAACCAAGCTGGTCAAAAATTACTGAGGAATTTTCACGCCTCTATCCCCATCCCAGAACCGACGGCTGAAACACCACCTTCCTGCCCCAACCACCAAAAATCTTCTCCATCATCACCCCCTCCGTGTTCTTAACTCTTTCTCTATTGGATCCACTGTTCAATCACATAATATACGAATTTATTACCCTTAATTTAGTGATGCTAGGACTTAGTTTGCTACAAATAAGTTAATGTGCAACCGTAGATCTTATCAATCCATCGAGACGATGCGCTCTTATGAAAAATAGAGAGTCGCAATCCGGAGCTTTTGGTGTCCCGAAAAACTCAAATCAATATCAAAAGCACCAAAGTACCAAATATGACTCCGATTTACCAATCCACGCCAAAGTCTCTTGGGTAGGGGCTCCAGTTATCAATTAGGAAGGTGTTAGGCACGCGATTGAGCCGCTCGTAAGCAGTCTCTACTACGGTCAGGTTTTTGTATGACTGGTTTATATAATATATATATATAAGAAATAAAATGAGCGGCACTTTCCCTTGCCCGTAGGTACACCGATCCTATTGAGCCCTTCCCACTTGCCGAAATTTGGATAACGTAACGGCTCAATTCTAGGATAGAGGAAAAGTAAAGAAGGTAGAGGAATAGAGGGGAGAGACGGAGCTCTTGAGCTCTTGTAGCACCGATGTGCACCTTCGCGTGGCTGCGTTGGATGATCTTCCAATAGCTTTAATGGTTGAGAGATGGGTCTTGAACTCCAAGACTAGGAGGCTAGGAGGTAGGAGAGGGAGGCTAAGGCCTTGTTCCTACAAGATCTAAGAGATTTAGGATGATAAAAAGAGGTTAATGGATGAACCTAGGTCCTGAAATTTGTGAGGTTTTAATGCTAGAAAGGGAAGAAAGGGATCACTAAAGGTTTCTCTCTCTTGGGAAATTTTTTTCAACCCTTTAATCCAAAGGGAGGGGGCTCTCTATTTATAGAGAAAGGGAGGATTAGTGAGGGATCAAAGTCTTAATTGGGTTAGCAATTAGGTAATGGGTAATCTAAAGTTTTTGGGGTTTTCTACAGCTTCAAGAAGAGGGATTTGGATTTAATGATAGATGATAGGGTACTGACTTGAATGGAAAAAGGGTGATAACTTAAGCTAATAGGGTCACTAGGGTCCTAAACAAACAACCCTAGACTTTAGGATGGTCCACAAGTCAAACCCCCAATATCAATTTTGGCTATTTTTTGAAGGAAAACTAGGCCCAAACTATGGGAAGTTGAAGACCCGCAGGGGCCCGACCAGGTTTTGTAATTTCCTGAACAAATCTGTAATCTTCATTTCGCCATAACTTTTGATGTACAACTCCAAATTAGGCAATTCTTAGCTCGTTGTAAAGTTGGGAAACTCTTCTTTCCAATGGTATAGGCTTCATGTTGGGAAACTATTTATAAAAACTTTGGCATACTTCTTTTCATCAGCTATTTTGGTTAGTTCGAAACTGGCTCTATGTGTCCGGTTTTGCAATTTTCTGTACAAATCTGTGATCTTCATTTCGTCATAAATTTTTATGTACAACTCCAAATTAGGACATTCTTAGCTCGTCGGAAAGCTAAAAAACTTTACTTTCCAATGGTATAGGTTTGGGAAAATATCTATAAAAACTTTGACACTCCTCTTTCTAACCGCTATTCAGGAGGATTCGAATAAGGCCCAAGAAGGGTTCTAATAGGTCTGGGAAGGCTATGGCTGATTCCTAAGGGTTTAAGATGATTTGTAAGGGTTTTAGAATGATTCCTAAAGGATTGGGAAATGCTTTTGGAAGCTCGATGGTATGCCTTTCTCGAAGTATGTGTCAATCGGTCTTTAGGCTAAATTTGGGTGTCTACAGATACCCCTCTTTGGTATGCGATAAGTAACGATCGTATGACAAAGAAAGAGAAATTTGAAGAGGCCCAAGGCATGCTAACGGGTCTATTGTATTCAAAACAACCCTCAAACATCAACAAGTAAAACAACTAAATGGAGAGTGGCATAAGCCCAACATCAGAGAAAACGTGTGTCACTCGAGAGTAGCGGAAGCCCCAACATTTAGGGAAAACTTCCGTTCCTCAAGGCTATCGGTCCTCAAGTGCTTAGCGATATTACTGGGCATAATCGAGATGGTGTAATTTAAAAATGCATGATGTTTGAGATTCATTTCGAATAAGACTATCCCGCGAGTGGGAGGGTGATCGATCCATACTTAAATATTGGCATAAAGCAATGACACAAAGATCCAACAGTTTATGCCCAATCACATGAGCCATTGTTTGCCCAATTTGATTGGCCACGGGTGCCCCTACGTGAGGAAGGGTTTGATATTTTTTAGTGAATCCATCAATCCTGAAGATGAATTAGCACAACTACTAGAGCGAAGCGAATATTAATGTCGCAACACTTTTTGGGAGTGTGTGCCATTTTTGATAGTGTGCCCTAAATCAACATGACTTAGAGTACCCAACTTTAAATAATATTGAACAGATCTGGCCAAAATTGGGTGCCTTCTGAAGGAGACATCCAATCATGGTCTTTGTCGATAATGAAATTATAAACGAACGACTATGCATAAACATGCATCCATCAGGGGGCGATAAATAACAAGGCGATAAAAGTCCTGACCCAGAACCCGTCCAAGGACCATTTACAAGAACGACAACCGTCCACGAATATCCAGATGCATGGTGCCTATCTAAAGGACCATATAAATACAAGTTTTAAACCTGCACCACAGAATGAACCCTTCTGAATGCATATTTGAAGATAGTCGTTCGATAGGTAATTTCTTTTTGACAGGCTGGTCTTAACCAACGATTGACCATTTTCTATGAAATCTGAAGATTAAAATACTAAAGTTCACATAAATCCAAAGATGGAGCACTTAGCTCGAAGATTTAGTAGTGGAATCAACCTGATCGAAACATTGACTGCTTGATCGGGATTGACACCGTTGCTCCTACTTTAAAATAGGATCCAAAGTTTCAAGGCGAACCTTAGACTTAGGATATTAATTTAGCACAGCTGCATTGCCTATAAAATATTGACATTTTATCGCATTGAAGCACACATGTGTGTAGCTGTGTGTGGTGAAAGGACCACAAAGATATATATCTTCTTTTCTTTTTCAAAATGAATTTCTTCTCTCGTTTTTCTTTCTCTTTTTTTGGAATAGACCAGAAGTCAGTGGTGAGATGCTTCATCTGATTTGTCCATCGCTGAGAGGTTGCCTGCTTCAAGGCTTTGGACCATTTGATGTTCCTGCATATTCTTAAGAAAACATCAATCCCTTTTTTGTTTATATAGGTAACAATATGCATCCTAATTAATAGAAGGAGAAGTAACCCTTTACCTACACATTTTCAATTTTTAAGATTTATATATTTTTGAATTTTTGTTTTAAGAGATTTTTTTTATTCTTTTTCTTCATTTTTGAGATGAAAGTACGATGCTGTAAATATGTACATGGAAGGAGTATATATATATTTTGGATTTTTTTAGATTTCTTATTTTTATTGTTTTTCTCTTTCTTTTCTTCTTCTCTTTTTTTTTGTCTAATGCCTTAACAATGAGGTGATGTAACGGGTCCCATTTTGAGCATAATCGAACCCATTCATGGGGTCAGACCTGAGTGAGGTTCAAACTTTTTACCAAGGTCGGAACATCCATCCCTTTGGATCGAATCAACCTTTTCTCCTTACCTAGGGTCATACATTTGACGGTGCAATCTAAAGATATACCAGATTAGGACCTGATTTGAGCAAACATGAGCGGCTCAATTGGCGACAAGATAATTCAAAAATGCAGTCAAAGGAGTCACTGAATAATTTTTGTTTTTCTTTTTCAACCTTTTTTACTCACACGCCCAAGACAGGTTTTTGCCATACCCATTGTTGCCCTCTTTTTTACCCGTAGCACCCTTTCAGGTTTTCACGATGTCCATGGATATGCATTTTTATCTCAGGCACCTTTGCAAGTCTTCACCTAGTCCGCACAAGCTCGCTGTTTTTATCCATGGCACCCTTTTGAGTTTTCATCACGTCCTTTTTACTTTTAGCATATATTTTTCTTTTTCTGTTCTTATTGATTTTATCAAAGGCCATGACATGGATGTTGATTCTGTCATAGCCAGCTGGATGGAGTTCTTCTGTCGTCTCTCAGCTTGGCTCGTGTTGACTGTTGAGAACTGAAAAATACCATTTTTCACCCCTTAACTTGAGTCTTGATAGACCTTTGAGAGAACTAAATAAGTGTTTTAAGTGCTTGTGTTGCCACTAACAATAAAGACAGGCTTAACCATAAAAGCAGCTTAAAAGTGCCAAAAAGATGACAATCCATGTCAATCCAAAGGAAGAAAGAGAAGAAACAACCTCACTAGCTGTTGAAAGGTCTGAATTGAAGAGGCAAAGACCTGGTCTCAACCCAGAAAAGAAGTATGGAGCAATTCGAACAGAAAAATGCACTACAGAGTACTTTTCGCAAAGAACCTGAACTCTGCGAAAAGAACTAAAACTCCAGGCTTAGCTTTCGAAGAGCATCTGAACTCTTCGAAAAGATGATTGACCTTTTCGAAAAGAAGAAAACTCAATTTGAACAGAACCAGAACATTGCGAAAAGAGCTTCATGAGTTACAACACCTTGCGAAAAGCCCCCTAAGCTATGCGAAAAGGTATTCTGGATATTCCCAGCTTTTGCAAGGGCAATTCAGTAATCTGTTTCACGCGTCCCAATGCATTTAAAAACCTAGGGAAATTCCAGAGGATTCTAAGCATGAAGCGAAGGCATATTCTACCCCACGTGAGCACCCAGAGATGAAATAACTTGGCGGGAACTTCTAGAAACTCTAACAGACTTTCAAAATGCATAACAGAATTGATGCTTTTTTTCACCTGATTGGCTGAACCAGATCGAGGAATTCTGATTGGCCAGAACGGATCTGGATCCTCGTGCTCGACTACCATTGGTCAATACAGATCTGAGCACTTCTGATTGGTTGATACACATCTGAGATGGACTTAGGGAAAACTATAAATAGACTAACCATTTGCCCAATTTGGGCATCCAGATTTTGAGTTTCATTCCTAATCCCCCATTTCCAAATCAGATAGTTTGTCTGAAATCCCTGTAATAGCCTCACCTTGTACTTGCAATTAAGAGCTGTGAGATACTTCTGTAGTTCAAAGGAGAGTTGTATTCAAGACTACAAATCTGAGAGTTGTTTAAGCAGTGCTCTGTAATTGTAATGGTGAATTTGAAAAGGTTGCTGTAAACCGTGCATTCTCCATTAGACTCATGTTAAGGGTTCCCTCTGATCTCCTTATTGCATTAGACTCCTTTAGATTCACTGTTTTTCATGCAATTTCCCTTGATTCATTAATCCTGTGAGAGTTAGTGTTTGTAACCTAGTCTCTCACGGCATTTGTAGTGATGTTTCTTGTTCTAAATTAAGGATTTGGATTAAGGACTATTGGATGGTTTGTGGCCATTAAAGTGGACAGACCATAGCCATAAGCGTAAGCCTAATCCTTGAATTAGATTTATTTCTCTTACACCTGCGCTTGTAGCCAGATGAAGATTGGATCACCTCTTTGTTGAGCTGCGGTCATTCTCATTAGATTTCAAGGACCAACTCGAAGTTAGATATTACTTCTCCATCTTTTATAAGTTTACCTCAAACGTTCCCCCAACTCGGATCTGGATCATTTAGTTTAACTTTTACTTTTTATCATTTAGTTAATGTGACAAATTCAACCTCCCCATCTTATGTGCTTTCTAGATAGGATAAGAGGCCAAATCTGATAGCTCAGATCTGGAGGTTTATCTTGCATTTTAGACAAATTCTCTGTGGACGATCTTTCACTCACTTACATTTAAAACTTGCTACAATTGGCCCTGATCTTGCAGGCTAACTCACTTCTACCTGTGCTGATATTTCTTTACTCTTTTTAATATTCTAGATTCATTATAATTTAGCAGTTGCAAACCTGTTTTCAAAACACACATAAATCAAGCACACTAAGAAGTAACAACTAGTTTTTGGCACCGCTGCCGGGGAATTTGTTCTAAAATAGGTAGACCTAAGTTTTCACTTTAATTTTTATCAGTGCTAAACTATTCTATTGTTTATACCTGTGAGGTTATTCATGTCCAATTTTTGAAGAAGGGAAACTACTTAAAAAGGAATTCTGAAGGTTTGCTGTGAATAATCAGATTTTTTGTTTTGAGTTGTATGTTTGGTAGGAGGACTCTCAGCCCTGAGATTGTCCCACTGAATTTAGAAGTTGAAAGGCTACTACGAACCAAACAAACAACACAGAATTCTGCTACTATTGGTGAAGAACCTCGACTTTTGAGGGATTACTTTGCACCTGGTGATTATAATTCTCCCTTTTGCATTCAATTTCCTACTGTTGAAGGAAATTATGAGATCAAATCATCAACTATCCAAATGCTTCCTTCCTTCCATGGGTTGAGTAAGGAAGATCCATACAAACATGTGGATGAATTCTTGGCTCTTTGCACCACATTCAACATAGCTGGACTTGGTCCAGAAGCAACCAAGCTTAGGCTCTTTCCTTTTTCATTAAAGGATAAAGCTAGAGCATGGTTATCTATGTTAGCACCAAATAGTATCACTTCATGGAATGATTTGCAGTGTCAATTTTTAGCCAAATATTTTCCAATGTCTAAAACAAGCCAATTGAGACAAAGTATCATTTCTTTCTCACAAAACTCAACTGAAACTTTCCATGAAGCATGAGAACAATTTAAGGAACTTTTAAGGCAATGTCCTCATCATCAAATTCCCAGATGGTAGCTGGTTCAAAGCTTCTATCAAAGAATTGATCAAAAAGGAAAAAATATGGTGGATGCCTCCTGTGGAGGCACTTACTTGCAAAAAACAGTTGAGGAGGTTTGGGACTTATTTGAAGTAATTGGTGAAAACTCAACTCAACCGGAATCTCTGTCAAGAGATATTGAAAATCCTGCTAGGTTGAACAATCAGCAACCCACCAAAGGGAAGATTTATGAGGTGAATGAGTTGGAAAGAAAGATGGACAATTTAACCACAAAGTTTGATAGATTGATGGACTCACTTAAAAATCCAAATGTTGCAAGAGTAGAGGAGGCATGTCTGATATGCCAGTCCCCTACTCATTCAATTGACCAATGTCCTGCTGCACCACAGTTCCCAGATTTAATGGTGGAACAAGCTCATGCTGCTCAATCATTTGGACAGATGCAGTCAAATGAATATCCATGGAGAGGGCACCCCAATTTGAGGTGGAACTAAGGGAATTATCAATCCCAACAGCAGCAACAACCAAAGAACCAAATGCCTTTCAAAACTGCACAGCCTTATCAGCAAAATTTTTATGCCAAACCAAATTTTCAGCAGCCCATTCCACTACAACCTGTGCAGCAGTCTACCCCAGTTCAAACCCCTTCCAGGTCCCCTTCTTTTGAAGATCAAGTCCTAAACTCACTCCAGAATTTAGGATCTTTAACTCAGACTGTGAATTTTCACAGCCAGAGCATAAAGAAGATTGAAGAAACATTGGGACAGCTTTCAAATACTTTGGCCAAAAGAGAGGAAGGAAAGTTACCCAACCAACCTTTGAACAATCCCAAAGGATAGTTCATGGTTGGAGAAGCTTCTAATTCACATGAAGAAGTAAAAACTGTTTCCACTTTGAGAAGTGGAAGAATCATAAATAACAACGTGGGTACTGAAGAAGAAAAAAATAAGGAAAATGATAAAGATATGGAGCAAGAGTAGCATAATGATAGCAGTGGGGGTGTTGATGGACCTCAGAAAAATCAAAAAAATGAAAAACAAAAAATCCAAAAAGTTTCTGAAAATGCTTCCAAATCTGTAGATGAAGGACTAGTTCCTCATTTACCATTTCCTCGTGCAATGAAATCTGTATCCCCTTTTGATAAAAGGAACACAAAAATAGATGAAATGATGGAGACTTTCAAGCAAGTCAAGATAAATCTACCTTTGCTTGAGGCAATCAAACAAATTCCAGCATATGCAAAATTTTTGAAAGATGTTTGCACTCACAAAAGACAGTCTAGGATACAGATATCCAAGAAGGTCTTTGCTATGGAAAGAATTAATCAGGTGTTATCCATTGCCACACCTCCTAAACTTCAAGATCCTGGAATCCCCACAATCCCTTGCATTATTGGGGAACATACCATTGAAAAGGCTTTATTAGATCTGGGTGCTAGTGTCAACCTACTTCCATATTCTCAGATATGAGAAAACTAGGTTTGGGAGAATTAAAACCCACTCATGTGGTGTTACAACTAGCGATGAGATCTGAAAGGAAGCCAGTTGGGATGATTGAAGATGTATTGGTGGGAGTAGATAAATTTTTCTATCTTGCTGATTTTCTAGTTTTGGACATGAAACCAACCAAAAGCAAAACTTCCATCCCTGTCATTTTGGGAAGACCATTCTGCTACAAAGAATGCTTGCATTCAATGTAGGTCTGGTATTATGGAAGTCTCTTTTGAAAACATGAAGGTAAAATTAAATGTTTATAATGCAGTCACATAGCCTCAATTCAGCTCTGAAGAATGTTTTCATGTTGATCTATTGGATGAACTTGTAGAAGGGACTTTACAGGTGTGGAAGATTTCACCACAGATGTTAAAGATGCTTGGGGAAATTCTGAGGAAGAAACAGTTTGTATCTCAAATTCTGAGGAAATAAATGTTGTGCAAGG
Organism: Chloranthus sessilifolius; assembly: GCA_021018995.1. Taxonomy (NCBI): domain Eukaryota; kingdom Viridiplantae; phylum Streptophyta; class Magnoliopsida; order Chloranthales; family Chloranthaceae; genus Chloranthus; species Chloranthus sessilifolius. The sequence goes on from CM037594.1 coordinate 59,346,408, forward strand.
AACTCTTAATCAATCAACAAGTTTCTCTTCTTGGAAACCTGCTACTCTCCCCCTTCCACAAACAGCTAAGGTACCTTTGTTACCTTCTTTTCTCAAATTTCAATTTATGAACTAAAGCATTGCCAAAAAATTTGAAATATGTGTTTTTAGGAAATCATAAATCATTGCCTGCAATTATTTCTTCCTCCCTCACAAAGGAGCAAGAGGAAGAACTGTTGGTTGTTTTGAAAGAACATAGAAGAGCAATTGGTTGGACTATTGCTGATTTGGGAGGAATCAGTCCAGCTATTTGCATGCACAAAATCCATTTGGAAGAAAATGCAAAACCTTCAAGGGAAATGCAAAGGAGGCTGAACCCTCATATGCAAGAAGTGGTCATGAAAGAGGTTGTTAAGTTATTGGATGCAGGGGTCATTTACCCCATTTCAGATTCATCTTCGGTGGCACCTACACAGGTGGTACCTAAGAAATCTGGGATCACTGTTGTAACCTCAGATTCTGGTGAGCTTATGTCAACCAGACAAAAAACTGGGTGGAGAGTCTGTATTGATTACAGAAAATTAAATGTAATGACCAGAAAAGACCATTTCCCCCTCCCATTCATTGATCAGATTTTAGATAAGCTAGCAGGAAAAGCTTATTACTGTTTTCTGGATGGTTACTCTGGTTACAACCAGATTCCTGTGTACCCACAAGATCAGGAAAAGACCACATTCACTTGCCCTTTTGGCACTTTTGCCTATAGGAGAATGCCTTTTGGTCTTTGTAATGCTCCTGCTATCTTTCAAAGATGCATGTATTCCATTTTCTCTGATATGATTGACCAATTTATGGAGATTTTTATGGATGATTTTTCAATCTACGGAGACAGTTTTTCCCAGTGTTTACATAATCTCAAATTGGTATTACAGAGATGTGAAGAAACCAATCTAGTTTTGAGCTGGGAAAAGAGCCATTTCATGGTCACCCAAGGCATTATCCTTGGCCATGTTGTTTCCCACAAGGGCATTGAGGTGGACAGAGCAAAAATTGATTTAATTGCACATTTACCACCTCCCAAAACTGTTAAACAAATCAGAAGTTTTCTGGGACATGCTGGATTTTACAGAAGGTTCATTAAGGACTTCAAGAAATAACCAAACCTCTTTGTCATTTGTCGGCAAGAAGTCCCTTTTGTTTTCAATAATGAATGCATGAAGGGTTTTGAATTCTTGAAAAACTGTTTGATTTCAGCTCCAATATTGCAGTCTCCAGATTATTCACTACCTTTTGAACTGATGTGTGATGCATCAGATTATGCTTTGGGAGCTGTCCTTGGACAGAGAAAAAAAATGCTGCCTCATGTCATAGCTTATGCCAGTCGATCAATGATTGATGCACAGCTCAATTACACAACAACTGAGAAAGAGCTGCTGGCAATTGTTTTTGCTTTAGAGAAATTCAGGTCATATGTCTTGGGTTCACAAATAGTGGTGTTCACTGACCACTCTGCCTTGAAATACCTTCTGTCTAAGAAGGATACCAAACCAAGATTAATCAGGTGGATTCTCCTATTACAGGAATTTGATTTACAGATCAAAGATAAAAAGGGGGTGGAGAATGTGGTGGCTGATCACCTATCTAGAATTTTAACTACTGAGATTGATAGGTTGCCTATCAATGAATCTTTCCCTGATGAGCAACTTTTTTCCATTAGTGTACACACTCCTTGGTTTGCAAACATAGTCAACTTTTTGGCTACTGGAAGAATTCCTCAACATTGGAATAAAATGGATAAAGATCTTTTCTTCTCAAAGGTTAAACATTTCATCTGGGAAGATCCTTATCTATTTAAGAGTTGTGCAGACCAAATAATAAGAAAATGTGTCCCTGACCAAGAATTTCATAGAATACTGTCTATGTGTCATGAACAGGCCTATGGAGGTCATTTTAGTGGAAACAGAACTGCTGCAAAGGTTTTGCAGTGTGGATTTTATTGGCCTACATTTTTCAAAGATGCCTCAAGATTGTAAGTCTTGCCAATCGCTAAATTGGGCAGCATTTCCAAGAGAAACTCAATGCCTTTACAGCCTATTTTGGTAGTTGAGTTGTTTGATGTTTGGGGGATGGACTTCATGGGTCCCTTTCCTCCTTCCAATGGGTATAATTTTATTTTAGTAGCTGTGGATTATGTATCCAAATGGATTGAAGCCACAGCCACTAAAACAAACGATCACAAAGTGGTTCTTAAATTTCTTAAGGATCACATTTTTTCCAGGTTTGGTTTTCCCAGAGCCATTATCAGTGATGGGGGAAGCCATTTTTGTAATAAACATTTTGAAACTTTATTGAAAAAATACTCTGTGACTCATAGAGCAGCCACTCCATATCATCCACAAACCAGTGGACAAGTGGAGATTTCCAATAGAGAAATCAAACATATTTTGGAAAAGACTGTGAAGAAGGATGAAAGGATTGGTCGAATGATGATGTATTGAGGGCATACAGGACAGCCTATAAAACCCCAATTGGTATGTCCCCATTCAGGTTGGTCTATGGCAAAGCATGCCATTTACCAGTAGAGTTAGAATATAAAGCTTTTTGGGCCATTAAAACATTGAACATGGATCTAACTACTGCTGGTAATCACAGGAAACTGCAACTTGCTGAGTTGGAGGAGCTGAGAATGGATGCATACACAAATTCAAGATTTTATAAAGAGAAAGTCAAAACTTTCCATGATAAAAATTTATTGAGAAAAGAGTTCACAGCTGGCTCTAAGGTATGGTTATTTAACTCAAAACTCATGTTTTTCCCAGGAAAGCTGAGATCCAGATGGGAAGGGTCATACACTATCATTCAGACAGCTCCTTCGGGAGCTGTTGACATCCTTGATCCAAGTAATGGAAGAATCCTGAAAGTAAATGGTCAGAGGCTCAAACCATGCATTGAAAATACCTAGGAGCCTGTGCTGCCCATCTGTCATCACGAACCTCCAAAAATCTGATGGTAGATAACTGTACATTATATTTTTATTTCATAGTTTTTTCTTAGTTTCTTTGTTTCTGTTTTTATTCATGATTTGTCTCTTTTCGCATGGTTTAAATATGCTCCAAGTTAAGTCGCAAAGTAATAATTCTCTCTTCGCAAAGTTCAATTTACTTTTCGAAAAGACTCTGGATTTGTAACGAACTGCTCGAAAGCAAGGATTTGCTTTTCGAATAGTTGGTTCTGAAGCTATTTTCTTTTCGAAAAGATATTTCTGAAGCTAGTTTCTTTTCGAAAAGATATTTCTGAAGCTAGTTTCTTTTCGAAAAGATATTTCTGAAGCTATTAACTTTTCGAATGGTACTGATGTCATTCGCAGTTGTAAAAAGGTTTATTGTGGAACTTTTCGAAAACTTAAAAAGAACTTTGCGAAATTAACTCTGAGTATATTTAAACCCTTTCGAAGTAGGGGTTTCATATTCAAAATCTTTCTGAAGAGCGACCTGTTCCACAGAAACCCTATTTCGTTCTTTCCTTGCGCGAATTGAGAAGCTTGATACATTTTTCTTCACCTTTGTTCGATCATTTGAGTTTTCAGAGAAGGATTTTAGCTTCTAGTCTGGGGGATTTCTGCAAGCAAACAACTCGTTCAATCAAAAACCCTAGATCTCGGTATTTCTCTGCACATCCTCTCTGTTTATCATTTGGAAAATTTGATTTTGTGTCAGCATCTGTTGTGGGCATTTTCATACATCAATTTAGAATGGAAAAAGTGGAGAAATCGTTGGCTGCCATGTTCTCAAAATCCTCTGCTAAGAAAGTTAGCAAACCTACCCCAAAAGGAAAAGCCAAAACTTAAGCCAAAAGAAAACTATCTATGGATAAAGCGGATAGGGTGGAGAAAGGAAACAAAGTTCGACATGAGGAACCCATCCCTGCTGCTAGCCCTGAGCCTGAGCTTCCTCCTCTGCCTATACATTTGGTACTACCAAATCCATTCATTAAAGCTCGGTTAATTCTCGAAATGATTGTGGACGAAACTTTTTTCGTCAACAAACCGGATTGCCTGTTATCTTTAAGATACATAAGAGATGCCTCACTAAGCAATATCCTTACCCCCTTGCCAGAGAAAATTTACCCACGAATGGTGAAGTTATGGTACCAAAACCTAATCAAGGTCACTGAAAGAGATGCTGATGTCCCTACCCCGTTATCTTTATTGATGATTGCGATCTTCTCACATTTGAAGACATAGGGAATGCTTTGGGGATACCTTCCAATTTGATCCTTCGGTCCATTGGTCGCTCCGTAAATGACCTCCTTTAGAGAAATGGCTACACATTTAACCCAAGGAATTGTGGGCACCGGATCCCATCATGAGGAGAGACCTAGCCCCCAATTTCTATTGATGGATTCCATTTTGAGGGAAGTTTTATGTCACCGGGCATGACCAAGAGAGGAGAACACCAATTGTGAGGCTCTCTTTCATTTTTCAAGGCGTTTTTCAATGCCCCTATGTTAATTTTTGAAGCCATGGCTGATATTAGTGCCAAGTTGAAAAAGGAGCAAAAATTAGTTGGCCTCCCATTTGGTAGATTGATCACAGCCCTCCTCAGAGCCAAGTTTGACATTGATAATGAGGAGCCATTTGAAGTCATTGCTCCTCACAATTTTGGGAAAAAGGCTTGGACTATAAGCTAAGCCATGCTGAGAAGAATGAGAGAGGAAGGTGAACCTGCACCTACTGGTAATGAACACCTTTTGAACACCCGCCTCGCAGCTCCTTAGAATAGGTTTTGGCAGAACCTGTGGTGACCAGCTCTTTAGCTGCACCACTTCTTGAAGCAGCTCTGCCAGACCCTATGGTGACCAGGTCTTTAGCTACACCCATTTTTTAAGAAACTATCCTTCCCATGGTGACCAGCTCTTCAGCTGCACCAATTCTTGAGGAAGTTGGCCTTTCACCCTCCTCCCCTATTCCAGCCCCTGCCACTTCACCTATCCCAGCTGTCCCATCTCCCATACCCTCCATTATTCCAATTATAGATTCCCCCTCTACACCAACCACTCCAACCATACTCACACCACCAATTTCTCCCACCAATGCCCATGTTTTAGCTGCAGACTTTATTGCCCCATCTCCCTGCACTCCTCTGCTCCAAAGCCCTCAAATTCACTGCTCATTCAACACACACAAGTATCCCATACACCGAACTGAGCCTTTCACTCTGAGGCTTATTCTTCCTTAATGGGATCTATTTTTGAAACCATGGGCTTGAACCTATCCCTATACCCCGACCCTCATCATTTCACTCACTTACCTACTTCTCCCTTTACTGACCATTGCACCCCACCCTCCACTTCAATTGTGCATCCCCCTATGCCCACCTCTCCCCCACCTGCATCTATTAACCAAATACTTGCCTACCTCCAATCCATCCAAGCCCAACTCCAAATCAACACAGAAAACCAGTCTGTGACTAATTACCTGCTCCAAACCTTAGCCTCCACATCCCACACAACCACCATTACCCATGTACCTACTGTTGATTCCCATGCTACCCAAACTGTACCAGAGGTAGTATTGGTTGATCCGCCCACCCCACCACTCGCCCATGCAACCCAAAGCTGAACACAAGTCCCTCCTGTTGCATCCCCTTCACCACTCCCCACTTTCTCAGCAAGCCACTCGGACGACCACTCAAGTCCTCCTTCGGACACTTCTTCTCCCTCCCACACCGAGACACCTTTGGTCCCCTACCATTCCATTCCCCTTCCCAGATTTGCCACCCTCAGAAGAGCCATGGAAGAAAATCCTTATATCTGTCGAGATGTTCTAAAGGGGTTAGCTGATTTACAAGCCTACATTCGAACCCCTTATGAAAACCAGATTCGAAAGTTGGAGTTATTTATGAAATTTGAGAGAGAGAAAATGAAGGACTTGCTGGGTCAAACATTTCAGATGGTTTGGAGTGAGCAGCACAAGGTGACCATGTTGCAAGCACAGCTTGACCAAGAAAAACTAAAGACCACTAGACTTGGCAAGTACATTGGCCTCACCAAAAAGATAAAATCAGAGGAATACCGAGCAAAACACAATCCAGAGAAAGCTCAATCAAGTTAGACTCCAATCACGATTCTAGTTCGATTCGGTGACTCGATTCACGAGCCAATTGAACCAACTTATGATACAGATTTTGACCCCAGTTATTAGATCACATTGTACTTATCTGTGTTATGAGTTTGTAATATAAAATTTTGTTGTTTCTTGTGTAATTACTGTGCATTTCTGTCTGTCCTCTTGTCATCATGATTTATTTTTTTTTCTTGCTTCTATCTTTTATCTGCTTTGGACTAGTGTGGACCCTGCTCCCCTTTGGTTTGGGGGTGTGACAGAAATATCAATAATCAATAATGGAGTTAACATTAGTACAGCTTTTGATCAGTGGAATTTTTTTTAATTTCACACCTGTTGTTTTGAAAAAAATGAAGAAGTTAAAAACTTTTTGAAATTAATTTCTAGTGTAATTCTAATACTTTCATGAAGTGAATGTCAGGAAATTTTCAAAAGAAAATTGATGTTTTAGTAAACCTAAAAAGAAGGAAAACAGTGAGGATACACCTCAGGAATTTGAAAAAAAACCACACCAAGTGAGGTTTGGGCCTGAAATGTATTCTTTGGAGGTATGAATTGGCAATTTTTTTCTGCTTTTGGGACTGTTTGAATCTGCTTTCTTGCACTAGAAGTTACACATATCCAAATTGAAATAATTTGATAGCACTCGTGATATTAAAGACATGATGTAAGGCCTCCTTTTGGACAGTTTGAACCTTACAAAGCCCCACCTTTTGAAACTGCCCTTGATACACACCATTTGAGCTGTACAAATCTAAGATTCCTTTGAAACCTCATCCAATAAACCTCATCCAATAAACCTCATCAACTTCATTTAGCCTAACACTCACTCCGAGAAGTCAGAAGATAAAGGGAAGGAAGCTGAAGAAAGGAGAATTGAGTAACAATTTGATAACAAAAGAAGGGTACAAGTTGAAGGCAATGATGTAACAGCAGAGGAAATGTGGCATTCCAGTCAATGCTAATTTGAAAATAAATAAATAAATAAATAAAATATTTGAGCAAAACAAAAAGAGAGAAGTCATTTCATTGGAAGTTTGAAAAAGAAAGAGAAAAAGATGTCCACTTTGGCTCTGGAAATTCAAAGAAGAAAATGAAAATATGCTAAAGTAAAGAAGGTTTGTATATCACCTCCTTACCTTGACTGACTTCTCAAATTTGAATACCATTCCACCCCTTTATTCTTGAGAAACTTCACCCATAAGCCACATTACAACCCCAGTAAAGTCCATACTGATCAATGATGGATTGAGCTATCACATGGAGATAAGAATTTGTGCAATCTATGGTAAAAAGAGCAGGGAATTCCGAACTAAAAGCAATGCCTATGCTCATGCTTACAGTCCTATTTGAGGGATGTAACTGCTCTTGAGCCGTGTGAAATAGTACAACCCTCTTACTTACATGTTGAGTGAAAATCCTGGTGAGAGTTGGGTTTGAAATCAACTCATTGGGGTAACATCGAAGCTGGATTCCTAAATCGAAGGCAAGCTGTTCATTAATTTTTCTTGTAAATAACCTTTGACATAAATTGACTGAGTAGTAACAAGAATTACAGCAGAATTTTAGTTTTGAACTGATGTTTTTCTTGAAAATCTTCTTACAACATGACTGATGCAGGTGTGAATAATCAGATGGGAGGAAAGTTTACTGTAATAGAACTGCAATGATCTTAACTGATTTATTGAAGAAGTTTGTGGGTACCTTCACTAAAAACCCTCAGGAGACTTCACTCCTCCACTAGGGATCACCTAGGGGTTTAAAAGGCTTGTTGCATATGCTAAATGCAACTGTGCTCCCTACAAAAGTGGCTTTTTACTTTGTTTTTTTAAATTTTGTCTTTGCTCAGGGACTAGCAAAGCTTAGGTTTGGGGGTGTGTTGAGAACTGAAAAATACCATTTTTCACCCCTTAACTTGAGTCTTGATAGACCTTTGAGAGAACTAAATAAGTGTTTTAAGTGCTTGTGTTGCAGCTAACAATAAAGACAGGCTTAACCATAAAAGCAGCTTAAAAGTGCCAAAAAGATGACAATCCATGTCAATCCAAAGGAAGAAAGAGAAGAAATAACCTCACTAGCTGTTGAAAGGTCTGAATTGAAGAGGCAAAGACCTGGTCTCAACCCAGAAAAGAAGTATGGAGCAATTCGAACAGAAAAATGCACTACAGAGTACTTTTCGCAAAGAACCTGAACTGTTTGCAAAGAACCTGAACTCTGCGAAAAGAACTAAAACTCCAGGCTTAGCTTTCAAAGAGCATCTGAACTCTTCGAAGAGATGATTGACCTTTTCGAAAAGAAGAAAACTCAATTCGAACAGAACCAGAACATTGTGAAAAGAGCTTCAGGAGTTACAACACCTTGCGAAAAGCCCCCTAAGCTATGCGAAAAGGTATTCTGGAGATTTCCAGCTTTTGCAAGGGTAATTCAGTAATCTATTTCATGCATCCCAATGCATTTAAAAACCTAGGGACATTCCAGAGGATTCTAAGCATGAAGCGAAGGCATATTCCACCCCACGTGAGCACCCATAGATGAAATAACTTGGCAGGAACTTCTAGAAACTCTAACAGACTTTCAAAATGCATAACAGAATTGATGCTTTTTTTCACCTGATTGGCTGAACCAGATCGAGGAATTCTGATTGGCCAGAATGAATCTGGATCCTCGTGCTCGACTACCATTGGTCAATACAGATCTGAGCACTTCTGATTGGTTGATACACATCTGAGATGGACTTAGGGAAAACTATAAATAGACGAACCATTTGCCCAATTTGGGCATCCAGATTTTGAGTTTCATTCCTAATCCCCCATTTCCAAATCAGATAGTTTGTCTGAAATCCCTGTAATAGCCTCACCTTGTACTTGCAATTGAGAGTTGTGAGATACTTCTGTAGTTCAAAGAGAGTTGTATTCAAGACTACAAATCTGAGAGTTGTTTAAGCTGTGCTCTATAATTGTAATGGTGAATTTGAAAAGGTTGCTGTAAACCGTGCATTCTCCATTGGACTCATGTTAAGGGTTCCCTCTGATCTCCTTATTGCATTAGACTCCTTTAGATTCACTGTTTTTCATGCAATTTCCCTTGATTCATTAATCCTGTGAGAGTTAGTGTTTGTAACCTAGTCTCTCACGGCATTTGTAGTGATGTTTCTTGTTCTAAATTAAGGATTTGGATTAAGGACTATTGGATAGTTTGTTGCCATTAAAGTGGACAGACCATAGCCAAAAGCGTAAGCCTAATCCTTGAATTAGATTTATTTCTCTTACACCTGCGCTTGTAGCCAGATGAAGATTGGATCACCTCTCTGTTGAGCTGCAGTCATTCTCATTAGATTTCAAGGACCAACTCAAAGTTAGATATTACTTCTCCATCTTTTATAAGTTTACCTCAAACGTTCCCCCAACTCGGATCTAGATCATTTAGTTTAACTTTTACTTTTTATCATTTAGTTAATGTGACAAATTCAACCTCCCCATCTTATGTGCTTTCTAGATAGGATAAGAGGCCAGATCTGGTAGCTCAGATCTGGAGGTTTATCTTGCATTTTAGACAAATTCTCTGTGGACGATCTTTCACTCACTTACATTTAAAACTTGCTACAATTGGCCCTGATCTTACAGGCTAACTCACTTCTACCTGTGCTGATATTTCTTTACTCTTTTTAATATTCTAGATTCATTATAATTTAGTAGTTGCAAACCTGTTTTCAAAACACACATAAATCAAGCACACTAAGAAGTAACAACATTGACTCAATAGGGTTCCAATTGCCGTTATACACTTCTTCCTTGGGAAAGTTTGACTATACATGCCTCACTTTTTCTTTTCTATTTTTTTTATTCTTTTTGCTTTTTTCAGACATCCACTTTTTGAGATTTTGCTTTTCTAATTTTTTTTGGATTTGATGGTAACTCTTTTTCTCCTTTTTTTGTTTGGTAGATACACTATTTTCGTCTTCTTTTCTAGGGAGGGGTTTAACGAAAGAAAGGTCAATGGCTCAACGGGTGTAGCAAGGGTATAAGTATTCAGGGCTTCTTTTTTGGCTACTTAGCTTTAAAATGATGGCCTCTTTTATGGGGTCCTTAAGCAGTCACGTATCCATCTTATCAATACTTGCCTTGTTGCTGAGCTCAGGAAAGTGATCTTCGTCCATAGTGGCGAGGCAGAGCGCGTACCGTGGGAGAACTTCTCGGATGACATAAGGACCCTCCTAATTGGGCTTGGATTTTCCTCTTGGATCGACGTGGAGAGACGGGAGGATTGTCTTGAGTACAGTATCACCCACTTTCAAATCTTAAATATGAACATGTTTGTTGTAAGCACGTGCGATCCTTCTCTAATAGACCTGGGTGTGACACAAGGCAAGGAACCTTTTCACATCGAGCAGGTTCAGCTGCTCAAAATGGGACCTCTCTCTTTCGGCTTCCAGTAGATCAAATTCGATAAGAATGCGGAGCGAGGGTACTTCAACCTCAACTAGTAAGACGGCCTCAGTTCCATACACAAGGGAAAATGGCATTGCCCCTATAGTGCTATAGATCAAATTTTGGTAGGCCCATAATGTGAATGGTAACATTTCACTCTAATCTCGATATGTGATGATCATCTTCTCAAGGATGCAGATGACTATTTTGTTAGCAGCTTCTACGGCACTATTGGTTTGCGGCCAATATGGTGATGAGAGATGACATTTGATTTTGTATTGCTCGCAAAAGGCTCTAATGCGCTTGTTGGCACAGTTGGTGTCATTGTCCATAATGATGTCCTTGGGCATGCCGAATCGACACACAATATTATTTTTAATGAATTTTTTGACATGATTGGCCATGATGTTTGTATAGGATGCCACCTCTACCCATTTGATGAAGTACTCGATGGCGACTAGGATAAATTGATGCCCATTTGATGCTTTCAGATTGACTTTTCTGATTACGTCGAGGACCCATGTGGCAAATAGCCATGGAGTGGTCATGCTGTGTAGATCAATAGCAGGAGTGTGTATTAGACTAGAGTGCTCTTGACATTTGTAGCATTCCTGTGCATGCTTGCAATAGTCAATTTCCATGGTGGTCCAGAAATACCCTTGTCGTATGATCTTTTTGGCGAGCATGTGTCCACTGACTCCTTCATAGATTCTTTTATGATATTGGCTACCTCGCTTTCAGTTACACATCGTAGCAGGATATTGTTATAAGACCGCTTGTAGAAGCACTCGCCACTGATGACGTAGTTTGCAACCTGGAAGCAGAAGACTAGTTCGTTCCTTTATTCAATCATGATCGGCTTCATTTCGACGCCATATAGAATTTTGATCATTGATGCCAATGTTGCTAAAGCATCAGCAAATCGATTTCTCACTCGCGGGACATAAGAGAATGTAATATTGTCAAAGCACATGATCAGATCTTTTAGGTGCTCAAGGTATGGGATTAGTTTCTCATCCTTCATCTTCTAATCTCCATTGGTCTGGCATATGATTAACTGTGAATTGCCAAACTCCATAAGATGAGTTACATTCAAGTCCAAGGTTGTCAGCAGGCTTTCTATGTAGGCTTCATATTCGGCCATGTTGTTTGTGCATGGGAAGTTAAGCTTGATCGACACTGCTACGTGAGATCCCTTTGGCAAAATCAGAATAGCATCAACTCCTTGACCTTCAGCATTTGCTGCCTCGTCACAGTGCATTACCCAGGATTCCTCTATCTCCGTCGTATCATCCCCTGCCATAAACAAAATGTCCTCATCTGGGAATTCAGTTCTCAAAGGGTCGTAGTCAGGTAAAGGATTTTCGATAAGATGATCGACAAGTGCTTACCCCTTGATCAAATTTTGTGTGACATATGTGATGTCAAATTCAGATAAGAGAAGTTGCCAGCATGTAGTTCGGCCAGTGAGAGTCAGTTTTTCGAATAGGTACTTCAATGGATCCATTCGCGCTAGGAGTAGAACAGGTTGAGATAGCAAGTTATGGTGGACCCTCTGGGTAGCCCATACGAGATCTAGGCATGCTTTTTCCAGATAAGAATAGCATGTCTCGTAGTCAGTAAACTTCTTGCTGAGATAGTAGATGGTCTACTCCCTTCTTCCTGTTTCATCATGCTGCCCTAGGACACATCCCACCGAAACTTTCGTTGTAGAGAGATACATTAAGACTTGTCTCCTTAGTACTGGCGGTACCAAAATTAGAGGATCGAGAAGGTAACTCTTAATTTTATCGAATAATGCTTGATAGTCCTCATTCCATTCAACGGGAGAATCTTTTCTTCATAGCTTGAAGATTCACATATAGATAGGAGTTAGCTGTGCAATGAATCCATTGATGTATTGTATTCTGCCCAAGAAGCCTCTGGCTTCTTTCTCGATCGATGGTGGTGGCATTTTGACGATGGTTTTTACCTTGATTGGATCAACCTCAATGCCTCTTCTGTTGACAATGAAGCCCAGTAGTTTTTCTGACATGGCACCGAATGCACACTTCTGAGGGTTTAGACAGAGCCTATATTTCCTTAATCTTTTGAATAGCTTCTGGAGGTTCACCAGATGGTCACCTCTTTCTGGTGATTTAGTAATCATGTTGTCAACGTGCACCTCAATTTCTCGGTGCATCATGTCGTGGAAGAGTGCTGTCATAGGAATGGCATGACTTGATAGCAGAATGTTTCCCAAGGAGTAATGAATGCTATTTTCTCTCGATCTGCCTCTGCCATCTTGATCTAATTATATCCGGAGAATTCATCCATGAATGAGAGCATCCCATGCCTAGCAGTGTTATCGACCAAGATATCGATGTGTGACAATGGGAAGTCATCTTTTGGGCTCGCCTTCTTCAGGATTCTGAAGTCGATGCACATGCGAACCTTTCCATCTTTCTTTGGTACCAAGACGATATTGGCTAGCCACTGAGGGTACTTAGAGACCATGAGAAACCCCGCATTGTATTGCTTGATGACTTTATCCTTTACTTTTAACATCCACTCTGGCCTGAGGCATCTCAACTTTTGCTTGATAGGCTTAACATCTGGATAGAGCGGTAACTCATGCTAGACCAAATCAGTATCCAACCCAGGCATGTCCTCGTATGACCATGCGAAGATGTCTTGATATGACCAAAGTAAATCAATCATGCTCTTTCTTTTCTCAGGAGATAACAATGTTTTGACCTTGGTGATTCTAGGAATCTCCTTGGTCCCTAGATTAACGTCCTATGTTTCTCCAACAATCAGTGTAGGGCCGTACTTAAAATCGGTAAACCGGTCCAAGAGTTCATTGGGGAGCTCCTCGGTTGGAAATTCCTCATTCAGGCTAGTGACTCCTACCTCTTCTTGTATTTCTGTAGGAAACTGATCGATTTCACGTGGGACGGGCTTTTCTATTAAGGCACCTTTTCCTTTGATTTTCTCAAAAATTTTGAAAGATAATTTTTTTAGATTATTTTATATTTTTTTTATTTTTCTCTTTCTTCGAAAATGGGCCCTTGGCAAGGCGGGTCCCTATATACACATGGTATTGTATGCCAAGGGCTCACCTCACTTTTTATAGATTCTTTTTTTTTAGAAGTGGGTGCTGAATTTCAGGCCACTCAAAGCTTCCAGAGTTAGGGGCGTTGAGGCCCAATTCCTTACCTACAGTACTATCCCTTTACCTGTTCAGGTGCAGGAGGCTGATTAATATGGCTTTTGGGAGTCGGCCTCCACCATGTTTATCCTGGGTTTGTTCTGGGACCCTGTCCTCAAACGTTAGAATGGTTCTATGGTGGTTTACCATAGGGGGACTATACAGGCATGAGAAACACCTCCTTAAAAGAGGACAAGGAGGCTAGGTCTATTTCAAAATTTGGAGGGATGATTTGGGGATTGGTTGGGTGGATCATTGTTGTCGGCTTGTGTGGGGTTAGCTGTGTTGCCCCATTCTGATCAATTTTTACGACCCCGATGCTCACGAATGTACTTTGGATGTGAGGCCGCAGACGGGGTTCATCTTCCAGGTCTATTCCCCGGGCTTTTGCAACAGTAATGGTTCAAGCCTATTCCTTGGCCTCATGGATTTCCACTTCAGTAGGCCTGTAGCCTAAGTCGAATCTGACCTGTTGTCTGCCTCTGGCTCTAATTGGGTCCTTTCCTCAACCCTTTACCTTTCTGATAACCCCACTTCTTGAGCATGGCTACAGCATTGACCATTCCACCTTCAGTCTTCATGGTGATCCTCTCGAGGGGCTCAGGGATTACCGTCGATATATCATATTCAAAACTATGGAGGTCCGTGTCTTCGATCATGTGCGGCACATCTAACACTTTGGGGTTCTCGATGTTGTGGGTAGCTTTATCTCTTTCCTCCTGATCCTCACCTAAAATGGTGATAATTTTTTACTCTGACATAAATCTAAGCTTTTAGTGCAGGGTTGAAAGTATTACCTCGACCTCGTGTAACCATGGTCGTCCTAATAACAGATTGAATGTCGATTTGATGTCCATAACTTAGAAAGGTATGGAAAAAGTCATTGGCCTAATAATGAGCTCAAGATCAACTTCTCTAATTATTTTTCTTCTTGTGTTGTCAAATCCTCTGGCACTTATTCCAGCTGGCTTGAACATGAAAGGATCCACCCCTATCTTGGTTGCAGTTCTCAGTAGGCACATATTCAAAGTGGATCCATTATCTATCAATACCAATGGGATCACCAAGTTTCCTGCTTCCATAGTGATGTTGAGGGGCTTGGAATGATTATTTCCTTCATTCGAGAGATCAGCATCTGAAAACGAAATGGCATTGGGAGCCAAAACCTGCCCAATTATCTAGCCCACTTCACCAGGGGTTACTTGGATGAACACATGTGCATCTTTTAAAGCTCCCATAGGAGCTTGGAAGTGGAGTGGATATGTCATTAACAGGTCCCAGACCGTAATGTGGGCTAGTAATCTTTTCAACTGAGTTTGTAGTATGTGCTCTCGGCTCATTTTTTCAAAGGGGTTCACCGCAGTAGGTTCGTTCTTCTCCTCCGGCCAGGCTGGTACCGATACTTCAAGTTGTTTAGAGATTCTTCCCGATCGAGTAACAAAATCAACTACCCCTTCTCTATTGCCGCCTGTATTGATGTTCGTCTGCTCATAACTAAGTGGGACTTGATGGGGATCGTAGGTTAGTCCCGAGATCTGGAATGGAGTGGATACAGGCCTCGAGGATACTTGGATTGGTGGATTGGGATAGGTGGATAACTTTTGGTTAACTCCTGCTAGATGTGGATAAGTCTGAGGAGTGGCAAAAGTGGGCCAAATGGGATTAATGGAGTTTGTGGATATCTGTATTGGCGATGGTGTGGTGGGGGTAGGCCACTGGTAATTAATTAATGCCAGAGGGGGATATGGGGTAAAATCGGCCATTGGGTAATTGGTGGGGATTTCCATTGCGTATGGTTGATATAAGTTGGGTTGGACATAACTGATGGGAGCCGGTGGTGGAAAATGCATCCTTAAATCTAAGGGTTCTGCTTGGGGTGTGGGATTGGAAAAGTAATTAGCCAAGTTCAGGGGCTCAATTACTCCAATGCTTCTATCTTCTCGATCCCTCTGTTGTGGTGCTATGAAATTCTCTCTAACACTGATATACTCAGAAGGGTCAAACTCTTCACCATCTTCCTCTATCATGTTGGCAGTGGGTATTGTGCCCATTCCTCCCTATGGGTGAGACGACAATGGTGCTATGTTGGAGTGGGGATTTTCTTCGGGAGGTACCGAAGGGATGATCTTTCCCACCTCTATCAAATCCTCTATCGCGTGATTCAAAGGAAAGCACCGATCAGTTAGATGTCTCAGCTCTTTATGGAAATTACAATGTGTGTTAAGATCATAATTTTTTAGAATTGGATTCGATGGAGGTCGCGGTTGAAGTCGAGTGATTAAAATTTTTTCAATTAGTAGAGGCAAAAGGACATTCAGGGATTGCCCTAAGGGAGTGAACACTCGGTTATATTGGGCCCTTCTCTGCTCAGGGGTCTGCTGCCCCCAGTGGACATTGTTTTGTCTCAGAGCCTGATTTGTTGGTGTTGAGGCTTGCGGTGCTGCCCCAAACTAGAATGGTACTATGTTGGTATTGGGCTACGTGGTCATTACAACTTGGACCTCCCCTCGGTTCTTCTCTCGGTTCTCTGCTTAGGAAATTTAAAGACCCCACTAGTTACTGCTCTATTTAAATGGCCCTCTCTTACTGCATCCTGGCAACGGTTAGCATTCCTTTCTAAATCTACAAAGTTGGATTGTTGCTGGTACACCAGGAAATCTGAGATGACTGGCAGAGTACTTTTCAAGATCATCTCGATTTACTCATCATCGAGTATTCTATTTTTAATTTGAGCTGCCAATGCCCTCCACCGCTGAAGGTAGCCACTGAATGCTTCGTCGGGCCTTTACTTCAGACGAGCTAGATCTGTCTTACGGGGTTCAATGTCTATGTTGTAGACATACTATTCTTGGAACAGGTGGTCAGATCCTTCCAAGTTTTAATCATGGAAGGTTTTAAGGAAGTGAACCACCTCAAAGAGGGACCCGTAAGACTCTTCTGGAACACCTTGATGAGGAGTTGTTCATCTCCACCGTACTGGCACATGTCCTTGTAGTAGGACTTGAGATGTGCATTGGGGTTGCCTGTACCATTGTATTAATCAAAGATTAACACTTTAAATTTTGGGGGCAAAGTGACTTCTGCGAATAGGCATAAATCAGAAAAGTCTGTGGCATGGATTTCAGCTCCACCCATCTTCATGAGCTATTTTTAAATCTTGTCCATTTATTCTTTTAACAACTCTGATTCCCTGGATGGTGGGGCCGACCTCTCAACAGGTTTCCTCCATTCACTTTGAGCTTCCAGTGGGTTGGTAAACATGGGTGGTGGGGGATTGAAGTTGGTGAATGCCCTTGCATAGGCTCCACTATTCCTGATCTCATCCTTCTCATACTGTGGGTCCACATATGGTGGGGGGAGGGTGAGATTATCCTGTTGGTTCTGAGTAGACTGAATAGGTGTCTGGTGGGACCATTGTATATGGGAGAAGCTTTGATGGGTTATTTGTGGATGGTTGATGGTATGGGATGGATTTTCATATTGAATTGGGTATGAGGGATGTAGATGAATGAGGCTCATGTTGGGTTGATGGAGTGAATGAGATGGGCTTATTATTTGAGTGGGAATAGGGGCCTGTTGGGTATAGGCGAAGGTGGGATATTGGGAGAATGATGGAGGATTTGAAAATGGGGCTCTCGAGTTTGGGCCTTGATAGGCTTGGGCATAGGCATTGGGCCATGATGGGCTCGGGCCTGGGGTATTGGGCTTTGATGGGCTTGGGCCTGGAGTATTGGGCCTTGATGGGCTTGAGATATTGAGCCTTGTTAGGCTTGAGCCTAGAGTATTGGGTCTTGATGGGCTTGGGGTATTGGGCCTTGATGGGCTTGGGTATAGGGTGTTTCAAATGGCCCTATTGTTGGTGAGAGGGGCCTAATGTGGTGTGAATTATGGGAGGTTTATTGGGGTTGGCATTTTGGGTCAATGGGGTGTGGAGATTTTAAAGTGTTTGTTGTGGATTGGGTATTTGGGGTGGATTATGGTGGCTTTGGGAAGCCTTCCATGCCATAAAAGTGTTCATCATTTCTTCCATGATGGCCATGGGATCGGATATGGGGGTAGATGTAGATGGTCCATCCAGTGGGGGAGATCTATGGGTCGGTGGCAATGATTGGATTGATGATGTGGGGAAATTGGGCATGGATTGGGTGGATGGGGGGAATGGGTAGGACACAGGTAGATGGGGGGAAATGTGGTGGATTTGCATTGGATGTGGATGGGGGAAAATTGGGCATTGGATTGGATCTGGATATGGGAAAATTAGGCATTGGATTGCAAGTTGATGGGGGAAAATTGGGCATTGTTTGGGTAAATGTGGAGAATTGGGTTGGATTTTGGGTGGATGTGGATGGAAAATGGCTTGGATTTTGGCTGGATGTGGGTGGAAAATGGGATGGATTTTAGGTGGATGTGAAAGAAAAATGGGAGAGATTTATAGTGGATGTGGAAGGAGAATGGGGTGAATTTTGGGTGGTAATGGAGGAAAAATGGGATGGATTTTGAGTGGTGGTGGATGGAAAAATGGGTGCACCAAACGATCCGATGGCATTAAATCGGGATTGGGTGGAATCGGAGATGGGTATCTCCTCCATGTGGGAATGTGATGGGGAATGTGGTGGGGATGAATTCGGGTCAAAATGGGTAGGATCAACCGCCCAAGACATGATTTGATAGCAGGTGGGAAATGGATTTCTCGGTTGTGGCCCGAAAGATTTCTTTCTTCTTCCCCTATGGGATAAGGGTGGGTTTGGCCATACCGTTGTTACGGCACCACAATCTTTCTTTTTGGATTTGTTTGACTTTTTGACTTTTTATTGATTTTTTTTAGTAATTTTTTGGATGATGATGGTGATAACCTCTTTTTCGGATGACGTTCACACCCCTAATGCCTCCCACCGCGAGATCCGGATGCACCTTTGAAGAATCAAAGGAAATCCTTTGATCTATGTAAGAGCACGAAAATTCATGTAACAACCCGATCCCTCGAAAGAGTCAATAAGAGGGCGACCTCTCTTGACCGGCGAGGGCATTTTTGATGTCAAGGGTGTGGGATTTATCGGGAGTCTAAAACCACTAAGCGGGGGATCGGGGCGATGCCCCTTGAGACTTTTTCACTTTTTGGGTCCCTCCTTTCCATGCCTAGAGGATACAAGACATTTTCGATTCTGCTAGCACTCTCCCTAGGGTTTTAGGGCCTTTTCTTAAGGTCGGTTACCCACCCAATATATCTCCAGCGCAAGCGCTTTCTCAAATACTTGATGGGGTGGTACTTTTCAGGATCATCACCATTAGGGGCTGCCACCGTACTAAGAACCGGGACGTTTGCATCGCTGCCTAAATTCCCACACTTTAAATTCTACCCATGCAAAAATGAATTAAGTCCCTTAGTTCACTTTTAAGGTTCAATTTTAAAAGGGAAAGTTGCTTAGGTTCAAAAGTGGGTGCTGACAATCCCGTGCCGCCTCTGAAGGTTGACGTCCACTGTTGGTATATGAAGCTAATTTAACAAGTAGCCTACCAAATGGCTAAGGGGTGTAAATGATGGAAAAGTAAATGCTCAAGGTGGCCCACCAATCTGCTAAAGCGTATAAATAAAAGAAAATGGGGGTAAGTAAAAACAATGCTCAAGTAGGCCCGCTGATCGGCTAAGGCGTGTAAATGATATAAAAGTCGATGTAAGTAAAAACAATGCTCAAGGAGGTCCGCCGATCGGCTAAGGTGTGTAAATGACAGAAAAGTAGGGGTGAGTAAACAAAAAAGTGCGAAATAATAGGGGTAACTAAACAAAAATTAACAAAAATATTAGTGAAAAGAAAACCATATGCAATAAAGGGGCCAAAACGTCAAGGAGAAGCTCTACAAGCTATCCCCATAGAGTCGCCATCTGTGCAACCATAGATCTTATCGATTCGTCGCGACGATGTGTTCTTATGAAAAATATAGAGTCGCCACTTGGAGCTTTTGGTATCTCGGGAAACCCAAATAAATATCGAAAGCACCAAAGTGCCAAATATAACTCGAATTTACCGATCCATGCCAAAGGCTCTTGGGTAGGGGCTTCAGTTATCAATCGGGAAGGTGTTAGGCACCCGATTGACCGCTCGTAAGCGGTCTCTACTTTGGTCGAGTCTATGTGAGGCTGGTTTATATAATATATATAAATATATAATTATATATGTAAAAAAAAGAAATAAAATGAGCGGCACTTTCCCTTGCCCGAAGGCACACTAATCCTATTGAGCCCTTCCCGCTTGTCGAAATTTGGGTAGCATAACGGCTCAATTCTAGGATAGAGGAAAACTAAAGAAGGTAGAAGAATAGAGGGGAGAGCTAGAGCTCTCGGGCCCTTGTAGCACCGATGTGGACCTTCGCATGGATACATTGGATGAGCTTCCGATAGCTTTAATGGTTGAGAGATGGGTCTTGAACTCCAAGACTAGGTGGATAGGAGGTAGGAGAGGGAGGATAAGGCCTTATTCCTACAAGATCTAAGAGATTTATGATAAAAAAAAGAGGTTAATGGATGAACCTAGGTTCTGAAATTTGTGGGGTTTTAATGCTAAAAATGGAGGAAATGGATCACTAAAGGTTTCTCTCTCTTGGGAAAAAAATTTCAAGCCTTTAATCCAAGGGAGGGGACTCTCTATTTATAGAGAAAGGGAGGATTAGTGAGGGGTTAAAGTCTTAATTTGGTTAGCAATTAGGTAATGGACAATCTAAGGTTTTTGGGATTTTCTAGAGCTTGGAAAAGAGGGTTTTGGGTTTAATGGTAGATGATAGGTAGTGACATGAATGGCAAAAGTGTTATAACTTAAGCTAATAGGGTCACTAGGGTCCTAAACAAGCACACCCCAGACTTTGGGATGATCCACAAGTCAAACCCCCAATGTAAATTTTGGCCATTTTTTGAAGAAAAACTAGGCCCAAACTATTAGAAGTTGAAGACCCGCAGGGGCCCGACCCCATTTTATAATTTCCTGTACAAATTCGTTTTCTTCATTTCGCCATAACTTTTGATGTACAACTCCGAATTAGGCGATTCTTAGCTTGTTGAAAAGTTGAGAACCTCTTCTTTCAAATGGTATAGGCTTCAAGTTAGGAAACTATCTATGAAAACTTTAGCACTCTTCTTTTCATCAGCTATTTTGGTTAGTTTGAAACTAGCACTATGGGTCCGATTTTACAAATTTCTATACAAAACTGTGATCATCATTTTGTCATAACTTTTGATGTATAACTCCAAATTATGAGATTCTTAACTCATCAAAAACCTGAGAAACTCTACTTTCCAATGGTATAGGCCTTAGATTGGGAAACTATCTATAAAACTTTGGCACTCCTCGTTCTAACCACTGTTCAAGAAGGTTCTAAACTGGCTTGGGAAGGGTTCTAATGGGTCTGGGAAACCTATGGTTGATTCCTAAGGGTTCAGGATGATTCCTAAGGGTTTGAGCTAATTCCTAAGGGATTAGAAATGCTTTCGGAAGCTCTTCCCTTGAGCTTCCGATTTTCCAAAATGAACTCATCTTGTTATGCCTTTCTCGAAGTATGTGTCGTTTCTTAACTCATCTTGTTATGCCTTTCTCGAAGTATGTGTTGTTTCGGCCTTGGGCCAAATTTGAGTGTCTACAGTTAATGATGTGCAGATATTAAAGAAAATTAGTAAAAGAGAGTCATAATATTAATCTTTATCAAAATAAACTCAAAAAGAGCAGTAAAAGATGATTACGCATAAAAAGACGATTCGCTATATACTGAAAGCTAGAAAATCGTGTAAAGGCGATTGAGAGCTGCTACTAAAGAAAGAAATGAGAAATCGTAATTTATGATTCTCCAGAAGACACTCAAAAGTAAAGGCGATATAAAAGAAAGCGGTGAATCGTAATTCAGATAATTGTCCAAAGAGAGGAAGTTACGAAAGATAGAAAATCGTGATTAACGATTTTCCAAAAAGAGAGAAGAAAAGAGATAATCGTGATTTATGATTACGATTATAAAGCTTTTCTGTTGGTGCTATTGCTATTGGTCACATGAAGATTTCTACCATAATAGAATTAGAAGAACTCTTGAATTAGAAGTTTGGCTGATCACATATCTGGGAGATTGATGAAGATAAACTCCAGAAGATCTCTACTACTGAATAAAAAAGGAGTAATCCCGAAGCGCATCAACTAATTGAACCAAGAAATTATAAAAATAGAATTAGAGTTATATTAGGATAGATTTGCTTTTAGTTATTTCTTTTATTAGCATTAGAACTTGTAAACTGACTCCTTATAAATAAGAGAGCCCGATATAAGAATAAGCATCGAAAAAATTCTTAGCATCAAAAAAATTCTTAGCATCAATTGACAACTGAGGTTGGGTTTTCTTCCGTTCAAACTTAGAGTATATTTTTATTGCTTTGTAGATTAGATATCCAAGGTTTCTCAAGAGCAATTAACGACTGCAATTGGGAGCTTAAGATTAGAGTAGATATTTATAGTTTCTCAGAAGCAATGGATGACTGAAGCTGAGGAGTGAAAGATTTAATTTTTATTGTTTTCTAGTTTAGATTTTATTTTCTTTTATTTCCTATTTTGTAAACATCTTTAGATTTTAATTTGAATTGACGACTTAGTTTGAGGTTTGCAGATTAGTGTAACGGTTTTTACTTTTCCATCTTAAATTTATAAATATCTGATAGCTGACGATTGTGATTGACGACTATAATCTGAAGGAGAATTAGGATTTATTTTCTGCAAATTTAATTTAAAAATAATTCTTAATTCATATTTCTCCAGTAGTTTAAGAACTTAAAAGATAGATACAAGTTTTCATAAAAATTAAGTTAATATAATTTAACATATCGTTGTGGGAACAATCCTTTGCTAGTACTATAATTTCCATTGTGCACTTGCAATAGGTTAAGACTTAATTAGATATACATATAAATAGTCCAATCGCCCACCTATTCAAAGAAGGGAGACATTTTTTTATGGCAACTTTTGGATGAACAATCGGGGACCAATCTTTCTCGAAGACATCTTCTCTCGGACGTTGCTCTAGTATAATCGATAGTGTGTGTCTAGATTTTTCCTAGGTTTATACTTTTATGTAATTAGTTTTTATTTTAAGATTTCTTTTCTTGATCTTTATAAATATTTAGATAATATATGAAATTTTCTTTTGACTAACTGTGTAATTGTTTCTAACTTTTCTTTTTCAATTTTTGTTACTAATACTCCAAGAATAAGCCACAAATATTTTGCTCTCATGTTTGGGGGAGAGTATATATCTGGTGACAGATTTTTTTTTCGATCCACAATCGGTATTATCAGTAATTCAAAGGTAAAAATTTTAAGTATCTCCTATTTTTTGTGCCAATGAGGGCATTGTCCGACATATGTTTTGGGGGATGCACAACTTCTGTGTATAGTAATTAGTTAATTAGTATAATCAGTTTTACTTAGTTTGCTTTTGCATAATTTTTTTAATTTACAATTGATCATTATATGTGAGTTATGATAGAAAAATTACGAATCTTGAGAACTTACGTTCTATCATAGTAGAAGTTCAATAATCAAGAATATAGAATAGTTAATTAATGTTTAGCTTGTTGAACACTCTATTAAAATAAATGTTTGAAATAATAGATTGATCTAAATTGCAATATTTTAGACTATAGTTTCAAAATTGTATAAACCAGTGAGCATTAGAGCCAAATTTTCCTTTCTTTGAGAGAGAGACTGCTTTTATTCATGTTAAAAATTTATTTGAACTTTCTTTTCAATGTTGTTATGAAATCTCATATTACTAAATTTAAAATCAAAATACTCTATATCTATGATAACCTAATTTTTTGTCTAGAACTATCTATTAGAAATATTAAAATAATAAGGAATTTTGCTAGTAAATCTTAAAGATGATTTATGGCTATCTTTTGTTAACTAGAGCCAAAAGGTCAAAATCCCAAAAATATTTATCCTTTGAACTCATATTAGAAGCCTAAACCGAATTTCTTTGTACCAACGATTTTAAAATTCCTTAACCATATGTACTACCCAAAACTTTCAACCTTTAACCCTTACAATTTCTGAGAGTTTAGAATACAAAAGAAGGGAAGAAGAGGGAGTGAAAGGAGTAAAAAGCAAAAATATATAAGGGGAATGTCAAAAAATAGTACAACTGAATATCAATTGAAAAATATGGGAAAAGTTGAAAAATCATGAAAAGAAGATTGCGATTCTAAAGAGAAAAGCTTTATAAAGGGTGAAAAATCGAAATAGACGATTTAGAAAGAAAAGAAAGAAAAATCATGAAACACGATTCTATAAAACAACTGAAGAAATGGGATTTACAAAATGAGAAAAATAAGAAGATAAAAATGGGAAGAAGTGATCCAATCCTTGGATACCTACTGAAGAAAAGAAGAAGCTGAAAAGATAGGAGAAAGAAGATAAATTCTCAAAAAAAAATTGAATCCTTTTCTGTCTTTCTTTCACACCTTCTGAAACCCAAAACCCCATTCCAAGCTGAAGGAAAGACCTTTTTGATTTATGATTTACAAAAGCATAAGCCTAATAGAGATGTGAAAAATAGATATTATAGATTATACAGGGAATCATATGAATAGAATAGATTATCTTTTCTATGAGATTAAAATTTTTTACAATTATTCTTTGACTGAATTTTTCTGAAATAATACATTAAGAGAACCCAAAAATTTTAATACTTTTGAGAGTATGTCAATAGTGAGTTTTTGAATGAAAATATTTTCTAAATCTGCAGTTTAGAAAATTTTATGAAGAATAAACTATTCACTGATGATACACTCCCTGCTTACTATGAATTGAAATTATTAGAGTTCTAATCAAGAATAACTGTTATAATAGAAAGTAAGGATAAAGGATTGAGTCTTTTTAGAAAATCATAACTAACTATGAGATGATCAATTTAGTCAATGTAGTTAACTTAGTGTATAAAAATTAGTTTAGATTTCTAACCTTTTGTTTTCTTTTGAGAAAAATATTTTGAAAATTCTAAAAATATTTTAGGTTTGTAGGTAACTTCACTGAAAACCTTCAGGAGACTACAACTCCTCCACTAGGGATCACCTAGGGGTTTAAAAGGCTTGTTGCATCTACTAAATGCAATTGTGCTCCCTATAAAAGTTGTATTTAAATTCTTAGTTTAGGATATTTTATATTTCCCTGTTTGCTAGGGACTAGCAAAACGTAAGTTTGGGGGTTTGATCAGCCACATAATATACCATTTTACCACCCTTAACTTAGCGATGCTAGGACTTAGTTTGCTACTAATAAGTTATCGATGTGTAGATATTAAGGAAAAATAGCAAAAGAAAATAAAGTATTAATATTTGTCAAAATGAACTCATAAAGCAATAAAAAGATGATTGAACCAAAAGACGAATCTTCTCCTACTGAAAAGTGAAAAATTATGTTTTACGATTTTGTAAAATAATGTAAATATAAAGTAGAAATCATATTTTATAATTCTTCAGAGGAAGTCATTCAAAAGAATACGATACGAGAGAAAACGATGGATCGTAAATAGATAATCATTCAATAGGAAGTTGTGTTAAAAGATAGAAAATCGTGATTTACGATTTTCCAGAGAAAGCTACAATAGAAGAAGAAATCGTGATTTACAATTTTACAAAAAAGACACCTTCTGAAGCTACTGGTCACGTGAGAATAGGTCTTGCCTGACAACCAAGGCTGAGGAAGCTGAAAGGTCAACCCTTTGGATGGTTCTACTTTTGCTTTCTAGTTTATATTTATTTTATTACAATTTACTGCTTTGTAAATATCTTCGAATTTTAATTTGAATTGACGACTCATGTTGAAATTTGCAGATTAGTGTAATGGTTTTTATTTTCCATCTTTAATTTTTTAGAGTTTGATTGACACTCAAATTTCTGGTAAATTAGAGATTAGTATAAATCTATATTAAAGGATGCTAGTTTTTTATTGGTACCCAAATTCTAGAAGACTGAAATATAGTGTAACAGTATTTTAAAATTGTAAACATCTGATAGCTAAAGATTATGATTGATGACCATAATCTGAAGTTCTTTATTTATATTTTTCAAGTCGTTTAGGTTCTTAAAAGATAAGTATAAGTTTTCAAAAAATTAATATATATATATATATATAGTACATAAACCTATTTTCGTGAGAACGATCCTATACTAGCTCTACAATTTTCATTGTGTGATTATAATAGGTTAAGACTAAATTAGAAATACATATAATCACCGACTTAAACTGAATTAAGCGCATATGCCACTGCCCAGAATTCAATTAAGCACAGATTCACTTGCGAGGAATCGGCCAATTTTGCACATCCCCACTTGCGCAGAATAAGGCCGTTTACCTATAAAAAGACCCCCTACCTTGCCCAAAAGGGGATCCAACAATCGAATTTTCGAGTTTCTCTCTTCCAAGCTCAGGGATTTTGAGACTCTCTTTGGCGCCCGACTTCAAGTAATCGTTTTGTTTCTAGTCTCTAGTTCTTAATTCTTAATTCTTAGGTTCTAAATCCTTGTTCTCAATTTTTATGCTAATTCCTATATTCTTTGTTCTAGTTCTTAATTCTTAAGTTCTAGATCCCAGTTCTTAGTTTCTGATCCCTAATCCTTAAAATTTATAATTGTCAATTTTTAATCCTTTCGCCTTTAATCATCAATTCAAACTCAGTCTTTTCAAAATTAACCTTAGCCAAAAAATAATTTACCATTCTTCTTTCTTTCAAGCCTCTCCTTTTGAGAAAATTTGAGGTTTTATCTGAGGCTGCCAAAAAGGGATCGAGTTGCCTTTTAGACTTTTAGAAGTGCAGACTCTTACCCGGAAGCCCCAGGTAGTCAAGCTAGCGGCCCTAGCCTACTAGTCTTGACTCTCGAAGAAGTATTGGAGGAAGCGCTTAGCCTAGAACCGGTTAGGTCTCTAACCTCTTCCAGTTATCAAGCCTTAGCCACCTGATTTACCCAATGGAGCTTATGGAGGGTACCCGGTAATAGGGTCGATCCTCCTTAGCATAGCGGGCCACAACCCTTTTTTAATTAGACTCCTGGTAGGATTAGGAGACTACATCAATTAGACTCCCAGTAGAAATAGGAGATTAGATTCATTAGAGTCCTAGCAGAAGTAAGAAGGCCAAACTAGTTTGATTGAAGGTAACCCAAAGCTGCTGAAGTTGGTCGGCTGACGTTCAGTAAAGGAGTTCACCCTGCAAGCCCCCGCTCTTCTTAAAGTATGTTCAGTAACGTATTACAGCATCGACAAATATCTGCAGCTGGCGATCGCATCACCCAGGTACTTTCCATTTAATATTCGCCTCTTTAATTTTAGTAATTTAATATTTCATAGTTTATTACTCCATCTTCCCTAGCCAGAGTCCACTCGGACCGAATTGGGCCACTTATTTTGGGAACCAAAAGGAACCCAGAAAAAGCGCGTACCAGTAGACTAACGATCGCGATGGGACTCTTTTCGCTAGGGTTGCCCCAGTTCAATTAATTTGGTTTTCATTTTTTTCTCTTTATTTATTTTGGTTTTTATTTCTGCTTTATTTTGTCACTTTTTACACACACTCACACTGTATATCTAGCTTTTCAAAAATAAAAATATATAATAATAAAATAAGATAATAAAAATAAATAAAAAATAAAACTATTTTAAAATGTCAAACGTTAATAATATCAACCCACCCTCATGGGGCTCCCATAGCGACCCCGAGTATAACGTTAGGTCATCTCCATGGACAACCCAGTGTCATGCTCGGGTAAACATGGTTAGTGAGAGAGAAAAATACCCCTTTGCTCCACAAAACACAAATCACAGCGACAGTAGCGGAGAAAGTGGTACCAAGCAAAGCTACCAAACTAGCGAAGTTATAGACCACACTGCCACTGCGCTCCCGAAAGGAGGAAAAGGTGTTGATACCCTGCTCTGGGCTTTGACCAACTTATACAAGGCTGTAAAAGACCAGAGACAAGTTACTCCTGGAAGCAAACAGAGAGGAAGGATGCCAACTCCTCCGCGTACTCTGACTCCTCTAACACATAACACATACATACCTCACACCCCCTATGACGACAACCGTCGAAGACAAACCTCTCCCGAGACGCCTAAAGACAATGCTATGATCAACATGGACAACCTCCCTCCATTTCTAGATGCCTATCTGGCTAAGGAAGAGCATTCTAAGAGATCCTCTGGAATAGACAAATTATGTCAAGACCTCGACTTCATTGTACGTGCCGAGTTCAAACCACCCAAATTCAACAAATACAATAGTACAGGGAACCCAAGACACCACTTGGCCCTATTCTATAACGACTGCCTACTATCCGAACAAATCATGGGCTCCTAATCCACTACTTTCAGAGATCGCTAGAAAGAGAAGCCCTTGACTGGTTCACTGCTCTACCTCTAACAGAAATTGAGACCTTTGAAAACTTAGCCGACATATTCCTAGACCAATACCAACACCTGACTCACGAAGAGATCAGTCTCACCGAGTTGATGCACACAAGACAAGAGGACGATGAGGACCTCACAATGTTTGCCAACCACTGGAGAAGGCTCGCCGCCCGAATGGGGAATCAAATAAAAGAGCTTGATGCGATAAAAATTGTGATCAGCAACACCCTCAAACCCCTCTTGAGTGCTCTAATCCTAAGTGACTACCCCAACTTCGTTGTCCTTTATCAACATGCTACATGCATACAATGTTAAATAAAGGACGGGAGCCTTAACCTGTCCGCTATGACATCTAAAGTACCCTCCTCCGACAACCCTAGAGCGAAAATTTAAAATAAGACTCTAAGTCCCGAATAAATCAACACAAACCAAGGATAAAACCAAACAAACTCTTAACCATGTAACCCATATGACCAAGCTCAAGATCTATACACAAACCTATGCCCTGACCATAACCAATCTCTATGTCCTGGCCAAAATCAAGACCAACATCCCAGCAATTCCACTTTTTACAACCCGTTATTTGAAGCCCTCAAATTGCGTACAACACCATACTAACCAACCCTATCTTTTACGACCCCTTACCATACCATACAACCATTCCTCTAACCATTTTTGCCCCATGCCACCCGGCAAGCCTGATCCGAAGGATTGAGCCTCCCTCATAGCTCGTCCATACCATTCACTCACAACCAACTAACCTTGTCTCACACCAATAAACGCGAAATCACCTTTCGCACCGAACCAATCACCAATATCAGTAAGATCCAACCTATCCCCGACTCCACCCCTAAATTAACTCAACCCAACACCAAGCTCAACGCACTTACCCCTAAACTGACCCAACCTATCACTAAAATCATCGAACCCAGTTCTGAATCAACTCAACCCATCACCAAAGTCGACACACTTATCCCCAAACTAACTCAACCTGCCCTTGAACTCGATGAACTAACCCCCAATGAATCAATCCACATGCTCCTATAGACACCCCCATTTTTCCCTCTCAGAATATACAATTTTGTTCAGTCAACCTTTGACCTCATGACCCTAATGTAGGACTACGCGCTAAAATAATAGTGCATGACTGAACACAGGCTAAAACAACAGCTCTATGGCTCAGATCCTAACGTAGGGAGACTATATACTGAAACAATAGTATATAGTCAAAATTCAGACTGAACAATAGTCTTGCATTTCAGACTAGAGACCAGACCCGGACAACCCCGAATTAAGCACCTAAAACCACACACTTAATTCGATTGCACGTAAAATCACAAACGGACAATCAGTCCCCCTTTCAGACCAAACTTCCTTTCCAAGACCATCTCAAGACTTGATCACACGCTTGAAATCAGACGCGCGATCGGATTGCACACCCGATCACCGGTGCGCAATTAGCCTATGCCCGCCCTAGCCTCACTATCCTTGATCCCTAAGTGTCCTCGATTAAATGCCGCGAGAGTGGTGCTTAATCGGATTGCGCACATACTAACAAGAGCGCAATTAGCCCTAACGCTATTAGGACTAGGAAACTCACTGAGCAAGTTAGCCGGTCGCTCACTGAGTTGGTGATCGACTCAAAGCGATTAAGCGTTGGGAAACTAACACGTAATTCAGTTAAATGCCTGGAAAAGGGCACGTAATTGAAGAAAAACGTATAAAAGATTTTTTTAAATTTGGCCCAAAAATAATGCAACGAGAAGGCTAGCAATTTTAGAGAGAGAAAGGATTTTTTTGGGGATTCCAAAACCAGAGAACTCCGAGGACAAACCCAAAGAGTAGCCTAATCATGATTTCGAAATTCAAGTGCAAAATCTTCAAGATTTCTCTTTGCAGCCCCGGTCCTAGGTAAAAACCTTAGTTTTAGACCTAAGATTTTATCTTTTAGTTTTAATTATAATTTTCAGTTCAAGACCGTAGCACCCTTTTTTTAAGTCGCAACATTTTATATTTGGTTCTAATTCTCTGAATTCAGAAGCAGTCCTTAATCCAACAGTCTAATTTATTGACCCTAGGCCTTAATTCCGTCGTAAAATCTTAATCTCTAGTCTTATCATTAACTTTTGGTTCTAGATCTTAGACTCTAGAATCAGTCTTTAATCCTACGGTCTGATCTTCTGATTTCAAACCTGAATTCATAACATAGAAATTTAAATTCTAATTTTAATTACTTATTTTAATATCTCCAAAAATCCTAAATATTAATATTAGTTTCTACAATTCTAGTTCATGATTCAATTCATAATTATTACTCCGAAATCAATTTCGAAAAATCCAAAATACTATTTTACGATCTAAAATCTAATTTATCTTTAATCTCAGCCATCCGATTTGCCCAAGGGAGCTTTCGAGGGTATTCAGGAACGAGGCCAATCCTCCTTAGCATAGCGGGCCCAAAACCCTTTTTTTTAGGAATTCTAGAATCAATTAATTGATTTTTCTTATTTTTAAGTATAATTAATCAGTAGATTGATTTTATTTCAGCATAACTAATTAGTTAAGTTGATTAGATTTTAGTGCGATCGATTAATTTTTTCAAATCAAATTTTAATTAGTTAATATCTTGCCTTAATTAGAATTTAGTTAATTCATTGTTTTGATTAGATTTTTAGTATAGTTAATTCATCACTTCAATTAAAATTTTAATCAAATTAGTTTATTTATTTTAATTAAATTTTAAGAAAATCAGTCTATTTGTTTTAATTAGATTTTAATAAAATTAATTCCTTTGCTTAAATTAGAGTTTCAGTAAAATTAGTTTTCTGTTTCGATTAGAATTCCAATAAGACTGTTATACTTGACTTAATTAGAATTCCGATAAAACTAGTATACATGCTCAATCTGAATTCTAGTATAATTAGCATGCTCAAATTAATTAGAGTTTCATCAAGACTACTACATATGCACTCCTAGTATAATTAAGAAACCTAATCACAATCAGACTTCTAATGGGATTAGGAGACTACAATTAATCGGACTTCTAGTAATATTAGGATACTAAATTAATTAGAATTCTAATAAGATTAGGCAGCTAAATTAATTTGACCCCCAATAGGATTATAATATTAGAATAGATCCACTCACTCTAACAAATTCACAGCTAAATTCACAATAGAATCAGGGAGGTCTAAACTGACCAGAACTATAACCATAAAGGGAAATAAAAGGGAAATTCATCTATCTAAATTATAAGGAAAAGACATAGTTGCTGATGTTCCCAGGCAGACGATTTAGTATAGAAGTAACCCATACCCACTCTTAAGCGTGATCACTGACATGAAGCAACGCCGATAAATATCTCCAGCTGGCGATCACACCAAACTAGGAACCTTCCTAGAAAACCCTTTATCTTTTTTTACCTCCACTATTCCAAACGCCGCATCGCTAGAGTCCACTTGGACAGAATTGGAGCCACTGATTCAATGGGGACCGAGAGGAACCCAGAAAAAGTGCGCACCAACCGGCTGGCAATAGTGATGGGTGCTTTTGCAAACTCTTTTTCTAGATAGTTAGATTTCATCTTATCTCCCCATTTTTTCTTCTTCCTATCGTGTCATTTAGATCCCCTTTTATATATATGAGTCTCCATCAAAGACTCGAGATGTCTGGTATACGAAGGGTGATTTTAGGAGACCCACCATTATGGAGACATCATAACAACCCCACATACGAAGAAGAGTTCGATAACCTGAGATTAACATGACTAGCGAGCAAGAAAATCTCTTCTCTACCCCACACACCGGTAATAATTATAATGGGAGAGATGGTAACATTGGACAAAACCTCACCACTCAATAGATCATAGAGCTCAGTATTCAAAGAATACAAAGAGGAGAAGACAACTTCGAAGAATTGCTTCGAGGGTTGGCCGCCACATACCAAACCATTAGGTCCCGACTATTCTCAGAAGAACAAGAGCGATAAGAGAGGCCACCTCCTACCCTAAGCACGATGTCGGCCCGCACCACACCATTGAGACAGCCTGCCCACACATTCTTCAACGATGACTCTTTAGACAAGGTTTGCTCATGGGTCACTCCAAAATGCATCACCAGTAAAATCGAAGTTCTCCCTAAAATGCTCGACGAGTACATGGCCAAGAGAGAGCGCCCCGATCACTCATTCAGATTCGACAAATTTTGTCGGAACGTCAAGTTTAATTTACCAATAGGATTTAAGCCATCAAAATTTACCAAATATAATGGCACGGGAAATCCAAATCATCACTTGGCCCTCTTTTGCAATGATTGTCGACCCATACGTGATAATCAAGGAGTTCTCATTCACTATTTCTAATGCTCATTAGAAGGAGAAGCTTTAGATTGGATTACGAGACTCCCACTTTATAAGATAGAAACCTTCGATGAATTAGTCGGTCAATTTCTAGACTAATACAAACACTTTATCCAAGAGATAGTCAGTCTCAATGATCTAATAGCAGCCAAGCAAGGACCTAATGAAGAATTTATCGACTTTGTAGCCAAATGGAGAAAACTCGCTGCTAGGACCGACACTTCAATGAAAGAGAAGGATTCAATGGACATTATCATCGATAACACTAGAGAACCAATAAAGAGCGCACTTGTCATAAGTGATTGCCCTAACTTTACTGCACTCCACTCCCGGGCATCCCGACTAGCGCGACACGTTAAAGGCGGAGAACTTGCTTTATCCATAGTCACATCAAAAGTAGGCTCTTCTAGTGAATCAAATTTGAAAAATAATAAGAAAGTCTTAGGAACCAAACAGGTCAATACCATTGTTAATCAAAGATAAAACTCTGGGAACGAAAATTTCCATCGGCAAAACTTTGAGCAAAATCAAAATCAGCAACGATACACAAACCAAAACCAAAGCACTAACCAACGAAGATATGCAAACCAAAACCAAGTCTAGAATCAGAATCAGGGCCAGTATCAGAATAGAACTCAATATCCCAATACCTATCAGAATCAGAACACGACGCATAATCGACTGGCCCACAGGTCAAATTACAATAGTGTGCCCCCATCGCATAATTTTAACCCAGCCAGAGGCCCCTACCAGCCAAGGCGAGAACATTATCTCCCTTTACTGAATACGATCCCCAACATTTTTTGTCTCCTTAATACTTAGAATCTCCTCTGATTCTCATAGGAAAAACCCCACCCATGGCTGACAAATCTTGACTATAGTAAATATTATGCCTTCTATCGATACACGGGATACAACCTAGAAGACTATTGGGTCCTCAGGAACGTAATCTATAACATGAATGACCAAAGTCAGATTGATTGGGAAGCACATAGGAACCCTAACCCTAATAATAACCAACCCCGACAAAATTTAGGGATCGTTAATAATCTCATGCCTAACCACAACCCAGCAACACCGACTCAAGTCACTACTGTAGATATCTCTGGTCGATTCCCCTTTCAACCTTAATCACTCGCATTCAAACCTCTGCTGCTTCTGCCACACCAGCAAGAGCCCTTTCACCTCCACATGCCTCGGCCCTGATCACTCGCATCGCCCCGCCAAATCCACCTCCTTATCTAAAATTCACTCAAATATGAGTCCATTCCTTTAGGGCTAGGAGACCATTCTTCCATAGTCACCCACCAGAGCCTTCAAACCCTCCAAATCCTGAACCAATGCCATTAGTGCTCCCCTTGTCCGATTCTGAACCCGAGTACGAAGATCACATTCTCCAAACTGCAGCACAAATTGTTGCATGGGTAGAAAGTGTCACCCGAAAGACTCCAAGAAAAGAAAAATAACAACCAAGCATTGGCTCAACCTAAAAGAAAGTGAACCAAAAGAATATCTTGATCCATGCGAGACGCTGGTCTCTACTTTCATAGAAGAGGAAGACTACACACAGTACCTCTCACCTTGGAGCGGAACCATTCAGGTACGCTTTCCAACCTTGAATTTTACCCATTTCACAAATACATCCACATCAAGTCATGCCGGGTTCGGTCAACAATCGACTTGCCCAATTCTCAAATCAGGAACCAATTTCTCGCCTCTGCCTTTCCCTCAAAATAAGGATTTCATGAACGCACAACCACTAGAGGGGAATGTGAGAGAAAGAGAAGTTAACTTGCCTCCCCCACCTCACATCATCCATCCACCAATTCCTGCACCTCAGCCATTCCAACCATCCGCACCTAAGGCCCATCGGCCAGGCAAAGAAACTGTGCTTGAGCCAGAGCAAGAATATGACCTTCTGCGGCATCTCCAAAAGATCCCAGCCCAGATATTCATACTAGAACTCATCAAGAAATCGCCTGACCATCGTCGATTGTTGATAAGGACACTTGAAGACACGCAGGTGGATGAGGATATGACCCTAGATGAGCTTCATTAAATCACCTCGGTCATGGTGCAACCTTCGACGCTCACTTTTACAGATGCAGACATGCCTAAAGAGTCACTCCGTGAGAGTGTGGCTCCCATATACCTTACGGTCATAATTAGAGGATTCTCTGTACCCCATGCACTAGTTGACACGGGAGTAGGACTTAACATCTACCCTCTCACCATGTTAAAAATGCTCGAATACACAGAGCAGGATATCAATCCCTCCGCACTGTCACTCATAGCTTATGACGGCTCGTGTCACTTTGTTAAAGGAACTATTAAGCTCCAAGTTTGCCTCAGACCTGTAATGAAAGATGCTACCTTCCATGTTTCTGATTCTAGTAGTATGTACAATCTCATTTTAAGAAGAAAATAGCTGGAGTCAATGAAGGCCGTTGCATCCACATACCATCAATGCGTCAAATTCCCATACGAGGACTCCA
Source organism: Chloranthus sessilifolius (assembly GCA_021018995.1). Lineage (NCBI taxonomy): Eukaryota > Viridiplantae > Streptophyta > Magnoliopsida > Chloranthales > Chloranthaceae > Chloranthus > Chloranthus sessilifolius. The sequence goes on from CM037594.1 coordinate 59,381,402, forward strand.
TCATCCGTATATACGCTGATGCACCCCTCCAAGAGATGGATATTGATTATGCGGCAAGCATACCAATTGCTCATGATTATGTATTAAACATGGGCCACATTAAAAAGACTCGAATCCCTGGTGAGACAACCGTTACGAAAGTCCGTCCCCCTACCCCTCCTAGTTCGCCCCCAACACGTCAACAAAAATTAGTGAGAAGAGAACTTGGCCCAGACCTCGCCAAACTCTATGCCATCAACCCTACCGCGACAAAAGGGTGGGACCTTATATACCAATTTGGATACATCCCTCACACTGGACTAAAATAAAATAAGCAAGGTCGTGTAGGACTCATTGTCCCAACGCAAATACGTAAGCACATAGGGTTAGGATACCAATTGGACGACCCACAAGCTGACTTGTCCCCTACCTCACCAAAATGGTCTCTATATGACCACTTCGCCTATGGGACCACTGAGAAAGCAGATGTGCCATAGTATAAGGAAGTGTCCTTCACTAGATCCCAAGAGGTGGAAATTGAACATCTAACTAAAGTGTTCAACAATTTAATCAATCTAAATGATGATATTAATAAACCGCTCGAAGGAGTCAAGCCCATGTTTGACACCAAGGGGTTTACAAAAGAGAGGAGAGAAGAACCTCCAGAACTCAACCCCCGAATAGATGATTGGGAATCCACTGATGATGAAGATTTTCACATAACTGCCTTGCAAGATGGTGAAGAGCACTTACGCTTAACATGGGAAAGAGATGATACTCTATAAGAAAATACTAACTCGTATAGCATCTGCCTAGGCCTTGGCCTTGAGGGATGGGAATGCCCTTGGGACTCCCCTTGTATCGCTTACCCACACCAACCCCGCTGTATGGCATGCACCAGCATATTAGAGTGTTTCGCTAGTTGGACCCGACACTCTATGATAGAAGAATTGAATCACTCCAACCTTGTGACCACCGACACAAGCAATGACCTACCAGCTCCGCCACCGGTGCAAGAAGTAGAAAATCCTAATGGTCATCTGGTTGACCTAGGGGGGAACACTCGTGTCACCCTCATATACTTTGAAGAGGAACTTGAACCAGACAATTCTACATCCCCAGATTCGCCCCAACTCCAAATATTTTGGAAATCTCTAGAGGAAGAATGGCTACCTCCCCCAACTGACAACGAAGACTACTTGATAGACCTCCTGGCCCTCGAGTTAGCAGAGCGAGCCAATTTAGGACTTCAAGCACTATCAGATCGAGAAGTTGAATTTGATACTATCTTCGACTCTAACCTACAATGATGGGAATGTCCTTGGGAATCCCCTTACATTCTTCATCATTATCAGCCTCACTGCCGAGAATGAAAGCCCATCCTAACGTATTATGAAGATCAAGAAAAAGAACTCGCTACCCCTGAGGATCCTTTAGGAGATCCCCTTCAGTGGGAAGAACAACATTTTATGACCCAAAGGATGATAGTTCAATTGACTATAATCTTCAGAGGTTCTTCGAAGAAGAGGCAATCAATGTAGCAGAAGAAATCCAAGCGTTAGTGTCGTTGTCACCAATGTCTATTAAGTACTGAAAAATACCATTTTTCACCTCTTAACATGACCTTTGTTGGACCTTTAAGCTGACTAATAATATATTTTAAGTATGTTTTATAGTTAAGCAATAAATTATAAGCTTAATACAGATTTCCACTTAAAAGAGCCCAAGAAGCATTGTGCAACCTAATAGGAAAGGCTAGAGACCAAGTCCAACTGCAAGAAATAATGTCTGAACCTATTAAAGGGTTGCTGAGTGCTGAACAATGGAAGAACAACACACCCAGAGGTGTGCCAACTGTGGAAACACTAAAAATAAGCTGCCGAGAGGTTCCTTGAAGTTATCTAGAGCTTCCAAGCACCTGTCGAGATGTTCTAAGAGCAAAGAGTGAAGTAGTCAAGAGGCTAAACATGGGTAAAAGAAGCTATCAAGAGGTATTGAGTTGAAAAGATAAAGATCTCAAGAGGTTCCAGCACCTACCGAGAGGTTAGAAGTATAGACGTGGATCCTATCGAGAGGATACTTCAAGGTGCAGATGAAGTTGAAAGGTTCCAGTCACTTATCGCGAGGTTCAACTGAACCTGTCGAACAGTAGAAAGCAACCTGTCAGTAACTTACCGGAAGCAACGTTCAGTCTCGCGAGGATTGAGCCAACCGGTTGAGCACTTCACTAAAGATTGTATAAACTGTCGACAGGATTGTCTATAACCTGTCGAGAGGATGAGTGTGGAACTAAGCAGAATGAAGAAATAAGTCTGTAATCCTTTCAACATGTTCAAACCAACCTCTCGAGATGTTCTCTCAAGCTGTCGACAGGATCTCCATCAACTTGTCAAAATGTGTTCAAACCTATCGAGAGCCATTCCAAACCTGTCGACTAGTAATTCAAATCTGTCGAGAACGTGGTAATGCTATTGGAAGCTAATGCAACCTGTCAACATGCTTATAATGCAAATTCATAACCTGTCGAGAGGATCCCTTGAACCTCTCGACACTCATTTTGGGAACTTCTCAGTGTCTTCCTTTAGCAGCTACCAATTCTAAATTTCTATGCACAAGTTCCAAAGCACTTCAGCGACCCCTGGGGATATTTTTGATACATGTTTGGGCACACATGGAAACCCTAACTACTTCAGATGTACTCGCCAATTGAGAGCCAATGGGAAGAGAGCTTCTAGAAGAGAAATCAGCCACATCAGCAGCCCAGAATAATAGAATTATTCCCTTGAGATCTGATTGGCTAAAACAGATCTGAGGATAGAGGAGGAGAGTATAAAAGCTTGAAGAAAATACAAACCAAACATCCAAAATTTGAGAGAACCAGAGCCTGGAGCGAGATCCATTTTTCCCTCCAAATTATCCATCCTTCTTCCTTCTCCCATTCTCTCTTTAGCCAATCATGAGTGGTTAAACTCTTCTCAGTAGTTAGGGTGAGGTCTTAAGCTATAAATTGAGAGACTGTATATTGCACAGATTGCATATCTGAGCGTAATAGCATTGTAAGCTTGCAATATAATTATGGATTTTAAAGGTTATTCTGATCTATATTTCACTTTTTCGTATTTCATTTCCCTGAATTGGATACTCCTGTGGATGCCAGCTAGAAACGAGGAGCTAGTAGCCTGGCATCTGTAGCATCTGCAATGGTTTTCCTGTTCTAATTAAGATCAAAGGATTGAAACAATCTCTAGGATGGTCTATGACCATTAAAGTGGACAGATCATAGCCTTAGGATTGCTTCAATTGTCTGGTTAAGATTGGATTCTTATACCTCACCTCTGCCAGGGTAACCTGGGAAGCTTGGAGCCAGAAAAGAGGATTATTACAAATAAGATCTATGCAAGTTCTTTGATTCCTCTGATTTTCAATGAGAGACCAATACCCCTAGCTGTTGTTCTCACCTTTTGAATTTTTCATCTCTTCTATATCTCCTTTATTCTCTGTGTTGGACTAGATCAGGATCAATAGCATTTAATTCTATAATCTGTAGTTAAAGTGATAAAACCACAAAACCTCTCCTCTCTCCTGCTTTAGTTAGTCTAGATTAGGATAGAGTGCTAGATCCACTCTAGATCTAGAGATTTACCACCCTTTAGAATATATTTCCCTGTATACATACCCTTACTTACCTTTTAAAACTTGCTACAATAGCCTTGTTTACTTGCAGGCTTTGTGTAGGCTTCCCTTGGTGTGCAGTCCATAGACCTTTAATTTTCTTATTTTAATCTACTTTTGAAGCACAAGGTAGCAAGACAACAAGTTTTTGGCGCCGTTGCCGGGGATCTGTGTTTCTCAAGATTTGGAACCCCTAGAGCTATTATCAGTGATGGGGGTAGCCATTTCTGTAACAGGAATTTTGAGAGCTTGCTCAAGAAATATTCTGTGACCCATACGATTGCTACTCCCTACCACCCACAAACAAGTGGGCAAGTTGAAATTTTCAATAGGGAGATCAAGCACATCCTTGAGAAAACAGTTAGGACTGACAGGAAAGGTTGGGATGATAAGCTCAATGATGCACTGTGGGCTTATAGGACTGCCTATAAGACTCCCATTGGAATGTCCCCATTCAAGCTGGTCTATGGCAAGGCTTGCCATCTCCCAGTAGAGTTAGAACACAAGGCCTATTGGGCCATTAAGAATTTAAATATGAACCTAACTTCTGCTGGTCATCACAGATCATTACAGCTGTCTGAATTGGATGAGCTGAGGATGGATGCTTACACCAATGCCAGAATATACAAGGAGCGGTCCAAAGCTTTCTTTGACAAGGGCTTGCTGAGAAAAAGCCTCGAACCGGGTGGTAAGGTTTGGTTATTCAACTCCAAACTAAAATTCTTTCCTGGCAAATTAAAATCCAGATGGGAAGGTCCCTATGTTGTCTTAAATGTTTCCCCATCTGGTGCTGTTAAAGTCAAGGATCCCAAATCTGGGAGGACCTTCAAAGTGAATGGTCAGAGGCTTAAGCCTTCCATTGAAAAACCTGCTGACCCTATGAATACTATTCATTTTCATGGGACCCCTACATCTTCCTGACCCATAGTTGTGTCCATGTTGTACTATACGATTTTTGTTTCTTCCATAAGTTTTAGGAAATTTTAGTGGTTATGTGGAGTTTGATATCGTTGAGCTTGATAGAGTTTATGTGGGATTGGTATGATTTATTCTTCTTCTTCTGTGAATTGCTGATTTTTGAATTTAAATGCATATTGTTTGAATATTGTTGATGAGTAGGCTACACTAACGGTATTGCCCCTGTTTGGTACTAAACACCCCCGCGCATTCTAAATTGGGATTTGGGAAGCTCTCGCGCAATTCACATAGAACATTTCTTTCGCTGTCGCGCGCTTCAATGCTGCAGAGTCTCTCGCGCACTTCAAGCTCCAACTTCCATAATCGTGTGATTCAGTTATCTCGTGATTCCCTTACCCAGCTGCGCGAGTCAAATGCGTTTGTCATTTCCCACACTGATTGCGGGGACTTGATATTTCCCAACTCACTCTCAATTAATTGCAGCAACTTGGATGATATTCCACCATTTCATCTTCCACCATCCTCGCCTTTAAATACACAGGAAGCCCCTTTTCATATTCATCGCATCCTTTCTCCTCTCACCCTAGCGGTCCTTCCCTAATCCTAACCATGGCAGATGACAAGCCGAATGCGCTGCCTAACAAGTTTTACTCGATGTGGTTGGACCCGCCACCACCTAAAGAGCCGGATCCCCTCCAACCCCTCTGGGATGAATACGAGGAGGTTCTGCAAATCCTGTCCAAGGAGGAGGAGGAAAAGCTCACCTGAGAAGAAGAAGCAAAGCAGTAACCATCCCCGCCTCCACTCCACCCCCTCCCCCACCTTCTCAACCCCCTCACCCCTGATCCCTCTCTCCTTTCCTCCTTCATTTTTGTAATTTTCTTTTTTTTTTTTATCTAGTCTTAATGAAATTTTCCTTTTCTAATATTCTGTACAGTTCTCTATTCTTGGTTGATTTCTTTCTTGTTCTGGTCTTTTATGCTTTAATATCTTTGCTGCACAGACACCTTTGAATCAGTGAGGACACTGCTCCTCATAGGTTTGGGGGTATGGCAGGCAGACCCTGCCAATGGAATAGTTAACCTAAGTGCAGCAGACTCATCTGAGTAATATGGAAATGGACCTCTGTTCACTTAAGAATCATGAAAATAAGAAATTTAAAATTTCTGCAAACTTTTGACATTATAAACTTTTAATATTTCACATTTCTATGATGATATCACCAAGGAAACTTACTTGTATCAGCACTCAGTGAATCATTAGAGAGAGAAAAAGGTGAGGACATACTTAAAAGTTCAAAGGAAGACCATAACCAGTGAGAATTGGGCCTATAAAAAAAATTTCCATCCTTTGAGGAGTAACCAAGGCAATTTCTTCTAGTTCTAAGGACTGGCTGAGTCACTGTGCTCACTAGAAGTTAGGTAACTCCAAGTTGAAACAACTGACAGTACTCATGAGACTTAGGAAAGGATCAAGGCCTTCTCTTGGACAGTTTGAGCCTAGAAGGACCAACCCTAAAGCATCTGCCCTTGTCCATACCCCCCTTTGAGCTTTAAATCCTGAATTTCTTCAAGATACACCTGAGTACTTGAACCTGAACCTATGAGCCTGCTTCAGCCTACCCTCACTCTGAGAATTCAGAAGGTAAAGGAGAAAAGGTTGGAAATGGACTAGCTATGGTCAACATTAAGTGAATAGAGAAGAAGCATCTCAAAAAAATTATGGCAGTATGGTAATTGAGAACATGGTGGCATTTCTGAAAAAGTAAAAACAAAAATAAAAAAAAAGAAAATTCCATCAAAAGAAAATAAAAACAATAATGAAGAGGAGTAAGGGAGGAATCAAGAGGAACTTTCATTAGAAAATCAAAATCAAAAAGAGAAACTGATCACTTCAAATCTGAAAATCTCAAAGAAGATGAAGGGAGCTGAATTCAAGAAGGTGAAGTCATGAATCACCTCTGTCACCTACTGATTTCTCAATTTTGAGCCCCTTCTCAACCCTCCATTCTTTCAACCCCACTCCATAAGCCACATTACAGCCCAGTTAAAAGCCCTTGTGATCCAAATTTGAGTGAGCTGTCATGTGAAGATAAAGAGTTATCCAATCTTTGGTGAGGAACTGCCAATGATGTCAGCACTTAAGAACTCTGCCTATGCTCATGCTTACAGACCCATTTGGGGGATGTAACTGCTCTTGAGCCTGTGAGAAAATAAACCCCTCAACAAAACCCTTATGAGAGTATGCCCTGCAAAGTTTTTGGGTCTGAACTTGAATGCATTACGTATGACCTATAACCTAATTTTTGACCTGAGGATGGGCTCAGTGCTGGCACACACTTGTGCAGTTTTCTGTGATTGTAAGCTAATTGGAAATGCTGAGCATTCATGAGAAGTTTATGCTGTTTAAATTATTGTGCAACCAATGAATTAAATTTCTTTTATGATTACTGATTCAAGAGTAAACTAAGTCTGCCCCTTGACTGCTCACTGGATGATATTGCATTTTTGTTAGTTGTTTCATTGAAGAAGTTTGTGGATGTCTTCACTGAAAACCCTCAGGACACTTCACTCCTCCACTAGGGATCACCTAGGGGTTTAAAAGGCTTGGTACATATGCTAAATGTATCCGTGCTCCCTACCAAAGTGGCATTTAATTTTCATAGTAGGTTTAATGTAGCTTTGCTAAGGGACTAGCAAAGATTAGGTTTGGGGGTGTGTTAAGACCTGAAAAGTACCACTTTTCACCCCTTAACTTAACCTTTGATTAGACCCATAGCCACCTAATAAGACCTTGTAAAGTGTTTTATGTAGGTAATAACCAGTAGTGAAATAAGGCCAGGAATCTTGCTAAGGAGCATGTTTTAGCACCAGAAGTCCCTCAGAAGGATGGACTCTAAATCCAGACCTGAAATGAGCCTCGCGCAGTCCAGCTGAGCTTCCCAAGACTCTACAACAACTTCTCACACAGATGATTGACTGAAGAGCTTCAAAAGCATACACTCACGCAGCTCTCGTGAAGCTCAAGAGTAGAACACATCGCGATCTCGCCTTGATACAGCAGACCTCTCTCAACCTCATGGTTAACGCTCGAGCGGCTATGAAGAGAGAGCTTCAGAAGACTCCTCACGCTGCTATCGCACAGTCACCGCAGGATGCAATTATCAGAAGAGAACTCCTCGCGCAATTCTCGCGCCATTCAAGAAGAGAGCATCCTTGTGAAGGCAAAGCCACCCTCGCAAAGATCAGTTAAGACATGGAACCTCGCACAGTTCAGAACTCATTAAAGCCTCGCGAGGTAACTCGCGAAATCTAGTGAAGAGAAGTGCTCACGAAGTTCTCGCGCTATTCAGATCTGTCCTCGCGAAGATCAACCTCGTGACTGCCTGAAGAGCAAACCAAGTCAACCTGGCGATGGCTGAAGTTTCAATTTCAAATCATCCTAGCGAAGAGCAAAAGCTATCACGCGACAAGTCTGAGAAACAATGGCTATCTAGCGAAGCTCTGAACCTCAAACTTCCATCTCTTCAGTAGAGGACTTTCTGGGAATTTCCAGCGATTAGGGCACGCACTCCCACCCTCAAATCTCTGTGCACGCGCCCCGAGGCATCCAAGGATCACCATTAGGCCATGTGGCATCATTAAAATTAGGGTTTCCTAACCCTAATGTGCCGCCACACCACTACTATAAATACCCATACTTAGCTTAGGTTTAGGGAGCTTAGACCATCCTTTCTTTCTACATCCTGAAATAGCTGGGAATACATCTCATTTCTTGGAGACTTGATCTGAGATTGCTTTGTTTTTCTTTTTGTAGTTGTAAGTAGTTTTCTTTTTTCTTTTTTTCCTTCTCTCCATAGTCCAGCACTTGCTGGCTATGTCTTTGTATGCATTTTGAACTAGATTAATGGAAGTTTTGTAATAGGATCTGTACTTTATGGGATTCGTGTTTGAATGTGAGATGCTCTGTGCAAGGCTGCTGCTTTGTGAGTCGCCATTGCTTTGGCTGTGATTCAAACCAATGGAGGACTGATTCTAAGGGTCATTCAAATCCAAGTGACCTGTGTGTCAGGGCTATCATGGTCCTATACAGCCTTAGCCCCACCACAGGAGCCACTAGATGTGAAATCCTCATGGGAGCTTCAGCTAGTAGCCTAGTGACCATGGTGGTGGCAATGATATTCTTGTTTTGTCTTTGGCTCTGTGAGGAGGATAGCCTCTGGGATAGTCTGTGACCATTCAAGTGGACAGGTTATAGCCTTAGGGTGATTCTAATCCACCGATCCAAGATGGATCCTTCTTCTTTACACCTGAGCTTCTAGAAGCCTAGTGGGGGATTGTACAGAGGTAGCCTCCCCTATATTTGTATAGATCCGCCATCAGATGTTGGATCTGATCTGGTTATAGAGATTGTAGGCTTATGACTGGACCATTGTAGCCTCACTCAAGCAATGGACAGCTAGATCAAAGGTTGTACTCAATCGCTTGCTGGTTCTGTGTCTGGGCTATCATGGTCCTATACAACCTTAGCCCCACACATAGAGCTTTAGAGGTTGAGGTTCTCTATGGATTCTTATGTTGGTAGCCTAGATGAAATAGTGCCTACAATGATTAACTTGTTATGTTTTGACCCATCCCTAGATTGTGGTTCCCCTATGGGATAGTTTGTGACCATTTTAGTGGACAGGTTATAACCTTAAGGGTTGAATCATGGTAGAGTGATGGGTTGGATCCTTTCTCCTCAGTGGTGATAATGTAGCCATTGGACAGGATTTCTATAACATCAAATCTGAATCTGAGTTACAAAACTCCTCTGATCTGGGCTCAATAACATACTTCTCACCCTTTTTTATTTATTTTCCACACTCCATCCATCCTCTCAACCCTTTCTATAGTTTAGACATTAGAATACTTAGAATAAGTGACCTTAAACTCCCCTCCTTTTAGGACTACCTGATCTGTAGTCAGATCTGGAGGGACTACTAGAGATGGCTCCTTTGGAGCTGTAGATCACCTTTCCCTGTGGGACAAACTCTTACTTATCAAAACTTGCTACAATGGACCCTGTATCTTGCAGGTCTAGGATTTCTTAGTTGTGCTGATTCCATCCCCTGTTTTACTCTTTCTTTGATTTTCAAATGACTTTTACCACCAACCAATAAATCAAGCACACACACTGAGAAATCGCCAACACTGAGCTCATCATTAAATTAAAAATTAGGTTGTAGGTCATGCCCAATACATTCAATATCAGACCCAAAACTCTCTAGGGCATACTCTCACAAAGAACTTTTATGGGTTTCATTGTCTCTCAAGCTCAAGAGTAGTTACATCCCCCAAATGGGTCTGTAAGCATGAGCATAGGCATAGCATTCAAGTTCTGGCATCATTGGTAGATTTTTATCATAGATTGGACAACTCATTATCTCCACATGACAGTTCATTCAACTTTGGATCACAAGGGCTTTAACTGGGCTATAATATGGCTTATGGTATTGGGTTATAAAAAGAATTGGAAGGTTGAAAAAGGGGTTTGAAATTCAGAAATCAGTAGGTACAGGAGGTGATTCATGACTTCACCTTCTTTAATTCAGCTCCTTTCATCTTCTTTGAAATCTTCAGATTTGAAGTGATTAGTTTCTCTTCTTGTTTGATTTTTTTTTTTTCAATGAATGTTTCCTCTTGATTCCTCTCTTACTCCTCTTCATTATTGTTTTCTTTTCATTCTGGTGCAGTTTTTTTTTTTTTTTTGAAACTGCCACCTTTTTCTTCAGTTGTTACGCTGCTAGAATTTCAAATAATTTTTCTTCACTCATCCAATGTTGACCCTAGCTAGTCCATCTTTAACTCTTTATCCTTTACCTTCTAACTTCTCAGAGTGAGGGTAAGGTTAAATGAGATCCATAGGTTTAGGTACAAGTACTCAGGTGTGTTTTTGAAGAAAATTGAACTTTGAAGCTCAAAGAGTGTATGAACAAGGGCAGTTGCTTTAGGGTTTGGTCAGTTTAGGCTCAAACTGTCCAAGAGAAGGCCTTGATCCTTTTCTAAGTGTCATGAGTGCTGTCAGTTGTTTCAACTTGGAGTTACCTAACCTTTAGTGAACACATTGACTCAGCCAGTCCTTAAAGCTAGAAGAAATTTGCCTCAATCACTCCTCAAATAAATAAAAAATTTGTAGGCCCAATTCTCACTGGTGATGGTCTTCCTTTGAACTTTTAAGCATGTCCTTACCTTTTTTCTCTCTTCAATGATTCACTAAGTCCTTATACTAGTGAGTTTTCTTGGTGTTCTCATCATAGAAATGTGAAAATTTAGAAATTTATAATGTCTAAAGATCTGCACAAAAATTTAAATTCCTTAATTGTCATAATTTTTAAGTGAAAACAGCTCCATTTCTATGTTAGTCACATGATTCTGCTGCACTTTAAGTTAACTATGTTATTGGCAAACCTACCTGCAACACCCTCAAACCTAGGAGGAGCAGTGTCCTCACTGGTTCAGAGGTGAGAATAAATGGTAGAATCCAACGGAACATGCAGAAACACATATAGAAGAAGAGAGAGAAATAAAAATGCAAAACTAAACAGTATGGAACTAAAAGAAACTTTCATTAAAAAAAAAAAAATATGACAAAAGAGAGAAAAAAAAAAGAAAAGAGAAAATGGAGGGGTTAAGGTGTAGCCGGGGGAGGGTTGAAGGAAGATGGAGGGGGAGATGCAAGTGGTGCCATATTTTTCTTTTTCTTCTTCTCCTGCTTCTCCCTTTTTTTCTTTTTCTTTTCCTCTAACTTCTCTCTTTTTTTCTTTTTCTTTTCTTCCTTGGCCAGGATCCGCATGACCTCATCATACTCATCCCAGAGAAATTGCAGGGGGTCCGGCACCTTAGGCGGTGGGGGATCATCCCAGATGGGGTAAAATTTGATTAGGAAGCCAAAGGGGCTGTCATCCGCCATTTGTGGTAGGAGGTATGGACTTCTAGGGTTAGAAGAGGAGGGATGAGATGAAAAGGGACTGAGGGCCGGTTTAAAAGAGAAGGATGAGGGAACATGAATCGGCGAAATTGAAATGGCGCCCGTTTTCACACTTGGCAATAAATGAGGGTTGTGTAGGGAAAGAAGAAAATACACAACTGGCTCTTTGGAAAGGAGAAGTAGCATTAAATGAATGTCCAAAAAGAGGCATGGTATTTAAAGAGGTAAATGTAGCGCGCGGGGATCCTCGCGAAGAGCAATTAGTGATGAGGAAAGGATCGTTCTTGCGCAGCTGAGCTGGGGATCTTCGCGAGGTACACTTAAAATGGCACGTCAATGTGAAGAGGAAGGCATTGAATTTCCTGATGTAGGTATTGCACAAATTAGATTCAGCCACCAGCGACATCTATCCGCTACATGGAGTACTTTTTCAAAGAAAAAGATCCTCTCAAAAACTGGTCTCCCAAGAATGGCAAAAAGAATAAAAGCAAAAATACCAAACAATCAGAAATAAACAGACAAAACAGAGCAATAGACAAAATTAGAAATTCTATTAAAGTGGAAGAAAAATAGTTACAAGTGGCTTTTCAAAAAGAAAAACCTAAGATACAATCTAGAAGCTAAGACCTAATCTGAATCAGAATCTGTAAGGAAATCCCAGCCCATCTTTTTAACCTGTGCCTTAAGGGCAGCTCTGTCTTGTTTCTTCTTTTCCTCCCTCTCCTTTTTCTTTTTCATTGGTGTTTTCGCTGTAGATGGAGCTTTAGGAGCCCTCACTCTCATTTTTGAGGCTTTGGAAGCCTTTGGTTCCTTGGGTTCTTGAGGGGCTTTGCCTTTACGCTTAGCAGGGGGAGTGGTAGGGGATTTTCCGTTGCCTTTGCCTTTAGCTTCAGCTTCTGCAGGGGAGACCACTGGGGCTTTCTCTTTTCCTTGAGCTTTGGGATCCTTAGTGGGGACCACTTGTGACTTGCCTTTAGCAGTGGACTTAGGGTTGGCAGGGGACTGTGCCTCTTTAGACTGGGCAGCAGGCTCTTTGCCAATTTTTAAGGGGACAACTTTGGGAGCATACCGCTTGGCTGTGACTTTCCTCCGCTGTGGATAAGTTTGTTCTTGGGGGGGTGCAGCAGAGGCCTTGGGAGGTGGAGGCTGCTCAGTAGTTGTTGGCTGCACCGTTGGAGGTGAAGCAGGAGATTTTCCCTTATCTTTTTGGGGCTTAGGTGGTGCCTCCTCAGACTGGGCAGGTGGAGCTGGAGTGGTAGTTGGCGCAAGCTGAGGCACTTGAACAGAGAGTGGGGTTGGGTGGTAAGGTTCATTTCTGGTAGCGGCCAATGCCTTTTCCAATGAGGCTATCTGGACTTTAAATTTTAGGGCGTCAGTCTCATGGATCTCCTTTTGGATTTTTTAGATTTCCTGGGCATTGTTAAGTCATTTTTCAAGTATTCTTTCTTAAGGCGACATTGGATTTCTCATACTCCCAATTAATCTGATAATAAGTAGCTGAAGCTTTCGTCTTTCGACATTCCTCCACCATATTTTTCCACCCCAAGGAGATTCCCAGTAGTTGCTCGTTGTGGGCCTCCGTCATCTCATCAATCTTCTCCAGCAGGGGGGTCTCAATTGATTGGCATAGCTTTGCCATGTCCTTGAGGACATCCTTCCTTAGATAAGCATTATCCCGCATGTGATGTAGGATGGTGAGGTAAGGAGGGCTGTAGAAATGATGTTTGGGTGCAATTGGCAGATAGGAGGTGGAAGGCGCGAAGTGTGCTTGGTCCTGGGGGGGAATGAGGAATGAGAGTAGGGAAGTCAAGTGGTGGGGGAATTAGGTCTGTTTGGGTAGATTTGGCAGAGAAGGTGGGAGGGGGTAGGATAAGTGGGGGAATGGAGGGTAGAGGGGAAAAAGTGAAGGGTGTAGACTCTACCTGAGTTGGGGGTGAGGGGGATGGAAAATTGGAATGGTGAAAAGGGGTAAAGGAAAAGGGTGGGGAAGAGGTGATGGTGATGGTGAGAGGGGTAATGATTCAGGAGCGAAGTCTGTTTGGGTGGTATTGCATTAACAGGACTGGGGGTTGAAGTGGATGGGGTAGGGATGGGTGGAGTGGTTAAGGTGTGGAGGGTGGATTGGATGGAGGTGAGTTCTGCATGGTCTGTTGTGGTTATTGGTGGATAACTGGGCTTGGATGTCTTGGATCGGGGTAGGATGAGGTTAGTGTGTCAAAGTTAGGAGGTGGGGGTTGGGCAGAAGTGGGTACTGTTTGTAAGGGCGAGGAAGGGGCATGATGGAAAGTGAAGGGTGGGGAAGAGTGTGGGTCTGGCGAAAGGTGTTGTGAGGTAGTTGGGGAGTCCGCGGAGGGGTGTAGTAGGTAGGCATGGTTTCAAGGAATGTAGAGATGAAGGCTTGGAAGCCTATGGATGTGTTTAGGGTTAAGTAAATGTCGGGGAGAGGAGATATAGTAGATATGGCTGGGGTGGTGGTTTCTTCAAGGTGAGGTGGGTCAATGGGGATGGAAAGTATTGAGGGTGGTGTCTGGGAGATGGTTGGGATGGTCTGAGGAGGTTTTCGTTTCTTGTAGGAGATGAGTGGGGGGCTGGCAGGCTTGGTTGGAATGGAGGGGGGAATTGTGGCAATGTACTGTGGTAAGGTAGGGGAAGGGGAGTCCTCCCATGGACCAAGCACAGGTGAAGGGGGAGTGGGCATGGAGAATGGAATCAGAGGGGGGGAAGAGATGGATGCAAGAGGAGTAGAGGATGCAGGAATAAAAGGTGGAGGGGGTGTGGATGCTGCTGCAGGGATGGAAGTGATGAGCACTGGAGGCACTGCTGTTGTAGCAGGGTGGACTCGATTCATTGCCGCTTGCTTTGGCAAGCCGAGTTTCTATCTTCTTTTTCTGACCCCCCATCAAGCTTCTGCTGATTCCCCATTGCCTCTTGGCAAAGGTAGTAGGGGTAAGGGTGGTGGTTTGCTCGGTTCTTCCTATCTTGTAGCCCCCCTTGATCAGCAGCAAGGTGATGATTCTGGCATAGGGTAGGGTGTGAGGCTTCTTGTTTGACCCTAATTTTGCCACTGTCTTTCATAGCTTCAAAAATCAGCCAGGCTACATGGAAGCCATGACCCATGTGGTAGGAGTAGACAGCATCCGCAATGGGAGTTCTTCTCTCCTGCTGATGTCCTAAGCAATATATGTTCTTCCGCAGGACTTGGTCAATGAACAGTAGCTCAGGCTCAAGTTCCCTCCTTCTGATTGAGTCCCCGGTGGCTTTTAATCCTCTTGTTAGGGCCCTTGCAATTGTGTCAATTGATGCACGCAGAGGGGGGCCATATCCACAGCTAGGATTGAATGCTGCTGGGATGCCCAATACTTCAGTAATCATCTTAGGGCTTACTAACAAATCAAAATCGTCAATCATCACCAGCAAGCCCTCTTGTCCATCGTTGCCCTTCTTGACCTTGATATGCTGGTAAAACAGCTGCACTAGCCTTGGGTAGGCTAGTGCTGGAATTTCTCTCATCAATGGCATCAGGCCCGCTTTGCTCAGAAATTATATTACGGGGCAGAGGGAGGTTCTGTTTCAGGCTCCAATGGAATTGACTCCATGAGCTCAGAAGGAGTAGAGAACTTTGTGGTTGGTATCGCCGCCTCCTCAACCACTTCCTTTCCTTTTTGGGGGGACTTTGAAGTTTTGGCCTTTTTAGGGGTGGTCTCTGCAGGGTCCTTGTCCTTCCCTTTTCTCTTCTGTGCAAATTTTGGGGCCATATCTAACTCTGTCTTTGGGTGTGAGAAAATGGAGACTAAGATCTAGGGTTTGGCCTGATTTGACGCACAGGGCACCTCAAGATCTCAAAGCAGAGGGCAATGGAAGAGGATGATGATAGGAACAACTCTGTAGAGTTGTGAAGTGAATGATGAGCTGTAGGAGTGATGCTGGAGGAGAGAAGGGAGAGCGGCAGAAGTTAGGGTTTCGCAGAGGGAAGAAGGAAGCAGATAATGAAAAAGGGACAAAGCACGAGGTTGAAATACTTATCGTGAAGCTTGGCGCGCTTTGGAACATCTGGTCGCGGGGTTGGAAATAAACCTAGTGAGGGTGTTGATTACATCTGGATTGCGGGACAATATCTAAAGTCGACCTTGGAGCGCGCGACAGAGTGACATCAGTTCATGTGAATTGCGTGAGCGGTTCATAAGGCTCTATTTGGATTGCGTGAGAAGCTCTAAGGTTCATCTTAAATCTCGCGACAGACTTAGAATCTCGCAACAGTAAATGGATTATTTCTGTTGAATTGCGCGAGATTCTCCCAGTTTATCTTGTGAACCTCGCGACAGCCTGATAATCTCGCGACAGTTAATGTATGCTCTATATGAATTGCGCGAGAGGCTCTCAGTGACACATGAATCTCGCGACAGCGAATAGAATGTGGCCAGGTGATCTGCACAAACTTCTCTCAGACTTCCTCCTGTAACCTCGCGAGAGGTTTTCAGGCTTCCTCTTTGAACCTCGCGAGAACATATGAATCTCGCGATAGTCTCCCAGGCTTCCAATTTGGACCCAGCGACTGTAAGGTTTAAAACAGAGAGCATGTGCTCTCTGTTCTGCCCTTTTGCATGTTTGCTGTGGTTGAATCCTGGGCATGACCCTCTCCTATGACTGTCTTTAGTCATATGTAAACTCAATCATACACTCAAGGACAACGAAAATGACCTCCCACATTAGGCATTCAACAGAAGCTATCAATTCATAAGCAGTAATAATCAAGCCAAGCATCAAAAGTTCACCACAGATAGGGCAAAATTCATATAAGGCTACTAGCAAATCCTAGAAAATAGAAACTAAAGAAAGCAAGATAAATCAATCAAAAACTAACTACATATGCTACAGTAATGACACACCTGTGGAATCAGTTTGAAGAAGGATCCCCTTGACAGTGAATGGTGTCGAAAAGGTCGGCAGGTTTTTCAAAACAAGGCTTAAGCCTCTGACCATTCACCTTTAAGAGTCTCCCAAACTTAGGGTCCTTGATTTCCACAGCACCAGATGGGGAAACTTGCATGACAATATAAGGACCTTCCCATCTGGATTTCAATTTGCCTGGCAAAAATTTAAGTTTGGAGTTAAACAACCAATCCTTATCACCAGCAGTGAAACTCTTTCTCAACAGCCCTTTGTCAAAGAAGGCTTTGGACCTTTCCTTATAGATCCTTGCATTGGCATATGCATCCATCCTTAGTAATTAAAGAACTCGTGATAACCAGAAGTTAGATCTAGATTTAAATGTTTGATGGCCCAATAGGCCTTGTGTTTTAGCTACACTGGGAGATGACATGCCTTGTCATAGATCAGTCTGAAAGGGGACATACCGATGGGGGTCTTATAGGCAGTCCTATAAGCCCACAGTGCGTCATTAAGCTTGTCAGCCCAATCCTTCCTATCAGTCCTCACAGTCTTCTCAAGGATATGCTTGATCTCCCTATTTGAAATTTCAACTTGCCCACTGGTTTGTGGGTGGTAGGGAGTAGCAATCCTATGGGTGACAGAATATTTCTTGAGCAAGCTCTTGAAATTTCTGTTGCAGAAATGGCTCCCCCCATCACTGATAATGGCTCTAGGGGTACCAAATCTGGAGAAGATATTTTGCTTTATGAACTTGAGGACCACCTGATTATCATTAGTTCTTGTGGCAATGGCTTCTATCCATTTGAAAACATAGTCCACTGCCACTAAGATAAAATGAAAACCATTTGAAGGAGGAAAGGGGCCCATAAAATCAATACCCCACACATCAAACAGTCCTACAACAAGGATGGGCTGTAAAGGCATTGAATTTCGTTTAGACAGCCCTCCTATTTTCTGACATCTTTCACAGGCCTTGCAGTGTGTATGGGCATCTCTGAAAAGAGAAGGCCAATAGAAACCACGCTACAACACTTTATCAGCTGTTTTTCTCCCAATAAAGTGACCCCCACAGGCATTTTCATGGCACATGGCCAGAATACTGGGGATATCACTTTCGAGAATACATTTTCGAATAATTTGGTCTGCACAATACTTGTACAAGCAAGGTTCCTCCCAGAAAAAGGATTTGACCTGTGAGAAAAATAGGTCTTTATCCATTTTTGTCCAATGGGAAGGGATCTTGCCGATAACTAGATAATTGACAATATGTGCATACCAAGGGACTAAAGATTGGATGGCAAACAATTGCTCATCCGGGAATACATCATTTGTAGTGAGGTCATCAACACCTTTCTCCAACATAATTCTGGACAAGTGGTCAGCCACCACATTTTCTACACCTTTCTTGTCTTTGATTTCGATGTCAAACTCTTGTAATAGGAGTATCCATCTAATCAATCTGGGCTTTGCATCCTTCTTGGATATTAGGTACTTTAATGCTGAGTGGTCAGTGAAGATGACAGTTTTAGACCCAAGTAGGTAAGGTCTAAACTTGTCCACAACAAAAACCACTGTCAGAAGCACTTTCTCAGTGGTTGTGTAGTTCAGTTGAGCTTCAGCAAGTGATTTGCTGAGATATGCAAAGACCACAGGCAGCTTATCCTTTCTCTGGCCCAAGACAGCACATATTACCAAGTCAGATGCATCACACATCAACTCAAAGGGCAGGGTATAGTCAGGTGTCTGGAGTACAGGGGCAGAAGTGAGGCAAATTTTCAAAGTTTCAAAGGCCTTCTGACATTCAGCAGAGAAGTCAAAGGGCACATCCTGGCAGAGCAGGTGGCACAATGGCTTAGCAATTTTGCTGAAGTCTTTGATAAACCTCCTGTAGAATCCAGCATGGTCAAGGAAGGATTTGATTTGCTTGACTGTTCTTGGAGGGGGCAGATTTTTAATGAGGTCAACTTTGGCCTTGTCTACCTCAATTCCATCTTTAGAGACTACATGGTGTTGCTGTTCTAAGTGTGCATGATTTATTTGTGTTTTAAAAATAGATTTACAGATGATGAATTGTCCTGAATTTGGAAAACTAAAAAGAATAAAGAAATATCAGCACAGAGAGAACTTAATTAGCCTGCAAGATCAGGGGTAATTGTAGCAAGTTTTAAATGTAAGTGAGTAAAAGATCATCCACAGGGAATTGATTTAAAATGTAAGATAAACCTTCAGATCTGAGCTACCAGATATGACCTCTTATCCTATCTACAAAGCACATAAGATGGGAGGTTGAATTTGTCACATTAACTAAATGATAAAAGTAAAAATTAAACTAAATGATAAAAGTAAAAATTAAACTAAATGATCCAGATCTGAGTTGGGGGAATTTGATGCGAATTAATAAGAATGGAGAAATAATATCTAACTTTGATTTAGTACTTGATTGCAGAATGAGAATTAGTGTAAAGCAGATGAGATAATATCAAATCTTCATCTGGCTACCAGCACAGATGCAAGAGAAAGTAATCCAACTCAAGAATTAGAATTGAGTTAAACTTATGGCTATGGTCTGTCCACTTCAATGGACACAGATCATCCACTAGTCTTCAATCCAAATCCTTGATTCAGAAAAAAAAACACCACTACAAATGTTGTGAGAAATTAGGTTACAAACGCAGCATCTCACAGGGATAATGAATTAAGGGAAATTACTATAAAAATAGTAAATCTAAAGGAATCTAATGAATAAGGAGATCACAGGGAACCCTCAACACGAATCCGATTGAGAACGTACTGTTGACAGCAACCTTTTCAAATCCACCATTACAATTTCTGATTTGTAGTCTTGAATACAATTCTCACTTGAATTACAGAAGTATCTCACAGTTCTCATTTACAAATAAAAGCTAGGCTATTACAGAAGTTTCAGACAAAATATCTGAATTGGAAATGGGGCAACAGAAATGAAACTCAAAATTTGGACACCCAAATTGGGCAAATGGTTCATCTATTTATAGTTTTCCCCAAGTCTAGCTCAGATGTGTATCAACCAATCAGAATTGGTTAGATCTGTATCAACCAATAGGAGTCGAGCACAAGGATCCAGATCTGTTTTAGCCAATCAAAACTGTTTGATCTGGTTCAGCCAATCAGATGACAGAAGCATCAATTCTATTATGTAATTCAAAAATCTGTTAGAGCTTCTAGAAGTTCTTGCCAAGTGATTTTATCTTCGGGTGTTCACATGGGGTGGAATATGCCTTTGGTTCGTGCTCAGAATCTTTCAGAATGTCCCTGGGTTTTTAAATGCATTGGGGCGCGTGCAGAGATTACTGAATTACCCTTACAGATGTTGAGAATCTTTAGAATACCATTTCGCACAGTTTGGAGAACTTTTAAGATCTTGTGACTCTGACTCTTTTACTTGTTACGTTAGGAGTTCTCTTCTTTTGAAGAGGTCAATCATCTCTTGAAGAGTTGGTGCTCTTGAAAATTAAGCACAGAGTTTTAGTTCTTTTCGCAAAGTTTAGGTTCTTTTCGAAAAGTTGAGTTCTTTTGAAAAGCTCTAAACCTCTTTCCAGGTTGAGATCAGGCCTTTGTCCTCTTTAGTTTAGGCATTTTGTCAGCCAGTGAGTTTGTCCCTTCTCCTTCTTCCACTAGATTCGCATGAGTCATCATCTTTTTGGCACTTTTAAGCTACTTTCAGGGTTAAGCCTGCCTTTATTGTTAGCTGTAAAATAAATGCTAAAAACACTTATTTAGTACTCTCAAAGGTCTATCAAGACTCAGGTTAAGGGGTGGAAAATGGTATTTTCAGTTCTCAACACACCCCCCAAACCTAAGCTTTGCTAGTCCACGAGCAAAGACAAAATTAAAACAGAATGAAAAAGCCATTTTGTAGGGAGCACGTTGCATTTAGCATATGCAACAAGCCTTTTAAACCCCTAGGTGATCCCTAGTGGAGGTAGAAGTCTCTGAGGGTTTTTTAGTGAAGCTACCCACAAACTTCTCCAATAAATCGATTAAGATCAATGCGATTCATTAAAAGCAGACTTTCATCCAATCAAACTATTCACACCGCATCGGTCAAGTTATAAGAGGATCCTTCAAGAAAAGCGTCGATTCAAAACTAAAATTCTCGTAATTCTTTTACCATTCACTCAGTTTGTGTCAAAAAGTTTTTTACAAGAAAAATTAATGAAAAGCTTGCCTTCTATTTGAGAATCCTACTTTGATGTTACCCCAATAAGTTGATTTCAAACCCAACTCTCTCCAGGATTTTCACTCACCATGCAAGTAAGAGGGTTGTACTATTTCACAACTCAAGCGATTCTGACCTCAAATAGGATGTAAGCGAGGAGCATAGGCATTGCTTTTTAGTTAAATTCTTTCACTCTTTTCACCATAGATTACACAAATCCTTATCTCCATGTGACAGCTCAATCCATCTTTGATCAGTAAGGTCTTTTAACTTGGGTTGTAATGTGGCTTATGGGTGAAATTTATCAAGAATAAAGGGGTGGAATGGAGTTCAAAATTGAGAAGTCAGTTAAGGTAAGGAGGTGGTATGGACACCTTCTTTATTTCAGCACAATTTCATCTTCTTCTTTGAATTTTTAGAGCCAAAGGGCCATCTCTTTCTCTTTCTTTTTCAAACTTCCAATGAAATGACTTCTCCTTTTCTTTTCTTTTTTCTTTTTTCTTTTTTTTTTTTTTTTTTTTAAAGCAACATTGACTGGAATGCCACATTTCTTTTGTTGATACATCATTGCCTTCAATTCTATTTCTTTTTCTTTTACCAAACTGTTACCCAACTCTCCTTTCTTCAGCTTTCTTTCCTTTACCTTCTGAATTCTCAAAGTGAGGGTTAGGCTAAATGAGGTTGATGAGGTTTCAAAGAAATCTTGGATTTATAAAGCTCAAATGGTGTGTATCAAGGGCAGTTTTAAAAGGTGGGGATTTTTAAAGTTCAAACTGTCTAAAAGGAGGCCTGACATCATGTCTTTAATATCATGATTGCTGTCAAATTATTCAATTTGGATATGTGTAACTTCTAATGAAAGTAAGCAGGTTCAATCAGTCCCTAGAGCAGAAAAAATTGCCAATTCATACCTCCAAAGAATACATTTTAGGCCCAAATCTCACTGGGTGTGGTTTTCTATCAAATTCCTTAAGTATATCATCACTGTTTTCTCTCTTTTTAGGTTTACTAAAACATCAATCTTCTTTTGGAAATTTTCTGACATTCACTTTATGAAAGTATTAGAATTACATTAGGAACTTAATTTTAAAAAGTTTTACTTCCTCATTTTTCAAAACAACAGGTGTGAAATTACTTCATCTTCAAAAATTCTGCTGTGATCATAAGCTGCACTAATGTTAGCTAAACTATTAGTAATTCTACTACACCCCCAAACCTATGATGCGCAGTGTCCTCACTGGTCCGAAGTGCATAAGCAAAGAAAAGAACAAACAAAATAGAAATCATATTGACAGAGCAGAAAAGAAATGCACAGGAATTACAATTTAACAAAAGTGAACAGAAAACAGGCATTACATACTACAGACCCAACAAAACAAACATGTACAATGTATTAATAACTGGGGTCAAAGTCTGTATCATAAGTGGGTTCAATGGGATCAGAACTGGAATCGCTGTTAGAGTCAGAACTTGAGTCAGTATTGGAGTCTGAACTCGATTTGGCCTTCTCCTGGATTGTGGCTTGTAGCTCGGTGTATTCCTCAGATTTGATCTTTTTGGTGAGGCCAACATATTTTTCAAGTCTAGCAGCCTTCAATTTTTCTTGTTCAAGTTGTGCTTGCAACATGGTAACTTTGTGTTGTTCAGTCCTAACCATCTGAAAAGTTTGGCCCAACAGGTCCTGCATCTTCTCTCTCTCAAATTTCATAAACAGCTCCAGTTTTCGAATCTGGTCTTCATAAGGGGTCCTAATGTAAGCTTGCATATCAGCTAACCCCTTGAGGACATCGCGAAAGATATAAGGGTCTCTTCCATAGCCCTTTTGAGAGTGAAAAATCTAGGAATGGGAATGGAGTGGTAGGGGACCATAAGTATCCCAGCAGTGGGGGTGGGAGAAGAGGAGTCCAAAAGTATGACCTTAGGGTCAGTTTGAGTAGCTTGATCAGAGATATTGAGGAAAGGTGGGGGGGAATCAAAAAGTACTACCTCAGGTTCTGTTTGGGTTGCTTGGTCAAAAATGGGAGGTAGTATGGCTAAGGTAGTTGTTTGGGATGTGGATGCCAAGGTTTGGAGAATGGAATTTGTCACCAACTGGTTGTCTATGTTGATCTATAGTTGGGCTTGGATGGATTGGAGAAACGTAAAGATTTGGCTAATTGTGTCAGGTGTGGGTGTGGTATGCAAAGTAGGGGCTGGTACCATTGATATAGATGGTTGAGGGGCAATGGGTGAAATGGCTGTAAAGGGGGAAGTAGTCAAATGGGTGAAATGAGGAGGGTCAGGTATGGGAACAGATTCAAGCCCAATATTCTCCAAAATAGATCCCATCAAAGATGAATAGGCCTCTATTGTGAATATCTCAGGTTCAGGGGTATTAGTGATTTCAGGTGTATGAGTTGAATGAGCAGGTGAACCTGAGAAGCTTTGGAGAAGGGGAGCGCTAGGAGATTGTTCAACAAAATCTGTTGCCATATCTTGGACATTGTTAGGGGAAATTGGTGGTGTGAGTATGGCTGGAGTGGTTGGTGTAGAGAGAGAGTCTGCAATTGGAATTATGGTGGTTATGAGTGATGGGACTGCTGGAATGGGTGAAGGAATAGGAGCTGTGCTAGGTGAAGTGGATAAGATGATGACCTCTTCAACAATGGGTGCAGCGGAAGAGCTGGTCACCTCAGGAATGACAGTTTGTTCAATGTCAGCTGCAAGTGAAATAGGGGCAGCTAAAGAGCTGGTCACCTCAGGGTCTGGTATAGCAAATTCTTGGGCCAGTGCGAGGCGGTTCAAGTATGGTGTTCAATGGCAACAGGGCTCGTATGAGTTCAATGGAAACTGCAGGGGCTGGTTCAATGGCAGCTGCAGGGGCTGGTTCAACCTCTTCCCTCATTTTATTCAACATGGTTTGGCTTGTAGTCCAAGGCCTCTTCCCAAACGCATGAGGGGAGATAATCTCAAATGGCTCTTGCTCATCAATGTCAAATTTGGCCATTAGCATGGCTGTGATTAGCCTTCCAAATGGTATGCCAGCTATTTTCTGTTCCTTCTTCATCTTAGCACTGATGTCAGCCATGGCTTCAAAAATTAGCATAGGAGCATTGAAGAATTGTCCTTTAGAAAAATGGAAGAGGGCCTCCAAAATGGGTGTCCTTCTTTCCTGACTGTGCCCAGTGACATAAAAACACCCTCTCAAAATGGAATCCATCAGCAAACAGTGGGGTTCTAAGTCTCTCCTCATGATGGATTGCCCACTTCCAACTATGCCTTTGGTTAGATGGGCAGCCATTTCTCTAAAAGATGCTGTTTCTGGTGCAGCTAATGGACCAGCAGGATCATATTGAAATGGTATCCCCAAAGCATTTCCAATGTCTTCATAAGTGACTGTTAAATCACAATCATCAATGAAAATTACAAGCGTTGGAACATCAGCATCCTTTTCAGTGACTTTGACCATGTTTTGGTACCATAAGCTCACCATCCTTGGATAAATTTTTTCTGGAAGAGGGGTTAGAATGTTGCTCAGTGAAGCATCCCTGATGTAGTTCAATGATAGCTTACAATCAGGTTTGCTTGAGAAAAAGTTCCCATCAACAATAAGCTCTGGAATTAGCTTCTGAGCTTCAATGAATGGGTTTGGCAGTACCAAATGCATAGGCAGAGGAGGAAGCTCAGGCTCAGGACTAGGAGCCGTTGTTGGGATGGGTTCCTCATGTCTAACCTTCTTCCCTTTCTCAATCGTATCAGCTTTATCCATCGACAGTTTCCTTTTGGCTGAGGTTTTGGCTTTTCCTTTTGTAGAGGGTTTGCTAACTTTCTTAGCATAAGACTTTGGGAACATTGCAGCCAGTGATTTTTCAGCTTTCCCCATTTTAAAACTTTGTTTGAATCTCACACGATGTATGCTGATACAGAAATCAACTTTGCAAAACACAAACAGAGGATATGCAAAGAAAAATACTGCAATCTAGGGTTTTGCTTGAAATCTTTGATCGCTTGATTAAATCCTCCATAATAAGAAGCAAAGAGTCCCTCTCTTCAAGCTTAATCAGTGGAACAAATATGAAGGAAATTGGATCTAAACTCTAAAAGCACACAGGGATGGAAGGAAAATGGGTTTTCTGTGAAATAGGGCACTCTGGGAAGGCTTTCGAATATGAAACCCTTGCTTCGAAAGGGTTTAAATATGCTCAAAATGATTTTCGCAAAGCATCTTTGAAGTCTTCGAAAAGTTCAAAACAGTCCTTTTTACAAAGGAGAATGGCATCAGTACCATTCGAAAAGCAAATGGCTTTAGAAACAACTTTTCGAAAAGCAAATGGCTTCAGAAACAACTTTTCAAAAAGCAAATGGCTTCAGAACCATCTTTTCGAAAAGCAAAAGGCTTCAGAACCATCTTTTCGAAAAGCAAATCATTCTTTTCGAGCAGTTAGTTACAGGTCCAGATCCTTTTCGAAAAGGAAATTAAACTTTTCGAAAAGAATTTTTTTTTTCTTTGTGAATTGATTTTTCACATATTGTAAACTTCTCGAATTGAGTGTAAAACATGACTAAAAACAGAGAGAAATAAACTATGCAAAAACTACAAAACAAACACAAGTAAAATACATATGATACAGTTGTTTAACATCAGATTTGTGGAGGCTCTTGATGGTAGATGGTCAGCACAGGCTCCAGGGTATTTTCAATGCATGGTTTGAGCCTTTGACCATTTACTTTCAAGGTTCTCCCATTACCTGGGTCCATAATTTCAACAACTCCAGAAGGAGATGCTTGAATGACAGTATATGGCCCTTCCCATCTGGATCTCAGCTTTCCAGGAAAAAACTTAAGTTTTGAGTTGAATAGCCATACCTTGGAGCCAGCTATGAACTCTTTTCTCTGCAGATTTTTGTCATAGAAAGCCTTAACTTTTTCTTTGTAAGATCTTGCATTGGTGTATGCATCCATTCTTCGCTCCTCCAACTCAGCAAGCTACAGTTTCCTGTGATTACCAACAGTAGTAAGATCCATGTTCAAGGTTTTAATAGCCCAAAAGGCCTTGTATTCTAACTCCACTGGTAAATGGCATGCTTTACCATAGACCAATCTGAATGGGGACATGCCAATTGGGATTTTATAGGCTGTCCTATATGCCTACAATGCATCATTCAATTTAAGGGACCAATCTTTTCTGTCCTTCTTTACAGTCTTTTCCAGTATATGTTTGAGTTCTCTATTGGAAATCTCCACCTATCCACTGGTCTGTGGATGATATGGAGTAGCTACTCTGTGAATCACATAGTACTTTTTCAATAGAACATCACAATGCTTGTTACAAAAATGGCTTCCCCCATCACTGATAATGGCTCTGGGGGAACCAAACCTGGAAAAGATGTTGTCCTTTAAGAATTTCGGGACAACCCTGTGGTCATTGGTTTTAGTGGCTGTGGCTTCAACCCATTTGGATACATAATCCACAGCTACTAAGATGAAATTAAAACCATTTGAGGGAGGAAAAGGTCCCATAAAATCTATCCCCCAAATATTAAACAATTCAACTACCAAAATGGGTTGTAAAGGCATTAAATTTCTTTTGGAAATGCTGCCCAATCTCTGGCAGTTATGACAAGACTTACAGTGCTGCAGTGCATCTTTGAATAGTGTGGGCCAATAAAATCCACACTGCAAAACTTTTGCAATAGTTTTATTTCCACTAAAATGACCTCCACAGGCCTGTTCATGACACATGGAGAGTATGCTATGAAAGTCTTCTTCATGGACACATCTTCTAATTATTTGGTCTGTACAAATCTTGAATAAATAAGGATCCTCCCAAATAAAATATTTAACCTTTAAGAAGAAAAGATCTTTATCCATTTTATTCTAGTGTTGAGGGGTCTTTCCAGTAGCCAAAAAGTTGACTATATTTGCAAATCAAGGGGTGTGTATACTGATAGCAAAAACTTGCTCATCAGGGAAAGATTCATTGATAGGCAACCTATCAATCTCAGCAGTTAAAATTCTAGACAGGTGGTCAGCCACCACATTTTCCACACCCTTTTTATCTTTAATCTGTAAATCAAACTCCTGTAATAGAAGGATCCACCTGATTAATCTTGGTTTGGTATCCTTCTTGGACAGAAGGTATTTCAGGGCTGAGTGGTCAGTGAACACCACAATTTGTGAACCCAAAACATATGACCTCAACTTCTCTAAAGCAAAAACAACTGCCAGCAGCACTTTCTCCGTTGTTGTGTAATTGAGTTCTGCATTAATCATTGATCTACTGGCATAAGCTATGACATGAGGCAGCTTATCACCTGATTAATCTTGGTTTGGTATCCTTCTTGGACAGAAGGTATTTCAGGGCTGAGTGGTCAGTGAACACCACAATTTGTGAACCCAAAATATATGACCTGAACTTCTCTAAAGCAAAAACAACTGCCAGCAGCTCTTTCTCCGTTGTTGTGTAATTGAGTTGTGCATCAATCATTGATCTACTGGCATAAGCTATGACATGAGGCAGCTTATCCTTTCTTTGCCCAAGAATAGCTCCCAAAGCATAATCTGATGCATCACACATCAGCTCAAAAGGCAGTGAATAATCTGGAGACTATAGTATTGGGGCTGAAATCAAACAATTTTTTAAGAATTCAAATGCCTTCAGACATTCATTATTGAAAACAAAAGGGACATCTTGGCACAATAAATGACAAAGAGGCGTGGATATTTTACTGAAGTCCTTAATGAATCTCCTGTAAAATCCAGCATGCCCCAGAAAACTTCTGATTTGTTTAACAGTTTTGGGAGGTGGCAAATGTGCAATTAAATTAATATTTGCTCTGTCCACCTCAATGCCCTTGTGGGAGACAACATGGCCAAGGACAATGCCTTGGGTGACTATGAAATGACTCTTCTCCCAGCTCAAAACTAGATTGGTTTCTTCACATCTCTGTAACACCAAGTTGAGATGATGTAAACACTGGGCAAAACTGTCTCCATATATTGAAAAATCATCCATAAAAATCTCCATAAATTGGTCAATCATATCAGAGAAAATGGAGTACATGCATCTTTGAAAGGTAGCAGGAGCATTACAAAGACCAAAAGGCATTCTCCTATAGGCAAAAGTGCCAAAGGGGCAAGTGAATATGGTCTTTTCCTGGTCTTGTGGATACACAGGAATCTGGTTGTAACCAGAGTAACCATCAAGAAAATAACAATAAGCTTTTCCTGCTAGCTTATCTAAAATTTGATCAATGAATGGAAGAGGGAAATGGTCTTTTCTGGTCATTGTATTGAGCTTTCTGTAATCAATACAGACCTTCCAACCAGTGGTTTGTCTGGTTAAAATGAGCTCACCAGAATCTGAGGTTACCACAGTAATCCCCGATTTCTTAGGTACCACCTGTGTAGGTGCCACCCAAGCTGAATCTGAGATGGGGTAAATGACCCCTGCATCCAACAACTTAACAACCTCCTTCATGACCACATCTTGCATATGAGGATTTAGCCTCCTTTGCATTTCTCTAGAAGGCTTTGCATCTTCTTCCAAGTGAATTTTATGCATGCAAACAGCTGGACTGATTCCTCCCAAATCAGCAGTAGTCCAGCCAATTGCCCTCTTATGCTATTTTAATACAATCAACAACTCTTCTTCTTGCTCCTCAGTGAGGGAAGAAGAAATAATCACAGGCAATGTTTTATGGTCTCCTAAAAACACATATTTCAAATTTTCGCTTCATTTGACTCTACATCAGGTGGGCTGAGAAAAGAAGGTAACAAAGGTACCTTGGCTGTTTGTGGAAGGGGAAGAACAGTAGGTCTCCATGAAGAGAACCTTGCTGATTGATCATGAGTTCCTTGCACAGCATTAACTTCCTCAGACTTTGAGGTATAAACTGTTTCTTCCACAGCATTTCTCCAAGCATCTTTAAAATATGTGGTTAAATCTTCACACTGTAAAATCTATGGTAAAGTATCTTCTACAAGTTCATCCAACAAATCAACAGGAAATCATTCCTCGAAGGAATGAATTGAGACATTTAACTTTACCTTCATATTTCCAAAAGAGACTTCCATAATCCAGACCT
This sequence comes from Chloranthus sessilifolius, assembly GCA_021018995.1. Classification (NCBI taxonomy): domain Eukaryota; kingdom Viridiplantae; phylum Streptophyta; class Magnoliopsida; order Chloranthales; family Chloranthaceae; genus Chloranthus; species Chloranthus sessilifolius. The sequence continues at coordinate 59,410,094 of CM037594.1, forward strand.
GCATTGAATGCAAGCATTGGCTGTAGCCAGGAATGGTCTCCCCAAAATGACAGGGATGGAAGTTCTGCTTTTTGTAGGTTCCATATCCAATACCAGAAAATCAGCAGGGTAGAAAAACTTATCTACCCCTACCAATACATCCTCAATCACCCCCACTGGCTTTCTTTCAAATCTGTCTGCTAGTTGTAATACCACATGAGTGGGTTTTAACTCTCCCAAACCTAGTTTCTCATATACAGAATATGGAAGCAGGTTGACACTAGCACCCAAATCTAATAAAGCCTTCTCAATGGTATGTTCCCCAATAATGCAAGGGATTGTGGGGATTCCAGGATCTTGGAGTTTAGGCGGTGTGGCAATGGAAAAAATCTGTTGAACTCTTTCTGCAGCAAAGACCTTCTTGGATAACTGTATCCTTGATTGTCTTTTATGAGTGCAAATATCTTTCAAAAATTTTGCATATGCTGGGACTTGTTTGATTGCATCATGCAAAGGTGACTTGCTTGAAAGTCTCCATCATTTCATCTATTTTTGTATTCCCTTTATCAAAAGGGGATGCAGATTTCATGGCATGGGGAAATGGCAAATGAGGAACTAGTCTTTCATTTATAGCTTTAAAATCATTACTAGAATTGTTTTGATTTTTTATTTTTTCATTTTTTTTATTTTTCTGAGGTACATCAGTACCCCCAATGCTAACATCATGCTACTCCTGCTGCATATCTCTAGCAGTTTCCTCAATTTTTTCTTCTTCTTTTTCAGGATTCACATTGTTATTTACAAATCTTCCACTTCTCAAAGTAGTGATAGCTTTTACTTCTTCATGTGAAACAGAGGCATCTCCAACCATAAACTGTCCTTTAGGATTGTTCAATGGTTGGCTGGGTAACCTGCCTTCTTCTCTTTTGGCCAAAGGATTTAAAAGTTGACCCAATATTTCTTCAATCTTCTTTATGCTCTGACTGTGAAAGTTTACAGTCTGAGTTAAAGACCCTAAATTCTGGAGTGAAGTTAGAACTTGGTCTTCAAAAGAAGGGGATTTGGAAGGGGTTTGAATCGAGTGATTCTTTGCAGGTTGTGCCATCTGTTGTGGAATGGGCTGCTGAAAATTTGGCTTGGTATAAAAATTTTGCTGGTAAGGCTGAGCAATTTTGAAAGGTATTTGATTCTTTGGTTGTTGCTGCTGTTGTGATTGATAATTGCCTTGTCTCCACCTTAAATTGGGGTGCCCTCTCCATACATATTCATTTGACTGCATCTGTCCAAACGATTGGGCAGCATGAGCTTGCTCCACCACTAGATCTGGGAACTGTGGTGCAGCTGGACATTGATCATGTGAATGAGTAGGGGACTGGCATATCAGACATGCCTCCTCTACTCTTGCAACCATTGGATTTTTAAGTGAGTCCATCAACCCATCAAATTTAGTGGTCAAATTATCCATTTTTCTTTCCAACTCATTCACCTCATAAATCTTTCCCTTGGTGGTCTGCTGATTGTTCAACCGAGCAGGATGCTCAATGTCTCTTGACAAAGATTCCTTTTGAGTTGAATTTTCACCAATCACTTCAAATAGGTCCCAGACCTCCTCAACTATTTTTTGCAAATAGGTGCCTCCACAGGAAGCATCTACCATATTCTTGCCCGTTTGATCAATTCCCTGGTAGAAGCATTGAACAAGCTGCGATCGGGGAATTTGATGATGAGGACATTGCCTTAAAAGTTCTTTAAACCTTTCTCATGCTTCATGAAAAGTTTCAGTTGAGTGTTGTGAGAAAGAAACAATATTTTGTCTCAACTGGCTGGTCTTAGACATAGGGAAGTATTTGGCCAAAAATTGACATTGCAAATCATTCCAAGAAGTAATGCTGTTTGGTGGCAACATGGACAGCCATGCTCTAGCTTTGTCCTTTAATGAAAAAGGAAAGAGCCTAAGCTTGGTTGCCTCTGGACCCAGTCCAGCTATGTTGAATGTGGTACAAAGAGACAAGAATTCATCCACATGCTTGTATGGATCTTCCTTACTCAAACCATGGAAGGAAGGAAGCATCTGGATAGTTGATGATTTGATTTCATAATTTCCTTCAACAGTAGGAAATTGAATGTAAAATGGGGAATTATATGCACCAGGTGCAAAGTAATACCTCAAAAGTCTAGGTTGCTCACCCATAGTAGCAGTCTCAGCAAAATTTTGTGATGTTTGTCTGGTTCTTAGTAGCCTTTCAACTTCTAAATTTAGAGGGACAAACTCAGGATTGAGAGTCCTACCAAACATACAACACAAAAATAGGGAGAAAAAATTATGCAAAGCAAACCTTCAAAACTGAGTAGATTCCAAGCTCAAATGTAACTACACAGATTTAAACAATAGAATAGTTAGCACTGATTAAAAAATAAATAAATAACTTAGGTCTACCAATTTTAAAATCTATTGCCCGGCAACGGAGCCAAAAACTTGTTGTTGTTCTAAGTGTGCATGATTTATTTGTATTTTAAAAATAGATTTACAGATGATGAATTGTCCTGAATTTGAAAAACTAAAAAGAATAAAGAAATATCAGCACAGAGAGAACTTAATTAGCCTGCAAGATCAGGGCCAATTGTAGCAAGTTTTAAATGTAAGTGAGTAAAAGATCGTCCATAGGGAATTGATTTAAAATGTAAGATAAACCTTCAAATCTGAGCTACCAGATCTGACCTCTTATCCTATCTACAAAGCACATAAGATGGGAGGTTGAATTTGTCACATTAACTAAATGATAAAAGTAAAAATTAAACTAAATGATAAAAGTAAAAATTAAACTAAATGATCCAGATCTGAGTTGGGGGAATTTGATGCAAATTAATAAGAATGGAGAAATAATATCTAACTTCGATTTAGTACTTGATTGCAGAATGAGAATTAGTGTAAATCAGATGAGATAATATCAAATCTTCATCTGGCTACCAGCACAGATGCAAGAGAAAGTAATCCAACTCAAGGATTAGAATTGATTTAAACTTATGGCTATGGTCTGTCCACTTCAATGGACACAGATCATCCACTAGTCTTCAATCCGAATCCTTGATTCAGAACAAAAAACACCACTACAAATGTTGTGAGAAAATAGGTTACAAACGCAGCATCTCACAGGATAAAGAATTAAGGGAAATTGCTATAAAAACAGTAACTCTAAAGGAATCTAATGAATAAGGAGATCACAGGGAACCCTCAACACGAATCCAATTGAGAACGTACTGTTAATAGCAACCTTTTCAAATCCACCATTACAATTACAGAGCGCAGCTTAAACAGTTGTCGGATTTGTAGTCTTGAATACAATTCTCACTTGAATTACAGAAGTATCTCACAATTCTCATTTACAAATAAAAGCTAGGCTATTACAGAAGTTTCAGACAAGATATCTGAATTGGAAATAGGGCAACAGAAATGAAACTCAAAATCTGGATACCCAAATTGGGCAAATGGTTCATCTATTTATAGTTTTTCCCAAGTCTAGCTCAGATGTGTATCAACCAATCAGAATTGGTTAGATCTGTATCAACCAATAGGAGTCGAGCACAAGGATCCAGATCTATTTTGGCCAATCAGAATTGCTTGATCTAGTTCAGCCAATCAGATGACAGAAGCATCAATTCTGTTATGTAATTCAAAAATCTGTTAGAGCTTCTACAAGTTCCTGCCAAGTGATTTCATCTTCGGGTGTTCACATGGGTTGGAATATGCCTTTGGTTCGTGCTCAGAATCTTTTGGAATGTCCCTGGGTTTTTAAATGCATTGGGGCGCATGCAGAGATTACTGAATTACCCTTACAGATGCTGGGAATCTTCAGAATACCATTTCGCATAGTTTGGAGAACTTTTCGCAAGGTACTGTGACTTCTGAAGCTCTTTTCGCACAGTTCTGGTGTTGTTCGCAAGGAGTTCTCTTCTTTTCGAATAGGTCATAAATCCTTTCGAAGAGTTCAGGTGCTCTTCGAAAATTAAGCCTGGAGCTTTTAGTTCTTTTCGCAAAGTTTAGGTTCTTTTCAAAAAGTTTAGGTTCTTTTCGAAAAGCATTCTATAATGCATTCTTCTGTTCGAATAGCTCTAAACCTCTTTCCAGGTTGAGATCAGGCCTTTGTCCTCTTTAGTTTAGGCATTTTGTCAGCCAGTGAGTTTGTCCCTTCTCCTTCTTCCACTAGATTCGCATGAGTCATCATCTTTTTGGCACTTTTAAGCTACTTTTAGGGTTAAGCCTGCCTTTATTGTTAGCTGTAAAACAAACGCTAAAAACACTTATTTAGAACTCTCAAAGGTCTATCAAGACTCAGGTTAAGGGGTGGAAAATGGCATTTTCCAGTTCTCAACACATGGCCCAACACAATTCCTTGTGTTACCATGAAGTGGCTCTTCTCCCAACTTAAGACCAAATTGGTCTCTTCACATCTTTGTAGAACTTGATGGAGGTGTTATAGACATTGGTCAAACTATCCCCATAGACCGAAAAGTCATCCATGAAAATTTCCAAGAATTTATCAATCATATAAAAAAAAATGGCATACATACACCTCTGAAAGGTGGCGGGGGCATTACACAGCCCAAAAGGCATCCTTCTGTAAGCAAAGGTGCCAAAAGGACAAGTAAATATAGTTTTCTCTTGATCAAGGGGGTGCACAGGGATCTGATTGTACCCTGAGTACCCATCAAGAAAATAGTAAAAAGCCTTCCCAACCAACTTGTCCAAAATTTGATCAATAAAGGGGAGAGGGAAGTGGTACTTTTCATGTCTTGGAGTTGAGTTTTTGATAATCGATGCAAACTCTCCAGCCAGTGGTCTCCCTGGCTGGTCTCAACTCTCCAGAGTCGGTTTTGATCACTGTTATGCCAAATTTCTTGGGTACCACCTGGATTGGTGCCACCCATTCAGAATCGGAGATGGGGTAAATTATCCCAGCATCCAGCAACTTAATGATTTCTTTCAGAACCACCTCTTGCATGTGAGGATTAAGTTTCCTCTGCATTTCCCTGGACGGTGTTGAGCCCTCCTCTAGATGAATTCTATGCATACAGATTGATGCATCAATTCCTCCTAGATTAGCAATGGTCCAGCCTATTGCTTTCTTGTGCTTCCTCAAAACAGTTAGCAACTCCTCCTCTTGCTCACTGGTAAGAGAAGAGGAGATAATCACAGGAAGTTTCTCTTCTTTCTCGAGGAAAGCATATTTTAATGTCTCTGACAGCTTCTTGAGCTCCAGATCAAGGGCTTGTTATATGGATGGCAGGATTGGTGTATTATTGGGTGGAGGAAGGGGCAGCAATGTAGGTTTCCAATTGGAATGTTGTACTAAGCCCACAGAAGACTTCACTAGGGGTGTGTCTTCTGGCATTAAAGCTAGGCTTCCTTCCTCCACCAAGTTCCAAACTTCAGTTAAATCAGTGGCAATGTTGCTCCACTCCAGCAGAGTGTGCAGTTCTTCTTCAACAATTTCTTTTAGTACATCCATTGCAAAGCATTCCTCATTGTCCAGCTGAGGGTGCTTTGCACTGTTGTACACATTAAGCTCAACTTTCATATGTTCAAAAGTGACCTCCATGATTCCAGACCTACATTGAATGCATGCATTGGCAGTGGCCAAGAATGGTCTGCCTAGAATAACAGGTATCGGAGATGTACTCTTATTACAGCCCATGTCCAAGATAAGGAAGTCTAAAGGATAGAAGAACTTGTCTACCCCCATTAGGACATCCTCGACCACTCCCATGGGTTTCCTCTCGGACCTATCAGCCATCAATAGAATAATGGGGGTGGGCTTCAGCTCCCCCAAACCTAACTGCTGATATACACTGTATGGCAGCAGGTTAACACTGGCTCTATGGTCTAAAAGGGCCCTTCCAATCTTGTGGTCACCAATAATACAGGGAATAGTGGGTATCCCTAGGTCTTGCAACTTCTCAGGTATTATCATGGTTAATACAGAATTCACTGTATCAGTCGCAAAGACCTTCTTAGACAAATGGCCTCTGGCCTTCCTTTTTTGTGTACAGAGGTCTTTCAGAAACTTTACATAGGCTGGGACCTATCGGATTGCATCAAGCAGGGGTAAATTTATCTTGACCTACTTGAAGGTCTCCATCATTTCCTCGATCTGTGCCTGACCCTTATCAAAAGGGGCTGGTGAGGAAATGGCAGCTGAGGTTCTGCTGGTTCCTCAGCTGCAAGCCCATGGTTGAACTTTTGTTTTTTTCTTTTTTCTATTTTTATCTCCTGCTGAGGCTCAACTACAACCTCTTTATTTTTCCTTTGTTGAAGGGCAGCAGGCAGTTCTTGACTCTGTGCCTTAACAAAATCCTTATCACTTTCACATGATATATCCTTAGGATAGACCTCTCCTTGTTCCTTTCCCACCTGGTTGTCTACCATCCTACCAGACCTTAGGGCAGTTATGGCATTGGCCCCCTCAAAATTGGAGGAGCCTTCTCCGATTGAATACTGGCCCTTAGGGTTGGCACTTGGTTGGCTTGGCAACCTGCCCTCCTCTCTTTTAGCCATAGCATTGGCTATTTGGCCAAGCTGCTCTTTTATTTTCTTAATGCTTTGACTGTGAGAAGTCACAATCTGATTTAAGGGTCCAAGGCTTTGCAATTGGGCCAAAGCCTGAGCCTCAAAAGAAGCACTTCGGGGCTGAGGTGGGGGAACTATCAATTGATTTTGTTGCTGGGGCTGCTGTTGTTGGAAATTCGACCTTTGAGCATAACCCTGGTTAAACTGCTGTTGTGGCCTTTGAGGTAAGGCCAACATCTGCTATGGCTGCATATAATTGTCTTGCCTCCACCTCAAATTTGGGTGGTCTCTCCATTGGTAACCAATATTTTGGTACTGGTATCCATATGGTTGTTTATTGTAGCCACCAGATTGTTGTTGTCCAAAAGATTGGGCAGCAGCAGCTTGTTCCATTACAAACTCAGGGTATTGCCCTGCAGATGGACATTCTTCTACTGTGTGCTGTGGAGATTGGCATATCAAACATGCCCCCATCACTTGTGCAGCCATTCTGGGCTGCACCACAGTCAAAAGTTTATCAAATCTTTCAGTAAGATTGGCCATCTACATTCTTAGATCATCATATCCCCTAACTTCATAAATTTTTCCTTTAGAAGTCTCAGCCACCCCCAGCTTAGGAGATGATTCTTGAACAATTCTAGAAGAGGACATCTTCTAGAAAGCATTTTCACTTATGACCTCGAACAAGTCCCATGCCTCATCAGCTGTTTTATGCATGTACGTTCCACCACAAGAGGCACCTACCATGTCTCTGCTCTTCTCATCAATCCCATTGTAGAAGCTCTGGACAAGCTGCCAGTCAGGGATCTTGTGGTGGGGGTATTATTTGAGCATCTCTTTAAATCTATCCCAGCACTGGTTAAAATCTTCAGTTGGGGATTGGGCAAAAGAAAGTATGCCTTTCCTCAACTGGCTGGTCTTGGTCTCTGGGAAAAATTTAGACAGAAATCTTGTCTGGAGGTCTTTCCAGGAGGTAATGTTGTTGTTTGGGAGAGTAGATAACCAGGTCATGGCCCTGTCCTTTAGGGAGAAAGGAAAGAGCCTTAACCTAGTGGCTTCTGGTCCTAAACCAGCAATGGAGAATGTCGTGCACAGGGCCAAGAACTGGTCAATGTGCTTGTAAGGGTCTTCCTTGCTAAGCCCATGGAAAGAGGGAAGCATTTGGATGATGGAAGTTTTGATTTTGTAGTTTCCTTGAACATCAGGAAATTGGATGCTGAATGAAGAATTGTAATCATCCGGAGCATTCAATTCCTTCAATGTTCTAGGTTGTTCTTCACCCATAACTGCTATCTCAATTTCACTAGGGGGCTCAACTGTGGTGTGTCTATGCCTTCTCGGTCTTCTACCCCTTTCTATCTCAGGGTTAGCAGGCTCTAATGTAGGACTGAGGGATCTCCTTCCTAACATGCACACACACCATCAGCAGGGAAGACTATTTGCAGGCACATCGCACTTAATAAAAATTGCAACTATCCTAATCAACTGCTATGTTATGGAATCTTCAAATGAGAAATAGACTGAGTTTTGAGGGTTAGAGAAGTGCAAACAGAGGTAGCTAGACTCCTAGTGCAATTCTACTCTCCTTCTCTACTACGATCCAAATCTACAAGAAAATTTTCAAATGTAAATCAGCTGTATCAATTATTCACAAGTACAGCTACCAAAGAATAAAGAATCAAAAATCTAGAGTCTACTAAAAGATCAATATCCCCAGCAGCGGCACCAAAAACTTGTTAGGCTATTTTTTTAGTGCTTGCTACTGACTTTATTGAAGACAGTGATAAGAATGGGGTGAATGAAAATGAATGAAAGGTGGATTGAAAATGACAGAGCAGCAAGCCTAAAATATGCACAATCCTGCAAGATACTGGGCCTGTTGTAGCAAGTTTTGATAAGTAAGAGTTTGTCCCACAGGGAAATTGATCTTAAGCTCCAAGGGAGCCATCTTTAGTAGGCCCTCCAGATCTGACTATAGATCTGGCAATCCTAAATGGAAGGGGATTTAGGGTCACTAAAATCTAAATTCTAAGGTATCCTAATGTCTAAACTATAGAAAGGGTTAAGAAAGAAGATGGCGTGAGGAAATAAATATAAAAGGGTGAGAAGTATGCTATTAGGTTCATATCTGATGGGTTTCATGACTCAGATTCAGATCTGCTGCTATAGAAGTCCTGTCCAATGGCTACATTATCACCACTGAGGAGAAAGAATCCAACTCATCACTGTACCATAATCCAATCCCTTTATGGCTATAACCTGTCCACTTAAATGGTCACAGATTATCCAATTGGGAAACCACAGTCCAGAGATAGGTTAGAACAAGTTTATCATTGTAGGCACTACTTCATCCAGACTATAAGCACAAGAATCCATAGGGAACCTCAACCTCTAAAGTGTTATGTATGGGGCTAGGCCTATATGGGAGCATGTTAGCCCAGACACATAGAACCAGCAAGAGTTTGAGTGCAGCCTTAGATCCAGTTGTCCACTACTTTAGAGAGACTGCAGTGATCCAGTCGCAAGCCTACAATCTCTATAACCAAACCAGAACTGCCATCTGATGGCGGGTCTATACACATACAGGGGAGTTTGTCTCAGCACAGTCTCTCACAAGGCTACAAGCACAAGTGCAGAGAAGAATAATCCATCTTGAGTTTGTGGGTTGGCTTCACCCTAAGGCTATAACCTATCCACTTAAATGGTCACAGACTATCCTAGAGGCTATCCTCCTCACAAAGCTCAAGATAGAACAAGAAACATTGCTGCCACCACCATGTTCACAAGGCTACAAAAGCTCATTGCTCCCATGGGGACTTCAGATCTAGTGGGTCCTGTGGTGGGGCTAGGCCTGTATGGGAGCATGTTAGCCCAGACACACAGGTCACTTGGATCTGAATAAACCATAAAATCAGTCCTCCATTACTTGCAATACGTCCTAGCAATGAAGGATCTCAAGATAACAGCCTTGTACAGAATAACTCACAAAAATCCCATAAAAGTAAAACACCCTATCATGAAACTCCATTAATCTATTCCAAATAGTCATACAAAGACATAGCCAGCAAATGCTGGACTATGGAGAAAAGAAAAAGTAAAAAGAAAACTACCTAAACCTTACTAGAGATCTGTCGCTACTGCAAGAAGAAGATAGACTAAATTCTATTCTAAGCAGAGAGTCCCATAAACCTAAACCAGGCTTAGGTTTATATAGTAGTTAGTTTGGCGGCACATTAGGGTTAGGAAACCCTAATTTTAACGATGCCACATGGCCTAATATTGTCCCTTGGATGCCTCAGGGCACGTGCATAGAACTTGGAGCATTGGAATGCATGCCCTAATTGCTGGAAGTTCTCAGAATGTCCTCTGTAGAGGTGAGGGAGAGTTAGAGTTCAGAGCCTCGCCAGGTAGTACTGGTTTCCAAGACTGTCGCGTGGTAGCACGGTCTTCGCGAGGTTGGATTAGCTTGAAATTCTAGCCGTCGCGGGGTTGTCTTAGTTGTAGTTGAAGCAGTCGCGCGATAGAGCATTGAATCCTCGCTGGATTGCTCTGATCTTCGCGGGATTGCACTTTCCTTCTAAATGGTGCGAGAATCGCACGAGCAGTTTGTTTCTCAATGGATCTTCGCGAGGACGTGATGTGCATTGGTCTCTGAATTGTGTGAGAGGTTTTTCTAAAGTTTTACATCCCGCGGCCACTACGCGACAACTGCGCGCCAAAATACCTGGAGCTCTCTCTCCTCAGTTGATCTGAGTGAACTGCGTGAGGTTTGAGAGCTGCTTTCTTGAGTTGCACGAGCATTTATATTTGAGCTTCGCGAGAGCTGCGCGAAGTATGATTCTAAAGCCCCTCTGTCACTCAACTGCACGAGAACAATGCGGGCAATTGGAAATGAAGTTTTAGGAAACTCGCGAGGACTGCGCGAGGCTTAATTTTTGAATCCTTTAAAGCTTATGAAAGCTGCGCGAGGTTCAATTCTTATCTGGGTTCAGCTTTCATCCTTCTATGGGACTTCTGGAGAAAAAGTGGGCTCCTTAACAGGGTTCAGGCCTTATTGCAGCTGCTATTTATTACCTATAGAAATGACTTAACACACATTTATTAGATGGCTAAGGGTCTAACAGAGGCTAAGTTAAGGGGTGAAAAGTGGTACTTTTCATGTCTTAACAGTGATCCCATACTTCTTCATCAGCTGAGCGAAAACTTTATTACAAAAGTTCTTTCCGTCGTCACTAATAATTGCATGTGGAGTACCAAATCTTAAAAATATCTCATTTTTAAGAAACTTAACCACTACTCTGTGGTCATTGGTTTTATAGGTCAGTGCTTCCACCCACTTTGAGACATAATCCACTGCAACCAAGACGTATAAATTTCCAAAAGAATTGGGAAATGGGCCCATGAAGTCTATTCCCAATACGTCAAACAATTCAACTTCTAGGATTGGATTTAAGGGCATCATATTTCTTTTTGAAATTTTGCCTAGCATTTGACAATTACTGCATGAAATGCAATGCTGATGACAGTCTTTAAAGATTGTTGGCCAATAAAATCCACATTGGAGAATCTTCGTTGTAGTGTTCCTTGAGCTAAAATGTCCTCCACAGGACAACTCATGACAGAATGAGATGATTTTTTATTGCTCCTGTTCTGGAATGCACCTTCTGATGATTTGATCAGCACAATATTTGAACAAGTACGGGTCTTCGAAAAAATAATGCTTAGCTCGTGCTAGAAAAATAGCTTTCTCGTTTTTATTCCAATGCTCAGGTATCTGATCTGTCACCAAATAGTTAACCAGATCCGCATACCATGGTAGATTTTCAACAATGAGCAATTGTTCATCAGGAAAACTTTCCAAAATTGGAATCAGATCCTCAGATTTTTCAACAATGATTCGAGATAAATGATCAGCAACCACATTTTTTTATCCCTTTTTGTCTTTGATTTCCATATCAAATTCTTATAAAAGTAGAATCCATCGGATTAATCGAGCTTTTACATCTTTCTTTGAAAAGAGGTAGCGAAGAGCTGCATGGTCAGTAAACACTACCACTTTTGATCCCAACAAATAGGATCAGAACTTGTCCAAGGCAAAGACTACTGCTAGGAGTTCTTTTTCTGTGGTAGAATAATTCAGTTGTGCATCATTGAGAGTGCGACTTGCATAGTAGATGACATGTGGAACTTTCTCTACCCTTTGTCCAAGAATGGCTCCGATCGCATAATCCGATGTGTCACACATGATCTCGAATGGGAGCTTCCAATCTGGTGGTTGGATTATAGGGGCTCTGACCAATTCTACCTTGATACTTTCAAAGGCATGTATACACTTTTCATCAAAGATGAATGGGGCATCTTTAGCCAGTAGGCTGCACAATGGTTTTGCAACTTTGCTGAAATCCTTTATGAAATGTCGATAAAAATCGGCATGTCCAAGGAAAGATCTAACTTCTTTGACTGTTCTTGGTGGTGGAAGGTTTGAAATCAGATCTACCTTAGCTTTGTCCACCTCAATTCCTCGGGATGATATAATATGTCCCAAAATAATACCACTTTGCACCATGAAATGACATTTTTCTCAATTCAGAACAAGGTTTTTCTCTTGACACCTCGCAAGAACAAGAGATAAATGATACAAACAATCATTAAGTTGTCTCCATAAATAGAAAAATCATCCATGAAGACTTCCAGGAACCTTTCCACCATTTCAGAGAATATACTCAGCATACATCTTTGGAATGCAGCTAGAGCATTAAAAAGTCTGAACGGCATTCAGTGGTAAGAAAATGTTCCAAAGGGACATGTGAATGTTGTCTTTTCCTGATCTTCTGGTGCAATCACTATCAGATTATACCTAGAATAGCCGTCAAGGAAATAATAATATTGATGTCCAGCTAATCTCTCTAGCATCTGATCAATGAATGGGAGAGGAAAGTGATCTTTTCGGATCATTGAATTCAACTTCCTATAATCGATACACACTCTCCAGCCAGTTTGAACCTTAGTTGGTACCAGCTCATTCTCCTCATTTGTCACCACAGTGACCCCAGACTTTTTGGGCACCACTTGTGTCGGGCTCACCCATGTGCTATCAGAGATTGGATATATGATCCCAGCATCTAGCAGCTTAAAAACCTTATTTCTCACCACTTCTTGCATTATTGGATTCAATCTATATTGTGGTTCTCTTGAGGGTTTAGCGCTTTCTTCCAAATGAATTCGGTGCATACACACCGTTGGGCTGATTCCTTTAATGTCTTTGATAGACCATCCGATCGCACTCTTGTGGTCTTGAAGTACTTTGATGAGCTTTTCTTCTTGATCCTCATTTAAATTTGCTGAAATAATTACTAGCTTAGTTTCATCTATACCCAGGTATGCATATTTCAAATCCGCAGGGAGGGGTTTTAGTTCCAGCCTTGATTTCTCTCCTTCATTTGATCGATGTGATTCTTCTTCGCTATCTTCTTCCTTTTTCTCAACTTTCAGTTGACATTCATTTTCTCCCAAGAGTGGCGTTGAGTCTAGCATCTCATTAACCTCGTGTATCACCTTATCCACATTGAAGTCTTTACCAAAATGTGCTAAACAGGCCTCTAAAGGGTCCTCATATTCTGAAGTAAAAAATTTATTTTCCACAATGTTATCAATCATGCAAACTTGTGCATGTTCCTCATTTTCAGCAGGCTGTTTCGAAATGTGAAAAATATTCAGTTCCACAGTCATGTTCCCAAATTACAAGTTCATTATCCCATTTCGGCAATTGATCAGGGCGTTTAATGTTGCCAGGAATGGTCTTCCCAAAATTATGGGAACATTATTTTTGTGTTGAGGAATGGGTTCCGTATCCAATACAACAAATTCAACTGGAAAGTAGAAAGTGTCTACTTTGATCAGGACATCTTCGACTATTCCCCTAGGAATCTTGATTGACCTATCTGCAAGTTGAAGGGTCATAGCTGTGAATTTTAGTTCCCCCAACTCAAGTTCTTTGTACACAGTGTATGGCAACAAATTAACACTTGCTCCAAGGTCTAAGAGTGCTTGATCAATGCAATTCTCTCCTATGATGATTGAAATCGTAGGACATCCAGGTCCTTATATTTAATTAGAAGTCTCGCTTGTAAAATTGAGCTTACCTGCTCTGCTAGGAAGGCTTTCTTCGGGACATTAGTCTTTCGTTTTATCGTGACCAAGTCCTTTAGAAATTTCGCATATGCCGGCACCTACTGAATGGCGTCTAGGAAGGGGATATTTATCTTCAGTTGCTTAAACATTTCAATGATTCCTTCCTGATCATGATTCTTCTTTGGTCCCATTAGCCTTTGAGGGTATGGGGACTTGGGCATGAAATTATTTTCTCTCTCACTCCTCTCTTCAATCTTTTTCTCTTGCTTTTCTCGGTTCTCTTCTTCTCCTACTTCCTCGTTCATCTTAACTTTTTTCTCAGGCTCAAGCTTCTCATCTTCTTTAGGCATTTTCACTTTGTTGTCGATTTTCTTTCTAGATCGCAATGTAGTGATGGCCTTGATTTTTTGTTGGCTCTCCTCCTGCGATGAGGTCGAGGCATGCTCAATAGCCATTTGCTCTCTTGGATTCGGAATTGGTTGGCTTGGGAATGATCCCTTCTCTCTCTCGCAGAGGAGTGTGCCCAAGTTGTGTCTCTATTCTTGATATCGAAGAGGTATTGGATTGGATGAACTTCCACATATCCTCACTTTGGGGATATTGATTTTGAAACTGACGCGGAGCAACATTTCCTTGATTATTGAATCCTGGTGGTGGGAAATTTTGTGCGACACCAGGTTGATTTGTTGATTGTGAGAAATGGTAATTCTGATTCGATTGCCTAGGTTGCATATTTTGATTTTGATTCTGGTAAAATTGCTTTCCTCCTCCATAATGATGTTGGAATTGTCCTTGACCAAACTGTTGTTGTGATCCCTGATTGAAATTTTGATTCGGGTATAAATTCATCCCTTGACCTCTGCCTTGAGGTCTTTGATTTCCTTGTTTCCATCAGAAATTCTGATGATATTTCCAACTGTTCGGATTATTTTCATTGAAAACATTTCCTTGATTCCGCCCGTAAGTGTTCAACGCATTCAATTGCTCACTAGGATCTTCTGAGTAAGTTTGCAGTGACTGGCAACCGTCGGATGTGTGCATTAGACTCACACAATATGAGCATGGATCTGGTTGTACATTTACAATATTTACGTTTTTCTTCAATTTCAATTCCTCAATTTGTTGAGTGAGGAAATCTATTTTTGCCATCAGGTCTGGTGTTTCTTTCACCACATACAATCCTCCTTTCTTAGTTGAGCTTCCTGCTTGATCTCGATTCTTCTTCGACTGATCTCGACTGCTAGAGAAGTCCCATTGTTGTGAGTCTTCCGCTAACTTTTCCAAGAATTGATAGGATTCATTTTCTCTCAATCCCAAGAATTCTCCACTATTCATGGATTCAATCAAATGTCGATTAGCTTGATCAAATCCATTGTAAAAACATTGGACCAATCTCCATTTTGAGAATCCGTGGTGGGGACATTTAAATAAGATATCCATGAATCTATCCCAGGCATCATAAAATCTCTCATCATCTTCTTGTGTAAAATCGGTGATTTCACGTCTTAAGGCATTAGTCTTAGCCATGGGAAAGAATTTTGACAAAAATTTATTAACCATTTGATCCCAGGTGGTTATGGATCCAGCGGTAAAGAGTTTAACCATGTTTTGGCCTTATCCTTTATAGAGAAAGGAAATAGACGTAGTCTCACAAATTCTTCACTGAAATTTTGATATACTGATGAACAGACTTCAACGAAGTCTTTGATATGTTGATATGGATCTTCTCTATCCATGCCGTGAAAGATTGGAAAGATTTGAATCACATTTGTACGAATTTCAAATCTGTCACCAGGTGTAGCAGGATATGTGATGCAGGACGGGGTGTTAGTAGTAATTCGGGCAAACAACTCTCTCAGAGTTGGTTCCTCCTCATTTTCAGGTGGGTGGTTTTCACAACCGTTTGCATTTATTTCTAATTGAATTGATGTTTCGGCTCTCGCTTCTCTACCTATTCTAACTTCTTTTCGATTTGAACGACACGTTCGCTCAATTTCAGGATTCAGAGGTTCTAAAGGTTTATCTCTAGATGACCTCATGTGCATACACAAAGTGCAAAGATTTTTCTTCCGTAGACTCTTGTTCGATTGATCGACTGTTTAGGTTGATCAATCGAGAGAATAGGAAATTTTTTTATTTATTATTTTTTTTTTTAGATTTCAATTGATCGACTGTTTAACTCGATCGATCGTCCATGAGACAATCTTCGATTGATCGACGGTTAAGGTCGATCGATCGAGGATTCAAATTTTGAATTTTTGAAAAGCTTTTTATTTTTTATTTTTTATTTTTATTTTTATTTTTAAATTCAAAAATTCTGGAATCCGGAGATTACGAGCGAGATTTTTGCAGATTCTAGAGAGTCGACTGATCGACTGTTTAGGTCGATCGATCGATACTCAAATATATATATATATATATATATATATATATATATATTTAGAATGGAATCAGTGTAATAAAAAAAAAATTCTTGGGTCGATTGATCGCCAATTTATCTCGATTGATCGACCACAAAAATTTTTCGATTATCTAATTTTATTTTTATTTTTAAGTTACTGAGTCAAATCTTCAAAGATTCTTAAAATTAATTTCCTATTTTCCAAAAGTTTTTAATTTTCTACGCCCAGTCCCCGGCAGCGGCACCAAAAACTTGATGTGTAAATTAAGTTGTACTCACAAGTGCACGAATCGTAATGTAGTCAGTGGGTGCAGAGTACAAGATCGTTCCCACGAGGATTGGTTAGAAAATTTAAAAGGGAAAATAGTAACCAATTACAAGAACAAACACATATTTACCACAGCAACTAACAATCTAGAATTTTGAGAACTTCTGATAAATGAGATAAATACTAACAGAATTTAAGAATTAAACAATTAATGAAAGATAAGGATTGAGATGCTAAATCCTCCCATCGTAGGTTTATCATTTACAAAATACCAATCTGTGGATTGAGATGTGAGATCTTTAACGGATAATTAAAAAGAAGCACCGCCCCAAACACCCGTGAGTTCTAAAATATAGATCTGAGATCACGGAGATGTATGATTAACATCCCATGAGTGTATGATTAACACTCACACCTCGGACAATATTTAGAACCCAATCTCTAGGATAATTTCCAAAGTACGATCTAAAATCAAGGAGATGTATGATTAACACCCCATGAGTGTGTGATTAACACCCACACCTCAGATAGTGATTGGAACTTACCACTGGGATAAAGTCACACTATCTATCCGAGATTAAGGAGATGTATGATTAACACCCCATGAGTGTGTGATTAACACTCACACCTCAGATGGTAGTAAAACTTTACCCCGAGATGGGTAATAATTAGGATAAAATTATTATTGCAGATCTGAAATCATAGGACATGATTAGCTCCTAGATCTCAGATTGAAATCAGATTTCACCATTTTCAATAACAATATTAGGGCCTTTAAAAACATCTGACATCTCAATCACAGATTTATATTAATATAAATGACTTCCTCGGATGGGGTTCATTAGATCCCCATCCTTAATGAAATTAGCCACACATGGTAAAAGTAAACAAAATGATTGAAATGTAAACCAACATTAACATCAATATTTAAAATACCGTAAAGAGCTTCAATAATTTCCACAAAGAGCTTTAATACCCAGTTCGTACAACCCTTTCTTGAAAGTGGATAAACGCAAGACTAAGACTTATCTTCTTTCTCAAAATGAATATTAAAAAGAGAGTTAAAGAAACTGGGACTCAATGCCCTTACACTTTGAAAAGCCGAAAACTAAATAGAAAAATGCAGAATGAATAACTGACTCCCGGATCCTCAGATTTTATCTTCTTAAATAGTACTGAGATCGGCCGCTTCAAATTCAAATTCAAAACTCAAAATTGAATTTGGTCGATTGATCGACTGAATATGGTCGATCAATCGACCATATCAGATTTTATTTTTAATTTCCAAGTCCTCCGAATTATGTCGATCGATCGGCCAAAAATGGTCGATCGATCGACATAGTCAAAAAGTCAATCTCCTCTGTTTTGCTCCCTTCGCTCCAACTCCTTTCAGCTTTTGCACCATTTTACGCTTCCTAATGTGTTTCATGACCAATTGTCCTGAAACTTAGAAAACTTGACAAATAATGTTAGATAGCTTTCATCGAACAACTAAATATAGATTTTTAGGGGTGAAATATCCTCATATTTCACTGCACATCACTGCTCATCTGGGAAGGAGTCATTGATGGGCAAGCTTTCAGTGTCAGTTGCTGGGATCCTTGATCTCTAAATTGAATTCCTGTAAGAGAAGAATCCATCTGATTAGTCGTGCTTTAGCTTCTTTTTTGGACAAAAGGTATTTTAAAAATTTAGTGAACACAATAATTTTTTATCCTACCACATAAGACCTGAATTTTTCTAAGGCAAAAACAATAGCTAATAGCTCTTTCTCAATTGTAGTGTAATTCAATTGAGCCTCAACCATTGATTTACTGGCATATGCTACCACAGAAGGTGTCTTGTCTTTTCTTTGACCCAACACTACCCCAATGGCAAAATCTGATGCATCACACATCAGCTCAAATGGCAGAGAAAAATCAGGGGATTACAAGATGGGAGTTGTGGTCAAACATATTTTTAATAGTTCAAAAGCAGCTCGGCATTTATCATTAAAGTCAAAATGAACATCCTGGCCCAACAGGTGACAAAGGGGTTTGGAGATTTTGCTGATGTCCTTGATGAACCTCCTGTAGAACCCAGCATGACCCAAAAATGACCTAACTTGTTTGACAGTTTTCGGAGGGGGCAAGTGAGAAATTAAATCGATCTTAGCTTGATTAACCTCGATTCCTTTGTGAGAGACAACATGTCCTAGAACAGTGCCTTAAGTCACCATGAAGTGACTTTTCTCCCAACTCAGAACTAGGTTGGTCTCCTCACACCTTTACAGTACGGAGCTGAGGTGGTATAGGCATTGGCTAAAATCATCTCCATAAATGGAGAAATCATCCATAAAGATCTCCAAAAACTTATCAATCATGTCAGAGAAGAAAGCATACATGCATCTTTGGAACGTGGCAGGTGCATTACACAACCCAAATGGCATCCTTCTGTATGCAAAGGTTCCAAATGGGCAAGTGAATGTGGTTTTTTCTTGGTCCTGGGGGTATATAAGGATCTGATTATATCCTGAATATCCATCAAGAAAATAGTAATAGGCCTTGCCTGCCAGCTTGTCCAAACTTTGGTCTATGAAGGGCATTGGGAAGTGATCCGTGCTGGTCTTTTCATTAAGTTTTTGGTAATCTATGCATACCCTCCAACCAGTGGTCTATCTGGTTAGGACCAGCTCTCCTGAATCTGCTTCAACAACTGTAATGCCAGATTTCATGGGTACTACCTGGGTAGGTGCTACTCTTTGTGAATCCGAGATGGGATAAATTATCCTAGCATCTAGGAGTTTGACTACCTCCTTCATCACAACCTCCTGCATGTGTGGGTTGAGTTTTCTCTGCATCTCTCTAGAAGGTTTGGATCCTTCCTCGAGATGAATTTTATGCATGCACACAGTAGGATTGATTCCCCCAAGGTCTACAATGGTCCATCCTATTGCCTTTTTAGTACACAAATTAGTTCTGTTTCCTGCTCGAGAGTAAGGGAAGAAGAGATTATCACAGGCAATTTAGTGTTGTCTCCTAAAAAGGCATATTTCAAAGATTTTGGGAGTTGCTTTAACTCCACCTCTGGGGGACTTATGAGGGAGGGCAATAGGGGTGCCTTAGAGGGGGGTGGTAGAGGTAACAAAGTAGGCCTCCATGGATGGTGCTGTGCTAGTGGAGCTTCAGAAGAGACAAGTTTCACAGGTTCGATCTCAGAGGTGGGACCTTGCTCTATCTCTGTTTCCTTCCATACTTCGGCTAGTTCATTACACCATTCCTTATCATGTAGCAGCATATTCATATTTTCCTGGACAACCTCATCTATCACATCAAGATAAAAACAGTCCTCATTAGGATGAGGTTGATCTGCTGTGTTGTACACATTCAATTTGACCTTCATATTTCCAAATGACACTTCCATGATTCCAGACCTGCATTGAATACAAGCATTAGCTGTGGCCAAAAAGGGTCTGCCTAGAATCACAGGTATGGAAGTGGCGCTCCTACTTGGTTCCATATCCAGCACTAAATAGTCAGCAGGATAAAAGAATTTGTTAACTCCAACCAAAACATCCTCGATTATCCCCACAGGTTTCCTTTCAGATCTGTCAGCCAGCTGGAGAACCACATGTGTGGGCTTTAATTTTCCTAAGCCCACCTTCTCCGATACTGAATATGGAAGCAAGTGTACACTGGCTCCCAGATCTAATAAAGCTTTGTCAGTGGTATGATCCCCAATGATGTAGGGGATGGTGGGGAGGCCAGGGTCTTGAAGTTTGGGGGGAGTTGCAATAGACAGGACTTGCTTAACTTTTTCTATTGAAAAGACCTTCTTGGATAGGTGTATCCTAGACTGTCTTTTATGGGTGCACAGGTCTTTTAAAAACTTGGCATAGGCTGGGACTTGTTTAATGGCATCAAGTAAAGGCAAATTGATCATTACTTGCTTGAAAGTCTCCATCATTTCCTCAATTTTTCCTTGTCCTTTATCAAAAGGGGAGGGTGCTTGTAGTGCCTTAGGAAATGGAAAATGTGGGATTGCTCCCTCACTTACAGCCTTAGCCAATAGGGTCTCTTTCTTTTTTATTTTTTTCTTTTCTTGAGGATCCTCCTTATCCTCTTTATTCATAGCTGATTGCTCCTCCAAGTCCACCACCGGTGGCCTTTATTGTGTTCTGGTAGAAATCACTTTATTTTCTTCCTCCATGTTCCTCCACGGGCTCATGCCCACTTAGTTGTCAACTAGCTTACCACTTCTCAAAGTTGTAACAGATTTGGCTTCCTCATAGGTGGAGGAAACTTCACCCACTACAAATTGCCTTCGTGGATTGTCCAGTGGTTGGCTAGGCAACCTTCCTCCCTCTCTCTTAGTTAGGGCATTAGACAGCTGACCAAGTTGGTCCTCTATCTTTTTAATGCTCTGGTTGTGAGAGTGCACAGTTTTGGATAAGGTGTTCAAGCTTTGTAGTGAAGATAGAACTTGTTCCTCAAAGGATGGTGCTCTCACCGCTAAAGGGGGTACAGATTGCTGCACAGGAGGAGCTACAGGTTGGGCCATGGGTTGCTGATACTGAGGCCTTAGGACATAACTTTCTTGATAGGGCTAAGCATTTCTATAGGGCATGGGCTGCTGGGACTGCTGCTTCTGCTGGCTGGGGTATGCATCTTGTCTCCACCTCAGATTGGGGTGGTTTCTCCATTGATACCCAACAGCAGGCTGCTGCCCATAAGACTGAGCTGCAGCCACATGCTCTGTTATAAAATCAGGAAACTGGTCAGCAGATGGGCATTCTTCTAGGGAATGAGCAGGGGACTGGCATATGGCACATGCCTCCTCCACCCTAGCAGCCACAGGTGACTGCATTGCTTCCATCTGCCTATCAAATTTCGTAGGTCATGTCCACTTTCCTTTCCAACTCACTTGGCACACTCACTTCATATATCTCCCCTCTTTAAGTATTCTCCTTCATCAATCTAGGAGGCTCTAGATCTCTTGCTAAGGTTTCCCTTTGCATAGAGTTCTCACTAATAATATCAAAGAGCTCCCATGCCTCCTCAGCAGTTTTATGGAGATAGGTGCCACCACAGGAAGCATCTATCATATCTCTGCTTTTAGCATCAATTCCCTGATAAAAGCTTTGAACCAATTGCCATTCAGGGAGTTGATGGTGGGGGCATTTCTTGAGGAGTTCCTTAAATCTCTCTCAGGATTGATGAAAATCTTCAGTTGGATCTTAGATAAAAGAGATGATATCCTTCCTCAACTGGCTGGTTTTTGACATAGGGAAGACCTTGGCCAGAAATTGACATTAGAGATCACTCCAGGACTGAATGCTGTTGGGTGGAAGCAGGGACAACCAGGTCTTGGCTCTGTCTTTTAATGGAAAAGGAAAGAGTCTCATCCTGGTGGTTTCTTCCCCCAAACCTGTGATATTAAATGTAGTATATAGTTTCAAGAACTCATCAATGTGCTTGTAGGGGTCTTCTTTGGTCAGGCCATGAAATGAAGGCAGCATTTGAATGATGGATGATTTTATCTCATAGTTTCCCTGAGTAGCTGGGAATTGAATGCAGAAGGGGAAATTATAAACCCCTGGTGCATTAAACTCCTTAAGGGTTCCCAGCTACTGCTGCTCACCCATTTCTACAGAGTCAATTGCAACAGATGTGGGTGTAGTTGGTCTGGATCTGAGAAGTCTTTCAACCTCTGGATTTAGTGGAATAATCTGAGGTTGGAGGGTTCTCCTACCAAACATACAACACTCAAAATCTGAATACAGAACAGATCCTTAACACAACAAGCAAAATCAACCAAATGTTCTAACTACTCTTACAAAAAATATCAACAGATCTGAAAAATAACAGGGGAGTAGAGGGATGCAAACTATAGAGCAGTCTCCAGCACGTTTCTCCTCTCACTAGTAGCCTTAGATCTGATGAAATGCACACAAAATACTGAAAAACAACAAAACTTACAAATGCAGTTAGTAAAAATCAAACAAAAACCACAGATCTATGATCAAAACTTAGATCTATCAATTTCTAAACATGCCTCCCCGGCAACGGCGCCAAAAACTTGGAGTGTTTGCCATCCCCCAAATGAGGGTCTAAAATCATCAATAAAATTAGGCAGAACACACTCACACAGACCTGCAAGTAATCAGGGTCTGTTGTAGCAAGTTTTACAAAGATGGTGAGTAAGGGAATGTCCACAGTTTAGCTAAAAGACAGGGGAGAGGTTTAAAATGGATTGTCACTTAAGCTAAGCTAAAATTAAACATAGACTAACTTGGATCGAGTTTAGCATCTTAGATCTTGCAGGGGAAAGAGGTAAAAAGCAGAAAACGGAGAAGAATAGCTTGGAGATTGGTTTTCACTGAAATCAGATTCAATTAATTATGCTCTGAGGTTTGAGCACACAATTCCCTCAAGCTGGCTATAAGCACATTGTGGTATAAACTCCACTTCAAATCACAGGATCCACCTGGTCTTAAGGCTATGATCTGTCCACTTTAATGGTCACAGACCATCCTATAGACTTTATCAAATCCATAGATTTGTAGCAGACGAATCCAATTGGAGCCTGAGCTTGGACTAATCTTAAGGTTATGATCAATCCACTTTAATGGTCACGAGAATCCTAGAGATCTCCTACAAAGCAGCCTCAATTAGAACAATTAAAACCTCACAGATGTTGCAATTTCAGGTCACGACTTAACCGAGATGAATTAGGTATCGCATAAGTCCTACTAGTGGGTGGTGATCTACAACTCCTCTACACCTAATCAAAATGGAACAAAGGAAGTTTAAATCTAATTAAAGCATGAAAAATATTTAAAAATGATCACTTTACAATGGAAATACTCTCGGATCTATAATGCATGCAATTACTGTACAACAAGGACCTTGCAATTACATCTAACTCACATTTCGCTCCAAGTTAGCCAACCATGGTTGCGCTAAAGGAAGGAAATGAACTCTTGCACTCTCTAAATTGTAAGACTATCAATATAACTTTTCTCCTCCTATCTAATAGTTCATTAAACGGTTGGTCTAATCTTAAGTACCAATTTCCTAAGTGCCACTTTTCACCCCTTAACTTAATTTGATTAGCCTTACATCTTAAGTTCTTGTTAAGTGTTTTATGTAGGTAATAATATGATGAAATAAGGCCGAATCCTGTTAAGGAATACTTTGGCACAACTCGGAAGAATGAACTCTCGTGACAAATGAGCCTCGCGCCTTAGAGCTTTAGAGGATTCTGAGAAATATGCCTCGCAGATTCAAGAGCTTCCCATGACTTTCTGACAACCTCTCACGCGGATGAGGTGAAGAGCTTCCAAAACTCAAACTCCTACGAGCTCTCACAAAGCTCAAGAGTAGAACACATACGCCTTCAGCGATTCAAAGCAAACCTCTCTCAATCTCGCGCCCGTAATGGAATGAGGAGAGCTTAAGATTCCTCGTGCGATCTCCATGGGATGCAATTATCGGAAGAACTCCTCGCTGCTTCTCGCCATTCAAGAAGAAAACATCCTTGCGAAGCGAAAAAAAGCCATCCTCACGAAGATCAATTAAGACATGGAACCTCGCAGCGATTTAGAACTCATTAGCCTCATGAGGTAATCATGAAGTCCAGTGAGAAGTGCTCTTGCTCAACTCTCGAAGATCAGCCCGGTGAAGAATATCAACCTCGCGCTTGAACTTCAACCCGTGACATTTGAGGCTGTGTTTCTACTCAACCTCACGAAGCCCAATCTAGCAAGAGCGCGCAATTCATCAGCTGCCTAAAGAGCAAACAACTCTGCGGTGAAGCTTTAATGTCAAATCATCCTAGCGAAGAGTAAAAAGAGCTACCATGCGACAATCTGAAACTGACTACCTAGCAGCTCTGAACCTAAACTTCCATCTCTTTAGCATAGGGCCTTTTGGGAATTTCTAGCAATTAGGACATGCACTCCCACGCTCAAATCTCTGTGCACGTGCCCTGAGGCATCTAAGGATCACTGTTAGGCCACGTGGCATCGTTAAAATTAGGGTTTCCTAACCCTAATGCGCCGCCACCCCACTGCTATATAAACCCATACCTAGCTTAGGTTTAGGTATGTGGGAACACATCTCAGATCGTTTTTCTTTTCTCTTTCTTTTTAGCTGTAAGTAGTTTTCTTTTTCTTTTTCCATCTCTCCATAGTCTAGCACTTGGTGGCTACGTCTTTGTATGTGTTTTTGAACTAGATTAATGGAAGTTCTATAATAGGATCTATACTTTATGGGATTGGTGTTTATGTGTGAGATGCCAGTGCAAATTTCTGCCTTGTGATCCATTGCTTTGGCTATGTTTCAAAGCAATGGATGATCTAAGGGCCATTCAGATCCAAGTGACCATGTGTCTGGGCTATCATGGTCTACAACCTTAGCCCCACCAGGACCCACTAGATCTGAAATCCACATGGGAGCTTGAATTTGGTAGCCTTGTGACCATGGTGGTAGCGATATTCTTGTTTTGTTTTGGATTCGTGAGGAGGATAACCTGCAGGATAGTTTGTGACCATTTAAGTGGATGATTATAGCCTTAGGGTGATTCTAATCCATCCATGATGGATCCTTCTTCTTTACACGAGCTTGTAGAAGCACAGTGAGGAGAGAGATTATGAGACTCCCCCATATTTGTATAGATCCACCATCGGATGTTAGATCTGATCGGTTATAGAGATTATAAGGTGGTGATTGGACCATTGTAGCCTCACTCAAGCAATGGACACTAGATCGAAGGTTGTACTCAATCTCTTCTTTGGTTCTATGTGTGCAGGCTATCATGGTCCTATCCTTAGCCCCACATATAGAGCTTTGATTGAGGTTCCTATGGATTCTTGAGTGGTAGCTTTGGATGAAATAGTGCACCAATGATTTACTTATTGTGTTTTGACCCATCCCTGGATAGTGGCTCCCCTATGGGATAATCTGTGACCATTTGAGTGGACAAGTTATAGCCTTAAGGGTGGAATCATGGCAGAGTGATGGGTTGGATCCTTTCTCCTCAGCGGTGATAATGTAACCCCTGGACAGGATTTCTATAACATCATATCTGAATCTGAGTTACAAAACTTCTCTAATCTTGGCTCAATAACATACTTCTCACCCTTTTATAATTATTTTTCACACTCCATCCATCCTCTCAACCCTTTTTGTAGTTTAGATATTAGAATACATAGAATAAGTGACCTTAAACTCCCCTCCTTTTAGGACTGCCAGATCTGTAGTCAGATCTGGAGGGACTACTAGAGATGGCTCCTTCGGAGCTGTAGATCACCTTTCCCTGTGGGACAAACTCTTACTTATCAAAACTTGCTACAAAGGACCAATCTTGCGAGGTCTAGGACTTCGAGTTGTCTTGAATTCATCCCTGTTTTACTCTTTCTTTGATTTTAAATGACTTTCACCACCAACCAATAATGTAAGCACACGAAGCCCAACAAGTTTTTTGGCCTCTTAGGAAAGATGATCTATTAGTAGACCCTTAGTTTTTGTATTATTAGTATTCTTTGCACATGTGAATAATTGATACTGATGACATAATTTTGAATCTTTCTTGATCTAGGCAATGACTGATGAAGGATAGTTGGATGCATGTGGAGCTTAGCTACCTCTGTTTGCAAACTCTCGACTTTAAAACTCTCTATCTTTCTTAAAAAATTTTTTTAGCGTATCTAGGATAGTTTAAATGTATTCCTTGAATAGTAAACTAGTTAGATAAATTTGTTAGTGTACAATTATTCTTTTGCAATGTGTACTGTAAGGTGCTTGTATGCTAGGGAGGAGATCTCCCACTTTAGAGCCTCTTAACCACGAGAGTTAGAAAGGGAAGGAGACTTAGAAGCAGGCACACCACAGGAGAGGCCCCAAGTGAATCTGCATGACAATTATGGGTGAAGAACAACTCTAGAACCCTCAAGGAGTTAGAATACTCAGGATGACTATAACTCCTTTTAGCATTCAATTCCACGATGTTGGGGAACTATGAGATAAAAACTTCAATCATCCAGATCTTGAGCCCTTTCCATGGCTTAGCAAGGAGGACCCTTACAAGCATATTGACCAGTTCTTGGCCTTGTGCACCACTTTTAATATCATGGTTTGGGACACGAGGCTACTAGGCTCGGACTCTTTCCCTTCTCTCTGAAGGATAGGGCACTGGTGACCACTCTTCAACAATAGCATTGCTTCATGGAAAGATCACAGAAGATTCTAACCAAGTTCTTCCACGAGACCAAAACTAGTCTTGAGGAAGAGATTCTTTTTGCTCAATCCCCAATGAGGATTTTAACGATCACAGGATAGGTTTAAAGAGATGCTCAAACAATGCCCCCACCACAAGATCCACCGGTGGCGGCACAAAGCTTCTACAATGGGATTGATGAGAAAATAGAGATATGGTCGATGCCTCTTGTGGTGGATCCTACATGCACAAAATGAGGAGGCATGAGAATTGTTTGAGGTGATTAGAGAATGCTTTTCAAAAGCCATCCTGGCAAGAACTAGTCGAGAATACGAGTCAAAGGTGGGGGCTCTTCTTTGGATCAAGAGGAAAAGTTTATGAGGTGTCTGCAGGAACAATGACTGTGTGCGGATGGCAAACCTCTATAAGTTTGACAAATTATTGTTGTGATGCAACCCGAAGGGTTGCTCATGTGGCGGAGGCATGTATGTCGATCCCAAAACACACGTGGAGCAATGTCCATCTGAGGCAATTTCTGAATTGATTTTGGAACATCTGCTGTACTCAATCTTATGGCCGACAACAATCTAGGGGGCTACAATAGGCGCCATATGGATACCCGCACCAAAATCTTTGGTTACCAATGGAGACCACCCAAATCGAGGTGGAAGCAAGACAACTACATATGGCCCGGCCGGATGTTGGCCTTACCACAAAGGCCACAAAGCAATAGTTCAATCAAGGAATGCCCCTAGGTCTACCTTCCGGACCATCATTGTATCGGCAACAAAATCGAGTTGGTCTTACCCCTTCTCGGTCTAGAAATGTTTCTTTTGAGGACCAAGTCTTGACTTCATTTGCAAAACTTGGGTTCCTTGGCTTGTGGACTCTCATGGTCGAGCCTCCGGAAAATGGAAGAACAGATGAGCCAAATGTCAAAAGCCTTGGCTAGGAGATATGAAGCGGTGCCTGCCGACCAATTGCTAACCCCAAGGGAGTTTTAATTGAGGAAGCTTCCTCAAAGTTTGAGGACACAATCTTGTCACTACCTAAGGCAGCGGTGGTAAACAACCAGTGGAGTAACAAATGAGGTAATTTTCACGAGATGATGCAAATGATCATGATAGAGAAGTTGTGGGATACAAAGCCAAGAAGTGCACGGCACCTTGCGGCGGGAGAAAAATAATGAGGGTTGTGGTTGAGCGGAGGGAAAAAAAAATGAAAAAGAAAAAAAAGTTTAGTCATGGGCTGTGGTGAGGAACCCGGCAACCTCGCCATTTCCTAGCTTTAGATGGTCCTATCCTTTTGATAAAGGAATGCCCGGATGGAGGAAATGATGGAGACCTTGAGGCGGTGAAAATCAATTTACCTGCTTGAGGCAATTAAACAAGTCCCAACCTATGCAAAGTTCACGAAAGACCTCTGCACCCAAAGAGAAAGGCTAGAGGCCATGTGTCCAAGAAGGTCTTTGCAAGCGATAAGTGAATTTACGTATTTAACATATCAATGCTTGAGAAGTTGCAAGATCGATACCCACTATTCCTGTAATTGGAGACCATACAATTGGAAAAGCCCTTTTAGACCTTGGAGCCCGGTGTTAACTTTGTTGCCATACAGTGTATATCTGCAACTAGGTTTGGGGGAGCTGAAAGCTACCCCCATTGTGCTGATGATGGCTGATAGATCTGAGAGGAAACCTCTGGGAATGGTTGAGGATGTCTTGGTGGGAGTGGATAAGTTTTTCTACCTGACTTCTTAGTTTTGGACATGGGGTGTGACAGCCCAAATCCCATACATTATATTGGTGCCTTTCTTGCCTTGTAATGCATGCATCAATGCGGTAACTTTTGGACATATGAAAGTTGGTGAATGTACAAGATTGCAAAATACCCTCGGATGGACAATGAGGAGAGCTTTGCGATGGATGTACTAGAGGAAATTGTGAAGAGGAATTGCCCACTGCTGGGTGGGGCAACATTGTCGAATTTAGTTAAAATTTGGGACATGGTGGAGGAAGAGAGCCCATATGTGGTATCAAAAAACATGACCATACATTGAAGTCTTATGTGGGATCGTCGGCATTCCAATTGAAACCTACATTGCTACCTCTTCCTCCAACCTCCAATGCACCAATTTTGCCATCCACCCAACAAGCCCACGATTTGGAACTCAAGAAGCTTTGAAACATTAAAATATGCCTTCCTTGAGAAAGGTGATAAGCTTCCTGTGATTATCTCTTCCTCCCTTACCAATGAGCAGGAAGAGGAATTACTAACAGTTTTGAGGAAGCACAAGAAGGCAATTGGTTGGACCATTACAGATTTGGGAGGAATCGATGCATCAATCTACATGCACAGGATTCATCTTGAGGTGGGAGCACTACCCTCGAGAAATGCGAGGAAGTTAAATCCTCACATGCGGGAAGTGGTCCTAAGGGAATCATTAAATTGCTAGATGCAGGGGTGATTTACCCCATCTCTGATTCTCATTGGGTGGCACCTATCCAAGTGGTGCCCAAGAAATCTGGCATAACAGTGATTAAGACTGAAACTGGAGAGTTGAGGCCAGCCAGGGCAACCACTGGCTGGAGAGTGTGCATTGATTATAGGAAGCTCAACTCTAAAACTAGAAAGGACCATTTCCCTCTCCCCTTCATTGATCAAATTCTGGACAAATTGGCTGGAAAAGCTTTTTACTATTTTCTTGATGGGTACTCAGGGTACAACCAAATCCCTGTGCATCCTCAAGACCAAGAGAAAACCACCTTTACCTATCTTTTTGGCACCTTTGCTTACAGAAGGATGCCTTTTGGACTTTGTAATGTGCCAGCCACTTTTCAGAGGTGTATGTATGCCATATTCTCTTATATGATTGACAAGTTTTTGGAGATTTTTATGGATGACTTTTTTGTCTATGGGGATGCTTTGGCGATGTCTACAACACCTCGGCTAGTTTTGCAAAGATGTGAGACCAATTTGGTCTTAATTTGGAAAAGAGCCACTTCATGGTAACACAAGGCATTGTGTTGGGCCATGTAGTCTCTAAAGAAGGGCTTGAGGTAGACAAGGCCAAAGTGGACCTCATTGCCAATTTGCCCCCTCCAAAAATAGTCAAGCAAATCAGATCTTTCCTGGGGCATGCAGGATTTTATAGGAGGTTCATTAAGGACTTCAGCAAAATTGCTAAGCCATTGTGCCACCTGCTCTGCCAGGATGTGCCCTTTGACTTTTCTCTTGCTTTTGAAACATTGAAAATATGCCTCACCTCTGCCCCTGTACTCCAAACACCGGACTATACCCTGCCTTTTGAGCTGATGTGTGATGCATCAGACTTGGCAATAGGTGCTGTGTTGGGCCAAAGAAAAGATAAACTGCCTGTGGTCATTGCTTATATCAGCAAATCACTTGCTGAAGCTCAGCTGAACTATACCACAACTGAGAAAGAGCTTCTAGCAGTGGTTTATGCTGTTGACAAATTTAGAGCCTACCTACTAGGATCTAAAACTGTAATCTTCACTGACCATTCAGCATTGAAGTACCTACTGTCCAAGAAAGATGCTAAGCTTAGGCTGATTAGATGGATACTCCTGCTACAGGAGTTTGACATCGAAATCAAGGACAAAAAGGGTGTGGAGAAAGTGGTGGTGACCACTTGTCGGAATTATCTTGGAGAAATGCGGATGGCCCTACAAATGATGCCTTCCGATGAACAATTATTTGTCATCCAATCCTTAGTTCCTTGGTTTGCACACATTGTCAATTATCTAGTTAGGAAGATTCCTCCCCATTGGACCAAAATGGACAAAGACTTCTTCTCAAAGGTCAAGTATTTTTTTGGGAGGAACCTTGCCTATATAAATCTTATGAGACAAATCATCAAGATGTGTTCTGAAAGTGATATCCCAATATTACGGCCATGTGCCATGAAAATGCCTGTGGAGGCCTCTTTAGTGGGAGAAAAACAACTGACAAGGTCCTGCAGTGTGGTTTTTACTGGCCATCCTTATTCAAGGATGCATACACACACTGCAAGGCATGTGAGAGATGTCAAAATTAGGAGGGTTGTCAAAAGAAATTCAATGCCTTTACATCCTTGTTGTAGAAGCTGTTTGATGTATGGGAATAGACTTCATGGGCCCCTTTCCTCCTCTAATGGTTACCACTTCATCTTAGTGGCGGTGGACTATGTTTCCAAGTGGGTAGAAGCCATTGCCACAGAACCAATGATAACCGGTGGTCCTCAAATTTGTAAAGCGAACATTTTCTCAAGATTTGGAACCCCTAGAGCTATTATCGGTGATGGGGTAGCCATTTCTAGCAGAATTTTGAGAGCTTGCTCAAGAAATATTCATGACCCATAGGATTACTACTCCTACCTCCCACAAACAAGTGGGCAAGTTGAAATTTCAATAGGAGATCAAGCACATCCTTGAGAAAAGCAGTAAGGGGCCAGGAGGAGATTGGGATAAAGCTGAATGATGCCTTGTGGGCCTATAGGATTTGCCTATAAGACTCCCATTGGAATGTCCTCATTCAGACTGGTCTATGGCAAGGCTTGCCATCTCCCAGTAGAGTTAGAACACAAGGCCTATTGGGCCATTAAGAATTTGAACATGGACCCTAACCTGTTTG
The DNA here is from genome assembly GCA_021018995.1 of Chloranthus sessilifolius. Lineage (NCBI taxonomy): Eukaryota > Viridiplantae > Streptophyta > Magnoliopsida > Chloranthales > Chloranthaceae > Chloranthus > Chloranthus sessilifolius. The sequence continues at coordinate 59,441,266 of CM037594.1, forward strand.
GTCATCACAGGTCATTACAATAATCGAATTGGATGAGCTGAGGATGGATGCTTACACCAATGTCAGGATCTACAAGGAACGGTCCAAAGCTTTCTTTGACAAGGGCTTGCTGAGAAAAAACCTCGAACCGGGTGGTAAGGTTTGGTTATTCCACTCCAAACTAAAATTCTTTCCTAGCAAATTAAAATCCCGATGGGAAGGTCCCTATGTTGTCTTAAATGTTTCCCCATCTGGTACTGTGGAAGTCAAGGATCCCAAATCTGGGAGGACCTTCAAAGTGAATGGTCAGAGGCTTAAGCCTTGCATTGAACAACCTGCCGACCCTATGAACACTATTCATTTCATGGGACCCTACATCTACGACCCTGATTGTGTCCATGTTGTACTATACTACTTTTATTTCTTCCATAAGTTTTAGGAAATTTTAGTGGTTATGTGGAGTCTGAATATGTTGAGCTTGATAGAGTTTATGTGGGATTGGTATGATTTATTCTTCTTCTTCTGTGAATTGCTAATTTTCAAATTTGAATGCAAATTGTTTGAATATTTTTTTGGGAAGACTCGCTCATTCATAGACCATTTCTTTTCATTTGTTTACTAAGTCTCGCGCATTCAAACTTATTTCTCTTAATCCTCGTGATTCATAATTTCCTTGTCTTCCACCATCCTCGCTTTAAATACAGGAGGCCCTTTCATCTTCATCTCATCCTTTCTCCTCTCACCCTAGCAGTCCTTCCCTAATCCTAATCATGGCGGATGACAAGCCTAATCTTTGCCTAACAAGTTTTACCCGATGTGGTTGGACCCGCCACCTAAAGAGCGGATCCTCAACCCCCTGGGATGAATACAAGGAGGTTACGCAAATCCTTGCCAAGGAGGAGGAGGAAAAGCTCCTTGCAGAAGAAGAAGCAAAGCAGAACCATCCCCTGCCCTCCACTCCACTCCTCCCCCTTCTCCACCCCCCACCTTCTCAACCCCCTCCTTGATCTCTCTCTCCTTCCTCCTCCGTTTTGTAATTTTCTTTTTTTAAATAGTTTTCATGAAATTAACCTTTTACGATATTCATGCTTTCTATTCTTGGTTGCTTTCTTTCTTGTTCTAACCTTTTATGCTTAATAAATCTCTTGCCAGACACCTTTGAACCGGTGAGGACCCTCCTCATAGGTTTGGGGGTGTGAGCGAACCTTAATGGAATAGTTAACATAAGTCGAGACTCATCGAGTAATATGGAAATGGATCTATGTTCACTTAAGAATCATGAAAATAAGAAATTTAAAATTTATAAACTTTTGACATTATAAACTTTTAATTTTCCACATTTCCATGATAATATCACCAAGTAAACTCTTACTTGTATCAACATAGTGAATCATTAGAGAGATAAAGGTGAGGACATACTTAAAAGTTCAAAGGAAGACCATAACCCGGTGAGAATTGGGCCTATAAAAAATTTTCCATCCTTTGAGGAGTAACCAAGGCAATCTCTTCTAGTTCTAAGGATTGGCTGAGTCACTGTGCTCACTAGAAGTTAGGTAACTCCAAGTTGAAACAACTGATAGTACTCATGAGACTTAGGAAAGGATCAAGGCCTTCTCTTGGACAGTTTGAGCCTAAAAGGACCAACCCTAAAGCAACTGCCCTTGTCCATACCCCCCTTTGAGCTTTAAATCCTAAATTTCTTCAAAATACACTGAGTACTTGAACCTGAACCTATGAACCTGCTTCAGCCTACCCTTACTCTGAGAATTCAGAAGGTAAAGGAGAAAAGGTTGAAATGGACTAGCTATGGTCAACATTAAGTGAATGGAAGAAGCATCTCAAAAAGGTATATGGCGAGAACATGGTGGCATTTACGAAAAGCAAAAACAAAATAAAAAGAAGAAAAATTCCATCAAAAAGAAATAAAATAATAATGAAGAGTAATAAGAGAGGAAGTCAAGAGGAACTTTCATTGGAAAATCAAAATCAAGAAGAAAGGTCACTTCAAATCGAAAATCTCAAAGAAGATGAAGGAGATGAATTCAAGAAGGTGAAGTCATGAATCACCTTTGTCACCTCTTGATTTCTCAATTAGGAACTCCTTTTCAACCTTCCATTCTTTTTAACCCTACTCCATAAGCCACATTACAGATTAAAAGCCCTTGTGATCCTAAAGTTGAGTGAGTCATGTGGAGATAAAGAGTTATCCAATCTATGGTGAGGCGCCAATGATGTCACTTAAGAACTCGCCTATGCTCATGCTTACAGACCCATTTGAGGATGTAACTGCTCTTGAGCTTGTGAGAAAATGAACCCCTCAACAAAACCTTTATGAGAGTATGCCACAAAGTTTTGGTGGGTCCGAACTTGAATGCATTATGTATGACCTATAACCTAATTTTTGACCTAAGGATGGGCTCAGTGCTGGCACACACTTGTGCAGTTTTTTGTGGTTGTAAACTGATTGGAAATGTTGTGCATTAATGAGATGTTTATGCTTTATTTAAATCTTGTGCAATCAATGGATTAAATTTCTTTTATGATTCTTGATTCAAGAGTAAACTAAATTTGATTCCTTGATTGCTCATTGGATGATGCACTTTTGTTAACTATTTCATTGAAGAAGTTTGTGGGTGTCTTCACTGAAAACCCTCAGGAGACTTCACTCCTCCACTAGGGATCACCTAGGGGTTTAAAAGGCTTGGTACATATGCTAAATATATCTGTGCTCCCTACGAAAGTGGCATTTAATTTTTGTAGTAGATTTAATGTAGCTTTGCTAAGGGACAAGCAAAGATTAGATTTGGGGGTGTGTTAAGACCTGAAAAGTACCACTTTTCACCCATTAACTTAACCTTTGATTAGACCCATAGCCACCTAATAAGTCCTTGTAAAGTGTTTTATGTAGGCAATAACCAGCAGTGAAATAAGGCCAGGAATCCTGCTAAGGAGCCTGTTTTGGCACCAGAAGTCCCTCAGAAGGATGGACTCTGAATTCAGACCAGCTGAGCTTCCCAAGACTCTACAACAACTTCTCGTGCAGATGATTGACTGAAGAGCTTCAGAAGCATAAACTCGCGCAACTCTCGCGAAGCTCAAGAGTAGAACACGTCGCGCAGTCTCGCGCAGTTCAAAGCAAACCTCTCTCAACCTCGCGCAGTTCGCTCGAGCAGTAGAAGAAAGCTTAAGACTACTCACGCACATGTATGATCGCAGTGGATCCAATTATCAGAAGAGAACTCCTCGCGCAGTTCTCGCGCCATTCAAGAAGAGAGCATCCTTGCGAAGGCAAAGCCACCCTCACGAAGATCAGCTAAGACATGGAACCTCGTGCAGTTCAAAACTCATTAAAGCCTCACGAGGTAACTCGCGAAGTCCAGTGAAGAGAAGTGCTCCCGAAGTTCTCGTGCTATTCAAATCTGTCCTCACGAAGATCAACCCAGCGACTGCTTGAACTCCAACCTCGCAACTGCCTGAAGAGCAAACCAAGCCAACCTCGCGATGGCTGAAGTTTCAATTTCAAATCATCCTAGCGAAGAGCAAATGCTACCACGCGACAAGTCTGGGAAATAATGGCTACCTAGCGAAGCTCTGAACCTCAAACTTCCATCTCTTCAGCAGAGGACTTTCTGGGAATTTTCAGCGATTAGGGCACGCACTCCCATGCTCAAATCTCCGTGCACGCACCCCAAGGCATCGAAGGATCACTATTCAGCCATGTGGCATCATTAAAATTAGGGTTTTCTAACCCTAATGCGCCGCCACACTACTGCTATAAATACCCATACTTAGCTTAGGTATAAGGGGAGGAGAAAGCTTAGACCATTTTTTCTTTTCTACATCCTGGAATAGCTGGGAACACATCTCATATCTTGGAGACTTGATCTGAGATCGTTTATTTTTCTTTTTGTAGTTGTAAGTAGTTTTCTTTTTCTTTTTCCTTCTCTCCATAGTCCAGCACTTGCTGGCTATGTCTTTGTATACATTTTAAACTAGATTAATGGAAGTTACGTAATAGGATCTCATGCTTTGTGGGATTTGTGTTTGAATGTGAGATGCTGCATGCAAAGGCTTTGCCTTGTGATCCTCCATTACTTTGGGTGATTCAAAGCAATGGAGGATTGATTCTAAGGGCCATTCAGATCCAAGTGACCTGTATGTGCAGGCTATCATGGTCCTATCTGACCTTAGCCCCCACCGGGACCCACTAGATCTGAAATTCCCATGGGAGCTTGAGCTGGTAGCCTTGTGACCATGGTGGTGGCAGTGATATTCTTGTTTTGTCTTGGGCTCCGTGAAGAGGATAGCCTCTGGGATAGTGTGTGACCATTCAAGTGGACAGGTTATAGCCTTAGGGTGATTCTAATTCACCGATCCAAGATGGATCCTTCTTCTTTACACCTGAGCTTGTAGAAGCACAGTGGGAGATTGTCTGGAGGCGAACTCTATATTTGTATAGATCCGCCATCAGATGTTGGTTCTGATCTGGTTATAAAGATTGTAGGCTTGTGACTGGGCCATTATAGCCTCACTCAAGCAATGGACAACTAGATCGAAGGTTGTACTCAATCGCTTGCTGGTTCTGTGTGTCTGGGCTATCATGGTCCTATACAGCCTTAGTCCCACACATAGAGCTTTAGAGGTTGAGGTTCCCTATGGATTCTTGAGCTAGTAGCCTGGATGAAATAGAGCCTGCAATGATTAACTTGTTATGTTTTGACCCATCCCTGGATTGTGGTTCCCCTATGGGATAGTCTGTGACCATTTGAGTGGACAGGTTATAACCTTAAGGGTTGAATCATGGCAGAGTGATGGGTTGGATCCTTTCTCCTCAGTGGTGATAATGTAGCCATTGGACAGGATTTCTATAACATCAGATTTGAATCTGAGTTACAAAACTCCTCTGATCTAGGCTCAATAACATACTTCTCACCCTTTTATATTTATTTTTCACACTCCATCCATCCTCTCAACCCTTTCTATAGTTTAGACATTAGAGTACCTTAGAATACTTAGAATAAGTGACCTTAAACTCCCCTCCTTTTAGGACTGCCAGATCTGTAGTCAGATCTGGAGGGACTACTAGAGATGGCTCCTTTGGAGCTGTAGATCACCTTTCCCTGTGGGACAAACTCTTACTTATCAAAACTTGCTACAATGGACCCTGTATCTTGCAGGTCTAGGATTTCTTAGTTGTGCTGATTCCATCCCCTGCTTTACTCTTTCTTTGATTTTTAAATGACTTTTACCACCAACCAATAAAGCAAGCGCACCAACTGAGAAACCGCCAACAATGGGTTAGCCCAACACAAGTTGTGCTGAAAAAGATCGAGATTGACGGTGGTGAAGAATGATGCAAATGAGCTAGTGCAGACATGAGTGTAAATTGATTGGCGAGTTTGCATAGACAATAGAAAACTAAATTCTGTGACATGGAAAGACCATTTTCCTCTGTCATATATTGATCAAATGCTTGAAAGGCTAGCAGGTCACGATTTCTATTGTTTTCTAGATTGCTATTTGGGCTACAATCAGATAGTCATTGCACCAGAGGACCAAGAAAAAATTACATTTACATGCCCTTTCAGAACTTTCTTCTACCGTAGGATGTCTTTGGCCTTTGTAATGCTATTGCTACACTCCAAGGATGTATGTTAAGCATATTATCTGATATGGTGGAAAGATTCATAGATGATTTTTCAATATTTCGTGATAGCTTTAATGGATGCCTACATAACCTATCACTTGTGTTGAAAAGATGGCAGGATAAAAATCTAATTTTAAACTGAAAAAATGTCATTTCATGGTGCAAAATGGCATCATCTTGGATCATATCGTGTCATCTAAGGGGATTTAAGTGAATAAATCGAAAGTAGATTTGATAGCCAATCTACCACCACCCAAAATAGGGAAAGAGATAAGGTCATTCCTTAGTCATGATAATTTTTATCGGCGTTTTATAAAAGATTTCAGTAAAATTATAAAACCACTGTGCAATTTATTGGCCAAAGATGTACCGTTCCAGCAAAACTTGTGAGGGCTACAATAATCTAATGGCCTAATTGGAATCTGTCATTCAAGATAATGTGTGATGCATCAGATTAATTACGCAATTGGAGACATATTGGAAAAAAGAGTAAAAAAAATATTGCATGTGATCTACTGTGCCAGTAGAACATTGAACGATGCTTAATTGAATTATTCCACTACTGAAAAAGAGTTGTTGGCAGTGGTCTTTGTGCTAAACAAATTCAAAGCATACATTTTGGGATAAAAAAATCATTGTTTTTACTGATCACCCTGCATTGAGAAGCTTGTTCATGAAAAAGGATGTGAAAGCAAGATTGATCTTATGGATCTTATTGCTTCAGGAGTTTGATTTAAAAAATCGGGAGCTAGCCATTTATCTGAGGAGCAGGCGCGCATATGACCATTCAGCCAAGACAGCCTCGAGAACTAAGGAGCAGATACACATACACATGTAATAGTTGCGGAACAGTGTGAGAGAGCACCAACTATAGTGGTGAAGGTTAATTAACAGAATCCAACGTACACCTTGTAAAAATAAGTATAGGAAACAACATGGAGGACGAGAATCAAACCTACCACCATAATTTTGTAGATATTTTCAAGCTATCCCAAATAAATAGATCATATGTTCGAAATAATCACTCAAGACAAATAGTTATGCTCATTTTTATTGTCAGATTAATTTACACAAAATTTTGAACCCAAAGATTTATGAGGGCATCCAGACTAGTAATTTCTTACATTTGTGCATGCCATTGATGTGTATGCTATGAAAAGAGGATCAAATGCCTTTTATGGCAGAACATTATGCATAACATCCGCAATTGAAATCATTAGTCAAAATTGAGCGTCTATAATACTAAGATGAAAACATTTAAAAAATTAAAAGTCATGGAATTTACAATCGAAGATTCCTTTTGTGTAATTGATAGTCCCATCAGTAATATTGTTGACTGTCTTGAATCAGATGATGGAGATAATTTTTCGTTCTAATCTTTCACACAAAAAACCTTGAGATCATGATCCACCTACCAAACAGTCAGATGTTAATTTCATGTGAAACACATATCACCCAAAAACCATTCTCGTGGTATATTGTGATCAAATGTGTGCCACGTGAAATCAACATTTGACCATTTAAAAGGTCGGCTACATTCTCAAGATCTGTTGTGTGAAAAATAGAATGAAAAATGATCTAGATCATTTGATTTAAGAGAGTCAACCGTATTTATAGTGGAGCTATTGGTTGCGTGGAAAGAATCTTCGAAAATAATGGCTATCAAGAATTGAACCGTACAATCTCCCTCCCTAGATAAATTCAACTGTAGCTTGATCGTCTGACCTAGTAAATTTAGTCAGAACTCTTACAAGTCATAAATATATAATATATTATCTAAGTATAGGCCATAGAATAGTATAGAGATTTTTCTTCACCCATCATAAGGTGGCCATCATATGACGCTTATAGCTGAAAGCAAGTGCCACGGGAACTTAGACAAACGTCAATTAGATCCCCATCAAAAACATATATATTTGTAATATATTATTCAAAAAGAGGCCAAAGATTATACACTCGGGCATAAAGATTTCTCTACATCCACCATTAGATAGTCATTAGAGGACGTCCAGCGCGAGGAGTGAGTACCACTCAACTTAGATACGGTCATTTAGATTCGATTGACTTTTCTATTATTAAATATGTGATTAAAGTTGAAGAAAATCAAATACACCAAAATATGCCTTATCTTATTTTTAACTCATCAAATAAGGGGAAAAAAGTCCAAAATATGTATATTTATTTAAATTACATGTCTTGCGACTGAACAATAAAAACGGAATTTATTTTAGGTTTATCATACCACGTGTCAATGTGATCCGGCGACCCAAAGGCAAAATCATATAAAAAGTTTCCTTTTAAAAAATAAACTACTTTAGCCTTTCCACCATATTAATCACTGACCTAGGCGTACGACACAAGTGGTGGTGCATGCGAGATTCCAAATACAAGCCTCCCGATTATACCTTTTGGCAATTTTATTTGCAACTTGAGATTCTTCCTTTTATAATGCTAAATAGTTAATTATTTTGAATCAGATCATAAAAATTGTTTTTATATCTTTCACAAAACAGATCTTGAGATCATGGGCCCACCATCAGACAATCATGTGTTGTTTTAAATGTCGCTTAACAAGACACATCGCCTGGGCAAGACAATAAATCTACCACGTTTTGCCCCAACACGTCGGAGAGAAACTCGACTTTTTAAGATGAGTTTGTATAGGATGAAAAGCTAGCACAATGACTTCTGTATACTTGACAATAATTTGACTCATCGATACACTATTTTGATACAATATTAGGTTGTATCTAATTTATATGGACAAATGGCTATCATGCTTTATCCAAATTTATGTGCTCTAATATTTTTTTTTAATTTTTTAATAGCTAATATAGAAGCTCATTGATGAGATAATTCCCATCAAACTTAGGTGTGATTTTTAAATTGAAATATTTTCTAATAATGGATAGCCACTTGAACTGTTTGAATTAATCACAAATAGGTGTTATATGACATAAAAGTGAAGTATATTTTAATGGTGTAAGATGAAATATTTATTTTAATGGTGTAAAATCATTCTAACACCATTTTTTGTTTCATGTTGTATCACCGAGAGGTATCACCCAAGACAAGTGTACCACCTCTATCTCATGTCCAGGATTTAAAAAATATGTGTGGAATCAATGGCAATTCACCAATTCGTGTCATGGAATCAGTGTCTCCAAAATGAGGGTAGCCTTGGTAGCCTTTTGTGCTGGGAATGACTATTTTTTCACACATGGAACTAATATCTGATAGGTTGATGGTAGGCCCATGATTTTATAATCTTTTGTGTGAAAGTTTGGGATGAAAAATAATCCATATATCATTTGACTCAAGCTCTTGACTCAAGCTCTTTATACTGTTTGATTCAAGCTAGTAATGTGTTTAAAACCTGAAAATAAAATGATTCAAGGGTCAAGTCCACCCCATATTGGCACATAAACAGGTCGACTTACCTCATATTTACCATAAACATAAACTTGACCCATCAAATTAGGTTAGGCAAGAGATATCCTATCCAACATTCGGGTTGGGCAAAAATCAAGTTCGCGGTCAGTTGGGTTGACTCGACCCAATATTTTACAAATAAGGAACATAAAAAATAAGGGTTTTATTACCGGGTTGGGTTTTTGGGTCAAGTGTTGGGTCAGGTTGGGAGCACCATTGGGTCGAGTGGAGCTTATACCATATTCCTATAGGGCAGCTAAAATTTGGTCCTTACCCGATAGGGCTGTCAACGGATTAGGTTGGATCAAAATAATGGTCGCCCAATATAAAGTTTGCAAATGCGCAGCCCAACCTGAAGCAACCCGAAAACTCAAACTGACCGCTTAAATCTCCCTATTTTATGCTTTTTAGATATATTTTGATCGAGGGAGTCGTTTCGACTCAACAAGTACCTGACCCAAAGGTCGGGTCTATTGTTGCATGCCCGACTCAGTAAAATATCTAATTGCGTCTAATATCGGGTCAACCCGATCCGCTGAGAGTCCTACCTGGAAGCCTAAGTTGAGGAGGAAAAAGGCTAACTATAGGATTACAAATAAAGGGACCTTTTCTGCCTTTACTTTAACCCACTCCCCAGTTCCCACCCCACTAACATACAAAGCGCCAAGTCAGCCTCACCTGATGTGGGCCCCAGCTACGACCACTACCTCGTCTGCTGCTTGCGATTGCGAAGCCTCCCTTATTATCTCTATGCCCCCACGAGTTTAATTCCAAAGAAGCAGACCAGCACCTGTGAGTAGTACTATTCCAAGTACCCCCGCGTTGTAAAGGTGCCTCTCTCTCTCTCTCTCTACTTTGAATCGATACGACGACACCGCCCACTCTTTTTTCCCACGAGCTAAATTCTCTCTCTCTCTCTCTCTCTCTCTCTCTCTCTCTATGATATTGTTGTATATATATGAATCTCCGTACCTGGTTTCTTCCTTGTGTTGCTGCTTCTTGTCTCCAATATGGGTCTGAATTTCTTCTGGGTTTTGTTGCTTCTGTCAGTTCTGTGTTTAAATTGTTGTATTAGTTGTGGAGGTGGTGGAGAAAAAGTTGATACTTATTTAGATGGCGGAAGCTATGTGGGTGGTGTCAATGATTTGGAGCTGAGGAACTGGAGCTCTTCAAAGAGTTCGATTTCGCCTTACGGTGGTGTTTCTGATGATGGGTTGAAGAGATTGGATGGTTGTGATGAGATAATGTGTGTTGCGAAGCGGAGAGAGACGGCGGAGTGGTTGACGAGGTTGCGGAGGAGAATTCACGAGTACCCGGAACTCGCTTACGAAGAATTCGAGACGAGTAGGTTGATTAGGGACGAACTCGATGCGTTGTGTGTGAGTTATCAGTTTCCGCTGGCCGGGACTGGTATCCGGGCTTCTATTGGGACCGGCGGACCGCCTTTTGTTGCCATAAGGGCCGATATGGATGCTTTGCCGATTCAGGTTCGTCGAATTGTGATTCTTTGTTTGATTAATTGGGTATGTTGGAGATTCTGTTAATTAGAAACCAGTAAAAAAAAATTGTGGTTAGCGATGGTTAGTTACCTGACTTGCCCGTTTGCTCCGTTAGCTTGGTTGGCAGCTTGCTATATTTTCTTAGTGAAATTGAAGAAAATAGCTGATCACATGTAATTTGTTAATTAATTCGGTTGAATTGATTCTAGCTCATTGGGGATTAGCCCACTGTTTATTTTTTTGGTAGTTTTCTTACGAAGGCCAATTTTTTCGATTGATTTCATGGTATTGCCTTTAAATCAATACTTAAGGGGGTATTTTGTAGTAATATATTGTTTGAGTTTTTTTTCGACAAATTGGAGTATAGTGGAGAGTTTCTACAGATGGGAAATTTGGTCCGAAGGTTGATCAAAATAGTGTGAAGTTTTATGCCAATTGAGTTGAGGTATAAAATCTTGGTAGCCGAGTCGTGACCAATATATATTTTGCTAGTATCATCCGATAAGATTTTGCATTGGATGATACAGTGTGAAAAAGGGGCGTATATATGAGTTTGCGGTCTTCCGATACGAAACCAATATAACGATCCCCGGCGTGACATTTAGATGTTCCATCTCAATATCATCCAAGGTTTGAATCCATGTTTTAGGAGATAAGTTTGGCCAACCTCAAAGAAGTTTTTCTTTTATCGATTAGGGTCAATGTCGTGTAGTGCTATAAGGTTTGGTAATTTATGAATACCTTTCTTTTTGGTTGTGCTACAAGGTTTGGTAATTTACCTTTCCATACTGCACACTGCTTGCACATTTAATTTTGTTCCCAACATTTCTTTTGCTAAATTACGGATAAAAATTAGACGTTAAGATATCTAAATTTTGCTTCTCTTTGGTTGATTTAATTTTATTATTTTTATCAAATCCTTAAACACAAGAAAAGTACTAGTTTCAAGTTCAAGGCATTTGAGGGGTTTCATCCCTGTCAAATATTATATGTTGTAGGAAGCTGTTGAATGGGAGCACAAAAGCAAAGTTCCGGGAAAAATGCATGCTTGTGGCCACGATGCACACGTAGCGATGCTTATAGGTGCTGCCAAAATATTGAAGATCCATGAACATCATCTAAAGGTGCGTGCATCTTATTTCAATTTTTGTATGCTGTTAACATAAAAAAAAGGAAGGCTCGTAGATGGAAAAATACATCTTTCTGGTGCTCGGCCTGTGACTCATCTATAAGGTGCATAAGGATGCAACCTTGAGGTCATAGGTTCAATTCCCACTTCCCTAACCACCAAAAAAATTAAAAAAACCCCTATCTTTGCTTGTATTCACTTGTCACAAAGTTACAAATCTACTTTCATTGGGCAACTTTCAATTCAGGAATTACAAATTGTTTGAATGTATAAACCAGCTTAAGTCTGCTTGGATGGCTGCCAATTTGTTAATGCAACAGAATTTACCCCACTTCATATTTGGAAGATGATGCCAAAAACGATTTGCCTTTTTTTTTTTTAAATTTAATTTAATTTTATTTTATTTCCAACCTAAAACACAAATGAAACCAATTTGGCGCATAAATAATTTCTTTTAATCAAAAAATTCTGCCAACAAATACATATCTCTCTACTTCCCATTTCCTGAAATTGTATAGTGCATGTGAGTGGTTAATGAGGTGGTCCTCACATTTATTTGTCATGTTGTAAAATGAGGTGGTCCCCTCCATGAGGAATGTTTTGTGTCCCAGTAAAGCTGCAAAGAGTAGAATCAACCTTTCTATCATGTTGTCTCATGCTAAAATCTTCACACGGAACCGAAAAAAATAAGATGGTCAATAGAGATCCATATATTTTAAGTCATCTCCAGGAGGCCCACAGTTCGATCTTCAATGATGGCAATACTCATCTCAAACCCGCAAAAAGAAAAGCGCAAAACTTCTTCCATAAAAATCATCGCTCAATTAAGAGGAACACCATTTCCTTGACTAGAGTGCAAAGTGGAAAATATTTTGCGTAAATGATCCCACATCTCTGCAGTTAGACGGCCTTTTTTGACAATATTTTGCGTAAATGATCCCACATCTCTGCAGTTAGACGGCCAAAACGGTCCTTTTCTTAGCCACCATCCGGGCATATTCTGGTGTGGGAGGTGTCATTGCTGAGGTTCCGAGTCTTCACTAGGGCAGAGGGCACTGACAGAAGAGCGAGAAATATAGAAAATTGAAGCAAGAAGATAATATACTCATGAGTGCTCTGAAATACTAATTACCAAATTCCATATCTTCCTCAATGGAATATTAACCGACCTACGTGCCAGTTGAAGTAATAAAAACTTATTATATGCACTTGCTGTGAAAGCTTCTAAACATTTTGGAATCCTAATTTTGACTAATCCCAAAGCGATGCCCTTGCGCCCACCGTGCCACGAGTATTTCATGGATTATGCACATTCATCCTGTTATCACAGGAGAGGAGTCGCTACTCAACTCACGTCCTTGGGGGAGCATACCCAAGTTGTCAACCAGTGGCACAACCCCTTGGTGGGTATTCCCATATTCGTCTTGCCTAAGAAGCTTTGGTTGGATCCTTGTAGGATTAAACTCGTCAAAGTCAGTTATCGTTTTATTGTCAAAATAAATGTTGGTTGAAGAAATTAAGCCATATAATATAACAGCAAACGTTCTGATTATCGAAATAAATGTTGGTTGAAGAAATTAAGCCATATAATATAACAGCAAACGATCTGATTATCGAAAAAAATATGAACTGTAACTTTTTATGATTTTATTTACTTTTTTATCACTATAAGTTGTGAATGAATTGCCTGAAGGGCGTCTCACAAACCCATCTCCAATTTTTCTAAAGTTCATAGGCATTTTTACTAAATCACACTTGTAGATTTAAATATTTTTAATTTGCAGCTGTTTTCTCTTTGATCTCTTTAGTCCAACTTCCAAGATGTATCGATTTTGTTTACTCTTTTCTTTTAGCTTATAGATAAGTTTATTTTTATCGTAATTCTATCATATTAAGCTTATATTCCTTTTTTTATCAAGTGTGATCTAAGGATTTGAATTTTTTTTTTTTCTTTTCCTGATCAATAAGATTTTTTTTTAATCTAAGGCTTTGAAATCCTTTTGAACACTTCGTGATCTTCAGTTTCCTTAAGTTTGTACGGCTTTCTCCTTTCATGGCTGTGCTTAATTGTACATCCTCTCCATTGTGGCTCATTAATCTGGTCCTTGATCTTTCCAAATACTGTGGGAGACAAAGACCCTGTGAAATCAATATACTCTAGGAAATATCCTGTGAAATCAATATACCCCATGTTATAGGCTTTTTGGTATTAATTAAATCTATTAAATATAGCAATCCAAAGGCTTATGCTTTGAGTGCTACTTTGATCAGGTGTCTTAAATTCTCTCTTGCTAGTCCTCATCATAGTTGCACGAGCAAGGATTATAATCTAATCTGACCAATGACATGAACTTGTATGGCTTGTGTATGATGCTATTATATACCATTGTTCACTTTTTTCTCATTATATCATGATTAAAATCTTGGTGTTGGTCTGATACCAAGACTTCTCGCCTCGAATATTGGGTATTGGCTCGATGATACAATATCCTACAAAGTATACGTACCAGGCAATACCTGAGACGATACATTTGTCTTGGCTGACTCTGATGCCTGAACGTACTGCCCGATATGTCTTGGTATTGTCCGAAACCTGAATATATTGCCCGATATGTCTTGGCATTGATTTATGATCAGATGATGCATATCAGGTTTTTGTGTGATGAATCGACATGTGATAGTGATATTTGCAACCTTGGGCATGAATTGTGTTGACCAGTACAAGCAGTGGTTCAGAAGTATTAAGGAAATTCTACACAATCTTTCTCTTGTTTTACGTACCTTGTTATGAAAGCACCAAAATCTCAAAACACTGATGGTTTAGCTAGTGGGAGGTAGATAACCCATCAACTAACAATGTAATGGCTCATATCAGGTACTGTGCATACTCACAAATTTTTTCATAAAACACTAAAAATATCTGAATTAAGGGTGTGCCAAATTGGTCTGAATTTTACCAACTGTAACTGAGATGAGTCATGCATATAAATTCATACATTTAATAAAAACATTATTTCTAACTTAAAATATATTATAATGTATTTCATATTTGTATGATTTTCCCAAATTCTACCAAATTTTCCCGACACAACCCTTTGCCGAATTGTTTCTGTATCCTGTCCTTGTGACTATGGTTCTATGAGCCCCTTGCAGACGAAACGCTGGAAGAACTTGAAATAAATCCAATTGTTTGTTTGCCATCTAGAGGTTTTGAGTCCAAAATACTTAAAATGTCATGTTGAGGGGTCGTGGATGAAGTTATTTGCTGTTGGTCCAGACCTTTGAATGGATCTATTAAAGTCAATACTGATGGCTCCCTAACTGAAAATGGTGCGGGACTTGATGCTGTCTTTAGGAATTATGTTGGGCACTTCATATGTGCATTTTTTTTGTCTATTATTGACTATAGGGATATCTTATATATTGAGCTACGAACGATTCATCAAGCTCTATCTATTTCTCTTTAACTTGAATTGACATCACTAGATGTGGAATCCGACTCTTTGGTGGTTATTAATCTCATCAATGCAAAAAAGCAAAAGTACCGTGGATGTACTTTACTGTGCTTGAGGAAATTAGATACAAGAGCATAGAGTTCAATAAGTTCCCTTTCTATTTGGTGGGAATGGATAGACCGGCTGATCTTCTAGACCATATGGGACTTGATGCAAGCTTCATCTTTTGGTGGTATACTCCAATTGATCTACGTTTTACATTTATCTCCCTTGTACAAGATTTAACTCAAAATTATGTACACTGGTAATCCCTTTTGCTTTTAATGGAGGGGTGAGGACCTCGATCACGTCAGCTTGCCTTGTGAAAAAGAAAAAAAAATAATAATAATATATATATATATATACACACACGCACGCACAAATATACCTTTGGTAGCATGTCACTTGAACTTTAATTTCGTTTCCTAGGTGAAAATTTCTTTTCCTCGCTGAAAAAGTATTTTGCTCGATCAGAAGACCCTATTAGGTGGCACTGATTTAACAAATAAGCGCTTGAAATGTGGCCATGAAAATTTGCTAGTGTCCTCCTATATAGAGTTCTAATCAATAATCCATAACCCATTTTGGGAATCATGTTTAATTCATCAGTAACTCGACCCGTGAGTAGAAATCGTTGATACTTGGCGTGTTTTTTGCCATGCCAGTTGATCTCCAAATGGATATATAAATAACAGAGGTTGGCATGTTTTATGCCATGCCGGGTGATTTCCAAATGAATAAATAAACAGAGGTGAGGTGTCCCTATCCTTTATGCTCCTATCTGAAGTGTCCTGTAATTTTAATTTTTTAGTGGTCGAGTAGAAAAATAGAAATATGATGATGAGGAAAATCCCTCGTCTTAGGCATAGATGTTGTCATGATTTACGGTTTCTTATACATGTAGACTATAAACCGTTCATATATGAATTTAGTACAAGCAATCTTTCCTCTTG
Source organism: Chloranthus sessilifolius (assembly GCA_021018995.1). NCBI lineage: Eukaryota > Viridiplantae > Streptophyta > Magnoliopsida > Chloranthales > Chloranthaceae > Chloranthus > Chloranthus sessilifolius. The sequence continues at coordinate 59,457,399 of CM037594.1, forward strand.
GTTTCATCCTGAACATAATCACCTACTCGTGACTTGCGAAAAGTTTCTTCTAGTAAAAAAATGATTTGCTGGTCCTGGCACATCTTATTTTCATCGTTTTTCCAGTATAATTTTTTGCATTTGTAAGTCAATCACATCTGGATATATTCCATGAAATAGAAGCTTAAAACTTTATATCCTTCTGTTTTTCGACCATGCTCCCATTACCCAGGTTAGTCATCTCATTTTTCTTGAATCACTAGTTTGGAATATTATTCTTCTTACTAATTGTGTTTTGATCCTTTTCTCTCCATACCCATCGACATTTGTAGGCAAAGTTACAGAATATATATATATTTATATATATATATATATATAATTAAACCCCATCCTATTGTAGCAGGTTACAAATTTTTCTGAAGTGCTAAATTTCGTATAAAAGAAACACAAATGGCATGAAGTCTGTGAAGATTTATACCTGAAGCACAAATATATTATGTCTAAACTATGAAAATTTATATTTGAAGCATAAATATAATATATCTCAAATATGAGATACCTGAATCTATAGTCTTTTTCTTGGATTTTGGGAAGTGCTGAGCTGTTTCCTCGCTTCCCAAAGTCAGTATTACTATCTACTACACTGTTTGTTTTGGCTGCTTCTGCGACCTTATTTCTGTGGGTTAGGCAGTTTCTGAATTCTCACCCAATTTTAGAGTATTGTAGCATCTGGTGGAAGAGGACCCTGGGAATTATTTCCGAATTGTATTGGTTTTTGGGATATTGTTCTCAAATCATCCTTTATCCTAAACATGGTAATTTATTTTTCTCGAGGCATGTTTTTAATTATAAAACTGGATATTGTGGCTGTTAAAATGCAATCAACCAAAGAGCCAGCTGTGGCACTCGGGCCAATCTCGTTTGTTCAAATGGTCAAATCTTTGGAATTTCACTACTATTTATGGGCATGCAAATGAGTGAAAGTGCAGTTTTTACCTTACACCGATTTAGCGCTCAAGATTATCTACACATTTACCAAGGCTCTCGGATTGAGATTAAGCCAAGAGCTGCTGCTGGCACTCAGATTGGGTACCTTATCTGACATCTCAACGTCGTGCGTTCCTTTAAATCTGATTTGGTTAAAAACTTAAGAACGTGTGGACGTATTTATGACACTTTTTCTTTAAAGAAAATACTATATATTTCTAGTTAGAATTGTTTGTTTCCTATTTCTAATTCTGATTATTATTACAGGGAACTGTGATACTAATCTTTCAGCCAGCAGAGGAAGCTGGGATAGGTGCCAAGAGGATGATCGAAGCGGTGCATTAGAGAATGTGGAGGCCATATTTGCTGCTCATGTATCACACGAGCATCCTACTTCAGTCATTGGATCTAGACCTGGCCCCTTGCTTGCTGGATGCGGCTTCTTCAAGGCAGTGATAAGAGGAAAAGAGGGCAAAGCTGGAAATCCGCACCATTCTGTTGATCCCGTGTTGGCCGCCTCTGCTGCAGTGATTAGTTTACAGAACATCGTGTCTCGTGAAGCAAATCCGTTGGACTCACAGGTTCTACCCTTTTTGACATCTTATATTTTTTTATTTATTATGGCAGCATGGGCTTTCCTCAAATCGAACTTTTAATTTCTATAGTCAACGAAATTATGGAACTTCTTTGGAGTTCAACTGAACCCAAACCTCAGAGGGTGGGTTTGCTATTTAGGGTCTCACTCTTGTTCTGGAATCATGTTTTCCCACTCATGCTCTCGTTTGCTTGTTTCACTGATGTTGAGATGTGTTGGCAAGGAACTCTTTGTTTGTCTCAACCATGGTATCAAAACTTCGCCGATTCCAATACGTATCAGTTTTGTCGAGAACTGATACCGCTGCGGTACAAGTATCCGGATGGTATCGGTGTCGGACTGATACGGGTCAGTATTGGCCGATACTCTCTAGCATCGACCCGTATTGTCTCGGTATTGGCCGATATTGACCCATACAAATATTTTTTCTAAATTTTTTTTTTAACTTACAAAAAAAAAATCTCAATCAATACAGTATCGGTGATACCGTAACTGTAATAGTTTATACTCCGAGACCTGATACCGATACCTTGGTCTCAACTCTCAAGGTTTCAACTCAATTGCAGTGTATGACTTGGACATCATTGACGCCAAGTCAAATTACCAACACCAAGCCAACTTGGCCAAGTTGATGTATCAATTATGAAAACAACCGGTTCTGAACATTATGGATCACGTATCGGCCAAGTCACATTTGTGGTCACCAAGTCATATGGGCTCTAGAATAATTTCTTTGTGTGTTGGGATTTCATAGCCTACGTCAGTTTAAAAAATCAATACTTTCTTGGAAGTAAATAATGGTATTATTTTGTTGATTTTGCTGGTCTAATCTTCAACCAACCACTTTCCTTTTATAGGTCGTTTCAGTGGCATCATTTAATGGAGGCAACAATCTCGACCTCATTCCCGAATCTGTTACTCTTGGTGGCACCTTCCGGGCTTTCTCCAATGCAAGTTTCTACCAACTCCTGCAAAGAATCGAGGAAGTTCGTGAGAAATTATCTAGTTTTACTCTGTAGTTTCTCTCTTGATTTGATTGTTTACTTTGTAGTTTCTCGCTCCATTTTACTTTTAAAAGTAGATTAATCACTAATAACAGTCACAAAAGTCTCCAATTTTCTGAAAAAAAAAAAAACACTAAAAATCTCCGAATTTAAGTGATATGAATCATGCGTATAGATTTGTATGGTTAAATGGATTACTAATTAGAGATGAACCTTGCATCAAACACCTTATAATTTATGTTATTTATTAAAATCATTATTTCCAAGTTGAAATATATTCTATTGTATCTTTTTATTGTCCCTGAATTTTACCAAATTGACCCCTTGCCGAATTGGTGTGGTATCCTGACTTTGTGACTGCTTTATAACAAGCACGGAATAAGATATGGACTGTTACTTACAGTAGGGTTTTTGTCAAACAGGTAATTATAGAACAAGCTAGCGTTTACAGATGTTCTGCCACGATTGATTTCTTTGAGAAGGAACATCGGATATACCCTCCTACCGTAAACGATGAGCTCATGTACGAGCACGTTAGGAAGGTAGCCATTGATTTAGTGGGTCCCGAGAACTACAGGGTGGTTCCTCCAATGATGGGAGCAGAAGATTTCTCCTTCTACTCTCAAGTTGTCCCGGCATCAGCCTTCTTTTATATAGGCGTGCGGAATGAAACATTGGGCTCGATCCATACCGGTCACTCTCCTTATTTCATGATTGATGAAGACGCCCTCCCTGTTGGTGCCGCAGTTCACGCTTCTGTAGCCGAAAGATACCTCAATGAAAATTGTCAAGACCAGCTATTCGGAGACTCTGAGTAAACAACATTTAATGCCGGCTTCGGGAACTTGATGGTAGTATATTTTCTTAGGTTTTTTTTGTCGGCATTCTTGCATGTATTTTAACCATATGTACATTGAAGAAGAAGCAATGTCAAGTTCTAATGAATTTCAGTTCATCCTTGTGTTATTTTGTCCAAATGAGGGGACTTCAAGATACGTGCATTTTGATGGCAAAAGCTTTATGGAGAGGTTGGTTTTTATAAGATCTGAATCACAATTTATCACCACTTGTAGCCATAGTCACCAATAATTCAGAATGGTTAAATTTCGGAAAATTCTGCCAAGTTTGGGACAAAATTTGGAGAAAAATTCAAGATATCATAAATAAATAAATATTAAAAGTACAAATAGCATTTAGAAATATTAAAAGTCCTGGTTTATTGAAAAAATTATTCAGAAATGATTCACAAAATTTGCAAGTATTTTAAAAATGCACGCATCTTTCATAAATTCAGGAATAATTCGTGATTAATTTGTAGTACCTTAAATTCAGGAATTAATGGCATTTTTTTCAAATATTTTGAGAATTTGGTGACTATGCATGTAGCATGCATGGTGATCTGTTTTTGATGGATGTGGAGCAAGGGTTTTGTTTGAGAGTTGGTATTGTGTACACAGGTTGCACGGGTCCATCATGATGCCAAGCGAATTGGCTCTGGCCGGATTTGTGAAAGTAGACATTGTGACCAAGTTGGCTGTGATGATTTTGTGTGACAACTCAAACTAACATGCCATAATATTGTCTGGTTTTGGGCTTAGGTCCCCACCCCAGTTTTATTTTTGGCATGGGCTGAAGTCCCTACCTAAAACGAGTCATGACATGTAGCGTCCACAATCACATATAGCTCAGGGTTAGGACTTTTTCTTATCTAATGTGGGACTCCCCCACCTTATAGAAGAGTCATCCTTGGCTCTGATATCATTTTTTTTTTTTTTTTTTTAATAACGTGGGTATCTAGGCTTCTTAGAGCACCCTGTCACGGGGTCGCACTTCCGCAATCTCAATCCCGTGCGACACCTAACGCACGCTTCGCTAGGTCAGCCTACTTCTGATACCAACAGTCGCGGGGCGTCCTTCGACGCGCTTTTAACCCGCGCAATGCTTCGCTACCGCGTGCAACGAAGCCAACCCATCTACACATCAGCTCTGATACCACCCGCCTAGAGGACGGGAACTCCCCCAACATGGTTACCTCTGTTTCACGGCCTACCACCCGACTTATCGTGCCCCTTACGACACGCCATCTGCACCCCTGTGCTAACTTGGTCTGCTCAAGCTTCACCCTGTGCACTGCACTAGTACCTCGCTTCGCCGAGTCTTGGCATGCGCCCATGCCACCATGTCTTGCTCACCTGCAGAACCAAGCCCACAGCCTTGTGCCTCGCGCGCAATCGAGTCCCACGTAGCGCCTTCGTGCATTCAATTACTAGCACACGCTCATCCTTCGCCCACATATCTTGTCCGTCTAAGTCCCACGCGACTCCTGGTGTTCTCACGAGGTTGCCAAATATGCACCCATGACGCGTAGTCCGGGCCATACTTCAACCTCCCATGGATGCCACACGGCATCGCTGCGTGCGCGTCCTAGGCCCACCCTTGCAGGCCTAGGAGACACTTGCCACGCCCGCAGCCAGGCCCGGTGGGAATAGCTCTCTAGCTCCCTTCCCTATATAAGGGTAAAAGCTTATTCACAATGGCAGGAGAACCTCAAACCCCTTGGTTTGACATACCGCAACGCCTCTTGCATCGCTAGCCCACCTTGGCTATGTCGCGTCGTGCGGACACTGTCGCCGCTCCGCGTCTCATCATGCGGCCGTGTATCGTCACGCCTGCGACCACGTCGCCAGGCCCACTTGGCTCCATGTCGCGTGCCCTCCTGGCACCACATGTCGTGCCCTAAGCACCATGCTGCAAGCTCGAGTATTAGCCCCGTCACAACCCGCCTAATCTCAGGGGCACATATGCACCCCAAATTCAGCACATGTCGGGTCAGCACAGGATATAAATCCCTAGGGTGGCCTAAGGGGGGGAGGGGATTCGAACTCAAGTCTCCAGCTTTTGGAAGTAGGTACCTAGCTAGCTCACCTAACCCCTTGAGGTTTCGGCTCTGATACCATTCTGTGACGACCCAGACCCACATGCCATAATATTATCCGGTTCTGGGTTTAGGTCCCCGCCCTGATTTTGTTTTTGGCATGGGTTTAAGTCCCCACCCAAAACGCGTCATGACATATAGCGTCCTCAATGACATATAGCCTAGGGTCGAGACTTTTCCCTATCCGATGTGGGACTATTACAATTTGTTTGCCCTTGTATGTTGCCCTTGTATGTTACATGCACGTACATGACCCGTGTACCTAGTACAAACTCTTTGTTTGAAACATGGAATTTATCTATATGAATCATAGTCACCCAAGCCGGGGTTCGGCAATAATTCGGCTAGGTTAAAATCCAGTAAGTTTGGGTACGGCTATTAACACCTGTTTAATAGTAAGTACCACAGTTTTTTCATTGACGAAAACCATTGGCTGATTTGAATAAGACGATAGAGATTGTTTTTTATTTTTTATTTTAATCTTCTTCATGATAGATCTTAAGGTTCATAGCATGCCTGATCGACGTTGATTTCAAATAGCAAGCATCCCCAAAAGTGGCCTAATGATGGGCAAAGAAGTTGACCTTCCTTTTAGGGACATGTGCCTCGTGGAATCAATATCTCGACTATCTCGATTAGTGTGCCATGATCTTAAAATCTATTTGAGGAAGATTGGGACACAAAAAAATATCCATGGTCTAATTCAAATTAGTGGTTTTCATCCTTGGAAAAACTGTGGTACTTATTAATAAACGAGTGAGAATTCCCATACTCTTAAGAAATATTGAAAGTCATGACTTATTGCAAAAATCTTGAATTATTCAAAAAGTATTCGTGAACTATTTGGCAAAATTCCCAAATTTTTACATATAAAGAAAATTTTCATAAATTCGACAAAAAATCATGATTAATTCTCAGAACCTAAAGTTTGCGAATTATTCACAATTTTTTCAAATATTCAGAGAATTTGGTAACTGTGGATAAAAGTGCCCTTTTATTCCTAATAGGCTGCCCTCATGCCTAGATTCTTGCCAACTAGTCTTGGATGCGTGGGGATGCATATGAGGTTGGGTCAAGCGATCTGAGTTCTTACCTATCACATGTCGGTTTGAGGGTCGGATTCCTGATGGTCGGATCGGGTTCAGTTGAGTTTTTTTATCCAAACCTGAGCTGACCCGATCTAATCCAACCTGCCTATTCTCCCTCTTATATTTTAACCTAGTTTGCCCAACCCGGCCCGAGAATTTTCAAGATAGGTCAGGTTTGGGTTCAGTTTGAGGGTTTCAATAAAAGGGTCAGGTCGGGTTCAGGTTGAAGGTCAAGGGTGGTAGGCTAGCTTGACCTTGACCCGGCCCAAACCCTAATGTCAGCACCCGTACTCATGTCGTAGCTTTTCTAGCCTAGATTGGTTGGGTAGTCAATGGCATAGTCACCAAGTCGGGGTTCAAGCAATAATTCGGCAAGGTGAAAATTCAAAAAAATCTGGCAAAATTCGAGGGAAATATTCTGTGAAAAAATTGGAGAGAAAAATTAAAATAAAAATAAGATTAAAAAGTAAGAAAAAAAAATTAAAATTCACGATTTATTGAAAAAATAGGAAATTATGCAAGAATTGTACATGATTTATAAGCAAATTGTCAAAAACACACAAAATTTTGAAAAGTTTGCAAATAATTCAGGATTGGCAAAACGTCAAAGTAGCAAATTTAGTCATGAATTTGTGACTATGGTCCTTGATAGTTATTCCGCTTAAAATGCATTTATTTTAAGAGGAAATGAAGAACAAGGAGCGACACGTTTTAGCGATGGAATCATTGGTAAAGTTGTCTTACATTATAGGCACAATAGGTGGCCGTCGGATCCACATCCACATGAGTTTCGGACTTACCGATTATAGGGACATGGAAATTTACGGCGAGCCTCGGATCGCCTTTTACGTCGTAAGCCACTGAGTTTCACTTTTACCCAAACAAACATTGCTTGACGCATCAGAGGGAAATGCCCAAACTACCACCAATGTAATAAATAGCCGTCCTCTTTTCAAATCATTTACTGTTTACTTTTACTTTTTCGTTCGAAGTCGGTGGAGAGTCATTGTCGCGCTTCATGGACGCCGCTCAAATCTACAACCTTCAAGCTACCAAATGTAGTTAGAATTAAAATTACCTTCCATCGCTATAGATTTTCTTTCTCCTCTCTTTGGTGCACATTTTGACATAATTTTTTAGATTTTCCATATATAATCGATATCGATCTTATATGTAATCGATATCGATCTTATATGCAATCGTTAACGATTACATATTGAGTCGCTATCGATTATATGTAGAGTCGCTATCGATTACATTTATAGTCGATAATGATTATATATGTAGTCATAATCGATTATATAAATAGTCGATGACGACTCTATATAAAAATCGTATCAACTCTCTATAAATATAATTAATACCCATCATATGAATTAATTTGCCTATAGTTATTAACCTTGATGTCATAATAAATCATACGAGGTTTTATATTTATCTCAGCCGACATTCAATTTATTGCCAACTACCCTTTTGTAAAACCATTATGGCAAGTTAGGTTGGAAGAATGAAAAAATTTAATACAACGATTCGGATTCCACCATCTAGGAGCTTTAAATACTGGTTTAGTTCGTCTTTAGCAAACCTATCATCCCTACCATTTATATTTTTCCCAATGTCGACGACGAAGAAAAACCTTCTATAACCCAATCAAGTTTGAGCACATGTGGGAGGACCCACCACCACCACGAACCCGGATCCTCTGCACGGTTCTATGGAGATTTTGGCGAAGGAAGAAAAGAAGAAGAAGGAAGAAAAGAATAAGAAGAAAGAAAAGAAAAAGAAACTTAAGACGGAACCACCCGCCTCTCCACCCCATCCACCACCTGCTCTTCATCCATCTTCCTAAATTTTGGTTAGAAGTGGAGGACCGCTTTTATCGAAGAATCTTCCTTAGGACGTTGCTGCAAGATTTTCTTTTCATTTTTAATTTTAATTGAAATATTATGAATGTAATTGAAAATTTTGCAAGTAAATGAAACATTTTGATTCAATGGCAACTTCATGAAATCTTTTGAGTCAGTAAATTAAATATTTTTTATATAAATAAATATTTTGAGGTCATTGCGACTTTATATTGAGTCGATGGCGATTTCATATGTAATCGATATCGATTACATCTAGACTCGATATCGATTACATATAGAATCGGTATCAATTATATATAGACTCGATATCGATTACAGCTAGAGTCGGTATCGATTACATATGTAATCGATAACGACTCTATATGTAATCGATACAGGTTTTATATATACATTTCATCAACATTTAAACTAGCCTTGTTAGTATAAGGCTCAGTCCTTTCTTTTTTATTACAGTTCAGTTTAAAAGGCTGTCAAGATGGTTGTACACCGAGCTGTTGCCAAGTGTTTGCCCAGTGCCATTTCGAATCTCTACGAAAATGCTACCCTAACTCGGAAGAAGTTGCTGAGAGATTCCATTTTTGGTAGAATATTTCAAATGCCTAAGGGTGTGGGATTTCTTTCCGATGTGGTGGATGCGATGTTGACATTTTTGGTTGAAAAAAACCACTTCCGAATTGGAAAGACTGATGTCTATCTTCGGAAGATAGACATTGTATTGAATCTTGGGCCTTCGTAGTTGGCCCGAGAAAAGTATACCCATCCGTTAAACCATCGGAAGAACAAACCATTCAATACAAATACTTTCGTGGAATGCCTCCTGGAAAAATTCTCCGGTCTCATATAGATGCTGCAATTTGTAGAGCGGAAAGTGATGAGGACTTCGTAAAGTTGTCCCTTCTATTTGTGTTGTGCATATTTCTCTTCCTCGGGTCCCACCACCAGCTTTCGGAAGACCACATCGACCTCATCGATGATGTGGAGAACAACTCCGTGGGGTCTACCGTCTACCAAGACTTGATGGAGTATATAATGAAGGGCGCCGAATAGAAAAATCGAGATGGATAAAGCCCTGAAGACGTACAACACATATGGATGCATATGTGTACTTCAATGGTGGGCTTATGAGATCCTGCCCGATATATCGCCATCCCAGCTAGGCCTCAAGGACCCTTTCCCACCTTTGAAATGGTGAAGACGAGTAGCGATCCAAGGATCAAAGGTTACACTCGTGGACAGATGTTAGACAGCAAGGTATGAGGTCTATTGCCAATTCAAAAAGCAACTTACCGATTCATCTAGAATCGATAACGATTTATTACAGAATCGATAATGACTTTTTAAGAAGTCGATCAGAATCGTTATCGACTATTTAGGACGTCTATCGCGATTCATTTAGGAATCGATAACGACTTACTAAGTAGTCAATAACGATTCATTAACTAATCGATAGCGATTTAGTAACGAATCAATATCGATTTTGTAAATAGTCGGTACCGATTCTTTACATAATCGAAAATGATTTATTATATATACGATCATTTTATTCAGTTATTCACCATGTTTCCTTTTCTTTCAAAAGGTTCGCGCTCCTCTCGTGCCTCAGGGCTTTGAATTAGAGATACCCGTGCTAAGAGAATATCTACAGGTTCAAAAGGAGGTTGGGGGGAAGAGGAAAGAATCGGTCAAGAAAGCTGTGGAAGAGATGCGGCCGAAGAAGAAAAGAAATTACATTCCGGTCGAGAATATTGAAGAGGAAGAATGGGATGACGCATCGACGTCAGAAGAAGAACCCCCCTCGAAAAAGGGCCCCGTCCATGTGGGAAAGGCTCGGCCAAGAACTAGAGGGACCATAAAGGAAAGCCTAGCAGCAGCAGTGAAAGATAGCCCAGCTGAACCGTCCACCTCCAATCAGTCCTTGTTGAGGAGGGTTGATGATTTGTACGCTTGGAGAAACTATGCAACTCCTTCAAAGAGTGATTGCGATTTGGAGAGAGAAATAAGGCAACTCGTTAATAATGGGCGCTTCTTTATAGAAAGAACTCCTTGAAAATTTATTGGAGGCGAGACCTAAGGTATGTGTTGAAATCTGGTTTTATATGTTCAGTTTTATTAACATAAATCGATATCGACTGTATATAGAGTCGATAACGTTTAAATGCACAATCGATATGCAATCGTTATCGATTATATACGATCGATATCAATTATATTTACAATCGATAGACTATATATATAATCAATAACGATCATATATAAAATCGATAGCGACTATATATATAATCGATACACTATATCGATAACGATTATATTTAAAATCGATTTGGACTTTTTAAAATGTGGACCAAAAATTAATTCTTATTTTGCACCATTATTTTAATGTATAGGATGTGGCTATTGAGGAGCTGATATCGAAGGTGTGCGACACAGTTGTCGATAAGGAACCATCAGCTCTTGCGCATCAGGTTCCTCCTCCTCCCATTGATGAGGTGACGGCAGCTGCTGACAAGCAGCTTCAGACTCAAACTGATAAGGGTCCTGCTGGTGAAGAGGAAACCTCTTCCCAATTGCCTCACCAACAAGCTGAGCCTCGCTTAAGACCTAGGCAAGCAAAACTCAGCAAAGTAATTGCCGTCAAACTTAAGGCACAGCGAAGGGTAGCGGCTGAATAGAAGCCTACCGAGAAGGCCCGTAATGACCAAATCGAGCTGGACCGATGGCGATCATTACCGTCCTGGGTCTCTGATGAAGATGCTCTGAGCTTCCACAGTGACAATGAGCAAAAATATATGCTAGACATATGGAACAAGCCTCTGAAGGAGGACGAGTAAGTTATTCTTCCCTGAATACTTAACTTTATTATTATATATTTATCGTTAAGATTAGTTAAGTTGGCCATTTTTATGCAGAGAATATGTTAACGCTGTCGGCAAGTATAAGCTGGTGGTGCAATCCTTCAGATGTCTGGCGGCCATGCAGTACTTGGATAACTTTATAAGTTTAACATACTGTATGCAAAATCAAGAATGGTTAAAGTCGTCGACTCGAAGAGTCGATATCGATTCATAGAGTCGATACTTGATGACATAATCGTTATCGACTCTCAAATTAATAGATATCGATGGCTTTTGGAGATGATAAAGATGGCTTATGTAACCATTACCGACTCTTTAAATAATCGATATCGATTCATTTGAGAGTCGATAACCATGACTTAAGATATCGTCATCGATGACTTATAGAGTCGATAACGATTATATAATTCACTCTAACTGCATATTTAAATCTAACTGCATTGGTTTTTGAGTTATGCGTACTACGAGATATTTGGAAGTAATTGATGATAAAATTTATCCTGATAAAAATCTCAAAAACTTCCTTATGGACCTGCCACGATACATGGGCTCTGGCGAGAGATTTCAACAAGTTCACTGCTTCTTTGAAAAAATTATACGACCAATCGATCGAGGTTCAAGTTCAATGGTGGGCTGTTTATAGACAAAAAGAGACTGGAGGGAAGAAGCTGATGGAAACTTTCTTCTTCAATGAGTTTCGAAATCTGTGGGCTCACGAATGTAACATTGTATGCTTTTATCCTCTTTATAATTATTCTTTTTAATTTTTCTATCATACTCTTTGAGATTATATTACTTTTTTGTAGATATTTATGCCAATACATTCAGAACAACCACTATCTTTGGCGCTATGCGATCGTAAGGTAGTTGAATGATCGATAATGATCGTCGACCCTATATTTAATAGGCCCTGTAAGGAAAGATATGTGTCCCAATTGCAGGCGCTGGTAAGATATTTTGCTTAGCATATCTTTTATCATTATTAGCTTAGCATATTTGACACTCCTCTCTATTATTTCGAAACAGACCCAATACCTTCCCGTGATTTTATATTCGTATGCTGACTCCGTTGCACTGATCAGGAAGAACTATCCTTGGTCATCTAGTGACTGCCGGATCAAAGCCCTCCCCCGACAGACCAACTCGTGTGATTGTGGAGTGTTTGTTGTGAAGTATGTCGAGTACTTTATGATGGGAAAGAAATTTGACTTCGCGTAATCAGATATAGATAGGATCAGGGCAGAAATTAGTCATATATTGGCTACATACACAGGCGATGGCGGAGTACTGGCGAAGGACGATAAAAAGGAGGGGGAGCAGCAGTAGTGTGGTTGTATTTTAATAATTTTGTAAATGTAAATGAAATATTTTTTCTTAATGAATTATTTTGAATATAATTGTACTATTTTTATATAGCTGTGGTTAAAAAGTAGAAATAGCAGCCATTATTGACTATATATATAGTCGTCATCGACTATATAGCTAATCGTTAACGACTCTGTATGTAATAGCTATCGATATATATAATCGTCATCGATTATATAATTAATCGATATACTCTTTATGTAATTGCTATCGACTATATATGAATCGATATCGACTTTATAAATAGTCGATGGCGACTATATAGAATCGATATCAATTATGGATACAATCGATGGCGACTCTATGATTCATCGGTAAAGACTATATTACGTAAAAAATATGGATTACGAATTTCTCATTTACATTCAATCTATCATTATTAAAATATACCAACCCATCGGTCCCACGCCTGCGCACTCATGCGGTTGTGACCATATTCACTTTACTGCTACCTTTGTAGTGTCCTAACCTCACCCTTAGACCTTATCCTTCTCTTCCTCGGGACGGCTTGCTTTCGGCAATAATAGGGTGGTCTCACTTTCATATTTTCGTGGAGTTGCTCGCTTGGAAACTCCCATTGACTTTTGTCGAAGGTGGGAACCCATTGCTCGTCGTATGTTTGTCTAAAGCAAGCGGTGAAAAACCATTTCTCACAAAAGTTATGGTAGTCGTAACTTCTTCGATTGATGGCCGCCACGGCATGGGAGCAAGGCAAGCCATGAATGTGCCAACGGCAACTCTGAGTCTTGTGTTCCAAGTTGACGTGATGAATGAAATTTCCGAATTGACTTGGAATTGATCGCTATATGGTTGAGCTCTCTTTCTACCCATTGCAACACCTTCTTCATGTGAGCATCGCTTCGGCGGAGAAGGTGGTCCATTCTTAGATATCTCTCGCATTTTTGAAAATGATCGTGACTTTCTCTCTAGTAGTTACGATTAAGTCAATAATTGGTCTCTCTCGAGCTATCTTTAGCACGTTGTTTAAACTTTCGGAATATATTCGTAGTAAGAGAATCGTACTGCCTTCCTTCCATATGTGCGCATGCCCAATGCTTCGGATCTATTTTCAAAATATATTCTACGGCCTGAGAATCAGCAGGATCTTTCTTCATTTCATTAATAAAATAATCAAATTTATCTTTCGAATATGCACGCGCGGCACACCACCATAGACCCTTCACATTATTCTTGGGATACTTGTCAGAATTTTGTGTCATATGCATGCGATGAGTTATGATATGCTAGGAAGATACGTTTCACCGCATTTATTAAACCCTTCGACCTGTCCGTGATAAATACGAAATCTTCGTTAAACCCACCGATCACGAACGCACCTACCCGTTCAAGAAATCACATTCACGTATCCTCTTCTTCTAACTCAACCACGGCAAATGCTAACGGTAATATATGACCATTACCGTCTTGCGCAGAGGCGATAAGGAGGATCCCTTTAAAACGTCCTCGTAGGTGTGCGCCGTCTACAAGTAATATGCGACGAAGTGTATTGCGGTAGCTTCCGATGCATGGGCCAAAACTCCAAAAAAATCTTTGAAACTTATCGTCAAGAGTAAGTTGAAAAGATGTTTGTACATTGGGATCTACCCTCTCCATCTCTTTCACGTAGGCCGGTAGATCAATAAATTGTCCTTCCCAACTGCCTCTAATATCATTAAGGGAAAGTTCTTTTCCCCTCCAAGCCTTTGCATATGAGATTTGCACATCATAAGTTTTTACAATATCAAACATTATCGACGCCGGTGTGTAGTCGAATCTTTTCATAAGTTTATCCAGTACATAGTTCGCTACGAAGGAGATTGTTGCATTACGGTGACCGTGCGGTCTGATCTTAGCGGCTCCGCATGTGTGAGTACTATTGAATGTCTTGATTTGAAAAGAATCGAGCCCAGTCAATTTAGAAGCATGTATTTGTCATGAACAATCGGGTTCGTAGCATCCGACTGTCACTCGATAACTAGCGGTCCTCAAAGGCCGAATTTAAAAGTTTTTCTCCACCGCGTGCTCTTTCAATGCTCTTTGAAATATTTGTTTGTCTCGGAAGATCTCTCCAATTTTAAACGTCCAATTTCGATATTCAGTTTCCACCTCTTCATCGGAGGAATGCCTCGATGTCTCGACATTCGTAATCTCCGTCTACTAGGGGATTGTCAATGTCTCTCACAAAATTTTGGATCCTCTTTGATAAACCCATTATGTTCGCCTTCATATTCTTCTTCTAAGGTATCTTCATTCATGGCTTGAGGATGACTCGCCATTCACTAGCGGTGTTCTCGGTGGTTGACTAGATCCATTCACCGAAGGAGTTCTGATGTGATTTACCGGATCCTTCACCGAATGGATAATGGCGTGGTTGGCTAGGCCCTTCACCGAAGGGGTGCTCATGTGTATGGACATGGGGTTGAGTTACTCCGGTAATTCCCATCGATGGCATGGTAGAACATAAGTCTTGAGTAAACCAAGTTGTCCATCCACCGGGGAAGATATGACTGAAATCGTCGGTATCCACCACCCTTTCTGAAGTATAGTCTAACCATTGACTACATTGTTGTGACCCATGCATGTATTTTACTGGGTCATCATACGATTCAATCGGAGCATCGTTTAAATCAAATGTTGCTTTCCCTCTGCCATCGTTCGCCGCAATATAACCGTCATCGCCTAACGGGACGGTATCGTATACAGTTTCATCCTCAAACTTACATGGCTGAAATGAATGAGTCACAAAATCAGTCCCGCCGAGATTTACTTGTTCAGCTTCAACTGGGAAGGATGACGGTTCCTTAATGATGAATACTTTTATAACGTCCACCGCGGATTTATAAAACGTAAATAATGTAGCCAAATCATCAGAGTCCAAAATGTCGGCAACCACAGGCGTATTCACTATCTTCATATGAAACTTTGTGGAAACTGTTTCATCCGCCTTCGCAAAACTGACAGCAGGCATTCGCCTTATGAATTGTTTATAAAAAATTTCAGTTGAAATGTTAATAAGCCTCCGCCGGCCACCTTGATACAAGCTATCATCGTTTACAAGAAGGCCATCATAGTGACAAAGAAGAGGAATCCTCACGTCCGTCATCGTTTGTTTAAAAATGAGAAGGAAGGGGTCATAAGACTGATGAAAGAAAAGAGAAAAGACGACTATAAATCTTAGCCTATTGTGTATACAATCGATATCGACTCTATATGGAGTCGATGACGATTGTATTTGCAATCGATATATATTTTAAAAAAAACGGATCGAAGGATACAAAGACCTTTCTTATACTACACGAATAGGAGGTACTGCATCACTAAGAGAAACTAATAAACTGAAAATGAGGTTTAAGTAGGATACCTCGCGTCGCAAGGACAAACTTCAGTGTCTCTTTGCCACAATGAAGAAATGCAGAGGCTGCTTCTCCCAAGCCTCTGTTTTCTTCTTCGAAATAGCAGATCGGAGAAATAACAGATCGGACTAAGTAAGGAGACGTTGTCTAGGGTTTTGCACCTCTAACTTTTTTGCAGGATAAAACGAGGAAGAAGAGGATGCTTTGTTGGTTAAAGAAGGTCATAGAAAGGGGTAATTTGGACCTTTTACTCTCCTTAGAGTCGGCTAGGCTTGGAGCTGATTTGTTTGGGTAAAAGTGAAACTACAAGGCTTCTGACGTAAAAGGTGCATCTGACAGGGCCTGTCAGGTAAATTTTCCTAGGGACATACTAAGCATGCACACGTGTGCAATGCAGGCCCTCATCACATCGCCCCATCATAGCCGCGGTGCTTTTTAGAAAAGAGTGGCGCGTGTGTGGGCATTACCTGCACGTGCGCGGATCACCTCAAATTGTGTCAAGGTGTTGGCAAAAGAAATACTCCATCGCAGTGGACCTATCCAGCATCTCTACTACCACCATTTCAATCTTAGCCATCCATCTTGGGTATGTTTCACCCTTTCTTTCTAAGAAGCTCATTTATTCTTCGTCAGGAGGTTGGTAAATAGAAATTTTGAAGAAAGGAATTTTTTGAGAAGAAACTGGGATAAGGGCCATAGAGTTTCGTGATTTTTCCAAAATGAAAGAGGACTATGATTAAGGAAAATTAATGAGGGTAATTAAACTTGATTACCATTATTAGACTACTTTATGAATTATTTCACCGGTAGTCCACCATTAAGCCCAAGCAACTCCCAAGGCAAGTCTTCATGTATTCATCCTCAATGAAATGCTTCTTAACCGAATAATATTCGGTCCCTTCACCACCTTGTTATCCTTTCCAAACTAATATCCCGATTACTGCATGCTAGGCTCGACCATTATCGAAAATTATTGGTTGCACTCATTATCAATTTATTTATTTATTTTTGTTTTTTTTTTTTTTGTTTCGATTTTTGTAGCTCATCTTTATATAATGCACTATAAGGGCAATAAGAAATTGCTGGTTGCACCTATATATATATATATATATATATATATATATATATATATATATATATATATATATATATATATTTTTGATTCCAAATCGAAGCGAGCCAAACACCAAAAAATTCAGTTTCAGTTCGACAACTGTTTATTTGTTGGAGAAATTCGTTGTACCAAAACTGATATCGATATATTTCGGTTCGGTTTCGATTTGTGGTGTACCGAATCGAAAACAAAAAAAATCGGATTCGGTTCGGTTCGATATACCGAACTTGCATCCCTACCTCCATAGAATGAAGGAAATCAATGAAATATAAGTTCTTTTTATAAAAAAATAGTCAAATGAAATATCTATAAATCCTTGGGTCAAATCTTAAGGCAATGCTTAAACATCCAAGGCAATGCTTAAACATCCAAACAAGAAATTTGCAAATCCAAACATTTTAAATTCTAAATTTGAAATGCCTGAATTTTAAATATTTAAATTTGAAATCTCCAAATTCAAATCCACATTCCCAAGCACAACCTAATCAAACTTGGGTAAATTGTTGACGCTCAATCCTCATGTTGCAAGGTCATCCATGCATTCGAACACAGCCGGGAGGCTCGACTCTCTCTCCTCCTCATCATCATCACAACTAGAGGCTCGATCCGATCAACTCTCTCTCATCATCATCATTATCATCACAAATACGTCAGCATGATTATAGCAGAAACGCCTGAATTCTGCATTTATATCACGTGGCATTGGTAAACATGTGACGATAAGGTACTAAGGTTGGTCCATTCATATAGGACCCCACTATTTGCCTAAACTTGAATGTATGGCCCCTCATGAGGTTCAGCCTTGTAGAAACTCGATCTTTTTTATGGCTATTGTACTATCCCACGTTACGTTTTTATAATACTGACCGCTCACCAAACTCATAATCTCCACCCGGCCCCTAAAATTATCTGGTAGTGGATGGCAATCGGTAATTGAAACTTCTTGTGTAAATATTTTTTTCCCTAACTTATGGACATACTGATTAAACGATTAGCTTTGATTTTACGTGGCACACATTTCAAAAGATGACCCTAAAATCATAGGAAATACGTTAATGGTCAATCATAACTTTAAGGTTACTTTTGAGAATGTGTAGTACATGGAAGAAAAACTGATTACGTGATGGTACTCCTATGATATCAAGATCCGTTGCGTGAAAGATTTGAATAAAAAATTATCTTCATTGTCTAATTCAAATGGAAAATGCCTTTTGAATAGAGGAGAAAAGACTCTTTTTTTACCTCACCTCCTTCAATTGGTATGCATTTACCGCCTTTGAATCAGATGATAGAGGACGCTTCTCATCCCATTGCACATTGGATTTAGAGATCATGGGCCTACCGTCCAATGATCAATTTTTTATTACACGTAGCACAGAAACTCAAAAGGTGACCTCAAATCATATGACACACATCACGCCGAAGCATAATTTTAGGGTCAATTTTTGAGATGTGTTCCACGTGTAATAATAAATTGACTGTCAGATGGTACGCCTATGATCTATAGATTCATTGTGTTGAAGATGGAGATGAAAAATGATCTCCATAATCCGATTCAATGGAGGTCAATGCTTGTCTGCTTGAGAGGTGGGTGAGAAAGCAATCTGTTTGTAACGATCCGAAATTTTCAACTCGAGATACATGGAAATTTCGGATCGCTACATCATAGTTCATAATCTAATTATAGAAATTCTTTGGTATCGAAAAGTGTGCAAGCTATCATAAATAAATTGAATGCAGAAAAAAACACACAACTAAATCAATTTGCATTAATGTCCATAACGAAGTGCAAAAAGTAAAAGTAAAATCACTAGTGACGACCGTTCGTCACACAAATAGTGGCACACAACATCTAAAAATAATTTTAATTATCTCAAAAAGTTCATCTAGTCAATATCAAGTCTAAGTCTCCAAAAGAATCTAAGGATAAAACTCCTCAGGTGAAAGATTTGCTCCGTCTTCCGGTACAAAATTGGGATCTTCTTCTAATTCAGAATCTGGAACTACTTTTGTACCTATGACACATAGTGTCGGGGTGAGCTAACCATCTAAGCTCAGTAGAAAAAGTTTAAGGCCAAATTATATCTTATCCGATCAATGCATAGTTCGATGACAAATTCAAACGCAATTTAATGACAAAAATAGAATTTAGAAAATATTATGGGTTCAAAAGCACATATTCTGAGTTCTAGTTCCATATGAGATTCGATAGTATCGTTTCTTAGGTTTCATATGAGTATTAATTAAATCGTTTCATTATGAAATTTCAGATGCAATCTTCTAAATTTATGATGACTTAAAAATATAACTTAAATATCACTAGCCACTACGTCAAAAAGTCAAAAAAATAACTTTTGCAACATAAAAAAGAACCACTGCCCAAACAGTAGTATAATTATCTATTGTCAAAACCAATTGTTTATTATATTAAAACAATGGTTTAAATCCTTAACTATCATCACGTGCAAATCTATCGGGAACCCTATTTCCAAACTTTTCTCTCTTTATGTTTCTATCACAACTGCCGTCTCCCTTATAAACTTATTTTCTTTCTCTCTGAAGCCCAACCTCTCTCTCCTCTTTCTCTCCCTCTCCCTCTCTCTCTACAAACCCTAGATTTTGCATGAGTCTCTCTCAAAATCATCCATCTTTTCTGTTCAGCTCATCAGTGCAATCCATTTCAAAGTTATTATATGGTGGATCGAGATGGATCGGAGGATTTGAGATGGATCGGGAGCCAGTGAATGCTGATCTAGGTATGTTATATGATTTTGATCTTGTGGAGCAGAGGATTTTAGAAGCTGGTGAATGCAAATCTAGGTTGGTTATACAATTTTTGTTACATTTTGGTTGATTTTGAGTGGGATTTGAGATGGATTGGTTGATTCGTTGATTTTCCAATTTTCCAATTTGCTCTATCATATCCTCAAATAAAAATTTAGGTTTTGGTTTCCAATTTTCCCTTTTTTTGGATTTTATAGGATATTTTAATTTCCTTTAATTCCCATCCGAACTATCCATTATAGCTTAATTAGCCGATATTGATTCGGATCGCTATTTCGGACTAGTTTTGTTTGAAACAATTCAATCACCAGTTCTGAATTAGTCAAATTCTTGCTAACTAGTTAACGATGCTCCGATGCAACTTAGTTTAATTGGCAACTGATCTCAACGATGCTCTTAATCAATTAGCTTCTCGAGAAGAATCTTTTGCCTTTGAAAGCCTAATCGGATAGGCACAAATTCTTTTAATTTACTTACAATTTATCTTAGATTTTTGAGATATTTTTGGGGATTAGAGTTAATTGGTGTAATGACATATTGCAAGTAGCAGAGATGAGAGCATGGATGAGAAGATTTGTCGGTTGCACCTTTTTATCTTCTTCAAGGTACACCTTTTTATCTTCTTCAAGTTCCTAGATTTCTGAATTTTTTTTTTGCTGATATGTTGTGTTTTTTATTTTTGGTTTTCTTTTTTTTGCTGATATGCTGTGTTTTTTTTTAGTTTTTTATAGATCTGTGGGATTTTTTACTTTTTATTGATTTTTTTTCCACATTATGTCTGATATTTATTTGTTTTCGTTTGTCGATCCGTGAATCTCGATATATATTTAGAGTTGTTATGCTTAAATATTTATTTTTTACGCGAATGGTCTTGCTTTTTTCGTTTTTAATAGATGAATGGTTTGATTGTGGTTGGATTCCATGTGATTTTTCATGTTGTAGGGTATGTTTCATCTTTTTATTTAGTATATATGAAATATCGTTTAATATTTGAATGTTTGAAAGAACTCTATTAAGAATGAACTGGTCCCAATGGATTTAATTGGGCCGAGTTCAGATCAGGCTTAGACGGGCTGATGTTTAATTGGGACCCTTATATAGAGGGCTGGGGATATGCGCCCAGGCATAGAGCAGCCTCACTGTGTTGGTGCAGTCCGATCGAGTTTCCATGGTCCACGGTCTAGTTGTTCATTTATCCACACTGTCCGTTTGACGAGCCATGGACCAAAATTCGACCAATACAGCTATAAAAAATAAATAAAAAGGAGGCCATGACCACTCTAGCCCCATATTTTTAATACCTTAGATGCCAAAGCCGAGTGGGCCAAGGAATACAAGAGCTGGTCTTGGAGGTTATTTAATATTTTAGTGTTAGTTCCATTTTTTATTAATTAACAAATGAAAATCATTAAAATTAGAAGAGATAACTAATTACAATAAATGTGTGATAATGTAATTAGTAAGCTTATCACATTTCAGTTATTTATGTCAAAGATGAGCAGGTATCTCGTCCATGGTTTTTCTCTCCATTTTATAATCTCCAACTATGAAGTATGTCACCATGTTTTTCTTTGGCCTTACAGATCACAAATCAAAGCCGGACTGCACATATAATCCTAGTTACCGGAATCACCGACTTTTTGAAAAAGTCACTAAACACGCAACCTTTTGGCTTACTGTATAATTTACAAATTTTTTAAAAAGTTGTGACTTTTTGAAAAAAAAATCACCAATTTTTCGGTTAATCGCTAATAATTCACGACTTCTTCAGTAGATCGTGAATTTTCAATATTTTTGTATTTTCCGAACTTATAAATTTTTTTTTTTTTTTTTTTTTTTTTTTAAAATTCTCCAATTTTTCCCTGACTTATTCCCAAACTTTCCTATTTTTTGCTAAATATCTTTGAATTTTCCTCTTGCTGACTTATTCCCGAACCCCGACTTGGTGACTATGCTTAAATTCTCCACAATCATTTCATTCTTAAGACTTCTAATCAACAGGCACACACACCATTCATCATTTGACAAACTTCATTCTGGTGTAATAGATGAAACATTTCCCATTCCATTACAGTTTAAGCTTAGTTGATGTTCCCTATTATGTTTTTTTACTGTGTCAAGGCAACTCTCCAACTTGGAAACCAAATCTCCCAAAATGAATTTGTTGCAAAAGCAGCCCAATCTAGGACTACTCTGATAACGACATATCATCAATTCATCTTTTTAGATATAAGGGCGATCACCTTGATCTGTTTAACCAAATAAAGTTCTGCATTAATTTAGGAATAGAGGGGACTAGAGGGAATCATTGAATCCAGTTGTACATTACAATTTAGGGCTAGAGGGAATCAGGGAACCGTTGAATCCAATGATTGCAGTGTTGTCATAGATCTCTGATATATCAATCAAGTGCACTCAGTGTTTTGTTTTTTAGGTTCATGTTCTAGTTACTAATAATGTTTCTTTTTTGGTTTCGGTTTTCTATGTTTAGAGTATACTGCGAAACCTATATTGAATCGTTTTTTTTTTCTTTGAGTGGAGGTTACAGTTTATGATGTAACACGACGAGATACATTTACTAATCTTTTGGATGTGTGGCCTAAGGAAGTGGATCTCTACTCTACTAATTAAGATTGCATCAAGATGCTTATTGGAAACAAAGTTGATAAGGTATTTCCTGTGAGGATTCATTTACGATGAATTTGTTTTAATTGTTTGTTTTGTGTAGCAGCTATTTGGAGCAGCTATTTGGAGGTGGGAATTCCCAAACTTTTTCTGTAGCAGTAGTTGTAGCCTTTTGCCACTGAACTTGTTGCCATTGTAGGCCTTCCTCGATCTTATGCGTAGAAGCTTAGGGACCACATAACTATTCAGCCAGTTCATTTACTAAAATAGGTTGGTAACATCTTCTATTTAAGTTTACTGATAAGTATAGAGGGTCCTAGAGTCAATTTAATTCAACCTAATGCTGCTGCAATCTGACTCGATGGTCACAACATTGAACACAACTTATTACTAGTTGTTGCAGTTGATTGTCATCAAATGTGAATTCGAGTTCTTCTTTGAAAGCACGGAGTAAAATAACTTAAGAAATCTATATCTTGGCAGGCTTTAGGTGACTTTGTTGCTGATTGCCTTCTTTATTTTAACTGCAGCTCTGTTGTGTACACATTAGTTATTACAGTTCCGATCAACAACTACAGAGGTCACACAGAAATTGCACGTACAAATCGACTGAGCTTTTGTTGTCATCATTATTTTAGGGACTGGCAAAATCGGGTATGCTTCACAACCCGAAATTCAGTGATGCCTTTGCTTTGATTCAAGGTCCTGAGCCCCCCCCTCTTCTCTCTCTCTCTCTCTCTATATATATATATATATATATATGTGCGAGCATGGATCCTCTCGAACCCGTCGCGACGATGCGCTCGCGATGGAATAAAAATGTAGAGTCGCCACCCGGAGCTTTTGGTGACCCGGAAAACCTTTAAATCAATATTTTGAGCATCGAAGTGCTAAATATGACTCTAATTTACCGGTTTTTGCCAAAGGCTCTAGGGTAGGGGCTTCGGTTATCGATCGAGAAGGGTTTAGGCACCCGATCAACCCGCATATAGCGGTTTCTATCTATGGCCAAAAATAAAAATAAATGGGTGGAGTTTCCCCTTGCCCGAAGGCAATACAGTCCTATCAAGCTTTGAGCCAAACCGAAATTTCGGCGGCGTAACGGCTTGAATCCTTGGACGGAGGGAATACTAAGAAGGTAGAGGAAGAGAGGGGTGAGCCAGAGCTCACGGGCCCTTGTTGCACCGTAGAAGACCTTCGCTTCGGCGTGCTTCCGACGGCTTTGAATGGCTTAAACGGTAGAAGAATGGGTTTCTGATGCTAGGATTCAGTAGATAGGAAGTGTAGGATGAAGCTAAGAACTAAGCTTTAACTAAAAGGGGATGATCTAATGGTGGAAAAGGTTTGGAAAAGATGATTTATGCATGCTGGAATTCTGGTTGAGGAGATAAAAAAAACTCTCTCACTAGGTCTCTCTCTCTCCTAACTCAAGCTTTCACTCTAATCTTCTCAACCTGGATTTTTTCAACCTTTTTGGGAAGAGGGGGGCCTCTCTATTTATAGAGAAGAGGTGGGTTAGAGGGTTGCTTAAGAGCTAATTAGTTTAGCAATTAGGTAATCTTCCATCTAAGGTTTTCTAGGTTTTTAGGGTCCTAGAGGTTTGGGAAAATTAGTTTTAATGGCGGATGATGGGGGGAGACCATGGGTGACTTAAGAGTTGCCAATAAGCTCAAAGGGGGTGTATCAACCTTAAGACACCCACCTCAACCAAAGGGATGGTCAAAGGGTCAAACCAGATGGAGGAATTTCAAGCATTTGATGACAGATATTGTAGCTAAGCTGGGCGTATATATTACATACGCCCAGCTTATGCACAGTAAAAATCAAGAAAACCAGGGGGAAACTGAGAAGATGGATGCCCGCGCTATTGGCCATCTATGCTGGGCGTAGGGAGTATATATTATATAAGCCTGGCCAAATTTTGCCTAAAAATGCCAGGCGTATATAATATATACTCCTGACCAATCTGGGGCCAAATTGGCTGGGCGTATGTAATGCATACGCCTGAGCAAAAGTTATCATTTTATGTGAAACTTCAAACGGTCATAACTTTTGAACCACAACTCTAAATTGGGTGATATTTGGCTCATTGGAAAGCTGGAGAAGTTCTCTTTCCAATGGTATATGGCTCATCCTCAGCAGCATTCTATATAAAAAGTTATAGCTCTCCTCCCATCAAATGCTTAGAAGGATTTAAATTGAGTTTGGGAAGGGATCCTAGGGTTTATGGGTGATCTCTAAGGGTTGGGGGAATGGTTCTAATGGGTTTTAGGTGATTCATAAAGGTCTAGATAGGTTCCTAAGGGTTCAAGGGTTCCATCGGAAGCACAGGGGTACATCTCTCTCGAAGTATAGATTGATCGGGCCTTGGGCCAAATTTGGGTGTCTACAGATGCCCCTCTTTAGTATTCGATCACTAATGATCGGATGCCAAAGACAAGAGACATCCGAGGAGGTCCAAGGCACGTTTGATGGGTCCGCCTGGTTCAACTCAATTCTCAAACATTCATGGTGATGGTGAGTGTATGTAAGACCTCTCATTTCGGGATATCGTCCGTACCTCAAAGCTAACAGTCCCCAAGCGCATTGCGACATTACTGGGCATAACTGCGATGATCACAAAAAGTGTAAGCCCGCTAGCCGGGATATCGTCCACTTCCTGAGGGAAATTATAGATTGGTGATGTTGAGTATTAATTTGAACCAGACAGTTCCATGAAACGGGATGATCTATCTATGCCTCAGAGTCGATGCGAAGCACACAAAGCGAACGCCTAAACAATGTGTCCAATCCTATGGGGTATTGGCAGCTCCATTGGATTAGCCACGGGTGCCCTTACCTAGGTAAGGCTCAAAGTTTCTGGGCGAACCCATCAACCTCGAGGTTGCTTTAGCATGATTTACCCGAGTGGAGCGAATATTGATGTCGCAACACTTCATGGGAATGCATGCCCATTTTCAGAGTAATTTTTTGTTATTTTTTTTTTGAATTTTCTTTTGTTTCAAGGCTTCTAAGCGAAGCTTAAGGACCTCTGGAAATTTTATTCTTGCACAACTCTTTAAGCGGATCAAATGTCAGTTGATATGCTTTAAGAATGTGTGCGCTCTGCTGGGGATGGGTGCACCTTGGGGATGTGCTCGTTTTGGTGGCGAGGTGCTCCTGATTCACATGAACCGGAGTGCCTTAACTCGAGAGAAAGCTAAAAAGGATCGGGCTAGAACTAAACATCCATCGAAAGAGATGGTCAATTCTAGCCTCCGTCCCTAATGAAATCACATCTTACTAACTGTGCACAGACAGACACCCATCAGGGGCGATGAGCAGCAAATAGGCGCGAACGGAAGCCTCGACCCTAAGGTATAATTTACGAGGACAAACGACCATCCTACGGATACCCAGCGCAAGTGCGTACATTCAATAGGGACACCGTGCCTATACAGGTTTTAAGCCTGTGTAAAAGGAAATAAAAGGGAATGAGATCTCCGGTCTGTATGTTTGCACATAGTTTGGTTGGTTGTAATTTTATTTTTTGATTGGTTTCAATGACAATAGACTCTTTCAATGGTCTCAAGTCAGTCAACATAGATCAGAGGGGGGATGGTCAGAGCCAAAGCTTGGAAGGTGGGGTCAACCTACTCAGGTTTTTACTTCATAACAAAAGGTGGTCATTCCGAACCTTCTCCTTCTTTTTTCTTTTTCTTTTGCATATGTCGGTTCGAGACTTTGAGCATGCTCAAACTGTTTTATTTTCGCATGTATCCTTAGCGCATTAACTTGCCATGTTGATATACCTTAAGGGCGTGTGCACTCGGTGATAGGTCCTTGGTTTGCTTGCGGATCGGTCTCGACTTCACGGGAAGATCTTGGGCTAGGTGTATGTTCCTAGGAATGACCGATGATGGATGAAGTTCATTTACCTGCCGGATCAGGTATTGGGTGTCCCTGTATAAAACGGGGTTCGAGAACTTTCGGGTGAACCCGATCATTCCGAATTGATTTAACACGATTCTCGGAGTGGCACAAATGGTCATTGCGACGCTCTTTTGAGAACTAGTGTCATTTCTCAGCCTTTTTCC
Source organism: Chloranthus sessilifolius (assembly GCA_021018995.1). Taxonomy (NCBI): domain Eukaryota; kingdom Viridiplantae; phylum Streptophyta; class Magnoliopsida; order Chloranthales; family Chloranthaceae; genus Chloranthus; species Chloranthus sessilifolius. Next base: position 59,484,024 of record CM037594.1, read on the forward strand.
TTTTTATCTTTTTTCTTGGATCTTATGATTTTATGGAGCACTTAGCGGGTGCTTACAGATCTATATCCGTTTATTGTGGCACGGTCCCTTTGGGCCAGTCGAAGAGAGCTTGAAGGGCCATTTGGGGATGCGTACACCATTGCTTGATGGTACGTTGGCTTCTAAGAGGGACCCGGCTTTTGACTGAGTCTCACAGTGCAGTTGACGCTTCGCGGAGGCGGCAGAAGAGTCTTCATGGTAGGTGGTTGACCGATCGAAATGACCGTGAGGTGCCTTGAAGCGTGGTTCCTGCCCCTGACCTGTTCCTACACATACCATAGATCATATACACAGAGGGAGGGCTGATGCCCCTTAACAGAGATCTCCTTCCTTTTTTGGATTGTTTCTTTTTTTTTTGTTTTATACTTGTACAGAAGGCAGAAAGTAGAAAGTGTGTCATGTTGTTATCTTTTTGGGACGTGACACTCCGCACGTAATACAGTAAAAAATAGAATAAAATCTATACATACATATATATATTTTTTCGACTTTTTCTTTCGTACGTTTCATAGTGTAAGGCTTTTCATGGAAAAGGAAAATCTATTATATTTTTTTGAAATTTTCTCCTCCACAGTGTGGGGCTTTTTATGGAAAAGGGAAATATATTATCTTTTTTTGAAATTTTCTCTTCCACAGTGTGGGGCTTTTTATGGAAAAGGGAAATCTATTATCTTTTTCTTAAATTTTCTCCTCCACAGTGTGGGGCTTTTTATGGAAATGGAAAATCTATTATCTTGTTTTTTAAAATTTTCTCCTCCACAGTGTGGGGCTTTTTATGGAAAAGGGAAATCTATTATCTTTTTTTGAAATTTTTCTCCTCCACAGTGTGGGGCTTTTTATGGACAAGGGAAATCTATTATCTTTTTTTTAAAATTTTCTCCTTCACAGTGTGGGGCTTTTTATGGAAAAGGGAAATCTATTATCTTTTTTTTTTAATTTTCTCCTCCACAGTGTAGGGCTTTTTATGGAAAAGGAAAATCTATTATCTTTTTTTGAAATTTTCTCCTCCACACGGTGGGCTTTTTATGAAAAAAATCTATTATCTTTTTTTTTTTTAAATTTTCTCCTCCACAGTGTGGGGCTTTTTATGAAAATGGGAAATCTATTATCTTTTTTTTTTTAAAATTTTCTCCTCCACAGTGTGGGGCTTTTTATGGAAAAGGAAAATCTATTATCTTTTTTGAAATTTTCTCCTTTTGGATCTTTTTGCGATGTCGGTAATTACGAGGCCAAACTAGTGGGTCCCCTCTTTCTCCCCTGTTCATGAGGTACATGTTTTTCCTTTAAACATGGGAAGGTCAGCTTCCCTGGGATTGGTCTAGTCTTCTGTCTTTCCCTTTGGTCATGCGTCAGACGCCGCGGTAGGGATGACATACTTGATAGGGATCCGATCCAATTTTTAACATGAGTGGCCCATCAAAGGGGAGAAAGGGGCTCAAGGGGTTAAAACTGAAATGGGCGGGCCAGAACAGGTCTTCTCCTAATTTCTCTCTTCTTGACATTTTTGCTCATAGCGCCGAAGACGGGTTTTCGCTATGCCCGTCATCCCTGTTTTTACTTGTAACGCCCTTTCGGGTTTTCACTACGTCCATGGGTTCGTTTTCTTACCCCAGGTGCCCTTTCAAGTTTTCACCTGGTCCGCGTGAGTTCGCTGTTTTTACCCGTGGCGCCCTTGCGGGTTTTCACCACGTCCATCTTACTTTGAACTCAAACTAACTTTTTTTTTTTTTTTAGAACCAGAAAGCCACGTCATAGATAGAGATTCCGTCATAGTCGGCTGGATGGGGTTCTGGTGTCATCTCACGACTCGGCTCATGTTGACTTAACAGATATTATGACTGCTTGCGAACCTGCAAAGAGGGCTTCCTTCATGGTGTAACTTTGCCATGGGTTAGGTCAAGATTTAAAGGTATGCTGGGCTAAAAAGTGTTTCCTTGACACGACTCCAGTTTTCTCAACATACTTTCCTCTTGGGGGTTTTTACTGTATATGCCTCGTGATTCCTTTATACACATTTTTTTTGTTTGTTTGCTTTTTTGTTGTTCTTCCTCTATTTTAGGCAATTTATTTTTGAGGTTTTGCCTTTATGCACATGTATCCTTCTTTTTTTGTTGGTATATGTGCACGTACACTTTCTCTGGGGAAATGGGTTTATTGAAAGAAAGGCCCAGGCTCAAATGGGGTAGCAAGGGGTATCATTATTTTTAGGGATGTTTTTGGGTTACTGTGCTTGGAATGATGGCCTCTTTTGGGTGGTTCTTAAGTAGTCACGTATCTGTTTCATCAATACTTACCTTATCATGATAGACTACGAGTAGAACCATCGGGCGTATCCAGCGTTGATGGGCTCAGGAAGATGATCTCCGTCCATAGTGGCGAGGCGGATGGTGTATCCCGGCAGCACCTCCCGAATGACGTATGGTCCTTCCCTTAAACAAACTTTCCTCTTGGATTGGCATAGAGAGATGGGAAGATCTTCTTCAGCACAATGTCTCCTACCTTTAGATCTCGACCGCGGACACATTTATTGTAAGCGTGTGCGATTCTCCCCTGGTAAATTTGAGTGTGACACAAGGCTAGGAGTCTCTTTTCGTCCAATAAGTTTAGCTGATCAAAGCGTGATCTCTCTTTTTCTGCTTCGGGTAAGCCTGATTCTATGAGGATTCAGAGCGAGGGTACTTCAACCTCTACTGGGAGGACGGCCTCGGTTCCATACACAAGGGAGAATGGTGTTGCCCCCGTAGCGGTACAGATCGATGTTTGGTAGGCCCACAAAGCAAATGGCAGTATTTCACTCCAATCTCGATAAGTGGCGACCATTTTCTCAAGGATGCGGACGACTGTCTTGTTCGTGGCTTCCACGGCTCCATTAGTTTGAGGCCGATAAGGGGATGAGCGATGGTGCTTGATCTTGTATTGCTCGTAGAAGTATCGGATGCACTTATTCGCAAAGTTTGTGCTATTGTCCGTGATGATATCTTTGGGTACTCCAAATCGGCACACAATATTATTCTTGAGAAACTTCTCAATGTGACTGGCTGTGATGTTGGCATATGACGTCGCTTCTACCCACTTGGTGAAGTATTCAATGGCGACAGGGATGAACCAATGTCCGTTCGAAGATTTCAAATTAATCATTTTGACAACATCGAGGCCCCACGTAGCAAATGGCCAAGGTGTGGTCATGCAGTGAAGATCAATGGCAGGAGCGTGTATCAGACTGGAGTGTTCCTGACACTTATAGCATTTTTGAACATGTTTGCAACAATCTAATTCCAGGGTGGTCCAAAAGTATCCCTGCCATAGGATTTTCTTAGCGAGCATGTGACCGCTGACGTGAGCTCCGCATACTCCCTCATGGATTTCCTTCATAATATTGACCGCTTCACTTTCCGTAAGGCACCTGAGTAAGATGCTATTGTATGATCTTGTAGAGGCATTCCTGCGCAAATGGCGTAACCTTGCTAAGCGTTGAATGGTTAAATCGATTACATCTTCGTACCCTCAGGGAAAGTTAGGGTCTCGAGGAAATTCTTGATATCTGAGAACCAAGGTGGCTCATCATCAGGCTTTGTAGGTTCCTCAATCTGGAGGCAGAAGGCCGGCTCATTCTCCCTGCTCGATCATGATCGGCTTCATCTCAACACCATACGGGATTTCTATCATTGAGGCCAAAGTTGCTAATCGTCATAAGCGATTCCTTATCCGGTGATGTATGAGCGTCCGCAGTTGGAAGCAAGAAATTAGATCCACGAGGTGTTCATGATAGGGGATCGGTTTCTCATCTTTGTCTTCTAGTCACCATTAAATCGACATATGATTAACTGTGAGTCGCCAAAAACTTGAAGGTGGGTTACATTCAGATAAGGGCTGCCTGTAGACCGGCGGCGCAAGCTTCATACTCAGCCATATTGTTAGTGTAGGGGAAGTTGGGCTTGATGGAGAATGGTACATGGGATCCTTTTGGCGAAATTAGGATGGCGCCAACTCCTTGGCCTTTGACATGTGATGCTCCGTCAAAGTGCATTACCCATGATTCTTCCGCCTCTTCTGTATCATCTTCCGTCATGAACAAGATATCCTCAACTGGGAATTCGGTTCTTAACGGCTCATAGTCAGGTAAAGGGTTCTCCGTAAGATGATTGGCGAGTGCACGCCCTTGATCGATTTACGAGTGGCGTCGTGATGTCAATTCGGATAATAAAAGTTGCCATCGTCTTGATTCGACCGGTGAGGCGGGTTTCTCAAATAGGTACTTCAGGGGGTCCATCCGCGCTAGAAGTAGGACGGCTTGGGATAATAGGTAGTGTCGAAGTCTTTGAGTAGCCCACACGAGCGCTAGGCCTGCTTTCTCCAGATGAGAGTAGCGCATATCGTAATCAGTGAACTTCTTGCTTAGATAGTAGATGACACACTTTCTCCTTCTGTCTTGTCGTCTTGCCTAACACATAGCCATGGAAAACTACGTAGTGAGCGGTACATTATCGAGGTCTACAGTGCAATTGGTACCAAAACTGGAGGATTTAGGAGGTAACCCTTGATCTGTCGTGGCAGTCATCATTCCACTCGATTGGTGAATCCTTTCTTAGTAGTTTGAAGATCAGTGCGCATATCAGAGTTAACTGTGCGATGAACCGACTGATGTACTGGATTCTGCCTAAAAATCCTTTGACCTCTTTCTCTGTAGACGGTGGTGGCATTTCAGTGATGGCCTTGATCTTAGTCAGATCGACTTCAATGCCTCTTCTACTGACGATAAAACCTAGTAGCTTTCCTGACATAGCGCTGAATGCGCACTACTGGGGATTCAACCGCAACCTGTACTTTCTCAACCTTTCGAACAACTTCTGAAGGTTTACCAAGTGGTCGTCCCTTTCTGACGATTTGGCGATCATATCATCGACATACACTTTGATCTGTCGGTGCATCATGTCGTGGAATAGGGTCGTCATTGCTCTCTGGTAGGTTGCCCCAGCGTTCTTGAGCTTGAATGGCATCACCTTATAGTAGAAGGTTCCCCAGGGAGTGATGAACGCAGTCTTCTCTCGGTCGGCCTCTGCCATCTTAATCTGATTGTAGCCCGAGAACCCGTCCATGAACGAGAGCATCTCGTGCTTAGCAGTGTTATCGATGTGGGGTAATGGAAAGTCGTCCTTAGGGCTCGCCTTATTGAGATTCCAGAAATCAATGCACATTTGAACCTTTCCATCTTTCTTGGGTACGGGGACGATATTAGCCAGCCACTGCGGGTACTTGGATACCATGAGAAAACTCGCGTCATACTACTTAATGACCTCGTCCTTGACTTTCAACACCCATTCAGGTCGGAGACATCTCAGATTCTGCTTAACCGGCTTGCAATCAGGGTAGAGTGGCAACTCATGCTCAACCAGATCGGTATCCAGACTAGGCATGTCTTCATACGACCACGCGATGACATCTTGGTATGACCGTAGGAAGTCTATCATACCTTTTCTCTCTAGAGGGGATAGCGATGTTCCAATTTTGGTGATTCTAGGGACCTCTTCGGTGCCCAAATTGATGTCCTCTGTCTCTTCGACGATTGGGGTAGGGCCATGCTCAAAATCGGCAAATTGTTTGAGGAGCTCATCGACTTGACCTTCCTCGTCGGACTGTGACTCCTACCTCTTCTTGTATTTCTACGGGGAATTGCTTGTGGGGACGGGTATCACGGCATCATTTTTAATTTTATTAGGAATTTTAAAGGACAATATTTTTGGAATTGGTATTTTTTCTATTTTTATGGTTTTTCATAATTTTTCGGAGGTTAGCCCCTGGCGAGGTGGATCTCTATATATACAGGGTAGAGTGTCCTAGAGGCTAACCTCACTTTTTATAGGTTGTTTTTTTTTGGAGAGCCGGCACCATATTCACGGCATTGGGCGGATCTCAAGAGTTGGGGCAAAGATGCTCAGTTACTTACTTGTGAGGCTTGGCCTTTACCCTTTCTGTTGAAAACGGCATTAGTAGGCTCTTGCAGTTCTCCCCTCAGCATGTTTATGGAGGGATCCTCTGGGATCCTGTCTTTGAAGGTTAGGGTGGCCCAAAGTGGTTGATGCTAGAGTGGTGGGCAGGCCCGGGGTTTTTTTCCTCAAATAAGGAGAGGGCAGCCAAGTCTACCTTGAGGTCTGGGGGGATGATGTAAGGGTTGGTGGGGTGGATGGAAACAAGTTTGTGTGGGGTTATCCTCGTCTCCCCATTCAGATCAATCTTTACCACCCTGACACTTACAAAGGTTTGGCGGATGTGGGGTCGGGCGGGAGTTTCTTCTTCCAGGTTGATTCCTCTGGCGGCTCTCATCTTTTCTTTGGCCTCTCTCACTTCTTCTTCATCGGGCTTGTAGCCTTGGCCAAATCTGGTTTGCTTCCCCTTAGCCTTGACGGGGTCTCTTCTTCCTTGAAGGCGCTGGCCCAGCCCTTTTCCTTTCTGGTGGCCCCATTTGTGGAGCATTAACACTGCTGCCTCTGTCCCTCCTCCAGTTTTGGTAGGGGTTTTCTCAGGCGACTCAAGGGTAATGGCTGAAAAGTCATACTCAAATCGATGGCAATCAGTGTCCTCTGCTGTATGCGGCATGTCAAGCACTTTTGGATTCTCAATATGTAGAGCGCTCCGCTCCCTGTCTTCTCTGCTCTCACCCATAATGGTGACGATTCTTCCGCCTGAGATGAATCAGAGTTTTTAGTGTAGAGTTGATGGTATTGCCTCGATCTCATGCAGTCATGGCCGGCCCAATAGTAGATTAAATGTAGACTTGATGTCCATCACCTGGAAGGGGACAGTGAAGGTTTGCGGCCCGATGATCAGGTCGAGGTCTACTTCTCCTATGATTTCTCTCCGGGTGTTATTGAATCCTCTAGCATTGGTTATTAATGGCTGGAAGGTGTTGGAGTTCGCACCGATTTTGATTGCCGTCCTTAGAGGGCATACATTCAATGTCGACCAGTTGTCTATTAAGACCAACGACACCA